>JBANSL010000014.1:32797344-34252344 GCA_037127255.1 Persicaria tinctoria
CTAGAGATAAGGGTTGCTAGGACTCGTAGCACTAGTAATTTACATAAGATCTGGACAAGGACATTGATAGGAAAAGACAAGAACTAGAGGCTGAAACAAGGATCAAATTCATCAATCGAAGTGATAAATTGTAGGTGAACCTATTTCTCTCCACTGCATTCTAAAATCAATTTCCTTTGTTTGCTTGCTTCCACTTTGATAAAAGGCGGACCTTTTTCACACCAAAAACCCCCCATATTCTTATTAGCGATTAGAATTGATACTTGAATTGAATAGCTTTCCTTGTGGATCGATCTCTTGCTTACACACTATACTAGTTGTGAGTTTGAGTATTCTTTGGCAAGAACAACGACAGGTTTTCCTCTTGTCAATATCCTTCGTGATTTATGCTTTTTCTTGGGAATAAATCATTTTCTTGTTATGATGCTCTTTGTATACAACCTCTTTCTGATGCTTTTGAGAGGATGTATGGTCACGTCGTAACTGACCAAGTTAGTTTAGTGTCTACGAACGGTGAGACCTTTCGGGTTGAAGTTTCCAAGGATTAATCTAATCGTTGGTGGTTATCTGATGGTTGGAATAGATTCGCGACTAGCAACAGAGTTACTGTCGGAATCTCGGTGGTGTTCTTTCAATATGTAGAAAGAAACTGCTTCAAAACCCTCGTTCTTGCAGATGAAGATGAGTAGAACTTTTGTAGTTTTGAAAACTTGGTGGATATTTGTTTTTATGTCTTGGTTTTAGCGGCCTCCAATCGCATGCTTTGGTATCTGTAATCCCAAATATTTTTGTTTAGTAGTATCTCGACGCTTTGAATGATTCGGTCTCTATTTTTGTGTTTTTGTCTTCTTTTGACTTGGATGTGACCATTGCTAGTGTGATAACGACACTCTGGATTTCACTGTTGGTTTCTGCAACTTTTGCCACTTGGCTGGTATGCAGTTGGCCTTGAAAATGTCGCGTTCGGACCGATATGTGGTGATAAGACAACACTGTCTTGTTTGCTTGGTTTGGTGATAAATATCAGATGCTTTTAAAGCTGTTGTAGTTGTCCCTATGTTTTGTTTGATTTAGCGGTATCCTTGTAGTGCGGAATCATGACCTCCCCCCCCCCCTAGTCGGCGTGACTTTTTCCGTTCCATTGATTCTGAAGAGAAGATGGAATATCTGGTAGGTTTCTTTACCCTACTTCTGTAATTTTTGCGCCCCTTTTTTATTTCGATATTTTGGTTTTGCGACTTGTAGCTTTTTCCCGAATCGTTTAGTGTTCAATATGCTCGTGGAGGGATAACTCGCGTGTGTTTGGTCTCTCCCACTGGGCGGGAGTTCCAAGTAAGGGTGTTTCGAGATAGCCCAGGTCATCACATCCTCACCGAATGTTGGCGTGCTTTTGCCGTGGATAGCGGTCTACGCATTGGGGGGGTCTCTTATTATCTTCAAGTATGAGGGGAGTAATCGTTTTACGATAATTGTTCTAGAAGCGAGTGAGTAAGTCGTGAAATGTGTTGCGTATTCCTTTTTGTTGTTTTGGTTTGCATGTCGGCTTGTATATGTGTTTATACTGGACTTGTATTCCATGTATGTTTTTAGAGTTTGGACTAGAATTCCCACACCCCAGATCTCTGCGATCTTTTTTAATGATTACTTAATGTCGTATTTTGAACGAAACTGAATTGTAAAAAATGGTAGAGCAAAACATAACATTCTTAATAAATCTCCAGAAGTTATGGAAACTTGTAGATGTGACTTGCAAAAAGAGCATTGGCCACTAAACTTACTCCAATGAAGTTTTTCTTCAAATGAGGGGAAAATTTAGAAATTTTCTCTGAGTATTCTTGGTTTACCTCCACCGAGGCCTGGCCGGGATGATTCGAGTTCTGCCTTGGCTTAGGCGAGATCCATTTGGAAGCAGGCCTTCCAAGTTGGGAGGAGCTCATTCTCCGTATACTTCATCGCCTACCGCATCTATGATATGAACCTCGAAGCGGATGCCTCCTTTATGAATAAAGGTTACGGAGGAAACGACATTGATACTCTGTGAGCAGGCGAAATCGTTCCATCCGCTGCTCAAGTAAGGAAGCCTGTAATCTCCATGAGTAACTTCCACAGAAAAATCCCGCAAAATTCGGGTTGATAAAAGAATGTTCCTGGGAAGGTTTGGATGAAATTCATCTTCGAAACGCAATGGAAGGTACAAGCGATGCAACTGTTCTGGGAAACGAATGGGCTCAGAAAAAGACCAAACCACCTGGTTTGACGTAGTCAAAGGGGGGGAGAAGATAGGAATAAATGAAGTGGGTTAAAGAGATGCTCTTCTAATATATCTTCTTTATAAAGGGACGTCTATGTGATCGGCTCAGGATCACAGGGATGACCTATTAGGGTATTCCGACGTGCCGCGGTAGGACAGGGACACAAAGATCGAAGCAAGTAAAATTGTGATTTTCTTTGTACATAAAACGCCGCGCATGGGGATACCCCTAAACCTTGTGAATGGCATGGAAAATTTAGTATTAGTAGGTACAACCATTTTAGGTGAAGAACTATGGGCGAATTTTGCGGATTAGACCGCTTAGTTTTATTCTCCTTGGAGGCTTTCTCGCCTACATATCCGTACTCAAAGTGTACGCTATCGCTAAATTTATTCTCCTTGGAGGCTTACTTGCACATCCCCGTGTTCGAAAGACACGTGATTGGTAAATATATTCTCCTTGGAGGCTTACTTGCATGCGTATCCGTACTCAAAGTGTACGCGATCGCTAAATTTATTCTCCTTTGAGGCTTACTTGCACATCCCCGTGTTCGAAAGACACATGATTGCTAAATTTATTCTCCTTGGAGGCTTACTTGCACATCCTCATGTTCGAAAGACACGTGATTGCTAAATTTATTCTCCTTGGGGGCTCACTTGCACATCCCCGTGTTCGAAAGACACCTGATTGCTAAATTTATTCTCCTTGGAGGCTCACTTGTACATCCCCGTGTTCGAATGACACGTGATTGTTAAATTTATTCTCCTTGGAGGCTTACTTGCATGCGTATCCATACTCAAAGTGTACTTGATCGCTAATTTTTTTCTCCTTGGAGGCTTTCTTGCACATCCCCGTGTTCGAAAGACACGTGATTGCTAAATTTATTCTCCTTGGAGACTTACTTGCATGCGTATCCGTACTCAAAGTGTACGCGATTGCTAAATTTATTCTCCTAAATTTGTTGGTATTGACGATGTTTCTTGGGTTTTGAACTTTCATTTATATATATGAAGAGTCACCGAGTTTCTAATATGTCCAGCTGTTTTACGCAAAATATGCCTTCAGATTCTTTGTATTCCATCATTTTGCGAGGATCGCTCCTTCCGAATTTAGAAACTTGGTTGAACCCCTGCCTACCTCTTTATGGATGACGTATGGACCTTCCCAATTGGGTTCAAGCTTTCCCCTAGTTTAAATCTCAAGGAAAATTTCGAACCTTAAATCTTGTGGCGACCGAGAAAAAACATCTCAAGATCCTTGTAGCAAATCCTTAGCGCACTCCAAAGCGGGGCCAGTCAAGCTATGGTCGGGGTATAGGATTTCGGATTTGTTTGGGAAAGGAAAGAAAACGACTTTTTCTCCCACGATTTTATCAGCTATCTTCTCTGGCCGAACCTCTAAATCCGTCTATTGTCGCTCAGATGTGGGTTCCTGTTCATGCTCGTCGTGCGTCTTTTCTTTTAGAGATCCCCGAGCCCTTTCTTCGATTACCAATATTCGGTTATGGCCCTTTCTTAGCAAGGATAACTAACAGACCCTACTTTCGGCCTGCTATCCTTATGCTTCACCCACCTTCCCTTCAGCGCATGGAAATTTGACGCCAAAATGATATATGGAGCATGCTATATGGTGCGGTGCCTAGCGTCAGGGCTAACTCGATCGTTCCTTCTACTTCAACCTCGTCTCCGGAAAAGGAGACTAGTTTTCCCGAGTAGCGACGTAGGGCGCTTTCGGCGATCCCGAGTTTCTCAAAGGCGTCCCAGTAAAGGACATCTACAGACGAACCCGTATCTATCATGACCCTTTTAACGGTTTTGGTTCCTATCTGTACATGGATGACCATAGGATCTGAGTGAGGCATTCTGAGATCGTGAGCATCACGGGTGTCGGATACAGAGAAACTTAGCGTAGCGTGAGCAGTGGATGCTTGCTAGATGTTGGCCTCCGACGGGGGGCGTCGGGCTTCTCTTTCATAGTTTTTTCTCTCTTGATTGCTGGTACCCGATGTTCCGGGTCCTCCCGCGATGGTGTTGATGCACCTATCCAGATGAGGAGGTTTTGGGCGATCCCAGTCTGATGTTCAGGTCGATTAGATGAGGATCTTGCTGCAGGGGCATCCCTTGCGTCCCTGGGAGGAGGTCGGTACCCTCCTCTTCTGCCGTCGTTCCTTCCTCCCCTGTTCTGGGGGTGATTTCCCCTACCTCTTCCCCCCGTGGCATACTGGGGATTGTAGGGTCTTGGTAGTGCATCAGGAGGCTTATATTATCAAGGAGGGACCTCGGGAGTACGGTGTTGCTCTGGCATCGCTACTGGATTACCAGGATTTACTAGTGGGGCGCAAATTTGAAGCGGTGTCCCTTTTTGGGGAAGAGCTGTCGGGGTCTCATAGACCGGGGGCGAGATATAGTCTGGATGAGTCATCAACACGTTTGTTGGGGCCCCCAGCGGATTTGGTCCCGATCTCTGGTTGTATTGAACTTCTTGGATAAGAGGGCGTGGTGGGATGGTTGAATACTGCCAAGAATGATTACGAGGTTGCTGTTCCCCGATGTTTTCCCTTCCCAGTCGCTTGTTTAATGGTCTGTGGTAAGATGGCTGATGTAACAAAGGCTTATATTCGACAGGTCGCGAGTTGGAGTTCGCGGCCTCCATAGCATGAATCTGCTTGGTGATGAGTTTTCTCAAAACATCGTAGTTGGCCGCCTCTTTTCGAAATAGGCAAATTTTGAAATCTCCTTCAGCCAAATTTCCCATTAGTATCGTGCTTACGGACGCTTGGTTGAACCTGGAGATTTGTACCACCATATTGGTGAATATGCTGAAAAAACTTCCCAAGGATTCGGTCGCACCTTGCTTGATGGAATTGAGGTCCAACATGGTTTTCTTTCTTGTGCGGGCGCTTTCGAAATGAGCAACGAATGTCCCTGATAGTTGTGCAAAGTTGTTGATGGATGATTGAGCAAGGTTTGTGAACCATGTCAAAGCGACCCCACTCAGCGTGGATGGAAATGAGCGGCAAAACATAGCGTTGTTGTCCTCATTCATTCCCATTGCCGTAGTGAATTGGTTGAGGTGATCATTGGGATCGGTATCACCTTTGTATTTGGTGATGGAGATATCTCTCCACCTCTTGGAGACGGGTGCCTCACATATTTGTCTGCAAAAGGCCGAGGGAAAAGTCGGTTCACCTTGGCGAGCTTGCTCGGGTGCTTCAGGGGAGTTTGAACGTGAAGACACATTCTGGGCCCTGCCAGAACGGTCGACCCTGTTGTTATTCTCGGTGGGCCCTAGACCGGGGTTGAGGGGGCCACCTGCGGGGTTGGGAAAATGGTTGACCGTTATGGGCACCGGTCCTTGTTGTTGAAAGTAGGCATGTTGGTCATGTTGGAGTGGTATCCCGTTCACTTGTTGGAAAGGCATACCGTTTGCCTGTTGGTTAAAGTACATGTTTTGTGGCCACCCCACATCCTGTAGGGAGCGAACGGAGGGGGTTGCGCAGTATCCCACGTTGGTTGTTGGGGAGCACTTTCGTTGCCGCCGTTTAGGGCCTCCTCATTAGGGATAGCATTGAGGTTGATGTCATTCGCCTCCGCGTGGTCATGGTGTTGTTGTCCAAACTCTTCTCCGAAGAGGGTGAAGTTCATGGTTCCTGCAATGAAAAGCATTAGTCCTATAATAAGAAAGATCAACGCGATTATCAATTTATACATACATCTATTTATATAGAATGAAAAGGATAGAGTTGGTAAGAAAGGATGAAATAAAATAAATGGAAAAGATAGTAATGTAAGGAAGCATATTGCTACGCGGAACCTCTCGTCGTGAAAGGTTCCCACTGACGGCGCCAATGAAGCGTTCGTGAGATTTCGATTTCTGCTATATTAAACAGAAACTAGTGTAGACTCCATATTTTGCAAATAAGCATAAACTACATAGATCCAGTATAATTCTAACCCAATGATATAAAATGCATGCAGGAATCGATATAAAAGTTAGTGTAAAACATGGAAATTTAGGCTCACAACACTTACATGGATATGTAGAACAACATAATAGGAAGTCTGACTCACATAAATTATAGCACAAGGTATCACCTAGATACTTATCAAAACACATATATAAGTCTACGTCTAATTATTCAAGCACTCAAAGCATACATCATTCAGCGAGAATAACAACCATATCGCAATCATCATTTCTTCAAGCTCAACAATTCATCACAATACCACATTCCTCAATAACATATCGTTCTCATCATTCCATTCAGCCACATTCATATATTCATAACCATATAATCGCATATCACATAGCTCAAGTGCATCATATTCATCATATCTCAACGCATAAGTGAACGATAAATAATCTTAACATTTCATCATGCTATTAGTCAACTAATCATGCCATTAGTCCACATAAATCATGATATTAGACAATCATTCACACCAATCATGCTAATTAGTCATCGAGCACGTAATTCCAGAGTTAGTCCTGAAAACCGTTTTGAAAACCGAGTTAACTAGTTAGAAATTCCAACTTTGAAAAATATTCGTCAAATCCATTTTTCGAGTTAAATCCGATAATACCTTTTTAAATATCCATATCTCATAATATTATATTTGTTTTAAATCACCATAATATCATATCTTTAAGGAAAAATGACCCAAAATAATACAAACTATCGCCTTTGAACCAAAAATAATACGAACTTTCAAATTAACAATTTCATATCCATACTATCACCATATTAACCAAAAATAATACCAATGTGTTTCCGATGTGTTTTCCGGCCAAATGTGCCACGTTGGCACCGGAAATACACCTGGCATAATTTAATTTGCCACATCACCACATACTTATGTTTGATAAATTAATTTCATCTCAAATTCTCAACCTGTATTTTCCTCAAACTTGAAAAACAAAATGAAACAAAATCAAAACTAAGGCTTAAACGGAGAAAGCTGAGAGAAATTGGCAGCGCAAAAGAGGGTGATGAGAGAACAAATCGCCAGTGTGAAAGAGAGGACGAAGTGTCTTTCCATGGCCATGGCCTCCCTACATAAACAAAGTGATAGCCCTATTTTTCCCCTGAGGAAAAACTCGTTTTTGAACTCCCATGGCCATTTCTTAAGATCTAAACCCTTGGTTATCCTAATTAAGAATGGAAATGGGAATATCATTGTATGAAATCTAGCAGTGGACAAACAAAGTGTTCAATTCTTAATTAATTGTCCTTGTACTGTCAAAAATTGAAAGTTTATGGAACCAGGCTCAAAGTCCCCATCAGTGTGTTGCTTAATTTCTAGGAAATGAAATCAGACTGTCAAATTGATTATCGAAGAGCCTAAAACAAACAAGTTTATGACATTTGAAATGATTAATTTTGAAGAGCGAAGATGCAATGATTCCGAGAACTTCAATTTGCGCGGAGGAGGTGACCCGCCATGGAAATGAAAGAGGAAATGACAATTAGAGAGGAGCGACAACAGAGGAGAGATTTGAAGGGGGGAGATCTACAGGCTACATGAACACATGCGATAGCGTTTAAGTTGAAGCCACAATGGACTCTCCGAATCCGACGTCTCTTGTTCTTCTCTCCCATCTCCCCTCAAATCTGAGGAAATACTAGATGTTTTTTGAAGTTATGGAAATACTAGAATTAATTTGTCAAACATCTATATGTGGTTATGTGGCAAGATAAACTATGACACGCGTATTTCTGGTGTCAATGTGGCACATTTGGTCGGAAAACACACCGGAAAAGACATTGGTATTATTTTTGGTTAATATAGGGATAGTTTGTATATGAAATCGTCAATTTAAAAGTTCGTATTATTTTTGGTTCAAAGGCGATAGTTCGTATTATTTTTAATTATTTTTTCTAACTTTAAATCTCAATCATAATATTTTATATTTTTAAATCTCAATAATATATAATATTATTAAATATCACTTATTAACACTTTCATAAAATATTTCCAAATCCCTTAGCAATCTCAACAACTTTTATTTTATAAAATCAGTCTTTTTAAATTACCAAACTGATCCCTTTATTTTGTAAAATACCCAAACCGAGCCTTTAGTTTATATCTACCCAAACTGAGCTCATTTGCTTGAAGCCTCAAAATTGAACACTATGAAAACAAATTAGGCCCAACACTCTTTCCATTTTAAAGCAAAATCTCAGCCCAAGCCAACACATTTCCTTCTTTCATCTTGCAAATGCTACGTTTAAAAAATACAGAATTTTTGCCTGGTGCCCCTGAGGTAAGGCGAAATTCGCCGGATATACAAAAGTTTTACATAATTCGCGAAATGCCCCTGAGGTTTGTAATGTTTTCGCGTGATCCCCTTCGTCCATTATGTTAACGTTTTTTCCTTTTAAAAATAATAAAATTAAATGAAATAAAAGAAGTGCATGTCGAAGAGAGAGAAGACGAAGGGCGAAGAGCGAAGAGGGAGGTCCAGAGAGAGATATAGAGCGAGGTGAGGGGTTTGATACACTACGCGACCAGACCAGATTAAAGCCGGTGGAGCTCAGTTGGTGTCGAAGGTGGAGGTGAGTGATTCTCAATTGAATCTAGGGTTCGGGGATTTAGGGCATGTTCAGTCTTCAACCGGAGGTTTTCCAGGCGGGCCCTTCTTCCTCACAATGCTAGTCCTTTCCGTTCTACTTGCCTACCACTTGCTCCTTTTTTGTGTTGAACTTTAAATTGAGGATGGGTACTTCTGTAATGGCCCATCGCAGTCCTTGTTTCACTTCTCAAAGACGTCACTTACAGGTAACTCTCTACCCCCCTCCTCGATCAAAATCGATTTTTCACTTGATTGGGAACTCATTTCAATTAGGTTTTCTTAATGTCCACTATTTGATCAACTTCGGTCTAATTTCGTCATTCAATTTAGGGATTTTGGGGCAAATTTGATCCTTTCTTTGATTAGTTTATGTAGGCGATTCTATTTTGATGCAAATTTGTGTGAACCTGAAACACTGTTGTTGCAGGAGGATGGTCAAGTATGAAATAAGTATAAAATAAAGTTCAGACTGACTTTCCTGTCTCAGCAAATAAATACAAGACTTCCTCCCGTTGTAGTAGAAGGTTGTCAGGATCGAATCCACGAGGAAGCACGTCAGCAGTTCTTAGGTAGCAACAGATTCTCACAGACAAGCAGCAGAAAGATAGAAATAAAAGCAGAAAAGACAAAGCAAAACAGAAACAAAAGCAAAGACAGAAAATAACGAAAGAAAGTAAAGAACAAAAGCAAACGAAAGTAAAGAACAAAGCAAGGCAGCAACTTTACTCGATCTCGACAAGCCTAGTCGAAATCGACAACAGTAAGTCAAAAATCGAAAACAGAAACTAAAAATCGACGACAACAGAAGAAATCTCAACTCGACCTAGACAAGACTCTACTCGATGTCGACTAGGGTCCTACTCGAGATCGACAAGGCTCTCCCCTGTATCGACAAGAAAGACAGAAACTTTAAATTGCAAATTCGAACACAGAACTCAGATTTTTGACAGAAATAAATCAATATAATAAAAGACTTCCAAGGCCAAGGTATCAACACCACAACGATAACCATGCAAAGTAACACATAAAGGCATAAAAGATCATGCTTTCCATCAAACAACTTTCATTGTTAACAAATAGGCATATAGAGGCTCTCGCATAAACCCTAATTGTTACTAACCCTTTTCACATAATTAATCCAAGTTGCATTAAGATCACTTTCGCTTCAATAATACAAACAAGGATCACCTTCAACTCTCGCAAAAGAATCATACTCATAGGGATAGAAGATGAATTGCATAAAAAGATCTGACCTTTACTGCGTCATCTCACATGGCCACCGTCGGGCTCACCCCAGCCCCAGAAGTGGGTGGACTACTCACGCCTCATTGCAATCGCAGACATTGATTGATGAAAAGAAACTTGCATTAAACTATATTCAAAAGCCTTTACAATCCCGGCAATCAACTTTCGCAGAAAGCCAAAACCCTAAAAACCTTAGAATCCCTAAACTGTCTCTATGGAACTACTTCTCTCTCCTTAAAATTGTATCTCTGAATTGGAATGAATAAAAAACCAGCCCCTAGGGCTTTATTTATAGCCTTCTAACCCTTGCTAATCAAGGATAGAATATCTATATCTATATCTATATCTATATCTAAAATGCTTAAGGATAAATAAAAGCAATAAAGAAATTAAATCTAAATATATCTAAATTGTCTCAAGTGGATAAAACTCTCTTCCATGATAGATGTAGATAAAATCGGATAGATTTTGGTCTTCTCGGCTTCCAAGGGATCCCAACTCTACTCGGACTGCTCACGTCGACGCGATTCCAGAAGCTGTTCTACTCGACTTCGACAAGGGCTCGTCGATGTCGACTAGGATTCGTCGTCGACTGGACTCCTCGGGTGACTCTGCTCGACAAGGCTCGGACAAGGCTCCTGGGCGTCGTCGACCTCGACAAGGCTCATCAACATCGAGTTGGGATCTTCCTTTCCGCTTCCGCGAGTTGCCTCTTCCGCTACAGCGAGGTCGTCGATCCGCAGGTGCGAGAGCCCCCTTCCGCTGGAGCGAGTTGGCTTCTCCGTCGGCTTGGTGCATCCCGCTGGCAGCGAGTTTTTCCGTGGCAGCGAGCGGTCCGCTGCAGCGAGTCGAGTCGCTGGCAGCGAGTGTCGCCTGGTCGTCCTCGACTTGTTGACTCCTGGTGTGGCGCCCGCTGGCAGCGGGGATTTTCGCGGCAGCGAGAGGCTCGCTGCAGTGAGTCGAGTCGCTGGCAGCGAGTGCCGCCTGGTCGTCCTCGTCCTCGTCCTCGACTTGTCGACCAGCTCTTCTTCTCGTCAACCCCGGGTGTGGCGCTGAGGTGTCGTCGATCTCGACTAGTGGTCCTCGAGATCGAATAGGGCTCCGAAACTGGGTTGGTCTGGCTCTCGACATTGCTCCTAGTCGACAAGGCCTATGCTCGGACATGCTCGGCTAGATCGAGTAAGGTCTACTCGAGATCGAGTAGCCTGGGCTCTCGTCTTGATTCGACTGGTTCCGCTATTTCTTTGACCTTGGACTTCTGTAGTGGTTTTCCGAGCTTTTCTGACCTTCCTTAGAGTTGCTGTAAAACGTCTCGAATTCTGCGAATTTAAACAGAAACTGGTGTAGATTCCATAATTTGGCAAATAAACATAAACTACATAGATTCTGTACTAGCTAACCCAAATTTATGCAAAGTATGCAGAAAACGATATTAAAGTTACTGTAAAATATGGCAAATTCAGCTCACAACAAACACCCCACACTTAAGCTTGCTTGTCCTCAAGCAATACTTTTATTTGTCATTCAGGGGAAGAAATCAAAAACTCTCAACATATCAGATTCATTCTTATATAACCCAACAGTCAATCACCATCCTTGAAAAGGTACTAGTGTCACAAATCCATGCATGTGCAATTATATCAAAGCAACATCTACTCACAAAAGGAGGGTTATGCAAAAAAAAAACATTCATAAGTGACAAAGCATTGATAATCAAGAAGACTTCCATTTAAGCTCAAACAAGGAGTAGATTTGGTAAAAGGCTAAAAGGTGGGCAATTTCTAGCAATGTGGTGCTAATGATCTGGGGAAATGGAGTATTTCCAAACTTGAATTTCCACATTCCTTTTCATAAAATTCATCACCTTTCATAATGCTTTTATCAATAATAATGCTTTTACCTCTCTGACCTCAGCACTGCCTTCTCGCGAGTCGCAAACATGGGTGTCATGAATGGCCCCGGATACTTAGTGCTTTGGACTCCTCACAATGTGTCCCATCTCTCCAAACTATTATCTCAGAGAGCAGGGTCAATCTACCTTTATCTCCTGAGGTGATTGGATTTTCTTTCACTCATTAAATTTTCCATATTCCAAACAATTTCCTTCCAAACTCCAAATACAACACAAACACCATATGATAATCTCCATAATGTAACATCATTCTCAACATAATCCCCGGATAAGGTAAAGAATGGCAAATATTTAGGTCATGTGGAGCGATAATTGAAATAAGGCATATTATGGCTTTTGTGATGCATAAGCGTAGGTAAGGCTAGGATTTCAAACAATGAGCATTATATGGAAATATAAAGTCCTCCATCATCTTAGTCCTCCATCATCTTATCATGCAACATGTCAAAAGCAACCTTAAATTTTACCTCCTTCTATGGTTTTTATAAAAATATGCACTTCATTATGACTTCCCTTTACTAGGCAATTTCACGCTATATCTCTGATGAATCTAATTTTGCATCGTCGAGTTCAATATAAGCTTCCATGATATTATTCAAAATTTTCAATGGGGGTCATTTTTCGAACTTTTGGAAATCATGCATATAAGCACATAGATAAATAATGCATTCCAAAATAGACATGTAGCAATCCAAAGAAATAAATTCTAAATATGCACAAATAATGTTAAATATGGCAAATATGCACAAAGTAAGTCCTTCTCCCACCCCATACTTAAACATTACAGTGTCCTCACTGTATAAAAACAAGGGTAAAGAAAGAAACTCACTAGACTGATGTGCAGGGCCTCTAAATTTCGAATGGAAGCACCTTCTGGGCTGAGTATGAATGTTGATATAGCTTGCCTCTATCCATGGACCTGAAAAGTGTAAAAGACATATACCCACAATAGCAAAACTAAAAGTGTTTCAAACCAAAAACAAAATCTCAAAAAGTCCTAAAAAGTCTATGTACAAGTGATAAGGCATGTTTCCAATAGGCATTATAGGTTAGTTTAGTTGCATTTCATTGTTATATAATCATGTTTTAGTGTTAATTAGATTAGCATTCATTTTGTGGGAAAGTTCGGAATCTACGCTATTTCGATGGTTTTATGTAGATTCGTAGATCCGAGGCAAAGAACACGAGGAACGGAGCTAAGAAAGGCTAAGGCGAGACTTGGGAGAGCTTAAGGAAGAAGTCCCGAAGAGAATGGAACAACCCAAGGAGCAACGGAGAACGAAATCGAGGTCTAAGAACGAAAACGAGGGTGAGTCGCGAAAGCTGTCTGCCCGGCGAGCTGAACTTGTAACACACTTTCCGGAGGCCTCGGATGTCCGATCGACGCATATGAGCATGCGTTGGAAAGCTCTTTCGAATATCTACATGATGGTGTACTGTTGGATTTTCGCTGACAGCGAATGTCTTTCCGCTACAGCGGATCAAGTCAGCAACATCGTGCGGGAAGGTGTCTTGAGCAGAACTCGCTGCCAGCGAATGGGATCTCGCTGCCAGCGGATGGGATCTCGCTGCCAGTGTGTGGAGTCATCCGGAGCATGTCCAGGAGCCGGCACGTCTCGCTGCCAACGAATGGAGTTCGCTGCCAGCGAGTCGAGTCAGCCCGGCCGACCAAGCAGCATTCGCTGCCAGCGACTGGACTCGCTGCCGCGGAAAAAGTCGCTGCCAGCGAGAATCACCAGGGCGACGGAGACTCGGCAAATCGCGGCAGCGGGAGGAGCAGCTCGCGGCAGCGGGAGGAGCAGCTCGCGGAAGCGGAAAGGAAGGACCCGATGAGGCTTGGAAAAGTTTCTAAGGCATGGGCATTCGCTGCCAGCGAGTGTGGTAGCGAGTGTGGTAGCGAAAATCCAACAGGAGCTTGATTGAGGCCATTCACTGCCAGCGGAAATTTTCGCTGCCAGCGGAATCCGACGCTGAGTTAAATTAGGAAAGTTCTATCTTTTATCTAGTTTGTTTATGAAGCTTTTATCTTTTATCTATCTTTTACCTTATTTATGGAAGATATTAGGCTTATAAATAGGATGTTCTAGGCTTAGTTTTCTAATTTAATTCCAAGTAGAGAAATCACCATTGAAGAGAAGAAAGCTTAGGTAAGCCATGTTTGGCTAATTTTGTAGTTTCCGCCTACACTTTCGAGACTTGGTTGGTGGTTTGTGAGTTTCTAATTTAAGTTATTTTTCCTCTATAATTCTTTCAACTTCTTTATGTGATATTGATTATGTTATTGATGTTATCTTGATTAGCTACCTTGATAATATTGATTTCATGCTATGATTTAATACTTTCGTATTTGTGTTATTTCCGTAGTAGCACGCATAAGATTGTGGATTCCGTGTTTGAAGCATGATTATGTAGGGAGTTGACATATATCTTAAACATTGATTTACCGTGTTTAATTGGTGTTATTTATATGCTCAAGTTCTTGGGACTATTTGCTATCTCTTTGTTAAATCTTGACCGTGTTAAGGTTGCATTGAGGTGTAAGGGATTAATTGGACTCGTAGGAATTTTAATCTACTTAAACCAAGACGAGAGGAATTCGTAGGAAAAGATAATAACTTGAAAAGGATTCGATGATCAATAAAACCAACCAAAGTAGAGAACTTGTAGGTGGAAACGCTTTTCTTCTATCCTTTATTTGCTTTTGTCAATATTATTTTCTTTTATTTTCATTCATAAAAATATTATCTTTTTATATTGATAAATATACAATATTTAGAAATACTTGATTCTCTAGGGTTCGACCCCTTACTTGCATACTATACTAGTTTGTTTGTTTGGGATTTATTTTTGGCGAGGTGAATCAACGACTTTCCCTCCGTCAAATTGGCGTCGTTGCCGGGGAATCAAGTTTATTTCTTTGTTTTGTGTGTTTATTGATTTTTGTATATATATTTAACCCGTTGTGAACCTATCTTATGGTTCACGACACCTCGTTACTAATTGTTTACAATGGAGTTGGAGTTATGGCAATACCAAGGAGAATACTTTCACCATTACCTCGCAAGAGTGCAAGATTTAGTGGACGACCGTGCTTCACGGGGTATCCAAGATGATTTGAAAGAACAAGTACTTTGCGTTCAAGATGGCATGCTTCCCGAGATACGAGAATTCGCCCAATCTTTGAAAAACGAAGGCTTTTATGGTTTGGATTGGCCGGAATTGTGGGATATTTTCCTTTGTGTGGGTGACATGGCAAAGGTGGAAGAAGAATACATGTTGGCATCCACACCCTTACCTTTCAAACCAATGGCGGGCGTGATACATGAGGAAAGCCAAGACGCAAGTACCCATGGTTCATTCAAAGATGGAGAAGAGAGCCCGATGCCCCTTGACATGGAGTCTCATGAGTGCACGCTTGAGGAACCATGTATTTTGGCACCTACTCCACCAATAGAAATCATCCCCAATGCACCTATTGAGGAACCAAGTCCAGAGCCGATTTCTGTGGCTTTTGAGAAAGGTAATGATATTTTTGACACTTTTGTGAATTTTGGTGAATATGTAGATCCTTGGGAGCATTACTTCAACAAGCTACCAGCGGAACTGTGTTGGTGGTACTACATACCCTCGGCGAGAAGTCACGCTCGGGCATATGAAAAGTTGGAGACCTTCTTCAACATCACATCATTTGACTTCGGCTTCTTTATATGTGGTGCTCGCCTACCTAGATGGTGTGCACCGGAGTTTGATTTGTTAAAGAGGGCGTTAGCAATTTCCGAGTGAGTCTTGAATGCGCGAACAAATAAACCGTCGAGTCTATGACGATAAACAAGGACGCTTCTTGGGAGGCAACCCGAGGTAAGTTTTCCTAAATTAGTTATTTCAATTCCTAGTTATTTAATTAGTTTAGTTGTTTAATAAATTAGAAATTTCCTAATTATTTTATATGGTAGATAGATGCTTTTGGATATTTTAAGCTAACAATGCAGGGAAAAGTGAACAAGATCGAAGAATAGAGAATCTAGGCTCAATTCGCTGCCAGCGAATCATGATTCGCTGCCAGCGAGTCCAGCCGCTCAGACGACATAGGGGCTGATTTCATCCGCTGCTAGCGAACCAACACTCGCTACCAGCGAATCCAGCAGTGATGCCTAGTCTTCGTCTGTTTTCGTCGCATCCAATCTTATTCATTCTTCGCCATCTTCATTCATCCGTGCTCGTGGTTCGTCCGTCTTCGTTGTTGTCGTTCTTCACCGTTCTTCTTCCGAGCTTCATCATCTTCGCCATCGAAACTTTTCCCATGATGTGAGTTATTCTTTACCCTCTTTCTCTCATATTTTTATGATTTTTTGTCTTTGATTTTCATTGAGGACAATGAAGAATTTAAGTGTGGGGGAGGAGATCCATGCATCCATTCATATTTATTTTTCCGTTATGCATTCATGTTTATTTTTTTCGTTAATTTATTGCATTAGAAAATGAAAAAAAAATGAGAAAAAAATAATCCAAAAAGAGCATGCATTGCATATATGTGTTTTTCAAATACCCATCTTGCCTTAGTTTGTCCTCTATTTTATTTTGATGAGTTTTACCATATATGTTCCATAATATGATTGAATTGCCTAGCCTTGTCACATACTTGAAATGATTTTTATGGGAGCATGGCATGTTAGTTCAATTGAGAAAGTATGATTCCTAGTTTTGGGCATTATTGAAATCCAACAAAAACTTGTCCTAGTGAGAAATTTTAGCCTTTAGGGATTTTCATCATATTTATTCCCTTTTGCTTTCTTGTGTGATATTATACTCTCCTTATGAAATTACCTCTTGAGATTGACATTGTTATCTATATTTGAGGCCGATTTTATATGTCTATTGCTTATGAGTTTCAAATGATAGAGGCATGATTTTCTTAGCCATATTATTATCCATATCCACCCTACATATGTATCCTTTGCTTGTAGCCAAATTTGAGGCTTAGCCTTTTCTTTGAAGCACCACAAAATTTATCCTTAGCCGATGATAAGCCTTACCCTATCCGGGAATTAGGATTAGAATTGGTGAATGATTGATTTGTTTGAGTGGAAAAGAGAATATTGTTGAGAAAGTTACAAGTTTTGGATGATTATGTAATTTTGGTTTTATTCCTCACATTGCGCATTATTGTATTTTTGGCTCTAGAAAAAAAAATGAAAAAAGAAGAAGAAAAAAGTCAAAAGAAATAGAAGAAAAGAAAAGAAAAAAAAGATGAATAAAGAGCCTTTTATTTTCATTATGTATGTGAGAGTTGAAAAAAATGTATGGTTGAGAGAAAGTTCTTTTGTTGAGTGTTTTAAGAGTGAAAGTTTGAGTTATCTTGGTTTTGGAAGTATTTGGTTTTTTATGTTCTTCCGGTTGTTCTTAGGGATCCCTTTTTCCCGGATTTTTAGCACCACAAGCCTAAGTATTTCCTACCTTAAATTCCTTACCAAGCCCCATTACAACCTTGATAAAAGACCTCTTGATGTTTCTTATAAGTGATGGCATCCACGGTGGAGAATATGTTATATATGTGTCAATTTCTATGTAGCTTTTTGCATTTTGGATTGAGTTGAGAGATTGCATTTTTAAGCCTAAACACATGAGAGTGAGAGCAAACACATTATCCCGGTGAGGTTGGACTAGATGTGCCTTTTACTTTGAATCACTTATATACTTGCTAGGATGTTAGCTTTCATGTTCATGGCTCCTCCACTTTGATGTTGCTTTTGACAAGGTTAGTGCTTGAAGATCATATTTGTGGTATGATGGTTTTGCTCTTGTTTTTGTATTGCTTGAGGACAAGCAAAAGGTTAAGTGTGGGGGAGTTTGATAAGGCATGTTTCCAATAGGCATTATAGGTTAGTTTAGTTGCATTTCATTGTTATATAATCATGTTTTAGTGTTAATTAGATTAGCATTCATTTTGTGGGAAAGTTCGGAATCTACGCTATTTCGATGGTTTTATGTAGATTCGTAGATCCGAGGCAAAGAACACGAGGAACGGAGCTAAGAAAGGCTAAGGCGAGACTTGGGAGAGCTTAAGGAAGAAGTCCCGAAGAGAATGGAACAACCCAAGGAGCAACGGAGAACGAAATCGAGGTCTAAGAACGAAAACGAGGGCGAGTCGCGAAAGTTGTCCGTCCGGTGAGCTGAACTTGTAACGCACTTTCCGGAGGCCTCAGATGTCCGATCGACGCATATGAGCATGCGTTGGAAAGCTATTTCGAAGATCTACGTGATGGTGTACTGTTGGATTTTCGCTGACAGCGAATGTCTTTCCGCTACAGCGGATCAAGTCAGCAACATCGTACGGGAAGGTGTCCTGAGCAGAACTCGCTGCCAGCGAATGGGATCTCGCTGCCAGCGGATGGGATCTCGCTGCCAGTGTGTGGAGTCATCCGGAGCATGTCCAGGAGCCGGCACGTCTCGCTGCCAGCGAATGGAGTTCGCTGCCAACAAGTCGAGTCAGCCCGGCCGACCAGGCAGAATTCGCTGCCAGCGACTGGACTCGCTGCAGCGAGCCACTCGCTGCCGCGGAAAAAGTCGCTGCCAGCGAGAATCACCAGGGCGACGGAGACTCGGCAACTCGCGGCAGCGGGAGGAGCAGCTCGCGGAAGCGGAAAGGAAGGACCCGATGAGGCTTGGAAAAGTTTCTAAGGCATGGGCATTCGCTGCCAGCGAGTGTGGTAGCGAAAATCCAACAGGAGCTTGATTGAGGCCATTCGCTGCCAGCGGAAATTTTCGCTGCCAGCGGAATCCGACGCTGAGTTAAATTAGGAAAGTTCTATCTTTTATCTAGTTTGTTTATGAAGCTTTTATCTTTTATCTATCTTTTACCTTATTTATGGAAGATATTAGGCTTATAAATAGGATGTTCTAGGCTTAGTTTTCTAATTTAATTCCAAGTAGAGAAATCACCATTGAAGAGAAGAAAGCTTAGGTAAGCCATGTTTGGCTAATTTTGTAGTTTCCGCCTACACTTTCGAGACTTGGTTGGTGGTTTGTGAGTTTCTAATTTAAGTTATTTTTCCTCTATAATTCTTTCAACTTCTTTATGTGATATTGATTATGTTATTGATGTTATCTTGATTAGCTACCTTGATAATATTGATTTCATGCTATGATTTAATACTTTCGTATTTGTGTTATTTCCGTAGTAGCACGCATAAGATTGTGGATTCCGTGTTTGAAACATGATTATGTAGGGAGTTGACATATATCTTAAACATTGATTTACCGTGTTTAATTGGTGTTATTTATATGCTCAAGTTCTTGGGACTATTTGCTATCTCTTTGTTAAATCTTGACCGTGTTAAGGTTGCATTGAGGTGTAAGGGATTAATTGGACTCGTAGGACTTTTAATCTACTTAAACCAAGACGAGAGGAATTCGTAGGAAAAGATAATAACTTGAAAAGGATTCGATGATCAATAAAACCAACCAAAGTAGAGAACTTGTAGGTGGAAACGTTTTTCTTTTATCCTTTATTTGCTTTTGTCAATATTATTTTCTTTTATTTTCATTCATAAAAATATTATCTTTTTATATTGATAAATTCACAATATTTAGAAATACTTGATTCTCTAGGGTTCGACCCCTTACTTGCATACTATACTAGTTTGTTTGTTTGGGATTTATTTTTGGCGAGGTGAATCAACGACTTTCCCTCCGTCAAATTGGCGCCGTTGCCGGGGAATCAAGTTTATTTCTTTGTTTTGTGTGTTTATTGATTTTTGTATATATATTTAACCCGTTGTGAACCTATCTTATGGTTCACGACACCTCGTTACTAATTGTTTACAATGGAGTTGGAGTTATGGCAATACCAAGGAGAATACTTTCACCATTACCTCGCAAGAGTGCAAGATTTAGTGGACGACCGTGCTTCACGGGGTATCCAAGATGATTTGAAAGAACAAGTACTTTGCGTTCAAGATGGCATGCTTCCCGAGATACGAGAATTCGCCCAATCTTTGAAAAACGAAGGCTTTTATGGTTTGGATTGGCCGGAATTGTGGGATATTTTCCTTTGTGTGGGTGACATGGCAAAGGTGGAAGAAGAATACATGTTGGCATCCACACCCTTACCTTTCAAACCGATGGCGGGCGTGATACATGAGGAAAGCCAAGACGCAAGTACCCATGGTTCATTCAAAGATGGAGAAGAGAGCCCGATGCCCCTTGACATGGAGTCTCATGAGTGCACGCTTGAGGAACCATGTATTTTGGCACCTACTCCACCAATAGAAATCATCCCCAATGCACCTATTGAGGAACCAAGTCCAGAGCCGATTTCTGTGCCTTTTGAGAAAGGTAATGATATTTTTGACACTTTTGTGGATTTTGGTGAATATGTAGATCCTTGGGAGCATTACTTCAACAAGCTACCAGCGGAACTGTGTTGGTGGTACTACATACCCTCGGCGAGAAGTCACGCTCGGGCATATGAAAAGTTGGAGACCTTCTTCAACATCACATCATTTGACTTCGGCTTCTTTATATGTGGTGCTCGCCTACCTAGATGGTGTGCACCGGAGTTTGATTTGTTAAAGAGGGCGTTAGCAATTTCCGAGTGAGTCTTAAATGCGCGAACAAATAAACCGACGAGTCTATGACGATAAACAAGGATGTTTCTCACAAACAAGCAGCAGAAAGACAGAAATAAAAGCAGAAAAGACAAAGCAAAACAGAAACAAAAGCAAAGACAGAAAATAACGAAAGAAAGTAAAGAACAAAAGCAAACGAAAGTAAAGAACAAAGCAAGGCAGCAACTTTACTCGATCTCAACAAGCCTAGTCGAAATCGACAACAGTAAGTCAAAAATCGAAAACAGAAACTAAAAATCGACGACAACAGAAGAAATCTCAACTCGACCTAGACAAGACTCTACTCGATGTCGACTAGGGTCCTACTCGAGATCGACAAGGCTCTCCCCTGTATCGACAAGAAAGACAGAAACTTTAAATTGCAAATTCGAACACAGAACTCAGATTTTTGACAGAAATAAATCAATATAATAAAAGACTTCCAAGGCCAAGGTATCAACACCATAACGATAACCATGCAAAGTAACACATAAAGGCATAAAAGATCATTCTTTCCATCAAACAACTTTCATTGTTAACAAATAGGCATATAGAGGCTTTCGCATAAACCCTAATTGTTACTAACCCTTTTCACATAATTAATCCAAGTTGCATTAAGATCACTTTCGCTTCAATAATACAAACAAGGATCACCTTCAACTCTCGCAAAACAATCATGCTCATAGGGATAGAAGATGAATTGCATAAAAAGATCTGACCTTTACTGCGTTAACTCACATGGCCACCGTCGGGCTCACCCCAGCCCCAGAAGTGGGTGGACTACTCACGCCTCATTGTAATCGCAGACATTGATTGATGAAAAGAAACTTGCATTAAACTATATTCAAAAGCCTTTACAATCCCGGCAATCAACTTTCGCAGAAAGCCAAAACCCTAAAAACCTTAGAATCCCTAAACTGTCTCTATGGAACTACTTCTCTCTCCTTAAAATTGTATCTCTGAATTGGAATGAATAAAAAACCAGCCCCTAGGGCTTTATTTATAGCCTTCTAACCCTTGCTAATCAAGGATAGAATATCTATATCTATATCTATATCTATATCTATATCTATATCTAAAATGCTTAAGGATAAATAAAAGCAATAAAGAAATTAAATCTAAATATATCTAAATTGTCTCAAGTGGATAAAACTCTCTTCCATGATAGATGTAGATAAAATCGGATAGATTTTAGTCTTCTCGGCTTCCAAGGGATCCCAACTCTACTCGGACTGCTCACGTCGACGCGATTCCAAAAGCTGTTCTACTCGACTTCGACAAGGGCTCATCGATGTCGACTAGGATTCGTCGTCGACTGGACTCCTCGGGTGACTCTGCTCGACAAGGCTCGGACAAGGCTCCTAGGCGTCGTCGACCTCGACAAGGCTCATCAACATCGAGTTGGGTTCTTCCTTTCCGCTTCCGCGAGTTGCCTCTTCCGCTGCAGCGAGGTCGTCGATCCGCAGGTGCGAGAGCCCCCTTCCACTGGAGCGAGTTGGCTTCTCCGTCGGCTTTGTGCATCCCGCTGGCAGCGAGTTTTTCCTTGGCATCGAGCGGTCCGCTGCAGCGAGTTGAGTCGCTGGCAGCGAGTGCCGCCTAGTCGTCCTCGGCTTGTCGACTCCGGGTGTGGCGCCCGCTGGCAGCAGGGATTTCCGCGGCAGCGAGAGGCTCGCTGCAGCGAGTCGAGTCGCTGGCAGCGAGTGCCGCCTGGTCGTCCTCGTCCTCGTCCTCGTCCTCGGCTTGTCGACCAGCTCTTCTTCTCGTCAACCCCGGGCGTGGCGCTGAGGTGTCGTCGATCTCGACTAGTGGTCCTCGAGATCGAGTAGGGCTCCGGAACTGGGTTGGTCTGGCTCTCGACATTGCTCCTAGTCGACAAGGCCTATGCTCGGACATGCTCGTCTAGATCGAGTAAGGTCTACTCGAGATCGAGTAGCCTGGGCTCTCGTCTTGATTCGACTGGTTCCGCTATTTCTTTGACCTTGGACTTCTGTAGTGGTTTTTCGAGCTTTTCTGACCTTCCTTAGAGTTGCTGTAAAACGTCTCGAATTCTGCGAATTTAAACAGAAACTGGTGTAGATTCCATAATTTGGCAAATAAACATAAACTACATAGATTCTGTACTAGCTAACCCAAATGTATGCAAAGTATGCAGAAAACGATATTAAAGTTACTGTAAAATATGGCAAATTCAGCTCACAACAAACACCCCATACTTAAGCTTGCTTGTCCTCAAGCAATACTTTTATTTGTCATTCAGGGGAAGAAATCAAAAACTCTCAACATATCAGATTCATTCTTATATAACCCAACGGTCAATCACTATCCTTGAAAAGGTACTAGTGTCACAAATCCATGCATGTGCAATTATATCAAAGCAACATCTACTCACAAAAGGAGGGTTATGCAAAAAAAAAACATTCATAAGTGACAAAGCATTGATAATCAAGAAGACTTCCATTTAAGCTCAAACAAGGAGTAGATTTGGTAAAAGGCTAAAAGGTGGGCAATTTCTAGCAATGTGGTGCTAATGATCTGGGGAAATGGAGTATTTCCAAACTTGAATTTCCACATTCCTTTTCATAAAATTCATCACCTTTCATAATGCTTTTATCAATAATAATGCTTTTACCTCTCTGACCTCAGCACTGCCTTCTCGCGAGTCGCAAACATGGGTGTCATGAATGGCCCCGGATACTTAGTGCTTTGGACTCCTCACAATGTGTCCCATCTCTCCAAACTATTATCTCAGAGAGCAGGGTCAATCTACCTTTATCTCCTGAGGTGATTGGATTTTCTTTCACTCATTAAATTTTCCATATTCCAAACAATTTCCTTCCAAACTCCAAATACAACACAAACACCATATGATAATCTCCATAATGTAACATCATTCTCAACATAATCCCCGGATAAGGTAAAGAATGGCAAATATTTAGGTCATGTGGAGCGATAATTGAAATAAGGCATATTATGGCTTTTGTGATGCATAAGCATAGGTAAGGCTAGGATTTCAAACAATGAGCATTATATGGAAATATAAAGTCCTCCATCATCTTAGTCCTCCATCATCTTATCATGCAACATGTCAAAAGCAACTTCAAATTTTACCTCCTTCTATGGTTTTTATAAAAATATGCACTTCATTATGACTTCCCTTTACTAGGCAATTTCATGCTATATCTCTGATGAATCTAATTTTGCATCGTCGAGTTCAATATAAGCTTCCATGATATTATTCAAAATTTTCAATGGGGGTCATTTTTCGAACTTTTGGAAATCATGCATATAAGCACATAGATAAATAATGCATTCCAAAATAGACATGTAGCAATCCAAAGAAATAAATTCTAAATATGCACAAATAATGTCAAATATGGCAAATATGCAGAAACTAAGTCCTTCCCCCACCCCATACTTAAACATTACAGTGTCCTCACTGTATAAAAACAAGGGTAAAGAAAGAAACTCACTAGACTGATGTGCAGGGCCTCTAAATTTCGAATGGAAGCACCTCCTGGGCTGAGTATGAATGTTGATATAGCTTGCCTCTATCCATGGACCTGAAAAGTGTAGAAGACATATACCCACAATAGCAAAACTAAAAGTGTTTCAAACCAAAAACAAAGTCTCAAAAAGTCCTAAAAAGTCTATGTACAAGCTCTAGATTTTATAGTCGCTAGGCCGACTTTCCATTTAGCTCAAGGTGGCATTTGCAGGGCCCATGTAGCCTGGGCCTCAAATAAGACTCCATTCTTGTCCATCAGCTGTAATCCTCCAGAATGGATCTTGTTCACCACGAAAGGTCCCATCCGCTTCTTGTTGAATTTGTTAGGGAACCAATGATCCTTTGATTTAGAGACATAGAGCTTGTCTCCAACTTCATACTCCTTGGGCTCATCATTGGATATCCTACATAAGCGCACATACCAAGGCAAACCTCTCCCATGTATAGATAGATCTTTAATGGAAATAGGAGAAGAGAGATCCATACCTTGGCTTACCTTTGCAGCGACGGAATCGGGGACCACAGTGTTTGGTCGATCTCGACTAGGGTTAGTCGATCTCGACGAGTCCGCAGGTTCTGGCGGTGGGCTGCTTGAGAATGCAGGAGCTGGTGAAGTCGAGGGCTTGTCGACATCGAGTGGCCTACTCGATGTCGAGTAAGGTTCTGCTCCTAGTGGCTGTAGCGTCGAGGAAGCAGGAGCTGTTCGAGCCTGGTGGTGGTCGATCTCGACAAGCCTAGTCGATGTCGAGTAGCCCTCAGCTTCTGTGTTGCTGCTCGATGACGCTGGTGCTGGTGGAGGCTTCTGTGTCTTGTCGAGGTCGACTAGGGTCCTCGATGTCGAGGAGTCTTGGTCGATCTTGACCTCATACTTAGTTCCTGTCAAGGCATCCGAAAAATAATTAATCCATAACGACGTACCTTCATTTGTGTCGATTGGATTTTCTGCGTCCTCCTTTAGGATTGCCATGATCTCCTCCACCTGGGCCTCCATGTCCCTCTTTTCCATCTCCTCAGGGGTCATATTTCTGACCTTGGGTTCCCCGCAGGTGATGTAGCCAGCTGAGATAGATTTCACCTCTTCCATTGGACATGTATGCCTTTCAGTTTTATTAAAGGAATACTCAATTACCTCATCGCTGATGTTGAAGGTGAGCACTCCTTTCCTTACGCTTATGTTGGCATCCACCATCTCCAAGAAGGGTCTCCCCAGAATAATTGGACAAGCAAGATCTTCTTGCATATCAATAACTAAGAAATCAGCAGGGACAAAGAATTTACCTACTTGTACTGGCACATTGTCCACCATGCCTGTTGGAATGACCACCGTGTTGTTGGCCATATAAAGTCTAGCATCCACAGGCTCTAGGGCACCTATCTTAATCTTGGACCAAATTGTTAAAGGCATTATACTCACACTAGCTCCAAGATCACATAAAGCATTAATTTTGTATGGACCAAATCCAATGGTTATAGCAAACTTACCTGGATCCGGCCTCTTCTCCAGTATGTCCAAATAGCTGCATTCCTCTATAATTTCAGCCATTGATTGCTTTTTGCTTAATATCTCCTTTAGGAACTTGACATAGGATGGCATTTCATTGAGAGCCTCTTCGAAGGGGATGGTGACGTTGAGTTTCTGAAGCATCTTGATGAAGCGCTGAAATTTCTTTTCTGCCGGGTCCTTTGGAGATTTTGTGGGGAAAGGCAGCCTCTTTTTCGGATTTGGAACAGACGTAGGAGGGGCTGCAGCTTTGTCGACTTCGACTAGGGGCTCCTCGACATCGACTAGGTCCTTGTCGATCTCGACTAGATTGGGCGTTGTCGAGTTGCTGTTTAGTGCAGACGAAGGTTTCTGAAGTTTCTCCTCTACGTCGACTAGGCCCTCCTCGATGTCGACTACAGTGTTGTCGATGTCGACTTGCTGTTCTTCGTCGTTCTGCTGCTTTCCGACCTCTGGCTCTTGCAGTTGATGTCCGCTTCTGAGTTTTACAGCTGCAATGTGCCCAGTCTTTCCCTTAGGATTTGGTTCTGAAGACCCAGGGAGCGCACCCGACTGTCTGGGGATTCCTGCTGCCAGCTGACCAATCTGTGTATCAACTGATTTTCGCCATATATCAATCTCCCCAAGCCTAGAGTTGACCCCTTGCATCTGAGTGTAGACGGAGTTGAAGGAATGCCTAGTTTCTGAGTGATTCCTCCGTATTTCCTCCAGGACTGTCTGTATATATATCATCCTTTTTCTGGTCTATTTTCGGATGTCCTGGAGCTCTATAGGGCGGGGGGTTCCTAGGGACACCTTGGTTCCAATGTGGTTGCTGAAACCTTTGGTCCCTTATGTAGCGATTGGGACCCCCTACGTAAACTACCTCCTCGTGGTGTTCTGCCATCCTGACTTGCTCTGTGTGTGGGCACTCAGGAGTGGTGTGCCGCTGCGATCCGCATTCAATGCAAGGCTGGTTGACAGAAAGATACTTTACTTGCTTTATGAGCTTCTTGTTCTGATCTCTGTAGTACTGTTCCCTTACATCCGGATCAATTTCCTTAGGAGGCTCATAGACGGGCATGGAAGGTCCGTGCCTGGCGTATGGGTTCTCTTCATAAGTTGCAGTAGACCCATACTTGTTGTCGTAGTTGGTGAGCTTCTCTAGCACACCCCATGCGTCACTTGGCGGCATTGTCAGATACTCATAACGAGTATAGTGGTTGATTCTGTCCTAAGTGACTTGATCAAGAGAGTTGAAGAAGATCTCCTGAATGACGTAGGGTGGTTGTCCATGAGTAGGGCAAGATCGCAGAAGTTCCTTGTAGCGCTCACATGCCTTTGCCAGCGGTTCCCCTTGCTTCTGTTTGAAGGCGGTGATTTTCTGGCGGAGATGTGCTGTTTTGGCGGGTGGGAAGAATTTGTTCAGAAACTCTTGCTCTACTTGGGCCCATGTTGTCAGTGATCTTGGTTTCAGCCCTTCAAGCCACTTCAGTGCAGGTCCAGCCAGCGACCAGCGGAAAGACTTCATCTTGACATATTCCAGAGTTGTACCTTCAGCAAGAGTACAGCACATATCAGAAAAGTTCGTAATATGTTCAAGAGGACACTCATTAAATCTACCAAAAAAGGCATTATTTTTAAGCTCTATAAGAAATTGAGTGCGAATTTCAAAAGAGTTTTCAGGGATGAGAATCGCCGATTCAGGCACGACGAGGGTTGGATGCATATAATCCTCAGCAGTAGTTGGATATTGGGCAAGCTTAGCTTCTTCTTGCCTTGCGCGCTCAGCTTCTTGTTCCCTCGCTGCCCTTTCATTGGCTATAGTGGTATCCTTTGCGGCTAGCTCCCTTGTAAGCCTGGCAATCAGCTGTTCTTGTGTTTCAGCGGCCACCATGATCCTTTTGAGTTTAGAGTGGATGTGTAGGTAACGCTCTGGTTCGTCTAAGCTGTCAAACTCGGGTGGTAAACCAGAACGGCGCATACACCTGAAAAGTAACTCAAAGTATACGTGAGATTTAACTACCTAAGGCGCGAATGATTGCCTCCCCGGCAACGGCGCCAATTTGTTGTTGCATGAGGATGGTCAAGTATGAAATAAGTATAAAATAAAGTTCAGACTGTCTTCCCTGTCTCAGCAAATAAATACAAGACTTCCTCCCGTTGTAGTAGAAGGTTGTCAGGATCGAATCCACGAGGAAGCACGTCAACAGTTCTTAGGTAGCAACAGATTCTCACAAACAAGCAGCAGAAAGACAGAAATAAAAGCAGAAAAGACAAAGCAAAACAGAAACAAAAGCAAAGACAGAAAATAACGAAAGAAAGTAAAGAACAAAAGCAAACGAAAGTAAAGAACAAAGCAAGGCAGCAACTTTACTCGATCTCGACAAGCCTAGTCGAAATCGACAACAGTAAGTCAAAAATCGAAAACAGAAACTAAAAATCGACGACAACAGAAGAAATCTCAACTCGACCTAGACAAGACTCTACTCGATGTCGACTAGGGTCCTACTCGAGATCGACAAGGCTCTCCCCTGTATCGACAAGAAAGACAGAAACTTTAAATTGCAAATTCGAACACAGAACTCAGATTTTTGACAGAAATAAATCAATATAATAAAAGACTTCCAAGGCCAAGGTATCAACACCACAACGATAACCATGCAAAGTAACACATAAAGGCATAAAAGATCATTCTTTCCATCAAACAACTTTCATTGTTAACAAATAGGCATATAGAGGCTTTCGCATAAACCCTAATTGTTAATAACCCTTTTCACATAATTAATCCAAGTTGCATTAAGATCACTTTCGCTTAAATAATACAAACAAGGATCACCTTCAACTCTCGCAAAAGAATCATGCTCATAGGGATAGAAGATGAATTGCATAAAAAGATCTGACCTTTACTGCGTCATCTCACATGGCCACCGTCGGGCTCACTCCAGCCCCAGAAGTGGGTGGACTACTCACGCCTCATTGCAATCGCAGACATTGATTGATGAAAAGAAACTTGCATTAAACTATATTCAAAAGCCTTTACAATCCCGGCAATCAACTTTCGTAGAAAGCCAAAACCCTAAAAACCTTAGAATCCCTAAACTGTCTCTATGGAACTACTTCTCTCTCCTTAAAATTGTATCTCTGAATTGGAATGAATAAAAAACCAGCCCCTAGGGCTTTATTTATAGCCTTCTAACCCTTGCTAATCAAGGATAGAATATCTATATCTATATCTATATCTAAAATGCTTAAGGATAAATAAAAGCAATAAAGAAATTAAATCTAAATATATCTAAATTGTCTCAAGTGGATAAAACTCTCTTCCATGATAGATGTAGATAAAATCGGATAGATTTTGGTCTTCTCGGCTTCCAAGGAGTCCCAACTCTACTCGGACTTCTCACGTCGACGCGATTCCAGAAGCTGTTCTACTCGACTTCGACAAGGGCTCGTCGATGTCGACTAGGATTCGTCGTCGACTAGACTCCTCGGGTGACTCTGCTCGACAAGGCTCGGACAAGGCTCCTGGGCGTCGTCGACCTCGACAAGGCTCATCAACATCGAGATGGGTTCTTCCTTTCCGCTTCCGCGAGTTGCCTCTTCCGCTGCATCGAGGTCGTCGATCCGCCGGTGCGAGAGCCCCCTTCCGCTGGAGCGAGTTGGCTTCTCCGTCGGCTTGGTGCATCCCGCTGGCAGCGAGTTTTTCCTTGGCATCGAGCGGTCCGCTGCAGCGAGTCGAGTCGCTGGCAGCGAGTGCCGCCTGGTCGTCCTCGTCCTCGTCCTCGTCCTCGGCTTGTCGACCAGCTCTTCTTCTCGTCAACCCCGGGCGTGGCGCTGAGGTGTCATCGATCTCGACTAGTGGTCCTCGAGATCGAGTAGGGCTTCGGAACTGGGTTGGTCTGGCTCTCGACATTGCTCCTAGTCGACAAGGCCTATGCTCGGACATGCTCGTCTAGATCGAGTAAGGTCTACTCGAGATCGAGTAGCCTGGGCTCTCGTCTTGATTCGACTGGTTCCGCTATTTCTTTGACCTTGGACTTCTGTAGTGGTTTTCCGAGCTTTTCTGACCTTCCTTAGAGTTGCTGTAAAACGTCTCGAATTCTGCGAATTTAAACAGAAACTGGTGTAGATTCCATAATTTGGCAAATAAACATAAACTACATAGATTCTGTACTAGCTAACCCAAATATATGCAAAGTATGCAGAAAACGATATTAAAGTTACTGTAAAATATGGCAAATTCAGCTCATAACAAACACCAGTAGAGATGTAAGTGCCTCACTGTGTCACTTGGAATCAACTGAGTTCTTGTCAAATATTGTCTTTCGATCAACTCTTGGAGCTTACCAAAATCTGAAATAGATGACTTATGTTGATTCCAAGCGACCGTTTCTGTTTTTAGGTTTTCATCTACAGTCATAAATTGAAGATTAATCTACCGAAATATGTAATATTAGACTTCTTCAAATCTGATACGAAATTAGCATGTAACTCATGAACTTTATCAGAGGTCGAGTGAGCTAATCAAAGCTGATACGGAATTAGCATGTAACTCATGTTCTTGAGGGCAATTGAGTGAGCTAATCTAGGTTGTAAACAATTATTGTTTCCTTCATCTTTTGAAGATTTAAATTGCTTATATGGAGTTCTCTGCAACTAAAGTAATGCTGTTCAGTTTAGATGGATAGCTTGAAGGTATTTGAAGTGTGTAGATAATATAATTTGATATAATTTGTTTATAATGTAACGAACAACTACATTATCTTCTATGGATGTTTGCTGTGATATTTTGTTGTCAAAAGTGCAGGCATTTGCTGTGATATTTTAGAAACTAAATTACAAGAAGGTGATATACGTATGATAGAATTTGATAGAGCATGTGCTTATTCAATTGAAACATTTTCAAAATTCTATTAGCTCAAACGATAGAGCATGTGCTTATGCACAAGATGTGGGTTCGACTCCTACATAGACTAATATAATGATTTAGACTAGATGAGAATCACATGTTTTTCTAGTTTTGCTAGTATCTGCTAAATTAAACTGAATTGTTATCTCAATTGCATTATGACAATATTCCTCATTTGTCATCATGTATCCATTATTCACTTATGCCAACCAAATTTTGTTTATTGATGCGTAACCTGTTTCAATTGTAGATTACCGATATTAATTTTAATACTTTTGACCAGAAACAGATTCAATTTTTGAATTGAACCAATCTAGATAAACAAATATAATTTGAACTTTCAATTAAGCAGAGATTAGTCTATGCTGGATTCGAACCCGCATTGTTGTGCATGAGCACACCGCTCTGCCATTTGAGCTAATAGACTCAATAAGATAATCTAATGTCACCAATCGGAAAACATAAATATACACAAAATTGAAGCACATCTTAATCAAATCTGAGGATCGGATTGAAATCATGCAGCAATTTTTCTACATTCATTATACTTGAACTTGTGGATGAAAACCTATTAGATTGAACTTGTCCTTCGTTATACTTGAAACCATGCCACAATTTTCCTACAGTCAAGTCCCCCACACCTATACTTAAAATCATGCAGCAATTTTCCTACATTCAAGTCTCACCACCTGCATAAAAATCATGTTGAAAGATTTGCATGAGCACACATGAAAAGATTAACTCTACAGAATCTATGTTTATTAAGAATAAAATAGAACTAGATGATTGAATTTCCTAGCATAAAAAGAAGAAATTTTTTTCTCATACAGGTAACCAAATCACATGCAAAATTTATAACAAGAATTTCACAAACCAAAATCCCAAATCGAAAAACAACATATAAGTATATAACTCATATAAACCCAATTAACTCGTAAAGCCCTAAAATCCTCATATCCTAATCCCATAATTGAAGGGAGTCGAATCAAATACATGTCACGAAACGAACTAAAAAAACCAATTCAAAGATCTAAAGCGATAACCCCAACCCCCCCCCCCCCCCCCCCACCCCCCCACCAAATAAAAAAACCTAAAACCTCAAATTATATATCCCTAAAGTTGAAATTGAGAAGAGAAACTAACCTCAAGAGCAGTGTCACCGCCTCCCTACTAGTTTACGGCGATCTCGGGCGCTTCTAACAGGATCCAAACTCCCTATGTTCTCTCTCTCTATATCCCATCACCGGTGTCGGGCATCTGTTATTGAAGAAGTTCTCTGCAATGGACTTCTTTCTTCGAACGGGTGTGTATATTTTTTTTTATTTCTCTTTTTCCAACTTAACGGGGTTATAACGTTTTTCTAATAAAAGCGAACCAGGGACATATGGTGAAAAAATACAAATCTTAGAGGCATTTGGCGAAATATGTTAAACTTTTGTATACCCCACGAATTTACCTATATCTCAAGGTCAGCACGTGAAAAATCCGAAAAAATAAAAGGAACGGCCCTAGCTGATGTGGGTGCCAGAGTGGAGCAGTGGGGCCTGCAGCCTCCTTTCCCATTTTGCTGTTCGGAAAGAAACAGAACGGAGGGACCATTTGCCGGGCTCGAGAAAACGATGGAAAGTGAGGAGAAAGGGAGGCCGGCGGTGGTGGAGTTGGGCTCTGGCCACCTGAACTCCACCACGAAGCGCACACACACACACACGGAATCTGAAAGGGAATGAAGAAGGAGATGAAAAGAGCTCACCGAGGTTTTGACTCGCCGGAAGGTTCGATCGGAGCTCGATTAAAGCTCGCCGGAGGTGGGGCTACCTCTCTCAGTCTAGAACGGAGGTAATCGATCATAAAGATTGGGCTTTCTGAGTTTTAATCGGAAAAGAGGGAAAGAAAGGCTCACCGGGGTGCTCGAACCAGAACAGGGAAAGGGGTGGCTCGGGAGGCGGCTTCAGCGACTCCTGGCGGCGCCGGCCGCTACTGTTGGCGGCTGGTGGCTCTGGAAGGCATCGAGCGGGGGCAGAAATGGTGGTGCTGCCACTGCTCGTCGAGCAAGGAAGAGGAACCGAAGGCCGTGGTGCTCGGCCTCTCGGTCTCGATACAGGGGAGAGGAAGAAGGCTATCGGTCGTGCTCTACTGGAGACGACGACGAAGGTTATTGTGGTGGAACGGAGGTGGGGTGGTGTTGCCGCTGCTGAGTGTTGAAGAAGGGAGGGAGGAGAGCAGATGGGTTTGTTTCGGCAAATTCAACGACGGAGGAAAGGGTGTGTTGAACCTGAAATGTGGCAGAGGCGGGTGTAAATCCTCTGTTCCCGTTCCCATTCCCCTCTTCTATCCCCTCTCACATAACTCCTCCTTTTTTTAATTCTTTTAATTCATTTATTAATTTAATTTTTGTTTTCCTTTTAAACTGGGGGTTGCGGGATAGGAGGGGGGGACAAGGTTGAGGACATGAGATTTGGCTCCGGATGGGGGAAGGACTGCTTTTTCTGATTTGTAAAGATAAGGCCAGGTTGCATCTATTTCAAAGAGAAATGGAGTAGTATAGTTGTTTGTTTTACCAAAATAAGTGGAATCAAGTAAAGAGGGAGGGAAGTATAGATAGAATTTTACCCAATTAAGAGGGCATCAGTTGGATTGGATAAGAATGGAAGAATACGACGGAATTGTAGTCACGAGTTAGAAATTTGAATTTGCGACGATTGGTCTTTCGAATTCCGCTCTTTCGATCAATTCAAAAATATGAATAGGATATCGACGATGGAAGGAATTTTTGAATCCCGAGGTGAAAGATGAAATCGATCTTTAAAGTTAAAATTCGGTCGGAATTCGCTTTAAGAATTTCGATTTTGATTTATTACATTTATGACGAGTTTTCTTAGAAATATCCGAATTAAATCCGTTTTTAAATTCATTTTGATTTTCTTTTCCTAGAAAATTAGGATTTAAAAATTTGAGACTTTACATCTCATGGTATCAGCCCTATCGAAGACTGTGGTGGTTCCAACATCCTCTTCCAATAGATTCATATGGTATACTCGATAGATTATTTCATCCAGTTCATCCATATGTTGGTAGAAGGCCTTAAGGACATCAATAGGTTAGAAATTCATTGTTTCCATTTTTTTTTTTGAGATGAGAGGTTTATTTCCGAAGGATAATAAACCGAGGAGAAACTTGAAATGAGGAAGTTTGCAATAGGGTGGCAGATTTATGTATTTATAGGCTATAATGATTCACTTCAACTCTTCTACTCCCCCTCCCCCCACCTAATAGTTAATGGCTTTTTACAGTTGCTTTTCCAATTAAAATTGCAATTTTCAATTATTTTTTTAATCGGTTTTATTTCCCCTCATTTTAATTGTACAAAAAGAGCTGTTAAAAATTTAATTATATTAAATTTAATTATTTTCAATTATAAATAGTATTAAATTATAATCTTCTTCATGAAGTGTATTTTACACAAACACATTAATTTTGTTTCTCATAATAGTTCATATAACAGTTAAAAAATTTATATTTTCCTTTTTCAATTAGTGCAAATATTTAAATGTTATATGCAAATATACTGGGATGATGTGCAAATACACCATTTTGATGTCCAGAAAAAATATTATATTCTTGACATTGGTTTTTATAAGCAGCATAATATATACTAATATATATTTATAATAATAGAATAAAATACAATATGACATTGATATAATAACTGGAAAGGTTCCAACACAAACAAAAATACAAAATACAAAACTACTAAAACCATAAATTACATATAGAGACTAAAAAGATAGTAAACTACATTCCTAAATATTCTTCAATTTTCTCCCTCCTTTTAACCTCATCTTCTAAGGCTGATGCAATGAGATCAATGATCAGGGTCTTCACGTCTTCCAAAAGGCCTTCTTTACCTTGTTTCATATCCTCTACTACAAAAAATTGTTTACAAAGTTTAAAGTTTTTTCTGAAAAAGTATACAAATTTTATTTAAATAAGAAGTACAACTTACCCTGCCCACTTCATCATCATTCTCTGCTTAAATTTCAAAGGAGGTTTGAGAGGAGAGTTGTCTAATTTCTATTATTGTATTGGAAGGGTTAAAGGATTTCAGCAATCGTCATGGAACCAGTCCTGTCTAACTAGGTAGTAGTTCCAGCAGCCTCTTCCAGGATGTTGATGTGGTATCCTAGGTAGAGTCTTGCATCCAACACATCCATTTGTTGGTAAAAGGCCGGGAGGATATCAACGGGTTTGAATGAAGACATCTCTTTACTTTTTTTTTGGAGAAGATAGATTTGTTTCAGAAGGACAGTAGACTGTTAACAAACTTTAAATGATGAAATGAAATAGAGGGAGAGTTTGTGTATTTATAGCCAAAACTGATTCTAATTCTTCAACTTCCCCCAAACACCATTCCCTGATAATTTCTTATTTTAAAAATTACTTTTGCATAAAAATTCCAATTTCCAAAGCTATTTTAATCATTCCTATTTTACCCATTTTAATTGAGCACAAATAAAATTGGCCCATTTTAAGAAATGGGGTAGTTATTTTACAGTTTTTATAGTTATCTTTTAGTTCTTTTTGGAAAACTAAATCAACTATTTAACACCTCTTTGAAACCAAAACTACCTATGAAATATGCATATATTATGTTTCAATATGCACCACCAAATACTTCTTGTGCAAAAATAATAATTTAATTTCAAAGTTACTTTTCAAAACAAGTCATTAATTTATATTAAAACACAAAAGAAGGAGTACATTCGACACGTGTCGACTTCTCCTTTGCTTTAGTCCTATGTGGCGATGGTTTATTCCATCATGTATGACGTGTTATTTTGTAAAATTTTCGGATTTTTTTTATTATCATATGTGGCAATTGAGGTGGTAGTTGATTATGAATAATGATGGAACATTGATCAATATTCATGTTCATACAAATCAAACGTGCTACACATCTCAATCAATCCGTTCCTATGATTCTCCTACAATTATGTTATATAATATATAATAATATAAGGATGGAATTGATCACTATCCATTTTCATACCAATCAATACATAGATCAATTCCAATCAAGATCAATTCCATTCCCATGTGTCCATGCAAAGATCAATTCCAATCAAGATCAATCCCGAAAATTATCCTTCAATTAGGTTATATAATATATTTTATAATTGGAAATAAAAATAATTTGAAGCAATAATGGAAACCATGATTGTAAAACATGTTCCCGATGTTTTTATATCAACCCTCTTGCATCGTCACTTCCTGCACGTGTCTCTCTTTGTTCCATAAGCACCCGGCAGGTATCATCCCATTGTTTATTCAATCTCCGGCCCTACATACACCATTAACGTTTTAAATTAGTCAAAACATTTCAATACAAATGAATCTCCAACCATTTCATATGAGATTATATTTTATGTTTTACTTTTTAACGTTAATGTCTTTAGTCTTCCGAACCATCCTCTTCCGCTTCTTCATAGCACAGCAGCATGCGAACAAGAAGGCTCCGAGGAGTAACAGGCCCCCGAATGAGACGACGACTATCACTATAACCATCGAGTGGTGGTGGGGAGGCGGTGGTAGTGGTGAAGGAGGTGGGAGGTGGTGACGAGGCGGTGGAGCAATGAGGTGAGGCTTTGGGGATGGTGGTGGTGGTGGCTATCAAGACAACTAATTGACTCATTTGTAACTAGGTAGGAATTATGTACACATCACCACCCCCCAATCCATTCTAAATAATAATAGCCATACAATTTATTAATGTACTGTATAATTGCATTAAGCAAATTCAAATTGATTCCTTGACTGGATTCATGCATTTTACTGTAGTATATAGAATCACCCAGCCATGGATTGATCAGATCAAGGCAGCTATATAAGAAGAACGGATTCAGTAACTGAGATTTCACAGTTGATAAAATCCCAAATTCCCTATTCAAAGAGATAGATAGAGAGAGCGGTGAAGCAAGTGTTGTATCTGGCTCTGCTATGATTTTGTTTGGGATTTGGTTTCCTACGCTTCAACGAGAAGGAAAGAGGGAGATAGGCGAGAGATGGGGTAGGGGTGGGATAGTGTTGTAATTTAATTTAATTGTAGGGATATTTTGGTCCTACTCTAAAAGGGAATTTTACCGTGTTCTAAAAAGTAGAGGGGTAGTGGCAACATATTGTCACGGGTTTTTCATGGGCCAAAAATACAGACAAGGTAGCATGCGTGGAAAAAAAAAATTTTTAATTAACCTTTTTTACAAATCAGTACAAAGTCCGGTATAATTCTTAGTTTTATGGAAAAAATGAAATGAGGGGTTAGGTCGGACAAACAACAAAATTTTAGTTTTATTAAACCCAACCATTTATTTTCACAAATAGCCTAAAAAGGTGGACTTTAGTGATGCACCTACTCTCTTTACGATCTTCTTGAAACCCTTCATTTTTTTTAAAAAAGTTTATGCTTAATACTACAAAGTATGTAATTATAAATAAAATATTTAGAAAATAGTTAATATTATATCTAGTTTTTATTATTATAAAAAAGCATGCATGAATGGTTAACAACATATTTTGATTAACAAAGGGAGTTATAATATTAGCCATTATAATATGTTTTATATATTTTATTATAAATACCTGTTTATTGAAAACAACTTTGTTTATTTATATGATTTTGTTAATGAAATTATAATTTATATATTTTTTCCTAAAATGTACATTTCAATTTTGATAATTTTTATATCAAATTAAACTATCTAATTCAAAATTCAATTTCAACATCGATAATATGACAATGAAGATTTGTGATCCATTTAATTAAGCAATTCTTAGTGATATATATTGGTAATTAAAGCTTATGGATTAATTATAAATATTTATATAGACGGCGACCACAACATCAAAGTAGAAAAGGCGCACACAAGGTGCAAGTCACTACACTAGTTGTGATAAAAGTAAATGTCACATCCTTCTTGAATAAACCAACAGGCTAATCAATAGTATTGCAGGAAAAGAAAGATTTTCTCAAACCCCCCCCCCCCCCTAATCATCGCATTGTTTAAATAAAAAAAATCTGTGTATTTATATGGGTGATAATATTCACACCCATAAATTTTACTTTATGAACCACACATACGCCTCTTGAATAACACCCCTGCTCCTCTTGAGTCACACACCTACCCCTCAAGAGACGCAGGGTATTTTTATGTAAAATACTCTGCGCCTCTTGAGAGGCAAGTGTGTGACTCAAGAGGAGCAGAGTGTATTTTAAAATATATATAAAAAGTGAGATATGTGGTCTAAATAGTAAATTTTGTGGTATAAATAACATTGGCTATTTATATTGTGCATTTATAAGATTATGGTGCACTAACACAACATTTGTTTAGTAATACCTTTTTAACTTACATATAACATAAAAATAGTATTTTTGAAAATGACTTTCTAAAAATGAGATTACTAACATGAACATATAAATAGTATTATAAAAAAATAATGTAATGCAAATTTAATATCATAATGTGCACATATAATTTGATTTTATGCACATATAAAATTATCATATTCAAAATATGTGAATTTAACTCAAAAATCGATTGTCCAATGAGCTATTGATTGTGATAATATAAATATCTAATCTTTCTTGAAGAAACCAAAGAGTCTTATCAAATATTGAAGGAAAACAAAGACTTTTCACTTCAATAAGCATTGCATTTTGTAACTAATTACTAATTTTATAATTTATACTGTATAAAATGAATTTGGCGGGAAAATATAGATGGGAATTTGTGTTTTAAATTCTATGTTTATTTTGTGCACATATATACCTTTAAGGTGTGCTATTATAGTTTAATGTTGTGTATTTATACCATCATGTTGTGTAAGGGTAATATTAAGTTGTGCAGTTAGATAAGATTTTTGTGCAAATACAACATCACATTGTGCAAAAATAATAAGGTAATGTGCATTAATAATAAATCAAAGTTAATATGTAATGGAACCTTAATATCAGAAAATATATTAATAATTAAGATTCAAAATATATTAATAATGTTGTTCATAACATTCATAACATTTAAACATAAAAAGAAAAAGAAATACAGATATTTTAACAAAAAGATTTAATAATTAAAATTGCAAAAGTCGGTCTGCATTCTTCATTTCCTTCTTCTTCCTTCAGTTGATGGTCTACTTTCCAAGAAGGTTGCAATCTTCTGTCTTCTTTTGTTTTCTTCCTCGAAGACCTCCTGGATGCACTCAATGATGCAGACATTGTACTGCTCCACTTCTTCCTCCACCTCTTCCTGTTTTTTTTTTTTTTGCAACTACAAAAAATTTTAAATTCAAAAGTTAAATATTTAATACTTATTTAAATCATATTCTAAAAAAAATTAAATTACCGCCTCCAATAGTTCCTAATCGTCATCTTCAATTGCCCGCCTGATCTTGTAAACGTTTCTACTTTTCTTCTGGTTGAATAAAAGGTAGAAAACTTGAAAAATTCTCAACTGCAAACAACATATCCTTCATTTTGGTCTTGATGTTGGTTTCTGCATCCTCTTCTAACACCGACATGTGATATCCTGGGTACATTATGTTGTCTATATCTAAACACATCTTGTAGTATCCCTCGAAGAAAACCAGTGGGTTGAATGAATCCATTTTTGTTAGTAGGGGAGGGTTGAAATTTGTTTGATTCTGAGGGAGAAGAATATAAGAAATTTTATGAATATCTTCAGGCGATTTTTTTTATGGGTACGAATGGATGGAGAAGTGTGTGCTTATATAGTCAGTTGCGGTTATTCAACTTCCCATCAATTAGTTGTCTCTTTTGTAAAGGGCGGTTTCCCAATGCACTTTAATCTCCCAACCTTCCCAGAACTGCAAAAATTACTTAAGATTTTTTAAAAAAAATTCTTCTATTATAAGTAATCGGGAAGATAATGCTCTGTAATTGCGCAACCAGGTAAAAATATGAATATAAACCTCCCTACCCCTACTTTTTTTTATCCTTGATAATATATGACTGTCACTATTCACATCAAACAACATCAAATCCACCCACCTAATGATGGCCTTTTTTTTTAATTTGGTTACCAACACAACTATTGTTTGATTAATTTAATAAACCATTCATCAAAGCCTTATTTACCTATCTTCTATCTGTTCTGAAATTAAAAAGATAATCATTGTTTTTTATTTTTTTTACCGAGGAGATTTAAAAAATTGTAAACAAACAGAAATATAGTTGCGGGAATAATAAGAAAGACCATATATATCTTCACTAAAAATACAAAGTAGCCCATTCAACAAATATATGTTTGATGACAATACATATTTACATTATAAAGCTCCATCTCCCCTTGATCAAATCTAAGCAGTTAAGTTCTCTATACCGAAAGAGCTTCTCATTAGTGATTGACTTCACATTTCCTCCAAATATAACCGCTTCAATGGCTTTTAATTCAAACACCCCACAAGCACACCTTAAATTCAAAAACACAAAAAAGGAAAAAAAAAAAAAAAAAAAAAGGGGATTGTCAGCACAAAAAAATATGCAACAAATAAAAAAAAAAAAAGAAAAAAAAAAGCTTAATAGATGATAAAAACAAAAAAAGTATGGCAGCATAGAAAGAACACATACCCAGTATTATCGTGAACTATTCCAACCACCATGAATAACTTGAAGGGGGAAGAGGTAAAGTTTTCATATACACTTATTTTCACCAAATGTATTGGAAGCCACCTAGTAATTGGTTGTAAATGTTCTTCAAGTACCCCAGCACGAAGACCAGAAACATTGCAATCATAGACATTTATAAACTTCTCTTCAATTAGTATCTCCAAAGCAACCCAATGATTGTTGATGATATTGAAAGGTGTGTATAACTTCTTTGCTGACTCACAGGGTTTACCATACCCATCAAGAGAAATACCAACAAAATACTCCTCCAGACATGTTTCAACCGGAAGATCTTCCCCTAAAGTTAAAGCATATGAAAGCCAGTACTTGAGGTAAAAAAGTCAATCCAAAACAACACAATCTTTGTACTTCTTAGCTTCTTCATAAATTCATTTTCTCATATGATATAACCCTGCTTCAAAATTCTATAAAAACAAACTACTATCAAGCAACAAAAATAAAAAGCCACACAACAGATAAAAAATGAAAAACTCCCCATATTTGGTTGATGTAAGCATTTTTTACCTAACAATCCAACCATATACTCCTGCTTATAATCGGCTTGAAAAATGATTTTTCCAACCTTGCAAAACGACCAGCGACTGAAAAATTCCTGAAAACAGTTATAGAATACACATAAAGTTATATTCATCATAATATATTAAAAAAATACAATGACAGTAATGTATAGATGCTTTAATAACCGAATAAAAAATATCGTTTGCTCATTATAATAGAATACATAAACTCATGATCCTTGTCGTTGGTCAATTACTTCTTGGAATTGTACTTTTCCACTTTCTTTTTGTTTTCATCTACATCTGGGCCGAACAAAAAGCTACTGTCGATAGAAATGCAATTGGATCGCTTTAATTCTTCAATTTCACTTAAGATGGCAGGATCCTTGACATAGATGTCTCAATCAACCAAACCTATGTCAACATCATCATCTACATCCAGATCAGGATTTTTTGATACAGAAGGAACATTAGAAGCAGGGACTTTAGATGGAGATGATATGATCTTAGGATCAATTTCAGAACCCTTTACAGAAGCATTGTCAGCCTTCATGGATGAGATGTCAGCATCCTTTTCAATTGCATCTTCAACACCATCCATTTTATCCTTCACATCACACCCTCCACTCTCTAAAATAGTAACTTTAGATGTAGACGATTGAGGCATGGATTCTTCTAACAACTTCTTTAAGGAGATCGCATCGTCATTTCCATCTAAATCACCATCATCGTCGTTTGAGTCCTTCAAAATGGAACCCGAACCATCAAATTCAGAAACAATGTCCTTCACATCACCTTCCCTCTCACTTTTCATCAAATCACAATCATCATCCCCCGCGACCAAAACATTTTTTAATAACAAAAGAACTTCACTGATGAGTTCAAATGGAGATGCTGACATCTCACAAGCACTGGCACAGTAATTTGCATCCTTTCCAACTACATCTACATTGCCATCCATTAACTCTTGCACATTAGAACCTCCCCTCTCAAACTTAGTAACTTTACATGGAGATGATGAGGGCTTATGATCATCTAAAGAGCATGCTGACTCAGCACCTACCAACTCCATTGAGGAGATGTCAGCATAAATACCCTTTGCGCATCCCTTGTCAAAATCTCAGCCCTTCAAATCAGAAATCCCGCCATGAAATTTCGTGTCAGCATCCTTTGCATTACATTCCGTTTAAATTTTGTCTGAATCAAAATCATCATCCAAACCAACAGAATCATTTTTTAATGGCGAAAGAACTTCACATGTAATGACTTTAGACAGAGTTGACAGAGAATCACAAACATCAAGGATACGCTTTGCATCACCACCTCCCACCACCATTAATGGGATGTCAACATCATTTTGATCTACATGTACACCGGCACCTTCCAAGCCCATTAGTGTGATACCATCATCATTTACATCACCTCCCCCATAAGCATTAATTGATTCCTCCATATCACAACCTCCACCCTCATATTCAGTGTCAGCATAAGCAATAACATCATTCCTATTTTTTTCATCAATACATTTTCTCTCACAATTGATCAATTCAAAAGCAATATCGTTAGAAGGGGTTGACACCAAACCACAATCCCCTTTAGGGGGTTGTGCATCACCACTTCCACCCTCCATTGGCTTGATGTCAACATCCATCCCACCTACATCCCCAATATGTTCCTTTGATTTCTTCACATCAGAAACATCACCATCAACTTCAGTCTAAGCAGCATTCAAATCAACAACTTGAACACTACACTTACCACCCATTTCATCCCCAGATATTACACCAAAATAAGATGAAATTTCAGTTGAAGGGAAATTTATATCAACATATGAGATAATTGCTTTATCTCTTTCATTTAAATCCAAATCAACTCCCCTATCAACAATCAAATCCGTATGTATATCAAGAACAACTTCATTCATAATTGTTGTGCCGATAGAATCTTTAGGAATGGAATGCAATGACTGCGTCACATCAAACATAGATGCGTGCATTGTAACCTTGTTCTCAAGTGAAGTCAACTTTTCCCCAATAACAGAAAATATGGTCATAATTCCATCCAACTTTCCCATACATGTCTTAATTTCACCTACACTAACAACTAACTCCATTATACATTCAAACAACTTTTCTAGCTTATCGAGATGCCTAGAAATTTCATTCACCAACTGAGAAGAAGTATCAGTAAGAGGAGCAGACGCATTATCATCAATTTTAGGAGGCACATCGCCCATTGCGACACTTTTTTCATCCTTTTTGGGAGACAACACCCCCATACCACAACATTTTTCTCCTAGATCTCTATATGTCTCATCTTCAAGAATTGAATTAGCAATGAAGTCATCCCCCGCCACCACTAGTTTTTTTTTGCACCAAAATCAACTCTTATAGATATATCATGAATTTCTGGACGAGATAAGTTAACTGGCGAATAAGGAGAAAAAAATAAGAGACATAGTTGACCAGTACAGTCAACAGAATGGGTGTCAACAAAGTAATCATCAAGGGGGTCAGCAGTTTCATGCGCATGGGGATCAGCATCATCATCATCATGTAGACTATCAGTATCACAACAAGATGCTAACACATCAACCTTTTGCTTAGACAAGCCACCAGAGACCACCGCATCTACATTAGAAACCACATGCAAAGATGAAGACTTGTCACCACATTCTGTATACAATATATTCCTAGTCTCTTTATCACCATTCTTCCTCTTTCTCTCACGTTGATAAACAAATTTTAAAGGTACAATCTTTTCACACTCAATCAATTGATCAACCTTAACTACATCAGCAACGGGTATAAAAGGCTCCTTGACTAGCACATTTGTGTCACCACTAAAAATCCAACCCTTCTTACCTGACTCTTTCTTCTTTCTCAATTTATTGGCTTTCCTCTTATTTAATTTCTTATCCTCTAAATATGCAACAGGGGAGGACTGAAAGGTACCTGCAGAACGACCCCTACTCAAAGGAGAATTCTCCAAACTATAATCATTAGATGTCACTTTACTTCTCTTTACAATAGGATGTCACTTTGACTTTCTCTACAACATCCTGATTCTCCCCCAAAGTGCCTTCCTCATTCCCAACAACATCAGGTTCAAATGAATCAACACCTAAATCATCTTTATGTAAGAACCTATTATCAAATGCCTTTTTACGCAATCGACGACTTTCATACAACACATCACCATCCAAATAAGGGAAAACAGGTTGAGCAATGTCATCAACTATTTCATCACCAAATTCTTCACTATACACCATCCTAGGTGTTTTTGCAAATTCACCATAAGTAGGGAACAACGATGCCTTAAAAATAGAGTAAAAATATGATTAACAGCACAGAGATTTACAACAACAAATAAATTGGTTAAAAACTAAATAACATAATAAACTTACCAAATCACCATCAAAAAGGGTGGAAGCACTATCATATATGTGTTTAATGTGACATTCCCAGCGCAAAGAGTATGGATCTCCAACAGACATTTTGAAATTACAGTCAAATTTCATAGCTAATGCTAGGAAGGCTTCTAAAATCCACGAATGTTACAAATTAAAACACAATATTCAAATTGATGAGCCATAAGAGTAATATATGATAAAAAAAAAACTGCTGACAAACAGAAAAAAAAAACAGTAAAAACACTACTTGAAAAGCAAGATTATACCCATATATCATAATTACAACCCCTATAATCATTGCGATTAGCCAGATCCACGTTCTTTAATGATGTCACCAACGGCGTGTATGAAGCTCTCCCCCAATGATAGATTGCAAACTCATCCTCATCACAAACAAGAGATAAGTATTCTTCACTTACAATCTCTGATCGCCTGAATAATATTAACTTCTCAATAATAAGTAACTTTGCCAGAATCAACTTCTTCTTAGAGGATTTTCTCTCAGATTTAAAACACTGAATTAAGTCTTTATGAGATCATTTCTTCTTCCCAAAGAAATCATGTGCAGACACATGCTTGGGTGTTTACAACCACGAGCTTCACAGGGAAGCCCGATAATAACATGGAATTCGGCGAGAGAAAACTGAGCAATAAATCCATCAACCTTAAACCACAACTCCATCTTCTTTTTGGTGGAAACTTGATGCAACATCATCTGATGCATGAGATGAAAATTAGTAACCATATTGGTGCCCTATGACAGCACCCACCCCAAACAACTTTTGCGCAATATCTCAAATTGTTCATCAAACAGCTAACTTTAGATGAGATCACAAACATCAGGATAAGACTATCTGTTTGATCTAGAATGAAACCACTCATTTTCAAGAATATAGTAAGCAATGTTCTGTTTAAACAAAAACAAAAATATCAAACATAAATACATGTCAACATAAGTAAACAACACTTGTTAACAGACAAAAAATAAAAAATAAACATTAAATATCTAAAAAACTCACATCAAATTTGCGTATGTATGTGACTAAATTAGTAGATGAACCTGATAAAATAATCAAAAGAGGGCAACCGATGTCAGCACATACAAATCATCAGTAAAAATCGCACATTTTCTTATATGAACACGAACAACACTGACGCATTTGCTTATACCAAAACATACAACACTAAACCAAAACAAATTCGGCAAAGTATATACAAAACCTACATAAACCGCACCAAAACAAACCATAACCAACAGGAAAAATGCTAAAAGCAAAATCAGTACCTGAACTAACGACGATTTCTGCCATATAAGGATTATGATGACGAATTGCAATAATCTACCACAAAAAACACTCCTTTAAAGGTGATGAGTCGAAAATTACAAGGAAGAGCACAGAGAAGAGAAATGGGGTTCAACTTCGAGCAGTAAACGGTCTAATAGAAGGAAGGGTATTTTCGTAATATAAAATTCCAAATTAGAAGAGTGGACATTCCACCAATTTTTACAAAAACTAGGACACTCCTCCAATTAGAGCGAAAATTTGTGCCTTCGGCACAAATTTTCTCAATATTTGGTCCAATATCCATTTTCATAAATTATTTAAGTATTTGTCCACCCTAAATCAACTTTCAAGTAATTGTCTAAAAAAATTTCATAATCCCCCTTTTACCCTTGTCTTTTTAATTTCCCGTCTGAATACCAATTATTTCACTCCTCGTTCTTCCCCATCTTCCTCCCATGGCCGCATCTTTCTCCTTTGATTTAAAGATCAGCGATTAATCATCTTCTTTCCCAGGATTGAAAGAGAGAGAACGGAGATTCGCCTAACAAGGGTGTCGGCGATGGAGGTGGTCGAATTCGATGGTGAAGGAGTCCCGGCCTCCCTCCTTTCTTCGAAGCTCGCCTCCTCCACTAGCCATGCTGCCACCACTTCCACCGCATCAGCTAGCGAATCGTCAATCTCTACCTTCGAGATCTCCATCCGCAACCGCCTTGTCAAGCAAATGATGACCGCCGCCTCGAATTCAAACTCAAAATCCCTGTAATCCATATCGATCTGCTCATCACCTCTATCATGTTAAAGCTCTCATTCTGAAGGACATCAAGAACAAATCTGTTGATTTGGTAATCCTGTTATATCCATTCTATTTTGCATCTTCTTATCGCAGCTGCTGGATTCGTCTTTGATTCCATTAAAACTTCTTTGTGTAGAATAATGGAATTGATGGAAAGTTCTCCTTAAGGGTTTCATTCATTAGACAAAGATATATATAGGTTACAAGGTATTGGGCCTTTGGGCCCACTATACAATATGAGACCTATGTAATCTATCAAACCCCCGTAGTCGAAAGTGAAGGGTCCCGTACTGTGAGACTGGACCGAAAATCGAGGAACAACTGCCGAGGTAAACCCTTGGTGAAGATATCAGCGTACTGATAGGAGTACGGGACATGAAGAACACGAACATGTCCAAGAGCAACCTTGTCCCGAACGAAGTGGAGATCGAGCTCAATGCGCTTCGTTCGCTGATGCTGGACTAGGTTGCTGGCCAGATAGACGGCGGAGACGTTGTCGGTGTCGATGAGGGTGGCCTTCTAAAGAGGGCAGTGGAGCTCAAGAAGGTGATTGCGCAGCCAAGAGCACTCGGAGACAACATTGGCGACACCTCTGTACTCTGCCTCGGCGCTAGAGCGAGACACCACAGTCTGTCGCTTCGCGGACCACGACACAAGGGTGTCGTTAAGGAAGACACAGTAGCCAGACATGGATCGACGTGTGTTAGGACAACCACCCCAATCCGCATTAGTGTAAGCGACGAGGTCAAGCTGAGAGGAAGGGGTGATTGTGGTGCCCAGCTCAACGGTACCACTGATGTACCGGATGATCCGCTTCAAGGCCTGAAAGTGCGGTTCCCTTGTCACATGCATGAGCAGGTAGATCTGTTGAACGACGTAACTGATGTCTGGCCTAGTGAACGTAAGATACTGCAACGCACCGGCGAGGCTCCGATACAATGTCGGATCATCAAACAGAGGACCAGAGTGAGCACTGAGCTTGTTGGAAGTATCCACAGGGGTGGAAACAGGCTTGCAGTTACTCATCTTGGCCCGAGAAACAATCTCGACAGCATACTTACTCTGAGAGAGAAACAGCCCAGACGCATGACGGTGCACGGCGACACCCAAGAAGTAAGACAACGGACCCAGATCTGACATGGCGAACTCAGCACTCAACTGGGAAATAATAGACGTCCGAAGAGCATCAAAAGATGCGGTGAGGATGATGTCGTCGACATATAGTAACATAAAGGCCATGTTTGTGCCTCTACGATAGATAAACAGAGACGTATCTGAGAGGCTGCCAACGAAGCCCAAGCGTAGCAGATGAGAAGCAAAGCGCTGGAACCAAGTCCGCGGAACATGTTTCATACCATACAAAGTGCGCTTCAGGAGACACACGTTGTTGGGACGATCAGTATCAGCGAACCCCGACGGGTGAAACATTTAAACTGTCTTATTCAGATGGCCATGCAGAAAGGTGTTCTTGACATCCAGCTGATGAATGGCCCACTGTCGCGACAACGCTAAGCTCAACACCACTCGGATAGTGGCAGGCTTGACCGAGGGGCTGAATGTCTCATCACAATCAATACCTGCCTGCTGAGATCGACCGTTGACAACAAGACGAGCTTTGTAGCGCTCTAACATCCCATTGGAGCGGAACTTGTAGCGGAAGAGCCACATGCATTGAATGACGTTCGCCTTAGGAGGGCGAGGAACCTGAACCCAAGTACCATTCCTTGTAAGGGCCCTGTATTCATCGAGCATAGCCGCCTGCCAATTCGGGTTGAGGAGGGTTGTTTTGTGGGAGGTGGGGATGGGGGAAAGGGAGGTCGGGGGTGAGGCAGGAGGTGGGTGGGATTTGGTGTGGATGGCCGTAGAGGGTGCGGCGGGCGCAACAAAAAGTTGTGGCCGCGGCATAGCACCCACGGCAGATTGATGTGCTGCGGCCGCGGCATCGGGTGTGACAGGGGGCAGCTGGGAGGACGTAGGGAATTGGTTGGCGGGGTTATGTGTGGCATTCATGGAGATGATCTGACGAGGTCTGAAAACACCAGAGATGCTGCGGGTGTGCGGTTTAGAGGTAGTAGAAGGGGGTGGCGGTTGGGGTGGTGTAGGGGGAGAGGCAGGAGCACCGGGAGAGCTCTGGGGAAGGATAAAGTGAGGGAAGGAAGACTCTGACTCAAAATGAGACACAAGAGGTGTGGAAGAGGGGAGATGAGGAGAGAAAAGGGAAATCGAGACTCATCAAAAGTGACATGACATGACACAATAAGCTTATAGGTCTTGACATCGAGGCAAAGGTAACCGCGATGATCAGACGGATAGCCTATGAAGACACATGGAGTGGAGCGCGAGTGAAGCTTGTATGGGACGGTGGACGACTGGTTTGGGAAGCACAAGCACCCGAAGGTACGAAGGTGATCATACCTAGGCAAGGTGCAATAGAGTGTCTGGGTTGGCGAGTGATGGTGTAGGGTAGTAGATGGGAGAATGTTGAGGAGACAATATGTGGTTGATAAGGCTTGATGCCAATATGTAAGGGGAATAGATGTGTGAAAAAGGATAGAGCGCATCATGTTGGTTATGGTTCTAATGATTCATTCGGCCTTGCCATTCTGCTGGGAAATATAGGGGCAAGACAACCGATAGGAGATCCCATTTGTGGCGAAGAAAGAGTGAAAGTCTTTGTTGTCAAATTCACTGCCATTGTCATATTGGAAGCATTTGATGGATGTGTGAAACTGTGTTTTGATGTAGGCATGGAACTTGGCATAGATAGGAAACACTTGGGACTTGAAATGCAACGGGAAGACCCATAAGAAATAAGTGTAATCATCAAGAAACAAAAGGTAGTACTTATGACCCTCCTTGCTAGGCACAGGAGAGGTCCAAATGTCACTATGAATGATATCAAAAGGAGCAAGTGTGGAGTTCAAAGACCGTTGGAACAGCAGTCTTGCATGTTTGCCTAACTGACAAGAAGAGCATAAACTAGAGTGCATGCATCTATGACAGGTGACGAGACTTTGAGAACGAAGGACATCTAGAACGACGGCACTGGGATGGCCCAAGCGTGCATGCCCCAAGCTGGACGATGATGCCGAGAGGGCACCCGGCACGACTGAATGGACATAGGAGGTGGTGTGACAGGGTAGAGCTCCCCGGTGCTGTTACATCTCATGCGAGTAACCCCCGTAGTAAGATCATTCACAGATAAACCACAGGGATCAAACGCAAGGGAAAAGTTATTGCCAGTAGTGAACCGACGGACAGAGATGAGGTTTTTGACAATATTTTGGGCAATAAGGACATTGTTAAGGTGTAGGGGGGTTGGGGTCTGTAATTTGGCATGGTCAATCCCCAAAGTAGCAAGACGACCACCATTACCGACGATAATAGAGTGTGCAGATCCTTTAAAGGAAATAGAAGAGAGGTTACCTGAGGAGTTCGTCATGTGGGAGGTGGCACCAGTGTCCATGTACCAAGAAGAGTCGGGAGATGTCGGCTGCATAGAGGAGAAGGCGTGATGCCCATCAGGCGAAACATAGCCTTGATTAGACGATGTCAGATAGGCCTAGGGACCGGCATGTCAAGGGGTAGGAAGACCGGATTGCATCCAATGAGGGTTGAAGCTAGACAGCGGGGACCATCGAGGGCCACCAGTCCACATAGGCTGCGGGCGTGGCCGAGAGCTGCAGGTGTTGCAGTCGCGGCCGCTGCATATGTTGTGGCCGCCGCTTATGTTGTGCACGAAGCCTGTCGGCGGAGAGAACTTGGGAGCGGAGAGGGCAGGGGGCGAGTAGGCGGTCATGGTGCCGAGAGAAGAGAGAGAAAGGCGAGAAAGAGGGGCCGATGAGGCAGGCCGGTCGGCGGCAGGAGGGGGTGGGCCGGTGAGGCAAGGGGAGAGAGAGAGTTTGACGGCGAGGGAACAACGCCGGCGACGGTAAGAGGAGGGGTAGGCGGGAGGATCAAATTAGGGTTCCGTGAGGAAGAAAAGGTTGTGATACCATGTAGAATAATGCAATTGATGGAAAGTCCTACTTGAGAGTTTCATTCATTAGAAAAAGATATATATATAGGTTAAAAGATATTGGGCCTTTGGGCCCACTATACAATATGAGACCTATGTAATCTATCACTTTGATCAAGCTTGATTTCTCAGAATTTTTTTTGCCTCTTTCTGTAGTTGATTGATCAACCGCTTGCGTGTTCAACTTTAATGTCATGGCTTGTTTGATTTTCCTCCTCTGTTATGATTTTTGCTCGCAATCAATAGTAGATTTAGTTGCGCCTTCCCAATCCCCTTGGATTCAACTCTTGCATTAGTTTGTATTTCATCCAGGGCCGGACCTGAGGGGAGGCCCAACAGGCCACTGCCTCAGGCCCAACTAGCACAGGGGGCCCAAAGTTGATGTAAGTATATGTATATTAAAAATAAAAATAAAAAGGAGAAGGAACTGGTTTCTAGAAAAAAATTGAACGCAGGGCAGAACAGGTGAACAACAACGCTTCCAAAAAATGCTTCAACCTCTTTACACATCGATCCTCTTCCATCGGCGTTGAAGTGGAGCGTCGCGGCGGAGGCACAGACTATAGGGCGGCGCGATAACGGTGGACACGTGCAGACGCAGGTGGCGGTGATGCGGTGGCAGCGCGCGGTTGCAGGCATGTAGTTATCCGGTGTCCCCATCCCACCAAGGTCTTCCATTGCTCCAAGTTTAAAATTTGATTCAATTCTTCTATCTACCAAATCAGTATAATTTCTTTAATTTTTTCCTAGAATAGAAAAGAATTATTTGGATTTAATTTGTAAGATTTAGTAATTAGGTTTTTTGAAATTAGGATGAGTGTTTAACTGTTTGATATGAACTAGAATTGAGAATTGAATTTGTAGGATTTAGATTTTGAATTTGTTTTGGAATTAGGATTGATGTTTGTTAAAATTGGCATTGGAGTTGAAATTTTACCCCTGTTTAACCACTTGAATTGGAATTGGCTTCATGTGGCTAATTGTATTCATGTGCAAATTCAATGTGAAGGAAATTTACAAAGGGATTGAAATTTTCATAAGGGAAATTTGTGTGTAAATTATATAAGAGAAAACAATTGTGCAGGAGCTAAGTAAAGAAAATTGAAGGAGAAGGAGAAGTAAGAGGGCCCAATTTTCTTATCTCACCTCGGACCTTCGAAATCTCAGGTCCGGCCCTGATTTCATCAGAAAGTGAAGTCATATTTCATTGTTTATTTCTTTCCATTACTGATTATATGCGAATCTTAATATATTTTTAGTGCTTCTGTCAATTCTCTGCATTTTACCCCCTTAAATATATTTTTGAGTAATCTTGGTTTGCCTATTCTTTTTCTTCTTACATAGGATATGTTGAGTCTACCTTCCAATCTTAATGTGTCTAATCTGATCAAGGCATTTGTATGTTTGAAAATTATGAACTATTGAAAGTCACAGTATTCTTAACCATATATACGGATTATCGTATGATCTTGTTAGTGTTGTTGTCTTACTCTCCTTGGTGTGTTGTTTGGGGCTATTTCGATGGCTTTCGGTGCCCTCGAAGCCTCCTTTAATGACTCAGATCCATTTTTCAAAGTTGTTTGATGTTTGTGAGGTTGCAGCTCGGATTGTTATTGTTTTTTGATTTGTTGTGTTGCGTTTTCAAAGGCCCGTCGGGGGCTATTCTAATCTGCTGCGATTCAGGAGCCTCTCCTTTGTCAGCTAACTTTGTAGAATAACTACTTAACTAGGAAGGAAGCATCTTATCTTGTAATTCACAGTACCAACTTTTACACATAAAATGAGGTTGAATGTATTGTGTATTTCTATCATTTTCTTATTCACTAGATCTGGATTTTGAGATGCAGATTTGATTTCTTGCTAATATCACTGCTCTTAATAAATCTGTCAGCAAACATGTGTCACCATTGATAAAGGTGGTGATAGTGACCCCGTAAAAAATACTCTTGAAACGAAGCTGTCATCAAAAAAATTTCATGTCACTACACATGCGTCACTACTGATAAGGGTGGTGACAGTGACCCCATAAAAAAACTCTTGAAACAAAGCTATCTTAAAAAAAAAATTCATGTCACCACTGATAAGGGTGGTGACATTGACCCCGTAAAAAAACTCTTGAAACGAAGTTGTCATCAACAAAAATTTATGTCACCACACATGTGTCACCATTGATAAGTGTGGTGACAGTTACCTCGTAAAATAAACTCTTGAAACGATGTTGTCATCAAAAAGTTTTCATGTCACCACACATGTGTCACTACTGATAAGGGTGGTGACAGTGACCCCATAAAAAAAACTCTTGAAAAAAAGTTGTCATCAAAAAAATTTCACTACTGATAAGGGTGGTGACAGTGACCCCATAAAAAAACTCTTGAAACAAAGCTATCTTAAAAAAAAATTCATGTCACCACTGATAAGGGTGGTGACATTGACCCCGTAAAAAAACTCTTGAAACGAAGTTGTCATCAACAAAAATTTATGTCACCACACATGTGTCACCATTGATAAGTGTGGTGACAGTTACCTCGTAAAATAAACTCTTGAAACGATGTTGTCATCAAAAAGTTTTCATGTCACCACACATGTGTCACTACTGATAAGGGTGGTGACAGTGACCCCATAAAAAAAACTCTTGAAAAAAAGTTGTCATCAAAAAAATTTCATGTCACACCACTGATAAGGGTGGTGACACTAACCCCGTAAAAAAAACTTTTGAAACGAAGCTGTCATCAAAAAATTTCATATCACCACACGTGTGTCACTACTTATAAGGGTGGTGACAGTGACCCCGTAAAAAAACTCTTAAAACGAAGCTGTCACCAAAAAAAATTCATGTCACCAAAAGTCATTGCCCTTAACCGGTCAATGGTGAAATTAAAAAATGGGAAGGAAGGAAACTAGGTAGGAAGAGTAAAATTGTCAATTTGGGACAATCACTTAACTAGAACAACAACAACAAGCCCAGTATGTTCCGCTTAGAGCAGGGTCTGGGGGTCGAATTGTACGCACCCTTGCCCCGACTAGGTCGAGAGGGTGTTTCCTAGTGACCCAAATAACCAAACAATAAGGAAATATGATAACACGCCTCCAACAAACCGTAAATCAAAAAATAAAAGAAAGAAAACGATGAGAAGATGAGAAGAATGCGCATAAGAAAGTTGTGCTAGAAGGGAAGGGAGACATGATGCAATAAACGCTGCACCCGACTAGTGTTCGTCAACCCGGTTAGCACTCTTCCACTGCATCCTATCGCGTGTCATCTCCTCAGTAAGTCCCAGCGCGATCAGGTCATGCCTAATCATTTCACCCCAACTCTTCTTTGGACAATCACTTAACTCCTTAATGAAAATGGACAATAACCAAAAAATGGGGTCTCAAATGGCCATTTACCAAATTTTGCCTTATTATTATTATTATTATTATTATTATTATTATTATTATTATTATTATTATTATTATTTAATAATAATAAAAGTGTCTACATAAAATTGGATCGGAGCCGGCTAACAAGCTGAGCTCCGCATCCCTTTTGAATACTAAATGCAATTCTAGTCAGAGTGTGATACAAATCCCTACCATATCCAGGTACCCCCTTAGCGACCCCACACATCCGCTTGAGGAGTCCCATAGCATCATTCTCCAAGTCACCAATAGTGGAAAAAGAAAACGGTAGAAAGTGATAACCTTTGGCCTTGCAGATGTCCTCGTACTTCTTCCTTTTGTTATCAGCAGCCACTCTAGTCGCTTTACCCGGAACGAAACTTGAAAGACCAGCCGAACTGAAGATAGAAGTTCCGATAATGTCAGCACAAGTGTCGTTGCCCTGGAACCAGTTGTAGAACAGAATATCATCATTATTATTATTATTATTATTATTATTATTATTATTATTATTATTATGAGATATTATTATTTAAAAAAAATCACACTCAGTTTTCAGACTGTTGGTATCCATAGCTAATACTGTAGCCGATAAGATTGCTAGGCTAGCCTATAGAATCCCTGCAAAAGGATGTCCGAAGAATGATCAAGAACTACTGGTTCTTATCCCCAAGAACGCTCTAGGTTGAGCAAACAATGTGTACCTGGTTGCTCGATCTAATTGCTTTCCTATTTCAAAAAAAAAAGCCAGCCAGTTAGACCTGTCAAACGGGTCATTCGGGTCGGGTCACTTCGGGTCCCGAGTAATACGGGTTTCGAGTATTTTCGGGTTGACCCGAACCAGGGTTTGACAGGGTTTCGGGTCGATTTCGGGTTGATCAATTTTTTCATTTTTAAATTAAAAAAATCACGATTTGATAATTTTGCGATAAATTTAAAATTCAAAAATTAAAGACGTTGTTCAAAAATTCTAGTGTTTGTAATAATATACTATACCTGATCTAAAATATTTGATTTTTATTATTTCTCATAATTTTTAATAAAATATAATAATATATTAATATCAAAATTTTAAAAAAAATTAAAAATAATTTTATTAAAAATTTAATATTTTATATATAATTACATATTATTTAAAAACATTTGATTTTAATTATTTCTCATAATTTTTAATAAAATGTAATAATATAAAAAATATCAAATTTTCAAATAATTTTTTAAAAATAATTTCATGCAATTAGTATTAAGCATAGAATAGTTTTAATATTTTTTAGAATTTTAATCTTCTTGAAAAAGTCTGTTGAAAAATAAAAAATCAAATACTATTGATCGAACGGAGTATTACAAAATACAGATGAATATAAAAGTTGATTTGAAAATGAAAGATCATTTGATTGTAATTATAAAATGTAATAAATTTGAATTTCCATAAAAAAATTAATTATATAAAATTATAAATCAATCGGGTCACCGGGTCAATTGGATAAATCGGATTAAAATTAGCGGGTTAATCGGGTTACCGAATTAAAAGTCTAATTTTCTCTAAAATAGAGAGATAGAGATGCTCTAAGATGGCGCACGTGGATTAACCTTTACACGCTCCTGCGAGCCTCCAACCTATTTGGCTGCCTAATCATCCTCTTTCTAGGTTGGACCCTAAAGAAAAAAAACGAAATTTTAAATACAAAAATAAAAATGGCAGCTCTACACTCTGCCCATATCATATTAACGCGTGTCATATCAAGTGGTCTCCACATTCTCCCTGGTTTTTAACCTCCCTCTGTTGCTTCTTCATTAAGCTATACTCCGGAGTACTACTAGTATATGATTGAAATTAAAAAAAGTTAAAATAAAAACAACACAGGGAAAAAAATACACAAAATAAAAGCAAATGGCCAAAGTTTATGCTGGGCCCACCGCCCACCTTTAAAGTGGCACTTGACACTAAAGTCCATTCGACATTTGCACCACCAACTGGTCCACCACCCCCTCCACGGCTCCACCCAATAAAACTAACACGTAATACCTTCTTGAGGTTGAAATTGATCCATCTACTTACTATATGCTTTTCTGAATTATTGAAGCAAAATGGTAAAAATAACATTATCTTTTCAAATCTTATAATACTATAAACTACTCATCTCTCTTTCTTACGGAGTACTTCTTACTGCAATCAATCAAAACAATATTCAATTGCGTGTAACGAAGTTACTTTTTCATTTATACCGAGTAAAGTAAGTTTTCAATACGGAGGAGGGTAAAAGAAGTAAACCCTACTCAACTCAACATTGTAGTTCAGCCTGTTTTTTCACCCACCGTCAGTTTCTTGCTTGATTCAACAAAGAAGGGGCCCCACATTTGAGCCTTGCATCTTCTTTAAATACCGCGCCCTTCCATTTCCTTTCTCCCCTTTTCCCTCCCCTTCTACTCTCTCCCCTACTCTACTAGCAGTTTTTCCGGCCATCTCCCCGCCGACCCCATGTCCCACTCTGGATCTCCGTTATCCGACTTTGAAACCGGGTTCACCCCCTGGGACGAATACTCGTCTTTTTTCGAATCCGACCTTGTTCCTGAACCCGGTCTACACCAGCCCGTTGACTTTCTACTCACCCCTGGCGGTTCCTCTTCCGGTTCGGGCCCGCCCTGTTACCATGCCGGTTTCGATACAGGTCCGAACCGGGATTATTCCACCCCTGACGGTTCCTCCTCCGGTTCGGATCCAACCTGTTACCATGCCGGTTTGGATACTCCTTCTCACGGTCTGACCCGGGTTTATTCCAGCCCTGAAATTAATAGCTCTTCAGCCAAAGCCATACCGGTTCATGATGACCCGGTTGAGGAACAGGACCGACCGGCTTCGATCATGGAGGAGCGGAAGCGTAAGAGGAAGCTGTCGAACAGGGAGTCGGCAAGGCGGTCAAGGGTGCGGAAACGGACCGAGCTAGAGAATATAAGGGGTGAGGTGAACCGGTTGAAAATAGAAAATCGGCAATGGGGGAACCAGTTGAGGTTCGTGAATCACCACTTGCAAACCGCTCGGATGGATAACAACCGGCTTAGGGTCGAATCCCTTGTTCTCCAAACTAAACTCACTGAAATTGCTCAACTTTTGCATTTCCAGGCGACCCAGCAAAGCTACGCCTACTTGCAATAACAATAACATACGCCCTCCGTCAATCCGTTATAAATATATCCACATATATATATATTGGTAAAAATATATAATGACTTAAGCTATGGCACATGGGTGATTGATGATTGGTGTTAACAAATGGGTTTATAGAGTGAGTGGTGGGTCTATTTCTCTTCCGCTGCTCGATCGATCTTATCCATATATATGTGTGTATGAATGAATATATACATCGGGGGTTCTGTCGATTATAAGTTATGGTTGGTAATCGATCGTCCATGTTGATCGAGATTAGTATATAAAAAGTATATTTTCGGGAAATTATATTGTCCATTTTTCATACAAGTTAGGTAAGAGTTGTCCGCTAGGCGTTAGCTAGCTTACTGCACGTGTGTGTATGTATATACTAGGGAGTGAACCGTGCGCAGGAGTTTTGATTTTTAACAAAAATATGTGTCGTGTGTGGTAAGTTCATAACCTATGCTTCTACTAATAAAAAAACATCTATACTAATATAACACTGGAACTTCAGGGTATGCTACTCTTGAAACTCGGACTTTCAGGCTGTATCCTCCTCTGTACACCCCACCAGTGTTCTTTCCGGAGCAGGAGGTACCGGTAACGACAACCTCTTCTTAACAGACCCAACTCCTCTACCCCTCTCCGGCATTGAAGACCTCTGCCTTGGCGCGCTCTGGGACCGGATCCGGGCCTTGGCTGATTCTGTGGTCGCCATGTAGTTGGGTATGGATGCTCCTCCCATCCCTGCATAGGTTACAGCAACTGAAGACATGGCAATGCCACCACCCAGTCCAACCCCGTTATGTCGATTGAGGAAACCGTTGTAGTGATGGTTTGATTGCAAACTCGGGGTTTGGGATGAACCATGGTAGCCTGCGATGGCTCCAATGCTCATGACGATATCTGCCAATGCAAGAAAGAAGCATCATAATACTAATTGAAGCAAGGACATTTACTTGATAAAATGACTGAAATTTTGACTGAGAATACAGATTTGCTGTCATATGTGATAAACATGTGATGTGGTATTCTAACCTGATATTGAAATTGAGCTACTATGGTCGTCACAATGCAGTGTTCCCCCGGTTGATAACTAACAGCGAGCAAGTAGGACGAATGTACACGACATCAAAATCAGCAAAAAACTGAGCATCCTCACTCGGACCATCTCTATACCCATCAATATTGGATTTCCATCACCCCCCGCAATCGTTGCTACTCTTGCACAAATTTCCCAGATTAGTATCACATGGATAATCGTTGCTTCCTTTTCAAGGTATAATCACATTCCAGTACGTCTAATACCAAATGTACAAATACAAAAGTCTAACATCCATACTTGTCTCTCCAATTTTCCTGATGGCGAGATTTGCAGTATCGTCTATATGATCAGTTGTCGTTAAATTATCAGTTGCCAGTAACTGCGTTTGTAAGTATAAACATAAATTTTTGCAAGCCCAGTTGATTTCTCTTTGAGAGTTTTTGATGTCGTGATGGAAGTAGTTTGGGTGGCTATTGATTATATGATTGTTGATTTGGTATGGTTGAAAGGGAGTTAATTGGGGGTTCTTTATTCTCCATTGAGACAGATAGTAGGGCAAGATTAGTGGCAGGATCGTTTCAGGGTAAGACCGGGCATATAGACGGGAAACCAAGTGATGCCCGTTTCAATGGTCCTAAAGGAGTCACAATGGATGATAAAGGAAATGTAAAAGGCATAAAAAAAGCTGATAATGTAGGGATGGAGAAGCATACATTGGGAGAGAGGTGGAGTAATTCTAACAATGTTGCTATTCTCAGCATCAACATCAAAGATCTCCCCGTCTTGAGAAATCCTAATCGAGTAAGGCATTACTCCAAGCGTGTTCCCCTCTACAACTGTCTCAACTAAGTACCCGTTTTCAAACTGAAGCACATTTCCATCTGTGGCACAAAGGAATAAAAATGGAATCAATCAAATTGGATCCATAAGAACTAAAGAAAGCACAGCACATCTAATTGAAAACCTAAACCGAAACAGGTAGACGAAATAATTCATGCCGTTTATATTAGGCACTATAAAGTAGGAAGGAATTTAAAGAGCCGGACGAATCAAATAGTTAGATAATCCAGAAATGGTGGAAATTTAATGGCAATTTACAAATAGGGTTCATTGACAGTGAAAACAAACATGAAAAATAAAAACGATAAGAAATCATGGAGGAAAAGAGAGAGGTTATATAGTTTTGTCAAAGAAAAGAACAAGTATAAAGATGAGTTGGGTTGGCAAACACGAATTCTCTATGAAATCCTAAGATTAAAAAACATGAATTACTTGGGAAATCCAGAAATACAAAATCAGGAAGGTTAGCCCAACATAGTGAGGGATTAAAAACCCTACTGAAATTGAAGGTCACCAAAAGGCTCATCTGTGTTGCCAACTCCCCATGACCACTCTACATTAAACGCACAATCCCCCAGTATTCTAAGCTGAGCAAGAAATCGATATATGCAGTAAACCAATTTAGACCCTCCCCAGGATTAATCAACAGTTTTAGAATGAAATATCAAGTCATTTATCTTCTTGTCTCTAATGATGAGGTTCAGATCAATATGCAGCAGAGTATGCAAAACAGCAGAAAACATGGAACAACAGAAGACAGAATACACTTCCAGCAGCTTGGGCAAGATCAAACGGTTAAACCACCAGCAGCAGCAGCACAAAAAACTCCAAATTATGTTTTACTGAAACACTTCTCTATTCTACCAGTATATGCAGTAGCTCAGTTCCAATTTGAGTAAAATTAACCCTTTCATGAACCCATAATTAAACAATTCTCTATGATGAGTTTTTTTCTCTTAACACATTCATTTGGTAGTATTATACAATGATAAGTGGCTCAGTTAAAAAGAAAAGCCGACCACAGATGATGCAACAGATGCTGTAAAAAGGCAGCCATTAAAGCCAAACATAGCCCCCTCTACTTTCAATCTCGACTTCAAATTTTTGTGACTCGAGAAGAGGTACATGGATACTATTAACTCTTTACCAATTAGTTTTTTCTCTTTAAGTTTATGAGTACTAATACTCCGTATTAAAGATTATTTAGTCTCATTTATCGCAATTTATGTAAGGAGGTAGATGGATACTCAATAAACTACCTACATAGCATTGAATTCTCTCTCAAATCACGATCATAAACAAGTAGTATATGGATAATAAAGAGAAAAAAACCATGTGTATAGGGCAAGAGAACAAGTACAAATGGTCCAATCCAATAAAGTCACATGACAAAAGATGTTGGAAAACCCATGAGCTCAATGTAGTTAGTTTACAAGAAAAGATAATAACCCTAGTTCAGCTCGAAATGTAAAAGAGATAAAGTTCACAATATATACCTTAGCTTTTGAAATGGGCCAAGAATTGGAGATAAAACTGTCAGTGGACTATTTATAATTACAAGCTTGGATATCTTGTTTGAATTCTTAAATGCCCAGTTCAATCGAGATGAACCTACTGCTAGAAGTCCCTATAAGGATTAGAAAATCTATTAGTATGGTAAGCACAAGAAGGTGACTTCAAAACGAATGACTACCAACAACTACAGCCAATTTATAGATAGCCTATTGTTTTCTATATAATTTGGTAAGCGGGCATCTTTTCATTGTTAGATATTTGAAGAAGATGACTACCAACAACAGTTAAGTTTGCCTTAAACCTAACAGATTTAACGACAAAAAATAAACCGATGAAAGGATATACTAATCATCACATAAATGTGCAAAGTTTAAAAGATCCCAAATAACTTGGACTTGCATATATTATTGTTGTTTTTCCATAGTATAACAAGAGAGGAATTAAACCCGTAATCTAAAGATATGAAGGTAAACATAGTTGTACCCTTCCACTTGTAACTTCCACACGAGTTTTCAGGAGGTGAATTTTACTTATATATTCATGTAACTGAAAGAACTGCACCTTTGGAATACTTTTTACTGCACTAAAAACACTGCAGGAAATTTCGTATCGTATACCATTTTCCAAGGACCAAACAGGGAACTTGCATGGATTTTTATTACCCGTTACTTGAAAAGAAGGCTACATTCCACATACTGCTGCTGCAATCCAAATGCTTTCACTCTAAATCTTGCTTCCGGCAAGCCTGCGTCTTGTGACATTTGATACTGAAATCTGTTTAAGCGAGTCTGACTCAACTGGCATCTTTCGTTCTATAACTGATTCATAGTGCCGCAGCCATACCCCAGTATACACCTGAAATAAAAAGGGAGGCATGAGAAAAAAAACCTCTGAATGCAAAATTGGTCCTAAACATGATTTTTATCTGTTGATTCAAATATGTTACAAGTATTAGGAGAGACCCGGTTAAAATCTAGTGGAAACATAAGAAGCTAACCTCCTGTGGTCTTATTATTTTTGTATCAGGATCATCTAGGGACTCGGACCAATGTGCCAAGTAGCCATCCATTCGAGGGATCGCAAATAGCACTGTAAAAACTCCGTTGGAAATTCCATGGCCCTGTTAAAGAATAAATCATTAAGATCATGGAGTACTCGTATCTTCGGAAGAAGATACCATGATGCATCTAACTACATGAGTCATACCTGTATATTAAGCCAGAGTAAAAATCAACATTTGGATACAACTTCCTTTAATAAAATATTCATCAGAGAGTGCAGCTTTCTCCAGCGCAACAGCTACCTGTAAGTGATGGTATAAATGAACCAGGCATTAGAAATTGCTACTTTGCAAATAAGTCAATTGTCCCAGAAATCATGTAGTCCCTAGTAAGGTACGCCTTTATCGTTCAAGAATTCTATCTAAGAGGGACTATCACCCTGAATTCAAGCTCCCCAATTACCCGATTGAAGGTCATAGGACGTAACCCGTTATTTGCACAATATCGATTATCAATTTAAAGGGTCTCATCATCAATTTGAAGGCCTTGATTTCCAATTTGAAGGCCATATCCCGGAATTTGAAGATCATAAAACTATAAAAACATAGAATATAAAGGTAGAGGATGTGCAATATCAGCCGCAAACCTTTAGGTCAAACCCTAATTTCAAAGCTGTAGATCCTAAATTGCGTTGTCAAAAACTGTATTCATCTAAAATTTCATGGAGTCAGTCCTCAATTCTGAGACTCTAATCCTCAAGGGGAAGAGTAAAACCCTCAATTCGAACTCCCCAATTATCAGCATCAAGGTCATATCCCTGAACTTAACTTCCCGAATCCACAGTTTAAAGGTCCTAACCAGAAATTTGAAGCCCGCAAATTGAAGGCCAGAACACTAAATTTGAAGAACCTAAATATCAATTTGAAGGGCATAAACATCCATTTGAAGGCAAAAATCTGTATTATAAAGACCGAGCCTCTGAAATTAAGCACAAACAATTCGAAACACAAGTATAATTCAGTAAATAAACTGTAGAAAAAACTGAGAAGGGATATGAGAGCTGAGAAGGAGGACAAAGGAGGAACTCACCAGTAACAAAGCAGCAGTCGATGAAATCTGAACAAGGAGGTCTGATATTAGGGTAAAAAAAACAAATGCAATTGCAAGTAAAACAGATTAAAAATATGTGCACGGGGATCCATGGCATATTGGAGATTTCCAGTTAGCGAAAGGAAGGACATATAAAGCCAAAAGATATGTGAAAGCAAAAATAGAAGTGCTTATTGATGATGCCCCTCAGCCACTCGTAATGCACCAATTATGAAACCCTCATTCTATAACCATATTTCACTTTAAAACATGTGAAGTGGTCTAACAATCATTCAACATCTCAGAAATTTCCCACTTCAGTCATTAGTCCTTAGAAAGGTATGAACTTAAACTGCCTAGATTTTAGCCATGTTCAGGGGAGAAAAATTATAACCTGGAATGGAAAACCAGATCAGCAGTTCTAGAGACTCCAATCCACTCATGTTCTGATAAGGTCTGGCTAATGTTTATCCCTTTAAGCAAAGATTCAGCCATCACGTTTTGGTAATGTTACTAAACAGAATTACATTGTATTACACCAAAATTCTAAAAACATGGGTACATCCCTGTCCATAACATATATCATCTTGTCCAGTTTCCAGCACCAACTTCCAAAGAAAAAGCAACTACAAGAGTATCAATGATGGGTCATGAAAATTTTAAACATACGGTGATAGACATTGTTCAAAACCAAAACTGCGAGCATATGTATAACCCATACTAAAATATCAGATTTCCACAATTTTAAACCACCCTCACTCCCTCCTCATCTAAAGAAACATCAAATGCACAAAACTGGTAGGTGATTAAGTGAATGTGTAAAGTTAAATAATCCTCTCTCGCAATTATGTATTACATGGAAATGCATAATTAGTAATTTTACTTCCACAACCATTCATCCTACGAATAGAGCAAGAAACATAGATACTATACTTATTTCAGAATTGATGGCCAGTCTCTGCATTTGCAGTAACAACAGCAGTTCTATCCATAACTTTAACCTGAGAAGTGAAACATTCATCCAATTAAATATGAAAAAAAATTAAAAATTGTATAATTGACAGTGCAGGAAAGGAGAGAACATAGACTAAAAGAGCTGCAATGCTGCATACATTAGGGAGTTAGTTTTACAGGATTCCTTTCCTATAAAACCACTGTTCTCTTCATAATGTCATTTCAAGGTGGACCAAATGATTAAGAAAAATGAAAAAATAAATAAAAATATTGTATAATTGACAGTGCAGAAAGCCACCCTATTGAAAGGCATTTATATCATAAAGGAAATGAGATGAATTCACCGTACAATGGCCAAGAAATTATTAAATTATCAGAGATGTTTGAAGATAATCACTAACTTATATTGTAAACAACCAAGTAAGGGTACATGTGATAGTCCTTTACCACAGTATGAAGGCTAAAAGGTGATAAGCTACTCAAAGGGGAAGGAAATGCTAAGTTTCAAATGTTAATTGTAGACAATGAAGGCAATCTGTAGCAATCATGTTAAATTATTGCGATGCATTTGAAAATCAAAGGGATGTGTAGGATTTGAACCCCGTCAAGCAGGGGCAAGATGGGTGAAGGAGAACAAACCTTAAGCTGTCTGCTGGGAAGATCATGATAAATATTATTCCATTTTTCAATAGACCATCCCATATGATGTAAGATTTTAGTATATGGTAAATATCATACCCCTAAACTAATAAAAACAAAGTCAAATAAGGAAACAAGTGCAACTAAATCACAACAAAGGATGAGGTTTGGTAATTTTTGCTTTACAAAAACACTTATTCTAAGCCTGGAATGGGGGAATTTTGGAGCTCTTTAAGTGAGCAACTAAATCGAACATATTGATGGAACCAGCTACAATATTAATTCTCATTAGAGTGATCTATATGGCAGAGACTCAGATCATGGAGATTTGTGTAAACAGCTCAAAAATCAAGCTATGGTGGTGCCTATAGGTAGGAAGAGATAGAACATACAATGAATCAAGCATGTAAAGAAAGTTCTCTGCATAAGAGAGTGTGTTGGAAGGAGGGACGGGTGGCCTTCCTGCTAGTCTCAGGTAAGCGGCAGCTGCGATGGCTGGTGCCTGCAATAATATGAGTCATTTCTGACTTGTCTTCTTGTACATGAATCTTTATGCCATAATAAGAGTAACAATATAAGGAAAGGACTATTATGTAGATAAAACAAAAGTAACACAAACCTTCCCAAGTATTCGTCCAATCTGTTTAGCTCGCATCTGCTTTGACTCGTCAATGACCCTGCATCAGATGAACAATAAACAGTCCAGGACATTGATTCAATACAATAAAGCTTCATTAGACCCTCCCTTGCAATCCCAAGCAACAAACAAAGGCTGTGTGTACATGTGTGCATGCAGGATGTGTATCCTATCTGTACATGTGAGATAAACAATGATAATGCTATTCCGAATCAGAAACAATTTCTTCCAAGCCTACAACAGTTTGACAAATATTACCAAAATATACCCGGAATCTTGAAATTTGTTATAATAATGTGCTTAAACACAAAGAAAACCTGTCTATTCTACCATTTTGGCAATTCCATTCAGTTACACCTCATGACAGATTCATAACTTTTCATATACTTCCAACTCTTTAAGAGAGAGTAGGCATGGGTGTGTAATCTAAAGAATGAAGATCACAAAATAGTTGATTCACCTCAGGTTGTATCCCATCGTTTCTAAGCAAACACCTACAATGAAGCATCAGTAATATGGAAGAAATGGAAGGAAAAAGACCATTTTGAAGATAACATACCCTAAAAGCCGGATTTGCATCTGGATGAATGACAGAGAGAATGCTCATAGCACTAATAAGAACACCCATAGGATGTGCATTGTGAGGCATTCCTTGTATCATGTCCTGCAAAATGATGTTAAAATTGGACTATTAATGTGAAATAGGATGCTTGCATTTCACAGGCACGAGTAAATGAACAGAACATTATACTCCACTTACTTCAAGAAGAAGAAGAAAATGCTCAAAATAAGATCAATTAAAGAAGAGAATCATACATTCCCTTTTCTTGTTCCTAATTCCTTTGTTTGAACTGACAATGAAGCCATCTGAGTACAAATGCTACTCTCTTTGACTACCATTAATGCCATATATTTTCAGCTGCAAGAACAACATCACCAAAGAGTGATTCAAACAGAAGGAACTGGGATTATAAAATTCGATTTTAGAAAACATAATACAGTCCCTACTCCTATATTTAAAATTTTCCAAAAAATAAAAGGAAAAAGAGAAATGCATCTGATGGCCCTAACAAGTCCTTATTACAAACAATTGGAAAAATAAAATAAAAATTGAATTCACACATCAAAGTGAATTAGATGCAAGCTACAACACAAGAAACTGAATGAAATGTAACCAAATTGAAAATCGAATCCAATCTAAAAGGAGAAAGAAGTCTATCCAGCAAAATTTGAGCTTGTACTATGGAGGAATTCAGATTCCAATAGGAACATGCAACAAGATTGAATTGAAACAAAAGGATTAGAGATAGAGCATGATGATGGATAAAAGGAGATTACCATTTTCGATATTCCACGAGACTTCTCGATGGGAGACAAGTGATGCAGGGTGAGAGAGGAGATGATGGCGGCGGCGAAGGTCCTTAGCGAAATTAAGGCCGGAAGTTGAGATTAAGAGGGAGACAAAGGAGTCACTGGCAGGCAGTAGTTGTGATTGAGAGGGGATGATGAGCAGAGACGAGGAGGAAGAGATGAGGGAGTTCATGTCATGAGAGTAATCTTTGAAAACTCTAGTACCCATCATTCTAGAAGTGGAAAAAGAACTCAGGAATTGACAACCCAGAAGGCCCTAATTCAGAAAATATTGAAATTTGAGCATAGAACATAGCCAAAAGCAAAAATAAATGTCACAACCACCATTATCCATTTCATTTGAACGTTTCTAATATGTTAATTTTAATCAAAACAAAACCGTTAAAACCTCAAAGTATCATTATACAAAATAAGGATTAGATATGTGGTAGATTGAAATGGTAATTGATTACCTTGTTTTCTAACACTTTTCAATCTGGAATTTCCAGCTTCACTCCAGACTTCGTAGTGCTGGTCATTTTTTCCTTTAGAAATAAACCAAACCATCGTTAGTATGAACTGGATTGCATTTTACGCTAGGTTTTGCTCTAGCACACATTATCTAGAGTAGGCTTTCAGCTTCTAATAATGTACCTTGAGAGCAATTCGAGAGACGCACCACACAACACCAAAGATCTTCAAGTTTTCAAGCCCAAAATAACACTGGGATTCAACCTGAAATGGCCAAAAAAGCCGCTGACCTGGTGTATGGTGGAGATTGTTGAATTTTAGATGAGAACAGCTGCATCTAGTGTTTTGATTTAGTTATTTAAGATAAGAAGAAGAGAATAAATTATTCGTGTCTCAACTTAATGGAGGGATATGCAGGGTTGGCTCTAGCAGGATTTCTAACAACCAAGCTAGCCCACGGTGTAAAGATCAGACTGCAACATATATCAAAATCAGCAAATAAACACATGCTTGATTAATTCCACCAGAACCAGGATTATAGGAACTCAAATTATCAGAAAAAAAATTAATGGATCCAACATATCTCAGAAACCAATTTCACAAAGCTTGACATACCATGCAAAGACACCAGAACTCTCATATATGCCATAAGAAGACATCACAAAAGAAATCAGCAGAAACCTAAGGAGAGGAATCAATAATAAGGACAGAAATAGCGACAAAAGTGAGGGAAAAAATCATTTAGAAAATATCCATACACGGCTCACTCTCAAAACTTCAATCAAGTGAATGGGACTTGAACCAATAATTAGAAATTTAAAGTCCAATGGCATCTTCTGTCACCTAAATTTGGACAAAAAACACCATAAAACAAGGTCTGCCACATTATCAGACCAAGCCTATTCATGGTATAAAGAACTTTTGGTCCATTTTCTTGTTAACAATTAGTAGTGATTTTGGGATGTTTTTATTGTTTACCATTTTGACCATTTTTTAAAATCTTGTAAGACTATTGAGTCATCAGGAATGCTTAGGTCTATCTTGTGAGTGCTAATGTTTGTCTCACCTACTTATTACACCACACTACTTAGAGAGCAAATGAATTTTAGATAAAAACTAATCACAACTGCTATGAATTTTAGATTAAACTATTGACAACTGGTAAGGCAGGAAACCTTATTTTTAAACCAATCATGATGATCACAAAACATCATTAAATGAATAAAACATACCTTGCAATGTCAAGGGCAAATATTAAGACATTTGATGAAGACAGGCACCCTTTTTTTGAAGAAAGCACCGTAGATCACACTGAAATAGTATCACAGAACTATCAAATCCTAATGCAATGATATTTAGTGAAATGCTCGACACAAACAAATTTCAAGAGACAACTTCATGGCAAGTAAAATTAGAACAATCCAGTCCAAAATTTCTCCCCACAAATGATCTTGAACTCCTGGATAAGTTGAATTGAAATCCCAAAAGTAGGGAATATGTTGTCTTAGAAATTTAATGGAAAATACTAATTCAGGAGGTAATTATTATTAGTAATATTTTTCGTATACTCTATGAAATTAACTTAGTATAGGTGATAGCCTGATAGGTGATGTCAATGAGCCATTTAAACAGAGGAAACAACAAAGGAACTGAGCAAAGTGCCTTAAATTAGGGTAAAATCTAGCCTCAGCTTCAGACACCAAACAAATAGAGAGAGCAAAAGGACATAAAGCAAACTCAGCAGATAAGTAACAGGAAAATGGAAGAAAAAGATAGCAGCAAAGGCGATGAACCCTGAGGAAGCATAGAGATCGAGAGAGAGATTTCTATCCCAGACGACCACAACGAATTTGAGGGAGGGGATCTCAAATCTCTATCTCACAATTCGAACCCTAATTGATATCCATCGTTTGCCTTGTCCAATTCAAACCCTAAACCCGAGATTCCTAGCCCAGTCGACCAGCACAACAAATCAGAGGGGAGGGCAGATTCCATTCACTTGCAACAACAATCCCAAAGCGCTCGCTATGCCTGTCCAATCGCACAACTATAACCCTCATTTCAAACTCCCCGATTATCAGATTGAAGGTCATAGGCCTCAATTTGACAAGCTTGCTATCTACGAAAAGAATGCATCATACCCGGAATTAAGGAAAAACATGTTTAAGTGGTTAAAATGCATACCAGTCAAACTAAATCCCTCTGTATCAGCCCCATCGACTGCATGAGCCTTTGTATCCCTTTGTACAATGGAACTGACACTTGACTTTGAGCAGATTCACTATTGCCAAACAATCTAAATACTGCAAGGGGTGTATATTTAGAATTGAGCATTAATCAGTAGGGAGGTGAAGTTGAATAACTACAAGAAACAAATCTGATCAATCAACCAATGGAAAACAATGACAACAGATTCCAACAGCTTGATATAGGAAAGATGGAAGTTTTGACTATGGAGTAAAAGCTAGATATCAAAGAAAATAAAACATACCAAGAATTACAAAAGGCATAAAAAAAAATCTATATATCATTGAATGTGATTACTAATTAGATATCAAAGAAAGATGAATGGATTCTCCAACTCTCAATAATTTAAACTCATATTAACGGCCAATATTACGAGGAAACTTAAAGAAACCCCAAGTAATCTATATTTGTTAGTCATTTTTCCCTTCAATGAAGAACAACAAAGACAGCTACCCACCCACCAAGATATATAAATGTGGCACAACCAATCCCCTACTCATGAAAAAAGAAAAAGACTTGCATGAGAAGTGGGAAATCCGACCTGTGAGTTGGTCCCAATCATGGAACTGACGCACTCCCTGAATGATAGGCCTATCTTCTTCGAGACCGTTCTTCCTTCTCTGTATCAGGAATCGTGTGATCTCAGAACCCTGATCCTCTTCATCTATACTCTCAGAGCCAATTACCTGAGGATTAAAAAGGCACAGAATTAGTACTTCTCGTCACTTATCTACATCATATAATTCCTACTGGTAAGGATTGAGCACATAGTGATCCAGCAACAGCCATATGAATACCCAAATGAAAGCCTAAATCCAACCGAAGATCAACTACTGATTTCGTGAGTTCCCAAATTCTAACAGTCCCGGTAATGAAGCCCCTCAAATATGTTTCACTCTCCCTTTTCAAATTGTGAAAGCAAAATTTCTATGTTTTTAAATTGAAAAAGAAAAGGTTTTAAGTAATGTCCTTTGAAGTTTAAACTTACAGAGAAGTACTCCTCATTTCCATCCCAAACAACCATTAGGGGTAGCTTAGTTTTCCTATCAACTATAAATGCCTCCACAAAGTCTGGAAATTGCTTAAATCCAACATGACCAACCAGGAGATCACGGTTGCTAATGCTGCAGCCTTCAAGAGCTTGATCAAATGCCTTGAACTCTCCTCATTCTCATCGTCTAATATGGTCAGGGCGATTTTCCCCTCCTGATCTCTCAAAAACTTCTGTGTTTCCGAGTCGATGGGCATGCTCAGTGGGAACATATTCCGTTTTACAAAATCTGCCAGAAATCCATCTGGCCAAACAGTATCATTTTAGGTAACTGAAACTTGACATTCGAATCTAAACGGGATTATTCAGAATGGAATTCAAAGCGGGATATACTCAACAAGAACAAAGGAAGAAGAAATCAAAAGAAATTTTGCAGAACTGGAATTCAAAGGAATGCGATAAAATAGGAGAGAGTGAAAAACCTACTTATTTAACTGGAATTCAGCCTACTTTATTTAATTCTCAACGAAATGAATCCTTCTTAGTTCTGCATTGCTATTAATTTATGGTTGGCTGCCAAGCGATCATCAAGCACCAGTATGTGGATCACATTCTTAAGACATTGCAGGGAAATGTTGGGTAAGTTCTCAAGCAGAAAGATGAGAGAGATATGAAGATCGAACTTTCTAACGATCTTGAGCTTACTAAGGTTCTTGACCGTAATGTTGAGGATTTATCTGGTGGTTAACTTCAAAGGTTTGCTACTGCAGTTGTTGTGATACAAATGCGGAGATAAATATGTTTGATGAACCTTCATGTTATCTAGATGTAAGACAGAGGCTTAAAGCTGCACAAGTTATTAGATCTCTTCTTAGGCCAAATAGGTATTAATCTGTTTTATTTTGATGCAATAAATAGCAATGTCTGAAATAATAGCTGTGATATGGATTATCAATCCACCTTACTACGTAAAAGCAAAAGATATATGATGTATGCCAAATCAAAGATGAACAAGACATGACCAAACAACAAAGGTGAATTCATTCTATAGCTTAAAAGAGCGGAGACTTGATCCAATCGGAATACCAGAAGAAGGATCGAAGAAATATTTCCACACGACTTAACAAACACTAACGAGAGGAAAATTGGAGCAGGAAAATCAGTCACAATCAAACAACCGAGATTCGTTCCTGGGAGTTGCTTAAAAATTTGTAACTTTTAAAAATAATATAAGATGAAACGAACTTGATAATTTAATTTGGGTAAGAACCCTTCATTGGGATGATGCTTTAAGGAAATTATTATGTACAGAGGCGGTGGATTGAACTTGAAACTTTCCAAACATATTTCAGTCATTTTATGACACCGAGAAGATAATTTTTATTAGAATCATGTTCCAAGTAACCAATTTAACCCACAAATCACCAAAATAACAAGGGAAATAAAGAAGATGAAACCCCTTCATCATCAATCATTATTAACACTAATCGCACAGTTCACCAGCTTTCACAAAGTTAAGGGTAAATTCCATTACTGATCCTCAACATCTTACCTTTATTTAATTCTGATCCCTAAGCATTGATTCATTGAATTGTTCGAAAAAATTCCCTAACCTATTTGTTTCATCTTAGTACATCAAACTCAACACAAAAATGCTTAAGGACCAAAATAAAACACAAGGAAAAAAAAAGGTTAGGGACCAAATTAAAGCATGAACAGGGACGTATCAATATATTAATTACATAATTATGAACTCATTTTGATTAGAAAACCATATCACTCATCTTGAAAGAGCATTCCCATCTTTCCAAGAAATCCACACACTAACCAAGGGAACAACAGCATGCACCAACATAATTACACATGGCAATTGCTATATTAAAGGACCTATGGAATATATACTTGGATCTAGATTGAGAAATGATATTGAAATCAATTATTCATAATTACTTTAGAAACCCCAACTATCTTCAACCAGAGTCCTATTTTGCCTTCAATCATAAGTCTAATACTCGGCATTATACTCAAATTAGAAGGGCCTCTATCAAACAAAATTTATCAAATTCTACAGAAAGTCCGATGCAAGAACTCACCCTAAACCAAGACTCACAGTCATCCTTGTGACCCTACCAAATATTCTACCAAGGTTTTACACACCAATATTTTTCCAAATCTCTACTATATATTAATTCTTTTGCTTAAAGTCCTCGGTAAAAGCTCCTGAATTGAGTTACATGGAATACATCAGGATGCGTCAAACTCCAATAAAACATAAGATGTGACCAAGAGATTCTCAGTTCTCTTTTAAAGGGCAAGAATTCTCAGTTCTCCCTAAAGAGAACAAAAGATCTCGACCAAAAAAAAAAAGAGAACAAAAGATTACCAATGAAAAAAGCTCTACCCCTGGAACAAAGGAAAAGGGAAAGCAACTTTGTGGAAACCATAAAATAAAAAGAACAGATAACTAAAACAAATCAGAGTAGTAAACTCCGAAAACCCTAAAATCAGGCAAATTGAGAATCAAATAGCGAAATTTAAAACCCTAAAATCGGGCAATCAAAATTCAAACAGCGAAATTGAGCAAGATGAAATCAAATAGTGAAATTTAAAACCCTGAAATTGGGAAATCAAATAGCGAAATTTAGCAAGTTGAAAGCAGCTCACCAACGGGGTGGAGATCAGGAAAGGCGGTGGAGAGCGTAGGCTAACCTTCAAATTGGCAATCACCGTGGGTTCTCACGTCATTTTCTTGAATAACTGGAAGATTTCTTGGGAAGAAGCCGGAAAATCAGTCGAGGAATTGGGGGAAACGAAGAGAAGCAGAAAGCTTGAAGATCGACGAGCACAGAGGAGAGGCCAGGAGGGGGAGGAGCAATTAGATGGAAAGACGGAAAAGGACATTGTAACAAAAAAATAAATAATTTCAAATTCAAGGTTTGAGGGGCAAAGAAGGCATTGTATACCTAAGAGCTGTGAGCCCTCCAATTTTTCAGAAGAAGGGCTGGGATTGATTGGGAATTGCCGCACTAAGGACAAAGAAAAAAGGGCTCAATTCTGACCATAGATAAAAACATATATAACAAATCAACGGCTGGGATTGTAAGTTCTCTCCACCATCTTTATAGTAGTATAGATATAGATATATAGGGAAGCTTTAAAATGTAAAAACTCCTTAACGTGTAAAATCCGCTTAACGTGTAAAATTTTATATTTCAATCATAGGGCACGGCTTGATTTAAAAAAAAAAATTGAACCCGCCTCTCGCCATTCCAGATCCGTCTCTCTCCATCTCCCTCTCCCATGGCCACCGGAGGTCCTTCCTCGCACCGCTGCCGACCGCCACTGCACTTGCAACACCATCCCGCACTCCTGCCGACCACCAGCCACAGCCAGCACCTCCGTCCACTCCCATCGCCTCCCATCGCCATCCACTTTCATTCCCATCGCCGTCCAGGGCTGTTCGAGCCCAAACTCACGGGGTTCCGACAGCGCCTCCCATCGCATCCCATCGTCGTCCACTGCTGCTCGAGCCCGCACTCGCCTTCATTCGCTCGCAATCGCACTCTCGCTTCCCTCTCTACAGCGCCTCCCATCGCATCCCATCGCTTGCTTCCCAGATCTGAGATCTAAAATCGAATTAGACCCAAGCGCCGACGTTGATGTTGTCTTCCCCTTGCTCCCCTCTCTGCTCGCAATCTCCTTCTCTTCGCCAGCGCTCGCTCGCTCTCGATTTGGCCATTCGCAAGCTTCGCTCCTCCATTGATTCTCGTGTGTTTGATGAAATCTTGGATCCTAAGCTCGTAGTGAAGGTTTTTACACATCTTTCCCTTTTCCCCCTAAATTAATTTTAGGTTTTCAGCTTGATGTAAATGCATTTGCTGCTATATACATTTGTAGCTGGAAGAGAAATTGAACAAAGCTAGATGTATTATTGTTGAACAAAGCTAGATGATTTATATCTATTTCCAATTTGCAAGGATTAGCCATTGTTTGTAGACTTAGAGCCGATGGAGGAGATCAATTAATCGATGATTAATTTGCAAGGATTAGCCATTGTTTATTACAATTATTTAGATTGTTTGAATGATTTAGGTTGAAATTGAAAATCTAGGGTTTGATTTAGGAGCGGAATTTGGGGCTTTTTGCCAAAAGCCAAATTGATTGAAATTGATGATATGGTTGTGTTGTTGGGTTGATTTTGAGCTAATTTCATGTTTATAGCATTGTCAAATTGTTTGTGAATATGAGCTAATTGAATTTTAGAATCTTATTACAATATGCTTTAGGTCGATTAGGTTCTTCTATTTTAGCCTAAAAGTCATAATTTAGCCTATTAGCTCAATTGGTAGAGCAATGTGAATTTGAACAAAGATGTGGGTTCAAATCCCACATAGGTTACATAATAGACAAGAGCGCAACAATCGCAAATTGTTAATCATGCACATTATAATCTTAGTTATGCACAATTGTATCCTACTTTTGCACAATTCTATCTTACTCTTATTCATGAAGAGAAACATCGTACTTCTAAGTGATAAACATATATAGCCTATGCGGGGTTTGAACCCGCATCTTTGTGCGTAGGCACAATGCTCTACCATTTTGAGCTAATAGGCTTTAGTGCAAAAACCACTAAGGGCATGTTTGGCATGCACATTTTTTAAGACCAATTGTTGCACAATTATGAGCAACTAACAGTAGATCAAACTCTTAAGAAAATATGTGGGTTAAAGCTAACCAAATGAGAAGCTGATGAAAACCTTCATCCCACAAAAAGCCTCTTGGGAAATAGGATCGGCTAGGAACAGCTGAGTAAAGCTCAGCAGGCCAATAGAAAGTATAATCTTGACCTTGAAACTGCAAGAAAGAAAAGTCCTTATGAAAGAAAGCATGACAAAGGACAGAAAAGATGCTAAATAGTTTCACTCAAGTTCACACTCCAGTTTCCCAGGGTTGTAAAACCTTTTCATGCTCATGTTTGCAAGTCTTGGAACAGACTTCTGCTAAGTTACATCTTCACTTTTTTGGTCTTCAGCCACTGATTTGTAAAGCAAAAGAAAATAAAAATAAAAATCATCGTTCTGTAGTAATGCATCTGAAGGCATGTTTCTTCCCCCTAATTTAGCATCACTCTAGAAAGGAAAATATAAACAGAAGTTTGGTGAAGTAGCATGTTGTCCACAAGAAAACATGGTTGACAAAACATAGCAAATTTGTAATAGCTACCTTCTTCTTTACTCACGTGAAGCAACCACAATGTCACAAATTATTTAAATAGGACATAGAAGTTAGTAATGGAACTACTGACAATATTCAAATATTACTAGATGATGAACTGCAGACCTTAATTATACCGATCATTATACTCTCAAGTTTAGTCGAAAGACCTAAAAAGGACAAAAAAGGCCATGTTAAACAGCTCCTCATTTTGCATGGAAATAAAAGTAACAGTAAAATGTTCGACCAACTAACCAGCTGATTCAAAAATGGAACTAGCATAGTAAGTTATCCCATTTGTTCCAACCAATTCTGAAAGAGCAAATAATCCTATCCCAACCTGCAAAATAACACCTCGCATCATGCTCAAGAAGCGAAAAAGGAAAGCTTTCCTCGTGATTTCCTTTCAAAGAGCAAGACTTACGGTTAATGAGTATGCATATTTCCTCAGGAATATCTCAAAACTGCTCACTTTAGATATACGCTGAAAGGCTTCAGTGTACTCCTTTTAAGGTGGGCACAATTAGTGATATCTTTAATTTCAAACCATAAAACGAATGAAAGTTTATAGTAAATTGAAAATATATACTTTGATGTCAGCTGCCTCTCTGGAGATGTCAGCATTTGATCCCCTAAGACGCTGCAAGGCAGCTTTAAATTCGTTTTCCTTGTGAACCTTAACCTGCATTGAAATTGATCTATTTTGTCATCATGAAGTAGCTTTAAATATGTATGATCACTAAGTAAAAGTGATCTAAACATACCAACCATCTAGGGGACTCCGGAATGAAGAATAAGCCAATTAACTGTGAAAGACTAGGAATAATCCATGTGGAACGAATTGCAGAGACCATTGACCATGCAAAGATGTTCAATATACAAAGAAAGAATACACTGATTGATGCATTAAGCAATATTTGTACCAACTACAGCTAAGATACGCCAAGGAATGAAAACTCCGAGTATATATGCTATTGTTAGTCCGGTACATATCATTAACTGCAAAGAAAAACGGGGATTAGTATTCTAAAACAATAGCAAAATTATCAACAGTACAGCCCCAGAGAAGTAGTTTTTATTTACCATGCTGAGACTTACAAACCCTCCTCGAAGATCTTTGGGAGTGATTTCAGCAACATAAACAGGAACCTGTGGGGCAAAATGAAGAAAGTGGGGTGTAATCTGCCTTTTGGAGCTTTTATCATTATAAAGCATAGGAACGATCACTAACCACGTAAGCGCTAAGGCCCAGTGAAAATCCGAGCAGTAGTCTACCCAGATACAAAGGCAAAATACTCTTTTAGAAGCACAAACCAAATTAGTTAAGATCAAATTGGTGAAGAATAAAAAAAAACGTTAGTAGTGGTTTGGATATAAGATGCAGGGTGAGGCGGCACAGAAGATGAAGCGTACCTGTGATGCCACAATTGCGAGCCAACCAACAATGGATAATACATCAGTCACACAAAATGTATGTTCTTTGCATTGCAAGTTGAGATTAAGAATCATATAGAGTGTAAGAAATAAACTTATGATGGTAGGAAGAAAGAAAGTTACCCCTCTTCCACCAAGGTAATCACTCATCTTCCCACATGCTGTGGCACCTAAAGCCCCTCCAATTGCAAGAAATGATCCAAAGAGTGAATACTGCAAATGCAGAGGAAGTGATCAATTCAATATGACTGGAAAAATGCAGATCATGGTTCATATGGTATTTACTAAGCTAAGGGAGAGCAAAATTGCATCCATTAAAAAAAAGTTACAAATGGAGATAACTTCTATGAATTAAATTAACAAAAAGATGCCTTGACACATTCCAATTACTCGACTGGTGAGACCTTTTACTCTAATATAGACAATAAAAAAGTTGGTAAAGGCAAATAAATTATGGTGCGGATCATAGATTTTCTGTTTTACATTTTCTGCAGCACATGATCGAATAAATTGTGACAGATCAGAAATCAATCAGGAAACAAGAAAAAGAAGCAAAAGAACACCGAGAACCTTTTTGCAGAGGCCAGAAGTGCGGGTTTCTGGCCATCGAAGGGCTTGGTCAATGCGTCTGCTATCTTGTTTCCGTTCAGAAGCGGAAGGGCGCTGCCTTCCAAGTAGTCTACTAATCATGCTACATCATCAAGTCAATCTAGACATGAACTATATACATATAAGACAATTAGAAAAGGACGAGGAATCAAAGCCACTGGGATACATCAGTTACTAGTTTCTAATGGCTTTTAAAGGAAGAAAATGGTTTAGAGTCAAAAAGCAACAATTGTACAGACAAATGCTTTGTGCATAGATAAATAAAAAATGCATCAATACCAAATTATGAACTTTTGAATCAAGATTTGCAGTTTGAAATCCATCCAATACCCAGGATCTAGTCTTTATCACCCAGAACCTTCAATAAACCCTTCCAAATCCAACGAAATTCGGTTATGTGAACTCCAACACGCACAATCACATAACATAATCCCTAATTTCACATCACATGGCAACAAATTCAAGGAAATTTTAACCAAAAATTCACAAACACAACAGATACGAGAACAAATTCGGACCCGGGAACCACGGGTACACTCGCAAAAACCCTATTCTGACAAAAGTGGAAGGAGAGGGAAGAGGACAAATACCTGGTGGAATGCTGCTGGTCGGCGAACGCGGTTGATGATTTGAGTCTGTTCCGCCAACACCGACTCCCTCCTCGCCGCCCTCTCCACATCCGCCCCTCATCACAACCCCATCTTCATCGACCGGCACGGGGACCCCGACATCTTCTCCGTCCTACTCCTTTCGCTCCTCCACGAGGCTGCCTTCTTCGGAGTCGAATCCTCCCTTCGCCCAGCCCTCGCCGCTCCTTCTCCACTGCCGGACGGCAATCTCTCAGGGAGCTCTTGGATTTGGATGAGTTGAGGACGGAAAAAAGAGGGAATGAGAGAGGAACGGTTTAGGGTTTAATCCGAGAAACCGGTTCATTTTTTTTTAAATACCATCCGCGTGTCCGGTTTTGCACTAAACCCAACATTTTACACGATAAGCATATTTTACACTTTAAGGACTTTTTACATTTGAAGTAATCCCTATATATATATATATATATATATATATATATATATATATATATATATATATATATATATATATATATTTTAAAAAAAAATTAGCCTTGCTATTTCTATTAATTAAAACTGGCTCTTATTTTGTAAAACTCCAAAATTCACCCCTTTTTGTTAAAACACCTCTCAGATTTGAAGTTAAAAGAATAGGCCCAATACCCCAAACTCAGATCCGATTTTAAATGAACCAGGCCCAATACCCCTTTTAAATGAACCAAGCCGGTTTTATTAATTAAATTACTGAACCGGACCAAATTAAAGAATATCCAAACCCTTTCAGAAATTATTGTTCATCATTTCCCCAAATCTCACTGCGCTCGACAATTGAGGGAAGAGAGGGAAGGGCTCGCCGGCAGGGGTGGCGGTTCCGACCACCTAACAACATGAATCAAACAAGAAAGGGAAGAAGGAGGGAAGACGCTCACCGAGGGGTTATTTCGCCGGAAAAGCTCGAAGATGCCTCGTCGTCGGAGCTCGTTCGGGGCGCTGGAGGTGGAATCGAAGCGGGGTCGGCCTCAAACGAAAGAGAGAGTTAAAGGCGCATCTTTTCAAGTATTTAATAGAGAAGGAGAGGGAGGAATCCTCACCGGTGGTCTTCGATCAGAAAACGGGGAAGGAGTGGAGGAAGAGGGTGGAGCGGCGGCTCGGTCTCTCCTGGCGGGTCTGGGTTCTGACCGACGTCGAGGGAGGCGGAATTGGTGCCTCTTCTCGGACGTGAAAGGAGGAGGAGGCAGCTGATGGAGGTGCTGCGCTCCGGACTCAAAGGAGCAGGAGATGGGAGCGGCTTGTTCTATGCCCGGACAGTCTGGGGCCGCTCGGGCTTGCTTGGGACGTCAGAGGAGGTGTACTGCTGCTCGGTGACGGAGGAAGGTGGTGGTGCTGCTGGTGGTGGCCGGAAAACGGTGATGGTGGTAGTGCCATGATGAAGATTGAAAATGAAAAGTGGAAATGAAATTGAAAGTGAAATGGAGGAGGTAGGTGCGAGTGGGCGACTGATGTTAAAGGATGGCAGGAGGAATGGTGAGGGAATGGGGCTGCTGTAGGGTAAGGTAGGAGGGAGTGGGAGAGTAAAGTGTGAAATTGGTTAAACCAATACACGAGAATAAATACCGAATATGCGAATTTTGAATCCTAAAATTAGTTTCCGAATGTTAGTTTCTCTGACTCTCGCTTTCTCGATCGGTTAGATTTTTAAAATAGACAAGGATATCGCCATCCGATAATTATTTTGAATTTTTGAGGTCAAAGGACGGAAATTGTTCGTCAAATTTTACATTCTGGTCGGAATCCGCTACACGAGTTTTAAGTCCGATTTAAATTCATTTTTAATTCTTCTTTTCCGACAAAATTAGGATTTGAAAATCCGAGCCTTTACAATTTGTTAGTTACTTATATGATATTTCCTTAAAACATACTCTTATTGTATTCGAATAAGAATTTTGTAGTTAATAAAAGGTTTTACTAAACATTTGTTATTTACTTATATGATTTTTCCTCAAAAAAATACTCTTATAGTATTCTAATATGAATTTAGTAGTTAATATAAGGTTTTATTAAACATTTATTAGTTACTTATATGATTTCTCCTTAAAATATACTCCTATAGTATTCTAATATGAATTTAGTAGTTAATATGAGGTTTTATTAAACATTTGTTAGTTACTTATATGATTTCCCCTCAAAACATACTCTTATAGTATTCTAATATGAATTTATTAGTTAATATAAAATTTTATTAAACATTTGTTAGTTAGTTATATGATTTCTCCTCAAAACATACTCTTATAGTATTCTAATATGAATTTAGTAGTTAATATAAGGTTTTATTCAACATTTGTTAGTTACTTACATACTTTTATCGTATTCTAACAACAATTTCTTAGTTAATATATAGTTTTATTAAACATTTGTAGTTACTTATATGATTTTTCCTTAAAACATACTCTTATAGTATTCGAATAAGAATTTTGTAGTTAATAAAAGGTTTTACTAAACAGTTGTTAATTACTTATATGATTTTTCCTCAAAACATACTCATATAGTATTCTAATATGAATTTAGTAGTTAATATATGGTTTCATTAAATATTTGTTAATTACTTATATAATTTTCCCCCAAAACATACTCTTATAGTATTTTAATAAGAATTTAGTACTTAATATAAGGTTTTATTAAACATTTGTTATTTACTTGTATGATTTTTCCTCAAAATATACTCTTATAGTATTCTAATAAGAATTTAGTAGTTAATATAAGGTTTTATTAAACATTTGTTAGTTACTTATATGATTTTTCCTCAAAACATACTCTTATAGTATTCTAATAAGAATTTAGTAGTTAATATAAGGTTTTATTCAACATTTGTTATATACTTATATGATTTTTCCTCAAAACATACTCTTATTGTATTCTAATATTAATTTAGTAGTTAATATAATGTTTTATTCAACATTTGTTAGTTCTGAATTGGTAAATATATAGATGTGGTGGTTAAACCAAAGAAAATACAAAATAAGAGTAAAACCAAACAAAGGGTATTACTCGTAAGAACAAAATCGAAAAGGGGGTAACAATGGGAACCCAAGCACAAAATGGGTTCCCATACTGTAAACCCAATATACCCAATTCTATACCAAAAGTAATCATACCCTTCAAACATTCCACCATACGTGATATCACACACCCAAATCATCTAAACACTAGCAACAATCAAACTCACCCCAAACCAGTCTATTCCACCAGCTATAAACATCCACCATACCAAGATGAGATAAATAAGGAAGAATTTGTTAGTTACTTACACGAGTTTTCCTCAAAACATACCTTTATCGTATTCTAACAACAATTTCTTAGTTAATATACAGTTTTAATAAACATTTGCAGTTACTTATATGATTTTTCCTCAAAACATACTCTTATAGTATTCTAATAAGAATTCAGTAGTTACTATAATGTTTTATTAAACATTTGTTATTTACTTATATGATTTTCCTCAAAACATACTCTTATAGTATTCTAATATGAATTTAGTAGTTAATATAAGGTTTTATTAAACATTTGTTATTTACTTATATGATTTCTCCTCAAAACACACTCTTATAGTATTCTAATATGAATTTAATAGTTAATATAAGGTTTTATGAAACATTCGTTCGTTACTTATATGATTTCTCCTCAAACCATACTCTTATAGTATTCTAATATGAATTTAATAGTTAATATAAGGTTTTATTCAACATTTGTTAGTTACTTACATGAGTTTTCCTCAAAACATACTTTTATCGTATTCTAACAACAATTTCTTTGTTAATATACAGTTTTATTAAACATTTGTAGTTCCTTATATGATTTTTCCTCAAAACATACTCTTATAGTATTCGAATAAGAATTTTTTAGTTAATAAAAGGTTTTACTAAACAGTTGTTAATTACTTATATGATTTTTCCTCAAAACATACTCATATAGTATTCTAAAATGAATTTAGTAGTTAATATATGGTTTCATTAAATATTTGTTAATTACTTATATGATTTTCCCCCAAAACATACTCTTATGGTATTTTTAATAAGAATTTAGTAGTTAATATAAGGTTTTATTAAACATTTGTTATTTACTTATATAATTTTTCCTCAAAATATACTCTTATAATATTCTAATAAGAATTTAGTAGTTAATATAAGGTTTTATTAAACATTTGTTAGTTACTTATATGATTTCTCCTCAAAACATACTCTTATAGTAGTCTAATAAGAATTTAGTAGTTAATATAAGGTTTTATTCAACATTTGTTATATACTTATATGATTTATCCTCAAAAGATACTCTTATTGTATTCTAATATTAATTTAGTAGTTAATATAATGTTTTATTCAACATTTGTTAGTTACTTACACGAGTTTTCCTCAAAACATACTTTTATCGTATGATAACAACAATTTCTTAGTTAATATACAGTTTTATTAAACATTTGCAGTTGCTTATATGATTTTTCCTCAAAACATACTCTTATAGTATTCTAATAAGAATTCAGTAGTTAATATAAGGTTTTATTAAACATTTGTTATTTACTTATATGATTTTCCTCAAAACATACTCTTATAGTATTCTAATGTGAATTTAGTAGTTAATATAAGGTTTTATTAAACATTTGTTATTTACTTATATGATTTCTCTTCAAAACACACTCTTATAGTATTCTAATATGAATTTAATAGTTAATATAAGGTTTTATGAAACATTTGTTGGTTACTTACATGATTTCTCCTCAAAACATACTCTTATAGTATTATAATATGAATTTAATAGTTAATATAAGGTTTTATTCAACATTTGTTAGTTACTTACATGAGTTTTCCTCAAAACATACTTTTATCGTATTCTAACAACAATTTCTTAGTTAATATACAGTTTTATTAAACATTTTTAGTTACTTATATGATTTTTTTCTCAAAAAAATCTCTTATTGTATTCGAATAATAATTTTGTAGTTAATAAAAGTTTTTACTCAACATTTTTTATTTACTTATATGATTTCTCCTCAAAACATACTGTTATAGTATTTTAATACGAATTTAGTTACCTATATGATTTCTCCTCAAAACATACTCTTATAGTATTCTAATAAGAATTTTGTAGTTAATATAAGTTTTTTTTTCAATATTTGTTAGTTACTTACATGAGTTTTCCTCAAAACATACTTTTATAGTATTCTAACAACAATTTCTTAGTTAATATACAGTTTTATTAAACATTTGTAGTTACTTATATGATTATTCCTCAAAACATACTCTTATAGTATTCGAATAAGAATTTTATAGTTAATTAAAGGTTATACTAAACATTTGTTAATTACTTATATGATTTTTCCTCAAAAGATATTCATATAGTATTCTTATATGAATTTAGTAGTTAATATACGGTTTCATTAAATATGTGTTAATTACTTATATGATTTTTCCTCAAAACATACTCTTATAGTATTCTAATAAGAATTTAGTAGTTAATCTAAGGTTTTATTAAAAATTTGTTAGTTACTTATATTATTTCTCCTCAAAACATACTCTTATAGTATTCTAATAAGAATTTAGTAGTTAATATAAGGTTTTATTCAACCTTTGTTATATACTTATATGATTTTTCCTCAAAACATACTCTTATTGTATTCCAATATTAATTTAGTAGTTAATATAATGATTTATTCAACATTTGTTAGTTACTTACACGAGTTTTCCTCAAAACATACTTTTATCGTATTATAACAACAATTTTTAAGTTAATATAAGGTTTTATGAAACATTTGTTGGTTACTTATATGATTTCTCCTCAAGACATACTCTTATAGTATTCTAATATGAATTTAATAGTTAATATAAGGTTTTATTAAATATTTGTTAGTTACTTATATGATTTTTCTTCAAAACATACTCTTATAGGATTCTAATAAGAATTTAGTAGTTAATATTAGGTTTTATTAAACATTTGTTATTTACTTATATGATTTTCCTCAAAACATACTCTTATAGTATTCTAATATGAATTTTGTAGTTAATATAAGGTTTTATTAAACATTTGTTAGTTACTTATATGATTTCTCCTCAAAACGTACTCTTATAGTATTCTAATATGAATTTAGGAGTTAATATAAGGTTTTATTCAACATTTGTTAGTTACTTACAAAAGTTTTCTTCAAAACATACTTTTATCGTATTCTAACAACAATTTCTTAGTTAATAAATAGTTTTATTAAACATTTGTAGTTACTTAAATGATTTTTCCTCAAAACATACTCTTATAGTATTCTAATATGAATTTAATAGTTAATATAAGGTTTTATTAAACATTTGTTATTTACTTATATGATTTTCCTCAAAACATACTCTTATAGTATTCTAATATGAATTTTGTAGTTAATATAAGGTTTTATTAAACATTTGTTATTTACTTATATGATTTTTCCTCAAAATATACTCTAATAGTATTTTAATAAAAATTTAGTAGTTAATATAAGGTTTTATTAAATATTTGTTAGTTACTTATATGATTTCTCCTCAAAACATACTCTTATAGTATTCTAATAAGAATTTAGTAGTTAATATAAGGTTTTATTCAACATTTGTTATATACTTATATGGTTTTTCCTCAAAATGTACTCTTATTGTATTCTAATATTAATTTAGTAGTTAATATAATGTTTTATTCAAAATTTGTTAGTTACTTACACGAGTTTTCCTCAAAACATACTTTTATCGTATTCGAACAACAATTTCTTAGTTAATATACAGTTTTATTAAACATTTGCAGTTACTTATATAATTTTTCCTCAAAACATACTCTTATAGTATTCTAATAAGAATTCAGTAGTTAATATATGGTTTTATTAAACATTTGATATTTACTTATATGATTTTCCTCAAAACATACTCTTATAGTATTCTGATATGAATTTAGTAGTTAATATAAGGTTTTATTAAACATTTTTTATTTACTTATACGATTTCTCCTCAAAACACACTCTTATAGTATTCTAATATGAATTTAATAGTTAATATAAGGTTTTATTCAACATTTGTTAGTTACTTATATGGTTTCTCCTCAAAACATACTCTTATAGTATTCTAATATGAATTTTTTTGTTAATATAAGGTTTTATTCAACATTTGTTAGTTACTTACATGAGTTTTCCTCAAAACATACTTTTATAGTATTCTAACAACAATTTCTTAGTTAATACGCAGTTTTAATAAATATTTGTAGTTACTTATATGATTTTTCCTCAAAACATACTCTTATAGTATTCGAATCAGAATTTTATAGTTAATAAAAGGATTCACTAAACATTTGTTAATTACTTATATGATTTTATCTCAAAAGATAATCATATAGTATTCTAATATGAATTTAGTAGTTAATATAAGGTTGCATTAAACATTTGTTAATTACTTATATGATTTTTCCTCAAAACATACTCTAATAGTTTTCTAATAAGAATTTAATAGTTAATATACGGTTTAATTAAACATTTGTTATTTACTTATATGATTTTCCTCAAAACATACTCTTATAGTATTCTAATATGAATTTAGTAGTTAATATAAGGTTTTATTAAACATTTGTTAGTTACTTATATGATTTCTCCTCAAAACATACTCTTATAGTATTCTAATATGAATTTAGTAGTTAATAAAAGGTTTTATTAAATATTTGTTAGTTACTTATATGATTTCTCCTCAAAACATACTCTTATAGTATTCTAATATGAATTTAGTAGTTAATATAAGGTTTAATTAAACATTTGTTAATTACTTATATGATTTTTCCTCAAAACATACTCTTATAGTATTATAATATGAATTTAGGAGTTAATATAAGGGTTGATTCAACATTTGTTAGTTACTTACACGAGTTTTTCTCAAAACATACTTTTATCGTATTCTAACAACAATTTCTTAGTTAATATACAGTTTTATTAAACATTTGTAGTTACTTATATGATTTTTCTTCAAAACATACTCTTATAGTATTCGAATAAGAATTTTATAGTTAATAAAAGGTTTTACTAAACATTTGTTAATTACTTATATGAATTTTCCTCAAAACATATTCATATAGTATTTTAATATGAATTTAGTAGTTAATATAAGGTTTTACTAAATATATGTTAATTACTTATATGATTTTTCCTCAAAACATATTCAAATAGTATTCTAATATGAATTTAGTAGTTAATATAAGGTTTCATTAAACATTTGTTACTTACTTATATGATTTTTTCTCAAAACATACTCTTATAGTATTCTAATAAGAATTTAGTAGTTAATATAAGGTCTTATTAAACATTTGTTATTTACTTATATGATTTTCCTCAAAATATACTCTAATAGTATTCTAATAAGAATTTAGTAGTTAATATAAGGTTTTATTAAACATTTGTTAGTTACTTATATGATTTCTCCTCAAAACATACTCTTATAGTATTCTAATAAGAATTTAGTAGTTAATATAAGGTTTTATTTGTAAAGGCTCGGATTTTTAAATCCTAATTTTTCAGAAAAAGGAAAATCAAAATGAATTTAAAAGCGGAATTTAACAAAAAATTCGCCAACTCGGATTTTAAGGCTCGTAAAGCGGATTTCCGACCTAAATAAATTTTTAAAACTAACTTGGTATGACAACATCTTCCTCGGATTTGGACATTTGTTTTGAACAGGTCGGTTTAAGTATGATCGATAGATCTGATTTTGAGTATTTTGAAATTTGGGTTTTGACCACACCAATTGTTTTCCTCCTTCCCTTTTTCTTGAGGATATTTGTCTTCTTCCCCTTGGTTTTCAACAAGACCCAGCTCATCTCCTCCCATTTCGTTCAGAGCACCCCCTGCACCCTACAGCTAGCTTCTCTCTCCTTTCTTTCTCATTTTGGTTAAGCAACCCTCGCACTTTTCTTCCCTCTTTTTCTCTGCCTTCACTCCATGGGCAATCTCCCTGACACACAAGACACCCTCCCTCTGTCCAGTTGTAGGAGCAACTACTCCCCTCTTCATTTTGAACCCAAAGTCCAATCCCCACACCCTCCATTTCCCCTGTTTCCTTTCTCATTGAAATAAACCCGACCACATCCCCTCTTTTGCCGAAGCCATCACACAACACCTCCCTCTCTTGGCTCGGAGCGTTGCCGCCGGCCACCCACACCACCACACTGCAGTCGCCATCACCGTCACCGTCCCCAGACACTTCAGCAACCGTCTCGGACCACCACCGTCAGCCTTGGTCCCCCCCTTCTCGGCCTGTCTAGCCGAGGAACCTAGCGCACCCATCCTCCTTCGAATCACCAGGGTGCAGCAGTCAGGGGTACCTCCGCATATTCTCCGACGTCCCAGGCCAGACGAGCAGCAACCAGGAGCCGCCTCCGAGCTCATTCCGTCCTCTTTCCCTGTTCTCGTCGTTTCCGGTCGGTAAGGCTCCGTTTCGCTCGCTCTTTCTCTCTTTCGCCTTCAAATCGAGAAAAGATCCCGCCTTTAACCTCCTCCGCCCTACCTAGGTAGATTCCGGCGAAGAATCCGACCCCGACGTATCGAATCGCCTCTCCGACGAGCTTGGACAGCCCCCGGTGTGTCTCGAAACCACCCTCGGTGAGCTTCTTCCTCCCTCCCTCTTCTTTTGCTTCATGTCTTGTGTGTGTGCGCCGGTTCCGTCAGCCGTGGTCGGATTCGGGGTCCGGGATGGTCGCCGGCGAGCTTCCTCCTCTCCCCTTCTTCTTTTCCCCTGTGTCGGACTTCTCTGCTCTTTCCCTTCTTGCTTTCAACCAAATGAAATGAAGAAGAAGACTTGTGTGGGGTCCCCTTGCCAAATCTCATACCACATGTCTTGCCATGTCAGCTGGTCCCTTCCTTCTTTTTAAAACCTGGATTTCGATCAAATGGAAGTGAGATTTGAGTTGGATGGTTTGGGCCTATTTTTGCTTGGGCTTGAAATGTTTTAAAATGTTAGGATAGAATTTCAAACCTTCAACCTGTACTCGGGGCGCAAGACCCTAACGAGGGGTTGTATCCCTCGAAACGTAACTCGGGAATCATAATCCTGGGCCGTTACATTATTCAACATTTGTTATATACTTATATGATTTTTCATCAAAACGTACTCTTATTGTATTCTAATATTAATTTAGTAGTTAATATAATGTTTTATTCAACATTTGTTAGTTACTTACACGAGTTTTCCTCAAAACATACTTTTATCGTATTCTAACAACAATTTATTAGTTAATATACAGTTTTATTAAACATTTGCAGTTACTTATATGATTTTTCCTCAAAACATACTTTTATAGTATTCTAAGAAGAATTCAGTAGTTAATATAAGGTTTTATTAAACATTTATTATTTACTTATATGATTTTCCTCAAAACATACTCTTATAGTATTCTAATATGAATTTAGTAGTAAATATAAGGTTTTATTAAACATTTGTTATTTACTTATATGATTTCCCCTCAAAACACACTCTTATAGTATTCTAATATGAATTTAATAGTTAATATAAGGTTTTATGAAACATTTGTTGGTTACTTATATGATTTCTCCTCAAAACATACTCGTATAGTATTCTAATATGAATTTAATAGTTAATATAAGGTTTTATTCAACATTTGTTAGTTACTTATATGATTTCTCCTCAAAACATACTCTTATAGTATTCTAATATGAATTTTGTAGTTAATATAAGGTTTTATTCAACATTTGTTAGTTACTTATAGTAGTAGCCATTCTTGTGATTCTATGACCTAGTACATTGATGAATTTCAGCATGACTTGCCTAATATCTTGCATGATTGCTTTTATGAGGAAATATATGTGCGATATGTGTGGAACTCCATAATTATTGTCTCTCCATCAATTAGGTCCATGATAGTGTGGTTAACCCTCGTTGCATGTTAATACGAGAAATGAATGTCTTAGCATGCTAAATTGATCTAATTTGACCTCGTTAACTGTGTACTTGCTTGATGAGTGTTGCTAGTATCATGTAGGACATACACCTCCCCATTATAGGCCCTCGTATGATTATTTGTCATCATGGTCTTACTGTGCGAATGTGGACGTATACGATGTGATGGTTGGTACCCCTATATGACCTCCCCATACCCCTTAGTATGACTAGTACGGTGTAACTTAACATGCTTGCATTGACACCATGTTGTCCTGACCTGCGTATGTGCGTACCTGAGTGAGTTATACATTGTACATGTGATATCTTGTGATGTTTGCTAGATCTTACACAACTTATTCCGCAGGTGTCCCATGTCAATTCGTGCATGTATGCCCTTAGTATGTCGAGCATGATTAGTGAATGAGATGATAGATTGCTAGCTTGTTTTGCGCACATCTAGAGTTAATTATATGAACATGTTATGAATGCATGGGTCACTATTCCTCGAGATAGGTGCATGTCAGTGTGGAATGATGTGACGATGTTGTGATTATTATGTGTTGTGTGCAACAATTATAACCTCATGGGATACCCTAAGGGCATCATTTTAATCCTCGGGTGGGGATTCTATCTTGGTCTCGTCAACCCTAATCATGGTCCGTGTCTGAATCCTTAAGGAAGTCATGTTGTCCGCCTTTGTCTCTCCCCTATCTCCGTGACTCTTAATCCTTGTGATCCTTTGATGAGCGCCGACATGAAAGAAAGAACTGACAACCAAGTGGCGCCAGAACGACACAGTGGAAGCGTGGTGGGTTCATGACCCATAGACCCCTTGGACGACGTCATCGATGGCAAGAAAGACAAATGGGCTCCAAAGACGGTGGTTGTGAACAGTGCCCTCCCAGACGATTCGAGGAAGAGCATTCTTGAATCAAATCGCGGATTCTTCTATACTAATCTGACTTGATGTGGTGCGATAGGCCTAGAACTGACATAATTGGGTATGTGATGACTGATATGTTGAACTAGTAGTAGATGGTTGCCTGACTAACTTGCGCTTGTGATGATGTGCCTTTTGCTTGAGTGTACTGACCTGCTGGTAAATCGGTTATGGGTTATATAGGTGGTGGTGTTTTCCTCTTGAGCATAAGTCATGAGATTCTTCGATGAGACAGGTCGGAAAGTAGCAGGTAGATTGAGGTCTTCGGATTGGGTCAGTGGTTGTGTGAGATGGGTTGCAGGAAAGACGCGTTGGCTTAGGTGAAGCCGAGTGAGTTTGGTATCTGTAGGGGATAGGAGTTATTGGGATTTTCAGATGAGTTTCCGGGCAGGTCTTAGGTGAGGAGCGGAGTCAGTATGGTGAGATTTCCGAGGGAGAGGTCTTCGTTAGAGATAGAGTGAGGCAACAACGTTGTGCGGGTAGTGTAGTTCTAGAGGTGGATGAGTGGGCTAGGAGTGGATCGGGTTAGTGTGCCCAGGGGAGAGTGTCTAGGTAGTCCAGGATCGGATTGTGGGCCACATTACTGATGAGCAATTAAGGAACGTCTAAGAAATCGTAGGACTTGGGAATAGATTGTATGTGCTGTGAATTGGGAACGGTTTTGGTAAAGGATGAGATTGGGGAAGGTCTAAGGATGAGTAGTATAGGGTTGCTTGAATTGGAAAATCATCGATCTTGGGGATTAGGTTCATATCAGGTTATATGTGTGATGAGTATTTGGGGTTGCTTAGATGGGATTGGTAATGCTTGGAGGATTCATGAGTGGAAGATTTCGAGATGCGTTGTTAGAGGATTTGAGCATAGGGAAGGAATTCAAGATTTAAGTGCGAAAATTGTTGTGGCCATTGGGATAATTGAGGATATGAGATGAATCTTCGAGGGAAGGCTGCTAGTTAGGTGAGAATGTCATTGAGATTTCTAGTAAGATTGTGGGCTGGAGGTTGAGATAAGGAAATTCTGAGCACGAGTTTGGGAACTAGGCAAGTGTAAGGCATTGAGAGCGCTAGAGGATGAAGGATTTTAGAAGATGGGCGAAATGGCGCTACTTGGGAAACTCGAATAAGGACGATTTAGGGATTATGTGGAAACAATGATCGGTAAAAGAGGGCTTTGGACGATAAGGTGTCATGGTTAAGAAGTATGAGCTTGAGGCAAATTAGGAATATGCCGAGATGAGGAATTGGAGTAGGACGACTTGAGGATTTCAAATGGTTAAGGTTTAGTAAGATTTTGAATGAGAAAATTTGGGAATATGCTGAGACGAGGATCTAGAATGGGTCGGTTGAGGAGTCGTGGATGTTTAGGTCTCGTGAGATTTGGAATGGGACAAGTAGATAGAATATGTGATTGGTCATTGAGGATAGACGCGGGTGATAAGGAACTCAGTGATTCGTGGTTATGAGTTAGCACTAGACGACTTTTCTGCGTTAGAGTTAGTCGGGAGTGACAGGTGTGAGATGATCAGTATGAGTTGGGTTCTTAGAGGGGGATGGTTAGTGAGAATGGTAAGTGGTGTGGGAAGTATGATTAGGCTAGAAAGTGATTCGAGATGCCTCTTTGGGAGGTGATGGTCAGGCAGAGTCTTGAGAGTCTAGGAAGAGTAAGTGAGATTGTTAAAGAGCATCTAGATCGATCGAGAGAGCAGTTCAGTTAGGGACTTGGGATTTCTCTTAGAAGGCGGAGATGAGACTAGTAGAGGACCTCTAGGACGAGGGTGTGCTTTATAGAGAGTCTTGATAGTCGATCGAGTTATAAGCTTGTCGGAATAAGGGAACCTTGCGATTGGGAGCTCCGAGATATGGTTTTAGATAGTCGAGTAGGATTTGAGGTCGGGATGTTGAAGCAGATCGGTTCTTAGATGGCTTGATGGCATGGGAGTTGGGGTACCTAGTAGTTGGATTGGGTATTTGGCCTTGATTGCGGATAGTTATGAGGCTAGAAAGTTTGTATATGAGCGGGATGCAATAATAATTAGAACTAGTATCGGATTGAGTTGGTAAACTTAAGTGAGGATGAACTTGATGTGAGAGATAAGGAGTAGTGGTCGTGTCTTGTTATGGTTGGTAGTTATAGGTAGATTCTCTTGAGGATGTGATCTAGTGTATGCTTTACTCGAGAGTCGAGTGTTGTGCGAATTCTATGCTTAGACGATGTTGATTCCCTGGTGGACAATAGTGAGCTTGTTAGTACTAACACAATTATCCCTTGAGCTTGATGTAATGCTGGTGTGCGACAATACTTATTTGCCTCTGACGTGATAATGCTTGGTAGTTAACACGAGAATGATATTATTTACAAGATTGTGATGACATGCAACTTCTGTGATGTGATGTGATGAATCCTACTATGTGCGATGCTATACTGGATATGTTATGGTGTGTGTTATCCTTGATGGGGCTTGGGCATGTTATTGAATGCGCTTCACGATTGTCATGCTATATGATGCCTTGAATTGGAAATTGTTAGAATGATAGGATTGAATTGATAAAATTTGATTCTGACTTGGAACCTAGGAAGAAAATACGGGATTAGCTTTTAGAGGTGGATGATTCCACCTCCTGAGATTTGAAACTTGCTTGACTAACGTCGGGTTTAAGGGATTTTGAATGGTGTTAAAAAGGAATAACTTGGATTTTGAGGAATTGAACGCAATCGAGAAGTTCAATGATTTTGAGACTAATCCTTTTCAAACTAAGGAGCCCCTTTTGAAATTTTCTGACCGAGCTTGCATTATGACGCCCCACGAAGTGGATACAGGCATTTTATAGGGGCCCTTATAGACTGCTTGCTAAGACCTAGTGAAGGTACTATGATGCCTTTCGAGTTATGATATAACCGAGAAGTTGGGGTAATGATGTGGTAAGGGCCCATATCACACTCTCGCTACGACCTATCGGGGATATTATGGCCATGACGATAATACTGCGAGAATCTCATAAGGGCACTTATGAGGCACTTACGTGATCAATAGAATGGTCCTTCATCCTTGGACTCACCTATTCGAACTTCATCTCCTACCTTGCTTTGGTTTTAGTCTCGAGGACGAGACTTGTTTTTAGAGGTGGATGATGTAAAGGCTCGGATTTTTAAATCCTAATTTTTCAGAAAAAGGAAAATCAAAATGAATTTAAAAGCGGAATTTAACGAAAAACTCGCCAACTCGGATTTTAAGGCTCGTAAAGCGGATTTCCGACCTAAATAAAATTTTAAAACTAACTTGGTATGACAACATCTTCCTCGGATTTGGACATTTGTTTTGAACAGGTCGGATTAAGTATGATCGATAGAGCTGATTTTGAGTATTTTGAAATTTGGGTTTTGACCACACCAATTGTTTTCCTCCTTCCCTTTTTCTTGAGGATATTTGTCTTCTTCCCCTTGGTTTTCAACAAGACCCAGCTCATCTCCTCCCATTTCGTTCAGAGCACCCCCTGCACCCTACAGCTAGCTTCTCTCTCCTTTCTTTCTCATTTTGGTTAAGCAACCCTCGCACTTTTCTTCCCTCTTTTTCTCTGCCTTCACTCCATGGGCAATCTCCCTGACACACAAGACACCCTCCCTCTGTCCAGTTGTAGGAGCAACTACTCCCCTCTTCATTTTGAACCCAAAGTCCAATCCCCACACCCTCCATTTCCCCTGTTTCCTTTCTCATTGAAATAAACCCGACCACATCCCCTCTTTTGCCGAAGCCATCACACAACACCTCCCTCTCTTGGCTCAGAGCGTTGCCGACGGCCACCCACACCACCACACTGCAGTCGCCATCACCGTCACCGTCCCCAGACACTTCAGCAACCGTCTTGGACCACCACCGTCAGCCTTGGTCCCCCCCTTCTCGGCCTGTCTAGCCGAGGAACCTAGTGCACCCATCCTCCTTCGAATCACCAGGGTGCAGCAGTCAGGGGTACCTCCGCATATTCTCCGACGTCCCAGGCCAGACGAGCAGCAACCAGGAGCCGCCTCCGAGCTCATTCCGTCCTCTTTCCCTGTTCTCGTCGTTTCCGGTCGGTAAGGCTCCGTTTCGCTCGCTCTTTCTCTCTTTCGCCTTCAAATCGAGAAAAGATCCCGCCTTTAACCTCCTCCGCCCTACCTAGGTAGATTCCGGCGAAGAATCCGACCCCGACGTATCGAATCGCCTCTCCGACGAGCTTGGACAGCCCCCGGTGTGTCTCGAAACCACCCTCGGTGAGCTTCTTCCTCCCTCCCTCTTCTTTTGCTTCATGTCTTGTGTGTGTGCGCCGGTTCCGTCAGCCGTGGTCGGATTCGGGGTCCGGGATGGTCGCCGGCGAGCTTCCTCCTCTCCCCTTCTTCTTTTCCCCTGTGTCGGACTTCTCTGCACTTTCCCTTCTTGCTTTCAACCAAATGAAATGAAGAAGAAGACTTGTGTGGGGTCCCCTTGCCAAATCTCATACCACATGTCTTGCCATGTCAGCTGGTCCCTTCCTTCTTTTTAAAACCTGGATTTCGATCAAATGGAAGTGAGATTTGAGATGGATGGTTTGGGACTATTTTTTCTTGGGCTTGAAATGTTTTAAAATGTTAGGATAGAATTTCAAACCTTCAACCTGTACTCGGGGCGCAAGACCCTAACGAGGGGTTTTATCCCTCGAAACGTAACTCGGGAATCATAATCCTGGGCCGTTACATTTTTCAACATTTGTTATATACTTATATGATTTTTCGTCAAAACGTACTCTTATTGTATTCTAATATTAATTTAGTAGTTAATATAATGTTTTATTCAACATTTGTTAGTTACTTACACGAGTTTTCCTCAAAACATACTTTTATCGTATTCTAACAACAATTTCTTAGTTAATATACAGTTTTATTAAACATTTGCAGTTACTTATATGACTTTTCCTCAAAACAAACTCTTATAGTATTCTAAGAAGAATTCAGTAGTTAATATAAGGTTTTATTAAACATTTGTTATTTACTTATATGATTTTCTTCAAAACATACTCTTATAGTATTCTAATATGAATTTAGTAGTAAATATAAGGTTTTATTAAACATTTGTTATTTACTTATATGATTTCCCCTCAAAACACACTCTTATAGTATTCTAATATGAATTTAATAGTTAATATAAGGTTTTATCAAACATTTGTTGGTTACTTATATGATTTCTCCTCAAAACATACTCTTATAGTATTCTAATATGAATTTAATAGTTAATATAAGGTTTTATTCAACATTTGTTAGTTACTTATATGATTTCTCCTGAAAACATACTCTTATAGTATTCTAATATGAATTTTGTAGTTAATATAAGGTTTTATTCAACATTTGTTAGTTACTTACACGAGTTTTCCTCAAAACATACTTTTATAGTATTCTAACAACAATTTCTTAGTTAATATACAGTTTTAATAAACATTTGTAGTTACTTATATGATTTTTCCTCAAAACATACTCTTATAGTATTCGAATAAGAATTTTATAGTTAATAAAAGGTTTTACTAAACATTTGTTAATTACTTATATGATTTTTCCTCAAAAGATACTCTTATAGTATTTTAATAAGAATTTAGTAGTTAATATAGGGATTTATTAAACATTTGTTAGTTACCTATATGATTTCTCCTCAAAACCTACTCTTATAGTATTCTAATAAGAATTTAGTAGTTAATATAAGGTTTTATTCAACATTTGTTATATACTTATATTATTTTTCCTCAAAACATACTCTTAATGTATTCTATTATTAATTTAGTAGTTAATATAATTTTTTATTCAAAATTTGTTAGTTACTTACACGAGTTTTCCTCAAAACATACTTTTATCGTATTCGAACAACAATTTCTTAGTTAATATACAGTTTTATTAAACATTAGCAGTTACTTATATGATTTTTCCTCAAAACATACTCTTATAGCATTCTAATAAGAATTCAGTAGTTAATATAAGGTTTTATTAAACATTTGTTATTTACTTATATGATTTTCCTCAAAACATACTCTTATAGTATTCTAATATGAATTTACTAGTTAATATAAGGATTTATTAAACATTTGTTATTTACTTGTATGATTTCTCCTCAAAACACACTCTTATAGTATTCTAATATGAATTTAATAGTTAATATAAGGTTTTATTCAACATTTGTTAGTTACTTATATGATTTCTCCTCAAAACATACTCCTGTATTATTTTAATATGAATTTTGTAGTTAATACAAGGTTTTATTCAACATTTGTTAGTTACTTATATGATTTCTCCTCAAAACATACTCTTATAGTATTCTAATATGAATTTTGTAGTTAATATAAGGTTTTATTCAACATTTGTTAGTTACTTACATGAGTTTTCCTCAAAAAATACTTTTATTGTATTATAACAACAATTTCTTAGTTAATATACAGTTTTCATAAACATTTGTAGTTACTTATATGATTTTTCCTCAAAACATACTCTTATAGTATTCGAATAAGAATTTTATAGTTAATAAAAGGTTTTACTAAACATTTGTTAATTACTTATATGATTTTTCCTCAAAACATACTTTTATAGTATTCTAATATGAATTTAGTAGTTAATATAAGGTTTTATTAAACATTTGTTAATTACTTATATGATTTTTTCTCAAAACATACTCTTATAGTATTCTAATAAGAATTTAATAGTTAATATAAGGTTTTATTAAACATTTGTTATTTACTTATATGATTTCTCCTCAAAACACACTCTTATAGTATTCTAATATGAATTTAATAGTTAATATAAGGTTTTATGAAACATTTGTTAGTTACTTATATGATTTCTCCTCAAAACATACTCTTATAGTATTTTAATATGAATTTAATAGTTAATATAAGGTTTTATTCAACATTTGTTAGTTACTTATATGATTTCTCCTCAAAACATACTCTTATAGTATTCTAATATGAATTTTGTAGTTAATATAAGGTTTTATTCAACATTTGTTAGTTACTTACATGAGTTTTCCTCAAAACATACTTTTATTGTATTCTAACAACAATTTCTTAGTTAATATACAGTTTTAATAAACATTTGTAGTTACTTATATGATTTTTCCTCAAAACATACTCTTATAGTATTCGAATAAGAATTTTATAGTTAATAAAAGGTTTTACTAAACATTTGTTAATTACTTATATGATTTTTCCTCAAAAGATATTCATATAGTATTCTAATATGAATTTAGTATTTAATATAAGGTTTCATTAAACATTTGTTAATTACTTATATGATTTTTCCTCAAAACATACTCTTATAGTATTCTAATAAGAATTTAGTAGTTAATATAAGGTTTTGTTCAACATTTGTTATTTACTTATATGATTGTCCTCAAAACATACTCTTATAGTATTCTAATGTGAATTTAGTAGTTAATATAAGGTTTTATTAAACATTTGTTATTTACTTATATGATTTCTCCTCAAAACACACTCGTATAGTATTCTAATATGAATTTAATAGTTAATATAAGGTTTTATTCAACATTTGTTAGTTACTTATATGATTTCTCCTCAAAACATACTCTTATAGTATTCTAATATGAATTTTGTAGTTAATATAAGGTTTTATTCAACATTTGTTAGTTACTTTCATGAGTTTTCCTCAAAACATACTTTTATAGTATTCTAACAACAATTTCTTAGTTAATATACAGTTTTAATAAACATTTGTAGTTACTTATATGATTTTTCCTCAAAACATACTCTTATAGTATTCGAATAAGAATTTTATATTTAATAAAAGGTTTTACTAAACATTTGTTAATTACTTATATGATTTTTCCTCAAACGATACTATTATAGTATTTTAATAAGAATTTAGTAGTTAATATAAGGTTTTATTAAACATTTGTTAGTTACTTATATGATTTCTCCTCAAAACATACTCTTATAGTATTCTAATAAGAATTTAGTAGTTAATATAAGGTTTTATTCAACATTTGTTATATACTTATATGATTTTTCCTCAAAACATACTCTTATTGTATTCTATTATTAATTTAGTAGTTAATATAATGTTGTATTTAAAATTTGTTAGTTACTTACACGAGTTTTCCTCAAAACATACTTTTATCGTATTCGAACAACAATTTCTTAGTTAATATACAGTTTTATTAAACATTAGCAGTTACTTATATGATTTTTCCTCAAAACATACTCTTATAGCATTCTAATAAGAATTCAGTAGTTAATATAAGGTTTTATTAAACATTTGTTATTTACTTATATGATTTTCCTCAAAACATACTCTTATAGTATTCTAATAAGAATTTAGTAGTTAATATAAGGTCTTATTAAACATTTTTTATTTACTTATATGATTCTCCTCAAAACATACTCTTATAGTATTCTAATAAGAATTTAGTAGTTAATATAAGGTTTTATTAAACATTTGTTATTTACTTATATGATTTTCCTCAAAATATACTCTAATAGTATTCTAATAAGAATTTAGTAGTTAATATAAGGTTTTATTAAACATTTGTTAGTTACTTATATGATTTCTCCTCAAAACATACTCTTATAGTATTCTAATATGAATTTAATAGTTAATATAAGGTTTTATTCAACATTTGTTAGTTACTTATATGATTTCTTCTCAAAACATACTCTTATATATTTTAATATGAATTTAATAGTTAATATAAGGTTTTATTCAACATTTGTTAGTTACTTATATGATTTCTCCTCAAAACATACTCTTATAGTATTCTAATATGAATTTTGTAGTTAATATAAGGTTTTATTCAACATTTGTTAGTTACTTACATGAGTTTTCCTCAAAACATACTTTTATAGTATTCTAACAACAATTTCTTAGTTAATCTACAGTTTTAATAAACATTTGTAGTTACTTATATGATTTTTCCTCAAAACATACTCTTATAGTATTCGAATAAGAATTTTATAGTTAATAAAAGGTTTTACTAAACATTTGTTAATTACTTATATGATTTTTCCTCAAAAGATATTCATATAGTATTCTAATATGAATTTAGTAGTTAATATAAGGTTTCATTAAACATTTGTTAATTATTATATGATTTTTCCTCAAAACATACTCTTATAGTATTCTAATAAGAATATAGTAGTTAATATAAGGTTTTATTAAACATTTGTTATTTACTTATATGATTGTCCTCAAAACATACTCTTATAGTATTCTAATATGAATTTAGTAGTTAATATAAGGTTTTATTAAACATTTGTTATTTACTTATATGATTTCTTCTCAAAACACACTCTTATAGTATTCTAATATGAATTTAATAGTTAATATAAGGTTTTATTCAACATTTGTTAGTTACTTATATGATTTCTCTTCAAAACATACTCTTATAGTATTTTAATATGAATTTTGTAGTTAATATATGGTTTTATTCAACATTTGTTAGTTACTTACACGAGTTTTCCTCAAAACATACTTTTATCGTATTCTAACAACAATTTTTTAGTTAATATACAGTTTTATTAAACATTTGCAGTTACTTATATGATTTTTCCTCAAAACATACTCTTATAGTATTCTAATAAGAATTCAGTAGTTAATATAAGGTTTTAATAAACATTTGTTGTTTACTTATATGATTTTCTTCAAAACATACTCTTATAGTATTCTAATATGAATTTAGTAGTTAATATAAGGTTTTATTAAACATTTGTTATTTACTTATATGATTTCCCCTCAAAACACACTCTTATAGTATTCTAATAAGAATTTAGTAGTTAATATAAGGTTTTATTCAACATTTGTTATTTACTTATATGATTTTTCCTCAAAACATACTCTTAATGTATTCTATTATTAATTTAGTAGTTAATATATTGTTTTATTCAAAATTTGTTAGTTACTTACACGAGTTTTCCTCAAAACATACTTTTATCGTATTCGAACAACAATTTCTTAGTTAATATACAGTTTTATTAAACATTTGCCGTTACTTATATGATTTTTCCTCAAAACATACTCTTATAGTATTCTAATAAGAATTCAGTAGTTAATATAAGGTTTTATTAAACATTTGTTATTTACTTGTATGATTTTCCTCAAAACATACTCTTATAGTATTCTAATTTGAATTTAGTAGTTAATATAAGGTTTTATTAAACATTTGTTATTTACTTATATGATTTTCCTCAACACATACTCTTATAATATTCTAATATGAATTTAGTAGTTAATATAAGGTTTTATTAAACATTTGTTAGTTACTTATATGATTTCTCCTCAAAACATACTCTTATAGTATTCTAATATTAATTTAGTAGTTAATAAAAGGTTTTATTAAATATTTGTTAGTTACTTATATGATTTCTCCTCAAAACATACTCTTAGAGTATTCTAATATGAATTTAGTAGTTAATATAAGGTTTCATTAAACATTTGTTAATTACTTATATGATTTTTACTCAAAACATACTCTTATAGTATTCTAATAAGAATTTAGTAGTTAATATAATGTTTTATTAAACATTTGTTATTTACTTATATGGTTTTCCTCAAAACATACTCTTCTAGTATTGTAATATGAAATTAGTAGTTAATATAAGGTTTTATTAAACATTTGTTATTTACTTATATTATTTTTTACTCAAAATATACTCTTATAGTATTCTAATAAGAATTTAGTAGTTAATATAAGGTTTTATTAAACATTTGTTAGTTACTTATATGATTTCTCCTCAAAACTTACTCTTATAATATTCTAATAAGAATTTACTGTTAATATAAGGTTTTATTCAACATTTGTTATATACTTATATGATTTTTCCTAAAACATACTCTTATTGTATTCTATTATTAATTTAGTAGTTAATATAATGTTTCATTCAACATTTGTTAGTTACTTACACGAGTTTTCCTCAAAACATACTTTTATCGTATTCTAACAACAATTTCTTAGTTAATATACAGTTTTATTAAACATTTGCAGTTACTTATATGATTTTTCCTCAAAACATACTCTTATAGTATTCTAATTAGAATTCAGTAGTTAATATAAGGTTTTATTAAACATTTGTTATTTACTTATATGATTTTCCTCAAAACATACTCTTATATTATTCTAATTTGAATTTAGTAGTTAATATAGGGTTTTATTAAAAATTTGTTAGTTACTTATATGATTTCTCCTCAAAACATACTCTTATAGTATTCTAATATTAATTTTGTAGTTAATATAAGGTTTTATTCAACATTTGTTAGTTACTTACATGATTTTTCCTCAAAACATACTTTTATTGTATTCTAACAACAATTTCGTAGTTAATATACAGTTTTAATAAATATTTGCAGTTACTTATATGATTTTTCCTCAAAACATACTCTTATAGTATTCGAATAAGAATTTTATAGTTAATAAAAGGTTTTACTAAACATTTGTTAATTACTTATATGATTTTTCCTCAAAAGATATTCATATATTATTCTAATATGAATTTAGTAGATAATATAAGGTTTCATTAAACATTTGTTAATTACTTATATAATTTTTCCTCATAACATACTCTTATAGTATTCTAATGAGAATTTAGTAGTTAATATAAGGTTTTATTAAACATTTGTTATTTACTTTTATGATTTTCCTCAAAACATACTCTTATAGTATTATAATATGAATTTAGGAGTTAATATAAGGTTTTATTCAACATTTGTTAGTTACTTACACGAGTTTTCCTCAAAACATACTTTTTTCGTATTCTAACAACAATTTCTTAGTTAATATTCAATTTTATTAAACATTTGTGGTTACTTATATGATTTTCCTCAAAACATACTCTTATAGTATTCTATTATGAATTTAGTAGTTAATATAAGGTTTTATTAAACATTTGTTAGTTACTTATATGATTTCTCCTCAAAACATACTCTTATAGTATTCTAATATGAATTTAGTAGTTAATATAAGGTTTTATTAAACATTTGTTAGTTACTTATATGATATCTCCTCAAAACATAATCTTATAGTATTCTAATATGAATTTAGTAGTTAATATAAGGTTTTATTAAACATTTGTTAGTTACTTATATGATTTCTCCTCAAAACATACTCTTATAGTATTCTAATAAGAATTTAGTAGTTAATATAAGGTCTTATTAAACATTTTTTATTTACTTATATGATTTTCCTGAAAACATACTCTTATAGTATTCTAATATGAGTTTTGTAGTTAATATAAGGTTTTATTAAACATTTGTTATTTACTTATATGATTTTCCTCAAAATATACTCTAATAGTATTCTAATAAGAATTTAGTAGTTAATATAAGGTTTTATTAAACATTTGGTAGTTACTTATATGATTTCTCCTCAAAAAATACTCTTATAGTATTCTAATATGAATTTAATAGTTAATATAAGGTTTTATTCAACATTTGTTAGTTACTTATATGATTTCTCCTCAAAACATACTCTTATAGTATTCTAATATGAATTTTGTAGTTAATATAAGGTTTTATTCAACATTTGTTAGTTACTTACATGAGTTTTCCTCAAAACTTACTTTTATAGTATTCTAACAACAATTTCGTAGTTAATATACAGTTTTAATAAATATTTGTAGTTACTTATATGATTTTTCCTCAAAACATACTCTTATAGTATTCGAATAAGAATTTTATAGTTAATAAAAGGTTTTACTAAACATTTGTTAATTACTTATATGATTTTTCCTCAAAAGATATTCATATATTATTCTAATATGAATTTAGTAGATAATATAAGGTTTCAATAAACATTTGTTAATTACTTATATAATTTTTCCTCAAAACATACTCTTATAGTATTCTAATGAGAATTTAGTAGTTAATATAAGGTTTTGTTAAACATTTGTTATTTACTTTTATGATTTTCCTCAAAACATACTCTTATAGTATTCTAATATGAATTTAGTAGTTAATATAAGGTTTTATTAAATATTTGTTAGTTACTTATATGATTTCTCCTCAAAACATACTCTTATAGTATTCAAATATGAATTTAGTAGTTAATAAAAGGTTTTATTAAACATTTGTTAGTTACTTATATGATTTCTCCCCAAAACATACTCTTATAGTATTATAATATGAATTTAGGAGTTAATATAAGGTTTTATTCAACATTTGTTAGTTACTTACACGAGTTTTCCTCAAAACATACTTTTTTCGTATTCTAACAACAATTTCTTAGTTAATATTAAATTTTATTAAACATTTTTGGTTACTTATATGATTTTCCTCAAAACATACTCTTATAGTATTCTATTATGAATTTAGTAGTTAATATAAGGTTTTATTAAACATTTGTTAGTTACTTATATGATTTCTCTTCAAAACATACTCTTATAGTATTCTAATATGAATTTAGTAGTTAATATAAGGTTTTATTAAACATTTGTTAGTTACTTATATGATATCTCCTCAAAACATAATCTTATATTATTCTAATATGAATTTAGTAGTTAATATAAGGTTTTATTAAACATTTGTTAGTTACTTATATGATTTCTCCTCAAAACATACTCTTATAGTATTCTAATAAGAATTTAGTAGTTAATATAAGGTCTTATTAAGCATTTTTTATTTACTTATATGATTTTCATGAAAACATACTCTTATAGTATTCTAATATGAGTTTTGTAGTTAATCTAAGGTTTTATTAAACATTTGTTATTTACTTATATGATTTTCCTCAAAATATACTCTAATAGTATTCTAATAAGAATTTAGTAGTTAATATAGGGTTTTATTAAACATTTGGTAGTTACTTAAATGATTTCTCCTCAAAACATAGTCTTATAGTATTCTAATATGAATTTAATAGTTAATATAAGGTTTTATTCAACATTTGTTAGTTACTTATATGATTTCTCCTCAAAACATACTCTTATAGTATTCTAATATGAATTTTGTAGTTAATATAAGGTTTTATTCAACATTTGTTAGTTACTTACATGAGTTTTCCTCAAAACTTACTTTTATAGTATTCTAACAACAATCTCTTAGTTAATATACAGTTTGAATAAACATTTTTAGTTACTTATATGATTTTTCCTCAAAACATACTCTTATAGTATTCGAATAAGAATTTTATAGTTAATAAAAGGTTTACCTAAACATTGTTTAATTACTTATATGATTTTTCCTCAAAAGATATTCATATAGTATTCTAATATGAATTTAGTAGTTAATAGAAGGTTTCATTAAACATTTGTTAATTACTTATATGATTTTTCCTCAAAACATACTCTTATAGTATTCTAATAAGAATTTAGTAGTTAATATAAGGTTTTATTAAACATTTGTTATTTACTTATATGATTTTCCTCAAAACATACTCTTATAGTATTCTAATATGAATTTAGTAGTTAATATAAGGTTTTATTAAACATTTGTTAGTTACTTATATGATTTCTCCTCTAAACATACTCTTATAGTATTCTAATATGAATTTAGTAGTTAATATAAGGTTTTATTAAACATTTGTTAGTTACTTATATGATTTCTCCTCAAAACATACTCTTATAGTATTCTAATATGAATTTAGTAGTTAATATAAGGTTTTATTAAATATTTGTTAGTTACTTAAATGATTTCTCCTCAAAATATACTCTTATAGTATTCTAATATGAATTTAGGAGTTAATATAAGGTTTTATTCAACATTTGTTAGTTACTTACATGAGTTTTCCTCAAAACATACTTTTATCGTATTCTAACAACAATTTCTTAGTTAATATACAGTTTCATTAAACATTTGTAGTTACTTATATGATTTCTCCTCAAATCATACTCTTGTAGTATTATAATATGAATTTTGTAGTTAATATAAGGTTTTATTCAACATTTGTTAGTTATTTACATGGGTTTTCCTCAAAACTTACTTTTATAGTATTCTAACAACAAATTCTTAGTTAATATAGAGTTTTAATAAACATTTGTAGTTACTCATATGATTTTTCCTCAAAACATACTCTTATAGTATTCGAATAAGAATTTTATAGTTAATAAAAGGTTTTACTAAACATTTTTTAATTACTTATATGATTTTTCCTCAATAGATATTTATATAGTATTCTAATATGAATTTAGTAGTTAATATAAGGTTTCATTAAACATTTGTTAATTACTTATATGATTTTTCCTCAAAACATACTCTTATAGTATTCTAATAAGAATTTAGTAGTTAATATAAGGTTTTATTAAACATTTATTATTTACTTATATGGTTTTCCTCAAAACATACTCTTCTAGTATTCTAATATGAAATTAGTAGTTAATATAAGGTTTTATTAAACATTTGTTATTTACTTAAATGATTTTTTCTCAAAATATACTCTTATAGTATTCTAATAAGAATTTAGTAGTTAATATAAGGTTTTATTAAACATTTGTTAGTTACTTATATGATTTCTCCTCAAAACTTACTCTTATAAAATTCTAATAAGAATTTACTGTTAATATAAGGTTTTATTCAACATTTGTTATATACTTATATGATTTTTCCTCAAAACATACTCTTATTGTATTCTATTATTAATTTAGTAGTTAATATAATGTTTCATTCAACATTTGTTAGTTACTTACACGAGTTTTCCTCAAAACATACTTTTATCGTATTCCAACAACAATTTCTTAGTTAATATACAGTTTTATTAAACATTTGTTAATTACTTATATGATTTTCCCTCAAAACATACTCTTATAGTATTCTAATAAGAATTCAGTAGTTAATATAAGGTTTTATTAAACATTTGTTATTTACTTATATGATTTTCCTCAAAACATACTCTTATAGTATTCTAATTTGAATTTAGTAGTTAATATAAGGTTTTATTAAACATTTGTTAGTTACCTATATGATTTCTCCTCAAAACATACTCTTATAGTATTATATTATGAATTTAGGAGTTAATATAAGGTTTTATTCAACATTTGTTAGTTACTTACACGAGTTTTCCTCAAAACATACTTTTATCGTATTCTAACAACAATTTCTTAGTTAATATACAGTTTCATTAAACATTTGTAGTTACTTATATGATTTTTCCTCAAAACATACTCTTATAGTATTCGAATAAGAACTTTATAGTTAATAAAAGGTTTTACTAAACATTTGTTAATTACTTATATGAATTTTCCTCAAAACATATTCATATAGTATTCTAATATGAATTTAGTAGTTAATATAAGGTTTCATTAAACATTTGTTAATTACTTATATGATTTTTCGTCAAAACATACTCTTATATTATTCTAATAAGAATTTAGTAGTTAATATAAGGTTTTATTAAACATTTGTCAGTTATTTATATGATTTCTCCTCAAAACATACTCTTATAGTATTCTAATATGAATTTAGTAGTTAATATAAGGTTTTATTAAACATTTGTTAGATACTTATATGATTTCTCCTCAAAACATACTCTTATAGTATTCTAATAAGAATTTATTTGTTAATATAAGGTTTTATTAAACATTTGTTAGTTACTTATATGATTTCTCCTCAAAACATACTCTTATTGTATTCTAATATGAATTTAGTAGTTAATATAAGGTTTTATTAAACATTTGTTAGTTACTTATATGATTTTTCCTCAAAACATACTCTTATAGTATTCGAATAAGAATTTTATAGTTAATAAAAGGTTTTACTAAACATTTGTTAATTACTTATATGATTTTTCCTCAAAAGATATTCATATATTATTCTAATATGAATTTAGTAGATAATATAAGGTTTCAATAAACATTTGTTAATTACTTATATAATTTTTCCTCAAAACATACTCTTATAGTATTCTAATGAGAATTTAGTAGTTAATATAAGGTTTTGTTAAACATTTGTTATTTACTTTTATGATTTTCCTCAAAACATACTCTTATAGTATTCTAATATGAATTTAGTAGTTAATATAAGGTTTTATTAAATATTTGTTAGTTACTTATATGATTTCTCCTCAAAACATACTCTTATAGTATTCAAATATGAATTTAGTAGTTAATAAAAGGTTTTATTAAACATTTGTTAGTTACTTATATGATTTCTCCCCAAAACATACTCTTATAGTATTATAATATGAATTTAGGAGTTAATATAAGGTTTTATTCAACATTTGTTAGTTACTTACACGAGTTTTCCTCAAAACATACTTTTTTCGTATTCTAACAACAATTTCTTAGTTAATATTAAATTTTATTAAACATTTTTGGTTACTTATATGATTTTCCTCAAAACATACTCTTATAGTATTCTATTATGAATTTAGTAGTTAATATAAGGTTTTATTAAACATTTGTTAGTTACTTATATGATTTCTCTTCAAAACATACTCTTATAGTATTCTAATATGAATTTAGTAGTTAATATAAGGTTTTATTAAACATTTGTTAGTTACTTATATGATATCTCCTCAAAACATAATCTTATATTATTCTAATATGAATTTAGTAGTTAATATAAGGTTTTATTAAACATTTGTTAGTTACTTATATGATTTCTCCTCAAAACATACTCTTATAGTATTCTAATAAGAATTTAGTAGTTAATATAAGGTCTTATTAAGCATTTTTTATTTACTTATATGATTTTCATGAAAACATACTCTTATAGTATTCTAATATGAGTTTTGTAGTTAATCTAAGGTTTTATTAAACATTTGTTATTTACTTATATGATTTTCCTCAAAATATACTCTAATAGTATTCTAATAAGAATTTAGTAGTTAATATAGGGTTTTATTAAACATTTGGTAGTTACTTAAATGATTTCTCCTCAAAACATAGTCTTATAGTATTCTAATATGAATTTAATAGTTAATATAAGGTTTTATTCAACATTTGTTAGTTACTTATATGATTTCTCCTCAAAACATACTCTTATAGTATTCTAATATGAATTTTGTAGTTAATATAAGGTTTTATTCAACATTTGTTAGTTACTTACATGAGTTTTCCTCAAAACTTACTTTTATAGTATTCTAACAACAATCTCTTAGTTAATATACAGTTTGAATAAACATTTTTAGTTACTTATATGATTTTTCCTCAAAACATACTCTTATAGTATTCGAATAAGAATTTTATAGTTAATAAAAGGTTTACCTAAACATTGTTTAATTACTTATATGATTTTTCCTCAAAAGATATTCATATAGTATTCTAATATGAATTTAGTAGTTAATAGAAGGTTTCATTAAACATTTGTTAATTACTTATATGATTTTTCCTCAAAACATACTCTTATAGTATTCTAATAAGAATTTAGTAGTTAATATAAGGTTTTATTAAACATTTGTTATTTACTTATATGATTTTCCTCAAAACATACTCTTATAGTATTCTAATATGAATTTAGTAGTTAATATAAGGTTTTATTAAACATTTGTTAGTTACTTATATGATTTCTCCTCTAAACATACTCTTATAGTATTCTAATATGAATTTAGTAGTTAATATAAGGTTTTATTAAACATTTGTTAGTTACTTATATGATTTCTCCTCAAAACATACTCTTATAGTATTCTAATATGAATTTAGTAGTTAATATAAGGTTTTATTAAATATTTGTTAGTTACTTAAATGATTTCTCCTCAAAATATACTCTTATAGTATTCTAATATGAATTTAGGAGTTAATATAAGGTTTTATTCAACATTTGTTAGTTACTTACATGAGTTTTCCTCAAAACATACTTTTATCGTATTCTAACAACAATTTCTTAGTTAATATACAGTTTCATTAAACATTTGTAGTTACTTATATGATTTCTCCTCAAATCATACTCTTGTAGTATTATAATATGAATTTTGTAGTTAATATAAGGTTTTATTCAACATTTGTTAGTTATTTACATGGGTTTTCCTCAAAACTTACTTTTATAGTATTCTAACAACAAATTCTTAGTTAATATAGAGTTTTAATAAACATTTGTAGTTACTCATATGATTTTTCCTCAAAACATACTCTTATAGTATTCGAATAAGAATTTTATAGTTAATAAAAGGTTTTACTAAACATTTTTTAATTACTTATATGATTTTTCCTCAATAGATATTTATATAGTATTCTAATATGAATTTAGTAGTTAATATAAGGTTTCATTAAACATTTGTTAATTACTTATATGATTTTTCCTCAAAACATACTCTTATAGTATTCTAATAAGAATTTAGTAGTTAATATAAGGTTTTATTAAACATTTATTATTTACTTATATGGTTTTCCTCAAAACATACTCTTCTAGTATTCTAATATGAAATTAGTAGTTAATATAAGGTTTTATTAAACATTTGTTATTTACTTAAATGATTTTTTCTCAAAATATACTCTTATAGTATTCTAATAAGAATTTAGTAGTTAATATAAGGTTTTATTAAACATTTGTTAGTTACTTATATGATTTCTCCTCAAAACTTACTCTTATAAAATTCTAATAAGAATTTACTGTTAATATAACGTTTTATTCAACATTTGTTATATACTTATATGATTTTTCCTCAAAACATACTCTTATTGTATTCTATTATTAATTTAGTAGTTAATATAATGTTTCATTCAACATTTGTTAGTTACTTACACGAGTTTTCCTCAAAACATACTTTTATCGTATTCCAACAACAATTTCTTAGTTAATATACAGTTTTATTAAACATTTGTTAATTACTTATATGATTTTCCCTCAAAACATACTCTTATAGTATTCTAATAAGAATTCAGTAGTTAATATAAGGTTTTATTAAACATTTGTTATTTACTTATATGATTTTCCTCAAAACATACTCTTATAGTATTCTAATTTGAATTTAGTAGTTAATATAAGGTTTTATTAAACATTTGTTAGTTACCTATATGATTTCTCCTCAAAACATACTCTTATAGTATTATATTATGAATTTAGGAGTTAATATAAGGTTTTATTCAACATTTGTTAGTTACTTACACGAGTTTTCCTCAAAACATACTTTTATCGTATTCTAACAACAATTTCTTAGTTAATATACAGTTTCATTAAACATTTGTAGTTACTTATATGATTTTTCCTCAAAACATACTCTTATAGTATTCGAATAAGAACTTTATAGTTAATAAAAGGTTTTACTAAACATTTGTTAATTACTTATATGAATTTTCCTCAAAACATATTCATATAGTATTCTAATATGAATTTAGTAGTTAATATAAGGTTTCATTAAACATTTGTTAATTACTTATATGATTTTTCGTCAAAACATACTCTTATATTATTCTAATAAGAATTTAGTAGTTAATATAAGGTTTTATTAAACATTTGTCAGTTATTTATATGATTTCTCCTCAAAACATACTCTTATAGTATTCTAATATGAATTTAGTAGTTAATATAAGGTTTTATTAAACATTTGTTAGATACTTATATGATTTCTCCTCAAAACATACTCTTATAGTATTCTAATAAGAATTTATTTGTTAATATAAGGTTTTATTAAACATTTGTTAGTTACTTATATGATTTCTCCTCAAAACATACTCTTATTGTATTCTAATATGAATTTAGTAGTTAATATAAGGTTTTATTAAACATTTGTTAGTTACTTATATGATTTTTCCTCAAAACATACTCTTATAGTATTCGAATAAGAATTTTATAGTTAATAAAAGGTTTTACTAAACATTTGTTAATTACTTATATGATTTTTCCTCAAAAGATATTCATATATTATTCTAATATGAATTTAGTAGATAATATAAGGTTTCAATAAACATTTGTTAATTACTTATATAATTTTTCCTCAAAACATACTCTTATAGTATTCTAATGAGAATTTAGTAGTTAATATAAGGTTTTGTTAAACATTTGTTATTTACTTTTATGATTTTCCTCAAAACATACTCTTATAGTATTCTAATATGAATTTAGTAGTTAATATAAGGTTTTATTAAATATTTGTTAGTTACTTATATGATTTCTCCTCAAAACATACTCTTATAGTATTCAAATATGAATTTAGTAGTTAATAAAAGGTTTTATTAAACATTTGTTAGTTACTTATATGATTTCTCCCCAAAACATACTCTTATAGTATTATAATATGAATTTAGGAGTTAATATAAGGTTTTATTCAACATTTGTTAGTTACTTACACGAGTTTTCCTCAAAACATACTTTTTTCGTATTCTAACAACAATTTCTTAGTTAATATTAAATTTTATTAAACATTTTTGGTTACTTATATGATTTTCCTCAAAACATACTCTTATAGTATTCTATTATGAATTTAGTAGTTAATATAAGGTTTTATTAAACATTTGTTAGTTACTTATATGATTTCTCTTCAAAACATACTCTTATAGTATTCTAATATGAATTTAGTAGTTAATATAAGGTTTTATTAAACATTTGTTAGTTACTTATATGATATCTCCTCAAAACATAATCTTATATTATTCTAATATGAATTTAGTAGTTAATATAAGGTTTTATTAAACATTTGTTAGTTACTTATATGATTTCTCCTCAAAACATACTCTTATAGTATTCTAATAAGAATTTAGTAGTTAATATAAGGTCTTATTAAGCATTTTTTATTTACTTATATGATTTTCATGAAAACATACTCTTATAGTATTCTAATATGAGTTTTGTAGTTAATCTAAGGTTTTATTAAACATTTGTTATTTACTTATATGATTTTCCTCAAAATATACTCTAATAGTATTCTAATAAGAATTTAGTAGTTAATATAGGGTTTTATTAAACATTTGGTAGTTACTTAAATGATTTCTCCTCAAAACATAGTCTTATAGTATTCTAATATGAATTTAATAGTTAATATAAGGTTTTATTCAACATTTGTTAGTTACTTATATGATTTCTCCTCAAAACATACTCTTATAGTATTCTAATATGAATTTTGTAGTTAATATAAGGTTTTATTCAACATTTGTTAGTTACTTACATGAGTTTTCCTCAAAACTTACTTTTATAGTATTCTAACAACAATCTCTTAGTTAATATACAGTTTGAATAAACATTTTTAGTTACTTATATGATTTTTCCTCAAAACATACTCTTATAGTATTCGAATAAGAATTTTATAGTTAATAAAAGGTTTACCTAAACATTGTTTAATTACTTATATGATTTTTCCTCAAAAGATATTCATATAGTATTCTAATATGAATTTAGTAGTTAATAGAAGGTTTCATTAAACATTTGTTAATTACTTATATGATTTTTCCTCAAAACATACTCTTATAGTATTCTAATAAGAATTTAGTAGTTAATATAAGGTTTTATTAAACATTTGTTATTTACTTATATGATTTTCCTCAAAACATACTCTTATAGTATTCTAATATGAATTTAGTAGTTAATATAAGGTTTTATTAAACATTTGTTAGTTACTTATATGATTTCTCCTCTAAACATACTCTTATAGTATTCTAATATGAATTTAGTAGTTAATATAAGGTTTTATTAAACATTTGTTAGTTACTTATATGATTTCTCCTCAAAACATACTCTTATAGTATTCTAATATGAATTTAGTAGTTAATATAAGGTTTTATTAAATATTTGTTAGTTACTTAAATGATTTCTCCTCAAAATATACTCTTATAGTATTCTAATATGAATTTAGGAGTTAATATAAGGTTTTATTCAACATTTGTTAGTTACTTACATGAGTTTTCCTCAAAACATACTTTTATCGTATTCTAACAACAATTTCTTAGTTAATATACAGTTTCATTAAACATTTGTAGTTACTTATATGATTTCTCCTCAAATCATACTCTTGTAGTATTATAATATGAATTTTGTAGTTAATATAAGGTTTTATTCAACATTTGTTAGTTATTTACATGGGTTTTCCTCAAAACTTACTTTTATAGTATTCTAACAACAAATTCTTAGTTAATATAGAGTTTTAATAAACATTTGTAGTTACTCATATGATTTTTCCTCAAAACATACTCTTATAGTATTCGAATAAGAATTTTATAGTTAATAAAAGGTTTTACTAAACATTTTTTAATTACTTATATGATTTTTCCTCAATAGATATTTATATAGTATTCTAATATGAATTTAGTAGTTAATATAAGGTTTCATTAAACATTTGTTAATTACTTATATGATTTTTCCTCAAAACATACTCTTATAGTATTCTAATAAGAATTTAGTAGTTAATATAAGGTTTTATTAAACATTTATTATTTACTTATATGGTTTTCCTCAAAACATACTCTTCTAGTATTCTAATATGAAATTAGTAGTTAATATAAGGTTTTATTAAACATTTGTTATTTACTTAAATGATTTTTTCTCAAAATATACTCTTATAGTATTCTAATAAGAATTTAGTAGTTAATATAAGGTTTTATTAAACATTTGTTAGTTACTTATATGATTTCTCCTCAAAACTTACTCTTATAAAATTCTAATAAGAATTTACTGTTAATATAACGTTTTATTCAACATTTGTTATATACTTATATGATTTTTCCTCAAAACATACTCTTATTGTATTCTATTATTAATTTAGTAGTTAATATAATGTTTCATTCAACATTTGTTAGTTACTTACACGAGTTTTCCTCAAAACATACTTTTATCGTATTCCAACAACAATTTCTTAGTTAATATACAGTTTTATTAAACATTTGTTAATTACTTATATGATTTTCCCTCAAAACATACTCTTATAGTATTCTAATAAGAATTCAGTAGTTAATATAAGGTTTTATTAAACATTTGTTATTTACTTATATGATTTTCCTCAAAACATACTCTTATAGTATTCTAATTTGAATTTAGTAGTTAATATAAGGTTTTATTAAACATTTGTTAGTTACCTATATGATTTCTCCTCAAAACATACTCTTATAGTATTATATTATGAATTTAGGAGTTAATATAAGGTTTTATTCAACATTTGTTAGTTACTTACACGAGTTTTCCTCAAAACATACTTTTATCGTATTCTAACAACAATTTCTTAGTTAATATACAGTTTCATTAAACATTTGTAGTTACTTATATGATTTTTCCTCAAAACATACTCTTATAGTATTCGAATAAGAACTTTATAGTTAATAAAAGGTTTTACTAAACATTTGTTAATTACTTATATGAATTTTCCTCAAAACATATTCATATAGTATTCTAATATGAATTTAGTAGTTAATATAAGGTTTCATTAAACATTTGTTAATTACTTATATGATTTTTCGTCAAAACATACTCTTATATTATTCTAATAAGAATTTAGTAGTTAATATAAGGTTTTATTAAACATTTGTCAGTTATTTATATGATTTCTCCTCAAAACATACTCTTATAGTATTCTAATATGAATTTAGTAGTTAATATAAGGTTTTATTAAACATTTGTTAGATACTTATATGATTTCTCCTCAAAACATACTCTTATAGTATTCTAATAAGAATTTATTTGTTAATATAAGGTTTTATTAAACATTTGTTAGTTACTTATATGATTTCTCCTCAAAACATACTCTTATTGTATTCTAATATGAATTTAGTAGTTAATATAAGGTTTTATTAAACATTTGTTAGTTACTTATATGATTTTTCCTCAAAACATACTCTTATAGTATTCGAATAAGAATTTTATAGTTAATAAAAGGTTTTACTAAACATTTGTTAATTACTTATATGATTTTTCCTCAAAAGATATTCATATATTATTCTAATATGAATTTAGTAGATAATATAAGGTTTCAATAAACATTTGTTAATTACTTATATAATTTTTCCTCAAAACATACTCTTATAGTATTCTAATGAGAATTTAGTAGTTAATATAAGGTTTTGTTAAACATTTGTTATTTACTTTTATGATTTTCCTCAAAACATACTCTTATAGTATTCTAATATGAATTTAGTAGTTAATATAAGGTTTTATTAAATATTTGTTAGTTACTTATATGATTTCTCCTCAAAACATACTCTTATAGTATTCAAATATGAATTTAGTAGTTAATAAAAGGTTTTATTAAACATTTGTTAGTTACTTATATGATTTCTCCCCAAAACATACTCTTATAGTATTATAATATGAATTTAGGAGTTAATATAAGGTTTTATTCAACATTTGTTAGTTACTTACACGAGTTTTCCTCAAAACATACTTTTTTCGTATTCTAACAACAATTTCTTAGTTAATATTAAATTTTATTAAACATTTTTGGTTACTTATATGATTTTCCTCAAAACATACTCTTATAGTATTCTATTATGAATTTAGTAGTTAATATAAGGTTTTATTAAACATTTGTTAGTTACTTATATGATTTCTCTTCAAAACATACTCTTATAGTATTCTAATATGAATTTAGTAGTTAATATAAGGTTTTATTAAACATTTGTTAGTTACTTATATGATATCTCCTCAAAACATAATCTTATATTATTCTAATATGAATTTAGTAGTTAATATAAGGTTTTATTAAACATTTGTTATTTACTTAAATGATTTTTTCTCAAAATATACTCTTATAGTATTCTAATAAGAATTTAGTAGTTAATATAAGGTTTTATTAAACATTTGTTAGTTACTTATATGATTTCTCCTCAAAACTTACTCTTATAAAATTCTAATAAGAATTTACTGTTAATATAAGGTTTTATTCAACATTTGTTATATACTTATATGATTTTTCCTCAAAACATACTCTTATTGTATTCTATTATTAATTTAGTAGTTAATATAATGTTTCATTCAACATTTGTTAGTTACTTACACGAGTTTTCCTCAAAACATACTTTTATCGTATTCCAACAACAATTTCTTAGTTAATATACAGTTTTATTAAACATTTGTTAATTACTTATATGATTTTCCCTCAAAACATACTCTTATAGTATTCTAATAAGAATTCAGTAGTTAATATAAGGTTTTATTAAACATTTGTTATTTACTTATATGATTTTCCTCAAAACATACTCTTATAGTATTCTAATTTGAATTTAGTAGTTAATATAAGGTTTTATTAAACATTTGTTAGTTACCTATATGATTTCTCCTCAAAACATACTCTTATAGTATTATATTATGAATTTAGGAGTTAATATAAGGTTTTATTCAACATTTGTTAGTTACTTACACGAGTTTTCCTCAAAACATACTTTTATCGTATTCTAACAACAATTTCTTAGTTAATATACAGTTTCATTAAACATTTGTAGTTACTTATATGATTTTTCCTCAAAACATACTCTTATAGTATTCGAATAAGAACTTTATAGTTAATAAAAGGTTTTACTAAACATTTGTTAATTACTTATATGAATTTTCCTCAAAACATATTCATATAGTATTCTAATATGAATTTAGTAGTTAATATAAGGTTTCATTAAACATTTGTTAATTACTTATATGATTTTTCGTCAAAACATACTCTTATATTATTCTAATAAGAATTTAGTAGTTAATATAAGGTTTTATTAAACATTTGTCAGTTATTTATATGATTTCTCCTCAAAACATACTCTTATAGTATTCTAATATGAATTTAGTAGTTAATATAAGGTTTTATTAAACATTTGTTAGATACTTATATGATTTCTCCTCAAAACATACTCTTATAGTATTCTAATAAGAATTTATTTGTTAATATAAGGTTTTATTAAACATTTGTTAGTTACTTATATGATTTCTCCTCAAAACATACTCTTATTGTATTCTAATATGAATTTAGTAGTTAATATAAGGTTTTATTAAACATTTGTTAGTTACTTATATGATTTTTCCTCAAAACATACTCTTATAGTATTCGAATAAGAATTTTATAGTTAATAAAAGGTTTTACTAAACATTTGTTAATTACTTATATGATTTTTCCTCAAAAGATATTCATATATTATTCTAATATGAATTTAGTAGATAATATAAGGTTTCAATAAACATTTGTTAATTACTTATATAATTTTTCCTCAAAACATACTCTTATAGTATTCTAATGAGAATTTAGTAGTTAATATAAGGTTTTGTTAAACATTTGTTATTTACTTTTATGATTTTCCTCAAAACATACTCTTATAGTATTCTAATATGAATTTAGTAGTTAATATAAGGTTTTATTAAATATTTGTTAGTTACTTATATGATTTCTCCTCAAAACATACTCTTATAGTATTCAAATATGAATTTAGTAGTTAATAAAAGGTTTTATTAAACATTTGTTAGTTACTTATATGATTTCTCCCCAAAACATACTCTTATAGTATTATAATATGAATTTAGGAGTTAATATAAGGTTTTATTCAACATTTGTTAGTTACTTACACGAGTTTTCCTCAAAACATACTTTTTTCGTATTCTAACAACAATTTCTTAGTTAATATTAAATTTTATTAAACATTTTTGGTTACTTATATGATTTTCCTCAAAACATACTCTTATAGTATTCTATTATGAATTTAGTAGTTAATATAAGGTTTTATTAAACATTTGTTAGTTACTTATATGATTTCTCTTCAAAACATACTCTTATAGTATTCTAATATGAATTTAGTAGTTAATATAAGGTTTTATTAAACGTTTGTTAGTTACTTATATGATATCTCCTCAAAACATAATCTTATATTATTCTAATATGAATTTAGTAGTTAATATAAGGTTTTATTAAACATTTGTTAGTTACTTATATGATTTCTCCTCAAAACATACTCTTATAGTATTCTAATAAGAATTTAGTAGTTAATATAAGGTCTTATTAAGCATTTTTTATTTACTTATATGATTTTCATGAAAACATACTCTTATAGTATTCTAATATGAGTTTTGTAGTTAATATAAGGTTTTATTAAACATTTGTTATTTACTTATATGATTTTCCTCAAAATATACTCTAATAGTATTCTAATAAGAATTTAGTAGTTAATATAGGGTTTTATTAAACATTTGGTAGTTACTTAAATGATTTCTCCTCAAAACATAGTCTTATAGTATTCTAATATGAATTTAATAGTTAATATAAGGTTTTATTCAACATTTGTTAGTTACTTATATGATTTCTCCTCAAAACATACTCTTATAGTATTCTAATATGAATTTTGTAGTTAATATAAGGTTTTATTCAACATTTGTTAGTTACTTACATGAGTTTTCCTCAAAACTTACTTTTATAGTATTCTAACAACAATCTCTTAGTTAATATACAGTTTGAATAAACATTTTTAGTTACTTATATGATTTTTCCTCAAAACATACTCTTATAGTATTCGAATAAGAATTTTATAGTTAATAAAAGGTTTACCTAAACATTGTTTAATTACTTATATGATTTTTCCTCAAAAGATATTCATATAGTATTCTAATATGAATTTAGTAGTTAATAGAAGGTTTCATTAAACATTTGTTAATTACTTATATGATTTTTCCTCAAAACATACTCTTATAGTATTCTAATAAGAATTTAGTAGTTAATATAAGGTTTTATTAAACATTTGTTATTTACTTATATGATTTTCCTCAAAACATACTCTTATAGTATTCTAATATGAATTTAGTAGTTAATATAAGGTTTTATTAAACATTTGTTAGTTACTTATATGATTTCTCCTCTAAACATACTCTTATAGTATTCTAATATGAATTTAGTAGTTAATATAAGGTTTTATTAAACATTTGTTAGTTACTTATATGATTTCTCCTCAAAACATACTCTTATAGTATTCTAATATGAATTTAGTAGTTAATATAAGGTTTTATTAAATATTTGTTAGTTACTTAAATGATTTCTCCTCAAAATATACTCTTATAGTATTCTAATATGAATTTAGGAGTTAATATAAGGTTTTATTCAACATTTGTTAGTTACTTACATGAGTTTTCCTCAAAACATACTTTTATCGTATTCTAACAACAATTTCTTAGTTAATATACAGTTTCATTAAACATTTGTAGTTACTTATATGATTTCTCCTCAAATCATACTCTTGTAGTATTATAATATGAATTTTGTAGTTAATATAAGGTTTTATTCAACATTTGTTAGTTATTTACATGGGTTTTCCTCAAAACTTACTTTTATAGTATTCTAACAACAAATTCTTAGTTAATATAGAGTTTTAATAAACATTTGTAGTTACTCATATGATTTTTCCTCAAAACATACTCTTATAGTATTCGAATAAGAATTTTATAGTTAATAAAAGGTTTTACTAAACATTTTTTAATTACTTATATGATTTTTCCTCAATAGATATTTATATAGTATTCTAATATGAATTTAGTAGTTAATATAAGGTTTCATTAAACATTTGTTAATTACTTATATGATTTTTCCTCAAAACATACTCTTATAGTATTCTAATAAGAATTTAGTAGTTAATATAAGGTTTTATTAAACATTTATTATTTACTTATATGGTTTTCCTCAAAACATACTCTTCTAGTATTCTAATATGAAATTAGTAGTTAATATAAGGTTTTATTAAACATTTGTTATTTACTTAAATGATTTTTTCTCAAAATATACTCTTATAGTATTCTAATAAGAATTTAGTAGTTAATATAAGGTTTTATTAAACATTTGTTAGTTACTTATATGATTTCTCCTCAAAACTTACTCTTATAAAATTCTAATAAGAATTTACTGTTAATATAAGGTTTTATTCAACATTTGTTATATACTTATATGATTTTTCCTCAAAACATACTCTTATTGTATTCTATTATTAATTTAGTAGTTAATATAATGTTTCATTCAACATTTGTTAGTTACTTACACGAGTTTTCCTCAAAACATACTTTTATCGTATTCCAACAACAATTTCTTAGTTAATATACAGTTTTATTAAACATTTGTTAATTACTTATATGATTTTCCCTCAAAACATACTCTTATAGTATTCTAATAAGAATTCAGTAGTTAATATAAGGTTTTATTAAACATTTGTTATTTACTTATATGATTTTCCTCAAAACATACTCTTATAGTATTCTAATTTGAATTTAGTAGTTAATATAAGGTTTTATTAAACATTTGTTACTTACCTATATGATTTCTCCTCAAAACATACTCTTATAGTATTATATTATGAATTTAGGAGTTAATATAAGGTTTTATTCAACATTTGTTAGTTACTTACACGAGTTTTCCTCAAAACATACTTTTATCGTATTCTAACAACAATTTCTTAGTTAATATACAGTTTCATTAAACATTTGTAGTTACTTATATGATTTTTCCTCAAAACATACTCTTATAGTATTCGAATAAGAACTTTATAGTTAATAAAAGGTTTTACTAAACATTTGTTAATTACTTATATGAATTTTCCTCAAAACATATTCATATAGTATTCTAATATGAATTTAGTAGTTAATATAAGGTTTCATTAAACATTTGTTAATTACTTATATGATTTTTCGTCAAAACATACTCTTATATTATTCTAATAAGAATTTAGTAGTTAATATAAGGTTTTATTAAACATTTGTCAGTTATTTATATGATTTCTCCTCAAAACATACTCTTATAGTATTCTAATATGAATTTAGTAGTTAATATAAGGTTTTATTAAACATTTGTTAGTTATTTATATGATTTCTCCTCAAAACATACTCTTATAGTATTCTAATATAAATTTAATAGTTAATATAAGGTTTTATTCAACATTTGTTAGTTACTTATATGATTTCTCCTCAAAACATACTCTTATAGTATTCTAATATGAATTTTGTAGTTAATATAAGGTTTCATTCAACATTTGTTAGTTACTTACATGAGTTTTCCTCAAAACTTACTTTTATAGTATTCTAACAACAATTTCTTAGTTAATATACAGTTTTAATAAACATTTGTAGTTACTTATATGATTTTTCCTGAAAACATACTCTTATAGTATTCGAATAAGAATTTTATAGTTAATAAAAGATTTTACTAAACATTGTTTAATTACTTATATGATTTTTCCTCAAAAGATATTCATATAGTATTCTAATATGAATTTAGTAGTTAATATAAGGTTTCATTAAACATTTGTTAATTACTTATATGATTTTTCCTCAAAACATACTCTTATAGTATTCTAATAAGAATTTAGTAGTTAATATAAGGTTTTATTAAACATTTGTTATTTACTTATATGATTTTCCTCAAAACATACTCTTATAGTATTCTAATATGAATTTAGTAGTTAAGATAAGGTTTTATTAAACATTTGTTATTTACTTATATGATTTTCCTCAAAATATACTCTAATAGTATTCTAATAAGAATTTAGTAGTTAATATAAGGTTTTATTAAACATTTGGTAGTTACTTATATGATTTCTCCTTAAAAAATACTCTTATAGTATTGTAATATGAATTTAATAGTTAATATAAGGTTTTATTCAACATTTGTTAGTTACTTATATGATTTCTCCTCAAAACATACTCCTATAGTATTCTAATATGAATTTAGTAGTTAATATAAGGTTTCATTAAACATTTGTTAATTACTTATATGATTTTTCCTCAAAACATACTCTTATAATATTCTAATAAGAATTTAGTAGTTAATATAAGGTTTTATTAAACATTTGTTAGTTACTTAAATGATTTCTCCTCAAAACATACTCTTATAGTATTCTAATATGAATTTTGTAGTTAATATAAGGTTTTATTAAACATTTGTTAGTTACTTATATGATTTCTCCTCAAAAGATACTCTTATAGTATTCTAATATGAATTTAGTAGTTAATATAAGGTTTTATTAAATATTTGTTAGTTACTTATATGATTTCTCCTCAAAACATACTCTTATAGTATTCAAATATGAATTTAGTAGTTAATAAAAGGTTTTATTAAACATTTGTTAGTTACTTATATGATTTCTCCTCAAAACATACTCTTATAGTATTATAATATGAATTTAGGAGTTAATATAAGGTTTTATTCAACATTTGTTAGTTACTTACACGAGTTTTCCTCAAAACATACTTTTTTCGTATTCTAACAACAATTTCTTAGTTAATATTAAATTTTATTAAACATTTGTGGTTACTTATATGATTTTCCTCAAAACATACTCTTATAGTATTCTATTATGAATTTAGTAGTTAATATAAGGTTTTATTAAACATTTGTTAGTTACTTATATGATTTCTCTTCAAAACATACTCTTATAGTATTCTAATATGAATTTAGTAGTTAATATAAGGTTTTATTAAACATTTGTTAGTTACTTATATGATATCTCCTCAAAACATAATCTTATATTATTCTAATATGAATTTAGTAGTTAATATAAGGTTTTATTAAACATTTGTTAGTTACTTATATGATTTCTACTCAAAACATACTCTTATAGTATTCTAATAAGAATTTAGTAGTTAATATAAGGTCTTATTAAGCATTTTTTATTTACTTATATGATTTTCCTGAAAACATACTCTTATAGTATTCTAATATGAGTTTTGTAGTTAATATAAGGTTTTATTAAACATTTGTTATTTACTTATGTGATTTTCCTCAAAATATACTCTAATAGTATTCTAATAAGAATTTAGTAGTTAATATAAGGTTTTATTAAACATTTGGTAGTTACTTAAATGATTTCTCCTCAAAACATAGTCTTATAGTATTCTAATATGAATTTAATAGTTAATATAAGGTTTTATTCAACATTTGTTAGTTACTTATATGATTTCTCCTCAAAACATACTCTTATAGTATTCTAATATGAATTTTGTAGTTAATATAAGGTTTTATTCAACATTTGTTAGTTACTTACATGAGTTTTCCTCAAAACTTACTTTTATAGTATTCTAACAACAATCTCTTAGTTAATATACAGTTTGAATAAACATTTGTAGTTACTTATATGATTTTTCCTCAAAACATACTCTTATAGTATTCGAATAAGAATTTTATAGTTAATAAAAGGTTTACCTAAACATTGTTTAATTACTTATATGATTTTTCCTCAAAAGATATTCATATAGTATTCTAATATGAATTTAGTAGTTAATATAAGGTTTCATTAAACATTTGTTAATTACTTATATGATTTTTCCTCAAAACATACTCTTATAGTATTCTAATAAGAATTTAGTAGTTAATATAAGGTTTTATTAAACATTTGTTATTTACTTATATGATTTTCCTCAAAACATACTCTTATAGTATTCTAATATGAATTTAGTAGTTAAGATAAGGTTTTATTAAACATTTGTTCGTTACTTATATGATTTCTCCTCAAAACATACTCTTATAGTATTCTAATATGAATTTTGTAATTGATATAACGTTTTATTCAACATTTGTTAGTTACTTATATGATTTCTCCTCAAAACATACTCTTTAGTATTCTAATATGAATTTAGTAGTTAATATAAGGTTTTATTAAAAATTTGTTAGTTACTTATATGATTTCTCCTCAAAACATACTCTTATAGTATTCTAATATGAATTTAGGAGTTAATATAAGGTTTTATTCAACATTTGTTAGTTACTTACATGAGTTTTCCTCAAAACATACTTTTATCGTATTCTAACAACAATTTCTTAGTTAATATACAGTTTCATTAAACATTTGTAGTTACTTATATGATTTTTCCTCAAAACATACTCTTATAGTATTCTAATAAGAATTTAGTAGTTAATATAAGGTCTTATTAAACATTTTTTATTTACTTATATGATTTTCCTGAAAACATACTCTTATAGTATTCTAATATGAATTTTGTAGTTAATATAAGGTTTTATTAAACATTTGTTATTTACTTATATGATTTTCCTCAAAATATACTCTAATAGTATTCTAATAAGAATTTAGTAGTTAATATAAAGTTTTATTAAACATTTGGTAGTTACTTATATGATTTCTCCTTAAAATATACTCTTATAGTATTGTAATATGAATTTAATAGTTAATATAAGGTTTTATTCAACATTTGTTAGTTACTTATATGATTTCTCCTCAAAACATACTCCTATAGTATTCTAATATGAATTTAGTAGTTAATATAAGGTTTCATTAAACATTTGTTAATTACTTATATGATTTTTCCTCAAAACATACTCTTATAATATTCTAATAAGAATTTAGTAGTTAATATAAGGTTTTATTAAACATTTGTTAGTTACTTAAATGATTTCTCCTCAAAACATACTCTTATAGTATTCTAATATGAATTTTGTAGTTAATATAAGGTTTTATTAAACATTTGTTAGTTACTTATATGATTTCTCCTCAAAAGATACTCTTATAGTATTCTAATATGAATTTAGTAGTTAATATAAGGTTTTATTAAATATTTGTTAGTTACTTATATGATTTCTCCTCAAAACATACTCTTATAGTATTCAAATATGAATTTAGTAGTTAATAAAAGGTTTTATTAAACATTTGTTAGTTACTTATATGATTTCTCCTCAAAACATACTCTTATAGTATTCTAATATGAATTTAGTAGTTAATATAAGTTTTTATTAAATATTTGTTAGTTACTTATATGATTTCTCCTCAAAATATACTCTTATAGTATTCTAATATGAATTTAGGAGTTAATATAAGGTTTTATTCAACATTTGTTAGTTACTTACATGAGTTTTCCTCAAAACATACTTTTATCGTATTCTAACAACAATTTCTTAGTTAATATACAGTTTCATTAAACATTTGTAGTTACTTATATGATTTCTCCTCAAATCATACTCTTATAGTATTATAATATGAATTTTGTAGTTAATATAAGGTTTTATTCAACATTTGTTAGTTATTTACATGGGTTTTCCTCAAAACTTACTTTTATAGTATTCTAACAACAAATTCTTAGTTAATATAGAGTTTTAATAAACATTTGTAGTTACTCATATGATTTTTCCTCAAAACATACTCTTATAGTATTCGAATAAGAATTTTATAGTTAATAAAAGGTTTTACTAAACATTTTTTAATTACTTATATGATTTTTCCTCAAAAGATATTTATATAGTATTCTAATATGAATTTAGTAGTTAATATAAGGTTTCATTAAACATTTGTTAAATACTTATATGATTTTTTCTCAAAATATACTCTTATAGTATTCTAATAAGAATTTAGTAGTTAATATAAGGTTTTATTAAATATTTGTTAGTTACTTATATGATTTCTCCTCAAAACTTACTCTTATAAAATTCTAATAAGAATTTACTGTTAATATAAGGTTTTATTCAACATTTGTTATATACTTATATGATTTTTCCTCAAAACATACTCTTATTGTATTCTATTATTAATTTAGTAGTTAATATAATGTTTCATTCAACATTTGTTAGTTACTTACACGAGTTTTCCTCAAAACATACTTTTATCGTATTCCAACAACAATTTCTTAGTTAATATACAGTTTTATTAAACATTTGTTAATTACTTATATGATTTTCCCTCAAAACATACTCTTATAGTATTCTAATAAGAATTCAATAGTTAATATAAGGTTTTATTAAAAATTTGTTATTTACTTATATGATTTTCCTCAAAACATACTCTTATAGTATTCTAATTTGAATTTAGTAGTTAATATAAGGTTTTATTAAACATTTGTTAGTTACCTATATGATTTCTCCTCAAAACATACTCTTATAGTATTCTAATATTAATTTTGTAGTTAATATAAGGTTTTATTCAACATTTGTTAGTTACTTACATGAGTTTTCCTCAAAACATACTTTTATAGTATTCTAACAACAATTTCGTAGTTAATATACAATTTTAATAAATATTTGTAGTTACTTATATGATTTTTCCTCAAAACATACTCTTATAGTATTCGAATAAGAATTTTATAGTTAAGAAAAGGTTTTACTAAACATTTGTTAATTACTTATATAATTTTTCGTCAAAACATACGTTTATAGTATTCTAATGAGAATTTAGTAGTTATTATAAGGTTTTATTAAACATTTGTTATTTACTTATAAGGTTTTATTAAACATTTGTTAGTTACTTATATGATTTTTCCTCAAAACATACTCTTATAGTATTCTAATATGAATTCAGTAGTTAATATAAGGTTTTATTAAACATTTGTCAGTTATTTATATGATTTCTCCTCAAAACATACTCTTATAGTATTCTAATATGAATTTAGTAGTTAATATAAGGTTTTATTAAACATTTGTTAGTTATTTATATGATTTCTCCTCAAAACATACTCTTATAGTATTCTAATATAAATTTAATAGTTAATATAAGGTTTTATTCAACATTTGTTAGTTACTTATATGATTTCTCCTCAAAACATACTCTTATAGTATTCTAATATGAATTTTGTAGTTAATATAAGGTTTTATTAAACATTTGTTATTTACTTATATGATTTTCCTCAAAATATACTCTAATAGTATTCTAATAAGAATTTAGTAGTTAATATAAAGTTTTATTAAACATTTGGTAGTTACTTATATGATTTCTCCTTAAAAAATACTCTTATAGTATTGTAATATGAATTTAATAGTTAATATAAGGTTTTATTCAACATTTGTTAGTTACTTATATGATTTCTCCTCAAAACATACTCCTATAGTATTCTAATATGAATTTAGTAGTTAATATAAGGTTTCATTAAACATTTGTTAATTACTTATATGATTTTTCCTCAAAACATACTCTTATAATATTCTAATAAGAATTTAGTAGTTAATATAAGGTTTTATTAAACATTTGTTAGTTACTTAAATGATTTCTCCTCAAAACATACTCTTATAGTATTCTAATATGAATTTTGTAGTTAATATAAGGTTTTATTAAACATTTGTTAGTTACTTATATGATTTCTCCTCAAAAGATACTCTTATAGTATTCTAATATGAATTTAGTAGTTAATATAAGGTTTTATTAAATATTTGTTAGTTACTTATATGATTTCTCCTCAAAACATACTCTTATAGTATTCAAATATGAATTTAGTAGTTAATAAAAGGTTTTATTAAATATTTGTTAGTTACTTATATGATTTCTCCTCAAAACATACTCTTATAGTATTATAATATGAATTTAGGAGTTAATATAAGGTTTTATTCAACATTTGTTAGTTACTTACACGAGTTTTCCTCAAAACATACTTTTTTCGTATTCTAACAACAATTTCTTAGTTAATATTAAATTTTATTAAACATTTGTGGTTACTTATATGATTTTCCTCAAAACATACTCTTATAGTATTCTATTATGAATTTAGTAGTTAATATAAGGTTTTATTAAACATTTGTTAGTTACTTATATGATTTCTCTTCAAAACATACTCTTATAGTATTCTAATATGAATTTAGTAGTTAATATAAGGTTTTATTAAACATTTGTTAGTTACTTATATGATATCTCCTCAAAACATAATCTTATATTATTCTAATATGAATTTAGTAGTTAATATAAGGTTTTATTAAACATTTGTTAGTTACTTATATGATTTCTACTCAAAACATACTCTTATAGTATTCTAATAAGAATTTAGTAGTTAATATAAGGTCTTATTAAGCATTTTTTATTTACTTATATGATTTTCCTGAAAACATACTCTTATAGTATTCTAATATGAGTTTTGTAGTTAATATAAGGTTTTATTAAACATTTGTTATTTACTTATGTGATTTTCCTCAAAATATACTCTAATAGTATTCTAATAAGAATTTAGTAGTTAATATAAGGTTTTATTAAACATTTGGTAGTTACTTAAATGATTTCTCCTCAAAACATAGTCTTATAGTATTCTAATATGAATTTAATAGTTAATATAAGGTTTTATTCAACATTTGTTAGTTACTTATATGATTTCTCCTCAAAACATACTCTTATAGTATTCTAATATGAATTTTGTAGTTAATATAAGGTTTTATTCAACATTTGTTAGTTACTTACATGAGTTTTCCTCAAAACTTACTTTTATAGTATTCTAACAACAATCTCTTAGTTAATATACAGTTTGAATAAACATTTGTAGTTACTTATATGATTTTTCCTCAAAACATACTCTTATAGTATTCGAATAAGAATTTTATAGTTAATAAAAGGTTTACCTAAACATTGTTTAATTACTTATATGATTTTTCCTCAAAAGATATTCATATAGTATTCTAATATGAATTTAGTAGTTAATATAAGGTTTCGTTAAACATTTGTTAATTACTTATATGATTTTTCCTCAAAACATACTCTTATAGTATTCTAATAAGAATTTAGTAGTTAATATAAGGTTTTATTAAACATTTGTTATTTACTTATATGATTTTCCTCAAAACATACTCTTATAGTATTCTAATATGAATTTAGTAGTTAATATAAGGTTTTATTAAACATTTGTTAGTTACTTATATGATTTCTCCTCTAAACATACTCTTATAGTATTCTAATATGAATTTAGTAGTTAATATAAGGTTTTATTAAACATTTGTTAGTTACTTATATGATTTCTCCTCAAAACATACTCTTATAGTATTCTAATATGAATTTAGTAGTTAATATAAGTTTTTATTAAATATTTGTTAGTTACTTATATGATTTCTCCTCAAAATATACTCTTATAGTATTCTAATATGAATTTAGGAGTTAATATAAGGTTTTATTCAACATTTGTTAGTTACTTACATGAGTTTTCCTCAAAACATACTTTTATCGTATTCTAACAACAATTTCTTAGTTAATATACAGTTTCATTAAACATTTGTAGTTACTTATATGATTTCTCCTCAAATCATACTCTTATAGTATTATAATATGAATTTTGTAGTTAATATAAGGTTTTATTCAACATTTGTTAGTTATTTACATGGGTTTTCCTCAAAACTTACTTTTATAGTATTCTAACAACAAATTCTTAGTTAATATAGAGTTTTAATAAACATTTGTAGTTACTCATATGATTTTTCCTCAAAACATACTCTTATAGTATTCGAATAAGAATTTTATAGTTAATAAAAGGTTTTACTAAACATTTTATAATTACTTATATGATTTTTCCTCAAAAGATATTTATATAGTATTCTAATATGAATTTAGTAGTTAATATAAGGTTTCATTAAACATTTGTTAAATACTTATATGATTTTTTCTCAAAATATACTCTTATAGTATTCTAATAAGAATTTAGTAGTTAATATAAGGTTTTATTAAATATTTGTTAGTTACTTATATGATTTCTCCTCAAAACTTACTCTTATAAAATTCTAATAAGAATTTACTGTTAATATAAGGTTTTATTCAACATTTGTTATATACTTATATGATTTTTCCTCAAAACATACTCTTATTGTATTCTATTATTAATTTAGTAGTTAATATAATGTTTCATTCAACATTTGTTAGTTACTTACACGAGTTTTCCTCAAAACATACTTTTATCGTATTCCAACAACAATTTCTTAGTTAATATACAGTTTTATTAAACATTTGTTAATTACTTATATGATTTTCCCTCAAAACATACTCTTATAGTATTCTAATAAGAATTCAATAGTTAATATAAGGTTTTATTAAAAATTTGTTATTTACTTATATGATTTTCCTCAAAACATACTCTTATAGTATTCTAATTTGAATTTAGTAGTTAATATAAGGTTTTATTAAACATTTGTTAGTTACCTATATGATTTCTCCTCAAATTATACTCTTATAGTATTCTAATATTAATTTTGTAGTTAATATAAGGTTTTATTCAACATTTGTTAGTTACTTACATGAGTTTTCCTCAAAACATACTTTTATAGTATTCTAACAACAATTTCGTAGTTAATATACAATTTTAATAAATATTTGTAGTTACTTATATGATTTTTCCTCAAAACATACTCTTATAGTATTCGAATAAGAATTTTATAGTTAAGAAAAGGTTTTACTAAACATTTGTTAATTACTTATATAATTTTTCGTCAAAACATACGTTTATAGTATTCTAATGAGAATTTAGTAGTTAATATAAGGTTTTATTAAACATTTGTTATTTACTTATAAGGTTTTATTAAACATTTGTTAGTTACTTATATGATTTTTCCTCAAAACATACTCTTATAGTATTCTAATATGAATTCAGTAGTTAATATAAGGTTTTATTAAACATTTGTCAGTTATTTATATGATTTCTCCTCAAAACATACTCTTATAGTATTCTAATATGAATTTAGTAGTTAATATAAGGTTTTATTAAACATTTGTTAGTTATTTATATGATTTCTCCTCAAAACATACTCTTATAGTATTCTAATATAAATTTAATAGTTAATATAAGGTTTTATTCAACATTTGTTAGTTACTTATATGATTTCTCCTCAAAACATACTCTTATAGTATTCTAATATGAATTTTGTAGTTAATATAAGGTTTCATTCAACATTTGTTAGTTACTTACATGAGTTTTCCTCAAAACTTACTTTTATAGTATTCTAACAACAATTTCTTAGTTAATATACAGTTTTAATAAACATTTGTAGTTACTTATATGATTTTTCCTGAAAACATACTCTTATAGTATTCGAATAAGAATTTTATAGTTAATAAAAGGTTTTACTAAACATTGTTTAATTACTTATATGATTTTTCCTCAAAAGATATTCATATAGTATTCTAATATGAATTTAGTAGTTAATATAAGGTTTCATTAAACATTTGTTAATTACTTATATGATTTTTCCTCAAAACATACTCTTATAGTATTCTAATAAGAATTTAGTTGTTAATATAAGGTTTTATTAAAAATTTGTTATTTACTTATATGATTTTCCTCAAAACATACTCTTATAGTATTCTAATATGAATTTAGTAGTTAATATAAGGTTTTATTAAACATTTGTTCGTTACTTATATGATTTCTCCTCAAAACATACTCTTATAGTATTCTAATATGAATTTTGTAATTAATATAACGTTTTATTCAACATTTGTTAGTTACTTATATGATTTCTCCTCAAAACATACTCTTTAGTATTCTAATATGAATTTAGTAGTTAATATAAGGTTTTATTAAAAATTTGTTAGTTACTTATATGATTTCTCCTCAAAACATACTCTTATAGTATTCTAATATGAATTTAGGAGTTAATATAAGGTTTTATTCAACATTTGTTAGTTACTTACATGAGTTTTCCTCAAAACATACTTTTATCGTATTCTAACAACAATTTCTTAGTTAATATACAGTTTCATTAAACATTTGTAGTTACTTATATGATTTTTCCTCAAAACATACTCTTATAGTATTCTAATAAGAATTTAGTAGTTAATATAAGGTCTTATTAAACATTTTTTATTTACTTATATGATTTTCCAGAAAACATACTCTTATAGTATTCTAATATGAATTTTGTAGTTAATATAAGGTTTTATTAAACATTTGTTATTTACTTATATGATTTTCCTCAAAATATACTCTAATAGTATTCTAATAAGAATTTAGTAGTTAATATAAGGTTTTATTAAACATTTGGTAGTTACTTATATGATTTCTCCTCAAAAAATACTCTTATAGTATTCTAATATGAATTTAATAGTTAATATAAGGTTTTATTCAACATTTGTTAGTTACTTATATGATTTCTCCTCAAAACATACTCATATAGTATTCTAATATGAATTTTGTAGTTAATATAAGGTTTTATTCAACATTTGTTAGTTACTTACATGAGTTTACCTCAAAACTTACTTTTATAGTATTCTAACAACAATTTCTTAGTTAATATACAGTTTTAATAAACATTTGTAGTTACTTATATGATTTTTCCTCAAAACATACTGTTATAGTATTCGAATAAGAATTTTATAGTTAATAAAAGGTTTTACTAAACATTGTTTAATTACTTATATGATTTTTCCTCAAAAGATATTCATATAGTATTCTAATATGAATTTAGTAGTTAATATAAGGTTTCATTAAACATTTGTTAATTACTTATATGATTTTTCCTCAAAACATACTCTTATAGTATTCTAATAAGAATTTAGTTGTTAATATAAGGTTTTATTAAAAATTTGTTATTTACTTATATGATTTTCCTCAAAACATACTCTTATAGTATTCTAATATGAATTTAGGAGTTAATATAAGGTTTTATTCAACATTTGTTAGTTACTTACACGAGTTTTCCTCAAAACATACTTTTTTCGTATTCTAACAACAATTTCTTAGTTAATATTAAATTTTATTAAACATTTGTGGTTACTTATATGATTTTCCTCAAAACATACTCTTATAGTATTCTATTATGAATTTAGTAGTTAATATAAGGTTTTATTAAACATTTGTTAGTTACTTATATGATTTCTCTTCAAAACATACTCTTATAGTATTCTAATATGAATTTAGTAGTTAATATAAGGTTTTATTAAACATTTGTTAGTTACTTATATTGTAAAGGCCCGAGTTTTTAAATAATAAATTTTAATAAATAATATAAATGGATTTGAGTCAAAAAAATAATAAGATAAAATAAAATAAAAATTCGGATATTTCAAGAAAAACTCGTCCTTAATTTCCTAAATCGAAATTGAAATCCTTAAAACGAGTTCCGGCATTATTTAATTGGAAATTTATAATACGTTATACTATGCTTTTATATACCGAAAATTTAAAATAATATTTGGAGTCTTATATTAAATTCGGATTTGGAAAATTAAGGAGTATATTAAACGTGTCGGGATAAGATCGAGCGAGCGGGTTGCGAGGTTTAGATTTCGGGTACTTTGAATTTTGACCTTGGGACCACATCTAGTTCTACTCCCCTCTCTCTCACATCCTAATTCAAAGATGCCCTTCAGTCCCCTTTGTCGATTAGCAGCAGAGGCACTCCCCTTTTACACCCTTCTGAACCTCACATGACAACTCTCCTCTCCTCTTCTTTTTGCCCTCAAATGCTCAGCTTTCCCCTCCCCTTTCTGCCTGTAAGAACAACTCAGGCCTCTCTTCACCTCTTTTCAATCCCCCGTTTGTCCAGCGGTAGTCAAGCCAAGACTGCACTTCCAACTTCATAACTAATACCCACACAACAATACACCCATCTCCCTTGTTCTGTTCTTCATAATCGAAGCCACCTCCCTCCGCCGCCAGTTCGTTGCTTTCCGGCCACCACAACCACCACCACATTCACTCTCGTCGAACAGCAGCAGCCCCGTTCTTTCGGAGCCAGCGCCGTCGGAGAAGCTCCTCTCCCTCCCTGTTCTCGCAGCCCCCACCTCTTGCAACCACCACAGCGCAGCACGCCCGAGCTCTCCATTCTTCTGTTTTCCGAGCACTTCTCGAGCGCCTCCCGAGCACCCAGGCGCTGTCAGGAGCCACCCCGACGAAGCCGCCGCCGCCGAGTCTCCTCCCTGTTTCTTCGGTTCGATCGGTGAGTTCTCGATCTTCTGTTCCGAGTCGAAGCCGTGAAAAGCTTGACCTTTAACCTCCCTGTACTCTCTCCATGCCTCTAGGATTTGGATTTCGCCTCCGACGCAGCCAATCGGACTCCGACGAAGCTCAATTCAACCCCGACGAATCTCTTCTCCGGCGAACTTCGAACCTCGGTGAGCTTTCCCTTCCTCCTTCCTTCTTGGTCGTTTTGTGTCATTGATGTCGGGGGGAGTCCAGTGTGTAGTAGTCGGGCTGGGAGAACGTCACCGGCGGGCCTGAGCCCTTCTTCCTCTTTCCGTTTCCGAGCGCTGGGAGCTCTGTCAGAGCTTGAGGGAGACCTTCTTCCTTTCTTTGTCTTGGGTTGGGGCCGGGTTTCACATTGAGGAATTGGGCTTGGGCCCATTTTGCTTCCGGATCCGGTTATATCACATTTGGAAATGGTTTCAGTTGGGGACAAATTTTAACCGGATCCCATTCTCTTTCTTCTTGCTTTGTTGGGCTCGGGTTTGGAGTTTGGTCCGGGTTAGAGTGTTGGGCCTGCTGGGTATCCTTTCCTTGCATTTACCATTGTTATAAAATGTGATAGGATGGTTATGTATGTGTTATATTATATATGATTACAATGCGTATATTTATGTAAATGTTAGACGTATTGTGATGATTTAAATATGCTATTACAGGAATGTTAAAATGATTTATTGTTATTAAATTAGAAATATGGCTTGTGTTATTTTAGTAATAAATATATACATATATATATATATATATATTAATGATAAATTGTTTAAAAGGAGTTTTCAAGTTTTCGGAAATATCTTTTAAGGATTTGTTGTTTGGGATATTAAAATGCCGGAATTAATTCTCTAATATGATTTTGAGGTATTGGTTTTGAGGTTTGAATATTTAAATATCGGGATTCTTTGTCTTGGTTTGGTGGTGTTGGTTTTGATAAGGAAGTTTGGAAATATGGGTGGTACGATTTTATTAATGGGTTGGATTGGAAGTAAATGATTTTGGTTGATGATTGGCCTTAGCGAAAAGGTTTTGGAAAATGGTTTTACTATCGGTTGGTTTTGAGCATGTTGAGAACATGGAGTTCGTGTGTATGATTGATGGACCGGTAGCTGATGAAAATGGCTTGATGATAGGTGTGTATTGCTTTTGGATTGCTTTGGACTTGTATTGGGCCCTTGTTTGTGTTATCTTGCTGTTCTGCATCTCCAGGTAAGTCTCTTCGGAGCTTACTCAGATTGAATAGAGTGATTCCCTGCTATAGGTGCATGATATACTAGGTGTTGCATTCATAATCAGCATGCCATGTAGTACCATGCTAGGTTGCATCGATCGTTGAGCATTCTCTTTTCTTTGTGCGTATGTAAACAGAACGGCCGTATCTGTGATAGTCCTAGAGTCTTTGCTAGGGTCATAGGGTAGCCCAGCCTCATCGGGTACCCTGAGTCAATCGAGTACTTCCTTATATTATGATATGCCTGAGGGCTTTATTGTGGAGCGGGTTAGGCATGCGTGCCGCCCTATTATGAATGAATGCATTCACGAGCTGGCCAGTCTCCGCCTGTCGGAAGGGGTGGAGGTAGGAGAGGGATATGCCACTTGGCATTGTCTTGGGCCCTTTACAGTATTTCTGCACATTATTATGAACTAGGAGCATGCTAGTGTGTTTGAATTTCGTACTGCATTAGAGCATCTTTATTAGGTATAGCGTATATGTGTGCTTATGGTTGGGATGCAGAGTAAAGTGGGCATCGATCTGATCCCGCTCCAAATCAATTTTTTTAGGAATTAATTATGTTCATCCCATCGGTGCTGTTTGCTTATTGTGCGGGTCATTTTGTCGGCGGAGAGTGAGCGCTGGAGTTATAGACTTCACCAGACTCTGACTATATTGTTTTGGACTTATATTTTTGACTCCGTTTTGACCCGGCTCCGCCGTGGCACCCACTTGTATCTTTACTTTGCTTCCGCTTACTTTCGTTTGAAATGGATTCTGCGACAGTCTTAGGACAGGTTAAGGGTACCCAACGGCCCTTCGAGGTTTTAGGGTTTGAAATCCCTCTTTCTACAAATCTTAAAATGAGTTTGAAACCTCGACCCGTACCTGGATTGCAAGATCCGAACAAGGGGTTTTATCCCTTGAAACGTAACCCAGAAATTATAATTCTGGGCCGTTACAAAGATGGTATCAGAGCTGAGGTTGTGCAATTCGGGTACACAAGGGTCGAGTGTATGTTTTGGAAAATCGCCCATGAATTTCAAAGGATTTGAAAGGATTTTAAGAAGGGCAAAATGAATTTAAGATGCCTAACCCAAATCGGACTAAGTAACGAACTTGGCTTGTTATAAAAGAGGAAACCGACTAAAGAGGGGATCGAGTGGGTAGCAAGACGTTAGACCATCCCTATTGGATGTAGTTGGAAATGGGTAGGCGAAATATTAGCTTGTTCTTTACAGATGGGTCTGGAAGACTCCAAGGAGGTCATTATGAGTGTCACTAACTGATTATGTGTTGTGTGCTTGCTATGCTAGATAACTGACTGGTATGCCTAACAATTAAATGTGTATTGACTGATCTGTGAAAACGGAATAGTGAGAGCACCCTTGTTTCTGTATGGTCAACCCAGTTGTGTGTAATAGCCCTTCTACTATACTAAACCCTTGACGATCTTATCGAGTCTTTCTCCCAAATGTCAGTATCTTTCATGGGAATCAGGTTGGTAAACACATTGTGTCGGAAAATCATGTATGGATACGGAGGTTGTCTGGGTGAGTATTGGTAGGTAGTTCTTGGTGTCATTTTGAGTCAAGAGTAAGGTGTTTCTGAGATTGTCCTTCTCAATCCTTATGACGATCAACTAGAGTGTCCTTTCCATAAAGAGTCGTACCAGAGTCACACGGGAAAGAGGGGTGATAAGTCGGTTGGGAAAAGTCAATGGTTGCCCTTAGGGATCTCTGTCCGGTTGTAATGGTGACTCTCTATGAAAACCATGACATGATTCTGTAATCTTCCGTGTGTGCCTCGCAAATGATCATATTAGTATAAGGCTACTCATGTTATGCCTTGTTTTCCATCATGATTATATGTTGTCATAGCATGCCCACTTGACATATTGTATTAATTGCGCTAATGATCAATTAAAAGCATGAACCACATGATATGAACCTATATGCTTGTTGTTTTGCCTGGGTTAGGTACATGATAGTGTGATCGGCTCGTCTTGGTATGAATGCTGATAGATGATCGTCTTAGCATGTTGGATGATGACGTGTCAATGCTTATTATCCTTTGGTAACAAGAATCTATAGTATTCTCATTCGTTTTGTATTCGGCAGATTACTTAACGTTGATTGTTTTGCAATTTGCGTTGTTGTGTGATTACTTGCGTTGGATGGAGAATATGTGGTACGATTGAATCTTGAGAAATGCGTGTTTATCTTAGTATGTGTTGGTTCGAGCTCATGTCCCCGTATTCTAGTCATATTTCCATTACTTAAACTCGTAGTATACATCGTAAAAACCTTCCTCATGCTTCTGTATTGTTGGAATGTGATTGAATTGAATTCTTGCATGTCGTCATGATTAGTGTATGCATGCATCGTATGTTATGTTGAGTCTTTAGTATCATGTAGGATCCCTGGTTGTGACTCGTGTGAATTATATCTTGCCTGCATTATTGCCGATTCTCTCTCGAGCTAGGTTCCTGATAGTGTGGTTCTTCCCTCTTTCCATTACCATAACCTGTCTTACTCATGCAAGATAATTGATGTTGAATTCAATGATTGATTTGCTTTTCGTAATGGTTAATCATAGCATGCTCACATGTTATCGCTCGGTGGTATTTCCCTATTACCCTATGATATCCTCTCATGCTTGTATAAATGTATGACTTGGCACCTCGTATAGTCACACACCACCTTATGTTATGATTTCGCATACGCATGATGAATGAATGTTAGGGCGGATTTAGTCGAGTTACCTCGATTGTGTTCATGTTCGATATGCGCTAGTATTGTCTTGTAGGGCTTATGATTTCTAAAATGACTCGCTAAATGACCACGTGTTGTACTGGTTCTATGATGTGATGACTATTGTACCATACATGTGCTATATGCCGGTTCGTTCTTAGCATAATTATAATACATTGTCCATGATGTCCTTCTTGTTATTTTGATGATGCCTCATGTTTCGTGAATATTATGTTGAGCTCCTCTTAATGACTCTTGACTATGCTTGTATTACATCATGTATCGCTAGTATCGTGTGGGACTCATGATTTCTAAATGTATCTCGTCATATGATTACGTGCCATTATTGACCTATTATATGATCATTGTGTTAGATGAGGTAGTTACTATGTTGCTATTATATGTTCTCGTATGGTGCATACACCAAGCTCGTGCATTGTTCATATATGTGATAATTGTGATGCTCAATAAATCCCACGTATCCTGTTTAAAGTTGCTGAGCATATCTGTTTCCATGGAATCACATACTACTAGTTTATCTCGCATGCATCCGTGTATGACTTGATTGTGTCTTTTGGAATGAATACGCATGTTCTTTTCCTTTGAGATAGGTACATGTTAGTGTGGGTTAATTAAATTGATATGCTCCATGATGAATTCGTGTTACTTGTCGCGATTATAACCTAATAGACTTCCATAAGGGCATTGTTGTCATTCTCGGGTCAGAGTCTAGTCCCTAGTCTTGTCATCCTTAGCTTTATTCGTAGTTGTTTCCGAGAGGAACATCGGGTTGTTCACTCTTGTCACTCCCCTATCTCCGCTAACTTGGACTCACCCGCGATAGCGACCGCATGGGAAAGAGAAAGAAAGTTGCATAGCGATAGAGCAGTGTGGCGGAAGCGTGGGCCCATAACCCACGGGCCTCAGGATCTATGATGTCAGCGGAACGGGCACGCATCGAAGATCACGGTTACTGTGTACGATATGATTTGCAAGCGGGATTGTTCTCCGTTCGAATTGCTAACCCTTTTGAATGTGTTGACGACGATATTGCACTGACATAGCAATGAGATTTATGTGTTGATGTGCTGAATTGAAAATGACCGTTGCCTGATTATCGGTTGTGTATGATGATATGATTTGATGGCTTATAGATCTCATGTACCATGATGTCTTGACGTGTTGCTACTCTAAGTTGTTAAACATGATTTGGATTCCTTTGCCTGTAAAATATGAACTGCAAATGCTGAAAACCTGAATTGTTTATCTTCTAAGGTTATGATGCAACTTGCTATCATGACTTGGTTATGTGCATACATGATGAATTGTAATAATGATTGAGCATGATGATAAATTGAAACTTGTTGACATAGTTGCACTACTTGATTATGAACCCATGATGCTATGTTTATAAATGCTGGTTGACATGATGTAGATCTTATATGTGATGATTTCATGATTGCTTCTTCCTTAAACCTGTGGGTGAGGTCGTTGGTAGCGTGGTAGAAGAGTGGTGAAAGAGCTTGAGTGGTTAGGATGATCGGGGATGTTGTGAGATAAGTCGCAAGAGAGAGTTGTTGGCTTAGGTAAGACCGCGTGAGTTTTGGGATTGTAAGAGGCAATACTTGGTGGGTTCCGTTGAGCTTCTAGGTGAATATTGGGTGAGAGTATGCATGGTTAGGGATAGGTCGGCTGGGCGATGATCGAGGAATTTCTAGAGGAGATGTGCGATTAGCAGGGCAGGATGCGTGTGAAACCTTGGGAAGTGTGAGAAGCGTAAGAAATGGCCTTGTGGATGTTGAAGACATAGTACAAGAGGGTACTCGGGCATGAGGTTAGAGATAGGAGTTGGGTTCTTAGAGGTGGATGGCTAGTGAGGGTGCTTGGTGGAATGAGGGGCGAGATTGGAATATCGAGATGGATTGTGACTTGATCTGATGTTGGTGAGTCTAGAAGGGGATTGGTCTTAGCTTGAGAGAGGAAGATGGGCGAGTGGGGATTGTGTTTTAATTTGACTGGTATGATGTGAGTATTTTCTTGCTTGTGTGAATTATTAATATGTGTTGGCATGATGTTATGTAGCAACTATGATGAATCTGATATGGGATTACATGCTGATATGCAATATTAAAATGTAGTTGGTAGTGACAAGTGTTACCATGATATATTGATGCATTGCTATCCTACTATGTCGTTTAGAAGCATGTTATGATATGATATATGAATCATGGAATAAGGACATGTTGCTATGTGAAAACATGATATTATATTATGAGGTGATAAAGCACGATGTTATGTTATATGATCGTTAAGCATGATTGTAAGTATGTTATATGATGAATATGACTTTGAGGATGAATATATATGATTTGTATATATGAGATAATGATATCAAATTTCTAAATGATTGTTATATGACCTTGTGATGAGTTAAGACGGTGTTTGGTGAATATGCTGACCTTCGATGACTGATATACTGCCTGACCTCCCCTTTCGCGGGATCTTAATAACATGACTTGTTGTGTTGATGTGTTGACAATGAGTTTGATTCGTTGACCTTATGATGGGGATGTACCTGTTATGACCTTGGTGTGATATCGAGATGTGTGTTATGATTTTGGCATAGGTGCATATTATGACCTTTAGTATGATGTGGAGACGTTGATGTGATCTTGTGGCAGTGTGCTGGCATATGTTTGAGACTTGTCATATGATGTACTCGTTGAGGACCGATTGGTTATGTGATTATGCATTGCTTATGACTTGTGAAACTTGCTTGAATTGAGATTCATAGATTGATTTGATTATTGAAACTAGGAAGAGAATATGGGATTAGCCCTTAGAGGTGGATGATTCCACCTCCTGATTTCTGGATGTGATTGATTGTTATGAGGGAAGCTGATTTGGTTTTGGAGGATTTTGACGAAATCTTGATCAATACGATTTGACTTGTTTGGTGTAAATTAGTTGATTGGTTAAACTTTGGATTTGAATATTTTGAGCGGTTTTGAAAGTGACCAATTTGGATTTTAAAAGAATGAACGATATCGAGAATTTTGAGGCTAATCTTTATTTTCAATTGCGGAACCCCCTTTGAAACTTTTCAAACCCGGGCAACTCTATGATACTTCACGAAGTGGATATAAGCATTTTATGAGGGCGCTTGTAGGGTGCTTACTAAGACCTAGTGATGACATTGTAGAACTTCTAGAGTTGTGGCACTTCCGAAAAGTCGAAGCGAGGATGTGATAGGGGCGCTTATCGCATACTTGTCAAGGCCAATTGGAGATGTCACGACCGTGACTAGGATGTTGTGAGAATCCCGGAAGACGCAACCGAGATGATTACAAGATTCTGGACATGGTCCTTGGACTCATCAATTTCAAACTTCATCCCCTACTTTATTTTGGTTTTAGTCTCGGGGACGAGACTTGTTTTTAGAGGTGGATGATGTAAAGGCCCGAGTTTTTAAATAATAAATTTTAATAAATAATATAAATGGATTTGAGTCAAAAAAATAATAAGATAAAATAAAATAAAAATTCGGATATTTCAAGAAAAACTCGTCCTTAATTTCCTAAATCGAAATTGAAATCCTTAAAACGAGTTCCGGCATTATTTAATTGGAAATTTATAATACGTTATACTATGCTTTTATATACCGAAAATTTAAAATAATATTTGGAGTCTTATATTAAATTCGGATTTGGAAAATTAAGGAGTATATTAAACGTGTCGGGATAAGATCGAGCGAGCGGGTTGCGAGGTTTAGATTTCGGGTACTTTGAATTTTGACCTTGGGACCACATCTAGTTCTACTCCCCTCTCTCTCACATCCTAATTCAAAGATGCCCTTCAGTCCCCTTTGTCGATTAGCAGCAGAGGCACTCCCCTTTTACACCCTTCTGAACCTCACATGACAACTCTCCTCTCCTCTTCTTTTTGCCCTCAAATGCTCAGCTTTCCCCTCCCCTTTCTGCCTGTAAGAACAACTCAGGCCTCTCTTCACCTCTTTTCAATCCCCCGTTTGTCCAGCGGTAGTCAAGCCAAGACTGCACTTCCAACTTCATAACTAATACCCACACAACAATACACCCATCTCCCTTGTTCTGTTCTTCATAATCGAAGCCACCTCCCTCCGCCGCCAGTTCGTTGCTTTCCGGCCACCACAACCACCACCACATTCACTCTCGTCGAACAGCAGCAGCCCCGTTCTTTCGGAGCCAGCGCCGTCGGAGAAGCTCCTCTCCCTCCCTGTTCTCGCAGCCCCCACCTCTTGCAACCACCACAGCGCAGCACGCCCGAGCTCTCCATTCTTCTGTTTTCCGAGCACTTCTCGAGCGCCTCCCGAGCACCCAGGCGCTGTCAGGAGCCACCCCGACGAAGCCGCCGCCGCCGAGTCTCCTCCCTGTTTCTTCGGTTCGATCGGTGAGTTCTCGATCTTCTGTTCCGAGTCGAAGCCGTGAAAAGCTTGACCTTTAACCTCCCTGTACTCTCTCCATGCCTCTAGGATTTGGATTTCGCCTCCGACGCAGCCAATCGGACTCCGACGAAGCTCAATTCAACCCCGACGAATCTCTTCTCCGGCGAACTTCGAACCTCGGTGAGCTTTCCCTTCCTCCTTCCTTCTTGGTCGTTTTGTGTCATTGATGTCGGGGGGAGTCCAGTGTGTAGTAGTCGGGCTGGGAGAACGTCACCGGCGGGCCTGAGCCCTTCTTCCTCTTTCCGTTTCCGAGCGCTGGGAGCTCTGTCAGAGCTTGAGGGAGACCTTCTTCCTTTCTTTGTCTTGGGTTGGGGCCGGGTTTCACATTGAGGAATTGGGCTTGGGCCCATTTTGCTTCCGGATCCGGTTATATCACATTTGGAAATGGTTTCAGTTGGGGACAAATTTTAACCGGATCCCATTCTCTTTCTTCTTGCTTTGTTGGGCTCGGGTTTGGAGTTTGGTCCGGGTTAGAGTGTTGGGCCTGCTGGGTATCCTTTCCTTGCATTTACCATTGTTATAAAATGTGATAGGATGGTTATGTATGTGTTATATTATATATGATTACAATGCGTATATTTATGTAAATGTTAGACGTATTGTGATGATTTAAATATGCTATTACAGGAATGTTAAAATGATTTATTGTTATTAAATTAGAAATATGGCTTGTGTTATTTTAGTAATAAATATATACATATATATATATATATATATTAATGATAAATTGTTTAAAAGGAGTTTTCAAGTTTTCGGAAATATCTTTTAAGGATTTGTTGTTTGGGATATTAAAATGCCGGAATTAATTCTCTAATATGATTTTGAGGTATTGGTTTTGAGGTTTGAATATTTAAATATCGGGATTCTTTGTCTTGGTTTGGTGGTGTTGGTTTTGATAAGGAAGTTTGGAAATATGGGTGGTACGATTTTATTAATGGGTTGGATTGGAAGTAAATGATTTTGGTTGATGATTGGCCTTAGCGAAAAGGTTTTGGAAAATGGTTTTACTATCGGTTGGTTTTGAGCATGTTGAGAACATGGAGTTCGTGTGTATGATTGATGGACCGGTAGCTGATGAAAATGGCTTGATGATAGGTGTGTATTGCTTTTGGATTGCTTTGGACTTGTATTGGGCCCTTGTTTGTGTTATCTTGCTGTTCTGCATCTCCAGGTAAGTCTCTTCGGAGCTTACTCAGATTGAATAGAGTGATTCCCTGCTATAGGTGCATGATATACTAGGTGTTGCATTCATAATCAGCATGCCATGTAGTACCATGCTAGGTTGCATCGATCGTTGAGCATTCTCTTTTCTTTGTGCGTATGTAAACAGAACGGCCGTATCTGTGATAGTCCTAGAGTCTTTGCTAGGGTCATAGGGTAGCCCAGCCTCATCGGGTACCCTGAGTCAATCGAGTACTTCCTTATATTATGATATGCCTGAGGGCTTTATTGTGGAGCGGGTTAGGCATGCGTGCCGCCCTATTATGAATGAATGCATTCACGAGCTGGCCAGTCTCCGCCTGTCGGAAGGGGTGGAGGTAGGAGAGGGATATGCCACTTGGCATTGTCTTGGGCCCTTTACAGTATTTCTGCACATTATTATGAACTAGGAGCATGCTAGTGTGTTTGAATTTCGTACTGCATTAGAGCATCTTTATTAGGTATAGCGTATATGTGTGCTTATGGTTGGGATGCAGAGTAAAGTGGGCATCGATCTGATCCCGCTCCAAATCAATTTTTTTAGGAATTAATTATGTTCATCCCATCGGTGCTGTTTGCTTATTGTGCGGGTCATTTTGTCGGCGGAGAGTGAGCGCTGGAGTTATAGACTTCACCAGACTCTGACTATATTGTTTTGGACTTATATTTTTGACTCCGTTTTGACCCGGCTCCGCCGTGGCACCCACTTGTATCTTTACTTTGCTTCCGCTTACTTTCGTTTGAAATGGATTCTGCGACAGTCTTAGGACAGGTTAAGGGTACCCAACGGCCCTTCGAGGTTTTAGGGTTTGAAATCCCTCTTTCTACAAATCTTAAAATGAGTTTGAAACCTCGACCCGTACCTGGATTGCAAGATCCGAACAAGGGGTTTTATCCCTTGAAACGTAACCCAGAAATTATAATTCTGGGCCGTTACATATATGATATCTCCTCAAAACATAATCTTATATTATTCTAATATGAATTTAGTAGTTAATATAAGGTTTTATTAAACATTTGTTAGTTACTTATATGATTTCTACTCAAAACATACTCTTATAGTATTCTAATAAGAATTTAGTAGTTAATATAAGGTCTTATTAAGCATTTTTTATTTACTTATATGATTTTCCTGAAAACATACTCTTATAGTATTCTAATATGAGTTTTGTAGTTAATATAAGGTTTTATTAAACATTTGTTATTTACTTATGTGATTTTCCTCAAAATATACTCTAATAGTATTCTAATAAGAATTTAGTAGTTAATATAAGGTTTTATTAAACATTTGGTAGTTACTTAAATGATTTCTCCTCAAAACATAGTCTTATAGTATTCTAATATGAATTTAATAGTTAATATAAGGTTTTATTCAACATTTGTTAGTTACTTATATGATTTCTCCTCAAAACATACTCTTATAGTATTCTAATATGAATTTTGTAGTTAATATAAGGTTTTATTCAACATTTGTTAGTTACTTACATGAGTTTTCCTCAAAACTTACTTTTATAGTATTCTAACAACAATCTCTTAGTTAATATACAGTTTGAATAAACATTTGTAGTTACTTATATGATTTTTCCTCAAAACATACTCTTATAGTATTCGAATAAGAATTTTATAGTTAATAAAAGGTTTACCTAAACATTGTTTAATTACTTATATGATTTTTCCTCAAAAGATATTCATATAGTATTCTAATATGAATTTAGTAGTTAATATAAGGTTTCATTAAACATTTGTTAATTACTTATATGATTTTTCCTCAAAACATACTCTTATAGTATTCTAATAAGAATTTAGTAGTTAATATAAGGTTTTATTAAACATTTGTTATTTACTTATATGATTTTCCTCAAAACATACTCTTATAGTATTCTAATATGAATTTAGTAGTTAATATAAGGTTTTATTAAACATTTGTTAGTTACTTATATGATTTCTCCTCTAAACATACTCTTATAGTATTCTAATATGAATTTAGTAGTTAATATAAGGTTTTATTAAACATTTGTTAGTTACTTATATGATTTCTCCTCAAAACATACTCTTATAGTATTCTAATATGAATTTAGTAGTTAATATAAGTTTTTATTAAATATTTGTTAGTTACTTAAATGATTTCTCCTCAAAATATACTCTTATAGTATTCTAATATGAATTTAGGAGTTAATATAAGGTTTTATTCAACGTTTGTTAGTTACTTACATGAGTTTTCCTCAAAATATACTTTTATCGTATTCTAACAACAATTTCTTAGTTAATATACAGTTTCATTAAACATTTGTAGTTACTTATATGATTTCTCCTCAAATCATACTCTTATAGTATTATAATATGAATTTTGTAGTTAATATAAGGTTTTATTCAACATTTGTTAGTTATTTACATGGGTTTTCCTCAAAACTTACTTTTATAGTATTCTAACAACAAATTCTTAGTTAATATAGAGTTTTAATAAACATTTGTAGTTACTCATATGATTTTTCCTCAAAACATACTCTTATAGTATTCGAATAAGAATTTTATAGTTAATAAAAGGTTTTACTAAACATTTTTTAATTACTTATATGATTTTTCCTCAAAAGATATTTATATAGTATTCTAATATGAATTTAGTAGTTAATATAAGGTTTCATTAAACATTTGTTAAATACTTATATGATTTTTTCTCAAAATATACTCTTATAGTATTCTAATAAGAATTTAGTAGTTAATATAAGGTTTTATTAAATATTTGTTAGTTACTTATATGATTTCTCCTCAAAACTTACTCTTATAAAATTCTAATAAGAATTTACTGTTAATATAAGGTTTTATTCAACATTTGTTATATACTTATATGATTTTTCCTCAAAACATACTCTTATTGTATTCTATTATTAATTTAGTAGTTAATATAATGTTTCATTCAACATTTGTTAGTTACTTACACGAGTTTTCCTCAAAACATACTTTTATCGTATTCCAACAACAATTTCTTAGTTAATATACAGTTTTATTAAACATTTGTTAATTACTTATATGATTTTCCCTCAAAACATACTCTTATAGTATTCTAATAAGAATTCAATAGTTAATATAAGGTTTTATTAAAAATTTGTTATTTACTTATATGATTTTCCTCAAAACATACTCTTATAGTATTCTAATTTGAATTTAGTAGTTAATATAAGGTTTTATTAAACATTTGTTAGTTACCTATATGATTTCTCCTCAAATTATACTCTTATAGTATTCTAATATTAATTTTGTAGTTAATATAAGGTTTTATTCAACATTTGTTAGTTACTTACATGAGTTTTCCTCAAAACATACTTTTATAGTATTCTAACAACAATTTCGTAGTTAATATACAATTTTAATAAATATTTGTAGTTACTTATATGATTTTTCCTCAAAACATACTCTTATAGTATTCGAATAAGAATTTTATAGTTAAGAAAAGGTTTTACTAAACATTTGTTAATTACTTATATAATTTTTCGTCAAAACATACGTTTATAGTATTCTAATGAGAATTTAGTAGTTAATATAAGGTTTTATTAAACATTTGTTATTTACTTATAAGGTTTTATTAAACATTTGTTAGTTACTTATATGATTTTTCCTCAAAACATATTCTTATAGTATTCTAATATGAATTCAGTAGTTAATATAAGGTTTTATTAAACATTTGTCAGTTATTTATATGATTTCTCCTCAAAACATACTCTTATAGTATTCTAATATGAATTTAGTAGTTAATATAAGGTTTTATTAAACATTTGTTAGTTATTTATATGATTTCTCCTCAAAACATGTAAAGGCTCGAATTTTTAAAATCATAATTTCTCAGAAAAACATAATAAAAATGAATCTAAAGCGGAATTTAACGAAAAACTCCCTAAATCAGATTTTAAGACTCATAAAACGGATTTCCGACCTAAATAAAATTTTGATAACTGACGTAAAATTTTCGGATCTGAAAATTTAATTGCGCGAGAGAAAGCGGGAATTTGGAAACTAACCTCGATAAACTAATTCTTGGAAATGAATTTTCGAGTATTCTCTTTTTTTTTGACCAACATTGGAACCATAAATTGGTCCTCTTCTTTTACACAACTAAACAAAATCCCTGCAATTCTCTCCCTCCCATCTGTTTCCCTCTTCTTCCCTGTATCCTCCTTTTTCTTTTCTGAGCAGACACGCCACCCTACCTTCCTCCTTTGACCTATTGCCCCTGCAGCAAGAAAGAAGACAAACCTCACCTTCCTTATCCTTTCATCCCCTTGTGAGCTGAGCAACCCCTTTCAGTTTCCCAAACCCGAAATCCCCATGTTTGAGCCTCCTACTACCACCGCAACACCCCACCACGGACCCCTCGGTTTCAATCAGGCCCGAGCAAGCCTCCGAGCCGACGCTAAAGCCGCACCTCCGTCCTTCCTGTTTTCCACTGATCCCTGCAGCCTCCATTCCTCCTCCCGTCGAGCCCCGCAGCAGCTCCTACGACGCCCGACGAAGCCTGGCTGAGTAACCCGGGAACCCGGAGCCGCCGACGCCACCTTCTTCCCCTTCCATTCCTTTGTTTTTCCGATTTGGGGTCGGTAAGCCCTCCCTCCCTTCCGTTCGCTCAAAACTTCACAAAGGTCAACCTTAATCCTCTTTTCTTCCTTCCCAGGCCGAGAGCGGTTCGTTTCCACCTCCGACGGGGCCGAATTGAGCTCCGAAGATGATTTCCGGCGAGTCGACGCCCTTGGTAAGCATCGAACCCCTTTCTTACCATGTTCCATCCCTTGTGTGCTTCTGTGTTCCTATTGCCTTGCCTGGTCGGAGAGAGTGAGTGAGTCCGTGTCGAGACCATGAGCGAGCTTGAAGATTCCGGCGAGATCGAGGCGACGAGAGCGGTACGAGAGAGCGAGTGAGAGAGGGTGTCGAGCGGCTGTGTGCGAGGACGAGAGAGGAGGGACGAGATGGCGACGCCCAGCTGAGGGCTTAGGACGCCGAGGAGGAGACGAGGAGGGCGGGGGAAAGCACCGCCGACGGGACCCTTTCGAACCGAGGCGGAAAATGGAGCTGAGGAAGAAGATGCACAGTGGCCGCGGGACCCTCCTCCACATCAGCAGCCATGTCAACGTGGGCCCATCTCTTTCATGTTACTTCTGGGTTCGGATTCAACATCAGCAAGAAGGGGTGGGTTTGGGCCTGGTATTGCTGGGCCGGACTTTTGGGTTTTAAATGAAAATGTGTTGTGAGCAAACTTACTTGCTAAACCTCAAAATTGTGAAGAGTTGGGTTCGGTTTTGAGTTTACAAAATAAGAGGGGTCGGTTTATAATTTTTATTAAAATAAGGGGCTGACTTTATTAAATAAAAATGGTTGGGGTTTTAAAGGATTTGGAAATGTTTAATGGAAGAGGATAATTCAAATATTAAATATTAATACTTGAGTGTTAAGCATAAAATATTATTAGTAAGATTTAAGGATATAATATCATGGTAATTTAAGACAAATAAAATATTACGAGACTTTATCGGAAAAGGGATTTGACGAGCATTTTCCAAGGCAGAATTTCTAACTAGTGAACTCATTTTTCTTCGAAACGGTTTTCGGGACTAACTCGGGAAATTATGTGATCAATGACTAACTAGCATGTTGATATGATTGATTGACTAATAGCATGATTTTGTGTGAACTAATGGCATGATTGATTGACTAATGGCGTGATAAAGTGTTAGACTTATGTATAGTTCACTTATGCCTTCGATATATGATGAATATGATGAACTTGTTATATATGATATGCGGATTGGTATCGCGGATATACTGTTGCTAATATATGAATGTGGCGGAATGGAATGATGAGAACGATATGATATCGAGGAATGTGGCAATGTGATGAATGGTTGAACTTGAAGAAATGACGATTGCGATATGGTTGTTATTCTCGTTGAATGATGTATGCTTTGAGTGCTTGAAATGATTAGACGTAGACTTATATATGTGTTCATATATGTATCTAGGTGATACCTTATCCTATGATTGATGTGTGCCAGACTTCCTATTATGCTGTTCTGCATAGCCAGGTAAGTCTCTCCGGAGCTTACTCAGATTGAATAGAGCTATTCCCTGCTATAGGTGCATGATATACTAGGTGTTGCATTCATGATCAGCATGCCATGTAGTACCATGCTAGGTTGCATTGATCGTTGAGCATTCTATTTCTCTATGTGTATGAAAACAGAACGGCCGTTATCTGTGAAGTAACTAGAGTCTTTGCTAGGGTCATAGGGTAGCCCAGCCTCATCGGGTACCCTGAGTCAATCGAGTACTTCCTTATATTATGATATGCCTGCGGGCTTTATTGTGGAGCGGGTTAGGCATGCGTGCCGCCCTATTATGAATGAATGCATTCACGAGCTGGCCAGTCTCCGCCTGTCGGAAGGGGTGGAGGTAGGAGAGGGATATGCCACTTGGCATTGTCTTGGGCCCTTTACAGTATTCTGCACATTATTATGAACTAGGAGCATGCTAGTGTGTTTAAATTTCGTACTGCATTAGAGCATCTTTATTAGGTATAGCGTATATGTGTGCTTATGGTTGGGATGCAGAGTTAAGTGGGCATCGATCTGATCCCGCTCCATATCAATTTTTTTAGGTATTATTTATGTTCATCCTATCGGTGCTGTTTGCTTGTTGCGCGGGTCATTTTGTCGGCGGAGAGTGAGCGCTGGGGTATAGACTTCACCAGACTCTGATTATACTTTTTCGGATTTACACTTTAGACTCCGTTTTGACCCGGCTCTGCCGTGGTACACATTTGTATTATACTTGTTTCCGCTAGTCGCATGATTTCTGATTTCCACGCTTAGATTACGACAGGTACAGGGGACTTCCCCGGGGATTCCAACGATCCCTTCGATTTTGGGTACGAAATCCCCCTTGAAAACATTAAAGTAAGCTTTCAAACCTTCAACCTGTACTCGGGGCGCAAGGTCCTAACGGGGGGTTTAATCCCTCGAAACGTAACTCGGGAATCATAATCCCGGGCCGTTACAAAGGGGTATCAGAGCTCAGGTTATGCAAACCGAGTATGATAGGTTGAAGTGGTTTTGGAAATGGCCCAAGGTTTTCAAATGGTTTTTCAAAATGTTTTAGAAAGGGCAAAATGAATTTAATATGGCTAACTCAGATAGACTAAATATGAATTTGACTCAATAAATCTGGTAATCAAACAAAGGGAAACGGTGGGGTAGTAAATGCGCTAGACCATCCCTATTGGATGTAGTTGGGAATGGGTAGGCAAAATACTAGCTTTCTTTTACAGACGGGGTTTGAATACTCCAAGGAGCCCGAGGGTTGGAGTAGCTTGGGTTAGGAGGCTGTGAGGTATTTGCCCCTCCGGTCAGCCGTCCCTCGAAGGACGGCATAGATCGTCTTGGTGATTATAACCAACTGGGCCCGAGGGCGATTCTCCTCGAAGAGGATCATATTAATCTCGTTGATTGCTTATATGCTGAGTGCTATTGTGCTTAGGATAGAGGACTAATCCGTATGCCTTGACTTGAATCATATATTGAATAACTGTGCAAACGGGATAGTGGGAGAACACCTTGTTCTTATGTCATTGGAACTCCTGTCTTGTTGGAATAGCTCTTCCATAACTCAAACCAGTGATGATTCTGACTCCGTCAACAATCCCACCAAAACATTTAGGCATGTTATCAAGGGTCGAAGAGCATCCGCTCTCCCCGTTTCGAGTCCTGTTTTGTATCCCACCATCAATGCCTCTATCGAGTCTCGTACCTTAGGTCGGTGTCTTCCACGGGAAAATTTGGGTTGGTCGACTAATGCCTTCGGAAATCGTGTTGGACGTGATGGTTACCTGAGTATGTTAGTGTGGGTGATGATCGTAGCAGTTTCGAGTTAGAAGTGAGTTATCTCAAAGATTCATCTCATTCAATCTTCGTAATGGGCAATCACGTCTTCTTGCCGCAAGAGTCTAAGCACGAGTTCTATCATCACATATCGGAAACAGTGTGAACATCCTTGCGTCCTACCCAGTGAGTCATGCTAGCGTCCCACGGGGAAACGGGGTCATGAGTCAGTGAATGCCCTTGGAGAATTCTGTCGGTTATAGTAGTAGATGTTCTTGGGATTGTGTGGCATAGTATGTTGATGTATTTCAGCATGACTAGTTGCTTGATATTTTGCATGGTTGCTCTTATGAAAAGATGTATGTGCTATATGTATGGAACTTCCATGATTATTGCCTCCCATGAATTAGGTCCATGATAGTGTAATCAACCCTCGATGTATGATTATTATATGAGATGATTACTTTAGCATGCCGAATTAATCTAATTAGACCTTGTTGATTGTGTATATGTTTAATGTGCAATTCTAGTATCATGTAGGACATATGTCTCCCGATTAAAGGCCCTCGTATTATCATGTGTCGTCCGTGTCTTACTCTGTGAATATGGATGTATATGATGCGATAGGTACATCTTAGTGTGCTTGCCTTAACCCCATGATATTATGACCTGCTTATGTGTGCACCTAAATGAATGATAAGTTGTGTACATGATACCCTTGATGTTGATAGGACTAGCATCACTCATGCCCCACATGTCCCTTGTCAGTTCATACGTGAATATTCTTAGTCTGTCCAGCATGATTAGTGCATGAGTTGATGATTTTTAGCCTGTTCTGCGTGCATATAATGTTGATTATGTGAACATGTTATGGATGCATAAGACGCTATTCTTTTAATAGGTACATTCTAGTGTGGAATAATATGATTGAGATATCTTGTGATTGTTGTGTGTTTGTTTGCCGCACATATAACATCATAGAATACCCTAAGGGCATTGTTGTAACTCTCGGGTTCGCGTCTTGTCTTGAGTCTCGTCGTCTCTAGCCCTGGTCCATGTCTGAACCCTTAAGGAAGTTGTGTCGCCCGCCCTTGTCTCTCCCCTATCTCCGTAACTTCTAATCCTTGCAATCCTTCAATGAGCGCCGACATGAACGAAAGAACCGACGACCAAGTGACACCGGAACGACGCAACAGAAGCGTGGTGGGTCCATGACCTATAGACTCCAAGGACGACGTCACCGATGGCAAAAGGAACGGATATACTTCAAGAATGGCAGTCGGGAGCAGGATCCTCCCAGCTAACTCGAGGAAGAGCACTCTTAATTCAAACTGCGGATTCTTCTATTAATCGGAATAGGTTTTGTGCGATAGGTCTAGAACTGACATGAGGGGATTGGTGGTGACGAATACACTAAACTAGTAGTGAATAATTGCCTGACTAACTTGTGCTTGCGATGATGTGCCTTGATGCTTGAGTTTACTGACTTGCTGGTAATTAGGTTATGGGCTATATATGTGGTGGTGTTTTCTTCTTGGGCATGAGTCGGGTGATTCCTCAGTGAGATGGGTCGGAAAGTGGCAGGTAGATTGAAGTCTTTGAGTTGGGTCATTGGTTGTGTAAGATGGAGTGCAGGAAAGATGTGTTAGCTTGGGTAGAGCCGAGTGAGTTAGGACTTGTCAGATATAGTTATTAGTGAGTATAATTGATCTCCAAGGTGGGTATTAGGTGAGGAGTAGAGTTAGCATGGCGAGATTTTGGGGGAGAGGTTCTAGTTAGAAGTGTCGGTAGGTAGTGGGTGCAAGTATATGTGATAGTTCTAGAGGTGGATGAGTGAGCTAGGAGTGGATTGGGTGAATGTGCCTAGGGGGGGGGGGAAGTGTCTAGGTAGTCCAGGAGCGGATTGTGGGCAACACTATTGATGAGCGATTAGGGAATGTCTAAGGAATCATAGGATTCGGGACTAGGTTGTATGTGCGGTGATTGGGAGTAGTTTCGGTAAGAGATTGAGGTTGAGGAATCGCTAAGGAAGAGTAGTATGAGGTTGCTTGGGAAATTATCAATCTTGGATGTTAGTTTGTTCATGTCAGGACTGTACGTGTGATGAGTATTCGGGGGATTGTTGGATAGAATTGGTAGTGCTTGGAGAATACATGGGTGAAGGATTCTAGATGCATTTTATTGTAGGGAATGAACCGGGATTTATGAGTGGAGGTTCTTGTGGCTATTGAGGTATTTGAAGATGTGAGATGAGTCTTCGAGGAAAGGCTACTAGCTAGGAAAGAATGTCGTTGAGATTCTGGTAAGAATGTGGGCTTGAGGTTGAGATAGGGAGATTCTGAGCATGAAATTGGGGAATAGGCAAAGCGTAAGGTATTGAGAACGCTAGAGGATGAAAGATTTTAGGAGGTTGGTGAAGTTGAGGTACTTGGGAAGTTCGGGTGAGAATGTCATAGGAATTCTGTGAAGATGGTGATCGTACATAAGGGTTTAAGTGGTGGAGATTTCGAGGTTCGAGGAAGCATGATCTAAGGCAATTTGGGAATGTGCGGAAATGAGGAAATTCGGGAATATGCTGAGATAAGGATCTAGAATAGGTCACTTGAGGGATCGTGGATGTCAAGGTTTCGTGAGATTCAGAATGGGACAAGTAGGCAGAATCTGTTATTGGTCATTGAGGATAGACACGGGTAATGAGGAACTCGGTGATTCGTGGTTATGAGTTAGCATTAGACGGTTTTCTGCGTTAGAGTTAGTCGGGAGTGACAGGTGTGAGATGGTGAGCATGAGCTGGGTGCTTAGAGGTGGATGGTTAGTGAGAATGGCTAGTGGTACGGGAAGTGTGATCAGGCGGAGTCTTGAGAGCCTAGGAAGAGTCAGAGAGATTGTTGAGAAGCGTCTAGATCGATCGTGAGAGCAGTTCAGTCGAGGACTTGAGATTTCTCTTAGAAGGTGAAGATGGGACTAGTTGAGGACCCCTGGGGTGAGGATGTGTCTATAGGGAGTCTTGGTAGATGGTCGAAGCGTTGAGCTTGATCAGAATAGCGAATTGGGCAATCGTGAGCTCTAAGGTTTAGATTTCGATGGTTGAGTGGAAGATTAGGACTTGAGATTGGGGTATTGAAGCATATTGATCCTTAGATGGCCTGATGATGTAAGAGTTGAGATGCCTAGTAATTGGTTAGAGATGTAGGTTGTGAATCGCGGGTAGTTATGCGGCTAGAGAGATTGTATGCTAAGCTTAGTGCAATGGTGTTAGAGCTAGTATCGGATTTGAGTTGGTAGACCTAGGTGAGGTATGAATGCTAATATAGCTACTTCCTGCGCTTGATAGAATGCTGGTGTTTGACGATACTTTTATGACTCTGACGTGATAATTCTTGGTGGTTACTGCAAGTGTAGTGTGCTTATCTGGTTAGTGTTATGTGCAACTTCTGTGATATGGTATGATGAATCCTACTATGTGCGATATTATGCTAGATCTGCCATGGTACGTGATTATCCTTGACATGAGTATGAGCTGTTTTCGAATGCGTGATACGATTGTTATATTATATAATGCCTTTGACTGAAATTGCTAGGATGCTAGAACTGAATTGATGAAATTTGATTATGACTTGGAACCTATGAAGGAATTGTGGGGTTAGCCCTTAGAGGTGGATGATTCCACCTCCCGAGATTTAGAATTTGCTTGACTAACGTCGAATTTAAGGGATTTGAATGATGTTTAAGAAGAACTAACTTGGATTTCAACGCGATCAAGAATTTCAATGATTTTGAGACCAAACCTTTTCGAACTGAGGACCCCTCTTGAAGTTTTCTGACCGATCGAGCTTGCATTATGACGCCCCCACGAAGTGGATACATTCATTTTATAAGGGCCCTTATAGATTGCTTGCTAAGACCTAGTGGAGACGCTATGATGCTTTTCGAGTTATGATATAACCGAGATGTCAGGGTAAGGATGTGATAGGGGCCCATATCACACTCTCGCTACGACCTATCGAGGATATTATGACCATGACGACGATACTGTGAGAATCTCATAGGGGCACTTATGAGGCACTTACGGAATCAATGGAATGGTCCTTGAACTCACCCACTTCCAACTTCATCCCCTACTTTGTTTTGGTTTTAGTCTCGGGGACGAGACTTGTTTTCAGAGGTGGATGATGTAAAGGCTCGAATTTTTAAAATCATAATTTCTCAGAAAAACATAATAAAAATGAATCTAAAGCGGAATTTAACGAAAAACTCCCTAAATCAGATTTTAAGACTCATAAAACGGATTTCCGACCTAAATAAAATTTTGATAACTGACGTAAAATTTTCGGATCTGAAAATTTAATTGCGCGAGAGAAAGCGGGAATTTGGAAACTAACCTCGATAAACTAATTCTTGGAAATGAATTTTCGAGTATTCTCTTTTTTTTTGACCAACATTGGAACCATAAATTGGTCCTCTTCTTTTACACAACTAAACAAAATCCCTGCAATTCTCTCCCTCCCATCTGTTTCCCTCTTCTTCCCTGTATCCTCCTTTTTCTTTTCTGAGCAGACACGCCACCCTACCTTCCTCCTTTGACCTATTGCCCCTGCAGCAAGAAAGAAGACAAACCTCACCTTCCTTATCCTTTCATCCCCTTGTGAGCTGAGCAACCCCTTTCAGTTTCCCAAACCCGAAATCCCCATGTTTGAGCCTCCTACTACCACCGCAACACCCCACCACGGACCCCTCGGTTTCAATCAGGCCCGAGCAAGCCTCCGAGCCGACGCTAAAGCCGCACCTCCGTCCTTCCTGTTTTCCACTGATCCCTGCAGCCTCCATTCCTCCTCCCGTCGAGCCCCGCAGCAGCTCCTACGACGCCCGACGAAGCCTGGCTGAGTAACCCGGGAACCCGGAGCCGCCGACGCCACCTTCTTCCCCTTCCATTCCTTTGTTTTTCCGATTTGGGGTCGGTAAGCCCTCCCTCCCTTCCGTTCGCTCAAAACTTCACAAAGGTCAACCTTAATCCTCTTTTCTTCCTTCCCAGGCCGAGAGCGGTTCGTTTCCACCTCCGACGGGGCCGAATTGAGCTCCGAAGATGATTTCCGGCGAGTCGACGCCCTTGGTAAGCATCGAACCCCTTTCTTACCATGTTCCATCCCTTGTGTGCTTCTGTGTTCCTATTGCCTTGCCTGGTCGGAGAGAGTGAGTGAGTCCGTGTCGAGACCATGAGCGAGCTTGAAGATTCCGGCGAGATCGAGGCGACGAGAGCGGTACGAGAGAGCGAGTGAGAGAGGGTGTCGAGCGGCTGTGTGCGAGGACGAGAGAGGAGGGACGAGATGGCGACGCCCAGCTGAGGGCTTAGGACGCCGAGGAGGAGACGAGGAGGGCGGGGGAAAGCACCGCCGACGGGACCCTTTCGAACCGAGGCGGAAAATGGAGCTGAGGAAGAAGATGCACAGTGGCCGCGGGACCCTCCTCCACATCAGCAGCCATGTCAACGTGGGCCCATCTCTTTCATGTTACTTCTGGGTTCGGATTCAACATCAGCAAGAAGGGGTGGGTTTGGGCCTGGTATTGCTGGGCCGGACTTTTGGGTTTTAAATGAAAATGTGTTGTGAGCAAACTTACTTGCTAAACCTCAAAATTGTGAAGAGTTGGGTTCGGTTTTGAGTTTACAAAATAAGAGGGGTCGGTTTATAATTTTTATTAAAATAAGGGGCTGACTTTATTAAATAAAAATGGTTGGGGTTTTAAAGGATTTGGAAATGTTTAATGGAAGAGGATAATTCAAATATTAAATATTAATACTTGAGTGTTAAGCATAAAATATTATTAGTAAGATTTAAGGATATAATATCATGGTAATTTAAGACAAATAAAATATTACGAGACTTTATCGGAAAAGGGATTTGACGAGCATTTTCCAAGGCAGAATTTCTAACTAGTGAACTCATTTTTCTTCGAAACGGTTTTCGGGACTAACTCGGGAAATTATGTGATCAATGACTAACTAGCATGTTGATATGATTGATTGACTAATAGCATGATTTTGTGTGAACTAATGGCATGATTGATTGACTAATGGCGTGATAAAGTGTTAGACTTATGTATAGTTCACTTATGCCTTCGATATATGATGAATATGATGAACTTGTTATATATGATATGCGGATTGGTATCGCGGATATACTGTTGCTAATATATGAATGTGGCGGAATGGAATGATGAGAACGATATGATATCGAGGAATGTGGCAATGTGATGAATGGTTGAACTTGAAGAAATGACGATTGCGATATGGTTGTTATTCTCGTTGAATGATGTATGCTTTGAGTGCTTGAAATGATTAGACGTAGACTTATATATGTGTTCATATATGTATCTAGGTGATACCTTATCCTATGATTGATGTGTGCCAGACTTCCTATTATGCTGTTCTGCATAGCCAGGTAAGTCTCTCCGGAGCTTACTCAGATTGAATAGAGCTATTCCCTGCTATAGGTGCATGATATACTAGGTGTTGCATTCATGATCAGCATGCCATGTAGTACCATGCTAGGTTGCATTGATCGTTGAGCATTCTATTTCTCTATGTGTATGAAAACAGAACGGCCGTTATCTGTGAAGTAACTAGAGTCTTTGCTAGGGTCATAGGGTAGCCCAGCCTCATCGGGTACCCTGAGTCAATCGAGTACTTCCTTATATTATGATATGCCTGCGGGCTTTATTGTGGAGCGGGTTAGGCATGCGTGCCGCCCTATTATGAATGAATGCATTCACGAGCTGGCCAGTCTCCGCCTGTCGGAAGGGGTGGAGGTAGGAGAGGGATATGCCACTTGGCATTGTCTTGGGCCCTTTACAGTATTCTGCACATTATTATGAACTAGGAGCATGCTAGTGTGTTTAAATTTCGTACTGCATTAGAGCATCTTTATTAGGTATAGCGTATATGTGTGCTTATGGTTGGGATGCAGAGTTAAGTGGGCATCGATCTGATCCCGCTCCATATCAATTTTTTTAGGTATTATTTATGTTCATCCTATCGGTGCTGTTTGCTTGTTGCGCGGGTCATTTTGTCGGCGGAGAGTGAGCGCTGGGGTATAGACTTCACCAGACTCTGATTATACTTTTTCGGATTTACACTTTAGACTCCGTTTTGACCCGGCTCTGCCGTGGTACACATTTGTATTATACTTGTTTCCGCTAGTCGCATGATTTCTGATTTCCACGCTTAGATTACGACAGGTATAGGGGACTTCCCCGGGGATTCCAACGATCCCTTCGATTTTGGGTACGAAATCCCCCTTGAAAACATTAAAGTAAGCTTTCAAACCTTCAACCTGTACTCGGGGCGCAAGGTCCTAACGGGGGGTTTAATCCCTCGAAACGTAACTCGGGAATCATAATCCCGGGCCGTTACAAAACATACTCTTATAGTATTCTAATATAAATTTAATAGTTAATATAAGGTTTTATTCAACATTTGTTAGTTACTTATATGATTTCTCCTCAAAACATACTCTTATAGTATTCTAATATGAATTTTGTAGTTAATATAAGGTTTCATTCAACATTTGTTAGTTACTTACATGAGTTTTCCTCAAAACTTACTTTTATAGTATTCTAACAACAATTTCTTAGTTAATATACAGTTTTAATAAACATTTGTAGTTACTTATATGATTTTTCCTGAAAACATACTCTTATAGTATTCGAATAAGAATTTTATAGTTAATAAAAGGTTTTACTAAACATTGTTTAATTACTTATATGATTTTTCCTCAAAAGATATTCATATAGTATTCTAATATGAATTTAGTAGTTAATATAAGGTTTCATTAAACATTTGTTAATTACTTATATGATTTTTCCTCAAAACATACTCTTATAGTATTCTAATAAGAATTTAGTTGTTAATATAAGGTTTTATTAAAAATTTGTTATTTACTTATATGATTTTCCTCAAAACATACTCTTATAGTATTCTAATATGAATTTAGTAGTTAATATAAGGTTTTATTAAACATTTGTTCGTTACTTATATGATTTCTCCTCAAAACATACTCTTATAGTATTCTAATATGAATTTTGTAATTAATATAACGTTTTATTCAACATTTGTTAGTTACTTATATGATTTCTCCTCAAAACATACTCTTTAGTATTCTAATATGAATTTAGTAGTTAATATAAGGTTTTATTAAAAATTTGTTAGTTACTTATATGATTTCTCCTCAAAACATACTCTTATAGTATTCTAATATGAATTTAGGAGTTAATATAAGGTTTTATTCAACATTTGTTAGTTACTTACATGAGTTTTCCTCAAAACATACTTTTATCGTATTCTAACAACAATTTCTTAGTTAATATACAGTTTCATTAAACATTTGTAGTTACTTATATGATTTTTCCTCAAAACATACTCTTATAGTATTCTAATAAGAATTTAGTAGTTAATATAAGGTCTTATTAAACATTTTTTATTTACTTATATGATTTTCCAGAAAACATACTCTTATAGTATTCTAATATGAATTTTGTAGTTAATATAAGGTTTTATTAAACATTTGTTATTTACTTATATGATTTTCCTCAAAATATACTCTAATAGTATTCTAATAAGAATTTAGTAGTTAATATAAGGTTTTATTAAACATTTGGTAGTTACTTATATGATTTCTCCTCAAAAAATACTCTTATAGTATTCTAATATGAATTTAATAGTTAATATAAGGTTTTATTCAACATTTGTTAGTTACTTATATGATTTCTCCTCAAAACATACTCATATAGTATTCTAATATGAATTTTGTAGTTAATATAAGGTTTTATTCAACATTTGTTAGTTACTTACATGAGTTTACCTCAAAACTTACTTTTATAGTATTCTAACAACAATTTCTTAGTTAATATACAGTTTTAATAAACATTTGTAGTTACTTATATGATTTTTCCTCAAAACATACTGTTATAGTATTCGAATAAGAATTTTATAGTTAATAAAAGGTTTTACTAAACATTGTTTAATTACTTATATGATTTTTCCTCAAAAGATATTCATATAGTATTCTAATATGAATTTAGTAGTTAATATAAGGTTTCATTAAACATTTGTTAATTACTTATATGATTTTTCCTCAAAACATACTCTTATAGTATTCTAATAAGAATTTAGTTGTTAATATAAGGTTTTATTAAAAATTTGTTATTTACTTATATGATTTTCCTCAAAACATACTCTTATAGTATTCTAATATGAATTTAGTAGTTAATATAAGGTTTTATTAAACATTTGTTCGTTACTTATATGATTTCTCCTCAAAACATACTCTTATAGTATTCTAATATGAATTTTGTAGTTAATATAAGGTTTTATTCAACATTTGTTAGTTACTTATATGATTTCTCCTCAAAACATACTCTTTAGTATTCTAATATGAATTTAGTAGTTAATATAAGGTTTTATTAAAAATTTGTTAGTTACTTATATGATTTCTCCTCAAAACATACTCTTATAGTATTCTAATATGAATTTAGGAGTTAATATAAGGTTTTATTCAACATTTGTTAGTTACTTACATGAGTTTTCCTCAAAACATACTCTTATAGTATTCAAATATAAATTTAGTAATTAATATAAGGTTTTATTAAAAATTTGTTAGTTACTTATATGATTTTTCGTCAAAACGTACTCTTATATTATTCTAATAAGAATTTAGTAGTTAATATAAGGTTTTATTAAACATTTGTTAGTTATTTATATGATTTCTCCTCAAAAAATACTCTTATAGTATTCTCATATGAATTTAGTAGTTAATATAAGGTTTTATTAAACATTTGTTAGATACTTATATGATTTCTCCTCAAAACATTCTCTTATAGTATTCTAATAAGAATTTATTTGTTAATATAAGGTTTTATTAAACATTTGTTAGTTACTTATATGATTTCTCCTCAAAACATACTCTTATAGTATTCTAATAAAAATTTAGTAGTTAATATAAAGTTTTATTAAACATTCGTTACTTACTTATATGAGATTTCCTCAAAACATACTCTTGTAGTATACAAATATAAATTTAGTAATTAATATAAGGTTTTATTAAAAATTTGTTAGTTACTTATATTATTTTTCGTCAAAACATACTCTTATATTATTCTAATAAGAATTTAGTAGTTAATATAAGGTTTTATTAAACATTTGTTAGTTATTTTTATGATTTCTCCTCAAAACATACTCTTATATTATTCTAATATGAATTTAATAGTTAATATACGGTTTTATTAAACATTTGTTAGATACTTATATGATTTCTCCTCAAAACATACTCTTATAGTATTCTAATAAGAATTTAATTGTCAATATAAGGTTTTATTAAACATTTGTTAGTTACTTATATGATTTCTACTCAAAACATACTCTTAAAGTATTCTAATAAAAATTTAGAAGTTAATATAAAGTTTTAATAAATATTCGTTAGTTACTTATATGATATTTCCTCAAAACATACACTTATAGTATTCAAATATAAATTTAGTAATTAATATAAGGTTTTATTAAAAATTTGTTATTTACTTATATGATTTTCCGTCAAAACATACTCTTATATTATTCTAATAAGAATTTAGTAGTTAATATAAGGTTTTATTAAACATTTGTTAGTTATTTATATGATTTATCCTCAACACATACTCTTATAGTATTCTAATATGAATTTAGTACTTAATATAAGGTTTTATTAAACATTTGTTAGATACTTATATGATTTCTCCTCAAAACATACTCTTATAGTATTCTAATAAAAATTTAGTAGTTAATATAAAGTTTTATTAAACATTCGTTAGTTACTTATATGAGATTTCCTCAAAACATACTCTTATAGTATTCATATATAAATTTAGTAATTAATATAAAGTTTTATTAAAAATTTGTTAGTTACTTATATGATTTTTCGTCAAAACATACTCTTATATTATTCTAATAAGAATTTAGTAGTTAATATAAGGTTTTATTAAACATTTGTTAGTTATTTATATGATTTCTCCTCAAAACATACTATTATAGTATTCTAATATGAATTTAGTAGTTAATATAAGGTTTTATTAAACATTTGTTAGATACTTATATGATTTCTCCTCAAAACATACTCTTATAGTATTCTAATAAGAATTTATTTGTTAATATAAGGTTTTATTAAACATTTGTTAGTTACTTATATGATTTCTCCTCAAAACATACTGTTATAGTCTTCTAATAAAAATTTAGTAGTTAATATAAAGTTTTATTAAACATTCGTTAGTTACTTATATGAGATTTCCTCAAAACATACTCTTATAGTATTTAACTATAAATTTAGTAATTAATATAAGGTTTTATTAAAAATTTGTTAGTTACTTATATTATTTTTCGTCAAAACATACTCTTATATTATTCTAATAAGAATTTAGTAGTTAATATAAGGTTTTATTAAACATTTGTTAGTTATTTATATGATTTCTCCTCAAAACATACTCTTATTGTATTCTAATATGAATTTAGTAGTTAATATAAGGTTTTATTAAACATTTGTTAGATACTTATATGATTTCTCCTCAAAACATACTCTTATAGTATTATAATAAGAATTTATTTGATAATATAAGGTTTCATTAAATATTTGTTAGTTACTTATATGATTTCTCCTCAAAACATACTCTTATAGTATTCTAATAAAAATTTAGTAGTTAATATAAAGTTTTATTAAACATTCGTTAGTTACTTATATGATTTCTCCTCAAAACATACTCTTATAGTATTCTAATATGAATTTAGTTGTTAATATAAGGTTTTATTAAACATTTGTTAGTTACTTATATGATTTCTCCTCAAAACATACTCTTATAGTATTCTAATAAGAATTTATTTGTTAATATAAGGTTTTATTAAACATTTGTTAGTTATTTATATGATTTCTCCTCAAAACATACTCTTATAGTATTCTAATATGAATTTAGTAGTTAATATAAGGTTTTATTAAACATTTGTTAGATACTTATATGATTTCTCCTTAAAACATACACTTATAGTATTGTAATAAGAATTTATTTGTTAATATAAGGTTTCATTAAACATTTGTTAGTTACTTATATGATTTCTCCTCAAAACATACTCTTATAGTATTCTAATAAAAATTTAGTAGTTAATATAAAGTTTTATTAAACATTCGTTGGTTACTTATATGATTTCTCCTCAAAACATACTCTTATAGTATTCTAATATGAATTTAGTAGTTGATATAAGGTTTTATTAATCATTTGTTAGATACTTATATGATTTCTCCTCAAAACATACTCTTAAAGTGTTCTAATATGAATTTAGTAGTTGATATAAGGTTTTTATTTCTCCTCAAAACATACTCTTATAGTATTATAATAAGAATTTAGTAGTTAATATAAGGTTTTATTAAACATTTGTTAGTTACTTATATGATTTCTCCTCAAAACATAATCTTATAGTATTCTAACAAGAATTTAGTAGTTAATATAAGGTTTTATTAAACATTTGTTAGTTAATTATATGGTTTTTCCTCAAAATATACTCTTATAGTATTCTAATAAGAATTTAGCTGTTAATATAAGGTTTTATTAAAAATTTGTTATTTACTTATATGATTTTTCCTCAAAACATACTCTTATAGTTTTGTAATAAGAATTTAGTAGTTAATATAAGGTTTTATTAAACATTTGTAAGTTACTTATATGATTTCTCCTCAAAACATAATCTTATAGTATTCTAATAAGAATTTATTTGTTAATATAAGGTTTTATTAAAAATTTGTTATTTACTTATATGATTTTTCCTCAAAACATACTCATATAGTATTCGAATATGAATTTAGTAGTTAATATAAGGTTTTATTAAAAATTTGTTAGTTATTTATATTATTTCTCCTCAAAACATACTCTTATAGTATTCTAATATGAATTTAGTTGTTAATATAAGGTGTTATTAATCATTTGTTAGTTACTTATATGATTTCTCCTCAAAACATACTCTTATATTATTCTAATAAGAATTTATTTGTTAATATAAGGTTTTATTAAACATTTGTTAGTTACTTATTTGATTTCTCCTCAAAACATACTCTTATAGTCTTCTAATAAAAATTTAGTAGTTAATATAAAGTTTTATTAAACATTCTATAGTTACTTATATGAGATTTCCTCAAAACATACTCTTATAGTATTGAAATATAAATTTAGTAATTAATATAAGGTTTTATTAAAAATTTGTTAGTTACTTATATGATTTTTCGTCAAAACATACTCTTATAGTATTCTAATAAGAATTTAGTAGTTAATATAAGGTTTTATTAAATATTTGTTAGTTATTTATATGATTTCTCCTCAAAACATACTCTTATAGTATTCTAATATGAATTTAGTAGTTAATATAAGGTTTTATTAAACATTTGTTAGTTACTTATATGATTTTTCGTCAAAACATACTCTTATAGTATTCTAATATAAATTTAGTAGTTAATATAAGGTTTTATTAAACATTTGTTAGATACTTATATGATTTCTCCTCAAAACATACTCTTATAGTATTCTAATAAGAATTTATTTGTTAATATAAGGTTTCATTAAACATTTGTTAGTTACTTATATGATTTCTCCTCAAAACATACTCTTATAGTATTTTAATAAAAATTTAGTAGTTAATATAAAGTTTTATTAAACATTCGTTAGTTACTTATATGAGATTTCCTCAAAACATACTCTTATAGTATTCAAATATAAATTTAGTAATTGATATAAGGTTTTATTAAAAATTTGTTAGTTACTTATATGATTTTTCGTCAAAACATACTCTTATTGTATTCTAATATGAATTTAGTAGTTAATATAAGGTTTTATTAAACATTTGTTAGATACTTATATGATTTCTCCTCAAAACATACTCTTATAGTATTCTAATAAGAATTTATTTGTTAATATAAGGTTTTATTAAACATTTGTTAGTTATTTATATGATTTCTCCTCAAAACATACTCTTATAGTATTCTAATATGAATTTAGTAGTTAATATAAGGTTTTATTAAACATTTGTTAGATACTTATATGATTTCTCCTTAAAACATACACTTATAGTATTCTAATAAGAATTTATTTGTTAATATAAGGTTTCATTAAACATTTGTTAGTTACTTATATGATTTCTCCTCAAAACATACTCTTATAGTATTCTAATAAAAATTTAGTAGTTAATATAAAGTTTTATTAAACATTCGTTAGTTACTTATATGAGATTTTCTCAAAACATACTCTTATAGTATTCAAATATAAATTTAGTAATTGATATAAGGTTTTATTAAACATTTGTTAGTTATTTATATGATTTCTCCTCAAAACATACTCTTATTGTATTCTAATATGAATTTAGTAGTTAATATAAGGTTTTATTAAACATTTGTTAGATACTTATATGATTTCTCCTCAAAACATACTCTTATAGTATTATAATAAGAATTTATTTGATAATATAAGGTTTCATTAAACATTTGTTAGTTACTTATATGATTTCTCCTCAAAACATACTCTTATAGTATTCTAATAAAAATTTAGTAGTTAATATAAAGTTTTATTAAACATTCGTTAGTTACTTATATGATTTCTCCTTAAAACATACTCTTATAGTATTCTAATATGAATTTAGTTGTTAATATAAGGTTTTATTAAACATTTGTTAGTTACTTATATGATTTCTCCTCAAAACATACTCTTATAGTATTCTAATAAGAATTTATTTGTTAATATAAGGTTTTATTAAACATTTGTTAGTTATTTATATGATTTCTCCTCAAAACATACTCTTATAGTATTCTAATATGAATTTAGTAGTTAATATAAGGTTTTATTAAACATTTGTTAGATACTTATATGATTTCTCCTTAAAACATACACTTATAGTATTCTAATAAGAATTTATTTGTTAATATAAGGTTTCATTAAACATTTGTTAGTTACTTATATGATTTCTCCTCAAAACATACTCTTATAGTATTCTAATAAAAATTTAGTAGTTAATATAAAGTTTTATTAAACATTCGTTAGTTACTTATATGATTTCTCCTCAAAACATACTCTTATAGTATTCTAATATGAATTTAGTAGTTGATATAAGGTTTTATTAAACATTTGTTAGATACTTATATGATTTCTCCTCAAAACACACTCTTAAAGTGTTCTAATATGAATTTAGTAGTTGATATAAGGTTTTTATTTCTCCTCAAAACATACTCTTATAGTATTATAATAAGAATTTAGTAGTTAATATAAGGTTTTATTAAACATTTGTTAGTTATTTATATGATTTCTCCTCAAAACATACTCTTATAGTATTCTAATATGAATTTAGTAGTTAATATAAGGTTTTATTAAAAATTTGTTAGTTACTTATATGATTTTTCGTCAAAACATACTCTTATAGTATTCTAATAAGAATTTAGTAGTTAATATAAGGTTTTATTAAACATTTGTTAGTTACTTATATGATTTCTCCTCAAAACATAATCTTATAGTATTCTAACAAGAATTTAGTAGTTAATATAAGGTTTTATTAAACATTTGTTAGTTAATTATATGGTTTTTCCTCAAAATATACTCTTATAGTATTCTAATAAGAATTTAGCCGTTAATATAAGGTTTTATTAAAAATTTGTTATTTACTTATATGATTTTTCCTCAAAACATACTCTTATAGTTTTGTAATAAGAATTTAGTAGTTAATATAAGGTTTTATTAAACATTTGTTAGTTACTTATATGATTTCTCCTCAAAACATAATCTTATAGTATTCTAATAAGAATTTATTTGTTAATATAAGGTTTTATTAAAAATTTGTTATTTACTTATATGATTTTTCCTCAAAACATACTCATATAGTATTCGAATATGAATTTAGTAGTTAATATAAGGTTTTATTAAAAATTTGTTAGTTATTTATATTATTTCTCCTCAAAACATACTCTTATAGTATTCTAATATGAATTTAGTTGTTAATATAAGGTTTTATTAATCATTTGTTAGTTACTTATATGATTTCTCCTCAAAACATACTCTTATAGTATTCTAATAAGAATTTATTTGTTAATATAAGGTTTTATTAAACATTTGTTAGTTACTTATTTGATTTCTCCTCAAAACATACTCTTATAGTCTTCTAATAAGAATTTAGTAGTTAATATAAAGTTTTATTAAACATTCTATAGTTACTTATATGAGATTTCCTCAAAACATACTCTTATAGTATTTAAATATAAATTTAGTAATTAATATAAGGTTTTATTAAAAATTTGTTAGTTACTTATATGATTTTTCGTCAAAACATACTCTTATAGTATTCTAATAAGCATTTAGTAGTTAATATAAGGTTTTATTAAACATTTGTTAGTTATTTATATGATTTCTCCTCAAAACATACTCTTATAGTATTCTAATATGAATTTAGTAGTTAATATAAGGTTTTATTAAACATTTGTTAGTTACTTATATGATTTTTCGTCAAAACATACTCTTATAGTATTCTAATATAAATTTAGTAGTTAATATAAGGTTTTATTAAACATTTGTTAGATACTTATATGATTTCTCCTCAAAACATACTCTTATAGTATTCTAATAAGAATTTATTTGTTAATATAAGGTTTCATTAAACATTTGTTAGTTACTTATATGATTTCTCCTCAAAACATACTCTTATAGTATTCTAATAAAAATTTAGTAGTTAATATAAAGTTTTATTAAATATTCGTTAGTTACTTATATGAGATTTCCTCAAAACATACTCTTATAGTATTCAAATATAAATTTAGTAATTGATATAAGGTTTTATTAATAATTTGTTAGTTACTTATAGGATTTTTCGTCAAAACATACTCTTATATTATTCTAATAAGAATTTAGTAGTTAATATAAGGTTTTATTAAACATTTGTTAGTTATTTATATGATTTCTCCTCAAAACATACTCTTATAGTATTCTAATAAGAATTTATTTGTTAATATAAGGTATTATTAAACATTTGTTAGTTACTTATTTGATTTCTCCTCAAAACATACTCTTATAGTCTTCTAATAAAAATTTAGTAGTTAATATAAAGTTTTATTAAACATTCTATAGTTACTTATATGAGATTTCCTCAAAACATACTCTTATAGTATTTAAATATAAATTTAGTAATTAATATAAGGTTTTATTAAAAATTTGTTAGTTACTTATATGATTTTTCGTCAAATCATACTCTTATATTATTCTAATAAGAATTTAGTAGTTAATATAAGGTTTTATTAAACATTTGTTAGTTAGTTATATGATTTCTCCTCAAAACATACTCTTATAGTATTCTAATATGAATTTAGTAGTTAATATAAAGTTTTATTAAACATTTGTTAGTTACTTATATGATTTCTCCTCAAAACATACACTTATAGTATTCTAATATGAATTTAGTAGTTGATATAAGGTTTTATTAAACATTTGTTAGATACTTATATGATTTCTCTTCAAAACATACTCTTATAGTATTCTAATATGAATTTAGTAGTTGATATAAGGTTTTTATTTCTCCTCAAAACATACTCTTATAGTATTATAATAATAATTTAGTAGTTAATATAAGGTTTTATTAAACATTTGTTAGTTAATTATATGGTTTTTCCTCAAAATATACTCTTATAGTATTCTAATAAGAATTTAGCTGTTAATATAAGGTTTTATTAAAAATTTGTTATTTACTTATATGATTTTTCCTCAAAACATACTCTTATAGTTTTATAATAAGAATTTAGTAGTTAATATAAGGTTTTATTAAAAATTTGTTAGTTATTTATATGATTTCTCCTCAAAACATACCCTTATAGTATTCTAATATGAATTTAGTTGTTAATATAAGGTTTTATTAATCATTTGTTAGTTACTTATATAATTTCTCCTCAAAACATACTCTTATATTATTCTAATAAGAATTTAGTAGTTAATATAAGGTTTTATTAAACATTTGTTAGTTATTTATATGATTTCTCCTCAAAAGATACTCTTATAGTATTCTATTATGAATTTAGTAGTTAATATAAGGGTTTATTAAACATTTGTTAGATACTTATATGATTTCTCCTCAAAACATACTCTTATAGTATTCTAATAAGAATTTATTTGTTAATATAAGGTTTTATTAAACATTTGTTAGTTACTTATATGATTTCTCCTCAAAACATACTCTTATAGTATTCTAATAAAAATTTAGTAGTTAATATAAAGTTTTATTAAACATTCGTTACTTACTTATATGAGATTTCCTCAAAACATACTTTTGTAGTATTCAAATATAAATTTAGTAATTAATGTAAGGTTTCATTAAAAATTTGTTAGTTACTTATATTATTTTTCGTCAAAACATTCTCATATATTATTCTAATAAGAATTTAGTAGTTAATATAGGGTTTTATTAAACATTTGTTAGTTATTTATATGATTTCTACTCAAAACATACTCTTATAGTATTCTAATATGAATTTAATAGTTAATATAAGGTTTTATTAAACATTTGTTAGATATTTATATGATTTCTCCTCAAAACATACTCTTATAGTATTCTAATAAGAATTTATTTGTTAATATAAGGTTTTATTAAACATTTGTTTGTTACTTATATGATTTCTCCTCAAAACATACTCTTATAGTATTCAAATAAAAATTTAGAAGTTAATATAAAGTTTTAATAATCATTCGTTAGTTACTTATATGAGATTTCCTCAAAACATACTCTTATAATATTCAAATATAAATTTAGTAATTAATATAAGGTTTTATTAAAATTTGTTAGTTACTTATATGATTTTTCGTCAAAACATACTCTTATATTATTCTAAAAAGAATTTAGTAGTTAATATAAGGTTTTATTAAACATTTTTTAGTTATTTATATGATTTCTCCTCAAAACATACTCTTATAGTATTCTAATATGAATTTAGTAGTTAATATAAGGTTTTATTAAACATTTGTTAGATACTTATATGATTTCTCCTCAAAACATACTCTTATAGTATTCTAATAAGAATTTATTTGTTAATATAAGGTTTTATTAAACATTTGTTAGTTACTTATATGATTTCTCCTCAAAACATACTCTTATAGTATTCTAATAAAAATTTAGTACTTAATATAAAGTTTTATTAAACATTCGTTAGTTACTTATATGAGATTTCCTCAAAACATACTCTTATAGTATTCAAATATAAATTTAGTAATTAATATAAGGTTTTATTAAAAATTTATTAGTTACTTATATGATTTTTCGTCAAAACATACTCTTATATTATTCTAATAAGAATTTAGTAGTTAATATAAGGTTTTATTAAACATTTGTTAGTTATTTATATGATTTCTCCTCAAAACATACTCTTATAGTATTCTAATATGAATTTAGTAGTTAATATAAGGTTTTATTAAACATTTGTTAGATACTTATATGATTTCTTCTCAAAACATACTCTTATAGTATTCTAATAAGAATTTATTTGTTAATATAAGGTTTTATTAAACATTTGTTAGTTACTTATATGATTTCTCCTCAAAACATACTCTTATAGTCTTCTAATAAAAATTTAGTAGTTAATATAAAGTTTTATTAAACATTCGTTAGTTACTTATATGAGATTTCCTCAAAACATACTCTTATAGTGTTTAAATATAAATTTAGTAATTAATATAAGGTTTTATTAAAAATTTGTTAGTTACTTATACGATTTTTCGTCAAAACATATGTAACGGCCCGGGATTATGATTCCCAGGTTACGTTTCGAGGGATAAAACCCCTCGTAAGGACCTTGCGCCCCGAGTACAGGTTGAAGGTTTCAAAACTTACTTTAACGTTTCAAAGGGGGATTTCATACCCAAAATCGAAGGGATCGTTGGAATCCCCGGGGAAGTCCCCTGTACCTGTCGTAAGTCTAAGCGTGGAAATCTGAAATAGTGCGACTAGCGGAAATAAGCGTAATACAAGAGGGTGCCACGGCGGAGCCGGGTCAAAACGGAGTCAAGTATAAATCCAAAATATAATCAGAGTCTAGTGAAGTCTATACTCCAACGCTCACTCTCCGCCGACAAAATGACCCGCGCAAATAGGCAAACAGCACCGATAGGATGAACATAGATAATACCTAAAAAAATTGATATGGGGCGGGATCAGATCGATGCCCACTTCTCTGCATCCCAACCATAAGCACACATATACGCTATTCCTAATAAAGATGCTTCTAGATGCAAGGCGGAATAGTAACACACTAACATGCTCCTAAGATCAGGTGCATAATAATAATAAGGCCTTAGCACAGAATACCAAGTGGTATATCCCTCTCCTACCTCCACCCCTTCCGATAGGTGGAGACTGGCCAGCTCGTGAATGCATTCATTCGTAATTGGGCGGCACGCATGCCTAACCCGCTCCACAATAAAGCCCGCAGGCATATAATAAAAGGAAGTGCATGACTCGATTGACTCAGGGTACCCGATGAAGCTGGGCTACCCTATGACCCTAGCAATGACTCTAGTTACTTCACAGATAACGGCCGTTCTGTTTACATACGCATAAAGAAGTAGGATGCTCAATCGTAGATGCAACCTAGCATGGTACTACATGGCATGCTGATCATGAATGCAACACCTAGTATATCATGCACCTATAGCAGGGAATCACTCTATTCAATCTGAGTAAGCTCCGAAGAGACTTACCTGGCGGTGCAGAACAGCAAGACAAGCATTACGATAGATTACAGATCACCTAGATACATATCATAACGTCCATATAAGTCTACATTTAACCATCCAATCCCGCAAGCACACATCACTCAATAAAGCATAACTACATCATAATCATCATCTCATCAGGTTCAACAATTCATCATTTCATCACATTCCATAAGACCATATCATTCTCATCATTCCATTTCGCCACATTAGTATATTTGCCACACTATATCCGCATATTTCATATATCAAGTTCATCACATTCATCATATCTCGAAAGCATAAATTAACGATACACAAGTATAACACTTCATCATGCCTTTATTCAATCAATCATGTCATTAGTACACACCAATCATGATATTAGTCAACCATTCACATCAATCATGCTAGTTAGTCACCAATCACATAATTCCCGAGTTAGTCCCGAAACCGCTTTAAAATCCGAATCAACTAGTTAGAAATTTCGACTTTGGAAAATATTCGTCAAGCCCCTTTTTCGAGTTAAATCCGATAAAACCCTTTTTAAATATTCAAGTCTCATAATATTATATTTTATTTAAATCTCAAGATAAGATTTTATATTTCTCTCAACAACATTATATAATATTTCAATTTCCATTTTCTTTTAAACATTTTCATAAAATATTTCTAAATCCTTTAAAATCCCAATCTTTTATATTTAATAAAATCAGTCATTTTTAAATTACCAAAACCGACCCTCCTTATTTATTTAAATGCCAAAACCGAGTCTTGTTTTATTTTCCTCAAAAACTAACCCAATGGAAAAGAATGATCACTTTTGTTTTGACAAAACAGGCCCAAGAAAATTAGGCCCATTTGTCTTAAAAATCCGGACTCCCTCCATTACAAAATCTGATTTTGTTTTTCAAAACCGAACCGGCCCTTTTATTCTTTAAACAAGTGAACCGGACCCCTATTTTATAAAAACCAAAACCGGACCCAAGTGAACACTGTTCACCTTCTTCATCCCAACCTCTGCTCGAAAATGGAGGAAAGGAAAGGGAGGGAAGCTACTCGCCGACGACGACAGCTTCTCCGACCACCCAACCCGACCTCAAGGACACGAAAGGGACACCAAAACGCAGCCAAGGAAGAGGGAGAAAGGGGAGGAGCTCACCGAGTTCGATTCGCCGAAAACGTTCGATCGGAGCTCGATTAGGCTTGTCGGTGGCGAAATAGCATCAGCTTGTCCTAGTATGACAAAAGAGGGATTAAAGGTTGAATCTTTTCGTGGATTTGAGTCGGAAACGAAGATCGAAAGCTCACCGAGGGGTTTATCTCGTCGGAACGTCGTCGGGACTGTGAGGCCGCCTCTAGTCGGCGTCGGGTGCGTCTCGGCTTGTCGGGGACCTCCGGTGCTGCTGCTTATGCTCAGACGTCGAGGTGGAAGGCAATGGAGATGCCACTGCGTGTTGGAGGAAGAAGGACAACGGAGGGAGTTGCTCAGATTGGCTCGGCTCCGTGTGATGAGAACAGGGCCCTCTCGGGTTGGCTTGCCCGAAATCAAGGAGGAAGAAGAGGTGCTGATGGTGGTTTTGGTGTGTAGCAAGGCTGACAATGGAGGAGGGTGCGTTTGTGGTGGTCTGCTCGGCAAGGAGGAACGAAAGGAGAGGAAGAAGGAGGAGTGAAAAGGGGGTTTTCTTTGTGTTTGGGATCTGTCTTGTGGGGGTATGAAGTGGTGAGGATAAGATTAAAATTGAATTGGGTTCAAAGTTAAGGGAATCAAACAGAAGAGAGAGAGAGGGGTGCAGTAGGTTGATTTGGGAGCTTGTTTGGCATCTTGCTAAAGATGGGGAGTCAACACTGTGATAGGTAAAAGAGAAGGCAGATTTTACACCAATTTGGGATGAAACAAGCTGGAATGGTTGCTCGTTCTGTTGAAATTCGGAAGTGAGAAGGGGGGAAAGGACAAAGAGAGGTCCCAAAAGTAAAACCTGAATACCCGGAATTAAATCCCGAAATACATTCACTCGATCAATTAAATTTTATAAAAAAAAACCCGAATAGGATATTTCCATGTTAGTTCTCAAAATTCTATTTAAGTCGGAAATCCGCTTTATGAGTTCTAAAATCCGTTAGCGAGTTTTCCCTTAAATTCCGCTTTTAAATTCATTTTGATTTTCTTTTTTTTTTTTTTTTTTTTTTTTTTTTTTTTTTTTTTTTTTTCCGAGAAATTAGAATTTAAAAATCCGAGCCTTTACATCATCCACCTCTAAAAACAAGTCTCGTCCCCGAGACTAAAACCAAAACAAGGTAGGGGATGAAGTTGGAAGTAGGTGAGTCCAAGGACCATTCCATTAATCCCGTAAGAGCCTCATAAGTGCCCCTATGAGATTCTCACAGTATCGTTGTCATGATCATAATATCCCCGATAGGTCGTAGCGAGAGTGTGATATGGGCCCTTACCACATCCTTACCCCGACTTCTCGGGTATATCATAACTCAAAAAGCATTACAGCATCTCCACTAGGTCTTAGCAGACAGTCTATAAGGGCCCCTATAAAGTGTCTGTATCCACTTCGTGGGGTGTTATAACGCAAGCTCGGGTCGAAAAAGTTTCAAAAGGTTTCCTCGATTCGAAAAAGTTGGCTTCAAAATTATTGATGTTCTTGATTGCGTTAATTAATTTTTTTTTTTTTATTATTATTTTTTTTTAAGTTAATCTTATTTTTAACATCATTCAAAACCTCTTAACCCGATGTTAATCAAGCAAGTTTCAATCTCAGGAGGTGGAATCATCCACCTCTAATGGCTAAGCCCATATTTCCTTCCTAGGTTCCAAGTCAGAATCAAATTCCCATAATTCAAGTTCTATCATTCTAACAACTCCAATTCAAGGCATCATATAATTCAACAATCATGTAACACATTCAATAGCTAGTCACATACCATAAAATATCTAACATCATATCATTCATGGTAAGATTACCACATCATCTCACAGAAGATACACACCGTATCGAGCAAATAAGCTCATCATATCAATCAGATAGGCACATCATACTCAGGCTAACTACCAAGCGTTATCGCATTAGAGACAAACAAGTACTTTCGTACACTAGCATTTCATCGGGTTCAAGGGTAACTAGGTTAGTACTAACAATTCACTATCGCCTATGGAACACATCAGAGACTCAACATCGTCTATAGCATAGAATTTTCACATCACTCGGTCCCAAGTATCGCATAACCATAAGCTACATCCTCAAGAAAACATGCCTATAATTACCAACCATATTAGAACACGATCGCCACTTATCATCAATAATTCTCAAGACAAGATTAACCTCACCTAGGTCAACCAACTCCCATGCCATCAAGCCATCTAAGAACCAGCCTACTTCGACCACCTAAAACCGTATCTCAGGGTTCCCAATCGCACAGTTCCCTTATTCCGATAAGCTTAACTCGACCGACTACCAAGGCTTTCTATAAAGCATACCCTCATCCTAGAGGTCCTCTACTTGTCTCATCCTCACCTCTAAGAGAAATCTCAAGTCCTCGACTAAACCGCTCTCACGATCGATCTAGACACTTTTCAACAATCTCGCTGACTCTTTCTAGGCTCTCGAGACTCCGCCTGACCATGATCTCCCAAAGAGACGTCTCAAATCACCTTGCTAACCTGATCACATTTCCCGTACCACTACTCACTCTCACTAGCCATCCACCTCTAAGAACCCAACTCATACTGACCATCTCACACCTGACACTCCCGTCCTTATCCTCGACATTACCAACACAAGCATCCTACCTTTCTAGAATCCACTCAATCGCCTACTCTCGACAACTCTAACGCCGAAAATTGTCTAGTGCTAACTCATAAACACGTATCACCGAGTTCCTCATCACCCACATCTATCCTCAATGACCAATCACATACTCTACTTACTTGTCCCATCTCGAATCTCACGAAACCTGAACATCCACGATTCCTCAACCGGCCTATTCTAGATCCTCGTTTCAGCATATTCCTAAATTTCCTCATCCAAACTTTCCCAAGTACCACAATCTCGCCACATCTTCTGAAATCCTTCATCCTCTAGTGCCCTCAAAGCCTTCCTCCTTGCCTGGTTCCCAAATTCCATGCTCAGAATCTCTCTATTCAACCTTAAGCCCGCAATCTTACTAGAATCTCAACAACACTTTTTCCTAGCTACCAGTCTTTCCTCGAAGATTCACTCTACATCCTCAAATACCTTGATAACAATTTTCACACACCAGTTTCGATTTCTTCCCTGCGCTAAAATCCTTCAACAACGCACCTAGAAATCCTTCACTCATGACTTCGCCAAGCATTACCAATCCTATCTAACAATCCCAAATACTCATCACATGTATCGTCCTGGCATGAACAACCTAATCTCCAAGATCGATAATTTCCCAAGCAACATCATACTTCTCTTCCTTAGCGATTCCTCAACCTCAATCCTTTACCAAGACCGCTCCCAATCACCGCACATACAACCTAGTCCCAATTCCTATGATTCCTTAGACATTCCTTAACTGATCGTCCTCAACGCCGCCCATGATTCGCTCCTAGACTATCTAGACACTCTCTCCTGGCACACTAACCCGTCTATCAACATATCCCCTCAAGGATACTCCCAATTCACTCCGAGCTCTATCGTCCACCTCTAAAACTACGCCAACTACCTATACTCACACCCACTCTTTAAGGTCACCCAGATGAACTAGTCTAGACCTCAGCCAACCACCCTTCTATGTCATGTGCTCACACCACACACCCACTACCTATCGACACATCTTGCTAGGACCTATCCCTCGAAATCTCGCCGTGCCAACTCCACTCCTCACCTAAGACCTACCTAGAAGCTCAAATATACTCATTGACCACTATCTCCGACAAGTCATAATTCACTCGACTCTACCCAAGCTAACACATCCTTCATGCACCCCATCTCGCACAACCAATGACCAACTCGAAGACCTCAATCTACCTGCCATTTCCCTATCCGTCTCACCAAGGAATCACTCGACTCATGCACAAGAAAGAAACACCACCACCTATATAACTCATAACCGATTTACTAGCAGGTCAGTGCGCGTAAGCATGAAGGCACATCATCACAGACACAAGTTAGTCAGACAATCATTCACTACCAGCTCAGCATATCAGTCACCACACATTCATTTAGCTAATTCCAAGCCTATCGAACGACACCAATTCCAATTTGCATAGGAGAGAACGTCATTTCTTGAGTCATCTAGGAGGATTACGTCTGCAACCGCCATCTTCAAATGGCGTTCGTCCTTTGGTGACGTCGATTCTAGGGTCCCTGGGCCCACCACGCTCCTGTTGCGCCACTCTGATGCCATTCGATTGCTCGTTTTCTCTTCTATGTCGATGTCCATCATGGGGATCGCGAGGGGTTAGAAGTCACGCAGATAGGGGAGAGCAAGGGAGGACAACACAACTTCCTTAAGGATTCAGACACAGACCGGGACTAGAGATGACGAGACTCAAGACAAGATGCGGAACCGAGAGTTACAACAATGCCCTTAGGGTATTCTATGAGGTTACAGGTGCGGCAAGCAAACACATGGCAATCACTATATATCTTAGTCATATCATTTCACACTAGCATGTGCCTATTAAAAGGAATAACGTCATATGCATCCATAACATGTTCACATAATCAACTTTTCATGCATGTGGAATAGGCTAAAACTTATCATCTCATGCACTAATCATGCTTGACCTATTAAGATCATGTATGCACGAACCGACAATAAACATATGCAGCATAAGTTATATATATGACATATTGAGCATTATAGGATATCACACGTATGGTTCATTACTCACTTTAAGTGTACATATAAGCATGTCAAAACAATGTGGGTTCCAGGTAAGCATGTTAAGATGCACTCTAATAATTGTGTCAGGGGATATGGTTAAATCATTTGGGCATAGCAACTATCACATCCAATACAACCATGTATATGTAGTATGACAAGCATGGCACATAATTGCATGATGGTCAATAATTAGGAGATGTATATCCTACATGATACTACCAACACTCGTTAAGAAGGTACACAGTCAATGAGGTTCAATTTGATCAACTTAACATGCTAGGAATTTATCTCACATGATACTCATACAAGAGGGTTGACCACACTATCATTGACCTAATTCAAGGGAGAGCAACAATCATGGAAATTCACACATGTGACACATATACTCATTCACAATTGTATTCATGCAAGATATCAGACAAGCCATGCTGAAATATATCAATGTATTATGTCATGCAATTAGAAGGAGGGCTACTATTATAACCAGATAGAATTCTATAAAGGCAATCATCAACTCATTACCCTGTTTCCCGTGGGACTCTAATATGACTCGCTGAGTAGGACACTAGGACACTCACACTGTTCCTGAGAGGTGAGGGTAGGACTCGTGTTTAGACTCTTGTGGAAGGAAGACATGGTTGACCATTACAAGGATCAAAGGGATGACTCCATGAGACAACTCACTCTTAACTCGAAACTACTTTAGTCATCCCTCCCACTAACATACTCAAGTAACCATCACATCCGACACAATTTTCGAATGTAATTAGTCGACCAACCCAATTTTCCCGTGGAAGACACCAACCTAAGGTACGTGACTCGATAGAAGCATTGGTGGTGGGATACAAAACAGGACTCGAAACGGGGAGAACGGATGCTCTTCGACCCTTGCTACCATACCTAAATGTTTTGGTGCGACGATTGACGGAGTCAGAATCATCAGGGATTGGAATTATGGAAGAGCTATTCCGACAGGACAGGAATTCCAATGACATAAGAACAAGATATTCTCCCGCTATCCCGTTTGCACAGTTAATCAATACATGATTCAAGTCAAGACACACCGATTAGTTCGTTATCCTGCGCACAATAGCACTCAACACGGAAGCAATTAATATGATCCTCTTCGAGGAGGATCGCCCTCGGGCCCAATTGGATATAATGCACACAATCACAGAGACAATCTATGCCGTCCTTCAAGGGACGGCCGACCGGAGTGGCAAATACCTCACAACCTCCTAACCCATGTTCCTCCAACCTTCAGGTTCCTTGGAGTCTTCAAATCCACCTGTAAAATAACAAATTATATTTTGCCTACCCATTCCCAACTACATCCAATAGGGATGGTCTAGCGCCTTTACTACCCCTTCGTTTCCCTTAGTTGGTTCCAATCTATTTCTTAGTCCAAGTTCGTATTCAGTCCGATTGAGTTATCCATATTAAATTCATTTTGCCCTTTCCAAAACATTTTGAAAAACCATCTGAAAACATTGGGCCATTTTCAAAACCACTTCAACCTATCATACTCGGTTTGCACAACCTGGGCTCTGATACCCCTTTGTAACGGCCCGGGATTATGATTCCCAGGTTACGTTTCGAGGGATAAAACCCCTCGTAAGGACCTTGCGCCCCGAGTACAGGTTGAAGGTTTCAAAACTTACTTTAACGTTTCAAAGGGGGATTTCATACCCAAAATCGAAGGGATCGTTGGAATCCCCGGGGAAGTCCCCTGTACCTGTCGTAAGTCTAAGCGTGGAAATCTGAAATAGTGCGACTAGCGGAAATAAGCGTAATACAAGAGGGTGCCACGGCGGAGCCGGGTCAAAACGGAGTCAAGTATAAATCCAAAATATAATCAGAGTCTAGTGAAGTCTATACTCCAACGCTCACTCTCCGCCGACAAAATGACCCGCGCAAATAGGCAAACAGCACCGATAGGATGAACATAGATAATACCTAAAAAAATTGATATGGGGCGGGATCAGATCGATGCCCACTTCTCTGCATCCCAACCATAAGCACACATATACGCTATTCCTAATAAAGATGCTTCTAGATGCAAGGCGGAATAGTAACACACTAACATGCTCCTAAGATCAGGTGCATAATAATAATAAGGCCTTAGCACAGAATACCAAGTGGTATATCCCTCTCCTACCTCCACCCCTTCCGATAGGTGGAGACTGGCCAGCTCGTGAATGCATTCATTCGTAATTGGGCGGCACGCATGCCTAACCCGCTCCACAATAAAGCCCGCAGGCATATAATAAAAGGAAGTGCATGACTCGATTGACTCAGGGTACCCGATGAAGCTGGGCTACCCTATGACCCTAGCAATGACTCTAGTTACTTCACAGATAACGGCCGTTCTGTTTACATACGCATAAAGAAGTAGGATGCTCAATCGTAGATGCAACCTAGCATGGTACTACATGGCATGCTGATCATGAATGCAACACCTAGTATATCATGCACCTATAGCAGGGAATCACTCTATTCAATCTGAGTAAGCTCCGAAGAGACTTACCTGGCGGTGCAGAACAGCAAGACAAGCATTACGATAGATTACAGATCACCTAGATACATATCATAACGTCCATATAAGTCTACATTTAACCATCCAATCCCGCAAGCACACATCACTCAATAAAGCATAACTACATCATAATCATCATCTCATCAGGTTCAACAATTCATCATTTCATCACATTCCATAAGACCATATCATTCTCATCATTCCATTTCGCCACATTAGTATATTTGCCACACTATATCCGCATATTTCATATATCAAGTTCATCACATTCATCATATCTCGAAAGCATAAATTAACGATACACAAGTATAACACTTCATCATGCCTTTATTCAATCAATCATGTCATTAGTACACACCAATCATGATATTAGTCAACCATTCACATCAATCATGCTAGTTAGTCACCAATCACATAATTCCCGAGTTAGTCCCGAAACCGCTTTAAAATCCGAATCAACTAGTTAGAAATTTCGACTTTGGAAAATATTCGTCAAGCCCCTTTTTCGAGTTAAATCCGATAAAACCCTTTTTAAATATTCAAGTCTCATAATATTATATTTTATTTAAATCTCAAGATAAGATTTTATATTTCTCTCAACAACATTATATAATATTTCAATTTCCATTTTCTTTTAAACATTTTCATAAAATATTTCTAAATCCTTTAAAATCCCAATCTTTTATATTTAATAAAATCAGTCATTTTTAAATTACCAAAACCGACCCTCCTTATTTATTTAAATGCCAAAACCGAGTCTTGTTTTATTTTCCTCAAAAACTAACCCAATGGAAAAGAATGATCACTTTTGTTTTGACAAAACAGGCCCAAGAAAATTAGGCCCATTTGTCTTAAAAATCCGGACTCCCTCCATTACAAAATCTGATTTTGTTTTTCAAAACCGAACCGGCCCTTTTATTCTTTAAACAAGTGAACCGGACCCCTATTTTATAAAAACCAAAACCGGACCCAAGTGAACACTGTTCACCTTCTTCATCCCAACCTCTGCTCGAAAATGGAGGAAAGGAAAGGGAGGGAAGCTACTCGCCGACGACGACAGCTTCTCCGACCACCCAACCCGACCTCAAGGACACGAAAGGGACACCAAAACGCAGCCAAGGAAGAGGGAGAAAGGGGAGGAGCTCACCGAGTTCGATTCGCCGAAAACGTTCGATCGGAGCTCGATTAGGCTTGTCGGTGGCGAAATAGCATCAGCTTGTCCTAGTATGACAAAAGAGGGATTAAAGGTTGAATCTTTTCGTGGATTTGAGTCGGAAACGAAGATCGAAAGCTCACCGAGGGGTTTATCTCGTCGGAACGTCGTCGGGACTGTGAGGCCGCCTCTAGTCGGCGTCGGGTGCGTCTCGGCTTGTCGGGGACCTCCGGTGCTGCTGCTTATGCTCAGACGTCGAGGTGGAAGGCAATGGAGATGCCACTGCGTGTTGGAGGAAGAAGGACAACGGAGGGAGTTGCTCAGATTGGCTCGGCTCCGTGTGATGAGAACAGGGCCCTCTCGGGTTGGCTTGCCCGAAATCAAGGAGGAAGAAGAGGTGCTGATGGTGGTTTTGGTGTGTAGCAAGGCTGACAATGGAGGAGGGTGCGTTTGTGGTGGTCTGCTCGGCAAGGAGGAACGAAAGGAGAGGAAGAAGGAGGAGTGAAAAGGGGGTTTTCTTTGTGTTTGGGATCTGTCTTGTGGGGGTATGAAGTGGTGAGGATAAGATTAAAATTGAATTGGGTTCAAAGTTAAGGGAATCAAACAGAAGAGAGAGAGAGGGGTGCAGTAGGTTGATTTGGGAGCTTGTTTGGCATCTTGCTAAAGATGGGGAGTCAACACTGTGATAGGTAAAAGAGAAGGCAGATTTTACACCAATTTGGGATGAAACAAGCTGGAATGGTTGCTCGTTCTGTTGAAATTCGGAAGTGAGAAGGGGGGAAAGGACAAAGAGAGGTCCCAAAAGTAAAACCTGAATACCCGGAATTAAATCCCGAAATACATTCACTCGATCAATTAAATTTTATAAAAAAAAACCCGAATAGGATATTTCCATGTTAGTTCTCAAAATTCTATTTAAGTCGGAAATCCGCTTTATGAGTTCTAAAATCCGTTAGCGAGTTTTCCCTTAAATTCCGCTTTTAAATTCATTTTGATTTTCTTTTTTTTTTTTTTTCTTTTTTTTTTTTTTTTTTTTCCGAGAAATTAGAATTTAAAAATCCGAGCCTTTACAACATACTCTTATATTATTCTAATAAGAATTTAGTAGTTAATATAAGGTTTTATTAAACATTTGTTAGTTATTTATATGATTTCTCCTCAAAACATACTCTTATTGTATTCTAATATGAATTTAGTAGTTAATATAAGGTTTTATTAAACATTTGTTAGATACTTATATGATTTCTCCTCAAAACATACTCTTATACTATTCTAATAAGAATTTATTTGTTAATATAAGGTTTCATTAAACATTTGTTAGTTACTTATATGATTTCTCCTCAAAACATACTCTTATAGTATTCTAATAAAAATTTAGTAGTTAATATAAAGTTTTATTAAACATTCGTTAGTTACTTATATGATTTCTCCTCAAAACATACTCTTATAGTATTCTAATATGAATTTAGTAGTTGATATAAGGTTTTATTAAACATTTGTTAGTTACTTATATGATTTCTCCTCAAAACATACTCTTATAGTATTCTAATATGAATTTAGTAGTTAATATAAGGTTTTATTAAACATTTGTTAGATACTTATATGATTTCTCCTCAAAACATACTCTTATAGTATTCTAATAAGAATTTATTTGTTAATATAAGGTTTTATTAAACATTTGTTAGTTACTTATATGATTTCTCCTCAAAACATACTCTTATAGTCTTCTAATAAAAATTTAGTATTTAATATAAAGTTTAATTAAACATTCGTTAGTTACTTATATGAGATTTCCTCAAAACATACTCTTATAGTGTTTAAATATAAATTTAGTAATTAATATAAGGTTTTATTAAAAATTTGTTAGTTACTTATACGATTTTTCGTCAAAACATACTCTTATATTATTCTAATAAGAATTTAGTAGTTAATATAAGGTTTTATTAAACAGTTGTTAGTTATTTATATGATTTCTCCTCAAAACATACTCTTATTGTATTCTAATATGAATTTAGTAGTTAATATAAGGTTTTATTAAACATTTGTTAGATACTTATATGATTTCTCCTCAAAACATACTCTTATAGTATTCTAATAAGAATTTATTTGTTAATATAAGGTTTCATTAAACATTTGTTAGTTACTTATATGATTTCTCCTCAAAACATACTCTTATAGTATTCTAATAAAAATTTAGTAGTTAATATAAAGTTTTATTAAACATTCGTTAGTTACTTATATGATTTCTCTTCAAAACATACTCTTATAGTATTCTAATATGAATTTAGTAGTTGATATAAGGTTTTTATTTCTCTTCAAAACATACTCTTATAGTATTATAATAATAATTTAGTAGTTAATATAAGGTTTTATTAAACATTTGTTAGTTAATTATATGGTTTTTCCTCAAAATATACTCTTATAGTATTCTAATAAGAATTTAGCTGTTAATATAAGGTTTTATTAAAAATTTGTTATTTACTTATATGATTTTTCCTCAAAACATACTCTTATAGTTTTATAATAAGAATTTAGTAGTTAATATAAGGTTTTATTAAAAATTTGTTAGTTATTTATATGATTTCTCCTCAAAACATACCCTTATAGTATTCTAATATGAATTTAGTTGTTAATATAAGGTTTTATTAATCATTTGTTAGTTACTTATATGATTTCTCCTCAAAACATACTCTTATAGTCTTCTAATAAAAATTTAGTAGTTAATATAAAGTTTTATTAAACATTCGTTAGTTACTTATATGAGATTTCCTCAAAACATACTCTTATAGTGTTTAAATATAAATTTAGTAATTAAGATAAGGTTTTATTAAAAATTTGTTAGTTACTTATATGATTTTTCGTCAAAACATACTCTTATTGTATTCTAATATGAATTTAGTAGTTAATATAAGGTTTTATTAAACATTTGTTAGTTATTTATATGATTTCTCCTCAAAACATACTCTTATTGTATTCTAATATGAATTTAGTAGTTAATATAAGGTTTTATTAAACATTTGTTAGATACTTATATGATTTCTCCTCAAAACATACTCTTATAGTATTCTAATAAGAATTTATTTGTTAATATAAGGTTTCATTAAACATTTGTTAGTTACTTATATGATTTCTCCTCAAAACATACTCTTATTGTAAAGGCTCGGATTTTTAAATTCTAATTTCTCGGAAAAAAAAAAAAAAAAAAAAAAAAAAAAAAAAAAAAAAAAAAAGAAAATCAAAATGAATTTAAAAGCGGAATTTAAGGGAAAACTCGCTAACGGATTTTAGAACTCATAAAGCGGATTTCCGACTTAAATAGAATTTTGAGAACTAACATGGAAATATCCTATTCGGGTTTTTTTTTATAAAATTTAATTGATCGAGTGAATGTATTTCGGGATTTAATTCCGGGTATTCAGGTTTTACTTTTGGGACCTCTCTTTGTCCTTTCCCCCCTTCTCACTTCCGAATTTCAACAGAACGAGCAACCATTCCAGCTTGTTTCATCCCAAATTGGTGTAAAATCTGCCTTCTCTTTTACCTATCACAGTGTTGACTCCCCATCTTTAGCAAGATGCCAAACAAGCTCCCAAATCAACCTACTGCACCCCTCTCTCTCTCTTCTGTTTGATTCCCTTAACTTTGAACCCAATTCAATTTTAATCTTATCCTCACCACTTCATACCCCCACAAGACAGATCCCAAACACAAAGAAAACCCCCTTTTCACTCCTCCTTCTTCCTCTCCTTTCGTTCCTCCTTGCCGAGCAGACCACCACAAACGCACCCTCCTCCATTGTCAGCCTTGCTACACACCAAAACCACCATCAGCACCTCTTCTTCCTCCTTGATTTCGGGCAAGCCAACCCGAGAGGGCCCTGTTCTCATCACACGGAGCCGAGCCAATCTGAGCAACTCCCTCCGTTGTCCTTCTTCCTCCAACACGCAGTGGCATCTCCATTGCCTTCCACCTCGACGTCTGAGCATAAGCAGCAGCACCGGAGGTCCCCGACAAGCCGAGACGCACCCGACGCCGACTAGAGGCGGCCTCACAGTCCCGACGACGTTCCGACGAGATAAACCCCTCGGTGAGCTTTCGATCTTCGTTTCCGACTCAAATCCACGAAAAGATTCAACCTTTAATCCCTCTTTTGTCATACTAGGACAAGCTGATGCTATTTCGCCACCGACAAGCCTAATCGAGCTCCGATCGAACGTTTTCGGCGAATCGAACTCGGTGAGCTCCTCCCCTTTCTCCCTCTTCCTTGGCTGCGTTTTGGTGTCCCTTTCGTGTCCTTGAGGTCGGGTTGGGTGGTCGGAGAAGCTGTCGTCGTCGGCGAGTAGCTTCCCTCCCTTTCCTTTCCTCCATTTTCGAGCAGAGGTTGGGATGAAGAAGGTGAACAGTGTTCACTTGGGTCCGGTTTTGGTTTTTATAAAATAGGGGTCCGGTTCACTTGTTTAAAGAATAAAAGGGCCGGTTCGGTTTTGAAAAACAAAATCAGATTTTGTAATGGAGGGAGTCCGGATTTTTAAGACAAATGGGCCTAATTTTCTTGGGCCTGTTTTGTCAAAACAAAAGTGATCATTCTTTTCCATTGGGTTAGTTTTTGAGGAAAATAAAACAAGACTCGGTTTTGGCATTTAAATAAATAAGGAGGGTCGGTTTTGGTAATTTAAAAATGACTGATTTTATTAAATATAAAAGATTGGGATTTTAAAGGATTTAGAAATATTTTATGAAAATGTTTAAAAGAAAATGGAAATTGAAATATTATATAATGTTGTTGAGAGAAATATAAAATCTTATCTTGAGATTTAAATAAAATATAATATTATGAGACTTGAATATTTAAAAAGGGTTTTATCGGATTTAACTCGAAAAAGGGGCTTGACGAATATTTTCCAAAGTCGAAATTTCTAACTAGTTGATTCGGATTTTAAAGCGGTTTCGGGACTAACTCGGGAATTATGTGATTGGTGACTAACTAGCATGATTGATGTGAATGGTTGACTAATATCATGATTGGTGTGTACTAATGACATGATTGATTGAATAAAGGCATGATGAAGTGTTATACTTGTGTATCGTTAATTTATGCTTTCGAGATATGATGAATGTGATGAACTTGATATATGAAATATGCGGATATAGTGTGGCAAATATACTAATGTGGCGAAATGGAATGATGAGAATGATATGGTCTTATGGAATGTGATGAAATGATGAATTGTTGAACCTGATGAGATGATGATTATGATGTAGTTATGCTTTATTGAGTGATGTGTGCTTGCGGGATTGGATGGTTAAATGTAGACTTATATGGACGTTATGATATGTATCTAGGTGATCTGTAATCTATCGTAATGCTTGTCTTGCTGTTCTGCACCGCCAGGTAAGTCTCTTCGGAGCTTACTCAGATTGAATAGAGTGATTCCCTGCTATAGGTGCATGATATACTAGGTGTTGCATTCATGATCAGCATGCCATGTAGTACCATGCTAGGTTGCATCTACGATTGAGCATCCTACTTCTTTATGCGTATGTAAACAGAACGGCCGTTATCTGTGAAGTAACTAGAGTCATTGCTAGGGTCATAGGGTAGCCCAGCTTCATCGGGTACCCTGAGTCAATCGAGTCATGCACTTCCTTTTATTATATGCCTGCGGGCTTTATTGTGGAGCGGGTTAGGCATGCGTGCCGCCCAATTACGAATGAATGCATTCACGAGCTGGCCAGTCTCCACCTATCGGAAGGGGTGGAGGTAGGAGAGGGATATACCACTTGGTATTCTGTGCTAAGGCCTTATTATTATTATGCACCTGATCTTAGGAGCATGTTAGTGTGTTACTATTCCGCCTTGCATCTAGAAGCATCTTTATTAGGAATAGCGTATATGTGTGCTTATGGTTGGGATGCAGAGAAGTGGGCATCGATCTGATCCCGCCCCATATCAATTTTTTTAGGTATTATCTATGTTCATCCTATCGGTGCTGTTTGCCTATTTGCGCGGGTCATTTTGTCGGCGGAGAGTGAGCGTTGGAGTATAGACTTCACTAGACTCTGATTATATTTTGGATTTATACTTGACTCCGTTTTGACCCGGCTCCGCCGTGGCACCCTCTTGTATTACGCTTATTTCCGCTAGTCGCACTATTTCAGATTTCCACGCTTAGACTTACGACAGGTACAGGGGACTTCCCCGGGGATTCCAACGATCCCTTCGATTTTGGGTATGAAATCCCCCTTTGAAACGTTAAAGTAAGTTTTGAAACCTTCAACCTGTACTCGGGGCGCAAGGTCCTTACGAGGGGTTTTATCCCTCGAAACGTAACCTGGGAATCATAATCCCGGGCCGTTACAAAGGGGTATCAGAGCCCAGGTTGTGCAAACCGAGTATGATAGGTTGAAGTGGTTTTGAAAATGGCCCAATGTTTTCAGATGGTTTTTCAAAATGTTTTGGAAAGGGCAAAATGAATTTAATATGGATAACTCAATCGGACTGAATACGAACTTGGACTAAGAAATAGATTGGAACCAACTAAGGGAAACGAAGGGGTAGTAAAGGCGCTAGACCATCCCTATTGGATGTAGTTGGGAATGGGTAGGCAAAATATAATTTGTTATTTTACAGGTGGATTTGAAGACTCCAAGGAACCTGAAGGTTGGAGGAACATGGGTTAGGAGGTTGTGAGGTATTTGCCACTCCGGTCGGCCGTCCCTTGAAGGACGGCATAGATTGTCTCTGTGATTGTGTGCATTATATCCAATTGGGCCCGAGGGCGATCCTCCTCGAAGAGGATCATATTAATTGCTTCCGTGTTGAGTGCTATTGTGCGCAGGATAACGAACTAATCGGTGTGTCTTGACTTGAATCATGTATTGATTAACTGTGCAAACGGGATAGCGGGAGAATATCTTGTTCTTATGTCATTGGAATTCCTGTCCTGTCGGAATAGCTCTTCCATAATTCCAATCCCTGATGATTCTGACTCCGTCAATCGTCGCACCAAAACATTTAGGTATGGTAGCAAGGGTCGAAGAGCATCCGTTCTCCCCGTTTCGAGTCCTGTTTTGTATCCCACCACCAATGCTTCTATCGAGTCACGTACCTTAGGTTGGTGTCTTCCACGGGAAAATTGGGTTGGTCGACTAATTACATTCGAAAATTGTGTCGGATGTGATGGTTACTTGAGTATGTTAGTGGGAGGGATGACTAAAGTAGTTTCGAGTTAAGAGTGAGTTGTCTCATGGAGTCATCCCTTTGATCCTTGTAATGGTCAACCATGTCTTCCTTCCACAAGAGTCTAAACACGAGTCCTACCCTCACCTCTCAGGAACAGTGTGAGTGTCCTAGTGTCCTACTCAGCGAGTCATATTAGAGTCCCACGGGAAACAGGGTAATGAGTTGATGATTGCCTTTATAGAATTCTATCTGGTTATAATAGTAGCCCTCCTTCTAATTGCATGACATAATACATTGATATATTTCAGCATGGCTTGTCTGATATCTTGCATGAATACAATTGTGAATGAGTATATGTGTCACATGTGTGAATTTCCATGATTGTTGCTCTCCCTTGAATTAGGTCAATGATAGTGTGGTCAACCCTCTTGTATGAGTATCATGTGAGATAAATTCCTAGCATGTTAAGTTGATCAAATTGAACCTCATTGACTGTGTACCTTCTTAACGAGTGTTGGTAGTATCATGTAGGATATACATCTCCTAATTATTGACCATCATGCAATTATGTGCCATGCTTGTCATACTACATATACATGGTTGTATTGGATGTGATAGTTGCTATGCCCAAATGATTTAACCATATCCCCTGACACAATTATTAGAGTGCATCTTAACATGCTTACCTGGAACCCACATTGTTTTGACATGCTTATATGTACACTTAAAGTGAGTAATGAACCATACGTGTGATATCCTATAATGCTCAATATGTCATATATATAACTTATGCTGCATATGTTTATTGTCGGTTCGTGCATACATGATCTTAATAGGTCAAGCATGATTAGTGCATGAGATGATAAGTTTTAGCCTATTCCACATGCATGAAAAGTTGATTATGTGAACATGTTATGGATGCATATGACGTTATTCCTTTTAATAGGCACATGCTAGTGTGAAATGATATGACTAAGATATATAGTGATTGCCATGTGTTTGCTTGCCGCACCTGTAACCTCATAGAATACCCTAAGGGCATTGTTGTAACTCTCGGTTCCGCATCTTGTCTTGAGTCTCGTCATCTCTAGTCCCGGTCTGTGTCTGAATCCTTAAGGAAGTTGTGTTGTCCTCCCTTGCTCTCCCCTATCTGCGTGACTTCTAACCCCTCGCGATCCCCATGATGGACATCGACATAGAAGAGAAAACGAGCAATCGAATGGCATCAGAGTGGCGCAACAGGAGCGTGGTGGGCCCAGGGACCCTAGAATCGACGTCACCAAAGGACGAACGCCATTTGAAGATGGCGGTTGCAGACGTAATCCTCCTAGATGACTCAAGAAATGACGTTCTCTCCTATGCAAATTGGAATTGGTGTCGTTCGATAGGCTTGGAATTAGCTAAATGAATGTGTGGTGACTGATATGCTGAGCTGGTAGTGAATGATTGTCTGACTAACTTGTGTCTGTGATGATGTGCCTTCATGCTTACGCGCACTGACCTGCTAGTAAATCGGTTATGAGTTATATAGGTGGTGGTGTTTCTTTCTTGTGCATGAGTCGAGTGATTCCTTGGTGAGACGGATAGGGAAATGGCAGGTAGATTGAGGTCTTCGAGTTGGTCATTGGTTGTGCGAGATGGGGTGCATGAAGGATGTGTTAGCTTGGGTAGAGTCGAGTGAATTATGACTTGTCGGAGATAGTGGTCAATGAGTATATTTGAGCTTCTAGGTAGGTCTTAGGTGAGGAGTGGAGTTGGCACGGCGAGATTTCGAGGGATAGGTCCTAGCAAGATGTGTCGATAGGTAGTGGGTGTGTGGTGTGAGCACATGACATAGAAGGGTGGTTGGCTGAGGTCTAGACTAGTTCATCTGGGTGACCTTAAAGAGTGGGTGTGAGTATAGGTAGTTGGCGTAGTTTTAGAGGTGGACGATAGAGCTCGGAGTGAATTGGGAGTATCCTTGAGGGGATATGTTGATAGACGGGTTAGTGTGCCAGGAGAGAGTGTCTAGATAGTCTAGGAGCGAATCATGGGCGGCGTTGAGGACGATCAGTTAAGGAATGTCTAAGGAATCATAGGAATTGGGACTAGGTTGTATGTGCGGTGATTGGGAGCGGTCTTGGTAAAGGATTGAGGTTGAGGAATCGCTAAGGAAGAGAAGTATGATGTTGCTTGGGAAATTATCGATCTTGGAGATTAGGTTGTTCATGCCAGGACGATACATGTGATGAGTATTTGGGATTGTTAGATAGGATTGGTAATGCTTGGCGAAGTCATGAGTGAAGGATTTCTAGGTGCGTTGTTGAAGGATTTTAGCGCAGGGAAGAAATCGAAACTGGTGTGTGAAAATTGTTATCAAGGTATTTGAGGATGTAGAGTGAATCTTCGAGGAAAGACTGGTAGCTAGGAAAAAGTGTTGTTGAGATTCTAGTAAGATTGCGGGCTTAAGGTTGAATAGAGAGATTCTGAGCATGGAATTTGGGAACCAGGCAAGGAGGAAGGCTTTGAGGGCACTAGAGGATGAAGGATTTCAGAAGATGTGGCGAGATTGTGGTACTTGGGAAAGTTTGGATGAGGAAATTTAGGAATATGCTGAAACGAGGATCTAGAATAGGCCGGTTGAGGAATCGTGGATGTTCAGGTTTCGTGAGATTCGAGATGGGACAAGTAAGTAGAGTATGTGATTGGTCATTGAGGATAGATGTGGGTGATGAGGAACTCGGTGATACGTGTTTATGAGTTAGCACTAGACAATTTTCGGCGTTAGAGTTGTCGAGAGTAGGCGATTGAGTGGATTCTAGAAAGGTAGGATGCTTGTGTTGGTAATGTCGAGGATAAGGACGGGAGTGTCAGGTGTGAGATGGTCAGTATGAGTTGGGTTCTTAGAGGTGGATGGCTAGTGAGAGTGAGTAGTGGTACGGGAAATGTGATCAGGTTAGCAAGGTGATTTGAGACGTCTCTTTGGGAGATCATGGTCAGGCGGAGTCTCGAGAGCCTAGAAAGAGTCAGCGAGATTGTTGAAAAGTGTCTAGATCGATCGTGAGAGCGGTTTAGTCGAGGACTTGAGATTTCTCTTAGAGGTGAGGATGAGACAAGTAGAGGACCTCTAGGATGAGGGTATGCTTTATAGAAAGCCTTGGTAGTCGGTCGAGTTAAGCTTATCGGAATAAGGGAACTGTGCGATTGGGAACCCTGAGATACGGTTTTAGGTGGTCGAAGTAGGCTGGTTCTTAGATGGCTTGATGGCATGGGAGTTGGTTGACCTAGGTGAGGTTAATCTTGTCTTGAGAATTATTGATGATAAGTGGCGATCGTGTTCTAATATGGTTGGTAATTATAGGCATGTTTTCTCGAGGATGTAGCTTATGGTTATGCGATACTTGGGACCGAGTGATGTGAAAATTCTATGCTATAGACGATGTTGAGTCTCTGATGTGTTCCATAGGCGATAGTGAATTGTTAGTACTAACCTAGTTACCCTTGAACCCGATGAAATGCTAGTGTACGAAAGTACTTGTTTGTCTCTAATGCGATAACGCTTGGTAGTTAGCCTGAGTATGATGTGCCTATCTGATTGATATGATGAGCTTATTTGCTCGATACGGTGTGTATCTTCTGTGAGATGATGTGGTAATCTTACCATGAATGATATGATGTTAGATATTTTATGGTATGTGACTAGCTATTGAATGTGTTACATGATTGTTGAATTATATGATGCCTTGAATTGGAGTTGTTAGAATGATAGAACTTGAATTATGGGAATTTGATTCTGACTTGGAACCTAGGAAGGAAATATGGGCTTAGCCATTAGAGGTGGATGATTCCACCTCCTGAGATTGAAACTTGCTTGATTAACATCGGGTTAAGAGGTTTTGAATGATGTTAAAAATAAGATTAACTTAAAAAAAATAATAATAAAAAAAAAAAAATTAATTAACGCAATCAAGAACATCAATAATTTTGAAGCCAACTTTTTCGAATCGAGGAAACCTTTTGAAACTTTTTCGACCCGAGCTTGCGTTATAACACCCCACGAAGTGGATACAGACACTTTATAGGGGCCCTTATAGACTGTCTGCTAAGACCTAGTGGAGATGCTGTAATGCTTTTTGAGTTATGATATACCCGAGAAGTCGGGGTAAGGATGTGGTAAGGGCCCATATCACACTCTCGCTACGACCTATCGGGGATATTATGATCATGACAACGATACTGTGAGAATCTCATAGGGGCACTTATGAGGCTCTTACGGGATTAATGGAATGGTCCTTGGACTCACCTACTTCCAACTTCATCCCCTACCTTGTTTTGGTTTTAGTCTCGGGGACGAGACTTGTTTTTAGAGGTGGATGATGTAAAGGCTCGGATTTTTAAATTCTAATTTCTCGGAAAAAAAAAAAAAAAAAAAAAAAAAAAAAGAAAATCAAAATGAATTTAAAAGCGGAATTTAAGGGAAAACTCGCTAACGGATTTTAGAACTCATAAAGCGGATTTCCGACTTAAATAGAATTTTGAGAACTAACATGGAAATATCCTATTCGGGTTTTTTTTTATAAAATTTAATTGATCGAGTGAATGTATTTCGGGATTTAATTCCGGGTATTCAGGTTTTACTTTTGGGACCTCTCTTTGTCCTTTCCCCCCTTCTCACTTCCGAATTTCAACAGAACGAGCAACCATTCCAGCTTGTTTCATCCCAAATTGGTGTAAAATCTGCCTTCTCTTTTACCTATCACAGTGTTGACTCCCCATCTTTAGCAAGATGCCAAACAAGCTCCCAAATCAACCTACTGCACCCCTCTCTCTCTCTTCTGTTTGATTCCCTTAACTTTGAACCCAATTCAATTTTAATCTTATCCTCACCACTTCATACCCCCACAAGACAGATCCCAAACACAAAGAAAACCCCCTTTTCACTCCTCCTTCTTCCTCTCCTTTCGTTCCTCCTTGCCGAGCAGACCACCACAAACGCACCCTCCTCCATTGTCAGCCTTGCTACACACCAAAACCACCATCAGCACCTCTTCTTCCTCCTTGATTTCGGGCAAGCCAACCCGAGAGGGCCCTGTTCTCATCACACGGAGCCGAGCCAATCTGAGCAACTCCCTCCGTTGTCCTTCTTCCTCCAACACGCAGTGGCATCTCCATTGCCTTCCACCTCGACGTCTGAGCATAAGCAGCAGCACCGGAGGTCCCCGACAAGCCGAGACGCACCCGACGCCGACTAGAGGCGGCCTCACAGTCCCGACGACGTTCCGACGAGATAAACCCCTCGGTGAGCTTTCGATCTTCGTTTCCGACTCAAATCCACGAAAAGATTCAACCTTTAATCCCTCTTTTGTCATACTAGGACAAGCTGATGCTATTTCGCCACCGACAAGCCTAATCGAGCTCCGATCGAACGTTTTCGGCGAATCGAACTCGGTGAGCTCCTCCCCTTTCTCCCTCTTCCTTGGCTGCGTTTTGGTGTCCCTTTCGTGTCCTTGAGGTCGGGTTGGGTGGTCGGAGAAGCTGTCGTCGTCGGCGAGTAGCTTCCCTCCCTTTCCTTTCCTCCATTTTCGAGCAGAGGTTGGGATGAAGAAGGTGAACAGTGTTCACTTGGGTCCGGTTTTGGTTTTTATAAAATAGGGGTCCGGTTCACTTGTTTAAAGAATAAAAGGGCCGGTTCGGTTTTGAAAAACAAAATCAGATTTTGTAATGGAGGGAGTCCGGATTTTTAAGACAAATGGGCCTAATTTTCTTGGGCCTGTTTTGTCAAAACAAAAGTGATCATTCTTTTCCATTGGGTTAGTTTTTGAGGAAAATAAAACAAGACTCGGTTTTGGCATTTAAATAAATAAGGAGGGTCGGTTTTGGTAATTTAAAAATGACTGATTTTATTAAATATAAAAGATTGGGATTTTAAAGGATTTAGAAATATTTTATGAAAATGTTTAAAAGAAAATGGAAATTGAAATATTATATAATGTTGTTGAGAGAAATATAAAATCTTATCTTGAGATTTAAATAAAATATAATATTATGAGACTTGAATATTTAAAAAGGGTTTTATCGGATTTAACTCGAAAAAGGGGCTTGACGAATATTTTCCAAAGTCGAAATTTCTAACTAGTTGATTCGGATTTTAAAGCGGTTTCGGGACTAACTCGGGAATTATGTGATTGGTGACTAACTAGCATGATTGATGTGAATGGTTGACTAATATCATGATTGGTGTGTACTAATGACATGATTGATTGAATAAAGGCATGATGAAGTGTTATACTTGTGTATCGTTAATTTATGCTTTCGAGATATGATGAATGTGATGAACTTGATATATGAAATATGCGGATATAGTGTGGCAAATATACTAATGTGGCGAAATGGAATGATGAGAATGATATGGTCTTATGGAATGTGATGAAATGATGAATTGTTGAACCTGATGAGATGATGATTATGATGTAGTTATGCTTTATTGAGTGATGTGTGCTTGCGGGATTGGATGGTTAAATGTAGACTTATATGGACGTTATGATATGTATCTAGGTGATCTGTAATCTATCGTAATGCTTGTCTTGCTGTTCTGCACCGCCAGGTAAGTCTCTTCGGAGCTTACTCAGATTGAATAGAGTGATTCCCTGCTATAGGTGCATGATATACTAGGTGTTGCATTCATGATCAGCATGCCATGTAGTACCATGCTAGGTTGCATCTACGATTGAGCATCCTACTTCTTTATGCGTATGTAAACAGAACGGCCGTTATCTGTGAAGTAACTAGAGTCATTGCTAGGGTCATAGGGTAGCCCAGCTTCATCGGGTACCCTGAGTCAATCGAGTCATGCACTTCCTTTTATTATATGCCTGCGGGCTTTATTGTGGAGCGGGTTAGGCATGCGTGCCGCCCAATTACGAATGAATGCATTCACGAGCTGGCCAGTCTCCACCTATCGGAAGGGGTGGAGGTAGGAGAGGGATATACCACTTGGTATTCTGTGCTAAGGCCTTATTATTATTATGCACCTGATCTTAGGAGCATGTTAGTGTGTTACTATTCCGCCTTGCATCTAGAAGCATCTTTATTAGGAATAGCGTATATGTGTGCTTATGGTTGGGATGCAGAGAAGTGGGCATCGATCTGATCCCGCCCCATATCAATTTTTTTAGGTATTATCTATGTTCATCCTATCGGTGCTGTTTGCCTATTTGCGCGGGTCATTTTGTCGGCGGAGAGTGAGCGTTGGAGTATAGACTTCACTAGACTCTGATTATATTTTGGATTTATACTTGACTCCGTTTTGACCCGGCTCCGCCGTGGCACCCTCTTGTATTACGCTTATTTCCGCTAGTCGCACTATTTCAGATTTCCACGCTTAGACTTACGACAGGTACAGGGGACTTCCCCGGGGATTCCAACGATCCCTTCGATTTTGGGTATGAAATCCCCCTTTGAAACGTTAAAGTAAGTTTTGAAACCTTCAACCTGTACTCGGGGCGCAAGGTCCTTACGAGGGGTTTTATCCCTCGAAACGTAACCTGGGAATCATAATCCCGGGCCGTTACAAATTTAGTAGTTGATATAAGGTTTTTATTTCTCCTCATAACATACTCTTATAGTATTCTAATAAGAATTTAGTAGTTAATATAAGGTTTTATTAAACATTTGTTAGTTAGTTATATGATTTTGCCTCAAAACATACTCTAATAGTATTCTAATATGAATTTAGTAGTTAATATAAGGTTTTATTAAACATTTATTAGTTATTTATATGATTTCTCCACAAAACATAATCTTATAGTATTCTAATATGAATTTAGTAGTTGATATAAGGTTTTTATTTCTCCTCATAACATACTCTTATAGTATTCTAATAAGAATTTAGTCGTTAATATAAGGTTTTATTAAACATTTGTTAGTTACTTATATGATTTCTCCTCAAAACATACTCTTATAGTATTCTAATAAGAATTTAGTAGTTAATATAAGGTTTTATTAAACATTTATTAGTTATTTATATGATTTCTCCACAAAACATAATCTTATAGTATTCTAATATGAATTTAGTAGTTGATATAAGGTTTTTATTTCTCCTCATAACATACTCTTATAGTATTCTAATAAGAATTTAGTAGTTAATATAAGGTTTTATTAAAAATTTGTTAGTTACTTATATGATTTCTCCTCAAAACATACTCTTATAGTATTCTAATATGAATTTAGTAGTTAATATAAGGTTTTATTAAAAATTTGTTATTTACTTATATGATTTCTCCTCAAAACATAATCTTATAGTATTCTAATATGAATTTAGTAGTTGATATAAGGTTTTTATTTCTCCTCATGACATACTCTTATAGTATTCTAATAAGAATTTAGTAGTTAATATAAGGTTTTATTAAACATTTGTTAGTTAGTTATATGATTTCTCCTCAAAACATACTCTAATAGTATTCTAATATGAATTTAGTAGTTAATATAAGGTTTTATTAAACATTTATTAGTTATTTATATGATTTCTCCACAAAACATAATCTTATAGTATTCTAATATGAATTTAGTAGTTGATATAAGGTTTTTATTTCTCCTCATAACATACTCTTATAGTATTCTAATAAGAATTTAGTAGTTAATATAAGGTTTTATTAAAAATTTGTTAGTTACTTATATGATTTCTCCTCAAAACATACTCTTATAGTATTCTAATATGAATTCAGTAGTTAATATAAGGTTTTATTAAAAATTTGTTATTTACTTATATGATTTCTCCTCAAAACATAATCTTATAGTATTCTAATATGAATTTAGTAGTTGATATAAGGTTTTTATTTCTCCTCATAACATACTCTTATAGTATTCTAATAACAATTTATTTGTTAATATATGGTTTTATTAAACATTTGTTAGTTACTTATATGATTTCTCCTCAAAACATACTCTTATAGTATTCTAATAAAAATTTAGTAGTTAATATAAAGTTTTATTAAACATTCGTTAGTTACTTATATGAGATTTCCTCAAAACATACTGTTATAGTATTCAAATATAAATTTAGTAATTAATATAAGGTTTTATTAAAAATTTGTTAGTTACTTATATGATTTTCCTTCAAAACATACTCTTATATTATTCTAATAAGAATTTAGTAGTTAATATAAGGTTTTATTATACATTTATTAGTTATTTATATGATTTCTCCACAAAACATAATCTTATAGTATTCTAATATGAATTTAGTAGTTGATATAAGGTTTTTATTTCTCCTCATAACATACTCTTATAGTATTCTAATAAGAATTTAGTAGTTAATATAAGGTTTTATTAAAAATTTGTTAGTTACTTATATGATTTCTCCTCAAAACATACTCTTATAGTATTCTAATATGAATTTAGTAGTTAATATAAGGTTTTATTAAACATTTGTTAGTTACTTATATGATTTCTCCTCAAAACATACTCTTATAGTATTCTAATATGAATTTAGTAGTTAATATAAGGTTTTATTAAACATTTGTTATTTACTTATATGATATCTCCTCAAAACATACTCTTATAGTATTCAAATATAAATTTAGTAGTTCATATAAGGTTTTATTAAAAATTTGTTAGTTTCTTATATGATTTTTCGTCAAAACATACTCTTATATTATTCTAATAAGAATTTAGTAGTTAATATAAGGTTTTATTATACATTTGTTATTTACTTATATGATTTTGCCTCAAAATATACTTTTATAGTATTCTAATATGAATTTAGTAGTTAATATAAGGTTTTATTAAAAAATTTTTAGTTACTTATATGATTTCTCCTCAAAACATACTCTTATAGTATTCTAATATGAATTCAGTAGTTAATATAAGGTTTTATTAAAAATTTGTTATTTACTTATATGATTTCTCCTCAAAACATAATCTTATAGTATTCTAATATGAATTTAGTAGTTGATATAAGGTTTTTATTTCTCCTCATAACATACTCTTATAGTATTCTAATATGAATTTAGTAGTTAATATAAGGTTTTATTAAACATTTCTTAGTTAGTTATACGATTTCTCCTCAAAACATACTCTTATAGTATTCTAATATGAATTTAGTAGTTAATATAAGGTTTTATTAAACATTTGTTAGTTACTTATATGATTTCTCCTCAAAAAATAATCTTATAGTATTCTAATATGAATTTAGTAGTTGATATAAGGTTTTTATTTCTCCTCATAACATACTCTTATAGTATTCTAATAAGAATTTAGTAGTTAATATAAGGTTTTGTTAAACATTCGTTAGTTACTTATATGAGATTTTCTCAAAACATACTCTTATAGTATTCAAATATAAATTTAGTAGTTCTTATAAGGTTTTATTAAAAATTTGTTAGTTACTTATATGATTTTTCGTCAAAACATACTCTTATATTATTCTAATAAGAATTTAGTAGTTAATATAAGGTTTTATTATATATTTGTTATTTACTTATATGATTTTGCCTCAAAACATACTTTTATAGTATTCTAATATGAATTTAGTAGTTAATATAAGGTTTTATTAAAAATTTGTTAGTTACTTATATGATTTCTCCTCAAAACATACTCTTATAGTATTCTAATATGAATTCAGTAGTTAATATAAGGTTTTATTAAAAATTTGATAATTACTTATATGATTTCTCCTCAAAACATAATCTTATAGTATTCTAATGTGAATTTAGTAGTTGATATAAGGTTTTTATTTCTCCTCATAACATACTCTTATAGTATTCTAATAAGAATTTAGTAGTTAATATAAGGTTTTATTAAACATTTGTTAGTTAGTTATATGATTTCTCCTCAAAACATACTCTAATAGTATTCTAATATGAATTTAGTAGTTAATATAAGGTTTTATTAAACATTTATTAGTTATTTATATGATTTCTCCACAAAACATAATCTTATAGTATTCTAATATGAATTTAGTAGTTGATATAAGGTTTTTATTTCTCCTCATAACATACTCTTATAGTATTCTAATAAGAATTTAGTCGTTAATATAAGGTTTTATTAAACATTTGTTAGTTACTTATATGATTTCTCCTCAAAACATACTCTTATAGTATTCTAATAAGAATTTAGTAGTTAATATAAGGTTTTATTAAACATTTATTAGTTATTTATATGATTTCTCCACAAAACATAATCTTATAGTATTCTAATATGAATTTAGTAGTTGATATAAGGTTTTTATTTCTCCTCATAACATACTCTTATAGTATTCTAATAAGAATTTAGTAGTTAATATAAGGTTTTATTAAAAATTTGTTAGTTACTTATATCATTTCTCCTCAAAACATACTCTTATAGTATTCTAATATGAATTTAGTAGTTAATATAAGGTTTTATTAAAAATTTGTTATTTACTTATATGATTTCTCCTCAAAACATAATCTTATAGTATTCTAATATGAATTTAGTAGTTGATATAAGGTTTTTATTTCTCCTCATGACATACTCTTATAGTATTCTAATAAGAATTTAGTAGTTAATATAAGGTTTTATTAAACATTTGTTAGTTAGTTATATGATTTCTCCTCAAAACATACTCTAATAGTATTCTAATATGAATTTAGTAGTTAATATAAGGTTTTATTAAACATTTATTAGTTATTTATATGATTTCTCCACAAAACATAATCTTATAGTATTCTAATATGAATTTAGTAGTTGATATAAGGTTTTTATTTCTCCTCATAACATACTCTTATAGTATTCTAATAAGAATTTAGTAGTTAATATAAGGTTTTATTAAAAATTTGTTAGTTACTTATATGATTTCTCCTCAAAACATACTCTTATAGTATTCTAATATGAATTCAGTAGTTAATATAAGGTTTTATTAAAAATTTGATAATTACTTATATGATTTCTCCTCAAAACATAATCTTATAGTATTCTAATGTGAATTTAGTAGTTGATATAAGGTTTTTATTTCTCCTCATAACATACTCTTATAGTATTCTAATAAGAATTTAGTAGTTAATATTGTAACGGCCCAGAATTATAATTTCTGGGTTACGTTTCAAGGGATAAAACCCCTTGTTCGGATCTTGCAATCCAGGTACGGGTCGAGGTTTCAAACTCATTTTAAGATTTGTAGAAAGAGGGATTTCAAACCCTAAAACCTCGAAGGGCCGTTGGGTACCCTTAACCTGTCCTAAGACTGTCGCAGAATCCATTTCAAACGAAAGTAAGCGGAAGCAAAGTAAAGATACAAGTGGGTGCCACGGCGGAGCCGGGTCAAAACGGAGTCAAAAATATAAGTCCAAAACAATATAGTCAGAGTCTGGTGAAGTCTATAACTCCAGCGCTCACTCTCCGCCGACAAAATGACCCGCACAATAAGCAAACAGCACCGATGGGATGAACATAATTAATTCCTAAAAAAATTGATTTGGAGCGGGATCAGATCGATGCCCACTTTACTCTGCATCCCAACCATAAGCACACATATACGCTATACCTAATAAAGATGCTCTAATGCAGTACGAAATTCAAACACACTAGCATGCTCCTAGTTCATAATAATGTGCAGAAATACTGTAAAGGGCCCAAGACAATGCCAAGTGGCATATCCCTCTCCTACCTCCACCCCTTCCGACAGGCGGAGACTGGCCAGCTCGTGAATGCATTCATTCATAATAGGGCGGCACGCATGCCTAACCCGCTCCACAATAAAGCCCTCAGGCATATCATAATATAAGGAAGTACTCGATTGACTCAGGGTACCCGATGAGGCTGGGCTACCCTATGACCCTAGCAAAGACTCTAGGACTATCACAGATACGGCCGTTCTGTTTACATACGCACAAAGAAAAGAGAATGCTCAACGATCGATGCAACCTAGCATGGTACTACATGGCATGCTGATTATGAATGCAACACCTAGTATATCATGCACCTATAGCAGGGAATCACTCTATTCAATCTGAGTAAGCTCCGAAGAGACTTACCTGGAGATGCAGAACAGCAAGATAACACAAACAAGGGCCCAATACAAGTCCAAAGCAATCCAAAAGCAATACACACCTATCATCAAGCCATTTTCATCAGCTACCGGTCCATCAATCATACACACGAACTCCATGTTCTCAACATGCTCAAAACCAACCGATAGTAAAACCATTTTCCAAAACCTTTTCGCTAAGGCCAATCATCAACCAAAATCATTTACTTCCAATCCAACCCATTAATAAAATCGTACCACCCATATTTCCAAACTTCCTTATCAAAACCAACACCACCAAACCAAGACAAAGAATCCCGATATTTAAATATTCAAACCTCAAAACCAATACCTCAAAATCATATTAGAGAATTAATTCCGGCATTTTAATATCCCAAACAACAAATCCTTAAAAGATATTTCCGAAAACTTGAAAACTCCTTTTAAACAATTTATCATTAATATATATATATATATATATATGTATATATTTATTACTAAAATAACACAAGCCATATTTCTAATTTAATAACAATAAATCATTTTAACATTCCTGTAATAGCATATTTAAATCATCACAATACGTCTAACATTTACATAAATATACGCATTGTAATCATATATAATATAACACATACATAACCATCCTATCACATTTTATAACAATGGTAAATGCAAGGAAAGGATACCCAGCAGGCCCAACACTCTAACCCGGACCAAACTCCAAACCCGAGCCCAACAAAGCAAGAAGAAAGAGAATGGGATCCGGTTAAAATTTGTCCCCAACTGAAACCATTTCCAAATGTGATATAACCGGATCCGGAAGCAAAATGGGCCCAAGCCCAATTCCTCAATGTGAAACCCGGCCCCAACCCAAGACAAAGAAAGGAAGAAGGTCTCCCTCAAGCTCTGACAGAGCTCCCAGCGCTCGGAAACGGAAAGAGGAAGAAGGGCTCAGGCCCGCCGGTGACGTTCTCCCAGCCCGACTACTACACACTGGACTCCCCCCGACATCAATGACACAAAACGACCAAGAAGGAAGGAGGAAGGGAAAGCTCACCGAGGTTCGAAGTTCGCCGGAGAAGAGATTCGTCGGGGTTGAATTGAGCTTCGTCGGAGTCCGATTGGCTGCGTCGGAGGCGAAATCCAAATCCTAGAGGCATGGAGAGAGTACAGGGAGGTTAAAGGTCAAGCTTTTCACGGCTTCGACTCGGAACAGAAGATCGAGAACTCACCGATCGAACCGAAGAAACAGGGAGGAGACTCGGCGGCGGCGGCTTCGTCGGGGTGGCTCCTGACAGCGCCTGGGTGCTCGGGAGGCGCTCGAGAAGTGCTCGGAAAACAGAAGAATGGAGAGCTCGGGCGTGCTGCGCTGTGGTGGTTGCAAGAGGTGGGGGCTGCGAGAACAGGGAGGGAGAGGAGCTTCTCCGACGGCGCTGGCTCCGAAAGAACGGGGCTGCTGCTGTTCGACGAGAGTGAATGTGGTGGTGGTTGTGGTGGCCGGAAAGCAACGAACTGGCGGCGGAGGGAGGTGGCTTCGATTATGAAGAACAGAACAAGGGAGATGGGTGTATTGTTGTGTGGGTATTAGTTATGAAGTTGGAAGTGCAGTCTTGGCTTGACTACCGCTGGACAAACGGGGGATTGAAAAGAGGTGAAGAGAGGCCTGAGTTGTTCTTACAGGCAGAAAGGGGAGGGGAAAGCTGAGCATTTGAGGGCAAAAAGAAGAGGAGAGGAGAGTTGTCATGTGAGGTTCAGAAGGGTGTAAAAGGGGAGTGCCTCTGCTGCTAATCGACAAAGGGGACTGAAGGGCATCTTTGAATTAGGATGTGAGAGAGAGGGGAGTAGAACTAGATGTGGTCCCAAGGTCAAAATTCAAAGTACCCGAAATCTAAACCTCGCAACCCGCTCGCTCGATCTTATCCCGACACGTTTAATATACTCCTTAATTTTCCAAATCCGAATTTAATATAAGACTCCAAATATTATTTTAAATTTTCGGTATATAAAAGCATAGTATAACGTATTATAAATTTCCAATTAAATAATGCCGGAACTCGTTTTAAGGATTTCAATTTCGATTTAGGAAATTAAGGACGAGTTTTTCTTGAAATATCCGAATTTTTATTTTATTTTATCTTATTATTTTTTTGACTCAAATCCATTTATATTATTTATTAAAATTTATTATTTAAAAACTCGGGCCTTTACATCATCCACCTCTAAAAACAAGTCTCGTCCCCGAGACTAAAACCAAAATAAAGTAGGGGATGAAGTTTGAAATTGATGAGTCCAAGGACCATGTCCAGAATCTTGTAATCATCTCGGTTGCGTCTTCCGGGATTCTCACAACATCCTAGTCACGGTCGTGACATCTCCAATTGGCCTTGACAAGTATGCGATAAGCGCCCCTATCACATCCTCGCTTCGACTTTTCGGAAGTGCCACAACTCTAGAAGTTCTACAATGTCATCACTAGGTCTTAGTAAGCACCCTACAAGCGCCCTCATAAAATGCTTATATCCACTTCGTGAAGTATCATAGAGTTGCCCGGGTTTGAAAAGTTTCAAAGGGGGTTCCGCAATTGAAAATAAAGATTAGCCTCAAAATTCTCGATATCGTTCATTCTTTTAAAATCCAAATTGGTCACTTTCAAAACCGCTCAAAATATTCAAATCCAAAGTTTAACCAATCAACTAATTTACACCAAACAAGTCAAATCGTATTGATCAAGATTTCGTCAAAATCCTCCAAAACCAAATCAGCTTCCCTCATAACAATCAATCACATCCAGAAATCAGGAGGTGGAATCATCCACCTCTAAGGGCTAATCCCATATTCTCTTCCTAGTTTCAATAATCAAATCAATCTATGAATCTCAATTCAAGCAAGTTTCACAAGTCATAAGCAATGCATAATCACATAACCAATCGGTCCTCAACGAGTACATCATATGACAAGTCTCAAACATATGCCAGCACACTGCCACAAGATCACATCAACGTCTCCACATCATACTAAAGGTCATAATATGCACCTATGCCAAAATCATAACACACATCTCGATATCACACCAAGGTCATAACAGGTACATCCCCATCATAAGGTCAACGAATCAAACTCATTGTCAACACATCAACACAACAAGTCATGTTATTAAGATCCCGCGAAAGGGGAGGTCAGGCAGTATATCAGTCATCGAAGGTCAGCATATTCACCAAACACCGTCTTAACTCATCACAAGGTCATATAACAATCATTTAGAAATTTGATATCATTATCTCATATATACAAATCATATATATTCATCCTCAAAGTCATATTCATCATATAACATACTTACAATCATGCTTAACGATCATATAACATAACATCGTGCTTTATCACCTCATAATATAATATCATGTTTTCACATAGCAACATGTCCTTATTCCATGATTCATATATCATATCATAACATGCTTCTAAACGACATAGTAGGATAGCAATGCATCAATATATCATGGTAACACTTGTCACTACCAACTACATTTTAATATTGCATATCAGCATGTAATCCCATATCAGATTCATCATAGTTGCTACATAACATCATGCCAACACATATTAATAATTCACACAAGCAAGAAAATACTCACATCATACCAGTCAAATTAAAACACAATCCCCACTCGCCCATCTTCCTCTCTCAAGCTAAGACCAATCCCCTTCTAGACTCACCAACATCAGATCAAGTCACAATCCATCTCGATATTCCAATCTCGCCCCTCATTCCACCAAGCACCCTCACTAGCCATCCACCTCTAAGAACCCAACTCCTATCTCTAACCTCATGCCCGAGTACCCTCTTGTACTATGTCTTCAACATCCACAAGGCCATTTCTTACGCTTCTCACACTTCCCAAGGTTTCACACGCATCCTGCCCTGCTAATCGCACATCTCCTCTAGAAATTCCTCGATCATCGCCCAGCCGACCTATCCCTAACCATGCATACTCTCACCCAATATTCACCTAGAAGCTCAACGGAACCCACCAAGTATTGCCTCTTACAATCCCAAAACTCACGCGGTCTTACCTAAGCCAACAACTCTCTCTTGCGACTTATCTCACAACATCCCCGATCATCCTAACCACTCAAGCTCTTTCACCACTCTTCTACCACGCTACCAACGACCTCACCCACAGGTTTAAGGAAGAAGCAATCATGAAATCATCACATATAAGATCTACATCATGTCAACCAGCATTTATAAACATAGCATCATGGGTTCATAATCAAGTAGTGCAACTATGTCAACAAGTTTCAATTTATCATCATGCTCAATCATTATTACAATTCATCATGTATGCACATAACCAAGTCATGATAGCAAGTTGCATCATAACCTTAGAAGATAAACAATTCAGGTTTTCAGCATTTGCAGTTCATATTTTACAGGCAAAGGAATCCAAATCATGTTTAACAACTTAGAGTAGCAACACGTCAAGACATCATGGTACATGAGATCTATAAGCCATCAAATCATATCATCATACACAACCGATAATCAGGCAACGGTCATTTTCAATTCAGCACATCAACACATAAATCTCATTGCTATGTCAGTGCAATATCGTCGTCAACACATTCAAAAGGGTTAGCAATTCGAACGGAGAACAATCCCGCTTGCAAATCATATCGTACACAGTAACCGTGATCTTCGATGCGTGCCCGTTCCGCTGACATCATAGATCCTGAGGCCCGTGGGTTATGGGCCCACGCTTCCGCCACACTGCTCTATCGCTATGCAACTTTCTTTCTCTTTCCCATGCGGTCGCTATCGCGGGTGAGTCCAAGTTAGCGGAGATAGGGGAGTGACAAGAGTGAACAACCCGATGTTCCTCTCGGAAACAACTACGAATAAAGCTAAGGATGACAAGACTAGGGACTAGACTCTGACCCGAGAATGACAACAATGCCCTTATGGAAGTCTATTAGGTTATAATCGCGACAAGTAACACGAATTCATCATGGAGCATATCAATTTAATTAACCCACACTAACATGTACCTATCTCAAAGGAAAAGAACATGCGTATTCATTCCAAAAGACACAATCAAGTCATACACGGATGCATGCGAGATAAACTAGTAGTATGTGATTCCATGGAAACAGATATGCTCAGCAACTTTAAACAGGATACGTGGGATTTATTGAGCATCACAATTATCACATATATGAACAATGCACGAGCTTGGTGTATGCACCATACGAGAACATATAATAGCAACATAGTAACTACCTCATCTAACACAATGATCATATAATAGGTCAATAATGGCACGTAATCATATGACGAGATACATTTAGAAATCATGAGTCCCACACGATACTAGCGATACATGATGTAATACAAGCATAGTCAAGAGTCATTAAGAGGAGCTCAACATAATATTCACGAAACATGAGGCATCATCAAAATAACAAGAAGGACATCATGGACAATGTATTATAATTATGCTAAGAACGAACCGGCATATAGCACATGTATGGTACAATAGTCATCACATCATAGAACCAGTACAACACGTGGTCATTTAGCGAGTCATTTTAGAAATCATAAGCCCTACAAGACAATACTAGCGCATATCGAACATGAACACAATCGAGGTAACTCGACTAAATCCGCCCTAACATTCATTCATCATGCGTATGCGAAATCATAACATAAGGTGGTGTGTGACTATACGAGGTGCCAAGTCATACATTTATACAAGCATGAGAGGATATCATAGGGTAATAGGGAAATACCACCGAGCGATAACATGTGAGCATGCTATGATTAACCATTACGAAAAGCAAATCAATCATTGAATTCAACATCAATTATCTTGCATGAGTAAGACAGGTTATGGTAATGGAAAGAGGGAAGAACCACACTATCAGGAACCTAGCTCGAGAGAGAATCGGCAATAATGCAGGCAAGATATAATTCACACGAGTCACAACCAGGGATCCTACATGATACTAAAGACTCAACATAACATACGATGCATGCATACACTAATCATGACGACATGCAAGAATTCAATTCAATCACATTCCAACAATACAGAAGCATGAGGAAGGTTTTTACGATGTATACTACGAGTTTAAGTAATGGAAATATGACTAGAATACGGGGACATGAGCTCGAACCAACACATACTAAGATAAACACGCATTTCTCAAGATTCAATCGTACCACATATTCTCCATCCAACGCAAGTAATCACACAACAACGCAAATTGCAAAACAATCAACGTTAAGTAATCTGCCGAATACAAAACGAATGAGAATACTATAGATTCTTGTTACCAAAGGATAATAAGCATTGACACGTCATCATCCAACATGCTAAGACGATCATCTATCAGCATTCATACCAAGACGAGCCGATCACACTATCATGTACCTAACCCAGGCAAAACAACAAGCATATAGGTTCATATCATGTGGTTCATGCTTTTAATTGATCATTAGCGCAATTAATACAATATGTCAAGTGGGCATGCTATGACAACATATAATCATGATGGAAAACAAGGCATAACATGAGTAGCCTTATACTAATATGATCATTTGCGAGGCACACACGGAAGATTACAGAATCATGTCATGGTTTTCATAGAGAGTCACCATTACAACCGGACAGAGATCCCTAAGGGCAACCATTGACTTTTCCCAACCGACTTATCTCCCCTCTTTCCCGTGTGACTCTGGTACGACTCTTTATGGAAAGGACACTCTAGTTGATCGTCATAAGGATTGAGAAGGACAATCTCAGAAACACCTTACTCTTGACTCAAAATGACACCAAGAACTACCTACCAATACTCACCCAGACAACCTCCGTATCCATACATGATTTTCCGACACAATGTGTTTACCAACCTGATTCCCATGAAAGATACTGACATTTGGGAGAAAGACTCGATAAGATCGTCAAGGGTTTAGTATAGTAGAAGGGTTATTACACACAACTTGGTTGACCATACAGAAACAAGGGTGCTCTCACTATTCCGTTTTCACAGATCAGTCAATACACATTTAATTGTTAGGCATACCAGTCAGTTATCTAGCATAGCAAGCACACAACACATAATCAGTTAGTGACACTCATAATGACCTCCTTGGAGTCTTCCAGACCCATCTGTAAAGAACAAGCTAATATTTCGCCTACCCATTTCCAACTACATCCAATAGGGATGGTCTAACGTCTTGCTACCCACTCGATCCCCTCTTTAGTCGGTTTCCTCTTTTATAACAAGCCAAGTTCGTTACTTAGTCCGATTTGGGTTAGGCATCTTAAATTCATTTTGCCCTTCTTAAAATCCTTTCAAATCCTTTGAAATTCATGGGCGATTTTCCAAAACATACACTCGACCCTTGTGTACCCGAATTGCACAACCTCAGCTCTGATACCATCTTTGTAACGGCCCAGAATTATAATTTCTGGGTTACGTTTCAAGGGATAAAACCCCTTGTTCGGATCTTGCAATCCAGGTACGGGTCGAGGTTTCAAACTCATTTTAAGATTTGTAGAAAGAGGGATTTCAAACCCTAAAACCTCGAAGGGCCGTTGGGTACCCTTAACCTGTCCTAAGACTGTCGCAGAATCCATTTCAAACGAAAGTAAGCGGAAGCAAAGTAAAGATACAAGTGGGTGCCACGGCGGAGCCGGGTCAAAACGGAGTCAAAAATATAAGTCCAAAACAATATAGTCAGAGTCTGGTGAAGTCTATAACTCCAGCGCTCACTCTCCGCCGACAAAATGACCCGCACAATAAGCAAACAGCACCGATGGGATGAACATAATTAATTCCTAAAAAAATTGATTTGGAGCGGGATCAGATCGATGCCCACTTTACTCTGCATCCCAACCATAAGCACACATATACGCTATACCTAATAAAGATGCTCTAATGCAGTACGAAATTCAAACACACTAGCATGCTCCTAGTTCATAATAATGTGCAGAAATACTGTAAAGGGCCCAAGACAATGCCAAGTGGCATATCCCTCTCCTACCTCCACCCCTTCCGACAGGCGGAGACTGGCCAGCTCGTGAATGCATTCATTCATAATAGGGCGGCACGCATGCCTAACCCGCTCCACAATAAAGCCCTCAGGCATATCATAATATAAGGAAGTACTCGATTGACTCAGGGTACCCGATGAGGCTGGGCTACCCTATGACCCTAGCAAAGACTCTAGGACTATCACAGATACGGCCGTTCTGTTTACATACGCACAAAGAAAAGAGAATGCTCAACGATCGATGCAACCTAGCATGGTACTACATGGCATGCTGATTATGAATGCAACACCTAGTATATCATGCACCTATAGCAGGGAATCACTCTATTCAATCTGAGTAAGCTCCGAAGAGACTTACCTGGAGATGCAGAACAGCAAGATAACACAAACAAGGGCCCAATACAAGTCCAAAGCAATCCAAAAGCAATACACACCTATCATCAAGCCATTTTCATCAGCTACCGGTCCATCAATCATACACACGAACTCCATGTTCTCAACATGCTCAAAACCAACCGATAGTAAAACCATTTTCCAAAACCTTTTCGCTAAGGCCAATCATCAACCAAAATCATTTACTTCCAATCCAACCCATTAATAAAATCGTACCACCCATATTTCCAAACTTCCTTATCAAAACCAACACCACCAAACCAAGACAAAGAATCCCGATATTTAAATATTCAAACCTCAAAACCAATACCTCAAAATCATATTAGAGAATTAATTCCGGCATTTTAATATCCCAAACAACAAATCCTTAAAAGATATTTCCGAAAACTTGAAAACTCCTTTTAAACAATTTATCATTAATATATATATATATATATATGTATATATTTATTACTAAAATAACACAAGCCATATTTCTAATTTAATAACAATAAATCATTTTAACATTCCTGTAATAGCATATTTAAATCATCACAATACGTCTAACATTTACATAAATATACGCATTGTAATCATATATAATATAACACATACATAACCATCCTATCACATTTTATAACAATGGTAAATGCAAGGAAAGGATACCCAGCAGGCCCAACACTCTAACCCGGACCAAACTCCAAACCCGAGCCCAACAAAGCAAGAAGAAAGAGAATGGGATCCGGTTAAAATTTGTCCCCAACTGAAACCATTTCCAAATGTGATATAACCGGATCCGGAAGCAAAATGGGCCCAAGCCCAATTCCTCAATGTGAAACCCGGCCCCAACCCAAGACAAAGAAAGGAAGAAGGTCTCCCTCAAGCTCTGACAGAGCTCCCAGCGCTCGGAAACGGAAAGAGGAAGAAGGGCTCAGGCCCGCCGGTGACGTTCTCCCAGCCCGACTACTACACACTGGACTCCCCCCGACATCAATGACACAAAACGACCAAGAAGGAAGGAGGAAGGGAAAGCTCACCGAGGTTCGAAGTTCGCCGGAGAAGAGATTCGTCGGGGTTGAATTGAGCTTCGTCGGAGTCCGATTGGCTGCGTCGGAGGCGAAATCCAAATCCTAGAGGCATGGAGAGAGTACAGGGAGGTTAAAGGTCAAGCTTTTCACGGCTTCGACTCGGAACAGAAGATCGAGAACTCACCGATCGAACCGAAGAAACAGGGAGGAGACTCGGCGGCGGCGGCTTCGTCGGGGTGGCTCCTGACAGCGCCTGGGTGCTCGGGAGGCGCTCGAGAAGTGCTCGGAAAACAGAAGAATGGAGAGCTCGGGCGTGCTGCGCTGTGGTGGTTGCAAGAGGTGGGGGCTGCGAGAACAGGGAGGGAGAGGAGCTTCTCCGACGGCGCTGGCTCCGAAAGAACGGGGCTGCTGCTGTTCGACGAGAGTGAATGTGGTGGTGGTTGTGGTGGCCGGAAAGCAACGAACTGGCGGCGGAGGGAGGTGGCTTCGATTATGAAGAACAGAACAAGGGAGATGGGTGTATTGTTGTGTGGGTATTAGTTATGAAGTTGGAAGTGCAGTCTTGGCTTGACTACCGCTGGACAAACGGGGGATTGAAAAGAGGTGAAGAGAGGCCTGAGTTGTTCTTACAGGCAGAAAGGGGAGGGGAAAGCTGAGCATTTGAGGGCAAAAAGAAGAGGAGAGGAGAGTTGTCATGTGAGGTTCAGAAGGGTGTAAAAGGGGAGTGCCTCTGCTGCTAATCGACAAAGGGGACTGAAGGGCATCTTTGAATTAGGATGTGAGAGAGAGGGGAGTAGAACTAGATGTGGTCCCAAGGTCAAAATTCAAAGTACCCGAAATCTAAACCTCGCAACCCGCTCGCTCGATCTTATCCCGACACGTTTAATATACTCCTTAATTTTCCAAATCCGAATTTAATATAAGACTCCAAATATTATTTTAAATTTTCGGTATATAAAAGCATAGTATAACGTATTATAAATTTCCAATTAAATAATGCCGGAACTCGTTTTAAGGATTTCAATTTCGATTTAGGAAATTAAGGACGAGTTTTTCTTGAAATATCCGAATTTTTATTTTATTTTATCTTATTATTTTTTTGACTCAAATCCATTTATATTATTTATTAAAATTTATTATTTAAAAACTCGGGCCTTTACAAATATAAGGTTTTATTAAACATTTGTTAGTTAGTTATATGATTTCTCCTCAAAACATACTCTAATAGTATTCTAATATGAATTTAGTAGTTAATATAAGGTTTTATTAAACATTTATTAGTTATTTATATGATTTCTCCACAAAACATAATCTTATAGTATTCTAATATGAATTTAGTAGTTGATATAAGGTTTTTATTTCTCCTCATAACATACTCTTATAGTATTCTAATAAGAATTTAGTCGTTAATATAAGGTTTTATTAAACATTTGTTAGTTACTTATATGATTTCTCCTCAAAAAATACTCTTATAGTATTCTAATAAGAATTTAGTAGTTAATATAAGGTTTTATTAAACATTTATTAGTTATTTATATGATTTCTCCACAAAACATAATCTTATAGTATTCTAATATGAATTTAGTAGTTGATATAAGGTTTTTATTTCTCCTCATAACATACTCTTATAGTATTCTAATAAGAATTTAGTAGTTAATATAAGGTTTTATTAAAAATTTGTTAGTTACTTATATCATTTCTCCTCAAAACATACTCTTATAGTATTCTAATATGAATTTAGTAGTTAATATAAGGTTTTATTAAAAATTTGTTATTTACTTATATGATTTCTCCTCAAAACATAATCTTATAGTATTCTAATATGAATTTAGTAGTTGATATAAGGTTTTTATTTCTCCTCATGACATACTCTTATAGTATTCTAATAAGAATTTAGTAGTTAATATAAGGTTTTATTAAACATTTGTTAGTTAGTTATATGATTTCTCCTCAAAACATACTCTAATAGTATTCTAATATGAATTTAGTAGTTAATATAAGGTTTTATTAAACATTTATTAGTTATTTATATGATTTCTCCACAAAACATAATCTTATAGTATTCTAATATGAATTTAGTAGTTGATATAAGGTTTTTATTTCTCCTCATAACATACTCTTATAGTATTCTAATAAGAATTTAGTAGTTAATATAAGGTTTTATTAAAAATTTGTTAGTTACTTATATGATTTCTCCTCAAAACATACTCTTATAGTATTCTAATATGAATTCAGTAGTTAATATAAGGTTTTATTAAAAATTTGTTATTTACTTATATGATTTCTCCTCAAAACATAATCTTATAGTATTCTAATATGAATTTAGTAGTTGATATAAGGTTTTTATTTCTCCTCATAACATACTCTTATAGTATTCTAATAACAATTTATTTGTTAATATATGGTTTTATTAAACATTTGTTAGTTACTTATATGATTTCTCCTCAAAACATACTCTTATAGTATTCTAATAAAAATTTAGTAGTTAATATAAAGTTTTATTAAACATTCGTTAGTTACTTATATGAGATTTCCTCAAAACATACTGTTATAGTATTCAAATATAAATTTAGTAATTAATATAAGGTTTTATTAAAAATTTGTTAGTTACTTATATGATTTTCCTTCAAAACATACTCTTATATTATTCTAATAAGAATTTAGTAGTTAATATAAGGTTTTATTAAACATTTGTTAGTTATTTATATGATTTCTAATCAAAACATACTCTTATAGTATTCTAATATGAATTTAGTTGTTAATATAAGGTTTTATTAAACATTTGTTAGTTACTTATATGATTTCTCCTCAAAACATACTCTTATAGTATTCTAATATGAATTTAGTAGTTAATATAAGGTTTTATTAAACATTTGTTATTTACTTATATGATTTCTCCTCAAAACATACTCTTATAGTATTCAAATATAAATTTAGTAGTTTATATAAGGTTTTATTAAAAATTTGTTAGTTACTTATATGATTTTTCGTCAAAACATACTCTTATATTATTCTAATAAGAATTTAGTAGTTAATATAAGGTTTTATTATACATTTGTTATTTACTTATATGATTTTGCCTCAAAACATACTTTTATAGTATTCTAATATGAATTTAGTAGTTAATATAAGGTTTTATTAAAAAAATTTTAGTTACTTATATGATTTCTCCTCAAAACATACTCTTATAGTATTCTAATATGAATTCAGTAGTTAATATAAGGTTTTATTAAAAATTTGTTATTTACTTATATGATTTCTCCTCAAAACATCATCTTATAGTATTCTAATATGAATTTAGTAGTTGATATAAGGTTTTTATTTCTCCTCATAACATACTCTTATAGTATTCTAATAAGAATTTAGTAGTTAATATAAGGTTTTATTAAACATTTGTTAGTTAGTTATATGATTTCTCCTCAAAACATACTCTTATAGTATTCTAATATGAATTTAGTAGTTAATATAAGGTTTTATTAAACATTTGTTAGTTACTTATATGATTTCTCCTCAAAAAATAATCTTATAGTATTCTAATATGAATTTAGTAGTTGATATAAGGTTTTTATTTCTCCTCATAACATACTCTTATAGTATTCTAATAAGAATTTAGTAGTTAATATAAGGTTTTGTTAAACATTCGTTAGTTATTTATATGATTTCTAATCAAAACATACTCTTATAGTATTCTAATATGAATTTAGTTGTTAATATAAGGTTTTATTAAACATTTGTTAGTTACTTATATGATTTCTCCTCAAAACATACTCTTATAGTATTCTAATATGAATTTAGTAGTTAATATAAGGTTTTATTAAACATTTGTTATTTACTTATATGATTTCTCCTCAAAACATACTCTTATAGTATTCAAATATAAATTTAGTAGTTCATATAAGGTTTTATTAAAAATTTGTTAGTTACTTATATGATTTTTCGTCAAAACATACTCTTATATTATTCTAATAAGAATTTAGTAGTTAATATAAGGTTTTATTATACATTTGTTATTTACTTATATGATTTTGCCTCAAAACATACTTTTATAGTATTCTAATATGAATTTAGTAGTTAATATAAGGTTTTATTAAAAAAAATTTAGTTACTTATATGATTTCTCCTCAAAACATACTCTTATAGTATTATAATATGAATTCAGTAGTTAATATAAGGTTTTATTAAAAATTTGTTATTTACTTATATGATTTCTCCTCAAAACATAATCTTATAGTATTCTAATATGAATTTAGTAGTTGATATAAGGTTTTTATTTCTCCTCATAACATACTCTTATAGTATTCTAATAAGAATTTAGTAATTAATATAAGGTTTTATTAAAAATTTGTTAGTTACTTATATGATTTTCCTTCAAAACATACTCTTATAGTATTCTAATAAGAATTTAGTAGTTAATATAAGGTTTTATTAAAAATTTGTTAGTTACTTATATCATTTCTCCTCAAAACATACTCTTATAGTATTCTAATATGAATTTAGTAGTTAATATAAGGTTTTATTAAAAATTTGTTATTTACTTATATGATTTCTCCTCAAAACATAATCTTATAGTATTCTAATATGAATTTAGTAGTTGATATAAGGTTTTTATTTCTCCTCATGACATACTCTTATAGTATTCTAATAAGAATTTAGTAGTTAATATAAGGTTTTATTAAACATTTGTTAGTTAGTTATATGATTTCTCCTCAAAACATACTCTAATAGTATTCTAATATGAATTTAGTAGTTAATATAAGGTTTTATTAAACATTTATTAGTTATTTATATGATTTCTCCACAAAACATAATCTTATAGTATTCTAATATGAATTTAGTAGTTGATATAAGGTTTTTATTTCTCCTCATAACATACTCTTATAGTATTCTAATAAGAATTTAGTAGTTAATATAAGGTTTTATTAAAAATTTGTTAGTTACTTATATGATTTCTCCTCAAAACATACTCTTATAGTATTCTAATATGAATTCAGTAGTTAATATAAGGTTTTATTAAAAATTTGTTATTTACTTATATGATTTCTCCTCAAAACATAATCTTATAGTATTCTAATATGAATTTAGTAGTTGATATAAGGTTTTTATTTCTCCTCATAACATACTCTTATAGTATTCTAATAACAATTTATTTGTTAATATATGGTTTTATTAAACATTTGTTAGTTACTTATATGATTTCTCCTCAAAACATACTCTTATAGTATTCTAATAAAAATTTAGTAGTTAATATAAAGTTTTATTAAACATTCGTTAGTTACTTATATGAGATTTCCTCAAAACATACTGTTATAGTATTCAAATATAAATTTAGTAATTAATATAAGGTTTTATTAAAAATTTGTTAGTTACTTATATGATTTTCCTTCAAAACATACTCTTATATTATTCTAATAAGAATTTAGTAGTTAATATAAGGTTTTATTAAACATTTGTTAGTTATTTATATGATTTCTAATCAAAACATACTCTTATAGTATTCTAATATGAATTTAGTTGTTAATATAAGGTTTTATTAAACATTTGTTAGTTACTTATATGATTTCTCCTCAAAACATACTCTTATAGTATTCTAATATGAATTTAGTAGTTAATATAAGGTTTTATTAAACATTTGTTATTTACTTATATGATTTCTCCTCAAAACATACTCTTATAGTATTCAAATATAAATTTAGTAGTTTATATAAGGTTTTATTAAAAATTTGTTAGTTACTTATATGATTTTTCGTCAAAACATACTCTTATATTATTCTAATAAGAATTTAGTAGTTAATATAAGGTTTTATTATACATTTGTTATTTACTTATATGATTTTGCCTCAAAACATACTTTTATAGTATTCTAATATGAATTTAGTAGTTAATATAAGGTTTTATTAAAAAAATTTTAGTTACTTATATGATTTCTCCTCAAAACATACTCTTATAGTATTCTAATATGAATTCAGTAGTTAATATAAGGTTTTATTAAAAATTTGTTATTTACTTATATGATTTCTCCTCAAAACATCATCTTATAGTATTCTAATATGAATTTAGTAGTTGATATAAGGTTTTTATTTCTCCTCATAACATACTCTTATAGTATTCTAATAAGAATTTAGTAGTTAATATAAGGTTTTATTAAACATTTGTTAGTTAGTTATATGATTTCTCCTCAAAACATACTCTTATAGTATTCTAATATGAATTTAGTAGTTAATATAAGGTTTTATTAAACATTTGTTAGTTACTTATATGATTTCTCCTCAAAAAATAATCTTATAGTATTCTAATATGAATTTAGTAGTTGATATAAGGTTTTTATTTCTCCTCATAACATACTCTTATAGTATTCTAATAAGAATTTAGTAGTTAATATAAGGTTTTGTTAAACATTCGTTAGTTATTTATATGATTTCTAATCAAAACATACTCTTATAGTATTCTAATATGAATTTAGTTGTTAATATAAGGTTTTATTAAACATTTGTTAGTTACTTATATGATTTCTCCTCAAAACATACTCTTATAGTATTCTAATATGAATTTAGTAGTTAATATAAGGTTTTATTAAACATTTGTTATTTACTTATATGATTTCTCCTCAAAACATACTCTTATAGTATTCAAATATAAATTTAGTAGTTCATATAAGGTTTTATTAAAAATTTGTTAGTTACTTATATGATTTTTCGTCAAAACATACTCTTATATTATTCTAATAAGAATTTAGTAGTTAATATAAGGTTTTATTATACATTTGTTATTTACTTATATGATTTTGCCTCAAAACATACTTTTATAGTATTCTAATATGAATTTAGTAGTTAATATAAGGTTTTATTAAAAATTTTTTAGTTACTTATATGATTTCTCCTCAAAACATACTCTTATAGTATTCTAATATGAATTCAGTAGTTAATATAAGGTTTTATTAAAAATTTGTTATTTACTTATATGATTTCTCCTCAAAACATAATCTTATAGTATTCTAATATGAATTTAGTAGTTGATATAAGGTTTTTATTTCTCCTCATAACATACTCTTATAGTATTCTAATAAGAATTTAGTAGTTAATATAAGGTTTTATTAAACATTTGTTAGTTAGTTATATGATTTCTCCTCAAAACATACTCTTATAGTATTCTAATATGAATTTAGTAGTTAATATAAGGTTTTATTAAACATTTGTTAGTTACTTATATGATTTCTCCTCAAAACATAATCTTATAGTATTCTAATATGAATTTAGTAGTTGATATAAGGTTTTTATTTCTCCTCATAACATACTCTTATAGTATTCTAATAAGAATTTAGTAGTTAATATAAGGTTTTATTAAACATTTGTTAGTTAGTTATATGATTTCTCCTCAAAACATACTCTAATAGTATTCTAATATGAATTTAGTAGTTAATATAAGGTTTTCTTAAACATTTATTAGTTATTTATATGATTTCTCCACAAAGCATAATCTTATAGTATTCTAATATGAATTTAGTAGTTGATATAAGGTTTTTATTTCTCCTCATAACATACTCTTATAGTATTCTAATAAGAATTTAGTCGTTAATATAAGGTTTTATTAAACATTTGTTAGTTACTTATATGATTTCTCCTCAAAACATACTCTTATAGTATTCTAATAAGAATTTAGTAGTTAATATAAGGTTTTATTAAACATTTATTAGTTATTTATATGATTTCTCCACAAAACATAATCTTATAGTATTCTAATATGAATTTAGTAGTTGATATAAGGTTTTTATTTCTCCTCATAACATACTCTTATAGTATTCTAATAAGAATTTAGTAGTTAATATAAGGTTTTATTAAAAATTTGTTAGTTACTTATATGATTTCTCCTCAAAACATACTCTTATAGTATTCTAATATGAATTCAGTAGTTAATATAAGGTTTTATTAAAAATTTGTTATTTACTTATATGATTTCTCCTCAAAACATAATCTTATAGTATTCTAATATGAATTTAGTAGTTGATATAAGGTTTTTATTTCTCCTCATAACATACTCTTATAGTATTCTAATAAGAATTTAGTATTTAATATAAGGTTTTATTAAACATTTGTTAGTTAGTTATATGGTTTCTCCTCAAAACATACTCTAATAGTATTCTAATATGAATTTAGTAGTTAATATAAGGTTTTATTAAACATTTATTAGTTATTTATATGATTTCTCCACAAAACATAATCTTATAGTATTCTAATATGAATTTAGTAGTTGATATAAGGTTTTTATTTCTCCTCATAACATACTCTTATAGTATTCTAATAAGAATTTAGTAGTTAATATAAGGTTTTATTAAAAATTTGTTAGTTACTTATATGATTTCTCCTCAAAACATACTCTTATAGTATTCTAATATGAATTCAGTAGTTAATATAAGGTTTTATTAAAAATTTGTTATTTACTTATATGATTTCTCCTCAAAACATAATCTTATAGTATTCTAATATGAATTTAGTAGTTGATATAAGGTTTTTATTTCTCCTCATAACATACTCTTATAGTATTCTAATAACAATTTATTTGTTAATATATGGTTTTATTAAACATTTGTTAGTTACTTATATGATTTCTCCTCAAAACATACTCTTATAGTATTCTAATAAAAATTTAGTAGTTAATATAAAGTTTTATTAAACATTCGTTAGTTACTTATATGAGATTTCCTCAAAACATACTGTTATAGTATTCAAATATAAATTTAGTAATTAATATAAGGTTTTATTAAAAATTTGTTAGTTACTTATATGATTTTCCTTCAAAACATACTCTTATATTATTCTAATAAGAATTTAGTAGTTAATATAAGGTTTTATTAAACATTTGTTAGTTATTTATATGATTTCTAATCAAAACATACTCTTATAGTATTCTAATATGAATTTAGTTGTTAATATAAGGTTTTATTAAACATTTGTTAGTTACTTATATGATTTCTCCTCAAAACATACTCTTATAGTATTCTAATATGAATTTAGTAGTTAATATAAGGTTTTATTAAACATTTGTTATTTACTTATATGATTTCTCCTCAAAACATACTCTTATAGTATTCAAATATAAATTTAGTAGTTCATATAAGGTTTTATTAAAAATTTTTTAGTTACTTATATGATTTTTCGTCAAAACATACTCTTATATTATTCTAATAAGAATTTAGTAGTTAATATAAGGTTTTATTATACATTTGTTATTTACTTATATGATTTTGCCTCAAAACATACTTTTATAGTATTCTAATATGAATTTAGTAGTTAATATAAGGTTTTATTAAAAAAATTTTAGTTACTTATATGATTTCTCCTCAAAACATACTCTTATAGTATTCTAATATGAATTCAGTAGTTAATATAAGGTTTTATTAAAAATTTGTTATTTACTTATATGATTTCTCCTCAAAACATAATCTTATAGTATTCTAATATGAATTTAGTAGTTGATATATGTAAAGGCCCGGATTTTTAAATAATAAATTTCGATAAATAATATAAATGGATTTAAGTCGAAAATAATAATAAGATAAAATAAAATAAAAATTCGGATATTTCAAGGAAAACTCGTCCTTAATTTCCTAAATCGAAATTGAAATCCTTAAAACAAGCCCCGACATTAATAAATTAAAAATTTAAAATATGTTTTATTCCGCGTGTTTATGCGAAAATTGAGTATAGTATTCGGAGTTCATTACTAACCTCGGATTTGAAATTTGAAGATCGTTTGAGTTTAGTCGGGATTTGTCGGGTGAACGGGTTTCGAGTCTATTCCGCTATTTTAAATTCTTTGAGTGGGGACCATTCTCAATTTGTTTTCTCTCTCTCTCTCACCCGTGACTTGAGGTACCTGCACACCTATTTTGTCTCCTCCTTCATTTTGTTCAAAAACAACCCACGTATAGCTCACCCTCTCCCTCCTTCTTATCCTCTTCACCGTATCAACCCAAGGAAACCCTCCACTGTTGCCGTTTCAGCCCCAAACAACACCACCCATCGGGGCCCTGTTCCGCGAGCCAAGGCCGAGCCCGCCGAGCGCTTCCGAGCGCGTCCCTGCAGCACCACCGTCTCCCCTTTAGGAGGAACCAACCCAACGCCATCAGCCCATGTTTCCGCAACTCCAAGAGCCGAGTACCACCAGCAGTACCAGGCGACCCTGTCCCCGGGGTCCCGAGCGCACCTCTGGCCGGACCTGAGCCACAAGCGAGCCGCCTCCGACGCCAACCTTCCTTGTCCTTTTCTCTGTTTTCCTCTAGCACTCGGTAAGGCCTCGTTCCTCTCTTCCTTGCTTCAAATCAGTGCAAAACAGCACCTTTACTCCTTCTACACCCATCCTAGGCCAAGAAGGGACTGGATCCGATTCCGGAGAACCGAGCCGACGCCATGATCTCCTCCCGCCCCTGTTCTTCAGTTCGGAGCGTGGTAAGCTTTCAATTCCCTGTTTTCCAACTCAAAATCTGATAAAGGTGGAACTTTGATCCCATTCCTTCCTCCCTAGACCGTCTCCGACGAAGCTCCCTCTCCGGCGAGGCCGAATCGAGCTCCGATTGAACGTTTCCGGCGAGGGTCAGTTCCGACGAGGCGAATTCGGGCTTTTTCCGGCGAATAGAAAACCCCTCGGTGAGCACCTCTTCCTCCTCCTTTCTTGTCGATTATGTGTCTGTCGTGCCGGTGGGAGGTCGGAGCTGGGTTTCGCCGCCGGCAGCCCATATTCCCTTCTCCCTTCCTCCATTTTCGAACCCAGCAGAGCTCCTGCTCTTTTCCTTCTTTCTTTCAATAAAAAATGGATGAAGAAAGCTTGTGAGGGGCCACTCTCACGTGCCACATCACTGCCAACTCGGCATGGGCCCCATTCATTTGCTAAATTCGGCTTTACAGAATGAGAAATTGGACATAGTATTGTTGGGCCTTTTCTTTTCATTGCAAACCAAATATTGGGCCCTTTTGACTTTGGCCTAGTTTTGGGTGAACAAATATGTTGTTTTAAGCCAAATGTATTTTCGAAAACATATTTTATGTTTTAAGAATTACTTGTGCTTATATAATATTTAAATGTACAAGCTGCGACATATGTTGTATAAAGGTTAATTAGATGGAGTATTATATTATATAATATTAGTATCGCATTTGGATTTTGAAAGGAGATTTCGGAAAAGGTTTTCAAGGTCGGAGATTTGTTTTATAAAATAAAAAGAGAATTTTGGAAATATACTAACCTTGTCGGATTTGTCTTAAAATAATAATAAAATAAGTTGACGAAAGGGTAATGTTTTATAAATAGATTTCTGGATGATTGAGAAAACGTTTTGAATGGTGACATGATCTAACTTGAGGTTTTAAAAGAGTTCGGGAAATCTTGGGAAAATGAGGAATAAATTTGATGACTTGTGTGTGATATTATATGCTTAAGTAACATTAGGAGTAGACTTATTTATATTACTTATATATGTGTTAGGTGATCATATGTGACATGTTGGCTGCCTATATACCTAGTTGTTGCCTTTTGCTGTTCTGCACCGCCAGGTAAGTCTCTTCGGAGCTTACTCAGATTGAATAGAGCTATTCCCTGCTTTAAGTGCATGATATACTAGGTGTTGCATTCATGATCAGCATGCCATGTAGTACCATGCTAGGTTGCATTGATCGTTGAGCATTCTATTTCTCTATGTGTTTGTAAACAGAACGGCCGTTATCTGTGATAGTCCTAGAGTCTTTGCTAGGGTCATAGGGTAGCCCAGCCTCATCGGGTACCCTGAGTCAATCGAGTACTTCCTTATATTATGATATGCCTGCGGGCTTTATTGTGGAGCGGGTTAGGCATGCGTGCCGCCCTATTATGAATGAATGCATTCACGAGCTGGCCAGTCTCCGCCTGTCGGAAGGGGTGGAGGTAGGAGAGGGATATGCCACTTGGCATTGTCTTGGGCCCTTTACAGTATTTCTGCACATTATTATGAACTAGGAGCATGCTAGTGTGTTTGAATTTCGTACTGCATTAGAGCATCTTTATTAGGTATAGCGTATATGTGTGCTTATGGTTGGGATGCAGAGTTAAGTGGGCATCGATCTGATCCCGCTCCAAATCAATTTTTTTAGGAATTATTTATGTTCATCCTATCGGTGCTGTTTGCTTATTGCGCGGGTCATTTTGTCGGCGGAGAGTGAGCGCTGGAGTTATAGACTTCACCAGACTCTGATTATATTGTTTTGGATTTATACTTTTGACTCCGTTTTGACCCGGCTCCGCCGTGGCACTTGTATCTGTACTTTACTTCCGCTTTACTTCCGTTTGAAATGGTTTCCGTGACATAGTCTTAGGACAGGTTAAGGGTACCCAACGGCCCTTCGATGTTTTTAGGGTTTGAAATCCCTCTTTCTAATAACCTTAAAATGAGTTTGAAACCTCGACCCGTACCTGGATTGCAAGATCCGAACAAGGGGTTTTATCCCTTGAAACGTAACCCGGAAATCATAATTCTGGGCCGTTATAAAGATGGTATCAGAGCTGAGGTTGTGCAATTCGGGTACACAAGGGTCGAGTGTATGTTTTGGAAGACCGCCCATGAATTTCAAAGGATTTGAAAGTGTTTTAAAGGGGCAAAATGAACTTAAGATGTCTAACCGAAATTGGACTAAGTAATGAACTTGACTTATCATAAAATATGGAAAACCGACTAAAGATGGGATCGAGTGGGTAGAAAGACGTTAGACCATCCCTATTGGATGTAGTTGGAAATGGGTAGGCGAAATATTAGCTTGTTCTTTACAGATGGGTTTGGAAGACTCCAAGGAGGTCATTATGAATGTCACTAACTGATTCTGTGTTGAGTGCTTGCTATGCTAGATATCTGATTGGTATGTCTAACAATTAAATGTGTATTGATTGATCCATGCGAATGAGATAGTGGGAGTACCCTTGTTTCTGTGTGGTCAAACCCAGCTTGTGTGGAACAACCCCTTCCGCTATGTTAACCACTTTTTTCGGTTCTATCGAATCTTTTCCCGTATGTCATTATCCTTCATGAGAAATCGGGTTGATAAACACATTGTGTCGGGGATCATGGTTGGATATTAAGTTGTCTGAGTGAGTGTTGGAAGTTTTGATGTCACTTTGAGTCAGAAGTAAGGTGTTTTTGTGGATGTGTTTCCTTATTCTAATGATGATTAACCAGTGTCATCTTGCCTTAAAGAGTCGTACCAAAGTCCCACGGGAAAGAGGGGTGATGAGTCGGTTGGGAAAACTCAATGGTTGCCCTTAGGGATCCCTGTTCGGTTGTAATGGTGACTCTCTCTGAACTATATGACATAATCTTATAGCCTCCTGCATATACCTTGCGAATGACCATTAGTACAGGCTGCTCATGCTATTACATATGTGATTGCTTAGATTGCTTCAGTCTCGTGTTGTGTTTGGCCTTCTATCATGATTGCAGGTCCTTATATCATGTTTACTTGGCCTATTGATCGTATGATTGATTGGAAGCGTAAACCACATGATATGAACCTATATGCTTTTTGTCTTCGCCTGGGTTAGGTCCATGATAGTGTGATAAACTCTCCTCTGTGCAATTCCTGGAGATGATCTCCTTAGCATGCTAGATAATGATGTGTCGATGCTCCTTATTCCTTTTGTGACAAGAATCTATCGCATGCCCATCCATTTTGTGTTCGTCAAATTGAATAGTGCTGATGATTTTGCAAGTTGATATTGTTGTGTGTTACTTGCGTGGAATGGAGAATATGAGGTTTAATTGAGTCTTGGTGAATGAATGTTTCATCCTAGTATGTGCTGATTTGAACTCGTGTTCCCGTATTCTAGTCATATTGCTCAATACTTAGACTCGTGTTATACATCGTAAGAACCTCCCTCATGCTTCTGTATTGTTGGAACGTGATTGAATTGATTTCTTGCGTGTCGTCACGATCAGTGCATGCAATGCATCGTATATTATGTTGAGCCTTTAGCATCATGTAGGATCCTTGGTTGTGACTTTTGCGAATCTATTTCTTGTCCTATAATGTGATAATTATTGTACTACTTTATGTGCCTCAATGGCTATTCCTTTAAGCTTCCTAGCATGCTTAGAATCTATCATGGTGATGTTCTCTTTGTTACCATGCCAGGATGCCTCATCCTTCATGAACATTATGGTGAATTCATTTAAATCACTCTTGACTATGCCTATGTCTTATTATGTATCGCTAGTACCATGTATTACTTATGCTTTTAAATGTATATCGTCATATGATTACATGTCGTTCTCAACCTATTATATGATCCTTGTTGCTAGATGTGATAATTGTCATGCCGCTCTTATGTACCCTCATATGACGCTTAGTTTGATTATTATGATGTACCTCGTCATGCTATAATTGGCCTAATTTGTTGTCACGCCCGTGCATTGTTCATATACCTGATAATTGTCATCCTCGTTAAGCCCTGCATGACTATTACTGACTCCGCATATCTTACTTGAAATTGCTAGACATATCTGCTTCCTTGGAATAAAAGGCTATTAGCTTATATCACATGCATCCGTGTAGAATTCGATTATGCCTTTCAGAATGAATATGTATGACGATCTCCTTGAGATAGGTACATGTTAGTGTGGATTAATGTGACTGATATGCTCCATGATGAATTCATTTTGCTCGTCACAATTGTGACCTAATAGATTTTCATAAGGGCATCGTTGCTATTCCCGGGTCAAAGTCTTGTCTTTACTCTTGTCGTTGTTAGCCTTGGTCTATGTTTGGTTCCGAAAGGAACATTGGGTTGTCCGCTCTTGTCACTCCCCTATCCTTGCTAACTTGGAGTCATACGCAATACATTGGGTGAGCGACTGCTTGGAAGAGAAAGGAAGTTGCATAACGATAGAGCTGTGCGGTGGAAGCGTGGGCCCATAACCCACAAGCCTCATGATCGACGGTGTTGGTGGGACAAGTATGTTTTGAGGAATGCGGTTACTGAGTGCGATATGACTTGCAAGCGAGAGGGCTCTCCGTTCGAATTGCTAACCCTTTGAATTTGGCGACGACGATATTGCACTGACCTAGCGATGAGGTTTACGTGTTGATGTGCTGACTTGATGATGACTATTGCCTGATTGTCTGTCGTCTATGATGATATGATGTGATGTCTTATGAATCTAATGTACCATGATGTTGTGACGTGTTGCTACTCTAAGTTGCTAAGCATGATTTGAATTCCTTTGCCTGTAAAATGTGAACTACATATGCTAAGAGACCTGAGTTGTATCTGATAAGGTTATAGTGCAACATGTTAGCTTGACTTCAGTATGTTCATATATGATGTTTGCAATGATTATTGAGCATGATGATAAATTGAGACTTGTTGAACCCATGATGTTATGTTATAAATGCTAGTTGACATGATGTGGACCTTGTGTTTAATGATTTTAATTATTGCTTCTTCCTTAAACCTGTGGGTGAGGTCGTTGGTAGCGTGGTAGAAGGGTGGTGAAAGAGCTTGAGTGGTTAGGATGATCGGGGATGTTATGAGATAAGTCGCAAGAGGGAAATGTTGGTTTAGGTAAGATTGAGTGAGCTTTAGGAATTTTGCAAGGCACGATGCTGGTGATATCTTGGGAAGTGTGGGAAGTGTAAGAAATGGCCTTAAGAGAAGTGAGGATATAGTATGAGAGCGTACTCGGGTGTGGAGTTAGAGATAGGAGTTGGATTCTTAGAGGTGGATGGTGTGTGTGTGAGTGATTGGCGGAAAGAGGGGGCGAGATTTGAGCATCGAGATGAATTGGGATTCTTTGGGGAATTTTTGCCTGAGTTGACGTTGGCGAGTTTAGAAGAGGATTAGTCTTGACTTGAGAGTGGAGATGGGCAAGTGGGGATCGTATCTTATTTTGACTGGTATGACGTGAGAATTTTCCTGATTATGTGATTATTTATATTTGCTGGCATGATGTTAGATAGCAACTATGACGAATCTGATACAGAATGATATTACATGTTGTTATGCAATATTAAAATCTAATTGGTAGTGACAAGTGTTATCATGAGATATTGATACTTGCTATCCTGTTATATTATTTTTAGAAGCATGATAGGATGTGTTGTGATATGATACACGAGACAATAATGTGTTATTATGTGAAGGCATGACGTTATAGCATGTGGTGGTAATCATGATGTTGTATTATATGGTTGACAAGCATGACTATTGATATGTTAAATGATGAGTATGACTTGGAATGTGAATATGATTTGTATATATATGAGATAAGGGTGCCTGATTACTAAATGATCGTTATATAACATTGTGATGAGTTAAGATGATTTCTAGAGAGCGTGTTGACATTTTGATGGTGATATACTTCATGATCTTCCCTTTTTATTGAATCTTAATAGCATGACCTTGACGATATTGGTGTGTCGATAAGTAGTTTTGTTCCGTTGACTTATAATGAAATTTCGCTATGGCTAACCTTGCAAGTACCAATGATTGATGTGATAAAAATGTTATACTAATGCTGGATAGGAATTGGATAGGATGACTATGTGAATTTGTGGGTTAAATGATATCTCTTGTTGTGACTGACCCTACTATGATTGCGGTGTTGATATGCGATAGTGAGATACCTTTTATGATTTATGGTGTGATGTCGAGACGTTGTTAGGATTTGATGTGTTGTTGAGATGCACACTATAACCTTTAGTATGATTTGGAGATGCTTGATGTGACCTTGTGGCACTGTGTGGGTAAATGGTTGAGACTTGTCGTATGATGTGATGGTTGGAGATTGTTTGGTTTAAGTTGTTATGCATTTGTTATGGCGTATGAATCTTGTTTGAATGGAGATTGATTTGATTATGGAAACTAGGAAGAGAATATGGGATTAGCCCTTAGAGGTGGATGATTCCACCTCCGAGCTTCTGAAATTGATTGATTGTTATGCGGGAAACTGATTTGGTTTGGAAGATTTTGACGAAGTTTTGATAGAATGGATTTTACGTGTGTTGGTGTAAAGTTGCTTGGTTAAACGTCTTATTTGAAGATTTTGAGCGGTTTTGAATAGAATCAGTTTGGATTGTAAAAGAATGAACGTTACCGAGAATTTCAACGATTTTGAGACTAATCTTTATTTTCAATTACGGAATTCCTTTAGAAACTTTTCAAACCCGGGCAACTCTATGATACTTCACGAAGTGGATACATGCACTTTATGGGGGCGCCTATAGGATGCTTGCTAAGACCTAGTGATGCTATTGTAGAACTTTTAGAGTTGTGGCACTTCCGAAAAGTCGAAGCGAGGATGTGATAGGGGCGCTTATCGCATACTTGTCAAGGCCAATTGGAGATGTCACGACCGTAACTAGGATGTTGTGAGAATCCCGGAAGACGCAACCGAGATGATTACAAGATTCTGGACATGGTCCTTGGACTCATCAATTTCAAACTTCATCCCCTACTTTATTTGGTTTTAGTCTCGGGGACGAGACTTGTTTTTAGAGGTGGATGATGTAAAGGCCCGGATTTTTAAATAATAAATTTCGATAAATAATATAAATGGATTTAAGTCGAAAATAATAATAAGATAAAATAAAATAAAAATTCGGATATTTCAAGGAAAACTCGTCCTTAATTTCCTAAATCGAAATTGAAATCCTTAAAACAAGCCCCGACATTAATAAATTAAAAATTTAAAATATGTTTTATTCCGCGTGTTTATGCGAAAATTGAGTATAGTATTCGGAGTTCATTACTAACCTCGGATTTGAAATTTGAAGATCGTTTGAGTTTAGTCGGGATTTGTCGGGTGAACGGGTTTCGAGTCTATTCCGCTATTTTAAATTCTTTGAGTGGGGACCATTCTCAATTTGTTTTCTCTCTCTCTCTCACCCGTGACTTGAGGTACCTGCACACCTATTTTGTCTCCTCCTTCATTTTGTTCAAAAACAACCCACGTATAGCTCACCCTCTCCCTCCTTCTTATCCTCTTCACCGTATCAACCCAAGGAAACCCTCCACTGTTGCCGTTTCAGCCCCAAACAACACCACCCATCGGGGCCCTGTTCCGCGAGCCAAGGCCGAGCCCGCCGAGCGCTTCCGAGCGCGTCCCTGCAGCACCACCGTCTCCCCTTTAGGAGGAACCAACCCAACGCCATCAGCCCATGTTTCCGCAACTCCAAGAGCCGAGTACCACCAGCAGTACCAGGCGACCCTGTCCCCGGGGTCCCGAGCGCACCTCTGGCCGGACCTGAGCCACAAGCGAGCCGCCTCCGACGCCAACCTTCCTTGTCCTTTTCTCTGTTTTCCTCTAGCACTCGGTAAGGCCTCGTTCCTCTCTTCCTTGCTTCAAATCAGTGCAAAACAGCACCTTTACTCCTTCTACACCCATCCTAGGCCAAGAAGGGACTGGATCCGATTCCGGAGAACCGAGCCGACGCCATGATCTCCTCCCGCCCCTGTTCTTCAGTTCGGAGCGTGGTAAGCTTTTAATTCCCTGTTTTCCAACTCAAAATCTGATAAAGGTGGAACTTTGATCCCATTCCTTCCTCCCTAGACCGTCTCCGACGAAGCTCCCTCTCCGGCGAGGCCGAATCGAGCTCCGATTGAACGTTTCCGGCGAGGGTCAGTTCCGACGAGGCGAATTCGGGCTTTTTCCGGCGAATAGAAAACCCCTCGGTGAGCACCTCTTCCTCCTCCTTTCTTGTCGATTATGTGTCTGTCGTGCCGGTGGGAGGTCGGAGCTGGGTTTCGCCGCCGGCAGCCCATATTCCCTTCTCCCTTCCTCCATTTTCGAACCCAGCAGAGCTCCTGCTCTTTTCCTTCTTTCTTTCAATAAAAAATGGATGAAGAAAGCTTGTGAGGGGCCACTCTCACGTGCCACATCACTGCCAACTCGGCATGGGCCCCATTCATTTGCTAAATTCGGCTTTACAGAATGAGAAATTGGACATAGTATTGTTGGGCCTTTTCTTTTCATTGCAAACCAAATATTGGGCCCTTTTGACTTTGGCCTAGTTTTGGGTGAACAAATATGTTGTTTTAAGCCAAATGTATTTTCGAAAACATATTTTATGTTTTAAGAATTACTTGTGCTTATATAATATTTAAATGTACAAGCTGCGACATATGTTGTATAAAGGTTAATTAGATGGAGTATTATATTATATAATATTAGTATCGCATTTGGATTTTGAAAGGAGATTTCGGAAAAGGTTTTCAAGGTCGGAGATTTGTTTTATAAAATAAAAAGAGAATTTTGGAAATATACTAACCTTGTCGGATTTGTCTTAAAATAATAATAAAATAAGTTGACGAAAGGGTAATGTTTTATAAATAGATTTCTGGATGATTGAGAAAACGTTTTGAATGGTGACATGATCTAACTTGAGGTTTTAAAAGAGTTCGGGAAATCTTGGGAAAATGAGGAATAAATTTGATGACTTGTGTGTGATATTATATGCTTAAGTAACATTAGGAGTAGACTTATTTATATTACTTATATATGTGTTAGGTGATCATATGTGACATGTTGGCTGCCTATATACCTAGTTGTTGCCTTTTGCTGTTCTGCACCGCCAGGTAAGTCTCTTCGGAGCTTACTCAGATTGAATAGAGCTATTCCCTGCTTTAAGTGCATGATATACTAGGTGTTGCATTCATGATCAGCATGCCATGTAGTACCATGCTAGGTTGCATTGATCGTTGAGCATTCTATTTCTCTATGTGTTTGTAAACAGAACGGCCGTTATCTGTGATAGTCCTAGAGTCTTTGCTAGGGTCATAGGGTAGCCCAGCCTCATCGGGTACCCTGAGTCAATCGAGTACTTCCTTATATTATGATATGCCTGCGGGCTTTATTGTGGAGCGGGTTAGGCATGCGTGCCGCCCTATTATGAATGAATGCATTCACGAGCTGGCCAGTCTCCGCCTGTCGGAAGGGGTGGAGGTAGGAGAGGGATATGCCACTTGGCATTGTCTTGGGCCCTTTACAGTATTTCTGCACATTATTATGAACTAGGAGCATGCTAGTGTGTTTGAATTTCGTACTGCATTAGAGCATCTTTATTAGGTATAGCGTATATGTGTGCTTATGGTTGGGATGCAGAGTTAAGTGGGCATCGATCTGATCCCGCTCCAAATCAATTTTTTTAGGAATTATTTATGTTCATCCTATCGGTGCTGTTTGCTTATTGCGCGGGTCATTTTGTCGGCGGAGAGTGAGCGCTGGAGTTATAGACTTCACCAGACTCTGATTATATTGTTTTGGATTTATACTTTTGACTCCGTTTTGACCCGGCTCCGCCGTGGCACTTGTATCTGTACTTTACTTCCGCTTTACTTCCGTTTGAAATGGTTTCCGTGACATAGTCTTAGGACAGGTTAAGGGTACCCAACGGCCCTTCGATGTTTTTAGGGTTTGAAATCCCTCTTTCTAATAACCTTAAAATGAGTTTGAAACCTCGACCCGTACCTGGATTGCAAGATCCGAACAAGGGGTTTTATCCCTTGAAACGTAACCCGGAAATCATAATTCTGGGCCGTTACAATATAAGGTTTTTATTTCTCCTCATAACATACTCTTATAGTATTCTAATAAGAATTTAGTAGTTAATATAAGGTTTTATTAAACATTTGTTGTTAGTTATATGATTTCTCCTCAAAACATACTCTTATAGTATTCTAATATGAATTTAGTAGTTAATATAAGGTTTTATTAAACATTTGTTAGTTACTTATATGATTTCTCCTCAAAAAATAATCTTATAGTATTCTAATATGAATTTAGTAGTTGATATAAGGTTTTTATTTCTCCTCATAACATACTCTTATAGTATTCTAATAAGAATTTAGTAGTTAATATAAGGTTTTGTTAAACATTCGTTAGTTACTTATATGAGATTTTCTCAAAACATACTCTTATAGTATTCAAATATAAATTTAGTAGTTCATATAAGGTTTTATTAAAAATTTGTTAGTTACTTATATGATTTTTCGTCAAAACATACTCTTATATTATTCTAATAAGAATTTAGTAGTTAATATAAGGTTTTATTATATATTTGTTATTTACTTATATGATTTTGCCTCAAAACATACTTTTATAGTATTTTAATATGAATTTAGTAGTTAATATAAGGTTTTATTAAAAATTTGTTAGTTACTTATATGATTTCTCCTCAAAACATACTCTTATAGTATTCTAATATGAATTCAGTAGTTAATATAAGGTTTTATTAAAAATTTGATAATTACTTATATGATTTCTCCTCAAAACATAATCTTATAGTATTCTAATATGAATTTAGTAGTTGATATAAGGTTTTTATTTCTCCTCATAACATACTCTTATAGTATTCTAATAAGAATTTAGTAGTTAATATAAGGTTTTATTAAACATTTGTTAGTTAGTTATATGATTTCTCCTCAAAACATACTCTAATAGTATTCTAATATGAATTTAGTAGTTAATATAAGGTTTTATTAAACATTTATTAGTTATTTATATGATTTCTCCACAAAACATAATCTTATAGTATTCTAATATGAATTTAGTAGTTGATATAAGGTTTTTATTTCTCCTCATAACATACTCTTATAGTATTCTAATAAGAATTTAGTCATTAATATAAGGTTTTATTAAACATTTGTTAGTTACTTATATGATTTCTCCTCAAAACATACTCTTATAGTATTCTAATAAGAATTTAGTAGTTAATATAAGGTTTTATTAAACATTTGTTAGTTAATTATATGGTTTTTCCTCAAAACATACTCTTATAGTATTCTAATAAGAATTTAGTTGTTCATATAAGGTTTTATTAAACATTTGTTAGTTACTTATATAATTTCTCCTCAAAACATAATCTTATAGTATTCTAATATGAATTTAGTAGTTGATATAAGGTTTTTATTTCTCCTTATAACATACTCTTATAGTATTCTAATAAGATTTTAGTAGTTAATATAAGGTTTTATTAAACATTCGTTAGTTACTTATATGAGATTTTCTCAAAACATACTCTTATAGTATTCAAATATAAATTTAGTAGTTCATATAAGGTTTTATTAAAAATTTGTTAGTTACTTATATGATTTTTCGTCAAAACATACTCTTATATTATTTTAATAAGAATTTAGTAGTTAATATAAGGTTTTATTAAACATTTGTTACTTATTTATATGATTTCTCCTCAAAACATACTCTTATAGTATTCTAATATGAATTTAGTTGTTAATATAAGGTTTTATTAAACATTTGTTAGTTACTTATATGATTTCTCCTCAAAACATACTCTTAGAGTATTCAAATAAGAATTTAGTAGTTAATATAAGGTTTTATTAAACATTTGTTAATTAATTATATGGTTTTTCCTCAAAACATACTCTTATAGTATTCTAATAAGAATTTAGTTGTTCATATAAGGTTTTATTAAACATTTGTTAGTTACTTATATCATTTCTCCTCAAAACATAATCTTATAGTATTCTAATATAAATTTAGTAGTTGATATAAGGTTTTTATTTCTCCTCATAACATACTCTTATAGTATTCTAATAAGAATTTAGTAGTTAATATAAGGTTTTATTAAACATTTGTTAGTTACTTATATGATTTCTACTCAAAACATACTCTTATAGTATTCTAATAAGAATTTAGTAGTTAATATAAAATTTTATTAAACATTTGTTAGTTAATTATATGGTTTTTCCTCAAAACATACTCTTACAGTATTCAAGAATTTGGTTGTTAATATAAGGTTTTACTAAACGATTGTTAGTTACTTATTTAATTTCTCCTCAAAACATAATCTTATAGTATTCTAATATGAATTTAGTAGTTGATATAAGGTTTTTTATTTCTCCTTATAACATACTCTTATAGTATTCTAATAATAATTTAGTAGTTAATATAAGGTTTTATTAAACATTTGTTAGTTACGTATATGATTTCTCCTCAAAACATACTCTTATAGTATTCCAATAAAAATTTAGTAGTTAATATAAGGTTTTATTAAACATTTGTTAGTTAATTATATGGTTTTTCCTCAAAACATACTCTTATAGTATTCTAATAAGAATTTATTTGTTAATATAAGGTTTTATTAAACATTCGTTAGTTACTTATATGAGAATTTCTCAAAACATACTCTTAATGTATTCTAATATAAATTTAGTAGTTAATATAAGGTTTTATTAAAAATTTGTTAGTTACTTATATGATTTTTCGTCAAAACATACTCTTATATTATTCTAATAAGAATTTAGTAGTTAATATAAGGTTTTAAAAACCATTTTTTATTTACTTATATGATTTTTCCTCAAAACATACTTTTATAGTATTCTAATATGAATTTAGTAGTTAATATATGGTTTTATTAAACATTTGTTAGTTACTTATATGATTTCTCCTCAAAACATACTCTTATAGTATTCTAATATGAATTTAGTAGTTAATATAAGGTTTTATTAAACATTTGTTAGTTACTTATATGATTTCTCCTCAAAACATAATCTTATAGTATTCTAATATGAATTTAGTAGTTGATATAAGGTTTTTATTTCTCCTCATAACATGCTCTTATAGTATTCTAATAAGAATTTAGTAGTTAATATAAGGTTTTATTAAACATTTGTTAGTTACTTATATGATTTCTCCTCAAAACATACTCTTATAGTATTCTAATAAGAATTTAGTAGTTAATATAAGGTTTTATTAAACATTTGTTAGTTAATTATATGGTTTTTCCTCAAAACATACTCTTATAGTATTCTAATAAGAATTTAGTTGTTCATATAAGGTTTTATTAAACATTTGTTAGTTACTTATATAATTTCTCCTCAAAACATAATCTTATAGTATTATAATATGAATTTAGTAGTTGATATAAGGTTTTTATTTCTCCTCATAACATGCTCTTATAGTATTCTAATAAGAATTTAGTAGTTAATATAAGGTTTTATTAAACATTTGTTAGTTACTTATATGATTTCTCCTCAAAACATACTCTTATAGTATTCTAATAAGAATTTAGTAGTTAATATAAGGTTTTATTAAACATTTGTTAATTAATTATACGGTTTTTCCTCAAAATATACTCTTATAGTATTCTAATAAGAATTTAGTTGTTTATATAAGGTTTTATTAAATATTTGTTAGTTACTTATATGATTTCTCCTCAAAACATAATCTTATAGTATTCTAATATGAATTTAGTAGTTGATATAAGGTTTTTATTTCTCCTTATAACATACTCTTATAGCATTCTAATAAGATTTTAGTAGTTAATATAAGGTTTTATTAAACATTCGTTAGTTACTTATATGAGATTTTCTCAAAATATACTCTTATAATATTCAAATATAAATTTAGTAGTTCATATAAGGTTTTATTAAAAATTTGTTAGTTACTTATATGATTTTTCGTCAAAACATACTCTTATATTATTCTAATAAGAATTTAGTAGTTAATATAAGGTTTTATTATACATTTGTTATTTACTTATATGATTTTTCCTCAAAACATACTTTTATAGTATTCTAATATGAATTTAGTAGTTAATATAAGGTTTTATTAAACATTTGTTAGTTACTTATATGATTTCTCCTCAAAACATACTCTTATAGTATTCTAATATGAATTCAGTAGTTAATATAAGGTTTTATTAAACATTTGTTAATTACTTATATGATTTCTCCTCAAAACATAATCTTATAGTATTCTAATATGAATTTAGTCGTTGATATAAGGTTTTTATTTCTCCTCATAACATACTCATATAGTATTCGAATATGAATTTAGTAGTTAATATAAGGTTTTATTAAAAAATTGTTAGTTACTTATATGATTTCTCCTCAAAACATACTCTTATAGTATTCCAATATGAATTTATTTGTTAATATAAGGTTTTATTAAACATTTGTTAGTTACTTATATGATCTCTCCTAAAAACATACTCTTATGGTATTCCAATGTGAATTTAGTTGTTAATATAAGGTTTTATTAAACATTTGTTAGTTACTTATATGATCTCTCCTCAAAACATACTCTTATGGTATTTTAATATGAATTTAGTTATTAATATAAGGTTTTATTAAACATTTGTTAGTTACTTATATGATTTGTCCTCAAAACATACTCTTATAGTATTCTAATATGAATTTAGTATTAAATATTAGGTTTTATTCAACTTTGTTAGTTACTTATCGTATTCTAACAATAATTTCTTAGTTATTATAAGGTTTTATTAAACATTTGTAAGTTACTTATAAGATTTTTCCTCAAAACATACTGTTATAGTATTCTAATAAGAATTTAGTAGTTAATATAAGGTTTTATTAAACATTTGTTATTTACTTATATTATTTTTCCTCAAAACATACTCATATAGTATTCTAATATGAATTTAGTAGTTAATATAAGGTTTTATTAAACATTTGTTAGTTACTTATATGATTTCTCCTCAAAAAATACTCTTATAGTATTCTAATATGAATGTAGTCGTTAATAGAAGGTTTTATTCAACATTTGTTAGTTACTTATATGATTTCTCCTCAAAACGTACTTTTATTATATTCTAACAAAAATTTCTTAATTAATATAAGGTTTTATTAAACATTTGTAAGTTACTTATATGATTTTTCCTCAAAACATACTCTTATAGTATTCTAGTAGGAATTGAGTTGTTAATATAAGGTTTTATTAAACATTTGTTAGTTACTTATATGATTTCTCCTCAAAACATACTCTTATAGTATTCTAATATGAATTCAGTAGTTAATATAAGGTTTTATTAAACATTTGTTAATTACTTATATGATTTCTCCTCAAAACATAATCTTATAGGATTCTAATATGAATTTAGTAGTTGATATAAGGTTTTTATTTGTCCTCATAACATACTCTTATAGTATTCTAATAAGAATTTAGTAGTTAATATAAGGTTTTATTAAACATTTGTTAGTTACTTATATGATTTCTCCTCAAAACATACTCTTATAGTATTCTAATAAGAATTTAGTAGTTAATATAAGGTTTTATTAAACATTTGTTAATTAATTATATGGTTTTTCCTCAAAACATACTCGTATAGTATTCTAATAAGAATTTAGTTGTTCATATAAGGTTTTATTAAACATTTGTTAGTTACTTATATGATTTCTCCTCAAAACATAATCTTATAGTATTCTAATATGAATTTAGTAGTTGATATAAGATTTTTATTTCTCCTTATAACATACTCTTATAGTATTCTAATAAGATTTTAATAGTTAATATAAGGTTTTATTAAACATTCGTTAGTTACTTATATGACATTTTCTCAAAACATACTCTTATAGTATTCAAATATAAATTTAGTAGTTCATATAAGGTTTTATTAAAAATTTGTTAGTTACTTATATGATTTTTCGTCAAAACATACTCTTATATTATTCTAATAAGAATTTAGTAGTTAATATAAGGTTTTATTATACATTTGTTATTTACTTATATGATTTTTCCTCAAAACATACTTTTATAGTATTCTAATATGAATTTAGTAGTTAATATAAGGTTTTATTAAACATTTGTTAGTTACTTATATGATTTCTCCTCAAAACATACTCTTATAGTATTCTAATATGAATTCAGTAGTTAATATAAGGTTTTATTAAACATTTGTTAATTACTTATATGATTTCTCCTCAAAACATAATCTTATAGTATTCTAATATGAATTTAGTCGTTGATATAAGGTTTTTATTTCTCCTCATAACATACTCATATAGTATTCGAATATGAATTTAGTAGTTAATATAAGGTTTTATTAAAAAATTGTTAGTTACTTATATGATTTCTCCTCAAAACATACTCTTATAGTATTCCAATATGAATTTATTTGTTAATATAAGGTTTTATTAAACATTTGTTAGTTACTTATATGATCTCTCCTAAAAACATACTCTTATGGTATTCCAATGTGAATTTAGTTGTTAATATAAGGTTTTATTAAACATTTGTTAGTTACTTATATGATCTCTCCTCAAAACATACTCTTATGGTATTTTAATATGAATTTAGTTATTAATATAAGGTTTTATTAAACATTTGTTAGTTACTTATATGATTTGTCCTCAAAACATACTCTTATAGTATTCTAATATGAATTTAGTATTAAATATTAGGTTTTATTCAACTTTGTTAGTTACTTATCGTATTCTAACAATAATTTCTTAGTTATTATAAGGTTTTATTAAACATTTGTAAGTTACTTATAAGATTTTTCCTCAAAACATACTGTTATAGTATTCTAATAAGAATTTAGTAGTTAATATAAGGTTTTATTAAACATTTGTTATTTACTTATATAATTTTTCCTCAAAACATACTCATATAGTATTCTAATATGAATTTAGTAGTTAATATAAGGTTTTATTAAACATTTGTTAGTTACTTATATGATTTCTCCTCAAAAAATACTCTTATAGTATTCTAATATGAATGTAGTCGTTAATAGAAGGTTTTATTCAACATTTGTTAGTTACTTATATGATTTCTCCTCAAAACGTACTTTTATTATATTCTAACAAAAATTTCTTAATTAATATAAGGTTTTATTAAACATTTGTAAGTTACTTATATGATTTTTCCTCAAAACATACTCTTATAGTATTCTAGTAGGAATTGAGTTGTTAATATAAGGTTTTATTAAACATTTGTTAGTTACTTATATGATTTTTCCTCAAAACATACTCTTATAGTATTCTAATAAGAATTTAGTAGTTAATATAAGGTTTTATTAAACATTTGTTAATTACTTATATGATTTCTCCTCAAAACATAATCTTATAGGATTCTAATATGAATTTAGTAGTTGATATAAGGTTTTATTAAACATTTGTTAGTTACTTATATGATTTCTCCTCAAAACATACTCTTATAGTATTCTAATATGAATTCAGTAGTTAATATAAGGTTTTAATAACATTTGTTAATTACTTATATGATTTCTCCTCAAAACATAATCTTATAGTATTCTAATATGAATTTAGTAGTTAATATAAGGTTTTATTAAACATTTGTTAGTTACTTATATGATTTCTCCTCAAAACATACTCTTATAGTATTCTAATATGAATTCAGTAGTTAATATAAGGTTTTATTAAACATTTGTTAATTACTTATATGATTTCTCCTCAAAACATAATCTTATAGTATTCTAATATGAATTTAGTAGTTAATATAAGGTTTTATTAAACATTTGTTAGTTACTTATATGATTTCTCCTCAAAACATACTCTTATAATATTCTAATAAGAATTTAGTAGTTAATATAAGGTTTGATTAAACATTTGTTAGTTACTTATATGATTTCTGCTCAAAACATACTCTTATAGTATTCTAATAAGAATTTAGTAGTTAATATAAGGTTTTAATAAACATTTGTTAGTTAACTATATGGTTTTTCCTCAAAACATACTCTTATAGTATTCTAATAAGAATTTAGTTGTTAATATAAGATTTTATTAAACATTTGTTAGTTACTTATATGATTTCTCCTCAAAACATAATCTTATAGTATTCTAATATGAATTTAGTAGTTGATATAAGGTTTTTTATTTCTCCTTATAACATATTCTTATAGTATTCTAATAAGAATTTAGTAGTTAATATAAGGTTTATTTACACATTTGTTAGTTATTTATATGATTTCTCCTCAAAACATACTCTTATAGTATTCTAATAAAAATTTAGTAGTTAATATAAGGTTTTATTAAACATTTGTTAGTTAATTGTATGGTTTTTCCTCAAAACATACTCTTATAGTATTCTAATAAGAATTTATTTGTTTATATAAGGTTTTATTAAACATTCGTTAGTTACTTATATGAGATTTTCTCAAAACATACTCTTATAATATTCAAATATAAATTTAGTAGTTTATATAAGGTTTTAATCAAAATTTGTTAGTTACTTATATGATTTCTCCTCAAAACAAAATCTTATAGTATTCTAATATGAATTTTGTAGTTGATATAAGATTTTTTTTTCTCCTCATAACATACTCTTATAGTATTCTAATAAGAATTTAGTAGTTATTATAAGATTTTATTGAACATTTGTTAGTTACTTATATGATTTCTCCTCAAAACATACTCTTATAGTATTCTAATAAGAATTTAGTAGTTAATATAAGGTTTTAATAAACATTTGTTAGTTAACTATATGGTTTTTCCTCAAAACATACTCTTATAGTATTCTAATAAGAATTTAGTTGTTAATATAAGATTTTATTAAACATTTGTTAGTTACTTATATGATTTCTCCTCAAAACATAATCTTATAGTATTCTAATATGAATTTAGTAGTTGATATAAGGTTTTTTATTTCTCCTTATAACATACTCTTATAGTATTCTAATAAGAATTTAGTAGTTAATATAAGGTTTATTTACACATTTGTTAGTTATTTATATGATTTCTCCTCAAAACATACTCTTATAGTATTCTAATAAAAATTTAGTAGTTAATATAAGGTTTTATTAAACATTTGTTAGTTAATTATATGGTTTTTCCTCAAAACATACTCTTATAGTATTCTAATAAGAATTTATTTGTTTATATAAGGTTTTATTAAACATTCGTTAGTTACTTATATGAGATTTTCTCAAAACATACTCTTATAATATTCAAATATAAATTTAGTAGTTTATATAAGGTTTTAATCAAAATTTGTTAGTTACTTATATGATTTCTCCTCAAAACAAAATCTTATAGTATTTTAATATGAATTTTGTAGTTGATATAAGATTTTTTTTTCTCCTCATAACATACTCTTATAGTATTCTAATAAGAATTTAGTAGTTATTATAAGATTTTATTGAACATTTGTTAGTTACTTATATGATTTCTCCTCAAAACATACTCTTATAGTATTCTAATAAAAATTTAGTAGTTAATATAAGGTTTTATTAAACATTTGTTAGTTAATTATATGGTTTTTCCTCAAAACATACTCATATAGTATTCGAATATGAATTTAGTAGTTAATATAAGGTTTTATTAAAAATTTGTTAGTTATTTATATGATTTCTCCTCAAAACATACTATTATAGTAAAAACATACTCTTATAGTGTTCTAATATGAATTTAGTTTTTAATATAAGGTTTTATTAAACATTTGTTAGTTACTTATATGATTTCTCTTCAAAACATACTCTTATAGTATTCTAATATGAATTTAGTTGTTAATATAAGGTTTTATTAAACATTTGTTAGTTACTTATATGATTTCTCTTCAAAACATACTCTTATAATATTCTAATATGAATTTAGTTGTTAATATAAGGTTTTATTAAACATTTGTTAGTTACTTATATAATTTCTCCTCAAAACATACTCGTATAGTTTTCTAATATGAATTTAGTATTAAATGTTAGGTTTTATTCAACTTTGTTAGTTACTTATCGTATTCTAACAATAATTTCTTAATTATTATAAGGTTTTATTAAGCATTTGTAAGTTACTTATATGATTTTTCCTCAAAACATACTCTTATAGTATTCTAATAAGAATTTAGTAGTTAATATAAGGTTTTATTAATCATTTGTTATTTACTTATATGATTTTTCCTCAAAACATACTCATATAGTATTCTAATATGAATTTAGTAGTTAATATAAAGTTTTATTCAACATTTGTTAGTTACTTATATGATTTCTCCTCAAAACATACTCTTATAGTATTCTAATAAGAATTTATTTGTTAATATAAGGTTTTATTAAACATTTGTTAGTTACTTATCGTATTCTAACAATAATTTCTTAATTAATATAAGGTTTTATTAAACATTTGTATGTTACTTATTTGATTTTTCCTTAAAACATAATCTTATAGTATTCTAATAGGAATTTAGTTGTTAATATAAGGTTTTATTAAAATTTAGTTATTTACTTATATGATTATTCCTCAAAACATACTCATATAATATTCTAATATGAATTTAGTAGTTAATATAAGGTTTTATTCAACATTTGTTAGTTACTTACATGAGTTTTCCTCAAAACATACTCTTATTGTATTCTAATAAGAATTTAGTAGTTAATATAGGGTTTTATTAAATATTTGTTAGTTAATTATATGGTTTTTCCTCAAAACATACTCTTATAGTATTCTAATAAGAATTTAGTTGTTAATATAAGGTTTTATTAAACATTTGTTAGTTACTTATATGATTTCTCCTCAAAACATAATCTTATAGTATTCTAATATGAATTTAGTAGTTGATATAAGGTTTTTTATTTCTCCTTATAACATACTCTTATATTATTCTAATAAGAATTTAGTAGTTAATATAAGGTTTTATTAAACATTTGTTATTTACTTATATGATTTCTCCTCAAAACATACTCTTATAGTATTCTAATAAAAATTTAGTAGTTAATATGAGGTTTTATTAAACATTTGTTAGTTAATTATATGGTTTTTCCTCAAAACATACTCTTATAGTATTCTAATAAGAATTTATTTGTTAATATAAGGTTTTATTAAACATTCATTAGTTACTTATATGAGATTTTCTCAAAACATACTCTTATAGTATTCAAATATAAATTTAGTAGTTAATATAAGGTTTTATTAAAAAGTTGTTAGTTACTTATATAATTTTTCGTCGAAACATATTCTTATATTATTCTAATAAGAATTTAGTAGTTAATATAAGGTTTTATTAAACATTTGTTATTTACTTATATGATTTTTCCTTAAAACATACTTTTATAGTATTCTAATATGAATTTAGTAGTTAATATAAGGTTTTATTAAACGTTTGTTAGTTATTTATATGATTTCTCCTCAAAACATACTCTTATAGTATTCTAATATGAATTCAGTAGTTAATATAAGGTTTTATTAAACATTTGTTAATTACTTGTAACGGCCCAGAATTATGATTTCCGGGTTACGTTTCAAGGGATAAAACCCCTTGTTCGGATCTTGCAATCCAGGTACAGGTCGAGGTTTCAAACTCATTTTTATGGTCAGAAATAAGGAGGGATTTCAAACCCTGAAAATATCGTAGGGCCGTTGGGTACCCTTAACCTGTCCTAAGACTATGTCGCGGAAACCATTTCAAACGGAAGTAAAGCGGAAGTAGGGTACATATACAAGTGCCACGGCGGGGCCGGGTCAAAACGGAGTCAAAAGTATAAATCCAAAACAATATAATCAGAGTCTGGTGAAGTCTATAACTCCAGCGCTCACTCTCCGCCGACAAAATGACCCGCGCAATAAGCAAACAGCACCGATAGGATGAACATAAATAATTCCTAAAAAAATTGATTTGGAGCGGGATCAGATCGATGCCCACTTTACTCTGCATCCCAACCATAAGCACACATATACGCTATACCTAATAAAGATGCTCTAATGCAGTACGAAATTCAAACACACTAGCATGCTCCTAGTTCATAATAATGTGCAGAAATACTGTAAAGGGCCCAAGACAATGCCAAGTGGCATATCCCTCTCCTACCTCCACCCCTTCCGACAGGCGGAGACTGGCCAGCTCGTGAATGCATTCATTCATAATTGGGCGGCACGCATGCCTAACCCGCTCCACAATAAAGCCCGCAGGCATATCATAATATAAGGAAGTACTCGATTGACTCAGGGTACCCGATGAGACTGGGCTACCCTATGACCCTAGCAAAGACTCTAGGACTATCACAGATACGGCCGTTCTGTTTACATACGCACAAAGAAAAGAGAATGCTCAACGATCGATGCAACCTAGCATGGTACTACATGGCATGCTGATTATGAATGCAACACCTAGTATATCATGCACCTATAGCAGGGAATCACTCTATTCAATCTGAGTAAGCTCCGAAGAGACTTACCTGAAGATGCAGAACAGCAGGATAATACAAGCAAGGGCCCAAATGCAAGTCCAAAGCAATCCAAAAGCAATCCAACGCAATACACACCTATTATCAAGCCACTTCCGTAAGCTACCAGACTAACATTCACACACACGAAACCCAAGTTCTCAACATCCTTAAAACCAATCGACGGTAGAATCATTTTTCCAAAACCTTTCCGATATGATCGACATCAACCAAAACCATTTAATCAAAATCATTGATAAATCTCACCAACAATATTTCTCAACTCTTAAATCCCAAATTAGGTCAACTCATATTCAAAATAATTTCTTAACTCTTACTTGGCCAGATTCCGACATTTATCATTTAAATCCTCAACAAATTCTCAAAATCATATTATTAACACAATACCGGCATGTTTATTTTCAAAATCATTACATAAATAAATTCTGACACTTAGTCACAAAATAATTCTATTTCCACAACTATATTTATAAATTACAACTCATAATTCATTTCAAATTCTCTAAAATAACATATTTAAATCCTCACTTAAAACATATTCCAATAGTGTCTCTTTGAAACTATTTTATAATATATATACTCCAATTATTTAATAATTAAATATTAAGTCCGAAAATCCCCGAAATAAATCTTGTAGTATTAATACACATTTTATAACACAATTCATGACAAAATTAGGTCCAAATGAAGGAATAGGCCCAAATCCCCCTTTATTTTCGGATCCAAACCAATCAGCCCAACCCAGCCCAACTCTCTTTTAATGAAGTGAACCGAACCGGCTCATTTCTTTTTGAAAAGCCCAAAACCGAACCGGTCCAAACAAAAACAGAAGGAAGGGAGACTGAACCGAAAATACTGTTCATCGTCTCCAACAAGCGCTGTGCGAGAACTGGGAAAGGAAGGGGGAGGGAGGAGGCTGGCCGGCGGCGACCCAGCTCCGACCGTCTACCCCGACACCAAGGACACTAACCGGCAAGAAGAAAAGAGAGAAAAGGAATCCTCACCGAGGGGTTCTGATTCGGATGCGAGGGCTCGCCGGAACGGAGCTCGGAGCTCGATTGGGTCAGCCGGAGTCGGAATCAGGGCTCGCCGAGGACATGGGAAGCTTCGGGAGTCCTGATTTGAAGACGATGGGTTATAAAGGGGGGACCTTTATGGCCTTATCGAGCGAAAGGAGGAGGAGTGGCTTACCGGGCGTGTCACGCGAATACAGGGGAGGAGGCTCGGCGGCGGTCGGCGCCGGCGGTGTCCGGGGAGCTCCTGGGTGCTGTCCTCTACTGGTGGCTGCTGGAGGCTACTGATCTCGAGGAAGAAGAAGTAGAGGAGCGAGGCGGGGCTAGGCTTGGTGTCTCCTCGGCTCGGCAAAACAGGGGTGTGGGGATGGAGCTAGTGAGCTACTGTTTTGGCGGAGGTGGGAGGTGCTCTGGTCTCGTCGATGAAGAGGGCCGGTGCTGCTACTGCTTGTGGAGAAGGAGACGCGGCAGCTTCAATGGAATGAGGAGGAAGTGGAGCTCGGAAATGGGTGATTTCCTGGTGGTTGTGTGATTTGGATCAACAAGGAAGGAAAGAAAGGAGCTTGTATGGGAGAGCTTGGGTTGTGTTTGAGTGAGGAATAAAGTGGGGTGTGACCCGACCTTCCAAATGGTACAAGGGGAAAGCTGAGAGGGAGCAAATCTGGGCTTTGGCTTGGGAACTGCAAGGCAAGGGCAAGGGGGTTGTCTTCTTGCTAGAAATGGGAAAGCATGAGAATAAGGGAGGAGGAAGGGAGTAGTAGGTATTTTCACAAAATAAGGGTAAATACAGCTGGAGCCTTGCTACTACCAATGGTCAAAAGTGGGGAAGGTGAGCTGATTTTGCTGCCTGCATTCGGATGAAAGGGAGAGGGACAAGACCCACTTGTGGTCCAAATTGAAATTTCAAATACCCGAAAAAAAATAAATCTTGAATCCCACTCTCTCGACCTTCCCGACTCGTTAAAATATTTCTCAATTTCCAGATCCGAATTTAATAAATGAAATCCGAATATTATCTTCCAATTTTCAATATATAAAAGCAGAGTTTAACATATTTTAAATTTCCATTTAATTAATGTCGGAACTTGTTTCGAAAGATTTAGAAAAATCCAATAGCTCAAGGACGGAAATTCCAAACATTCTAAATTTTTATTTTATTTTATCTTTTTTTTTTTTCGACTTAAATCCATTTATATTATTTATTGAAATTTATTATTTAAAAATCCAGGCCTTTACATCATCCACCTCTAAAAACAAGTCTCGTCCCCGAGACTAAAACCAAAATAAAGTAGGGGATGAAGTTTGAAATTGATGAGTCCAAGGACCATGTCCAAGAATCTTGTAATCATCTCGGTTGCGTCTTCCAGGATTCTCACAACATCCTAGTCACGGTCGTGACATCTCCAATTGGCCTTGACAAGTATGCGATAAGCGCCCCTATCACATACTCGCTTCGACTTTTCGGAAGTACCACAACTCTAAAAGTTCTATAATATCATCACTAGGTCTTAGCAAACACCCTACAGGCGCCCCCATAAAATGCATGTATCCACTTCGTGAGATATCATAGAGCTGCCCGGGTTTGAAAATTCTCTAAAAGGGATTCCACAATCGAAAATAAAGATTAGCCTCAAAATCGTTGAAATTCTCGGTAACGTTCATTCTTTTACAATTTCAAGTAATTCCTTTTCAACCCGCTCAAAATATTCAAATAAGACGTTTAACCAAGTAACTTTACATCAAAGCAAGTAAAATCCTTTAGATCAAAATTTCGTCAAACTCCTCCAAAACCCAATCAGTTTCCCGCATATCAATCAATCAAATTCAGAATCAGGAGGTGGAATCATCCACCTCTAAGGGCTAATCCCATATTCTCTTCCTAGTTTCCAATCAAATCAATCATCATTCTCAACACAATATGAACAAAAGTACATCAAATCATCAACTCATAACATCACGAGCCACCTCTCATATGGCAAATCTCAACATCAATCACGATAATCTCAACCAATCGACACCTCAACAACATATCGTGTTTTCCCCAAAACATAAATCATATTATCACGCCAAAAGCAATAACAGAATCTCAACATCATATCACGAGTCATGAAGTATGTCTACATCATACAGAAAGCATCACAAGTGCACCATCGAATTCTCATAACTTATCACGCAAGCACACATGTCAAGAGATCAAAGAGGTTAGGTGTCATGGATTCAGTACGCCACTACAGTCAAATCTCACGATCGCATCTCTCGTCGCAACACCAGTAGAACCAGTCATACATGGGTTTTTCTCTTAATGAACACATACTCACCTAATCATCTTATCAACCTATCCGAATTCTATTCCGCGTAAAGGGAAGTCAAACAGTATATCAGTCATCGAATGTCAGCATATTCACGAAACATCATCTTGACTCATCACAATGCCAAATGGCAATCATTTAGAAATCACGCATCATTACCTCATATATACAAGTCATGTTCATCCTCAAAGTCGTATTCATCATATAACATACTCACAATCATGCTTAACGATCATATAACATGACATCATGCTTTATCACCCTATAATATAATATCATGTTTTCACATAGCAACATGTCATTATCTCATGATTCATAGATCACATCGTAACATGCTTCTAAAACGCATAACATGGTAGTAATGCTTCAATATATCATGATAACACTAGTCGCTACCAATTAGATTTCCAATATTGCAGATTAGCATGTAATATCATTCTGTATCAGATTCATCATGGTCGTTATCTAATTATCATGCAAGCACATATTACTAAATCACAATATCAAGAAGATCCTCACATCATCACCAATCAAAATAAAACACAATATCCACTCTCAAGCCAAGATTAACCCTCTTCTAGACTCGCCAACGTCAACTCACACAAAAATTCCCCAAAGAAATCTCAATTCATCTCGATGCTCGAATCTTACCCCTCCTTCTGCCGATCACTACCACACCATCCACCTCTAAGAACTCACTCCTATGTCTAACCTCACGCCCGAGTACCTGCTTACACTATGTCCTCAACATCCACAAAGGCCATTTCTTACACCTCTCACACTTCCCAAGGTCACCTAGAAGCTCATCCGAACCCACAAAACATTGCCTCTTCTAAATCCCAAAACACACTCGGTCTTTCCTAAGCCAACATCTCTTCCTGCAACTCGACCTTATATCACCATCGATCATCCCAACCGCCCAAAATTCTTTCACCACTCTCCAGCCACACTACCAAATGACCTCACCCACAGGTTTAAGGAAGAAGCAATCATGAAATAATGACACATAAGACCCACATCATATCAGCTAGCATTTATAAAGATAGAATCATGGGTTCATAATCAATTACTGTAACTATGTCAACAAGTTTCAATTTACCGGCATGCTTAATAATCATTGCAACATCATATATGAACATAACCAAGTCAAGCTAGCATGTTGCATTATAACCTTATCCGGTCCAATTCATGCTTCTTAACATATATAGTTCCCATTTTACAGGCAAAGGAATTCAAATCATGCTTAGCAATTCAGAGTATCAACACATCCAGGCATCATGGTTCATGACACATTAGAACTATAAGGCGCAAAATCATACCATCATAGACAATAGACAATCAGACAACTATAAGGCGCAAAATCATACCAAGTCAGCACACCAACACGTAAATCTCATCGTCAGGTCAGTGCAATATCATCACCAACAAATTCAGAAGAATTAACAATTCGAACAAAGGACACTCTCGCTTGCAAGTCATATCGTGATCAGTAACCGTCATTCTCGAAACGTGTTTGTCTTTCCGAAATCGTTGATCCTGGGGCCCGTGGGTTATGGGCCCACGCTTCTGCTGCACTGCGCTATCGCTATCTAACTTTTCGTTCCCCCTTCCATGCGGTCGCTCGTCGAATGTATCGCATAGGGTCCAAGTTAGCGGAGATAGGGGAATGACAAGAGAAGACAACCAAAAGTTCCTCTCGGAACCAACCACGGACTAATACTAAGACGACAACTAGAGACAAAACTCCGACCCGAGAATAGCAACGACGCCCTTATGAAAGCCTATTAGGTTGCAATTGTGACAATCAGACACAAATTCATCATGGGCATACCAATCATATTAATCCACACTAACATGTACCTATCTCAAAGAGAACGACATGCATATTCATTCCAAAAGGCACAATCAAGTCCTACACTGAAGTGCATGCGAGACAAGCTAACAGTCTATCGATTCATGAAGCCATAACGCCTAGTAGTCTGAAGCGAGATATACGGGATTTACCAAGCAGAGCGAATATCACAATATGAGCAAGGCACTAGCGAGGTATATATATCAACAAATCATGATGGGCTTATCATAATAATCTGACATAATGTTATACGAGAACATGTAGAGCAGCATGGTATCTATCGCATATGGCAACAATGATCATATAATAAGTCAAGAATAGCATGCAATCAGACGAAGGGTCACATTTAGAAAGCATAGGTCCTACATGATGCTAGCGGTACACGATGAGGCATGACATAGTCAAGAATCGTTTAAAGGAGTTCATCATAATGTCCATGAAATAAGAGGGATCACCACAGAGTAACAAATAGAACATCACGACGATAGATCATAATCATGCTAGGAATGAATTGTCGTAGGGCACATAAAACGGTACGATAGTCATCAACCATAGAACAAGCACAACACGTGATCATTTGGCGGGTCATATTGGAAATCATAAGCCCTACAGGACACTACTGGCACATACCGGACGCGAGCACAATCAAGGTAATTTGGCTAGATTCCTCCTAGCATTCATGCATCATGAGTATGCGAAATCAGGACATAGTGTGGTGTGGGATCATGCGAGGTACCAAGTCATACAGTTATACAAGCACAAGAGGATATCCTGGAGTAATAGGGAACACTATCGAGTGAAAACATGTGAGCATGCTATGATTAACCATTACGAAAAGCAAATCAATCATTGAATTCAACATCAATTATCTTGCATGAGTAAGACAGGTTATGATAATAGAAAGAGGGAAGAACCACACTATCCGGAACCTAGCTCGAGAAAGAATCAGCAATAATGCAGGCAAGATATAATTCACACAAGTCACAACCAGGGATCCTACATGATACTAAAGGCCCAACATAACATACGATGCACGCATACACTAATCATGAAGACATGCAAGAATTTAATTCAATCACATTCCAACAATACAGAAGCATGAGGAAGGTTTTTACGATGAATAACACGAGTCCAAGTATTGAGCAATATGACTAGAATACGGGAACATGAGTTCAAATCATCACACCCTAGGATGAAACATTCATCCACCAAGACTCAATTAAACCTCCTATTCTCCATTCCACGCAAGTAACACACAACAATATCAACTTGCAAAATCATCACCACTATTCAATTTGACGAATACAAAACGGATGGACATGTGATAGATTCTTGTCACAAAAGGAATAAGGAGCATCGACACATCATCATCTAGCATGTTAAGGAGATCATTTCCAAGAAATTGTACAGAGGAGAGTTTATCACACTATCATGGACCTAACCCAGGCGAAAACAAAAGCATATAGGTTCATATCATGTGGTTTATGCTTTCAAATCAATCATACATGCAATACAATAGGCCAAGTGGACATGCTATGACGACATATAATCATGATGGAAAACAAGGCATAACATGAGTAGCCTTATACTAATATGATCATTTGCGAGGCACACACGGAAGATTACAGAATCAAGTCATGCAATTCAGAGAGAGTCACCATTACAACCGGGCAGAGATCCCTAAGGGCAACCATTGACTTTTCCCAACCGACTTATCACCCCTCTTTCCCGTGTGACTCTGGTACGACTCTTCATGGCAAGAAGACACTAGTTGATTATAAGGAAGGACAGCCCCATAAACACCTCACTTTTAACTCAAGCGACATCAAGAACTTCCAACACTCACTCAGACAACCTAACATCCAACCATAATCCCCGAAACAATGTGTTTACCAACCCAATTTCCCGGGGAAGACACTGGCATCCAAGGAAAGCTAGATAAATCCGTCAATGGTTTAACAAACATAGTGGAAGGGGTTGTTTTACACAAGCTGGGTTTGACAATGTAGAAATAAGGCACTCCCGCTATCTCGTTTGCATAGGTCAGTCAATACACAACTCATTGTTAGGCATACCAAGTCAGATCTCTAGCATAGCAAGCACTCAGCACCGAATCAGTTAATAACACTCATAATGATCTCATTTGATTCTCCCAACCCATCTGGTCGGTTTTCATCTTTTATTACAAGTCGAGTTCATTACTTAATCCAATTTAGGTTAGGCCCCTTAAGTTCATTTTGCCCCTTTAAAACACTTTCAAATCATTTGAAATTCATGGGCGGTTTTCCAAAACATACACTCGACCCTTTTGTACCCGAATTGCACAACCTCGGCTCTGATACCATCTTTGTAACGGCCCAGAATTATGATTTCCGGGTTACGTTTCAAGGGATAAAACCCCTTGTTCGGATCTTGCAATCCAGGTACAGGTCGAGGTTTCAAACTCATTTTTATGGTCAGAAATAAGGAGGGATTTCAAACCCTGAAAATATCGTAGGGCCGTTGGGTACCCTTAACCTGTCCTAAGACTATGTCGCGGAAACCATTTCAAACGGAAGTAAAGCGGAAGTAGGGTACATATACAAGTGCCACGGCGGGGCCGGGTCAAAACGGAGTCAAAAGTATAAATCCAAAACAATATAATCAGAGTCTGGTGAAGTCTATAACTCCAGCGCTCACTCTCCGCCGACAAAATGACCCGCGCAATAAGCAAACAGCACCGATAGGATGAACATAAATAATTCCTAAAAAAATTGATTTGGAGCGGGATCAGATCGATGCCCACTTTACTCTGCATCCCAACCATAAGCACACATATACGCTATACCTAATAAAGATGCTCTAATGCAGTACGAAATTCAAACACACTAGCATGCTCCTAGTTCATAATAATGTGCAGAAATACTGTAAAGGGCCCAAGACAATGCCAAGTGGCATATCCCTCTCCTACCTCCACCCCTTCCGACAGGCGGAGACTGGCCAGCTCGTGAATGCATTCATTCATAATTGGGCGGCACGCATGCCTAACCCGCTCCACAATAAAGCCCGCAGGCATATCATAATATAAGGAAGTACTCGATTGACTCAGGGTACCCGATGAGACTGGGCTACCCTATGACCCTAGCAAAGACTCTAGGACTATCACAGATACGGCCGTTCTGTTTACATACGCACAAAGAAAAGAGAATGCTCAACGATCGATGCAACCTAGCATGGTACTACATGGCATGCTGATTATGAATGCAACACCTAGTATATCATGCACCTATAGCAGGGAATCACTCTATTCAATCTGAGTAAGCTCCGAAGAGACTTACCTGAAGATGCAGAACAGCAGGATAATACAAGCAAGGGCCCAAATGCAAGTCCAAAGCAATCCAAAAGCAATCCAACGCAATACACACCTATTATCAAGCCACTTCCGTAAGCTACCAGACTAACATTCACACACACGAAACCCAAGTTCTCAACATCCTTAAAACCAATCGACGGTAGAATCATTTTTCCAAAACCTTTCCGATATGATCGACATCAACCAAAACCATTTAATCAAAATCATTGATAAATCTCACCAACAATATTTCTCAACTCTTAAATCCCAAATTAGGTCAACTCATATTCAAAATAATTTCTTAACTCTTACTTGGCCAGATTCCGACATTTATCATTTAAATCCTCAACAAATTCTCAAAATCATATTATTAACACAATACCGGCATGTTTATTTTCAAAATCATTACATAAATAAATTCTGACACTTAGTCACAAAATAATTCTATTTCCACAACTATATTTATAAATTACAACTCATAATTCATTTCAAATTCTCTAAAATAACATATTTAAATCCTCACTTAAAACATATTCCAATAGTGTCTCTTTGAAACTATTTTATAATATATATACTCCAATTATTTAATAATTAAATATTAAGTCCGAAAATCCCCGAAATAAATCTTGTAGTATTAATACACATTTTATAACACAATTCATGACAAAATTAGGTCCAAATGAAGGAATAGGCCCAAATCCCCCTTTATTTTCGGATCCAAACCAATCAGCCCAACCCAGCCCAACTCTCTTTTAATGAAGTGAACCGAACCGGCTCATTTCTTTTTGAAAAGCCCAAAACCGAACCGGTCCAAACAAAAACAGAAGGAAGGGAGACTGAACCGAAAATACTGTTCATCGTCTCCAACAAGCGCTGTGCGAGAACTGGGAAAGGAAGGGGGAGGGAGGAGGCTGGCCGGCGGCGACCCAGCTCCGACCGTCTACCCCGACACCAAGGACACTAACCGGCAAGAAGAAAAGAGAGAAAAGGAATCCTCACCGAGGGGTTCTGATTCGGATGCGAGGGCTCGCCGGAACGGAGCTCGGAGCTCGATTGGGTCAGCCGGAGTCGGAATCAGGGCTCGCCGAGGACATGGGAAGCTTCGGGAGTCCTGATTTGAAGACGATGGGTTATAAAGGGGGGACCTTTATGGCCTTATCGAGCGAAAGGAGGAGGAGTGGCTTACCGGGCGTGTCACGCGAATACAGGGGAGGAGGCTCGGCGGCGGTCGGCGCCGGCGGTGTCCGGGGAGCTCCTGGGTGCTGTCCTCTACTGGTGGCTGCTGGAGGCTACTGATCTCGAGGAAGAAGAAGTAGAGGAGCGAGGCGGGGCTAGGCTTGGTGTCTCCTCGGCTCGGCAAAACAGGGGTGTGGGGATGGAGCTAGTGAGCTACTGTTTTGGCGGAGGTGGGAGGTGCTCTGGTCTCGTCGATGAAGAGGGCCGGTGCTGCTACTGCTTGTGGAGAAGGAGACGCGGCAGCTTCAATGGAATGAGGAGGAAGTGGAGCTCGGAAATGGGTGATTTCCTGGTGGTTGTGTGATTTGGATCAACAAGGAAGGAAAGAAAGGAGCTTGTATGGGAGAGCTTGGGTTGTGTTTGAGTGAGGAATAAAGTGGGGTGTGACCCGACCTTCCAAATGGTACAAGGGGAAAGCTGAGAGGGAGCAAATCTGGACTTTGGCTTGGGAACTGCAAGGCAAGGGCAAGGGGGTTGTCTTCTTGCTAGAAATGGGAAAGCATGAGAATAAGGGAGGAGGAAGGGAGTAGTAGGTATTTTCACAAAATAAGGGTAAATACAGCTGGAGCCTTGCTACTACCAATGGTCAAAAGTGGGGAAGGTGAGCTGATTTTGCTGCCTGCATTCGGATGAAAGGGAGAGGGACAAGACCCACTTGTGGTCCAAATTGAAATTTCAAATACCCGAAAAAAAATAAATCTTGAATCCCACTCTCTCGACCTTCCCGACTCGTTAAAATATTTCTCAATTTCCAGATCCGAATTTAATAAATGAAATCCGAATATTATCTTCCAATTTTCAATATATAAAAGCAGAGTTTAACATATTTTAAATTTCCATTTAATTAATGTCGGAACTTGTTTCGAAAGATTTAGAAAAATCCAATAGCTCAAGGACGGAAATTCCAAATATTCTAAATTTTTATTTTATTTTATCTTTTTTTTTTTTCGACTTAAATCCATTTATATTATTTATTGAAATTTATTATTTAAAAATCCAGGCCTTTACATTACTTATATGATTTCTCCTCAAAAAATAATCTTATAGTATTCTAATATGAATTTAGTAGTTGATATAAGGTTTTTATTTGTCCTCATAACATACTCTTATAGTATTCTAATAAGAATTTTGTAGTTAATATAAGGTTTTATTAAACATTTGTTAGTTACTTATATGATTTCTACTCAAAACATACTCTTATAGTATTCTAATAAGAATTTAGTAGTTAATATAAGGTTTTATTAAACATTTGTCAGTTAATTATATGGTTTTTCCTCAAAACATACTCTTATAGTATTCTAATATGAATTTAGTTGTTAATATAAGGTTTTATTAAATATTTGTTAGTTAGTTATATGATTTCTCCTCAAAACATAATCTTATAGTATTCTAATATGAATTTAGTAGTTGATATAAAGTTTTTTATTTCTCCTTATAACATACTCTTATAGTATTCTAATAAAAATTTAGTAGTTAATATAAAGTTTTATTAAACATTATTTAGTTATTTATATGATTTCTCCTCAAAACATACTCTTATAGTATTCTAATAAAAATTTAGTAGTTAATATAAGGTTTTATTAAACATTTGTTAGTTAATTATATGGTTTTTCCTCAAAACATACTATTATAGTATTCTAATAAGAATTTATTTGTTAATATAAGGTTTTATTAAACATTCGTTTGTTACTTATATGAGATTTTCTCAAAACATACTCTTATAGTATTCAAATATAAATTTAGTAGTTCATATAAGGTTTTATTAAAAATTTGTTAGTTACTTATATGATTTCTCCTCAAAACACACTCTCATAGTATTCTAATATGAATTCAGTAGTTAATATAAGGTTTTATTAAACATTTGTTAATTACTTATATGATTTCTCCTCAAAACATAATCTTATAGTATTTTAATATGAATTTAGTAGTTAATATAGGATTTTATTAAACATTTGTTAGTTAATTATATGGTTTTTCCTCAAAACATACTCTTATAATATTCTAATAAGAATTTAGTAGTTAATATAAGATTTTATTAAACATTTGTTAGTTACTTATATGATTTCTCCTCAAAACATAATCTTATAGTATTCTAATATGAATTTAGTAGTTGATATAAGGTTTTTTATTTCTCCTTATATCATACTCTTATAGTATTCTGATAAGAATTTAGTAGTTAATATAAGGTTTTATTACACATTTGTTAGTTATTTATATGATTTCTCCTCAAAACATACTCTTATAGTATTCTAATAAAAATTTAGTAGTTAATATAAGGTTTTATTAAATATTTGTTAGTTAGTTATATGGTTTTTCCTCAAAACATACTCTTATAGTATTCAAATATAAATTTAGTTGTTCATATAAGGTTTTATTAAAAATTTGTTAGTTACTTATATGATTTCTCCTCAAAACACACTCTTATAGTATTCTAATATGAATTCAGTAGTTAATATAAGGTTTTATTAAAAATTTGTTAGTTACTTATATGATTTCTCCTCAAAACAAAATCTTATAGTATTCTAATATGAATTTAGTAGTTGATATAAGATTTTTTTTTCTCCTCATAACATACTCTTATAGTATTCTACTAAGAATTTAGTAGTTAATATAAGATTTTATTAAACATTTGTTAGTTAATTATATGGTTTTTCCTCAAAACATACTCTTATAGTATTCTAATAAGAATTTAGTTGTTAATATAAGATTTTATTAAACATTTGTTAGTTACTTATATGATTTCTCCTCAAAACATAATCGTATAGTATTCTAATATGAATTTAGTAGTTGATATAAGGTTTTTATTTCTCCTCATAACATACTCTTATAGTATTCTAATAAGAATTTAGTAGTTAATATAAGGTTTTATTAAACATTTGTTAGTTACTTATATGATTTCTACTCAAAACATACTCTTATAGTATTCTAATAAGAATTTAGTAGTTAATATAAGATTTTATTAAACATTTGTTAGTTAATTATATGGTTTTTCCTCAAAACATACTCTTATAGTATTCTAATAAGAATTTAGTAGTTAATATAAGATTTTATTAAACATTTGTTAGTTACTTATATGATTTCTCCTCAAAACATAATCTTATAGTATTCTAATATGAATTTAGTAGTTGATATAAGGTTTTTTATTTCTCCTTATAACATACTCTTATAGTATTCTAATAAGAATTTAGTAGTTAATATAAGGTTTTATTACACATTTGTTAGTTATTTATATGATTTCTCCTCAAAGTATACTCGTATAGTATTCTAATAAAAATTTAGTAGTTAATATAAGGTTTTATTAAATAATTGTTAGTAAATATTATGGTTTTTCCTCAAAACATACTCTTATAGTATTCTAATAAGAATTTATTTGTTTATATAAGGTTTTATTAAACATTCGTTAGTTACTTATATGAGATTTTCTCAAAACATACTCTTATAGTATTCAAATATAAATTTAGTAGTTCATATAAGGTTTTATTAAAAATTTGTTAGTTACTTATATGATTTCTCCTCAAAACACACTCTTATAGTATTCTAATATGAATTCAGTAGTTAATATAAGGTTTTATTAAACATTTGTTAGTTACTTATATGATTTCTCCTCAAAACAAAATCTTATAGTATTCTAATATGAATTTAGTAGTTGATATAAGATTTTTTTTTCTCCTCATAACATACTCTTATAGTATTCTAATAAGAATTTAGTAGTTATTATAAGATTTTATTGAAAATTTGTTAGTTACTTATATGATTTCTCCTCAAAACATACTCTTATAGTATTCTAATAAGAATTTAGTAGTTAATATAAGGTTTTATTAAACATTTGTTAGTTAATTATATGGTTTTTCCTCAAAACATACTCATATAGTATTCGAATATGAATTTAGTAGTTAATATAGGGTTTTATTAATAATTTGTTAGTTATTTATATGATTTCTCCTCAAAACATACTATTATAGTAAAAACATACTCTTATAGTGTTCTAATACGAATTTAGTTTTTAATATAAGGTTTTATTAAACATTTGTTAGTTACTTATATGATTTCTCTTCAAAACATACTCTTATAGTATTCTAATATGAATTTAGTTGTTAATATAAGTTTTTATTAAACATTTGTTAGTTACTTATATAATTTCTCCTCAAAACATACTCGTATAGTATTCTAATATGAATTTAGTATTAAATATTAGGTTTTATTCAACTTTGTTAGTTACTTATCGTATTCTAACAATAATTTCTTAGTTATTATAAGGTTTTATTAAGCATTTGTAAGTTACTTATATGATTTTTCCTCAAAACATACTCTTATAGTATTCTAATAAGAATTTAGTAGTTAATATAAGGTTTTATTAAACATTTGTTATTTACTTATATGATTTTTCCTCAAAACATACTTTTATAGTATTCTAATATGAATTTAGTAGTTAATATAAGGTTTTATTAAACATTTATAGTTACTTATATGATTTCTCCTCAAAACATACTCTTATAGTATTCTAATATGAATTCAGTACTTAATATAAGGTCTTATTAAACATTTGTTAATTACTTATATGATTTCTCCTCAAAACATAATCTTATAGTATTCTAATATGAATTTAGTAGTTGATATAAGGTTTTTATTTCTCCTCATAACATACTCCTATAGTATTTTAATAAGAATTTAGTAGTTAATACAAGGTTTTATTAAACATTTGTTAGTTACTTATATGACTTCTACTCAAAACATACTTTTATAGTATTCTAATAAGAATTTAGTAGTTAATATAAGATTTTATTAAACATTTGTTAGTTAATTATATGGTTTTTCCTCAAAACATACTCTTATAGTATTCAAGAATTTAGTTGTTAATATAAGGTTTTATTAAACATTTGTTAGTTACTTATATAATTTCTCCTCAAAACATAATCTTATAGTATTCTAATATGAATTTAGTAGTTGATATAAGGTTTTTTATTTCTCCTTATAACATATTCTTATCGTATTCTAATAAGAATTTAGTAGTTAATATAAGGTTTTATTAAACATTTGTTAGTTACTTATATGATTTCTCCTCAAAACATACTCTTATAGTATTCTAATAAAAATTTAGTAGTTAATATAAGGTTTTATTAAACATTTGTTAGTTAATTATATGGTTTTTCCTCAAAACATACTCTTATAGTATTCTAATAAGAATTTATTTGTTAATATAAGGTTTTATTAAACATTTGTTAGTTATTTTTATGGTTTTTCCTCAAAATATACTCTTATAGTATTCTAATAAGAATTTATTTGTTAATATAAGGTTTTATTAAACATTCGTTAGTTACTTATATAAGATTTTCTCAAAACATACTCTTATAGTATTCAAATATAAATTTAGTAGTTCATATAAGGTTTTATTAAAAATTTGTTAGTTACTTATATGATTTTTCGTCAAAAAATACTCTTATATTATTCTAATAAGAATTTAGTAGTTAATTTAAGGTTTTATTAAACATTTGTTATTTACTTATATAATTTCTCCTCAAAACATAATCTTATAGTATTATAATATGAATTTAGTAGTTGATAGAAGGTTTTTCTTTCTCCTTATAACATACTCTTATAGTATTCTAATAAGAATTTAGTAGTTAATATAAGGTTTTATTAAACATTTGTTAGTTACTTATATAATTTCTCCTCAAAACATAATCTTATAGTATTCTAATATGAATTTAGTAGTTGATATAAGGTTTTTTATTTCTCCTTATAACATATTCTTATCGTATTCTAATAAGAATTTAGTAGTTAATATAAGGTTTTATTAAACATTTGTTAGTTACTTATATGATTTCTCCTCAAAACATACTCTTATAGTATTCTAATAAAAATTTAGTAGTTAATATAAGGTTTTATTAAACATTTGTTAGTTAATTATATGGTTTTTCCTCAAAACATACTCTTATAGTATTCTAATAAGAATTTATTTGTTAATATAAGGTTTTATTAAACATTCGTTAGTTACTTATATGAGATTTTCTCAAAACATACTCTTATAGTATTCTAATATAAATTTAGTAGTTAATATAAGGTTTTATTAAAAATTTGTTTGTTACTTATATGATTTTTCGTCAAAACATACTCTTATATTATTCTAATAAGAATTTAGTAGTTAATATAAGGTTTTATAAAACATTTATTATTTACTTATATGATTTTTCCTCAAAACATACTTTTATAGTATTCTAATATGAATTTAGTAGTTAATATAAGGTTTTATTAAACATTTGTTAGTTACTTATATGATTCCTCCTCAAAACATACTCTTATAGTATTCTAATATGAATTTAGTAGTTAATATAAGGTTTTATTAAACATTTGTTAGTTACTTATATGATTCCTCCTCAAAACATACTCTTATAGTATTCTAATAAGAATTTAGTAGTTAATATAAGGTTTTATTAAACATTTGTTAGTTATTTTTATGGTTTTTCCTCAAAATATACTCTTATAGTATTCTAATAAGAATTTATTTGTTAATATAAGGTTTTATTAAACATTCGTTAGTTACTTATATAAGATTTTCTCAAAACATACTCTTATAGTATTCAAATATAAATTTAGTAGTTCATATAAGGTTTTATTAAAAATTTGTTATTTACTTATATGATTTTTCGTCAAAAAATACTCTTATATTATTCTAATAAGAATTTAGTAGTTAATTTAAGGTTTTATTAAACATTTGTTATTTACTTATATAATTTCTCCTCAAAACATAATCTTATAGTATTATAATATGAATTTAGTAGTTGATAGAAGGTTTTTCTTTCTCCTTATAACATACTCTTATAGTATTCTAATAAGAATTTAGTAGTTAATATAAGGTTTTATTAAACATTTGTTAGTTACTTATATAATTTCTCCTCAAAACATAATCTTATAGTATTCTAATATGAATTTAGTAGTTGATATAAGGTTTTTTATTTCTCCTTATCACATACTCTTATAGTATTCTAATAAGAATTTAGTAGTTAATATAAGGTTTTATTAAACATTTGTTAGTTACTTATATGGTTTTTCCTCAAAACATACTCTTATAGTATTCTAATAAGAATTTATTTGTTAATATAAGGTTTTATTAAAAATTCGTTAGTTACTTATATAAGATTTTCTCAAAACATACTCTTATAGTATTCAAATATAAATTTAGTAGTTCATATAAGGTTTTATTAAAAATTTGTTAGTTACTTATATGATTTTTCGTCAAAACATACTCTTATATTATTCTAATAAGAATTTAGTAGTTAATTTAAGGTTTTATTAAACATTTGTTATTTACTTATATGATTTTTCCTCAAAACATACTTTTATAGTATTCTCATATGAATTTAGTAGTTAATATAAGGTTTTATTAAAAATTTGTTATTTACTTTTATGATTTTTCCTCAAAACATACTCATATAGTATTCGAATATGAATTTAGTAGTTAATATAAAATTTTATTAAAAAATTGTTAGTTACTTATATGATTTCTCCTTAAAACATACTCTTATAATATTCTGATATGAATTTAGTTGTTAATATAAGGTTTTATTAAACATTTGTTAGTTACTTATATGATCTCTCCTAAAAACATACTCTTATAGTATTCTAATAGGAATGTAGTTGTTAATATAAGGTTTTATTAAACATTTGTTAGTTACTTATATGATTTCTCCTCAAAACATACTCTTATAGTATTCTAATCTGAATTCAATAGTTAATATAAGGTTTTATTAAACATTTTTTAATTACTTATATGATTTCTCCTCAAAACATAATCTTATAGTATTCTAATATGAATTTAGTAGTTGATATAAGGTTTTTATTTCTCCTCATAACATACTCTTATAGTATTCTAATAAGAATTTAGTAGTTAATATAAGGTTTTATTAAACATTTGTTAGTTACTTATATGATTTCTACTCAAAACATACTCTTATAGTATTCTAATAAAAATTTAGTAGTTAATATAAGATTTTATTAAACATTTGTTAGTTAATTATATGGTTTTTCCTCAAAACATACTCTTATAGTATTCTAATAAGAATTTAGTTGTTAATATAAGGTTTTATTAAACGTTTGTTAGTTACTTATATAATTTCTCCTCAAAACATAATCTTATAGTATTCTAATATGAATTTAGTAGTTGATATAAGGTTTTTTATTTCTCCATATAACATACTCTTATAGTATTCTAATAAGAATTTAGTAGTTAATATAAGGTTTTATTACACATTTGTTAGTTACTTATATGATTTTTCCTCAAAACATACTCTTATAGTATTCTAATATGAATTTAGTATTAAATATTAGGTTTTATTCAACTTTGTTAGTTACTTATCGTATTCTAACAATAATTTCTTAGTTATTATAAGGTTTTGTTAAACAATTGTAAGTTACTTATATGATTTTTCCTCAAAACATACTCTTATAGTATTCAAATAAGAATTTAGTAGTTAATATAGGGTTTTATTAAACATTTGTTATTTACTTATATTATTTTTCCTCAAAACATACTCATATAGTATTCTAATATGAATTTAGTAGTTAATATAAGGTTTTATTAAACATTTGTTAGTTACTTATATGATTTCTCCTCAAAAAATACTCTTATAGTATTCTAATATGAATGTAGTCGTTAATATAAGGTTTTATTCAACATTTGTTAGTTACTTATATGATTTCCTCTCAAAACGTACTTTTATTATATTCTAACAACAATTTCTTAATTAATATAAGGTTTTATTAAACATTTGTAAGTTACTTATATGATTTTTCCTCAAAACCTACTCTTATAGTATTCTAATAGGAATTTAGTTTTTAATATAAGGTTTTATTAAAATTTGTTATTTACTTATATGATTTTTCCTCAAAACATACTCATATAGTAATCTAATATGAATTTAGTAGTTAATATAAGGTTTTATTAAACATTCGTTAGTTACTTATATGAGATTTTCTTAAAACACACTCTTATAGTATTCTAATATAAATTTAGTAGTTAATATAAGGTTTTATTAAACATTTGTTAGTTACTTATATGATTTTTCGTCAAAACATACTCTTATATTATTATAATAAGAATTCAGTAGTTAATATAAGGTTTTATTAAACATTTGTTAATTCCTTATATGATTTCTCTTCAAAACATAATCTTATAGTATTCTAATATGAATTTAGTAGTTGATATAAGGTTTTTATTTCTCCTCATAACATACTCTTATAGTATTCTAATAAGAATTTAGTAGTTAATATAAGGTTTTATTAAACATTTGTTAGCTACTTATATGATTTCTACTCAAAACATACTCTTATAGTATTCTAATAAGAATTTAGTAGTTAATATAAGGTTTTATTAAACATTTGTTATTACTTATATGATTTTTCCTCAAAACATACTTTTATAGTATTCTAATACGAATTTAGTAGTTAATATAAGGTTTTATTAAACATTTGTTAGTTACTTATATGATTTCTCCTCAAAACATACTCTTATAGTATTCTAATAAGAATTTATTTGTTAATATAAGGTTTTATTAAACATTTGTTAGTTACTTATATGATTTCTCCTCAAAACATACTGTTATAGTATTCTAATAAAAATTTAGTAGTTAATATAAAGTTTTATTAAACATTCGTTAGTTACTTATATGAGATTTCCTCAAAACATACTCTTATAGTATTCAAATATGATTTTTCCTCAAAACATACTCTTATAGTATTCTAATAAGAATTTAGTATTTAATATAAGGTTTTATTAAAAATTTGTTTGTTAATTATATGATTTTTCCTCAAAAGATACTCATATAGTATTCTAATATGAATTTAGTAGTTAATATAAGGTTTTATTCATCATTTGTTAGTTACTTAAATGAGTTTTCCTCAAAACATACTCTTATAGTATTCTAATATGAATTTAGTAGTTAATATAAGGTTTTATTAAACATTTATTATTTACTTATATGATTTTTCCTCAAAACATACTCTTATAGTATTCTAATATGAATTTAGTAGTTAATATAAGGTTTTATTAAACATTTGTTAGTTATTTATATGATTTCTCCTCAAAACATACTCTTATAGTATTCAAATATAAATTTTGTAGTTAATATAAGGTTTTATTAAAAATTTGTTAGTTACTTATATGATTTTTCGTCAAAACATACTCTTATATTATTCTAATAAGAATATAGTAGTTAATATAAGGTTTTATTAAACATTTGTTATTTACTAATATGATTTTTCCTCAAAACATACTTTTATAGTATTCTAATATGAATTTAGTAATTAATATTGTAAAGACCGGGAAATTTTAGAATATTAGATTATTAAAATAGTGATTTATAATCATTTCGATTTTTTAAGATTTGGGAGGTTTGGAATTTCCGTCCTTGAGCTATTGATTTTATTATAAATATTTCAAAACGAGTTCCGGCATTATTTAATTGGAAATTTAAAATACGCTATACTATGCTTTTATATACCGAAAATTTGAAAATAATGTTCGGATTTCATTTATTAAATTCGGATTTGGAAAATTGAGGAGTATTTTAAACGCGTCGGGATTAGCAGGTGTTGAGTTCGGATTTCGAGATTTCTTTTGTGAGCGGATTATAGTCGAGAGGCGGGATTTCAAATTGGTGTGAAAAAGGGGGATCGTTCCTTAATTTGTATTCTTTTTCGTTTTCCTTTACGCTCTCTCATAGAATCATTGGGAGTAGATCCCTTACCTTTCAAATATACAGCTTGCAGTTTTGTTGTGAAGTGCCATTCTACCAAAAACCCATCAGAGGAGGAGTGTCCTCTCTCTCTCTGTCACAATTCCAAACCCAAAACCTTATCTTTTTCAGCTCATACAAATCTGTAAACCCTTACCATTTCTCCTCTCTCATTTCATGTTTCAAGCAGCCCCTTTGGGCTTTGCCTCCTATCTTCACCGAGACCACCACCATTGCAACCCGTTATCTCCTGTCCTCGTCACCAGTTGTTTATCTTCCTCGTTCCTCCTTGTCGTCGCCGAAGAAGCCGGGTCCGGGCTCCCCTGTCTCGCCAGGAAGCCGCTGAGCACCTTCTTCGTAGTTCTCGTTGCAGCAGCCCGCACCACCTCCCTCCGAGTGGTAACAGCAACACCCGGGGACACTTAGAAGCCTCCTCCTTCGTCGTCGGAGCCGCGTCGCACCTCAGCGCCCCTGGTTTGTCTCCAAGGTCGCCTTTCCGTTCTTGTTTTCGATTTCAACTAATTACCTCGTCAAGTAGAACCTTTCACTTACTCCCCTCTCTCCCCAAGGTAAAAAAAAACGGAGTTTCCTCTCGTCGACGACGCCGAATCCAACAGATCGAGTTTTCCCCGGCGAAGACTCCGAGCCCTCGGTGAGATTCTTCTTTCCTCGATTGTTCTTGTTCGATTGCTTTTCTCGTTCCATGGGTGTCGGAATAGAGTGGGAGAGTGAGAGATCTCGAGCCGCGAGCGAGGGAGAGGCGCCGGCCAGGAGCTCCTCTTTTCTTTCTTTCCTTTCTGGCGTCTGTGCGATTCAGGGGAAGGAGATGGATTTTGTGGGCCTATTCCGGGTTTGGGAAATGGTTGGGCTTGGATCCGGATTTCACAAACGGGATATATCATTTTGTTGATGGGTTTTCTGTTGGGAAGGGTTCAGATCCGGTTGGGCTTCTTTTGGGTTGGGCTTTCGGGTATGGTCCGGGTTCGGATCCTCTCTTTTTCTATGGATCCGGGTCTTCCCTTCTTTCATTCCGGGTTGGGCCTTTCTTTGGTCCGGGTTTGGTTGGGCCTGTTGGATTCTTTTTTTTTTTATAGAAGTTGTTCTATTCCATTGTTGTTAGCTGTTGCTTACTTATACATGTATTTGTTAATGTTATTTACATATATTCGATATATTATATGATGGTCATTATTATTATCATTATTATATTACTATTTTGCGATAAATATATTTGGTATTTATTATATATTATAGAATTATTTTAAAGGTGATATTATTCGGAATATGTATTTTTATGATGTTTTAATATGTGATTAGGAGTTTAAAGTGATCTATTGAGGTTAATTGATAAAGTAATTTATTTGATATGTTTTATAAATGGGGATTATAAAGATTGATTTATTTTAATGTTTACTTTAGATAAATACTGTTGTTAAATTATTTAGAAAAAGGTTTTAAGTCGTCCGACAATGATTCTTAAAGGATTTGATGTGTTGAAACCAAAATGCCGGAATTATTTCTATAACATGATTTTGAGAGGTTGGTTTTAAGGATTAAATGTTTAATGTCAGAATTTGGCCAAGTATGATTTGAGAAATTGTTTTGAATATGAGTTGACTTAAATTGGGATTTAAGAGTTTGGAAAATATGGTTGGTACGACTTTATCAATGGGTTTGATTGGAACAATGATTTTGGTTGATCATATCGGAAAGGTTTTGGAAAACAGTTTCACTATCGGTTGGTTTTGAGTATGTTGGGAACTCGGGTTTCATATGTATGAATATCGGTCTGGTAGCTTATGGAATTGACTTGATGATAGGTGTGTATTGCTTTTGGACTTGCATTGGGCCCTTGCTTGTATTATCCTGCTATTCTGCATCTTCAGGTAAGTTCCCTAGGGGGCTTACTCAGGTTGGACATTCATGCATGTTGTTCCATTTTATGTTAGGTGTTGCATATGCATAAAAGCATGCCATGTAGTATCCTATTTAGGTTCCACTAATTGAATGAGCATCTGCTTACTTTATGCGTTTGAAACAGAACGGCCGTTATCTGTGATAGTCCTAGAGTCTTTGCTAGGGTCATAGGGTAGCCCAGCCTCATCGGGTACCCTGAGTCAATCGAGTCATGAACTTCCTTATATTATGAGATGCCTGCGGGCTTTATTGTGGAGCGGGTTAGGCATGCGTGCCGCCCGATTATGATGGAATGCATTCACGAGCTGGCCAGTCTCCGCCCTATCGGAAGGGGGTGGAGGTAGGAGAGGGATATGTCACTTGGCATTGTCTTGGGCCCTTTACAATATTTTTACACATTATTATAACTAGGAGCATGCTAGTGTGCTTGACTTTCGTACTGCATTAGAGCATCTTTATTAGGTATAGCACATACTATGTGGCCTCAGCGAGGATTGCCGGTCCCGCATGAGTGGCTCGATCTGACTCCTTTCCCCGTTCTTCTTTTAAAGGTATTTTCTGCAGATTTGAGTGCTCGATGTCTATATGACGGGGTTCCCTTTTGGCGAATCGAAGAATCTGGCTAATATCCTAATTTAGTAAAATGGTAATTACACACTCATGATTTGGTTTTGACCGGTTCTGCCGTGACACTTGTATCTTTACTTTGCTTTCGCCTTACTTTCGTTTGAAATGGATTCCGCGACATAGTCTTAGGACAGGTTAAGGGTACCCAACGGCCCTTCGATGTTTTTAGGGTTTGAAATCCCTCTTTCTACTAATCTTAAAATGAGTTGAAACCTCGACCCGTACCTGGATTGCAAGATCCGAACAAGGGGTTTCATCCCTTGAAACGTAACCCGGAAATCATAATTCTGGGTCGTTACAAAGATGGTATCAGAGCTGAGATTGTGCAATTCGGGTACGCAAGGGTCGAGTGTATGTTTTGGAAAACCGCCCATGAATTTCAAAGGATTTTAAAGGATTTTAAGGAGGGCAAAATGAACTTAATATGCCTAACCAAAATTGGACTAAGTAATGAACTTGACTTATTATAAAATATGGAAAACCGACTAAAGAGGGGATCGAGTGGGTAGAAAGACGTTAGACCATCCCTATTGGATGTAGTTGGAAATGGGTAGGCAAAATATTAGCTTGTTCTTTACAGATGGGTCTGGAAGACTCCAAGGAGGTCATTATGAGTGCCACTAATTGATTCTGTGTTGAGTGCTTGCTATTCTAGATATCTGATTGGTATGCCTAACAATTAAATGTGTATTGACTGATCTGTGAAAACGGGATAGTGGGAGTACCCTTGTTTTTGTGTGGTCAAACCCAACTTGTGTGGAACAACTCCTTCCACTATGTTAACCCATTGACTGTTCTACCTAGCCTTTTCCTAGATGTCAGTGTCTTCCACGGGAAATTGGGTTGGTAAACAAATTGTGTCGGGAATCATGGTTGGATGTTGAGTTTGTCTGAGTGAGTATTGGAAGTTCTGGATGTCACTTTGAGTCAAAAGTAAGGTGTCACGGGGCTCTCTTTCTTCATCCTTATGATGATCAGCAGTGTTTTCTTACCACAAAGAGTCGTACCAAAGTCCCACATGAAAGAGGGGTGATGAGTCAGTCGGGGAAGGTCAATGGTTGCCTTTAGGGATCTCTGTCCGGTTGTAATGGCGACTCTCTCTGAATTGAATGACATGATTTTGTAATCTCCCGCATATACCTTGTAAATGATCATTAGTAAGAAGTTGCTCGTGTTATGCCTTGCTTTCTGTCATAATTTTATTGTGTAAGCTCATGATGTGGTTAGTTACATTGCTCAAGTCTCGTGTTATGTCTTGCCCTCTATCATGAATGTATGTTGTTATAGCATGTTTACTTGGCTTATTGATCATATGAATGATTGGAAGCATGGACCATATAATATGAATTTACATGATCGTTATTTCCTTATGGATTAGGTTCATGATAGTGTGATTAACTCCTCTTTGTAGGAATGCTTGTAGATTATCGCCTTAGCATGTTGGATGACGACATGTCGATGCTTATTATCCTTTTTGTGACAAGAATCCCTATCATGCCCATCTATTTTGTATTTGTCAGATTAGCTATTACTGATTATTTTGCACATAATATTGTTGTGTGTTACTTGTGTTGAATGGGGAATATGTGGTATAATTGAGTCTTAGCAAATGCATGTTTCATCCCAGTATGTGTTGATCTGCACTCATGCCCCGTATTCTAATCGAATTGCCCATTACTTAAACTCGTATTATGAATCGTTTAACTTTTCTCATGCTCCTATATCGTGGAAGATGATTGAGTGATTTCTTACCCGTTGTCATGATTAGTTGCATGCATGTATCGTACGTTATATTGAGCTTTTAGCATCATGTATGATCATCGATTGTGACTTGTGCGAACTTGTATCTTGTCTACGTCGTTGCTGATTCTCTCTCGAGCTAAGTTCCTAATAGTGTGGTTCTTCCCTCTTTCTATTACCATAACCCGTGCAAGTTAATTAGTGTTGAATTCGATGATCCATTTGCTTTCTCACCTTTCTGTGATGGTTAATCATAGCATGCTTACATGTTGTCGCTCGGTAGTGTTCCTCTATTGCTCCATGATATTCTCTCATGCTAGTATACATGTATGACTTGGCAAATCGCATAATCACACACTACGCTTATCATGTCTTCAGATACGTAGGACGCATGAATGTTAGAATGAATCTAGTCGAGTTATCTTGATTATGTGCATGTTCAATATGTGCCAGTAGTGTTCTGTAGGGCTTAATTATGATTCCCAATATGACTCGCTAAATGATCACGTGTTGTACTTGTTCTATGATGTGATGACTATTGTACCATATATGTGATCTATGATGGTTCGTTCCTAGCATGACTATAATCTATCGCCCTCGATGTCCTTCTCATTACTTTTGATAATGCCTCGTGCTTCGTAAATATCATGATGAACTCCTTTTAACGGCTCATGATTATGCTTGTATCACGCTATGTATCTCTAAAATCATGTAGGACCCATGCTTTCTAAATGTATCCCGTCATATGATTACATGTCATTCTTGACCTATTATATGATCCTTGTTGTTAAATGTGATGTTTACTATGCCGCCATTATGCATTCTCGTATGATGCTTAGTTGATTATTATTATGTACCTCGCCATGCTATGTTTGGTCTCATTTGTAATATGTATACCATGCTCGTTCATTTTTCATATACATGATACTTGCCATCCTCTTTAAACCCCGCATGACCATTACTGGCTTCGCATAATTTGCTTGAAATTAGTAGGCATCTCTACTTTCATGGAATAATGAACTGTTAGTTCGTCTCACATGCATTAATGTAGAACTTGATTGTGTCTTTTGGAATGAATACGCATGTTGTTCTCTTTGAGATAGGTACATGTTAGTGTGGGTTATTGTAATTGATATGCTCCATGATGAATTTGTGTTACTTGTCGCAATTACAATCCAATAGACTTTCATAAGGGTATCGTTGCTATTCTCGGGTCGAAGTCTTGTCTTTAGTCTTATCGTTCTTAGCCTTAATCTATGTTTGGTTCCGAAAGGAACATTGGGTTGTCCGCTCTTGTCACTCCCCTATCTTTGCTAACTTGGAGTCATACGCGATACATACTCTTATAGTATTCAATAAAAATTTAGTAGTTTATATAAGGTTTTATTAAAAATTTGTTAGTTACTTATATCATTTTTCGTCAAAACATACTCTTATAGTATTCTAATAAGAATTTATTAGTTAATATAAGGTTTCATTAAACATTTGTTAGTTACTTATATGAGATTTTCTCAAAACATACTCTTATAGTATTCAAATATAAATTTAGTAGTTCATATAAGGTTTTATTAAAAATTTGTTAGTTACTTATATGATTTTTCGTCAAAACATACTCTTATATTATTCTAATAAGAATTTAGTAGTTAATATAAGGTTTTATTAAACATTTGTTATTTACTTATATGATTTTTCCTCAAAGCATACTTTTATAGTATTCTAATATGAATTTAGTAGTTAATATAAGGTTTTATTAAACATTTGTTAGTTAATTACATGATTTTTCTTCAAAACATACTCTTATAGTATTCCAATAAGAATGTAGTAGTAAATATAAGGTTTTATTAAACATTTGTTTTTTACTTATATGATTTTTCCTCAAAACATATTCTTATAGTATTCTAATAAGAATTTATTAGTTTATATAAGGTTTTCTTAAACATTTGTTATTTACTTATATGATTTTTCCTCAAAACATACTCATATAGTATTCTAATATGAATTTAGTAGGTAATATAAGGTTTTATTAAACATTTGTTAGTTATTTATATGATTTCTCCTCAAAACATACTCTTATAGTATTCTAATATGAATTTAGTTGTTAATATAAGGTTTTATTAAACATTTGTTTGTTACTTATATGATTTTTCCTAAAAACATACTCTTATAGTATTCTAATATGAATTTAGTAGTTAATATTAGGTTTTATCCAACATTTGTTAGTTACTTACATGAGTTTTCCTCAAAACATACTTTTATCGTATTCTAAAAACAATTTAATGGTTAATATAAGGTTTTATTAAACATTTGTTAGTTACTTAGATGATTTTTCCTCAAAACATACTCTTATAGTATTCTAATAAGAATTTAGTAGTTAATATAAGGTTTTATTAAAAATTTGTTAGTTAATTATATGATTTTTCCTCAAAACATACTCTTATAGTATTCTTATAAGAATTTAGTAGTTAATATAAGGTTTTATTAAACATTTCTTAGTTACTTATATGATTTTTCCTCAAAACATACTCTTATAGTATTCTAATAAGAATTTAGTAGTTAATATAAAGTTTTATTAAACATTCGTTAGTTACTAATATGCGATTTCCTCAAAACATACTCTTATAGTATTCGATAAAAATTTAGTAGTTAATATAAGGTTTTATTAAAAATTTGTTAGTTACTTATATGATTTTTCGTCAAAACATACTCTTATATTATTCTAATAAGAATTTAGTAGTTAATATAAGGCTTTATTAAACATTTGTTATTTACTTATATGATTTTTCCTCAAAACATACTTTTATAGAATTCTAATATGAATTTAGTAGTTAATATAAGGTTTTATTAAACATTTGTTAGTTACTTATATGATTTTGTAAAGACCGGGAAATTTTAGAATATTAAATTATTAAAATAGTGATTTATAATCATCCCGATTTCTAAGATTTGGGAGGTTTGTAAATTCCGTCCTTGAGCTATTGGTTTTATTCTAAATATTTTAAAACGAGTTCCGACATTATTTAGTTGAAAATTTAAAATATACTTTATCCCGCTTTCATATGTGGAAAAATAAATAAATAAAATAAGATAATATTTGGAGTTCATTATTAAACTCGGATTGGAAATTTGAAAATCGTTTTTAAGATCGTTTTGAGTTGGATCGAATAAGATCGAGTGAGCGGGTTTTGGATCTATTTCCATTATTTTGAATTCTATTGTTGTGGGACCACTCCTCTCCTATTTTCTATTCTTTTCCTCTCTCTCGTTCAGAACTTCTGTTGAGGCCTCAGGCCTAGGCCGCCTGCCTCCTTGCCTCACAACAATACAACTTGCTTCTTTTGTCCCCTTGTTGAATGTCCACAACACCCTCATACATTTGCAGAATCTCGGAACCCTAAACCTTATCTCTAAATCCTCCAATCTCTCTTCTCCTCATCACTTCCATTTCAGAAACCCAGCCCCTAAACATCTACCATTGCCCGGATTTCCCAAGCTTCAAACACCCATTTCATTCTGATTTAGCCGCCATCACCGATTCAGCACCACCATCTTCCAATCCCACCTTTTTGCCTCCGTTTTCCAGTCACAACCACCATCGTCTTCGTCATTTCCATCGAACTCTGAGCCACCACTGTCTCGTCGTCGCTGTTGGAGCGCAACCGCCCTACTCGTGCCGCAAGCAGGGAGAGCAGAGGAGGAGGCCGTCGCTCGAGACGTAGAAGTTAACCCCGATTAGAGCCTCAAGGAGCCTTGACGAAGCCAGGAGCCGGCAAGGAGTCCCTCGACGTCGTCGGAGCCGCGAGATCCCTGTTTTTCCCTGTTCGTGCGTGAGGTCGCTTTCTTCCCCTTTCGTTTTGTTTCAACTCGAATCGTGTAATTATGTTAATCCTTAATCCTCCCTCCTCCCTCCTAGGTCGTTATCGAATAGGATCCGACGCCGGCTCAGCCAATCAGAGCCGAATTTGCACGTTTCCGGCGAAGACCTCCGTCTCGGTGAGCTCCGTTCCTCTCCTTCCTTCGTTTTCGTTGAGTCGTTTCTGTTAGCTGAGGTCGGGAAGGGTTGTCGGCCTGGATGGGTGGTAGTTGGGTTGAAATCGAGTCTCCGCCGGAGACCCTGAGTTCTTGTTCTTCCTCTTCGTTTTTCCGATCAGAGGAGCGCTGGGAAGGGGATGGGTCCTAGACCCGGTTTTGTTCTTTCCCCTTTTATTTTTCTTGAACCGCCAGTCTGGTTAATTCCGGTTTTGAGTTGGTCTGGGCCGGGCCTTCTTTTTTTTCTTTCTTCCTTTTCCTTTGGGCTTCTTTCCTTCTGTTTCGGGCCTCCATACTGGATTCCTTTTCTTTCCAGATTGAGAGGTCTGGGTGTTGGGCTACTGGGTTTTGTTTATAAATGGTTATTGTTATTTGTTGTTGTTATTTCATGTTACACTATACATTTATATTAGGATTGGTAGTTGTTAGTATTATTATTATGTTATATTTTCTGTATTGGTGAAAATAAATAATTCTGAAATTACTATACATTATAAATTATTTGAAAGTAATATTATGTGTAAAATGTCATTATAAGATGTATTTTATGCGATTTTGGAATTTGTAAAATGATTTGTTGATTTTGCTTTTGATAAGGTTTGTGAAGAGAGATTTATTTTGGAAATGTTTATCGCTATTACTTGAAACATTAAAGTCAAGGTTTTGAAATAAAATGTCGGAATTACTTCTATTATATGATTTTGAGAAGATTGGTTTTAACTTTTAAGGTTTAAATGTTTACCGTCGGAATTCCTTGTCCTGGCTTGATGATGTTGGTTTTGAGAAGGAAGTTTGAAACTAGGGCTGATACAATTTTATCAATGAGTTTGATTGGAAGTAAATGATTTTAGACCTTTTGGTTAATAATTGATCGTATCGGAAAGGTTTTGGAAAATGGTTCTACTATCGATTGGTTTGGAGTATGTTGAGAACTTGAGTTTCGTATGTATCAATGTTGGTCCGGTAGCTTATGGCAATGGCTTGATGATAGGTGTGTATTGCTTTTGGATTGCTTTGGACTTGCATTTGGGCCCTTGCTTGCGTTATCTTTTGTTGTTCGGCATTTCAGGTAAGTTCCCTAGGGGGCTTACTCAGGTTGGACATTCATGCCTGTTGTTGCATTTTATGTTAGGTGTTGCATATGCATAAAATCATGTCATGTAGTATCCTGTTTAGGTTGCACTAATTGAATGAGCATCTGCTTACTTAATGCGTTTGAAACAGAACGGCCGTTATCTGTGATAGTCCTAGAGTCTTTGCTAGGGTCATAGGGTAGCCCAGCCTCATCGGGTACCCTGAGTCAACCGAGTCATGAACTTCCTTATATTATGAGATGTCTGCGGGCTTTATTGTTGAGCGGGTTAGGCATGCGTGCCGCCCGATTATGATGGAATGCATTCACGAGCTAGCCAGTCTCCGCCCTATCGGAAGGGGGTGGAGGTAGGAGAGGGATATGCCACTTGGCATTGTCTTGGGCCCTTTACAGTATTTTTACACATTATTATAACCAGGAGCATGCTAGTGTGATTGACTTTCGTACTGCATTAGAGCATCTTTATTAGGTATAGCACATACTATGTGGCCTCAGCGAGGACTGCCGGTCCCGCATGAGTGGCTCAATCTGACTCCTTTCCCCGTACTTTTTTTTAAGGTATTTTCTGCAGATCTTGTTTGCTCCTTGCTTCTGTGACGGGAAACCCTTTGGCGAATCGAAGAACCTAGCTAATATTCTAACTTGGTAAAATGGTAATCACTTGCTTATGATTTGGTTTGACCCGGCTTTGTCGTGGCATTTGTATCCTAGTTTTGATTCCGCTTTACTTTCGGTTGAATTGGATTTTGCGACATAGTCTTAGGACCGGCAAAGGGTACCCAATGGCCCTTCGAGGTTTTTTTTTTAGGGTTTGAAATCCCTCATTCTACTAATCTTAAATGTTTTTGAAACCTCGACCCGTACCTGGATTGCAAGATCCGAACAAGGGGTTTCATCTCTTGAAACGTAACCCGGAAATCATAATTCTGGGCCGTTACAAAGATGGTATCAGAGCCGAGGATGTGCAATTCGGGTACACAAGGGTCCAGTGTATGTTTTGGAAAACCGCCCATGAATTTCAAAGGATTTGAAAGTGTTTTAAAAGGGCAAAATGAATTTAAGATGCCTAACTGGAATTGGACTAAGTAATGAACTTGACTTGTAATAAAAGAGGGAAACCGACCAAACGGGGACGCGAGTGGGTAGAAAAGGCGCTAGACCACCCCTATTGGGTGTAGTTGGGAACGGTAGACAAAATATCAGCTTGTTCTTTACAGATGGGTTGGGAGACTCCAAGGAGATCATTATGTGTTTTATTAACTGATTTTGTGCTGAATGCTTGCTATGCTAGTGATCTGATTTGGTATGCCTAACAATTAAATGTGTACTGACTGATATGAGCAAATGGGATAGTGGGAGCACCCTTGTTTCTGTGTGGTCAAACTCAACTTATGTGGAACAACCCCTTCCATTATGTTAAACCCTCTACGATTCTATCGAATCTTTCCCCTAGATGTCAGTGTCTTTCACGGGAAATAGGGTTGGTAAACACATTGTGTCGGAAATCCTGGTTGGATATTAAGGTTGTCTGAGTGTGTATTAGAAGGTAATTCTTGATGTCATCTTGAGTCAAGAGTAATGTGTTTTGGGGTTATTTTTCTTGATTCTTATGACGATTAACCAGTGTTTTCTTGCCACAAAGAGTCGTACCAGAGTCACACAAGAAAGAGGGGTGATGAGTCGGTTGGGAAAAGTCAGTGGATGCCCTTAGGGATCTCTGTCCGGTTGTAATGGTGACTCTCTTTGATTGCATGACATGATTTTATGATCTCCTGTATGTACCTTGCCAATGATCATTAGTAAGAAGCTCCTCATGTTATGCCTTGCCTTCTGTCATGGTTGTATTGTTTAAGCTCATGTTGTGGTTAGTTACCTTTCTCAAGTATCGTGTTGTGTCTTGCCTTATATCATGACTATTTATTGTTATAGCATGTTTACTTGGCTTACTAATCGTATGATTGATGGGAAGCATGAACCATATGATACGAACTTGCATGATCGTTATTTCCTCCTGGATTAGGTTTATGGTAGTGTGATCAAGCCCTCCCTGTATGAATGCTTGTACATGATCGCCTTAGCATGATGGATGATGACGTGTCAATGCTTATCACTCCTTTGTGACGAGAATATGTAGCATGCTCATCTATTTTGTATTCGTTAAATTGATCATTATTGATGATCTTGCAAGTTAATATTGTTGTATGATTACGTGCTTTGGATGGAGAGTATGTGGTATAATTGAGTTTTGATGAATGCATGCTTTATCATGTTATGTGTTGATTTGAGCTCATGTTCCCGTATTCTAGCTTGTCCCATTACTAGGTTCGTATTATACAACGCTGCACTTTCCCCCATGCTTCTATATCGTCGGAATATGAGTGATGGATTTCTTGCGTACCGTTGTAATTATCAATTAAATGTTTATATGTATAGCATGTTATGTTGAGCTATTAGTGTCGTGTAGGAACCTTGGTTGTGACTGGTGTGATCTTATATCTTGCCTACAGTATTGCTAATTCTCTCCCGTGCTAGGTCCTTGATAGTGTGATTCTTCCCTCTTCTTAAAGTGTTTTACTCATCCTGATTAGACTGATGCTGAATTCGATGATCGACTTGCTTTTCGTGATGGTAAATCCTAGCATGCTTACATGTTATCGCTCGGTGGTATTTCCCTATTGTTCTATAATATCATCTCGTGCTTGTATGAATGTAAGACTTGGCACCTCGCATGATCACACACCACGCTATACCATGATTTCACATACGCATAGCACATGAATGTTAGAATGCATTTAGTCGGGTTGCCTTGATTATGGTCATGATTTGATATGTGCTAGTAGTATCTTGTAGGGTTTATGATTTTCAATATGACTCGCTAAATGATTACGTGTGCACTTGTTCTATGATGTGATAACTATCGTACCATTATATGTGCCCCATGATGGTTCGTTCCTAGCATGATTATAACCTGTCGCTCATGATGTCCTTCTTATTGCTTTTGATCATGCCTTATGTTTCGTGAACATTATGTTGAACTCTTTTTAATGACTCTTGACTATGCTTGTATCCCATCATGTATCGCTAGTACCATGTATTACTTATGCCTTTAAATGTATCTCGCCATATGATTATATGTCGTTCTCAACCTAGTATATGATCCTTGTTGCTAGATGTGATAATTGTCATGCCGCTCTTATGTACTCTCATATGACGCTTAGTTTGATTTTTATGATGTACCTTGTCATGCTATATTTGGACTCATTTGTTGTCATGCTCGTGCATTGTTCATATACATGATGTTTGTCATCCTCGTTAAACCCCGCATGACCATTACTGGCTCCGCATAATTTGCTTGAAATTAATAGGCATCTCTGCTTTCATGGAATAATAAACTGTTAGCTCGTCTCACCTGCATCAGTGTATGACTTGATTGTGTCTTTTGGAATGAATACGCATGTTATTCTCCTTGGGATAGGTGCATGTTAGTGTTGGTTATTGTAATTGATATGCTACATGATGAATTTATGTTACTTGTCGCGATTATAACCTAATAGACTTTCATAAGGGCATCGTTGTTATTCCCGGGTCGAAGTCTTGTCTTTAGTCTTGTCGTTCTTAGCATTGGTCTATGTTTGGTTCCGAAGGGAACATTGGGTTGTCCGCTCTTGTCACTCCCCTATCTTTGCTAACTTGGAGTTATGCACGATACATTGGGTGATCGACTGCTTGAAAGAGAAAGGAAGTTGCATAGCGATAGAGCAGTGTGGCGGAAGCGTGGGCCCATAACCCACAAGCCTCATGATCGACGGTGACGGTGGGACAGGTATGTTTCGAGGAGTGCAGCTATCGAGTACGATATGACTTGCAGGCGGGAGTGCCCTCCGTTTGAATTGCTAACCTTTCTGAATATGTTGATAACTACGTTGCACTGCTTTGATGGTGACATTTATCTGGTGATGTGCTGACTTGGTAATAATTGTTGGCTGATTGTCTATTGTTTACGATGATATGATTCGGTGCCTTACAGTTCTAAAGTACATGATGTCTTGATGCGTTGATGCTTGAGTTGCTAAGCATGATCTAAATTCGTTACCTATAAAATGTGAACTGCAAATGCTGAGAAACCTGAAATGTTTATTAGATAAGGTTATGATGAAACTTGCTAGCTTGACTTGATTATGTTTATATATGATGTTGCAATGATTATTGAGCATGATGGTAAACTGAGACTTGTTGAACCCATGATATTATGTTATGAATGCTAGTTGATATGATGTAGACCTTATTTTTGATGAGTTTCATGATTGATTCTTCCTTAAACCTGTGGGTGAGGTCATTTGGTAGCGTGGTTGGAGAGTGGTGATAGAATTTTGGGCGGTTGGAATGATTGATGGTACTAGAAGGTGAGTCGTGAGAAAGGGATGTTGGCTTAGGTAAGACTGAGAGAGCTTTGAGATTTATGAGAGGCAATGTTGGTGGTTCTGATGAGCTTCTAGGTGATGCTGGTAATGCTTCGGGTAGTATGAGAAGAGTAGGGAATAGCTCTTGAGAGTATTTAGGACATAGCATGAGAGGATGCTTAGATGTGAAGTTAGAGATAGGGGTTGGGTTCTTAGAGGTGGATGGTGTGTGAGAGTGCTTGATGGAATGAGGGGTGAGATTGGAGTATCGAAATGAATTGGGATTTCTTCAGGGGATTTTGTCGGAGTTAGTGTTATTGAGTCTAGAAGAAGATTAATCTTGGCTTGAGAGTGGAGATGGGTGAGTGGGGATTGTGTTTTATTTTGACTGGTATGACGTGAGGATTTTCTTGGTTATGTGATTTATTTATATTCGCTGGCATGATGCTAGATAGCAACCATGATTAACCTGATATACTGTTTGACCTGTCCTTTCACGGAATCTTAATAACATGACTTGTTGTGTTGACAATGAGTTTGATTCATTGACCTTATGATGAGGATGTACCTGTTATGACATTGGTGTGATAACGAGATGTGTGTTATGATTTTGGCATAGATGCATATTATGACCTTTAGTATGGTGTGGAGACGTTGATGTGATCTTGTGGTAGTGTGCTGGCATATGTTTGAGACTTGTCATATGATATACTCGTTGAGGATCGATTGGTTATGTGGTTATGCATTGCTTATGGCTTGTGAATCTTGCTTGAATTGAGATTGGTAGATTGATTTGATTATGGAAACTAGGAAAAAAAATATGGGATTAGCCCTTAGAGGTGGATGGTTCCACCTCCGAACTTCTGAAATTGATTGATTGTTATGCGGGAAACTGATTTGGTTTTGGAGGATTTTGACGAAATTCTAATCGAAAGGATTTTACTTGTTTTGGTGTAAAGTTGCTTGGTTAAACGTCTTCTTTAAAGATTTTGTGCGGTTTGAAAGGGAATTACTTGAACATTTTAAAGAATAAACGTTACCGAGAATTTCAACGATTTTGAGGCCAATCTTTTCAATTGCGGAATCCCTTTTCAAACTTTTTAAACCCGGGCTTATGTTATAACTCCTCACGAAGTGGATACAAGCATTTTATAGGGGCGCATATAGAATGCTTGCTAAGACCTAGTAGAGACGTTATGATTGCTTTTCGAGTTATGATGTGACCGAAAAGTCGGGGTAAGGAAGTGATAGGGGCCCATATCACATACTTGCTACAACCAATTGGGAATGTTATGATCACGTCAATGGTGCTGTGAGGATCTCCTACGGGCCCCTATGAGATGCTTACAAAATCAATGGCATGATCCTTGGACTCACCAATTTAAAACTTCATCCCCACGTTTTAGAGTGATTTTAGTCTCGGGGACGAGACTTGTTTTTAGAGGTGGATGATGTAAAGACCGGGAAATTTTAGAATATTAAATTATTAAAATAGTGATTTATAATCATCCCGATTTCTAAGATTTGGGAGGTTTGTAAATTCCGTCCTTGAGCTATTGGTTTTATTCTAAATATTTTAAAACGAGTTCCGACATTATTTAGTTGAAAATTTAAAATATACTTTATCCCACTTTCATATGTGGAAAAATAAATAAATAAAATAAGATAATATTTGGAGTTCATTATTAAACTCGGATTGGAAATTTGAAAATCGTTTTTAAGATCGTTTTGAGTTGGATCGAATAAGATCGAGTGAGCGGGTTTTGGATCTATTTCCGTTATTTTGAATTCTATTGTTGTGGGACCACTCCTCTCCTATTTTCTATTCTTTTCCTCTCTCTCGTTCAGAACTTCTGTTGAGGCCTCAGGCCTAGGCCGCCTGCCTCCTTGCCTCACAATAATACAGCTTGCTTCTTTTGTCCCCTTGTTGAATGTCCACAACACCCTCATACATTTGCAGAATCTTGGAACCCTAAACCTTATCTCTAAATCCTCCAATCTCTCTTCTCCTCATCACTTCCATTTCAGAAACCCAGCCCCTAAACAACTACCATTGCCCAAATTTCCCAAGCTTCAAACACCCATTTCATTCTGATTTAGCCGCCATCACCGATTCAGCACCACCATCTTCCAATCCCACCTTTCTGCCTCCGTTTTCCAGTCACAACCACCATCGTCTTCGTCATTTCCATCGAACTCTGAGCCACCACTGTCTCGTCGTCGCTGTTGGAGCGCAACCGCCCTACTCGTGCCGCAAGCAGGGAGAGCAGAGGAGGAGGCCGTCGCTCGAGCCGTAGAAGTTAACCCCGATTAGAGCCTCCAGGAGCCTTGACGAAGCCAGGAGCCGGCCAGGAGTCCCTCGACGTCGTCGGAGCCGCGAGATCCCTGTTTTTCCCTGTTCGTGCGTGAGGTCGCTTTCTTCCCCTTTCGTTTTGTTTCAACTCGAATCATGTAATTATGTTAATCCTTAATCCTCCCTACTCCCTCCTAGGCCGTTATCGAATAGGATCCGACGCCGGCTCAGCCAATCAGAGCCGAATTTGCACGTTTCCGGCGAAGACCTCCGTCTCGGTGAGCTCCGTTCCTCTCCTTCCTTCGTTTTCGTTGAGTCGTTTCTGTTAGCTGAGGTCGGGAAGGGTTGTCGGCCTGGATGGGTGGTAGTTGGGTTGAAATCGAGTCTCCGCCGGAGACCCTGAGTTCTTGTTCTTCCTCTTCGTTTTTCCGATCAGAGGAGCGCTGGGAAGGGGATGGGTCCTAGACCCGGTTTTGTTCTTTCCCCTTTTATTTTTCTTGAACCGCCGGTCTGGTTAATTCCGGTTTTGAGTTGGTTTGGGCTGGGCCTTCTTTTTTTTCTTTCTTCCTTTTCCTTTGGGCTTCTTTCCTTCTGTTTCGGGCCTCCATACTGGATTCCTTTTCTTTCCAGATTGAGAGGTCTGGGTGTTGGGCTACTGGGTTTTGTTTATAAATGGTTATTGTTATTTGTTGTTGTTATTTCATGTTACACTATACATTTATATTAGGATTGGTAGTTGTTAGTATTATTATTATGTTATATTTTCTGTATTGGTGAAAATAAATAATTCTGAAATTACTATACATTATAAATTATTTGAAAGTAATATTATGTGTAAAATGTCATTATAAGATGTATTTTATGCGATTTTGGAATTTGTAAAATGATTTGTTGATTTTGCTTTTGATAAGGTTTGTGAAGAGAGATTTATTTTGGAAATGTTTATCGCTATTACTTGAAACATTAAAGTCAAGGTTTTGAAATAAAATGTCGGAATTACTTCTATTATATGATTTTGAGAAGATTGGTTTTAACTTTTAAGGTTTAAATGTTTACCGTCGGAATTCCTTGTCCTGGCTTGATGATGTTGGTTTTGAGAAGGAAGTTTGAAACTAGGGCTGATACAATTTTATCAATGAGTTTGATTGGAAGTAAATGATTTTAGACCTTTTGGTTAATAATTGATCGTATCGGAAAGGTTTTGGAAAATGGTTCTACTATCGATTGGTTTGGAGTATGTTGAGAACTTGAGTTTCGTATGTATCAATGTTGGTCCGGTAGCTTATGGCAATGGCTTGATGATAGGTGTGTATTGCTTTTGGATTGCTTTAGACTTGCATTTGGGCCCTTGCTTGCGTTATCTTTTGTTGTTCGACATTTCAGGTAAGTTCCCTAGGGGGCTTACTCAGGTTGGACATTCATGCCTGTTGTTGCATTTTATGTTAGGTGTTGCATATGCATAAAAGCATGTCATGTAGTATCCTGTTTAGGTTGCACTAATTGAATGAACATCTACTTACTTAATGCGTTTGAAACAGAATGGCCATTATCTGTGATAGTCCTAGAGTCTTTGCTAGGGTCATAGGGTAGCCCAGCCTCATCGGGTACCGTGAGTCAATCGAGTCATGAACTTCCTTATATTATGAGATGCCTGCGGGCTTTATTGTGGAGCGGGTTAGGCATGCGTGCCGCCCGATTATGATGGAATGCATTCACGAGCTAGCCAGTCTCCGCCCTATCGGAAGGGGGTGGAGGTAGGAGAGGGATATGCCACTTGGCATTGTCTTGGGCCCTTTACAGTATTTTTACACATTATTATAACCAGGAGCATGCTAGTGTGATTGACTTTCGTACTGCATTAGAGCATCTTTATTAGGTATAGCACATACTATGTGGCCTCAGCGAGGACTACCGGTCCCGCATGAGTGGCTCAATCTGACTCCTTTCCCCGTACTTTTTTTTAAGGTATTTTCTGCAGATCTTGTTTGCTCCTTGCTTCTGTGACGGGAAACCCTTTGGCGAATCGAAGAACCTAGCTAATATTCTAACTTGATAAAATGGTAATCACTTGCTTATGATTTGGTTTGACCCGGCTTTGTCGTGGCATTTGTATCCTAGTTTTGCATCCGCTTTACTTTCGGTTGAATTGGATTTTGCGACATAGTCTTAGGACAGGCAAAGGGTACCCAATGGCCCTTCGAGGTTTTTTTTTTAGGGTTTGAAATCCCTCATTCTACTAATCTTAAATGTTTTTGAAACCTCGACCCGTACCTGGATTGCAAGATCCGAACAAGGGGTTTCATCCCTTGAAACGTAACCCGGAAATCATAATTCTGGGCCGTTACAGATTTCTCCTCAAAACATACTCTTATAGTTTTCTAATATGAATTCAGTAGTTAATATAAGGTTTTATTAAACATTTGTTAGTTACTTATATGATTTCTCCTCAAAACATAATCTTATAGTATTCTAATATGAATTTAGTAGTTGATATAAGGTTTTTATTTCTCCTCATAACATACTCTTATAGTATTCTAATAAGAATTTAGTAGTTAATATAAGGTTTTATTAAACATTTGTTAGTTACTTATATGATTTCTCCTCAAAACATACTCTTATAGTATTCTAATAAGAATTTAGTAGTTAATATAAGGTTTTATTAAACATTTGTTAGTTAATTATATGGTTTTTCTTCAAAACATACTCTTATAGTATTCTAATAAGAATTTAGTTGTTAATATAAGGTTTTATTAAAAATTTGTTATTTACTTATATGATTTTTCCTCAAAACATACTCATATAGTATTCGAATACGAATTTAGTAGTTAATATAAGGTTTTATTAAAAATTTGTTAGTTATTTATATCATTTCTCCTCAAAACATACTCTTATAGTAAAAACATACTCTTATAGTATTCTAATATGAATTTAGTTGTTAATATAAGGTTTTATTAAACATTTGTTACTTACTTATATGATTTCTCCTCAAAACATACTCTTATAGTATTCTAATATGAATTTAGTTGTTAATATAAGGATTTATTAAACATTTGTTAGTTACTTATATAATTTCTCCTCAAAACATACTCTTATCGTATTCTAATATGAATTTAGTATTAAATATTAGGTTTTATTCAACTTTGTTAGTTACTTATCGTATTCTAACAATAATTTCTTAGTTATTATAAGGTTTTATTAAACATTTTTATGTTACTTATATGATTTTTCCTCAAAACATACTCTTATAGTATTCTAATAAGAATTTAGTAGTTAATATAAGGTTTTATTAAACATTTGTTATTTACTTATATGATTTTTCCTCAAAACATACTCATATATTATTCTAATATGAATTTAGTAGTTAATATAAGGTTTTATTCAACATTTGTTAGTTAATTAAATGGGTTTTCCTCAAAACATATTCTTATAGTATTCTAATATGAATTTAGTAGTTAATATAAGATTTTATTAAACATTTCTTAGTTACTTATATGATTTTTCCTTAAAACATACTCTTATAGTATTCTAATAAGAATTTAGTAGTTAATATAAAGTTTTATTAAACATTCGTTAGTTACTTATATGAGATTTTCTCAAAACATACTCTTATAGTATTCAAATATAAATTTAGTAGTTAATATAAGGTTTTATTAAAAATTTGTTAGTTACTTATATGATTTTTCGTCAAAACATACTCTTATATTATTCTAATAAGAATTTAGTAGTTAATATAAGGTTTTATTAAACATTTGTTATTTACTAATATGATTTTTCCTCAAAACATACTTTTATAGTATTCTAATATGAATTTAGTAGTTAATATATGGTTTTATTAAACATTTGTTAGTTACTTTTATTATTTCTCCTCAAAACATACTCTTATAGTATTCTAATATGAATTTAGTAGTTAATATAAGGTTTTACTAAACATCTGTTAGTTACTTATATGATTTCTCCTCAAAACATAATCTTATAGTATTCTAATATGAATTTAGTAGTTGATATAAGGTTTTTATTTCTCCTCAAAACATACTCTTATAGTATTCTAATATGAATTCAGTAGTTAATATAAGGTTTTATTAAACATTTGTTAGATACTTATATGATTTCTCCTCAAAACATAATCTTATAGTATTTTAATATGAATTTAGTAGTTTATATAAGAATTTTATTTCTCCTCATAACATACTCTTATAGTATTCTAATAAGAATTTAGTAGTTAATATAAGGTTTTATTAAACATTTGTTAGTTACTTATATGATTTCTCCTCAAAACATACTCATATAGTATTCTAATAAGAATTTAGTAGTTAATATAAGGTTTTATTAAACATTTACTTGTTAATTATATGGTTTTTCCTCAAAACATACTCTTATAGTATTCTAATAAGAATTTAGTAGTTAATATAAGGTTTTATTAAACATTTGTTAGTTAATTATATGGTTTTTCTTCAAAACATACTCTTATAGTATTCTAATAAGAATTTAGTTGTTAATATAAGGTTTTATTAAAAATTTGTTATTTACTTATATGATTTTTCCTCAAAACATACTCATATAGTATTCGAATACGAATTTAGTAGTTAATATAAGGTTTTATTAAAAATTTGTTAGTTATTTATATCATTTCTCCTCAAAACATACTCTTATAGTAAAAACATACTCTTATAGTATTCTAATATGAATTTAGTTGTTAATATAAGGTTTTATTAAACATTTGTTACTTACTTATATGATTTCTCCTCAAAACATACTCTTATAGTATTCTAATATGAATTTAGTTGTTAATATAAGGATTTATTAAACATTTGTTAGTTACTTATATAATTTCTCCTCAAAACATACTCTTATCGTATTCTAATATGAATTTAGTATTAAATATTAGGTTTTATTCAACTTTGTTAGTTACTTATCGTATTCTAACAATAATTTCTTAGTTATTATAAGGTTTTATTAAACATTTGTATGTTACTTATATGATTTTTCCTCAAAACATACTCTTATAGTATTCTAATAAGAATTTAGTAGTTAATATAAGGTTTTATTAAACATTTGTTATTTACTTATATGATTTTTCCTCAAAACATACTCATATATTATTCTAATATGAATTTAGTAGTTAATATAAGGTTTTATTCAACATTTGTTAGTTAATTAAATGGGTTTTCCTCAAAACATATTCTTATAGTATTCTAATATGAATTTAGTAGTTAATATAAGATTTTATTAAACATTTCTTAGTTACTTATATGATTTTTCCTTAAAACATACTCTTATAGTATTCTAATAAGAATTTAGTAGTTAATATAAAGTTTTATTAAACATTCGTTAGTTACTTATATGAGATTTTCTCAAAACATACTCTTATAGTATTCAAATATAAATTTAGTAGTTAATATAAGGTTTTATTAAAAATTTGTTAGTTACTTATATGATTTTTCGTCAAAACATACTCTTATATTATTCTAATAAGAATTTAGTAGTTAATATAAGGTTTTATTAAACATTTGTTATTTACTAATATGATTTTTCCTCAAAACATACTTTTATAGTATTCTAATATGAATTTAGTAGTTAATATATGGTTTTATTAAACATTTGTTAGTTACTTTTATTATTTCTCCTCAAAACATACTCTTATAGTATTCTAATATGAATTTAGTAGTTAATATAAGGTTTTACTAAACATCTGTTAGTTACTTATATGATTTCTCCTCAAAACATAATCTTATAGTATTCTAATATGAATTTAGTAGTTGATATAAGGTTTTTATTTCTCCTCAAAACATACTCTTATAGTATTCTAATATGAATTCAGTAGTTAATATAAGGTTTTATTAAACATTTGTTAGATACTTATATGATTTCTCCTCAAAACATAATCTTATAGTATTTTAATATGAATTTAGTAGTTTATATAAGAATTTTATTTCTCCTCATAACATACTCTTATAGTATTCTAATAAGAATTTAGTAGTTAATATAAGGTTTTATTAAACATTTGTTAGTTACTTATATGATTTCTCCTCAAAACATACTCATATAGTATTCTAATAAGAATTTAGTAGTTAATATAAGGTTTTATTAAACATTTACTTGTTAATTATATGGTTTTTCCTCAAAACATACTCTTAAAGTATTCTAATAAGAATTTAGTTGTTAATATAAGGTTTTATTAAAAATTTGTTATTTACTTATATGATTTTTCCTCAAAACATACTCATATAGTATTCTAATATGAATTTAGTAGTTAATATAAGGTTTTATTCAACATTTGTTAGTTACTTAAATAAGTTTTCCTCAAAACATACTCTTATAGTATTCTAATATGAATTTAGTACTTAATATAAGGTTTTATTAAACATTTCTTAGTTACTTATATGATTTTTCCTCAAAACATACTCTTATAGTATTCTAATAAGAATTTAGTAGTTAATATAAAGTTTTATTAAACATTCGTTAGTTACTTATATGAGATTTTCTCAAAACATACTCTTATAGTATTCAAATATAAATTTAGTAGTTAATATAAGGTTTTATTAAACATTTGTTAGTTACTTATATGATTTCTCCTCAAAACATACTCTTATAGTATTCTAATAAGAATTTAGTAGTTAATATAACGTTTTATTAAACATTTGTTATTTACTTATATGATTTCTCCTCAAAACATACTCTTATAGTATTCCAATATGAATTTAGTAGTTAATATAAGGTTTTATTAAACATTTGTTAGTTACTTATATGATTTCTCCTCAAAACAAAATCTTATAGTATTCTAATATGAATTTAGTAGTTGATATAAGGTTTTTATTTCTCCCCAAAACATACTCTTATAGTATTCTAATAAGAATTTAGTAGTTAATATAAGGTTTTATTAAACATTTGTTATTTACTAATATGATTTTTCCTCAAAACATACTTTTATAGTATTCTAATATGAATTTAGTAGTTAATATAAGGTTTTATTAAACATTTGTTAGTTACTTATATGATTTCTCCTCAAAACATACTCTTATAGTATTCTAATATAAATTTCGTAGTTAATATAAGGTTTTCTTAAACATTTGTTAGTTACTTATATGATTTCTCCTCAAAACATAATCTTATAGTATTCTAATATGAATTTAGTAGTTGATATAAGGTTTTTATTTCTCCTCAAAACATACTCTTATAGTATTCTAATATGAATTCAGTAGTTAATATAAGGTTTTATTAAACATTTGTTAGTTACTTATATGATTTCTCCTCAAAACATAATCTTATAGTATTCTAATATGAATTTAGTAGTTGATATAAGGTTTTTATTTCTCCTCATAACATACTCTTATAGTATTCTAATAAGAATTTAGTAGTTAATATAAGGTTTTATTAAACATTTGTTAGTTAATTATATGGTTTTTCCTCAAAACATACTCTTATATTATTCTAATAAGAATTTAGTTGTCAATATAAGGTTTTATTAAAAATTTGTTATTTACTTATATGATTTTTCCTCAAAACATACTCATATAGTATTCTAATATGAATTTAGTAGTTAATATAAGGTTTTATTCAACATTTGTTAGTTACTTAAATGAGTTTTCCTCAAAACATACTCTTATAGTATTCTAATATGAATTTAGTAGTTAATATAAGGTTTTATTAAACATTTCTTAGTTACTTATATGATTTTTCCTCAAAACATAATCTTATAGTATTCTAATAAGAATTTAGTAGTTAATATAAAGTTTTATTAAACATTCGTTAGTTACTTATATGAGATTTTCTCAAAACATACTCTTATAGTATTCAAATATAAATTTAGTGGTTAATATAAGGTTTTATTAAAAATTTGTTAGTTACATATATGATTTTTCGTCAAAACATACTTTTATAGTATTCTAATATGAATTTATTAGTTAATATAACGTTTTATTAAATATTTGTTAGTTACTTATATGATTTCTCCTCAAAACATACTCTTATAGTATTCTAATATGAATTTAGTAGTTAATATAAGGTTTTATTAAACATTTGTTAGTTACTTATATGATTTCTCCTCAAATCAAAATCTTATAGTATTCTAATATGAATTTAGTAGTTGATATAAGGTTTTTATTTCTCCGCAGAACATACTCTTATAGTATTCTAATATGAATTCAGTAGTTAATATAAGGTTTTATTAAACATTTGTTAGTTACTTATATGATTTCTCCTCAAAACATAATCTTATAGTATTCTAATATGAATTTAGTAGTTGATATAAGGTTTTTATTTCTCCCCATAACATACTCTTATAGTATTCAAATATAAATTTAGTAGTTAATATAAGGTTTTATTAAAAATTTGTTAGTTACTTATATGATTTTTCGTCAAAACATACTCTTATATTATTCTAATAAGAATTTAGTAGTTAATATAAGGTTTTATTAAACATTTGTTATTTACTAATATGATTTTTCCTCAAAACATACTTTTATAGTATTCTAATATGAATTTAGTAGTTAATATAAGGTTTTATTAAAAATTTGTTAGTTAATTATATGGTTTTTACTCAAAACATACTCTTATAGTATTCTAATAAGAATTTAATTGTTAATATAAGGTTTTATTAAGAATTTGTTATTTACTTATATGATTTTTCCTCAAAACATACTCATATAGTATTCGAATACGAATTTAGTAGTTAATATAAGGTTTTATTAATAATTTGTTAGTTATTTATATGATTTCTCTTCAAAACATACTCTTATAGTAAAAACATACTCTTATAGTATTCTAATATGAATTTAGGAGTTGATATAAGGTTTTTATTTCTCCTCATAACATACTCTTATAGTATTCTAATAAGAATTTAGTAGTTAAGATAAGGTTTTATTAAAAATTTGTTAGTTACTTATATGATTTTTCCTCAAAACATACTATTATATTATTCTAATAAGAATTTAGTAGTTAATATAAGGTTTTATTAAACATTTGTTAGTTACTTATATGATTTCTCCTCAAAACATAATCTTATAGTATTCTCATATGAATATAGTAGTTGATATAAGGTGTTTATTTCTCCTCAAAACATACTGTTATAGTATTCTAATATGAATTCAGTAGTTAATATAAGGTTTTATTAAACATTTGTTAGTTACTTATATGATTTCTCCTAAAAACATAATGTTATAGTATTCTAATATGAATTTAGTAGTTGGTATAAGGTTTTTATTTCTCCTCATAACATACTCTTATAGTATTCTAATAAGAATTTAGTAGTTAACATAAGGTTTTATTAAACATTTGTTAATTACTTATATGACTTCTCCTCAAAACATACTCTTATAGTATTCTAAAAAGAATTTACTAGTTAATATAAGGTTTTATTAAACATTTATTAGTTAATTATATGGTTTTTCCTCAAAACATACTATTATAGTATTCTAATGAGAATTTAGTTGTTAATATAAGGTTTTATTAAAAATTTGTTATTTACTTATATGATTTTTCCTCAAAACATACTCATATAGTATTCGAATACGAATTTAGTAGTTAATATAAGGTTTTTTAAAAATTTGTTAGTTATTTATATGATTTCTCCTCAAAACATACTCTTATAGTAAAAACACACTCTTATAGTATTCTAATATGAATTTAGTTGTTAATATAAGGTTTTATTAAACATTTGTTAGTTATTTATATGATTTCTCCTCAAAACATACTCTTATAGTATTCTAATATGAATTCAGTAGTTAATATAAGGTTTTATTAAACATTTGTTAGTTACTTATATGATTTCTCCTCAAAACATAATCTTATAGTATTCTAATATGAATTTAGTAGTTGATATAAGGTTTTTATTTCTCCTCATAAGATACTCTTATAGTATTCTAATAAGAATTTAGTAGTTAAGATAAGGTTTTATTAAATATTTGTTAGTTACTTATATGATTTCTCCTCAAAACATACTCTTATAGTATTCTAATAAGAATTTACTAGTTAATATAAGGTTTTATTAAACATTTATTAGTTAATTATATGGTTTTTCCTCAAAACATACTATTATAGTATTCTAATAAGAATTTTGTTGTTAATATAAGGTTTTATTAAAAATTTGTTATTTACTTATATGATTTTTCCTCAAAACATACTCATATAGAATTCGAATACGAATTTAGTAGTTAATATAAGGTTTTTTAAAAATTTGTTAGTTATTTATATGATTTCTCCCCAAAACATACTCTTATAGTAAAAACACACTCTTATAGTATTCTAATATGAATTTAGATTTTAATATAAGGTTTTATTAAACATTTGTTAGTTACTTATATGATTTCTCCTCAAAACAAACTCTTATATTATTCTAATATGAATTTAGTAGTTAATATAAGGTTTTATTAAACATTTCTTAGTTACTTATATGATTTTTCCTCAAAACATACTCTTATAGTATTCTAATAAGAATTTAGTAGTTAATATAAAGTTTTATTAAACATTCGTTAGGGACTTATATGAGATTTTCTCAAAACATACTCTTATTGTATTCAAATATAAATTTAGTAGTTAATATAAGGTTATATTAAAAATTTGTTAGTTACTTATATGATTTTTCGTCAAAACATACTCTTATATTATTCTAATAAGAATTTAGTAGTTAATATAAGGTTTTATTAAACATTTGTTATTTACTAATATGATTTTTCCTCAAAACATACTTTTATAGTATTCTAATATGAATTTTGTAGTTAATATAACGTTTTATTAAACATTTGTTAGTTACTTATATGATTTCTCCTCAAAACATACTCTTATAGTATTCTAATATGAATTTAGTAGTTAATATAAGGTTTTATTAAACATTTGTTAGTTACTTATATGATTTCTCCTCAAAACAAAATCTTATAGTATTCTAATATGAATTTAGTAGTTGATATAAAGTTTTTATTTCACCTCAAAACATACTCTTATAGTATTCTAATATGAATTCAGTAGTTAATATAAGGTTTTATTAAACATTTGTTAGTTACTTATATGATTTCTCCTCAAAACATACTCTTATAGTATTCTAATATGAATTTAGTAGTTAATACAAGGTTTTATTAAACATTTGTTAGTTAATTATATGGTTTTTCCTCAAAACATACTCTTATAGTATTCTAATAAGAATTTAGTAGTTAATATAAGGTTTTATTAGACATTTGTTAGTTAATTATATGGTTTTTTCTCAAAACATACTCTTATAGTATTCTAATAAGAATTTAGTTGTTAATATAAGGTTTTATTAAAAATTTGTTATTTACTTATATGATTTTTCCTCAAAACATACTCATATAGTATTCGAATACGAATTTTGTAGTTAATATAAGGTTTTATTAAAAATTTGTTAGTTATTTATATGATTTCTCCTCAAAACATACTCTTATAGTAAAAACATACTCTTATATTATTCTAATATGAAATTAGTTGTTAATATAAGGTTTTATTAAACATTTGTTAGTTACTTATATGATTTCTCCTCAAAACATACTCTTATAGTATTCTAATATAAATTTAGTTGTTAATATAAGGTTTTATTAAACATTTGTTAGTTACTTATATAATTTCTCCTCAAAACATACTCTTATCGTATTCTAATATGAATTTAGTATTAAATATTAGGTTTTATTCAACTTTGTTAGTTACTTATCGTATTGTTACAATAATTTCTTAGTTATTATGACGTTTTACTAAACATTTGTAAGTTACTTATATGATTTTTCCTCAAAACATACTCTTATAGTATTCTAATAAGAATTTAGTAGTTAATATAAGGTTTTATTAATCATTTGTTATTTACTTATATGATTTTTCCTCAAAACATACTCATATAGTATTCTAATATGAATTTAGTAGTTAATATAAGGTTTTATTCAACATTTGTTAGTTACTTAAATGAGTTTTCCTCAAAACATACTCTTATAGTATTCAAATATGAATTTAGTAGTTAATATAAGGTTTTATTTAACATTTCTTAGTTACTTATATGATTTTTCCTCAAAACATACTCTTATAGTATTCTAATAAGAATTTAGTAGTTAATATAAGGTTTTATTAAACATTTGTTATTTACTAATATGATTTTTCCTCAAAACATACTTTTATAGTATTCTAATATGAATTTATTAGTTAATATAAGGTTTTATTAAACATTTGTTAGTTACTTATATGATTTCTCCTCAAAACGTACTCTTATAGTATTCTAATATGAATTAAGTAGTTAATATAAGGTTTTATTAAACATTTGTTAGTTACTTATATGATTTCTCCTCAAATCATAATCTTATAGTATTCTAATATGAATTTAGTAGTTGATATAAGGTTTTTATTTCTCCTCAAAACATACTCTTATAGTATTCTAATATGAATTCAGTAGTTAATATAAGGTTTTATTAAACATTTGTTAGTTACTTATATAATTTCTCCTCAAAACATAATCTTAGAGTATTCTAATATGAATTTAGTAGTTGATATAAGGTTTTTATTTCTCCTCATAACATACTCTTATAGTATTCTAATAAGAATTTAGTAGTTAACATAAGGTTTTATTAAACATTTGTTAATTACTTACATGATTTCTCCTCAAAACATACTCTTATAGTATTCTAATAAGAATTTACTAGTTAATATAAGGTTTTATTAAACATTTATTAGTTAATTATATGGTTTTGCCTCAAAACATACTATTATAGTATTCTAATAAGAATTTAGTTGTTAATATAAGGTTTTATTAAAAATTTGTTATTTACTTATATGATTTTTCCTCAAAACATACTCATATAGTATTCGAATACGAATTTAGTAGTTAATATAAGGTTTTTTAAAAATTTGTTAGTTATTTATATGATTTCTCTTCAAAACATACTCTTATAGTAAAAGCACACTCTTATAGTATTCTAATATGAATTTAGTTTTTAATATAAGGTTTTATTAAGCATTTGTTAGTAACTTATATGATTTCTTCTCAAAACAAACTCTTATAGTATTCTAATATGAATTTAGTCGTTAATATAAGGTTTTATTAAACATTTGTTAGTTACTTATATAATTTCTCCTCAAAACATACTCTTATCGTATTCTAATATGAATTGAGTATTAAATATTAGGTTTTATTCAACTTTGTTAGTTACTTATCGTATTCTAACAATAATTTCTTAGTTATTATAAGGTTTTTATTAAACATTTGTAAGTTACTTATATGATTTTTCCTCAAAACATACTCTTATAGTATTCTAATAAGAATTTAGTAGTTAATATAGGGTTTTATTAAACATTTGTTATTTCCTTATATGATTTTTCCTCAAAACATACTCATATAGTATTCTAATATGAATTTAATAGTTAATATAAGGTTTTATTCAACATTTGTTAGTTACTTCAATGGGTTTTCCTCAAAACATACTCTTATAGTATTCTAATAGGAATTTAGTAGTTAATATAAGGTTTTATTAAACATTTCTTAGTTACTTATATGATTTTTCCTCAAAACATACTCATATAGTATTCTAATATGAAGTTAGTAGTTAATATAAGGTTTTATTCAACATTTGTTAGTTACTTAAATGAGTTTTCCTCAAAACATACTCTTATAGTATTCTAATATGAATTTAGTAGTTAATATAAGGTTTTATTAAACATTTCTTAGTTACTTATATGATTTTTCCTCAAAACACACTCTTATAGTATTCTAATAAGAATTTAGTAGTTAATATAAAGTTTTATTAAACATTCGTTAGTTACTTAAATGAGATTTTCTCAAAACATACTCTTATAGTATTCAAATATAAATTTAGTAGTTAATATAAGGTTTTATTAAACATTTGTTATTTACTAATATGATTTTTCCTCAAAACACAGTTTTATAGTAGTCTAATATGAATTTAGTAGTTAACATAAGGTTTTATAAAACATTTGTTAGTTACTTATATGATTTCTCCTCAAAACATACTCTTATAGTATTCTAATATGAATTTAATAGTTAATATAAGGTTTTATTAAACATTTGTTAGTTACTTATATGATTTCTCCTCAAAACATACTCTTATTGTATTCTAACAACAATTTCTTCATTAATATAAGGTTTTATTAAACATTTGTAAGTTATTTATATGATTTTTCCACAAAACATACTCTTATAGTATTCTAATAGGAATTTAGTTGTTAATATAAGGTTTTATTAAAATTTGTTATTTACTTATATGATTTTTTTTCAAAACATACTCATATAGTATTCTAATATGAATTTAGCAGTTAATATAAGGTTTTATTCAACATTTGTTAGTTACTTACATGAGTTTTTCCTCAAAACATACTCTTATAGTATTCTAATATGAATTTAGTAGTTAATATAAGGTTTTATTAAACATTTCTTAGTTACTTATATGATTTTTCCTCAAAACATACTCTTATAATATTCTAATAAGAATTTAGTAGTTAATATATAGTTTTATTAAAAATTCGTTATTTACTTATATGAGATTTCCTCAAAACATACCATTATAGTATTCAAATATAAATTTAGTAGTTAATATAAGGTTTTATTAAAAATTTGTTAGTTACTTATATCATTTTTCGTCAAAACATACTCTTATATTATTCTAATAAGAATTTAGTAGTTAATATAAAGTTTTATTAAACATTTGTTAGTTACTTATATGACTTCCCCTCAAAACATACGCTTATACTATGCTATTACGAATTTAGTAGTTAATATAAGGTTTTATTAAACATTTGTTAGTTACTTATACGATTTCTCCTCAAATCATACACTTATAGTATTCTAATAAGAATTTAGTAGTTAATATATGGTTTTATTAAACATTTGTTAGTTAATTATATGGTTTTTCTTCAAAACATACTCTTATAGTATTCCATTAAGAATTTAGTAGTAAATATAAGGTTTTATTAAACATTTGTTTTTTACTTATATGATTTTTCCTCAAAACATATTCTTATAGTAATCTAATAAGAATTTATTAGTTTATATAAGGTTTTCTTAAACATTTGTTATTTACTTATATGATTTTTCCTCAAAACATACTCAAATAGTATTCTAATATGAATTTATTAGTTAATATAAGGTTTTATTAAACATTTGTTAGTTATTTATATGATTTCTCCTCAAAACATACTCTTATAGTATTCTAATATGAATTTAGTTGTTAATATAAGTTTTTATTAAACATTTGTTTGTTACTTATATGATTTTTCCTCACAACATACTCTTATAGTATTCTAATATAAATTTAGTAGTTAATATTATGTTTTATTCAACATTTGTTAGTTACTTAAATGAGTTTTCCTCAAAACATACTCTTATAGTATTCTAATATTAATTTAGTAGTTAATATAAGGTTTTATTAAACATTTCTTAGTTACTTATATGATTTTTCCTCAAAATACACTCTTATAGTATTCTAATAAGAATTTAGTAGTTAATATAAAGTTTTATTAAACATTCGTTAGTTACTTATATGAGATTTTCTCAAAACATACTCTTATAGTATTCAAATATCAATTTAGTAGTTAATATAAGGTTTTATTAAACATTTGTTATTTACTAATATGATTTTTCCTCAAAACATACTTTTATAGTAGTCTAATATGAATTTAGTAGTTAATATAAGGTTTTATAAAACATTTGTTAGTTACTTATATGATTTCTCCTCAAAACATATTCTTATAGTATTCTAATATGAATTTAGTAGTTAATATAAGGTTTTATTAAACATTTGTTAGTTACTTATATGATTTCTCCTCAAAACATACTCTTATTGTATTCTAACAAAAATTTTTTCATTAATATAAGGTTTTATTAAACATTTGTAAGTTATTTATATGATTTTTCCACAAAACATACTCTTATAGTATTCTAATAGGAATTTAGTTGTTAATATAAGGTTTTATTAAAATTTGTTATTTACTTATATGATTTTTTTTCAAAACATACTCATATAGTATTCTAATATGAATTTAGTAGTTAATATAAGGTTTTGTTCAACATTTCTTAGTTACTTACATGAGTTTTCCTCAAAACATACTCTTATAGTATTCTAATATGAATTTAGTAGTTAATATAAGGTTTTATTAAACATTTCTTAGTTACTTATATGATTTTTCCTCAAAACATACTCTTATAATATTCTAATAAGAATTTAGTAGTTAATATAAAGTTTTATTAAAAATTTGTTAGTTACTTATATGAGATTTCCTCAAAACATACCATTATAGTATTCAAATATAAATTTAGTAGTTAATATAAGGTTTTATTAAAAATTTGTTAGTTACTTATATCATTTTTCGTCAAAACATACTCTTATATTATTCTAATAAGAATTTAGTAGTTAATATAAGGTTTTATTAAAGATTTGTTAGTTACTTATATGACTTCCCCTCAAAACATACTCTTATACTATGCTATTATGAATTTAGTATTTAATATAAGGTTTTATTAAACATTTGTTAGTTACTTATACGATTTCTCCTCAAATCATACACTTATAGTATTCTAATAAGAATTTAGTAGTTAATATATGGTTTTATTAAACATTTGTTAGTTAATTATATGGTTTTTCTTCAAAACATACTCTTATAGTATTCCAATAAGAATTTAATAGTAAATATAAGGTTTTATTAAACATTTGTTTTTTACTTATATGATTTTTCCTCAAAACATAATCTTATAGTATTCTAATAAGAATTTATTAGTTTATATAAGGTTTTCTTAAACATTTGTTATTTACTTATATGATTTTTCCTCAAAACATACTCAAATAGTATTCTAATATGAATTTATTAGTTAATATAAGGTTTTATTAAACATTTGTTAGTTATTTATATGATTTCTCCTCAAAACATACTCTTATAGTATTCTAATATGAATTTAGTTGTTAATATAAGGTTTTATTAAACATTTGTTTGTTACTTATATGATTTTTCCTCACAACATACTCTTATAGTATTCTAATATGAATTTAGTAGTTAATATTAGGTTTTATTCAACATTTGTTAGTTACTTAAATGAGTTTTCCTCAAAACATACTTTTATCGTATTCTAAAAACAATTTAATGGTTAATATAAGATTTTATTAAACATTTGTTAGTTACTTATATGATTTTTCCTCAAAATATACTCTTATAGTATTCTAATATGAATTTAGTAGTTAATATAAGGTTTTATTAAAAATTTGTTAGTTAATTATATGATTTTTCCTCAAAACATACTCTTATAGTATTCTTATAAGAATTTAGTAGTTAATATAAGGTTTTATTAAACATTTGTTATTTACTTATATGAGTTTTCCTCAAAACATACTCTTATAGTATTCTAATATGAATTTAGTAGTTAATATAAGGTTTTATTAAACATTTCTTAGTTACTTATATGATTTGCCCTCAAAACATACTCTTATAGTATTCTAATAAGAATTTAGTAGTTAATATAAAGTTTTATTAAACATTCGTTAGTTACTAATATGCGATTTCCTCAAAACATACTCTTATAGTATTCAATAAAAATTTGTTAGTCACTTATATGATTTTTCGTCAAAACATACTCTTATAGTATTCTAATAAGAATTTAGTGGTTAATATAAGGTTTTATTAAACATTTGTTAGTTACTTATATGAGATTTTCTCAAAACATACTCTTATAGTATTCAAATATAAATTTAGTAGTTCATATAAGGTTATATTAAAAATTTGTTAGTTACTTATATGGTTTTTCGTCAAAACATACTCTTATATTATTTTAATAAGAATTTAGTAGTTTATATAAGGTTTTATTAAACATTTGTTATTTACTTATATGATTTTTCCTCAAAACATACTTTTATTGTATTCTAATATGAATTTAGTAGTTAATATAAGGTTTTATTAAACATTTGTTTGTTAATTATATGATTTCTCCTCAAAACATACTCTTATAGTATTCTAATATGAATTCAGTAGTTAATATAAGGTTTTATTAAACATTTGTTAGCTACTTATATGATTTCTCCTCAAAACATACTCTTATAGTATTCTAATATGAATTTAGTAGTTAATATTAGGTTTTATTCAACATTTGTTAGTTACTGAAATGAGTTTTCCTCAAAACATACTTTTATCGTATTCTAACAACAATTTCTTAGTTAATATAAGGTTTTATTAAACATTTGGAAGTTTTTTTTTTTTTTTATGACGAGGAACTGTAAAGGCCCGGATTTTCAAATCTTAATTTTCGGAAAGAAGAAATTAAAAATGAATTTAAATCGGGTTATTTAAGAACTCTTAAAGCGAATTCCGGCTAAATTTTTACATTTTGAAGATCGATATCGTCTTTTCACCTTGGAATTTGAAATAAACTTTGGGATGTCGATATCTTTGTAATTTTGAATCGGTATTTCGATCAAGTCGGGATGAGATTTATAGAGAGAGCGGGTTTCGAGATTTAATTCCGAGTAATTCAAAGTTGATTTTTTGGACCACTTGATTTGTCTTATTCCCCTTCCCATTGCTTTCTTTCGGGTCAAACAAGCCATATCCCTCTCCCCATTTTGAACCTGCAGGATAATAACCTCACCTGCTCCCTTCTTTCCCTTGTACAAGACAACAAGTTCAGCTTCCCTGCCCCTTTTTGCCCAACAGGCTCCACGCCTACTCTCTCCCTGACAAGCTATGAAGGGCCTCACCCATCCCCTCCCCTCTTTTCTTTCTTCAAACCCAATTTGCAGACACCCATCTCCTCTGTTCATTTTGTTTTAAAGCAAACACCTAACCTTACCTTCTTCCTCTCCTTTCCCTTCCTTTTCGTGAGCTCCCCCAAATCCACAACTTCAAACCCCAACTCCACCTCCTCCTTGTTCGCCGGCACCAGCACCGCACCTTCCAAGCGCCTCCGAGCACCACAGACGCCACCCGAGCACCTCCTCCGAGCGCTCCTCCTCCAAGGTCCGACAAATCCAAACCGTCCGAGACCCAAGGTGCAGCCGACGCCAACCTGAGGAAGCTCCGCAGCTCCGACGAAGTTCCGGCGAGTCGACGCCCCTCAGTGAGCTTCGACCCTCTCTTCTTCTTTCTCATGTGTCTTTTCCGATTCCTTGGATATCCGCAGTGGTTAGTGAAGAACGAGAGGGGTTGTGGGTAACAGCTAGAGGTTTCCGGTGAGCTCGAGTTTCCGGCGAGTTGTGGGTGTGAGCGGAGCGAGCGAGACTAGTATAGAGAGGAGCGAGCGAGAGCGGGTGAGGCGGGAGTCGAGGAAGCCAAAGGGCGTGTGTGCGAGAGCGAGAACCGAGAGGCTGAGGGTGGTCGGAGTGCAACCTAGGGCCGCCTGAGAGCCTTCATTTTCTCTTCCCCTTCTTCCGTTTCCGAGCCCAGATGCGCAGAGGTTGAAGGAGACCTTGAACCCGGTTTTCTTCTTTCCCTTTTTCTTATTTCCTGAACCGGTTCGGTTCTTTTAAAAATCAAAATGGGTTCCTTCTTGGGCTGGATCCGAAAATGAGGAAGGGTTGGGCCTATCTTTGGTTTGGGCTTCTGAGCATTGGTTGGGTTATTTTGTTGTCATGGTTACTATTAACTATTTTACATATATAAATATGCTATGTTTGTTATTTTGTAATATTATATATTTTCCGGATTGTGGAAATTTTATATTCAGAAATTTATATATATTTTTTAGTTTTTTAGAAATAGTATTATTTGGAAAATGTTGTTATAGGATGTTAAAAGGTGGCTTTGGAAATTTTGAAAAGATTTCTTAATAAATATAATTGATGATTATGCTAACTATATATTGATGATAATTATTTAAGAAGATATTTTCAAGTCTTTGAAATTATCTCCTTAAGGATTTGTGTTGGAAAACCAAATGCCGGAATTATTTCTATAATATGATTTTGAGAGATTGGTTCTAAGGTTTAATCTTTAATGTCAGGATTTGGCTAAGTATGACTTTAAAAGAATTTTTGATTTTCTAAGTGATTTAACTGAGATTTAAGAGTTGGAATGTTTTAGGAAGAATGATTTTGGTTGATGTGGATCGTATCGGAAAGGTTTTGGAAAATGGTTTTACTATCGGTTGGTTTTAAATATGTTGAGAACTTGGGTTTCGTGCGTATGAATGTTGGTCCGGTAGCTTATGGAAATGGCTTGATGATAGGTGTGTTTGCTCTTGGATTGCGTTGGACTTGCATGTAAAGGCTCGGATTTTTAAATCATAATTTTTCGGAAAAAGGAAAATCGAAATGAATTTAAAAGCGAATTCTGGGCCGATTTTGAGCTTTTAGAGATTTATTTTCGTCTTTTCACCTATGGATTTGAAAATTAACCTCGGATGTCGATATACTCTTTATTTAAAACGTTATTTTACCGGGTCGATATAAGATCGAGAGAACGGGATTTAATCTTTCAAATATATTTTGAATATAAATTGGGAACCACATCACACAATGGTCTTTTCTTCTCCTTTGAAAACCTAAATTCCAGCCCCATTCTTCCCTTGTGTTGACCCAAATACATGTGACCTTCCTCCCTCCCAATTGTAGTTAAACATCAGGTACCCCTTACCTCCCTACAACCTCCTTATTTGGAAACAAGACAAGCCTTGCTTCTTGTTCAATTGACCCGTCCGATTCAGACCTATCCATTCTCACTTTTCACTCCATAAAGGCTGATTCTTGTTCTCCTTTTTACCCACCACACACCAAGACAAACTTAAGCTTCAAACACACCCTAAGCCCTCTTCTCCCTTGTGCTGTGCCGTGAGCACTCAGCTCCAAACCACCACCCCAAATGCTCATCCCTTGAACTCGAGCCACCCCACCTTACCATTCACCCACACATTCGCCACCATCTCCCTCATCTTGATCTACCGCCAACATCCCCGAAGAGATCCCCCCCGATACTCCACCGACGACAAGGCCGAACACCTCGTTGCTCCTCCTTTCCTTCCGTCTCCTGTCGCCATTGCCGAGCCAGCGGCAGCTCAGACTCTGTTGAGCCTCCAGGAGCCTCGTCGGAGCCCAGTCGTCGACCTCCGGAGATGAGACGCGAGCCGCATCTGGCCCCGTTCCGATTCTCAAGGTCGGTTGTCGATTTCTCTTCGTTTTCAATCCTAAACGCCAAAAGAATCTGCCTTTAACTCCTTACCTACACTCCTAGGACTCAATCGATGCTTCTTCCCCGTCAATCGCAGCCGGAGCCGCCCTCGGAGCCTCCCGACGTCGGAAACTCATCCCCACTGTAAGCTCGCTTTTCCCTCTTCCATTCTTGTGTCGCTTCTTCCTTGAGGTCGGGTTGGGTTCGGAATTTCAAAACGCTTCTCTGGGTAAATTTCGGGGCCGAGAGGTGACCGGAGGCCGGAGATCTCCCTCCGCCTTCCCTGGCAGTTCTCCGATTCAACAAGCGCCCTGTTCTATTTGACGTGGGATGAGGGTGACGGGTTCAGTTTTCTATTTCTTTAAAATTGGTCCGATTCATGTGATTTAAATAAAACCGGTTCGATTCATTTCTTGTAAAAGAGATTTGGGATTTGGGCCTTTCTTGGGTGATTGTTGTTTTAAATCTTGTTTTATGGCTTGTTATACGTTATGTGGTTATATAGAATGTGATTGTTATTTGTTGGATTATTATTATCATTATTATATTCTGTTTTATGATAAAATACTTCCTGAGAATTATTATATGATTAAAAGTAATACTAATCGGATTATGTACTTTTAATGATTTAAATTGGGAAATTTGAAAGGATTTAATTATAAATATAGTTGGTGTTTATTTTAGTCATAAAGGGTAATAGATTATTTAAAATGGGATTATCGTGTTTTCAGAAATGTCCTTATGGATTTGTATTGGAAAACTAAAATGCCGGGATCATTTTAATAATATGATTTTGGAGAAATTGGTTAAGGATTTAAATATGTAATGTCAGGATTATTTGTCTTGGTTTGTTGATGTTTGTTTTGAGAAGCAAGTTTGGAAATATGGTTGGTACGATTTTATCAATGGGTTTGAAGAATGATTTTGGTTGATGTTGATCAAATCGGAAAGGTTTTGGAAAAGGGTTTTACTATCGGTTGGTTTTAAGCATGTTCAGAACGTGGAGTCCGTGTGTATAAATGATGGATCGGTAGCTTATAAAAATGGATTAATGATAGGTGTGTACTGCTCTTGGATTGCTTTGGACTTACATTTGGGCCCTTGCTTGCGTTATTTTGCTGTTCCGCATCTTCAGGTAAGTTCCCTAGGGGGCTTACTCAAGTTGGACATTCATGCATGTTGTTGCATTTTATGTTAGGTGTTGCATATGCATAAAAGCATGCCATGTAGTATCCTGTTTAGGTTGCACTAATTGAATGAGCATGTGCCTACTTTATGCGTTTGAAACAAAACGGCCGTTATCTGTGATAGTCCTAGAGTCTTTGCTAGGGTTATAGGGTGGCCGAGCCTCATCGAGTACCCTGAGTCAATCGAGTCATGAACTTCCTTATATTATGAGATGCCTGCGGGCTTTATTGAGGTGTGGGTTAGGCATGCGTGCCGCCCGATTATGATGGAATGCATTCACGAGCTGGCCAGTCTCCGCCCTATCGGAAGGGGGTGGAGGTAGGAGAGGGATATGCCACTTGGCATTGTATTGGGCCCTTTACAGTATTTTTACACATTATTATAACTAGGAGCATGCTAGTGTGTTTGACTTTCGTACTGCATTAGAGCATCTTTATTAGGTATAGCACATACTATGTGGCCTCACCGAGGACTGCCGGTCCCGCATGAGTGGCTCGATCTGAGTCCTTTCCCCGTTCTTTTTTTAAAGGCATTTTCTGCAGATTTTGAGTGCTCGATGTCTATATGACGAGGTTCCTTTTTGGCGAATTGAAGAATCTGGCTAATATCCTAACTTAGTAAAATGGTAATTACCCACTCATAATTTGGTTTTGACCGGCTCTGTAGTGGCACTTGTATCTTTACTTTACTTCTGCTTTACTTTCGTTTGAAATGGATTCCGCGACATAGTCTTAGGACAAGTTAAGGGTACCCAATGGCCCTTCAAGTTTTTTAGGGTTTGAAATCCATCTTTCTACTAATCTTAAAATGAGTTTGAAACCTCGACCCGTACCTAGATTGCAAGATCCGAGCAAGGGGTTTTATCCCTTGAAACGTAACCCGGAAATCATAATTCTGGGCCGTTACATTGCATTTGGGCCCTTGCTTGTATTATTCTGCTGTTTTTCATCTTCAGGTAAGTTCCCTAGGGGGCTTACTCAGGTTGGACATTCGTGCCTGTTGTTGCATTTTATGTTAGGTGTTGCATATGCATAAAAGCATGCCATGTAGTATCCTGTTTAGGTTGCACTAATTGAATAAGCATCTGCTTACTTAATGCGTTTGAAACAGAACGGCCGTTATCTGTGATAGTCCTAGAGTCTTTGCTAGGGTCATAGGGTAGCCCAGCCTCATCGGGTACCCTGAGTCAATCGAGTCATGAACTTCCTTATATTATGAGATGCCTGCGGGCTTTATTGTGGAGCGGGTTAGGCATGCGTGCCGCCCGATTATGATGGAATGCATTCACGAGCTGGCCAGTCTCCGCCCTATCGAAAGGGGGTGGAGGTAGGAGAGGGATATGCCACTTGGCATTGTCTTGGGCCCTTTACGGTATTTTTACACATTATTATAACTAGGAGCATGCTAGTGTGTTTGACTTTCGTACTGCATTAGAGCATCTTTATTAGGTATAGCACATACTATGTGGCCTCACCGAGGACTGCCGGTCCCGCATGAGTGGCTAGATCTGACTCCTTTCCCCGTTCTTTTTTTAAAGGTATTTTCTGCAGATTTTGAGTGCTCGATGTCTATATGACGAGGTTCCTTTTTGGCGAATTGAAGAATCTGGCTAATATCCTAATTTAGTAAAATGGTAATTACCCACTCATAATTTGGTTTTGACCGGCTCTGTCGTGGCACTTGTATCTTTACTTTACTTCCGCTTTACTTTCGTTTGAAATGGATTCCGCGACATAGTCTTAGGACAAGTTAAGGGTACCCAATGGCCCTTCAAGTTTTTTAGGGTTTGAAATCCATCTTTCTACTAATCTTAAAATGAGTTTGAAACCTCGACCCGTACCTGGATTGCAAGATCTGAACAAGGGGTTTTATCCCTTGAAACGTAACCCGGAAATCATAATTCTGGGCCGTTACATTGCATTTGGGCCCTTGCTTGTATTATTCTGCTGTTCTTCATCTTCAGGTAAGATCCCTAGGGGGCTTACTCAGGTTGGACATTCGTGCCTGTTGTTGCATTTTATGTTAGGTGTTGCATATGCATAAAAGCATGTCATGTAGTATCCTGTTTAGGTTGCACTAATTGAATGAGCATCTGCTTACTTAATGCGTTTGAAACAGAACGGCCGTTATCTGTGATAGTCCTAGAGTCTTTGCTAGGGTCATAGGGTAGCCCAGCCTCATCGGGTACCCTGAGTCAATCGAGTCATGAACTTCCTTATATTATGAGATGCCTGTGGGCTTTATTGTGGAGCGGGTTAGGCATGCGTGTCGCCCGATTATGATGGAATGCATTCACGAGCTGGCCAGTCTCCGCCCTATCGGAAGGGGGTGGAGGTAGGAGAGGGATATGCCACTTGGCATTGTCTTGGGCCCTTTACGGTATTTTTACACATTATTATAACTAGGAGCATGCTAGTGTGTTTGACTTTCGTACTGCATTAGAGCATCTTTATTAGGTATAGCACATACTATGTGGCCTCACCGAGGACTGCCGATCCCGCATGAGTGGCTCGATCTGACTTCTTTCCCCGTTCTTTTTTTAAAGGCATTTTCTGCAGATTTTGAGTGCTCGATGTCTATATGACGAGGTTCCTTTTTGGCGAATTGAAGAATCTGGCTAATATTCTAACTTAGTAAAATGGTAATTATCCACTCATAATTTGGTTTTGACCGGCTCTGTCGTGGCACTTGTATCTTTACTTTACTTCCGCTTTACTTTCGTTTGAAATGGATTCCGCGACATAGTCTTAGGACAAGTTAAGGGTACCCAATGGCCCTTCAAGTTTTTTAGGGTTTGAAATCCATCTTTCTACTAATCTTAAAATGAGTTTGAAACCTCAACCCGTACCTGGATTGCAAGATCCGAGCAAGGGGTTTTATCCCTTGAAACGTAACCCGGAAATCATAATTCTGGGCCGTTACATTGCATTTGGGCCCTTGCTTGTATTATTCTGCTGTTCTTCATCTTAAGGTAAGTTCCCTAGGGGCATACTCAGGTTGGACATTCGTGCCTGTTGTTGCATTTTATGTTAGGTGTTGCATATGCATAAAAGCATGTCATGTAGTATCCTGTTTAGGTTGCACTAATTGAATGAGCATCTGCTTACTTAATGCGTTTGAAACAGAACGGCCGTTATCTGTGATAGTCCTAGAGTCTTTGCTAGGGTCATAGGGTAGCCCAGCCTCATCGGGTACCCTGAGTCAATCGAGTCATGAACTTCCTTATATTATGAGATGCCTGCGGGCTTTATTGTGGAGCGGGTTAGGCATGCGTGCCGCCCGATTATGATGGAATGCATTCACGAGCTGGCCAGTCTCCGCCCTATCGGAAGGGGGTGGAGGTAGGAGAGGGATATGCCACTTGGCATTGTCTTGGGCCCTTTACGGTATTTTTACACATTATTATAACTAGGAGCATGCTAGTGTGTTTGACTTTCGTACTGCATTAGAGCATCTTTATTAGGTATAGCACATACTATGTGGCCTCAGCGAGGACTGCCGGTCCCGCATGAGTGGCTCGATCTGACTCCTTTCCCCGTTCTTTTTTTCAAGGTATTTTCTGCAGATCTTGTTTGCTCCTTGCTTCTGTGACGGGAAACCCTTTGGCGATTCAAATAACCTAGCTAATATTCTAACTTGGTATAAATGGTGATCATTCGCTTACGTTTTGGTTTTGACCCGGCTCTGCCGTGACACTTTGTATCCTAACTTGTTTTCGCTTTACTTTCATTTAAACTGAATTTCGCGACATAGTCTCAGGACAGGTTTAGGGTACCCAATGGCCCTTGGAGGTTTTTAGGGTTTGAAATACCTCTTTCTACTAATCTTAAATGAGTTTAAAACCTCGACCCGTACCTGGATTGCAAGATCCGAACAAGGGTTTTCATCCCTTGAAACGTAACCCGAAAATCATAATTCTGGGCCGTTACAAAGATGGTATCAGAGCCAGGTTGTGCAATTCGGGTACGCAAGGGTCGAGTGTATGTTTTGGAAAATCGCCCATGAATTTCAAAGGATTTAATAGGATTTTAAGAAGGGCAAAATGAACTTAAGATGCCTAACCCAAATCGGACTAAGTAACGAACTTGGCTTGTTATAAAAGAGGAAATCGACTAAAAAGGGGATCGAGTGGGTAGAAAAGGCGCTAGACCACCCTTATTGGGTGTAGTTGGGAACGGTAGACAAAATACTAACTTGCTCCTTACAGATGGGTCTGGAAGTTTCCAATGAGATCATTATGAGTATTATTAACTGATTATGTGTTGAGTGCTTGCTATGCTAGAGATCTGATTTGGTATGTCTAACAATGAGTTGTGTATTGACTGATATGTGCAAACGGGATAGTGGGAGTGCCTCTATTTCTACATTGTCAAACCCAGCTTGTGTGAAACAGCCCCTTTCACTATGTTTGTTAACCCATTGACGGTGCTATCGAGTCTTTCTCGCGGATGTCAGTGTCTCCCACGGGGAATCGGGTTGGTAAACACATTGTGTCGGAATCATGTATGGATATGAAGGTTCTCTGAGTGAGTATTGAAAGGTGGTTCTTGATGGCATTTTGAGTCAAAAGTAAAGTGTCATTGGGTTGTCTTTCTTACCACAAAGAGTCTTACCAAAGTCCCACGGGAAAGAGGGGTGATGAGTCGGTTGGGAAAAAGTCAATGGTTGCCCTTAGAGATCTCTATCCGGTTGTAATTGTGACTCTCTCTGAATTGCATGACATAATTTTGTAAACTTTGGCATGTACCCTGTGAATTACCATTTGGAAAAAGCTACTCATGTTGTTGCATTTATGATTGGTTACCTTGCTTAGGTCTTGTGTTATGTCTTGGCTTCTACCATGATTATATTTTGTCATAGCATTTTTACTTGGCCTATTGATCGTAGGATTGAATGGAAGTGTGAGCTGCATGAAATGAATCTGCATGATTTTATTCTACTAGGTTCATGATAGTGTGGTCGTTAAATTTTGATACCCTGATGAAGCAAGTTCCTTATTTGATACGTGCTACAACTTGATATCAACATACCCTGATGAAGCAAGTTCCTTATATGATTTTTCCTCAAAACATACTCATATAGAATTCTAATATGAATTTAGTAGTTAATATAAGGTTTTATTAAACATTTGTTAATTACTTATATGATTTCTCCGGAAAAAAAAATACTCTTATAGTATTCTAATATGAATTTAGTAGTTAATATAAGATTTTATTCAACATTTGTTAGTTACTTATATGGTTTCTCCAAAAAACATACTTTTATCGTATTCTAACAACAATTTCTTAGCCAATATAAGGTTTTATTAAACATTTTTAAGTTACTTATATGATTTTTTCTCAAAACATACTATTATAGTATTCTAATAAGAATTTAGTAGTTAATATAAAGTTTTATTAAACATTTGTTATTTACTTATATAATTTTTTCTCAAAACATACTCATATAGAATTCCAATATGAATTTAGTAGTTAATATAAGGTTTTATTCAACATTTGTTAGTTACTTACATGAGTTTTCCTCAAAACATACTTTTATCGTATTCTAGCAACAATTTATTGGTTAATATAAGGTTTTATTAAACATTTGTTAGTTAATTATATGATTTTTCCTCAAAACATACTCTTATAGTATTCTAATAAGAATTTAGTAGTTAATATAAAGTTTTATTAAACATTTGTTAGTTACTTATATGAGATTTCCTCAAAACAAACTCTGATAGTATTCAATAATATATTTAGTAGTTAATATAAGGTTTTATTAAAAATTTGTTAGTTACTTATATGATTTTTCCTCAAAACATACTCTTATAGTATTCTAATAATAATTTATTAGTTAATATAAGGTTTTATTAAACATTTGTAAGTTACTTATATGATTTTTCCTCAAAACATACCCTTATCGTATTCTAATAAGAATTTAGTAGTTAATATAAGGTTTTATTAAAAATTTGTTATTTACTTATATGATTTTTCCTCAAAACATACTCATATAGAATTCCAATATGAATTTAGTAGTTAATATAAGGTTTTATTCAACATTTGTTAGTTACTTACATGAGTTTTCCTCAAAACATACTTTTATCGTATTCTAGCAACAATTTATTGGTTAATATAAGGTTTTATTAAACATTTGTTAGTTAATTATATCATTTTTCCTCACAACATACTCTTATAGTATTCTAATAAGAATTTAGTAGTTAATATAAAGTTTTATTAAACATTTGTTAGTTACTTATATGAGATTTCCTCAAAACATACTCTTATAGTATTCAAATATAAATTTAGTAGTTAATATAAGGTTTTATTAAAAATTTGTTAGTTACTTATATGATTTTTCCTCAAAACATACTCTTATAGTATTCTAATAAGAATTTAGTAGTTAATATAAGGTTTTATTAAACATTTGTAAGTTACTTATATGATTTTTCCTCAAAACATACCCTTATCGTATTCTAATAAGAATTTAGTAGTTAATATAAGGTTTTATTAAACATTTGTTATTTACTTATATGATTTTTCCTCAAAACATACTCATATAGAAATCCAATATGAATTTAGTAGTTAATATAAGGTTTTTATTAAACATTTGTTAGTTACTTATATGATTTCTCCGGAAAAAAATACTCTAATAGTATTCTAATATGAATTTAGTAGTTAATATAAGATTTTATTCAACATTTGTTAGTTATTTATATGATTTCTCCAAAAAACATACTTTTATCGTATTCTAACAACAATTTCTTAGCTAAACATTTGTTAGTTACTTATATGATTTCTCCGGAAAAAAAAAAACTCTTATAGTATTCTAATATGAATTTAGTAGTTAATATAAGGTTTTATTCAACATTTTTTAGTTACTTATATGATTTTTCCTCAAAACATACTCTTATAGTATTCTAATATAAATTTAGTAGTTAATATAAGGTTTTATTAAAAATTTGTTAGTTACTTATATGATTTTTCCTCAAAACATACTCTTATAATATTCTATTAAGAATTTAGTAGTTAATATAAGGTTTTATTAAACATTTGTTATTTACTTATATGAATTTTCCTCAAAACATACTCTTATAGTATTCTAATATGAATTTAGTTGTTAATATAAAGTTTTATTAAACATTTGTTAGTTACTTTTATAGTATTCTAATATGAATTTAGTAGTTAATGTAACGGTCCGGGATTATGATTCTCGGGTTACGTTTCGAGGGATGAGACCCTTCGTTAGGATCTTGCGCCCCGGGTACAGTTTGAAGGTTGGAAATTCTATTCTAACATTTTAAAGTGGGATTTTATACCCAAAATTCGAAGGGATCGTTGGAATGCCCGAAGAAGTCCCCTGTACCTGTCATAAGTCTAAGCGTGGAAAACCAACAGTCATGCAAATAGTAGAATCAAGATGTAATACAAGAGGGTGATACGGCAGAGACGAGTCAAAACCAAATCAACAAGCGTATTTATCGAAATTTAATATACAATGTTAGTGGAGTTAAACCAATTTCTTTGAGATCGCCCAAGAGAGTTCCCACGTCACGGAAACAGGGAATAATCATGCTGCAAAACAAACCTAAAAAATATGTATGCGGGGCGGTGTCAGATCAAAGCCATACACAATATAAACCCAAACAAGCAGACATATACACACGTTAGTCCTAATAAGGATGCTTCTAGATGCAAGGCAAAATATTAACACACTAGCATGGTCATAAGATCAAGTGCATAAATATAATAAGGCCTTAACACCGAATACCAAGTGGTATATCCCTCTCCTACCTCCACCCCCTTCCGATAGGGCGGAGACTGGCCAGCTCGTGAATGCATTCCATATAATCGGGTGGCACGCATGCCCAACCCGTATCCACAATAAAGCCCGCAGGCATCTCATAATATAAGGAAGTTCATGACTCGATTGACTCAGGACGGGACCCGATGAGACTAGGTCGTCCTATAACCCTAGCAATGACTCTAGTTACTTCACAGATAACGGCCGTTCTGTTTACAAAAGCAATGAGTAAACGAATGCTCAATCATGAGTGCAATCCTAACAAGATACTACATGACATGCTTTATTATTAATGCAGCACCTAGTATGCACATGGCTACAAGCAGGGAGATCTCTTTTCGAATCTGAGTGAGCTCATATAGGAATTCACCTGACTATGCAGAACAGCATAATAGAAGATCCGGCATACATCAATCATGATAAACAAGTGTCACCTAGGTACATATCAGAGCACATATATAAGTCTACGTCTAATCATTCAAACACTAAAAGCATACATCATTCAATAAAATTAACCACATCATAATCATTATCCCATCAAGTTCAACCACTCATCATATTGCCACATTCCGTAAACCACATCATTCTCACCATTTCATTCAGCCAATTCATTTTTTCGCAATAATACTCATATATATCCGCATGATCATATATCTCCAAAGTTCATCATATTAATCATAGCTCATAAAGCATAAGTCAAACGATACGAAATTCTAACATCTCATCATGTCGTTAGTCATTCAAACATACCAACATACTAGTTAGTCATCGATCACACAATTCCCAAGTTAATCCCGAAACCACTTCAAAATGCGAATCAACTAGTTAGAAATTCCGATCTATTGAAAATGCTCATCAAATTCCTTTTTCGATTCTAGTTCGATAATACCTTTAAATCACCCTAATATTATATCCTAATTATCAAAATAATATTTTATATTTTGAATCTCAATTAACATTAGATAATATTTTAAATACCATTTATTAAACACTTTCATAAAATATTTCTAAATTCCTTAAAAATTATAATTTATACAATAGACTCCACCATTTTATTTTATAAAATCCAACTCTTAATTAAATTACCGAAAACCAGCCTTTTATCTTGTAAAATTCTAAACCGAGCCACACTTGTTTTAAGTTTTTAACCCTCCCAAAACCGGATACAATTTGAAAGAGTAACCCAAATTCATTTGTTCCTCTCAACCAATAAACCCGGCCCAAATGGAGGTAAAAGGCCCATCCCATTCTCCCTTTCCTGATTGAAATCCGAGATTAAAACAGGGGGTGGGGCCCACTGACGTGGCGGGTGAGGTGGCAAGGAGGCCCCACATACCTTCTTCTTCCTCTACTGTTAGAAGAAAAGAACGGAGATAGCTTCCCCTGTGTTTCAAAATCCGAGAAGGGAAGGAGAAGAGGGGTGGGCCGCCGGCGACAACCCGGAATCCAGCCACCCAATCCCGACGCCAACACACACAAGGCAAGAAGGGAAGGGGAAAAGGAGGAAGGAAGAAGGCTCACCAAGGGGCTTCGAAACTTCGCCGGAGAAAGGAGCTCGAGGAGGCGGCGGTTGGCGCGTCGAGGTCGGGTCTTCGAGCGGAAGTGCCTGAGAGAGTCGGGAAAGGTTAAAGGCGGGGCCTTTCCTCTGTTTGAAGGTGAAGAGAGGGAGAGAACGGAGCTCTTACCGCCTGGAAGTCGGAGAAACAGGAGAGAAGCGAATGAGGGCTGCTGCTCGGAGGAAGAAGCTGCTGGCGCTCGGACTGTTCGTTGGGTGTAAAATAGGGTGTTCGGTTTGGCGCGCTTCACGGAAAAAGCAGGGCGGGGTTCCTCACTTGTGGCTCCAGTGGTGACGGTGGGAGACGACGAGGACGACGGCGGGCTAATGGAGGAGCGGAGGTGTGTGGTGAGGGGTGGAGCTCAGCCAAGCAAGGAGGAGGTTGTAGCGGCTATGGGGACTCACGGAAACCATTTTTGTGTTTTTGGGTTTGTGAGGGTTTGCATTTCAAATAAAAAGTGAGACTACTGGTAGCTGTATTCGGACAGAGGAGAGAGAGATTGGTTGGGGACAAAAATAAAGGGAGAGGGTTGTCCTTGTTTATTAACAATTGGGGCAACAAGTCAATCAGGGAGGGGGATTGAAAAAGGGTGATTTAGCCAAATGAGTGAAATAAAAACTAGAGAAGGGATGGTGTGAAATCAAATCAAGGGAGGGTAACACGCCAAACCAAAAGGAGAGGAGACAGAACTGTGGTTCCAAAATTCCCGAAATAATTATTCAGAAACCCGCTCTCTTGATCTTATCCCGGCTCAATCAAACAATGCTTCAAATCAAGAAGGTATCGACACCCGGAATTTATTTAGAATCTCGAGGCAGAAAGACGGAATCGTTTGTCAAAATTTCGAATTTAGGTCGGAATCCGTTCTAAGAGTTTCGAATTCGATTTATTAAAATGAGGGCGAGCTTTTTTTTTTTTTTTTTTTGAGAAATTTACGATTTAAAAATCAGAGCCTTTACAGTTAATATTAGGTTTTATTCAACTTTATTAGTTACTTACATGAGTTTTCCTCAATACATACTTTTATCGTATTCTAACAATAATTTCTTAGTTAATATAAGGTTTTATTAAACATTTGTAAGTTACTTATATGATTTTTCCTCAAAACATACTCTTATAGTATTCTAATAAGAATTTAGTAGTTAATATAAGGTTTTATTAAACATTTGTTATTTACTTATATGATTTTTCCTCAAAACATACTCATATAGTATTCTAATATGAATTTAGTAGTTAATATAGGGTTTTATTAAACATTTGTTAGTTACTTATATGATTTCTCCTCAAAAAATACTCTTATAGTATTCTAATATGAATTTAGTAGTTAATATAAGGTTTTATTCAACATTTGTTAGTTACTTATATGATTTTTCCTCAAAACATACTCATATAGTATTCTAATATGAATTTAGTAGTTAATATAAGGTTTTATTAAACATTTGTTAGTTATTTATATGATTTCTCCTCAAAACATACTCTTATAGTATTCTAATATATGAATTTAGTAGTTAATATTAGGTTTTATTCAACTTTGTTAGTTACTTACATGAGTTTTCTTCAAATCATACTTTTATCGTATTCTAACAATAATTTCTTAGTTAATATAAGGTTTTATTAAACATTTGTTAGTTAATTACATAGTTTTTCCTCAAAACATACTCTTATAGTATTCTAATAAGAATTTAGTAGTTAATATAAAGTTTTATTAAACATTTGTTATTTACTTATATGATTTTTCCTCAAAACATACTCATATAGTATTCTAATATGAATTTAGTAGTTAATATAAGGTTTTATTAAACATTCGTTATTATATGGTTTTTCCTCAAAACATACTCTTATAGTATTTTAGTAAGAATTTAGTAGTTAATATAAACTTTTATTAAACATTCGTTAGTTACTTATATGAGATTTCCTCAAAACATACTCTTATAGTATTGTAATAAGAATTTAGTAGTTAATTTAAGGTTTTATTAAAAAATTGTTAGTTAATTATATGATTTTTCCTCAAAACATACTCTTATAGTATTCTTATAAGAATTTATTAGTTAATATAAGGTTTTATTAAACATTTGTTATTTACTTATATGAGTTTTCCTCAAAACATACTCTTATAGTATTCTAATATGAATTTAGTAGTTAATATAAGGTTTTATTAAACATTTGTTAGTTACTTATATGATTTCTCCGGCAAAAAAAAATACTCTTATAGTATTCTAATATGAATTTAGTAGTTAATATAAGGTTTTATTCAACATTTGTTAGTTACTTATATGATTTCTCCAAAAAAACATACTTTTATCGTATTCTAACAACAATTTCTTAGTTAATATAAGGTTGTATTAAACATTTGTAAGTTACTTATATGATTTTTCCTCAAAACATAGTATTGTAGTATTCTAATAAGAATTTAGTAGTTAATATAAGGTTTTATTAAACATTTGTTATTTACTTATATGATTTTTCCTCAAAACATACTCATATAGTATTCCAATATGAGTTTAGTAGTTAACTAGTGTAATACCCGTACCTTCAAGACACGGGACCTTGATCCATTTTAATTTGAACATCATTTTATATATCTATATAATACTATATTGATATATATATATATATATATATATATATATATATATATATATATATATATATATATATATATATATATATATATATATATATATATATATATATCATTTTCAAAATTTGTTAAATCATTTTAATATGAATTTAGTTAATTATATGATTTTATCATTTTCAAAATTTATTGTTTACAACAATAAATTTTGAAAATTGTTAGTTAATTATATGATTTTTCCTCAAAACATACTCTTATATTATTCGTATAATAATTTCGTAGTTGATATAAGGTTTTATTAAACATTTGTTATTTACTTATATGAGTTTTCCTCAAAACATACTCTTATAGTATTCTAATATGAATTTAGTAGTTAATATAAGGTTTTATTAAACATTTTTTAGTTATTTATATGATTTTTCCTCAAAACATACTCTTATAGTATTCTAATAAGAATTTAGTAGTTAATATAAAGTTTTATTAAACATTCGTTAGTTATTTATATGAAATTTCATTAAAACATACTCTTATAGTATTCAAATAAAAATTTAGTAGTTAATATAAGGTTTTATTAAAAATTTGATAGTTACTTATATGATTTTTCGTCAAAACATACTCTTATAGTATTCTAATAAGAATTTAGTAGTTAATATAAGGTTTTATTAAACATTTGTTAGTTAATTATATGGTTTTTCCTCAAAACATACTCTTATAGTATTCTAATAAGAATTTAGTAGTTAATATAAGGTTTTATTAAATATTTGTTATTTACTTATATGAGTTTTCCTCAAAATATAATCTTATAGTATTTTAATATGAATTTAGTAGTTAATATAAGGTTTTATTAAACATTTCTTAGTTCTGAATTAGTAAATATATAGATGGGTAGAGAAGGCAAGAGTAACAAAATACGCTAGACCAAACAACTGGTCTAACGGTAAAAAATACTACGAAACCACATGTTTTAATTCGCACACTACCCACCACCAAATTCATCACACAAAAGTCAAACTCCCAACTACGTAAGACCCACTCGGCCTTTCAAACTCCCAACAAATTCAAATCCCACAATATTGCCCCACAATATACAATAATAACCGGACAAATGTACACATACGTCATGTGTATGTGTACATGTGTACAATTCTATATCACTAATAGATTTTTGATACGTGTATTTAAATGTTTTTAAAAATTTTCAAAAAGTCATAATTAATATAATTGTCTAAAGATAAAAACTGTAAATATTTTGAAATTGAAACCGTTAATTTTCAACTATATATATTTTTTTATAATTGATGATCCATATTTAATAATAAATTCATTTATTTACATGCGATATTTAATAATAAAATTTATTTATCATTTCGAATCATTATCATTTATAAAGATTAATTAAGTTGTTAATATTTTTTATAATTGATGATCCATATAAGAATATAAATAAAGATTAAATTTTTTAATTGGAACAAAAAAATTCATAAATCACTGATTAGATCTATAACACTCATTTTTTTTACCTTGCATACTTGGATAGTTGAATGTATATCGTTATTCTAATCCTCATACAAATTAATCCTTGTACAATACTCTGTAATAAATAAATAAATAAATAAAAGATTTTTATAAAAATAAATTAATAAAGTAAGTAGGCAGACCACCTCCGCACGCTACCACCTGCAACAAGGGTCACACGCCTACACACCTCCCCACCATAGGAGCAGTTACACACGTCTTCAACCTGAGACAAAACCACGAACTCGCCCCCACTGTTCATCCGGGCCGGGAAGAGGACTCCGCCACCGTTCAACCGCCGGAAGCAACGCAGTCAGCACAATCTCTATAAAAGTGCTCGCCGGACGGAAAAAGGAAAACGGAGCACCGACACGACACCCAAATGAAAAGCCGGACACCAGTGCCAACAAAACCCAGGCAAAACCGCACCCAGATCTCCGACCAGGCCAAGCACCGCCCCAAACGCACCTCTCAAACCCACCAACCACAACCACCCGGAGTTTAGCACAAATTCGAAGAATAAGGGGCAGGAGAAGGGGAGGAAAGGCAAGCCGGAGAAGCCCCACCCCCGTCGGAGGAGAAAAACCACACAGCCGCACAACTTCGCACCAGTCCCGACCCGGGAGGAGGACGCATGGAAGGAGCTCGGATAGACCCGGAGGGGCCCAGGTGTAGCAGCCCCCACCCCACAGATCCCCGCACCCAAACCCACAACCCACCACCTTCAACCCAGTCGGAACCGAAGCAAACACAACATCTCCATCCAGATCCGGCAGGAGAAAACACCAAGCCGACACCACCCACCCACGGGACACACGCACCAGCAGCGACGCGCCGATCCAGGACCGGCCATAACTTCAGCCACGACTCAACTGGACCATCCCAAGGCCACCCACCACCAGTCCGGCAACCATACGTGAGCGCTAGAATCGAGAAGGGCCTCCAATTCCTAGATCTGAACGGACAGCGCACCGTGGGAGGGAAGGAGAGAGCAGAAATCGGCCAAACCCACCAGATCCGGCCCACGACCACCCACAATCCCCTCGAACGGTCGGATGAGAGCCGGGAAAACATTTCTTAGTTACTTATATGATTTTTCCTCAAAACATTATCTTAAAGTATTTTAATAACAATTTAGGAGTTAATATAAAGTTTTATTAAACATTCGTTAGTTACTTATATTAGATTTCCTCAAAACATACTCTTATAGTATTCAAATATAAATTTAGTAGTTAATATAAGGTTTTATTAAAAATTTGTTAGTTAATTATATGATTTTTGGTCAAAACATATTCTTATAGTATTCTAATAAGAATTTAGTAATTAATATAAAGTTTATTAAACATTTGTTAGTTAATTATTTTATTTTTCCTCAAAACATACTCTTATAGTATTCTAATAAGAATTTAGTAGTTAATATAAGGTTTTAATAAACATTTGTTATTTACTTATATGAGTTTTCCTCAAAACATAATCTTATAGTATTCTAATATGAATTTAGTAGTTAATATAAGGTTTTATTAAACATTTCTTAGTTAATTATATGATTTTTCCTCAAAACATACTCTTATAGTATTCTAATAAGAATTTAGTAGTTAATATAAAGTTTTATTAAACATTCGTTAGTTACTAATATGAGATTTCCTCAAAACATACTCTTATAGTATTCAAATATAAATTTAGTAGTTAATATAAGGTTTTATTAAAAATTTGTTAGTTACTTATATGATTTTTCGTCAAAACATACTCTTATAGTATTCTAATAAGAATTTAGTAGTTAATATAATATTTTATTAAACATTTGTTATTTACTTATATGATTTTTCCTCAAAACATACTTTTTATAGTATTCTAATATGAATTTAGTAGTTATTATAAGGTTTTATTAAAAATTTGTTAGTTACTTATTTGATTTCTCCTCAAAACATACTCTTATAGTATTCTAATATAAATTTAGTAGTTAATATAAGGTTTTATTAAACATTTGTTAGTTACTTATATGATTTCTCCTTAAAACATACTCTTATAGTATTCTAATAATAATTTAGTAGTTAATAAAAGGTTTTATTAAACATTTGTTAGCTAATTATATGGTTTTTCCTCAAAACATACTCTTATAGTATTTTAATAACAATTTAGTAGTTAATATAAGGTTTTATTAAACATTTGTTATTTACTTATATAATTTTTCCTCAAAACATACTCATATAGTATTCTAATATGAATTTAGTAGTTAATATAAGGTTTTATTAAAAATTTGTTAGTTACTTATTTGATTTCTCCTCAAAACATACTCTTATAGTATTCTAATATAAATTTAGTAGTTAATATAAGGTTTTATTAAACATTTGTTAGTTACTTATATGATTTCTCCTTAAAACATACTCTTATAGTATTCTAATAATAATTTAGTAGTTAATATAAGGTTTTATTAAACATTTGTTAGCTAATTATATGGTTTTTCCTCAAAACATACTCTTATAGTATTTTAATAACAATTTAGTAGTTAATATAAGGTTTTATTAAACATTTGTTATTTACTTATATGATTTTTCCTCAAAACATACTCATATAGTATTCTAATATGAATTTAGTAGTTAATATAAGGTTTTATTAAACATTTGTTAGTTATTTATATGATTTCTCCTCAAAACATACTCTTATAGTATTCTAATATGAATTTAGTTGTTAATATAAGGTTTTATTAAACATTTGTTTTTTACTTATATGATTTCTCCTCAAAACATACTCTTATAATATTCTAATATGAATTTAGTAGTAATTGTTAGGATTTATTCAATATTTGTTAGTTACTTACATGAGTTTTCCTCAAAACATACTTTTATCGTATTTTAACAATAATTTCTTAGTTAATATGAGGTTTTATTAAATATTTGTAAGTTACTTATATGATTTTTCCTTAAAACATACTTTTATAGTATTCTAATAAGAATTTAGTAGTTAATATAAGGTTTTATTAAATATTTATTATTTACTTATATGATTTTTCCTCAAAACATACTCATATATTATTCTAATATGAATTTAGTAGTTAATATAAGGTTTTATTCAACATTTGTTAGTTACTTACATGAGTTTTCCTCAAAACATACTTTTATCGTATTCTAACAACAATTTATGTAACGGCCCAGAATTATGATTTCCGGGTTACGTTTCAAGGGATGAAATCCCTTGTTCGGATCTTGCAATCCAAGTACGGGTCGAGGTTTCAAACTCATTTTAAGATTAGTAAAAAGAGGGATTTCAAACCCTAAACACCTCGAAGGGCCGTTGGGTACCCTTAACCTGCCTTAAGGCTATGTCGCGAAATCCATTTCAACGGAAGTAAAGCGAAAATAAAGTAAAGACACAAGTGCCACGACAGAGCCGGGTGAAAACCAAATCATGAGTGAGTAATTACCATTTTTCTAAGTTAGGGTATTAGCCAGATTCTTCGATTCGCCAAAAGAGAACCCCGTCATATAGACATCGAGCATTCAAAATCTGTAGAAAATACCTTAAAAAAAAGAACGGGGAAAGGAGTCAGATCGAGCCACTCATGCGGGACCGACAGTCCTCGCTGAGGCCACATAGTATGTGCTATACCTACTAAAGATGCTCTAATGCAGTACGAAAGTCAAACACACTAGCATGCTCCTAGTTATAATAATGTGCAGAAATATTGTAAAGGGCCCAAGACAATACCAAGTGGCATATCCCTCTCCTACCTCCACCCCCTTCCGATAGGGCGGAGACTGGTCAGCTCGTGAATGCATTCCATCATAATCGGGCGGCACGCATGCCTAACCCGCTCCACAATAAAGCCCGCAGGTATCTCATAATATAAGGAAGTTCATGACTCGATTGACTCAGGGTACCCGATGAGGCTGGGGTACCCTATGACCCTAGCAAAGACTCTAGGACTATCACAGATAACGACCGTTCTGCTTCAAACGCATAAAGTAAGCAGATGCTCATTCAATTAGTGCAACCTAAACAGGATACTACATGGCATGCTTGTATGCATATGCAACACCTAGCATAAAATGCAACAACATGCATGAATGTCCAACCTGAGTAAGCTCCTAGGGAACTTACCTGAAGATGCAGAATAACAAGATAACACAAGCAAGGGCCCAATGCAAGTCCAGAGTATAGTCCAATAGCAATACACACCTATCATCAAGTCATTGCCATAAGCCGACGGACCAACATTCATACTCGCACATAACCCAAGTTCTGAACATGTTCAAAACCAACCGATAGTAAAACTATTTCCAAAACCCTTCCGATACGATCGGCATCAACCAAAACTATTTAATCAACACCATCGATAGATCTCGCCAACAATATTTCCAAACTGATTTCCCAAAGTTTTCCAAACTCTTAAATATCAAGTTGAGTCAACTCATATTCAAAACATTTTCTCAAATCATAATTGGCCAAAACCCATTTATAAAATATTAAATCTTTAATCAACTTGTAAATTTATACCATTCAAGTAATTCTGGCATTTTTATTTCAAAACCTAAAACCCTTTAGATAGTTTACCAAATTGTATATTAAACTAAAATAAACACCAAACCATATTTATAGATTAACAACGGTGGATCCTCCCATAATTTCCAAGGTCACATATTTACCCATCATAAAATACATAGTTCAATAATATTATTTTAAACACTTTAAAATGGATAATCAAAATTTCATAAAATATATTTCTTAAAAGCCGAATAAATATAATAATTATTATTATGATGAAACTAACAACAATTAAGTAGTAGCATGCCGTATAACATATCCTAAAACAACAACCAAAACCATAATAATAAAAGTTAGAACCCAACCCACACAAATAACCCGGAAGAAGCCCAAGGATAAAGCCCAACCCGGATACCCTTACCTCTCCTAATTCAATACCCACACCCAAGATGATATAACCCGGTTGATAGAATGGATCCGGCCTAGCCCAAAGAAAAGAAAAGGAGCTTACCCTCAACCTCAGAAATGGAACAAAGCACCGGACAACGTCAACGGAAATCGGAAGAGGAGGAAGGAAAGAATCCCTGCCTCACCGACGATCTAGCTCCTACACCGCTTCCCTCAAGTTCACTCCCAGAAAACCCGACCAATAGAAGAAGGAGACGAAACCGAACAACAAGAGAGTAGATCCGAGTTCTCACCGAGATTCGTCATGCCCGGAAAGCGCTCGTCGGGGCTCGATACGACCTCCTCGGTGTCGGAATCAGGTAGATCTTGGCCTAGGGAGGATGGAATGAACTCAAAGGTCGACCTTTACACGATTTGGAGTGTTTAATAGAGAAAGAGAAGGAGGAATTCTCACCGGTGGTCTTCGATCAGGAAACAGGGGAGGAGGAGGAACACGGCGCTGGGAGGCGGTGGCCCCGGGCTCCTGGGCGTCGGGCTCGGCTTCGTCGGACATCGGGGGTCAGACACGGCGCGTCGAGGAAGACGATGGAGGTGCTACTTCTGCTGCCCGTCGGGAAAGGAAGGAAACGGAGGTCGTGGTGCTCAGATTCGACCCGAGGTGCGCTCTGGCAAAACAGACGACGGGGAGGACGCCTGGTGCTGCAGAACAGGGGTGGTGTCGGGAGATGCTCAGCGGCGCTCTGTGATGCTCTCGGGGGTTCTCACTGACATCCTCGGCTTCTTCTAAGCTTGGTTCCAGGGTCTGTTTGTGAGGGAGGGAACAAATGGAGATGGGTTTCCTGCGGTTCAGAGAGAGCGAAGAGATGGAGAGGGAGAACTGAGGATCTGTGAAGTGGTTTGTGGGTTTGGGAATGAATCAAACAATTGGTGTTTTCAAAATTGAAATGGAGGATAGGAGAGCTGTCACGTGAGGCTCAGAAGGGAGAAAGAGGCGTGCCTATGCTGCTGCTACTACCGAACAAAAGAGGGAAAAGAGAGCCTTGCACCATAGCCAAAAACAGGTGTGTGGTTTAGCCTCAAATGGAAAGAAGAAAATCAGTTGGCATGTGATTCTGCAGCTCCGAAATTGAAATAGGGAGGGGGAAGAAATGAAGTAAGAATGGTCCCTATTAGTCCCAATTAAAATTCTACCCGGAAACAATCTTGAAACCCGTTCTCTCGACGTTATCTCGACGCGTTTAAAATACTTCTCAATTTTCCAAATTCCAATTTAATAAATGGAATCTGAACATTATTTTCCAATTTTTTCGGTATATAAAAGTATAGTACAACATATTTTAAATTTCAAATTAATTAATGTCGGAACTTGTTTCGAAAGATTTAGAATAAATCCAATAGCTCACGGACAGAAATTTCAAATCTCCTGAATCTTAGAAATCGGAATGATTATAAATCACTATTTTAATAATTTAATATTCTAAAATTTCCCGCATTTACATCATCTACCTCTAAAAACAAGTCTCGTCCCCGAGACTAAAATCACTCTAAAACATGGGGATGAAGTTTTAAATTGGTGAGTCCAAGGATCATGTCATTGATTCTGTAAGCATTCCATAGGGCCCGTATGAGATCCCTACAGTACCCTTGACGTGATCATAATATTTCCAATTGGTCGTAGCAAGTATGCGATATGGGCCCTTATCACATTCTTACTCCGACTTTTCGGTTATATCATAACTCGAAAAGCAATCATAACGTGTCTACTAGGTCTTAGCAAGCATTCTATATGCGCCCCTATAAAATGCTTGTATCCACTTCGTGAGTCGTTATAATATAAAACCGGGTTTGAAAAGTTTCAAAAGGAATTCCGCAATTGAAAAAGATTAGCCTCGAAATCGTTGAAACCCTCGATAGCGTTTATTCTTTAAAAACCAGTTATTTTCTTTCTATATCGTTCAAAATCTTCAAATCCGACGTTTAACTAAGAACTTTGCACCAAACAAGTCAAATCCCTTCAACTCAAGATTTCGTCAAAATCTCCCAAAACCAAATCAGTTTCCCACTTATCAATCAATCAAATTTAGAAATCAGGAGGTGGAATCATCCACCTCTAAGGGCTAATCTCATATTCTCTTCCTAGTTTCCATAATCAAAACAATTTATCAGTCTCAATTCAAGCAAGCTTCACAACCATAAGAATGCATAATCAAATAACCAACCAATCTCCAATCAGTACATCATATGACAAGTCTCAAATATATGCCAACACAGTGCCACAAGGTCACATCAACATCTCTACATCCTACTATGGGTCATAATACGCATCTCAACCACATAACAAATTCATAATAAACCTCTCGACATCACATCAGAAGTCATAAAAGTATCACCTCATCATAGAGTCAACGAACCAAAACTCATTGTCAACACATCAACACAACAAAATCATGCCATTAAGATTCAGCAAAAGGGGAGGTCAAGCAACATATCAATCATCGAATGTCAGTATACTCACCAGACATCATCTTAACTCATCACAACGCCATGTAGCGATCATTTAGTAATCAGACGTCATTATCTCATATATATATATATAAATCATATTCATTTTGAAAGCCATATTCGTGATGTAACATATCCATAAGCATGCTTGCTAAACATATAATACAACATCATGTTTACTACCACATAATATAACATCATGCTTTCACATAATAACACATCATTATCTCGTATATCATATCACAACACATCCTAACATGCTCCTAAAACAACATAGCAGAGCAACAATATATCATGATAACATTTGTCACTACCAACTAGATTTCAATATTGCATAACAACATGTAATATCATTCTGTATCAGATTTTATCATGGTCGCTATCTAACGTCATGCCATTAGATATGAATAAATCACATAAGCAAGAGAATCATACCAGTCAAAATAAAACACAATCCCAACTCACCCATCTCCTCTTTCAAGCCAAGACTAATCCTCTCCCAGACTCGCCAACGTCAACTCAGACAAAAATTCCCCAAAGAAATCCCAATTCATCTCAATGCTCAAATCTCGCCCCTCCTTCCGCCAAGCACTACCACACCATCCACCTCTAAGAATCCAACTCCTACTTCTAAGTTCACTCCCCAGTACTCTCTAATACCATGTCCCCGATTTTCACGAGCCCTTCCTTACACTCCTCGTACTACCCGAAACATCTCAAACATCACCTGGAAGCTCATCAGAACCCCCCAACATTGCCTCCCATAAATCTCAAAGCTCACTCAGTCTTACCTAATCCAACATCCCTTTCTCGCGACTCACCTCCTAATACCATCGATCACCCCAACTACCCAAGATTCTTTCACCACTCTCCAACCACGTTACCAAATGACCTCACCCACAGGTTTAAGGAAGGAGCAATCATGCAAATCATCAAACATAAGGTCTACATCATATCAACTAGCATTTATATCAATAGCATCATTAGTTCAGCATTAAACATTGCAACTGCGTCGATAAATCTCAATTTACCGTCATGCTCAATCATTATTACAAATCATCATATATGCACATAATCAAGTCAAGCTAGCAAGTTTCGTTATAATCTTATCTAATAGACAGTTCAGGTTTCTCAATATATTTAGTTCACATTTTACAAGCAAAGGAATTCAATCATGCTTAGCAACTTAGCATAGAAACATGTCAAGACATTATGGTACACGAGATATATAAGTCATCAAATCATATCATCATAGACAACAGGCAGTCAAACAACGGTCATCATCAAGTTAGCACATCAACACATGAATCTCATTGCCAGGTCATTGCGATATCATCGTCAACAAGTTCAAAAGGATTAGCAATTCGAACGGAGAACACTCCTGCTTGCAAGCCCTATCGTACTCTGCCACTATAATTCCCAATGCGTGCCCATTCCGCCGACATCGTTGATTCTGAGGCCCGTGGGTTATGGGCCCACGCTTCCGCTGCACTGCTCTATCGCTATCTAACTTCTCGTTCCCTTTTCCATACGGTCGCTCGTCCGATGTATCGCACAAAAGTCTAAGTTAGAGGAGATAGGGAAGTGACAGGGACGGACAACCCAATGTTCATCTCAGAGACAAACACACACCAATACTAAAGATGACAAAACTAACGACAAGACTCTGACCCGGGAATAGCAACAACGCCCTTATGGAAGTCTATTAGGTTACAATTGTGACAAGCAAACACAAATTCATCATGGGGCATATCAATCATATTAATCCACTCTAACATGTACCTATCTCAAGGAGAACGACATGCATATTCAATCCAAAAGACATAATCGAATTCTACACGAATGCATGTGAAATACACTAATAGCCTTTTATTCCAGGGAAGCAGATATGTCTAGCAATTTCAAATAAGATATGCGGAGCCAGTAATGGTCATGCATGGCTTAACGAGGATGAAAAACATCATGTATATGAACAATGCACGAGCATGAAAACAAATGAGTCCAAACATAGCATGACAAGGTACATCATAAAAATCAAACTAAGCGTCATATGAGGGTACATAGGAACGACATGACAATTATCACATCTAGCAACAAGGATCATATAATAGGTTGAGAACGACATGTAATCATATGACGAGATACATTTAAAGGCATAAGTAATACATGGTATTAGCGATACATGATAAGACATAGGCATAGTCAAGAGTGGTTTAAATGAATTCAACATAATGTTCATGAAGGATGAAGCATCCTTACAAGGTAACAAAGAGAACATCACCGTGATAGATTCTAAGCATGCTAGGAAGGAATAGTCATTGAGGCACATAAATTAGTACAATAATTATCACATTACGGACAAGAATGTTCACGTAATAAACAAGCATGACAAGTCACCATTGAGCGGGTCATTTTAGAAATCATAAGCTCTATAGGATATTAACAACACGTATCAAACAGGAATACAATCAAAATACTTCGACTGGGTCCATTCTAACATTCATGTGTCATGCGTATGTTAAATCATGATATAGCGTGGTGTGTGACCATGTGAGGTGTCAAGTCGTACATTAATGCAAGCATGAGAAGATGGCACAGAATAATAGGGAAATACCACCAAGCGATAACAGGTAAGCATGCTAGGATTAACCATCACGGGAAGCAAGTCGATCATCAAGTTCAACATCAATCTAATCAGGATGGGCAAAACATCTTAAGAGGGTAGGAAGAGGGAAGAATCACACTATCAGGGACCTGACTCAGGGGGTAAATTCAGCGATAATGTCGGTAAGATATAAATGCGTACAAGTCACAACTAAGGGTCCTACATGATGCTAAAGGCTCATCATGACGTACGATACATGCATGCAACTAATCATGACGACGCATAAGAGATCACTCACTCACATTCCAACGATATAGAAGTATGAGAAAAGTTTAACACAAGTCCAAATAATGGGCAATATGACTAGAATACGAGGACATGAGCTCAACCCAACACATACTAGGATAACATGCATTCATCAAGACTCAATTATACCACACATTCTCCATCCAACACAAGTAATCACACAACAATACAAATTGCAAAACAACCAACGTTAATTAATCTGACGAATACAGAACAGATGGACATGCTATAGATTCTTGTCACAAAAGGTATGATAATCATCAAGGCCTTATTAGTTAACATGCTAATGAGATCATTTACGGGCATTCATCCGAGGAAAGTTGATCACACTATCATAAACCTAGTAGAGTAAAATCATGCAGATTCATTTCATGCAGCTCACACTTCCATTCAGTCCTACGATCAATATGCCAAGACATAACAGAAGACCTAAGTAATGTAACCAATCATAGCTACAACAACATGAGTAGCTCTTTACCAATGGTCATTCGCAGGGTATATGCCAAAGATTACAGAATTATGTCATGGAATTCAAAGTGAGTCACGATTACAATCGGACAGAGATCCCTAAGGGCAATCATTGACTTTTCCCAACCGACTCATCACCCCTCTTTTCCGTGGGACTCCGATACGACTCTTCATGGCAAAGAGACATTGGTTGATCATCATAAGAATAAGGAAGAACATCCCTAGAAACACCTTACTTTTGACTCAAAGTGACATCCAGAACTTTCAATACTCACTCAGACAATCTTAATACCCGACCATGAGTCCCGACACAATGTGTTTACCAACCCAATTTCCCGTGAAAGATACTGACAATTGGGAAAATGATTCGATAGAACCAAAAAAAAAGAAGTGGTTGACATAGTAGAAGGGGTCGTTCCACACAAGCTAGGCTTGACCATAGGGAAATAAAGGATACTCCCGCTATCCCGTTTGCACAGATAATTCAATACATATTTAATTGTTAAGCATACCAAATCAGATCTCTAGCATAGCAAGTATTCCACACAGAATCAGTTAATAACACTCATAATGATCTTCTTTGAGTCTCCCAACCCATCTGTAAAGAACAAGCTGATACTTTGCCTATTGTTCCCAACTACACCCAATAGGGGTGGTTTAACGCCTTTATTACCCACTCGTGTTCCCGTTTGGTCAGTTTTCCTCTTTTATTACAAGTCAAGTTCATTACTTATTCCAATTCTGGTTAGGCCTCTTAAATTCATTTTGCCCTTCTTAAAATCCTTTCAAATACTTTGAAATTCATGGGCGGTTTTCCAAAAACATACACTCGACCCTTGCGTACCCGAATTGCACAACCTCAGCTCTGATACCATCTTTGTAACGGCCCAGAATTATGATTTCCGGGTTACGTTTCAAGGGATGAAACCCCTTGTTCGGATCTTGCAATCCAGGTACGGGTCGAGGTTTCAAACTCATTTTAATATTAGTAAAAAGAGGGATTTCAAACCCTAAACACCTCGAAGGGCCGTTGGGTACCCTTAACCTGCCTTAAGGCTATGTCGCAAAATCCATTTCAACGGAAGTAAAGCGGAAATAAAGTAAAGACACAAGTGCCACGGCAGATCCGGGTGAAAACCAAATCATGAGTGAGTAATTACCATTTTTCTAAGTTAGGGTATTAGCCAGATTCTTCGATTCGCCAAAAGAGAACCCCGTCATATAGACATCGAGCATTCAAAATCTGCAGAAAATACCTTAAAAAAAGAACGGGGAAAGGAGTCAGATCGAGCCACTCATGCGGGACCGGTAGTCCTCGCTGAGGCCACATAGTATGTGTTATACCTAGTAAAGATGTTCTAATGCAGTACGAAAGTCAAACACACTAGCATGCTCCTAGTTATAATAATGTGCAGAAATACTGTAAAGGGCCCAAGACAATACCAAGTGGCATATCCCTCTCCTACCTCCATCCCCTTCCGATAGGGCGGAGACTGGCGAGCTCGTGAATGCATTCCATCATAATCGGGCGGCACGCATGCCTAACCCGCTCCACAATAAAGCCCGCAGGCATCTCATAATATAAGGAAGTTCATGACTCGATTGACTCAGGGTACCCGATGAGGCTAGGGTACCCTATGACCCTAGCAAAGACTCAAGGACTATCACAGATAACGACCGTTCTGTTTCAAACGCATAAAGTAAGCAGATGCTCATTCAATTAGTGCAACCTAAACAGGATACTACATGGCATGCTTGTATGCATATGCAACACCTAACATAAAATGCAACAACAGGCATGAATGTCCAACCTGAGTAAGCCCCTAGGGAACTTACCTGAAGATGCAGAACAGCAAGATAACACAAGCAAGGGCCCCATGCAAGTCCAGAGTATAATCCAATAGCAATACACACCTATCATCAAGTCATTGCCATAAGCCAACGGACCAACATTCATACTCGCACAAAACCCAAGTTCTCAACATGTTCAAAACCAACCGATAGTAAAACTATTTCCAAAACCCTTCCGATACGATCAGCATCAACCAAAACTATTTAATCAACACCATCGATAGATCTCGCCAACAATATTTCCAAACTGATTTCCCAAAGTTTTCCAAACTCTTAAATATCAAGTTGAGTCAACTCATATTCAAAACATTTTCTCAAATCATAATTTGCCAAAACCCATTTATAAAATATTAAATCTTTAATCAACTTGTAAATTTATACCATTCAAGTAATTCCGATATTTTTATTTCAAAACCTAAAACCCTTTAGATAGTTTACCAAATTGTATATTAAACTAAAATAAACACCAAACCATATTTATAGATTAACAACGGTGGATCCTCCCATAATTTCCAAGGTCACATATTTACCCATCATAAAATACATAGTTCAATAATATTATTTTAAACACTTTAAAATGGATAATCAAAATTTCATAAAATATATTTCTTAAAAGCCGAATAAATATAATAATTATTATTATGATGAAACTAACAACAATTAAGTAGTAGCATGCCGTATAACATATCCTAAAACAACAACCAAAACCATAATAATAAAAGTTAGAACCCAGCCCACACAAATAACCCGGAAGAAGCCCAAGGATAAAGCCCAACCCGGATACCCTTACCTCTCCTAATTCAATACCCACACCCAAGATGATATAACCCGGTGGAGAGAATGGATCCGGACCACCCCTAAGAAATCCCTGCCTCACCGACGACCTAGCTCCAACACCGCTTCCCTCAAGTTATCTCCCAGAAAACCCGACCAATAGAAGAAGGAGACGAAGCCGAACAACAAGAGAGGAGATCCGAGTTCTCACCGAGATTCGTCATGCCCGGAAAGCGCTCGTCGGGGCTCGATACGACCTCCTTCGTGCCGGAATCAGGTAGATCTTGGCCTAGGGAGGATGGAATGAACTCAAAGGTCTACCTTTACATGATTTGGAGTGTTTAATAGAGAAAGAGAAGGAGGAATTCTCACCGGTGGTCTTCGATCAGGAAACAGGGGAGGAGGAGGAAGACGGCGCTGGGCGGCGGTGGCCCCGGGCTCCTGGGCGTCGGGCTCGGCTTCGTCGGACATCGGGGGTCGGATACGGCACGTCGAGTAAGACGATGGAGGTGCTGCTTCTGCTGCCCATCGGGAAAGGAAGGAAACGGAGGTCGTGGTGCTCAGATTCGACCCGAGGTGCGCTCCGGTAAAACAGACGACGGGGAGGACGCCTGGTGCTGCAGAACAGGGGTGGTGTCAGGAGATGCTCAACGGCACTCTGTGATGCTCTCGGGGGTGCTCACTGACATCCTCGGCTTCTTCTAAGCTTGGTTCCAGGGTCTGTTTGTGAGGTAGGGAACAAATGGAGATGGGTTTCTTGCGGTTCAGAGAGAGCGAAGAGATGGAGAGGGAGAACTGAGGATCTGTGAAGTGGTTTGTGGGTTTAGGAATGAATCAGACAATTGGTGTTTTCAAAATTGAAATGGAGTGTAACGGCCCAGAATTATGATTTCCGGGTTACGTTTCAAGGGATAAAACCCATTGTTCGGATCTTGCAATCCAGCTACGGGCCGAGGTTTCAAACTCATTTTTAAGGTCAATAATAAAGAGGGATTTTGAACCCTAAAAGTATCGTAGGGTCGTTGGGTACTGTAAAGACCGAAAATTTTAATTATGATTAATTAAGATTTAATTAATTTCCGAGGGATAATTCGATCAATTATCCTTCTTTTGACGATTTTGAAAACCCAGAAAAAAAAAATTATTTATGACATATTTTATATGGAAAGAGGATTACAATTCCAATCTATTAGAATTCGTATGATAATTTTCCGAGAAATATTAGTGAGGCAAAAGCCTTGTCATCCGTTTATTTCGGTAATTTTCGTAACTTGTCGCGACATTTCGGGACGTTGTTTTAACATTAAATTGCTGCTCAAACCACCCCATTTCAGCCCTTTATATGATCAAATATGAGCCATATATTTTTGCATTAAACAAACAAAAGCCATGTTGGATGAATGACTTGTTCCTATTTGGCCACTATTCTACCTAAACCTTACCAACTCCTTGACCAACCTTGGCTTCACCTTTTGGCTCTCTTAAAGACACATTTTTGGCCTCATTAAGCCACTTCACATGCCAAAAATCAGAGAGAAAAGAAGAAGGAAAGAAAGAAAAAGAAAGAGAGAAAGAAAGAGAGAGCAAGTTGCCCTAGCAACCTTGCCAACTTCAAACCACCATAACTCCCTCCTCACTCAAGCTTTTTGGCTGATTCTTGAAGCCAAATATCCAAAAAAGAGAGGCCTTTCCAAACATAGTGAGTTCACAAAAATCCAGTCCCATTAAGCCACCCGTTGAGCCCCGTTTCCGAGCCAGCTGTGCTGAGCCCTTTGTGTCCTTGAGGTTTTCAAGTGTGTTTGGGTGAGTCTTGGTTTCCTCCCCTTCAAATATGATTTTATACTTGTTTTAAAACTAATTTTGAAGGTTTTTGTCTAAGAATTCCTTTTATGTTTTGGTTTGGATTTGTCAAAAATGCTAGGTGTTTGGCGCAAGGTCCCGAGAAGCTTGGAGGGGTAATTTGGTCTTTTTCAAGAGAGGCTTCGAGGGTAATCTCTCATCCACCTTCCCCTCTATAGGTTAGGATCCTTATGTGTAAATTAGGGCTTAGGAAGTGGAGCCTCTATGTGTTTTTGGTTGCGATTTGTAGCAAACGTCACAACAACAAAATGGATATATGTGCCTCTGTAATTTGGACTTTATTTCCAATCCAACGGTCTGATTCGACTGAAATCTTAATATAATGTTCATGGGAATGTTATCTAACTGTCCTTTAAAAAGTAGGGCGATCCAACGGTTGGATCAAGAGTTATTATAATTTTAGTAACCCGTGTTTATAATGACTCGGTTAGAAAACTTGGTTAAGGGAATGCTAAGAATATGGCTAAATATGTGATGGCATAACCGAAACTTAGAGCATATAAAATACAGAAATGAAGTATACCCATAACTTGGCTTATGATCCGATAAGAAGAAAATCGATTATGTGATAATACGATATAGATTATAACTGGTTAAGTTCGGATCACTTAACCAAAGTGCGTAATCTATAGAATCGTGAACCTTATGTGGATGTATGTTGATTATTAGGTTGGGTACATTGCATTAGAATACCACCTAATGAAAGCTTAATGAAATTAATAGGCTCTTGTTGATTGGATCCTTGGTTGTGCACTTTATTGCTTACTTATTCTCCGGACTCCAGGTAAGTCCCCTGGACTTACTCATGATGGATTTATGTGATACTCTTTGTCTTATCGAGAGTCTTCATGCATCACGCGACCTAGTAACATGTTTAGGAATATAAACTGGTAATATGACGTAGGATGAACTTAGTAATTCCAATAATTCATATGTATGCTATGTGTCTATGGTAGGACGGCCGTCAAAATCTGAATAAATGACTTATACTCGATGGAACAAGAATGAAATGATGAGAGGCTTATGATGAGAAAGAATGAGTATGTTTGAGAAGGATGAGTATGTTTGAGAAGGATGAGTACGTTTGAGAAGATATTATGATGATGATGATGATTATGATGATGATACGGGCCCTTGTGTGTTTATTTCGCATTTATATATATCTATACACTTGCTTATGTGTTACATTTTAACATTCATGTAGTTTAAGTATGCCTCTTTATATGGCATTGAATGTGTATATTTCCGATGATTGACCCCGATTTATTTCTTGTTTTTAGATTCAGGTACCCCTTACCCGATATGACTTACTTATGTGGATGGTTGTCGGGACAGACCTTTTGGACGATTAGAGTGAGGGAGGCGCTTGACATTCGTACTCTTTTGCTCATACGTTTTATCGTTTTGACCCGGCGTGGCCGTGGCATTTTGTTGTATTTATGATTTTCGCTTTTGTTTCTGTTCGAAACGTTTTCGCGATAGCCTAGGACAGGTAAAGCCTCCAACGGGCTTACGATCTTTTCGGGGTTCGCAATCCCCATCTTTTGACAACTAAATCTTCCGCTTAAATGAACCTAATAATAACTTGTACTCGGTCGTAAGATCCAAAGCTCACAGAAGAAGATCAAACTTCTTCTATAACGTTCCTCGATAATCTAGTATTCCGAACCTTATTTACCTTCTAAGTAGGTTTATGGAGGTTAATTCGGGTACTTAAATTTCGGGTCGTTACAAAGTTGGTATCAGAGCCAAGGTTGTTCGACCTGAGTACGCACGAGTTAAAAATTAATTTTCAAAACCCGCCCACCGTTTTGGAAATTTTCAAGGATTTCGAAGTGTTTAAAGGGCAAAGATGAAAACCCTTTGGAAAATGACAATGTTTAGGATCTTTATAGACGAGAGATAGGATCGACGGGTAGAGACAAGGCGATAGGCATCCTTAGAGATGTAGAAGGGTTCGGGTAGACTGCCTAGCTTTTCCTTACAGACGGGCCTGGAAGACTCCAAGGGAGCAACCATGGTGGTTGGAGTAGGATAGGATTTAGAGGCGGGCTCGCCAAGCTATCCCTTGAAGGATAGCTATCTAGTTAGCTTCCGTGCGATATAAACTGTGCCTGCGGGCCATCCCCTTGAAGGGATGTAATTATGTGAAATGAATATGCCTGAGGGCCGTCTTCCTTGAAGAAGACGTTTTATTTAGTTGTATATTGAGTACACTTAAATGTCCAGTTGTCAGCATGGTCGACACCCGGATTAGTAGAGGACGCGGGAGACCACGTGGCCGAGGTCGTGGCCGCATTCTCGAGACAGAGACTGAGAATGAGACCGATGTTGAGGTCGAGATCCCCGGACAGCACGAGGGAGAGGCTGATAGGGAGCAGCAGGAATCAGCGATAGAGAGGGCATTACTTGCGTTGCTAGAGCGAGAGAGATCGGTTGGCGTCACCGACTGGGTGAAGAGACTATCACAGAGTAGCCCGCCTATCTTCGAGGCTAGACCAGAAGAGGATATCGAGCAGTTCTTCAGAGGACTCGAGGGAGTTTTCAACTTGATTGGAGTACCCGATGCGGAGAGACAGAGGCTTGCGGCTGGGCAGCTTAAAGGAGATGCTTATGACAGATGGCTTGTCTACTGTGATGATCGTACTGCATGGACCTACGAGGAGTTCAGGAAGTTGATGCTGAGAGAGTACTGTCCATCTGGGACACAAGAAGCACGAGAGGTTGCATTCTTCAGCACCCGCTATGACCCACGGCTATCTATTTCCGAGATTGTCTGCCAGTTCAAGAAGGAGCTCGTCTATTGTGGAAAGGTCTGTAACACCGACGAGATGCGCATCCACATGCTTTCTATGAGGCTTCCGCCAGACGTTCTTCTGATCTCTACCAACATGGAGGGAATGACATATGACAGATTTCCAGAGATGATCCCCCGCTATGTCCAGCAGCTACGTCTGACAGCTGCCACGTCTTCAGCTTTCCGCACTCCATCTGGCGGAAAGAGGCCACGACCCGCGGAGCACAGATTTGATAGGGGCCCAGGGAAGGGGCTAGCGAGAGGAGGATCGACTAGCGGGACCACTTGGGCCATTCCAGCTGTACCTGTATCATCCTACCACGAGGCTAGAGTGAGAGCTATTATCTGCCACAGCTGCCGCGAGGAGGGCCACTACCAGACAGACTGCCCTAGGAAGTTCATTTCCTGCTACACGCGTGGAGGGGTAGGACATCGTGCTATCATGTGCCCGCAGGGCGAGAGATCTTCAGTCACTCCTGTAGCTTCAGCTTTACGCCTTCCAGAGGCACTGAGACCCGCTCAGATTTCTTATGCACAGGGTCAGGGGAGGGGAACTCCCTCGGGAGCTGGCCGAGGAGATGGTAACTACGAAGGTGGCCGAGGAGACAACAGCTTTAGAGGAGGACGAGGCCGAGGTGGAGGTCGAGGTAGAGGTAGAGGAGGAGGTCGAGGCAGCCGAGGATCTTACCAGCATCAGCAGGCACAGTCGTCGGCAGGGTCGACAGGACTAGGCCAGGGCAGAGGTTCTGCATAGCTAGCAGCAATAGTTGTAGACACTCATTTCTTACCACCCCCGCCGCCCCGCGTGTTCCCGATGCGGAACAGTGATTCGACAGCTCCGACTTCCATAGGTACGATATCGTTTTGTGGCTCTACTCTTCGCATTTTGTTCGATACCGGGGCAACCCATTGCTTTATAGCAGATTCATGCGTAGCTAGATTTAAACTTGTATGTTCGATATGTCCCGCGTTAGTAGTGCGTATGGCGGATGAGGCTAGGGTTAGGACGGGGCGTGAGATCCTAGGATGCCCTATTCGGATAGGAGAGCGAGAGTGGCCCACTGGCTTGATAGTCATGCCACTGCGGACAGACGAGATGATCCTGGGAATGGATTTTATGAACTTCTACGGGGCAATCCTCAACCTGAGGACCCGTACAGTTTCCATCCTCGCGGAGGATGGGACTGAGCACGAGGTGTGGGGGGACGACCCCAAACGAAACGGAGCCCAGATCAGCGCCGTTCGAGCGGCGAGACTTCTAGACCAGGGATGCACGAGCTACTGGTGTTATGCTTTAGAGGTGGATGGCGAGCGACCCAGCCTGACAGATGTCCCCGTTGTTAGTGAGTTTGCTGACGTTTTACCAGACGAGCTACCAGGACTTCCGCCACAGCGAGATGTTGATTTCGCTATAAAGTTGGAGTCGGGCACCAGGCCGATTTCGAGGGTCCCGTACAGGATGGCGCCGACAGAGATGGCCGAGCTGAAGGCACAGTTGGAGGAGCTAGCTGGAAAGGGCTACATTAGGCCGAGTGCTTCGCCGTAAGGAGCACCAGTGTTGTTCGTGAAGAAGAAGGATGGGTCGTTGAGGCTATGCATAGATTACAGAGAGTTGAACCGGGCTACAATGAAGAACCGTTACCCGTTGCTGAGAATAGACAATTTGATGGATCAGCTGCAGGGAGCTGTCGTCTTCTTGAAGATAGATTTGCGTTCGGGTTATCACCAGCTGAGGGTGAAGGCAAAGGACATCCCGAAGACAGCCTTCGGGACTAGATACTGACATTACGAGTTTGTGGTTATGCCTTTCGGGCTAACCAACGCGCCAGCCGCCTTCATGGAGTTGATGAACAGGGTGTTCATCGATTTTCTTGACAGATTTGTGGTGGTATTTATCGACGACATCTTGATCTACTCAAGGAGCAGAGAAGAGCATGCTGAGCACCTGAGGATTGTGCTGAGGATTCTGCAGAAGCATAAACTGTTTGGGAAGTTTAGCAAGTGTGAGTTCTGGCTCTCCGAGGTGATGTTTCTTGGTCATGTTATATCCGCAACAGGGATATCAGTAGATGCATCGAAGGTTGATGCTATCATTGCTTGGGAGATCCCCAAGAACGTTAGAGACATCAGGTCTTTTCTAGGTTTGGCTAGCTATTACCGACGGTTCGTCGAGGGCTTTTCCAGCATAGCTAGGCCGATGACGCAGCTAACGAAGAAGGGAGTACCCTTCGAGTGGAGCCCGGCGTGCCATGCCATTTTTGATCTGCTGAAGGAGAAGTTGACATCCGCGCCAGTGTTAGCACTACCAGAAGGGACGGAGGACTTCGTAGTCTACACGAATGCTTCGAGTTCAGGTTTAGGTTGTGTTCTACAGCAGAGGGATCGGGTCATCGCTTACGCTTCACGCCAGCTGAAGCCAGGGGAGGAGTCATACCCCACGCATGATCTTGAGCTAGCCGCAGTGGTACATGCGCTCAAGATCTGGAGGCACTATCTGTATGGCACGTCAGTGAGGATCATGACCGATCACAAAAATCTGAAGTACATTTTCACGCAGAAGGAGCTGAACATGCGTCAGAGGAGGTGGCTGGAGTTGATCAAGGACTACGAGTTGGAGATTGAGTATCACCCGGGGAAGGCCAATGTGGTGGCCGACGCCTTGAGTCGGAAGACTCATCAGGAGATTATTTTGTCCAGATTGACGGCTCGACCTGAGTTGCAGCGGGATCTGATCAGTTGTGGGATAGAGGTCTGGTCACAGCGAGAGAGTGGACATCTGAGTTTCCTAGAGGTTCAGTCAGAGTTGATGGATGAGATTCGACGAGCGCAGACAGAGTGTCCGCAGATTGCCGATATCCGACAGCGCATGGCCCAAGGCCACTGTAGGTCTTTTACCGTCCGAGATGATGGGATGTTGATGTTGCAGGGACGAGTTGTTGTGCCTGATGTGCACAACCTGAAGCAGAAGATCATGATAGAGGCCCATTCCACTCCTTATTCGGTCCATCCGGGATCGAATAAGATGTACCAGGACTTGAGGAGGACGTTCTGGTGGCGTAGGATGAAGACTGACGTCGCTTTGTTTGTAGCGCGATGTCAGGTCTGCCAGCAGGTGCGGATAGAGCACCAGAAGCCCGGAGGGATGACACGATCACTTCCTGACCCTGTGTGGAAGTGGACGGATATCACGATGGACTTCGTGACAGGATTGAGGAGAGATGTACGAGGCTTTGATGCGATTTGGGTGGTGGTCGACAGGTTGACCAAGACCGCCCATTTCATTCCGATTCAGGAGACATGGCCTGTGTCTGATTTAGTCCGAGCTTTTATCCAGCATATAGTGAGGTTGCATGGGGTTCCCGAGAGGATAGTATATGATAGAGATGGCCGCTTCACTTCGAGATTCTGGAGGCAGGTGCACGAGGCTCTGGGGAGCAAGTTGCATTTCAGCACGGCCTATCACCCGCAGACGGACGGGCAGAGAGAGAGGACGATTCAGACGCTGGAGGATATGTTGAGGGCTTGTGTTTTGGAGTGGGGGAACCTTAGGGTTCGGCATCTTCCCCTAGTAGAGTTCTCGTACAACAACAGCTATCATTCATCGATCAAGATGGCTCCTTTTGAGGCGTTGTACGGGAGGCGATGCAAGTCGCCTATCTGTTGGGATGAGCCTGCAGACCGAGTGGGGACACTACCACAGTACGTGCAGGAGGTGACAGATCAGGTCAGACGGATCCGAGAGCATCTGAGGGTTGCGCACGACCGACAGAAGAAGTATGTTGATAAGCGCAGGATTGAGTTGGCCTTTGAGGTTGGACATCATGTCTGGTTGCGAGTGTCACCGACGAGAGGGATCCGACGATTCGGGATGAAGGGCAAACTGAGCCCTAGATATGTGGGCCCCTTTGAGATCCTCGAGCGAGTAGGAGAGGTTGCTTACAGAGTTGCCTTACCGCCTCGTTTGGCTGGTATACACGATGTCTTCTACGTGTCACAGCCGAGGAAGTACGAGCCAGATCCGAGTCACAGATTGGACTACTCCGGATTAGAGATAGCACCTGACCATACCTTTGTGGAGCATCCGATTGCTGTTCTTGACCGCCGGGTCAAGAAGCTGAGGCGTAGAGAGGTACCGTTGGTACTTATACAGTGGGCTAGGAGGAGCCCCGAGGAGGCTACTTGGGAGACAGAGGAGAGTCTACGGGCGAGCTATGGAGATGTATTAGATGAGTTGCTAGCGTCGTATGTACAACCACGGGCAGATACAGCTTTGACTGCGTGAGTGGCCGGTGAGTACCTGGGAGGGGGACCCTTAGCCGTACTATGTGTGATTGAGTGTTTACCTCTGTGACTGAGTGCGCGTTTTCTTTGATTGATATGCGTGGTGGGGCCCATGAGCGGTCCTACATGACGTGATTATCATTGATATGTGATACTTTATGATATATGACTGATATGATATCGTTATGATTATGTGATTGTTGTGAGTATGGTTGATAAATGATGGTATGTCGGAATATTGAACCTAGGAAAAGGAATAAGGCTTAGCCTTAGAGGTGGATGTTAATCCACCCTCTGTTTTGATTGAGTCGTAATGAGATCATATGTTTGATCCTTAGAGGTGGATTTTTGATCCACACTCCTGTTGGGAGAATAGAATGTCGGGAATCGGGTTTGAACTTTAGAGGTGGATGGCCACCTCTTGAGAGAGAACGTCGAGCGGAGTCTAGGCCAAGTCGTGTCGGGACGCCAACACCTTTTAATTGGAATTGATTCGAAAATGATTGAGTTTAAGCTTCCATGATCCGGGTAAGCTCATTGTGCTTCGAGAAGTCGATACGGATTTTTCGCGACGGCCATCGTGGAATTTTCGCTAAGACCTAGCGGTAGTGTGATGATTCTCTCGAGGTCTGATACTTTCGGGGTTGAGGCGAGATGTGACGAGGGCGCTCGTTCACATGCTCGGCAATGCCGTTCGAGATTATTACGATCGTGACAAAAGCATCATGAGATTCTTGGACGACGCATCCGAGATGATCGCGTGCCTTTTGTTCCGGTCCAAGGACTCAAAGTTTAACACCTTCTCCACCGGTTTGAATCTTTTTGGTCTCGGGGACGAGACTTGTTTTAGAGGTGGATGATTGTAAAGACCGAAAATTTTAATTATGATTAATTAATATTTAATTAATTTCCGAGGGATAATTCGATCAATTATCCTTCTTTTGACGATTTTGAAAACCCAGAAAAAAAAAAATTATTTATGACATATTTTATATGGAAAGAGGATTACAATTCCAATCTATTAGAATTCGTATGATAATTTTCCGAGAAATATTAGTGAGGCAAAAGCCTTGTCATCCGTTTATTTCGGTAATTTTCGTAACTTGTCGCGACATTTCGGGACGTTGTTTTAACATTAAATTGCTGCCCAAACCACCCCATTTCAGCCCTTTATATGATCAAATATGAGCCAAATATTTTTGCATTAAACAAATAAAAGCCATGTTGGATGAATGACTTGTTCCTATTTGGCCACTATTCTACCTAAACCTTACCAACTCTTTGACCAACCTTGGCTTCACCTTTTGGCTCTCTTAAAGACACATTTCTGGCCTCATTAAGCCACTTCACACGCCAAAAATCAGAGAGAAAAGAAGAAGGAAAGAAAGAAAAAGAAAGCGAGAAAGAAAGAGAGAGCAAGTTGCCCTAGCAACCTTGCCAACTTCAAACCACCATAACTCTCTCCTCACTCAAGCTTTTTGGCTGATTCTTGAAGCCGAATATCCACAAAAGAGAGGCCTTTCCAACCATAGTGAGTTCACAAAAATCCAGTCCCATTAAGCCACCCGTTGAGCCCCGTTTCCGAGCCAGCTGTGCTGAGCCCTTTGTGTTCTTGAGGTTTTCAAGTGTGTTTGGGTGAGTCTTGGTTTCCTCCCCTTCAAATATGATTTTATACTTGTTTTACAACTAATTTTGAAGGTTTTTTTCAGAGAATTCCTTTTATGTTTTGGTTTGGATTTGTCAAAAATGCTAGGTGTTTGGCGCAAGGTCCCGGGAAGCTTGGAGGGGTAATTTGGTCTTTTTCAAGAGAGGCTTCGACGGTAATCTCTCATCCACCTTCCCCTATATAGGTTAGGATCCTTATGTGTAAATTAGGGCTTAGGAAGTGGAGCCTTTATGTGTTTTTGGATGCGTTTTGTAGCAAACGTCACAACAACAAAATGGATATATGTGCCTCTGTAATTTGGCCTTTAATTCCAATCCAAAGGTCTGATTCGACTGAAATATTAATATAATGTTCATGGGAGTGTTATCTAACTGTCCTTCAAAAATTAGGGCGATCCAACGGTTGGATCAAGAGTTATTATAAATTTAGTAACCAGTGTTTATAATGACTCGGTTAGAAAACTTGGTTAAGGGAATGCTAAGAATATGGCTAAATATGTGATGGCATAACCGAAACTTAGAGCATATAAAATACAGAAATGAAGTATACCCATAACTTGGCTTATGATCCGATAAGAAGAAAATCAATTATGTGATAATACGATATAGATTATAACTGGTTAAGTCCGGATCACTTAACCAAAGTGCGTAATCTATATAATCGTGAACCTTATGTGGATGTATGTTGATTATTAGGTTGGGTACATTGCATTAGAATACCACCTAATGAAAGCTTAATGAAATTAATAGGCTCTTGTTGATTGGATCCTTGGTTGTGCACTTTATTGCTTGCTTATTCTCCGGACTCCAGGTAAGTCCCCTGGACTTACTCATGATGGATTTATGTGATATTCTTTGTCTTATCGAGAGTCTTCATGCATCACGCGACCTAGTAACATGTTTAGGAATATAAACTGGTAATATGACGTAGGATGAACTTAGTAATTCCAATAATTCATATGTATGCTATGTGTCTATGGTAGGACGGCCGTCAAAATCTGAATAAATAACTTATACTCGATGGAACAAGAATGAAATGATGAGAGGCTTATGATGAGAAAGAATGAGTATGTTTGAGAAGGATGAGTACGTTTGAGAAGATATTATGATGATGATGATGATTATGACGATGATACGGGCCCTTGTGTGTTTATTTCGCATTTATATATATCTATACACTTGCTTATGTGTTACATTTTAACATTCATGTAGTTTAAGTATGCCTCTTTATATGGCATTGAGTGTGTATATTTTCGATGATTGACCCCGATTTATTTCTTGTTTTTAGATTCAGGTATCCCTTACCCGATATGACTTACTTATGTGGATGGTTGTCGGGACAGACCTTTTGGACGATTAGAGTGAGGGAGGCGCTTGACATTCATACTCTTTTGCTCATACGTTTTATCGTTTTGACCCGGCGTGGCCGTGGCATTTTGTTGTATTTATGATTTTCGCTTTTGTTTCTGTTCGAAACGTTTTCGCGATAGCCTAGGACAGGTAAAGCCTCCAACGGGCTTACGATCTTTTCGGGGTTCGCAATCCCCATCTTTTGACAACTAAATCTTCCGCTTAAATGAACCTAATAATAACTCGTACTCGGTCGTAAGATCCAAAGCTCACGGAAGAAGATCAAACTTCTTCTATAACGTTCCTCGATAATCTAGTATTCCGAACCTTATTTACCTTCTAAGTAGGTTTATGGAGGTTAATTCGGCAGTCCTCGCTGAGGCAACATAGTATGTGCTATACCTAATAGAGATGCTCTAATGCAGTGCGAAAGTCAAACACACTAGCATGCTCCTAGTTATAATAATGTGCAGAAATACTGTAAAGGGCCCAAGACAATGCCAAGTGGCATATCCCTCTCCTAACTCCACCCCCTTCCGATAGGGCGGAGACTGGCGAGCTCGTGAATGCATTCCATCATAATCGGGCGGCACGCATGCCTAACCCGCTCCACAATAAAGCCCGCAGGCATCTCATAATATAAGGAAGTTCATGACTCGATTGACTCAGGGTACCCGATGAGGTTGGGCTACCCTATGACCCTAGCAAAGACTCTAGGACTATCACAGATAACGGCCGTTCTGTTTCAAACGCATAAAGTAAGCAGATTCTCATTCAATTAGTGCAACCTAAACAGGATACTACATGGCATGCTTTTATGCATATGCAACACCTAACATAAAATGCAACAACAGGCATGAATGTCCAACCTGAGTAAGCCCCCTAGGGAACTTACCTGAAGATGCAGAACAGCAAGAAACCATAAGCAATGGCCCAAATGCAAGTCCAAAGCAATCCAAAAGCAATACACACCTATCATCAAATCATTATCATAACCCACATGCCCATCATTCATACACACGAACTCCAAGTTCTCAACATTCTCAAAACCAATCGATAGTGAAACCATTTTCCAAAACCTTTCCGATATGATCAACATCAACCAAAATCATTCTCCCAATTTCCTTCTCAAAACCAACATCATCAAGCCAAGACAAAATCCCGACATTTAAAACGACACTTTTAACATAACTTTAAGCTCAAGATCAAATAGTTCAAGTTCCGTCAAATCCCTTCTTTAATATTGAATATTAAAATAATATTTCGAAACTCATTTCCCAAAGTCATATTATAGAGATAATTCCGGCATTTTGGCTTTCCAAACATAAATCCTTAAAAGGACGTTTCTGAAAACTTGAAAAATCCTTTTTAATTAATTTTCAACAACACTTAATTAATTAAAATAACAAAATTAAATCCTCTTTATAAATCCTGATTATAAATCCAAGCCAATAAATCATTTTACAAAATACATATTCCAAACACTATTACCTTTAAAACAATTCCATAATATATGCTAATTTCATAAATCTATCTTCATAAAATCATAGCAATAATAATAATAATAATAATAATAATAATAATAATAATGACTTAACAAAATAAATTACAAATCACGTCATATACTAATAATATAACATGGTAAACACACATACATAACGTTATAATTTAAACACCCAACCCAACTCTCACACACCAACCCAAAGAAGGAAATCAGGCCCAACAGTCTCGGCCAGATCCGGATCCGACCCGGCCCAAGACCCGGACAGACAAGGAAGGATAAAAGAACCGGGTATCCCGTCTCCCTCCCCGCTTCCCAGATCTGTTCACAGCGGGAGGAAACCGGAAAGAAGGAAGGGCGAAGGTTTCGCCGGCGACAAGAAATCCCGACACCCAATTGACAGAAAACGACCCTCACGGAAAAGGAAAGGGAGAGAAAGAGAGGCTCTCACCGAGATTCGAAGGGCTTCGCCGGAAGACGCTCATCAAGGCTCGGATCGGCTACGACGGAGTCGGAATCGATGCGCATTTGGTCTAGGACGGCAATAGAAGGTCAAAAGCTGGATTTTTGGGACGTTCCAAAGTGAAAGGGGGAGAAAGAAGGCTTACCGAGCCCGTTCGCGCTAAGACAGGGAAAGGAAGGAGGAAAAGGATGCCGCGGCGGCGCTGTGCATCTTCGGACGTCGGAGGTGTGGAGGAGCTGCTGGTGGGCTCGTCAATGGCGACAAGAGACGGAAGGAAGGGTGGTGGCCGGAAAAACAGAGGGGCTCGGTGCAGATGGCTTGGCGTCCTCCTCGGCAAGGTAGGTTGAGGAGGCAGGGACCTCGGCTTGGCTGTTCAGGGAGGCGCTCAGGAGGAGCTCAGGCGTACTGCTGCTGTTCGGCTTCTGGGCTCACCGAAAAGGAGGAGCGAGGTTTTGAATCAAAGGAATGTAAAAGAGGGAGAAGGGTTGATGCTGTTTGTGGTATGCTACCTGGGGTAATTGCAGGCAGAAGAGGGGAGGGAAATCTGAGCCTTTCAAGACAGAGAGAAGAGGAGAGGAGGGCTGCCATGCGGGGTTCAGAAGGAGGGAAGAGACAGGCCTCTGCTGCTTTTGCTTCTGCACAAAAAATGGGAAGAGAAAGCCTTGCATCTTAGCCACAAAAGGTGAGACATCACCACGAGGGAGGAGGGTGAGGTGTGGGGTTTAGCCTCAAATGTAAAGGAAAGAGCTGGCTTTGAGCCTTTGGATAAGGAGGGAAGAAAGTAGGAGAAACAATTGGTCCCAAATATATATTTCAAAATACCCGGAAATTGAACTCTAAAACTCGCTTTCTCGACCTTATCCCGAATTAAATCAAAACGATTTTCAAATTTCCAATCCCGAAATAAATAATGAACACCCAATATTATTTTAAATTTTCGCATATAGAAGCAAGATAAATCATATTTTAAATTTTCAACTAAATAATGCCGGAACTTGTTTCGAAATATTTAGAATAAAACCAATAACTCAAGGACGGAAATTCTAAACCTCCAAAATCTTAGAAATCGGAATGATTATAAATCACTATTTTAATAATTTAATATTATAAAATTTCCCGGTCTTTACATCATCCACCTCTAAAAACAAGTCTCATCCCCGAGACTAAAATCACTCTAAAACAAGGGAATGAAGTTTGAAATTGGTGACTCCAATGATTATGTCATTGATTCCGTAAGCATCTCATAGGGCCCGTATGAGATCATCACAGTACCATTGACGTGATCATAACATTCCCAATTGGTCGTAGCAAGGATGTGCTATCGGCCCATATCACACCCTTACCTCGACCTTTCGGTCACATCATAACTCGAAAAGCAATCATAGCGTCTCTACTGGGTCTTAGCAAGCATTCTATATGCGCCCCTATAAAATGCTTGTATCCACTTCGTGAGGCGTTATAATATAATACCGGGTTTGAAAAGTTTATAAAGGGATTTTGCAATTGAAAAAAAAAACAAAAAAACAAAAAACCGTTGAAATTCTCGGTAACGTTCATTCTTTTACAATCCAAGTTGGTCCTTTTTCAAAGCCGTTCAAAATCTTCAAATCCAACGTCTAATCAAGCAACCTTACACCAAAACAAGTCAAATCCTTTCAAACCAAGATTTCATCAAAATCTTTCAACCATCATATCAGTTTCTCGCATACCAAACAATCAAATTCAAAAGCTGTGAGATGGAACCATCCACCTCTAAGGGCTAATCTCATATTCTCTTCCTAATTTCCAGAATCAAATCAATCTATCAGTCTTAATTTAAGCAAGATTCACAAGCCATAAGCAATGCATAACCACATAACCAATCGATCCTCAACGAGTACATCATATGACAAGTCTCAAACATATGCCAGCACACTGCCACAAGATCACATCAACGTCTCCACATCATATTATAGTCACAAACCATCACATAACCGTCTAACATAAACATAAACATGCCAACAAGTCTCAAGTAACAAAGGAACAACAAGCCTCAATATACTACGAATCATTAGGTATATCTATATTATACTGAAGGCATCACAAGTGCGTAATCGAATGCTCATCACTCATCACGTAAGCACACATGTCCAGAATCAATGGTTTAGGTGTTATGGGGTTAGTGCGTCAGTACACATCAAATCTCACAATCACATATTGATATCGCAACACAAGTATAATAGATTCATCACGTTAACATATCAACACAACAAGGTCATGCCATTAAGATTCAAACAAAGGAAGATCAAATAGTATATAAATCATCAAAATGTCAATATGCCCTAAAGGACATCACCTTAACTCGTCACAAAACCATATAACGACCATTTAGAAATCATGCACCATTATCTCATATATACGAGTCATCTCCATACTTCAAGTCATATTCATCATTTACATAATCAATAATCATGCTAGTTAACCGTATGCTACAACATCATGCTTACTACCAACTAGAATTTAATAATGCATATGAACATGTAACTCCTTATCAGGTTCATCATGGTTGTCATCTAACATCATGCCCGCAGATATAAATAAATCACAAAATCAAGAAAATACCTCACATCATACCAGTCAAATTAAAACACAATCCCTACTCACCCATCTCCACTCTCAAGCCAAGATTAATCCTCTTCTAGAATCAACAACACTAACTCCGACAAAATCCCCTGAAGAAATCCCAATTCATTTCGATACTCCAATCTCACCCCTCATTCCATCAAGCACTCTCACACACCATCCACCTCTAAGAACCCAACTCCTATCTCTAACTTCACACCCGTGAACCCTCTCATACTATATCCTCAATACTCACAAAAGTCATTCTCCACTCTTCATATACTACTCAAGAAATCACAAGCATCATACCCTGCTAACCACATGGATCTCTCTCTCGCGTCTTACCTCGTAATACCATCGATCATCCTAACCGCCTAGAAGTCTTTTACCACTCATCAACCACTATACAAAAGAACCCTCACCCACAAGTTCAAAGAAGAAGCGATCATGGACATTATTGCACATAAGGACCACATCATATCAACTAGCATTTATATCAATAGCATCATTAGTTCAACATTAAACATTGCAACTGCGTCGATAAATCTCAATTTACCGTCATGCTCAATCATTATTACAAATCATCATATGTGCACATAATCAAGTCAAGTTAGCAAGTTTCATCATAGCCTTATCTAATAGACAGTTCAGGTTTCTCAGCATTTGCAGTTCACATTTTATAGGTAACAAATTTAGATCATGCTTAGCAACTCAAGCATCAAGGCATCATGACACATTAGAACTATAAAGCATCGAATCATGTTATCATAGACAACAAACAATCATGCAACAGTCATCACCAAGTCAGCATATCAACACGAAAATCTCATCGTCAGGTTAGTGCAATATCATCATCAACAATTTCAAAAGGATTGGCAATACGAACAGAGGGCACTCTTGCTTGCAAGTCACATCGTACTCAGTAGCCGAAATCCTCGAAATGTGTTTGTCCTGCCAAAATCGTTGGTTCTGAGGCCCGTGGGTTATGGGCCCACACTTCCGCCACACTACTCTACCGCTACCCAAGTTTCCATTCCCTCTTCCAGGCGGTCGCTCGTCCAATGTATCGCACATGACTCCAAGTTAGCAAGGATAGGGGAGTGACAAGAGAGGACAACCCAATGTTCCTTTCGGAACCAAACACGGACCAAGGCTAAAACGACAAGACTAAAGAAAAGACTTCGACCCGAGAATAGCAACGATGCCCTTATGAAAGTCTATTAGGTTACAATTGTGACGAGCAAAATGAATTCATCATGGAGCATATCAATCACATTAATCCACACTAACATGTACCTATCTCAAGGAGATCGTCATACATATTCATTCTGAAAGACATAATCGAATTCTACACGGATGCATGTGAGATAAGCTAATAGCCTTTTATTCCAGGGAAGCAGATATGCCTAGCAATTTCAAGTAAGGTATGCGGGATTTAATGGGCATCACAATTATTTCATATATGAACAATGTATGAGTATGATACACACATCTACTAATGAGGTCAAATGCAGCATGGCGAGGTATATCATAACAATTAGATTAAGCGTCATGCGAGAGCACATAGGAGCAGTATGGTAACTATCACATCGGACAATAATAATCATATACCAGGTTAAGAATGACATGTAATCATCTGACGAGATACATTTAGAAAGTATAGGTCCTACATGATGCTAGTGATACATGATGTGATACAAGCATAGTCATGAGTCATTTAAAGAGTTCAACATAATATTTAGGATAGCAAGAGGAAAATCACATAGTAACAAGAATGACATCACGAGCGACAAATCATAATCATGCTAGGAATGAACCATCATATGACACATGTAATGATACGATAGTTATCAAATCATAGAACAAGTACATCACGTGATTATTTAGCTGGTCATATTGGAAATCATAAGCCCTACAAGACACCACTGGCATATATCGAACACGAGCACAATCAGGGTAATTCGACCAGATTCATCCTAACATTTATGTGTTATGCGTATGTAAAATCATGGTATAGCGTGGCGTGTGATCATGCGATGTGCCAAGTCTTACATTCATGCAAGTGCGAGATGATAAAACAGAATAATAGGAAAACACTACCGAGAGGTAAGATGTAGGCATGCTAAGATAACCATCACGAAAAGCAAGTCGCTCATCGAATTCAACATCAGTCTAATCATGAGTTAACACCAAAGATGATATGAAAGAGGAGAATCACACTATTAGGGATCTAGTTCAAGAGAAAATCAGCAACAACGTAGGCAAGATACAAGTTCGCACAAGTCACAACCGAGGATCCTACATGATGCTAAAAGCTCAATATAACGTATGATACATGCATGCAACTAATCATGACGACGCGTAAGAAATCACTCAATCGTATTCCACGATATAGAAGCATGAGAAAGGTTAAATGATGCATAATACGAGTCTAAGTAATGGGCAATATGATTAGAATACGGGGCATGAGTGCAGATCAACACATACTGGGATGAAACATTCATTTTCCAAGACTCAATTATACTACATATTCTCCATTCAACACAAGTAACACACAACAATATTATGTGCAAAATAATAAGCAATAGCTAATCTGGAAAATACAAAATAGATGGGCATGATATGGATTCTTGTCACAAAAAGGATAATAAGCACCGACATGTCGTCATCCAACATGCTAAAGCGATAATCTACAAGCATTTCTGCAAAGAGGAGTTGATCACACTATCATGAACCTAATCTAGGAGGAAATAACGATCATGTAGATTCATATCATATGGTTCATGCTTCCAGTCATTCATACGATCAATAAGCCAAGTAAACATGCTATAACAACATACACTCACGATAGAAGGCAAGACATAACACGAGAATTGAGCAATGTAACTAACCACAACATGATCTTACACAATAAAATTATGACAGAAAGCAAGGCATAACATGAGCAGCTTCTTACTAATGATCATTTACAAGGTATATGCAGGAGATTACAAAATCATGTCATTCAATTCAGAGAGAGTCACCATTACAATTGGACAGAGATCCCTAAGGGCAACCATTGACTTTCCAAAACTAACTCATCACCCCTCTTTCCCGTGGGACCTTGGTACGACTCTTTGTGGTAAGAAAACAATGCTGATCATCATAAGGATGAAGAAAGAGAGCCCCATGACACCTTACTTTTGACTCAAAAGGCCATCAAGAAACACCTTCCAATACGTTCTCAGACAACCTTCCTATCCATACATGATTCCCGACACAAAGTGGTTATCAACCCAATTCCCCGTGGAAGACACTGACATCTAGGAAAAGGCTAGATAGAACCGTCAATGGGTTAACATAGTGGAAGGGGCTGTTCCACACAAGCTAGGTTTGACCACACAGAAACAAGGGTACTCCCACTATCCCGTTTGCACAGATGAGTCAATACACATTTAATTTTTAGACATACCAATTAGATATCTACCATAGCAAGCACTCAACACAGAATCAGTTAGTGACACTCATAATGACCTCCTTGGAGTCTTCCAGACCCATCTGTAAAGAACAAGCTAATATTTCGCCTACCCGTTTCCAACTACATCCAATAGGGGTGGTCTAACGTCTTTACTACCCACTCGTGTCCCCATTTGGTCGTTTTTTCTCATTTATTACAAGTCGAGTTCATTACTTGGTCCAATTTGGAGTTAGACGTCTTAAGTTCATTTTGCCCCTTCAAAACATCTTCAAATCCTTTGAAATCCATGGGCGATTTTCCAAAACATACACTCGACCCTTGCGTACCCGAATTGCACAACCTCAGCTCTGATACCATCTTTGTAACGGCCCAGAATTATGATTTCCGGGTTACGTTTCAAGGGATAAAACCCCTTGTTCGGATCTTGCAATCCAGGTACGGGTCGAGGTTTCAAACTCATTTTTAAGGTCAATAATAAAGAGGGATTTTGAACCCTAAAAGTATCGTAGGGTCGTTGGATACCCTTAACCTGTCCTAAGGGCTATATCGCGAAAATCAATTCAAACGGAAGTAAGGCGGAAGCAAAGTAAAGACACAAGTGCCACGACAGAGCCGGGTCAAAACCAAATTATGAGTGGGTAATTACCATTTTACTAAATTAGGGTATTATCCAGATTCTTCTATTCGCCAAAAGGGAACCCCGTCATTTAGACATCGAGCATTCAAAATCTGCAGAAAATACCTTAAAAAAGAACGGGGAAAGGAGTCAGATCGAGCCACTCATGCGGGACCGGCAGTCCTCGCTGAGGCAACATAGTATGTGCTATACCTAATAAAGATGCTCTAATGCAGTGCGAAAGTCAAACACACTAGCATGCTCCTAGTTATAATAATGTGCAGAAATACTGTAAAGGGCCCAAGACAATGCCAAGTGGCATATCCCTCTCCTACCTCCACCCCCTTCCGATAGGGCGGAGACTAGCCAGCTCGTGAATGCATTCCATCATAATCGGGCGGCACACATGCCTAACCCGCTCCACAATAAAGCCCGTAGGCATCTCATAATATAAGGAAGTTCATGACTTGATTGACTCAGGGTACCCGATGAGGCTGGGCTACCCTATGACCCTAGCAAAGACTCTAGGACTATCACAGATAACGGCCGTTCTGTTTCAAACGCATAAAGTAAGCAGATGCTCATTCAATTAGTGCAACCTAAACAGGATACTACATGACATGCTTTTATGCATATGCAACACCTAACATAAAATGCAACAACAGGCATGAATGTCCAACCTGAGTAAGCCCCCTAGGGAACTTACCTGAAGATGCAGAACAGCAAGAAACCACAAGCAATGGCCCAAATGCAAGTCCAAAGCAATCCAAAAGCAATACACACCTATCATCAAATCATTATCATAAGCCACAGGCCCATCATTCATACACACGAACTCCAAGTTCTCAACATTCTCAAAACCAATCGATAGTGAAACCATTTTCCAAAACCTTTCTGATATGATCAACATCAACCAAAATCATTCTCCCAATTTCCTTCTCAAAACCAACATCATCAAGCCAAGACAAAATCCCGACATTTAAAACGACACTTTTAACATAACTTTAAGCTCAAGATCAAATAGTTCAAGTTCCGTCAAATCCCTTCTTTAATATTGAATATTAAAATAATATTTCGAAACTCATTTCCCAAAGTCATATTATAGAGATAATTCCGGCATTTTGGCTTTCCAAACATAAATCCTTAAAAGGACGTTTCTGAAAACTTGAAAAATCCTTTTTAATTAATTTTCAACAACACTTAATTAATTAAAATAACAAAATTAAATCCTCTTTACAAATCCTGATTATAAATCCAAGCCAATAAATCATTTTACAAAATACATATTCCAAACACTATTACCATTAAAACAATTCCATAATATATGCTAATTTCATAAATCTATCTTCATAAAATCATAACAATAATAATAATAATAATAATAATAATAATAATAATAATAATAATAATAATAATAATAATAATAATAATAATAATAATAATAATGACTTAACAAAATAAATTACAAATCACGTCATATACTAATAATATAACATGGTAAACACACATACATAACGTTATAATTTAAACACCCAACCCAACTCTCACACACCAACCCAAAGAAGGAAATCAGGCCCAACAGTCTCGGCCAGATCCGGATCCGACCCGGCCCATGACCCGGACAGACAAGGAAGGATAGAAGAACCGGGTATCCCGTCTCCCTCCCTGCTTCCCAGATCTGTTCACAGCGGGAGGACACCGGAAAGAAGGAAGGGCGAAGGTTTCGCCGGCGACAAGAAATCCCAACCCCCAATTGACAGAAAACGACCCTCACGGAAAAGAAAAGGGAGAGAAAGAGAGGTTCTCACCGAGATTCGAAGGGCTTCGCCGGAAGACGCTCGTCAAGGCTCGGATCGGCTACGACGGAGTCGGAATCGATGCGCATTTGGTCTAGGACGGCAATAGAAGGTCAAAAGCTGGATTTTTGGGACGTTCCAAAGTGAAAGGGGGAGAAAGAAGGCTTATTGAGCCCGCTCGCGCTAAGACAGGGAAAGGAAGGAGGAAAAGGATGCCGCGGCGGCGCTGTGCATCTTCGGACGTCGGAGGTGTGGAGGAGCTGCTGGTGGGCTCGTCAATGGCGACAAGAGACGGAAGGAAGGGTGGTGGCCGGAAAAATAGAGGGGCTCGGTGCAGATGGCTTGGCGTCCTCCTCGGCAAGGTAGGTTGAGGAGGCAGGGACCTCGGCTTGGCTGTTCAGGGAGGCGATCAGGAGGAGCTCAGGCGTACTGCTGGTGTTCGGCTTCGGGGCTCAACGAAAAGGAGGAGCGAGGTTTTGAATCAAAGGAATGTAAAAGAGGGAGAAGGGTTGATGCTGTTTGTGGTATGCTACCTGGGGTAATTGCAGGCAAAAGAGGGGAGGGAAATCTGAGCCTTTCAAGACAGAGAGAAGAGGAGAGGAGGGCTGCCATGCGGGGTTCAGAAGGAGGGAAGAGGCACGCCTCTGCTACTGTTGCTTCTGCACAAAAAATGGGAAGAGAAAGCCTTGCATCTTAGCCACAAAAGGTGAGACATCACCACGAGGGAGGAGGGTGAGGTGTGGGGTTTAGCCTCAAATGTAAAGGAAAGAGCTGGCTTTGAGCCTTTGGATAAGGAGGGAAGAAAGTAGGAGAAACAATTGGTCCCAAATATATATTTCAAAATACCCGGAAATTAAACTCTAAAACTCGCTTTCTCGACCTTATCCCGAATTAAATCAAAACGATTTTCAAATTTCCAATCCCGAAATAAATAATGAACACCCAATATTATTTTAAATTTTCGCATATAGAAGCAAGATAAATCATATTTTAAATTTTCAACTAAATAATGCCGGAACTTGTTTCGAAATATTTAGAATAAAACCAATAACTCAAGGACGGAAATTCTAAACCTCCAAAATCTTAGAAATCGGAATGATTATAAATCACTATTTTAATAATTTAATATTATAAAATTTTCCGGTCTTTACATGGAGGATAGGAGAGCTGTCACATGAGGTTCAGAAGGGAGAAAGAGGCGTGCCTATGCTGCTGCTACTACCGAACAAAAGAGGGAAAAGAGAGCCTTGCACCATAGCCAAAAACAGGTGTGTGGTTTAGCCTCAAATGGAAAGAAGAAAATCAGTTGGCATGTGATTCTGCAGCTCCGAAATTGAAATAGGGAGGGGGGAGAAATGAAGTAAGAATGGTCCCTATTAGTCCTAATTAAAATTCTACCCGTAAACAATCTTGAAACCCGTTCTCTCGACGTTATCTCGACGCGTTTAAAATACTTCTCAATTTTCCAAATTCCAATTTAATAAATGGAATCTGAACATTATTTTCCAATTTTTTCGGTATATAAAAGTATAGTATAACATATTTTAAATTTCAAATTAATTAATGTCGGAACTTGTTTCGAAAGATTTAGAATAAATCCAATAGCTCACGGACAGAAATTTCAAATCTCCTGAATCTTAGAAATCGAAATGATTATAAATCACTATTTTAATAATTTAATATTCTAAAATTTCCCGGCCTTTACAATTTATTGGTTAATATAAGGTTTTATTAAACATTTGTTAGTTACTTATATGATTTTTCCTCAAAACATACTCTTATAGTATTCTAATAAGAATTTAGTAGTTAATATAAGGTTTCATTGAACAATTTTTAGTTACTTACATGAGTTTTTCTCAAAATATACTCTTATTGTATTCTAACAACAATTTCTTTGTTAATATAAGGTTTTAGTAAACATTTGTTAGTTACTTATATGATTTTTCCTCAAAACATACTCTTATATTATTCTAATAAGAATTTAGTAGTTAATATAAAGTTTTATTAAACATTCGTTAGTTACTTATATGAGATTTCCTAAAAACATACTCTTATAGTATTCAAATATAAATTTAGTAGTTAATATAAGGTTTTATTACAAATTTGTTAGTTATTTATATGATTTTTCCTCAAAACATACTCTTATAGTATTCTAATAAGAATTTAGTAGTTAATATAAGGTTTTATTAAACATTTGTTATTTACTTATATGATTTTTCCTCAAAACATACTTTTATAGTATTCTAATATGAATTTAGTAGTGAATTTTGAATGGTGTTTAAAAAGGACAAACTTGGGTTTAAAAAGGACTAGCGTGAATTTTGAATTTAGTAGTGAATTTAGTCGGGTTAGGGAATTTTGAATGGTGTTTAAAAAAGACTAACTTGGGTTTTGAGAAATCGAACGCGATTGATAACTTCAATGATTTGGAGACCAAACATTTTCAAACAAAGGACTCTCTTGAAATTTTCTAACCGAGCTTGCATTATGACGTCCCACGAAGTGGATACATGCATTTTATAGGGGCCCTTATAGACTGTTTGCTAAGACCCAGTGGAGATGTTGTAATGTTTTTCGAGTTATGATATAGCCGAGAAGTTGGAGTAAGGATGTGGTAGGGGCCCATATTACATTCTTGCTACGATCTATTGGAGATATTATGATTATGAAAACGGTACTGTGAGGACCTCATAGGGGCACTTATGAGGTGTTTACGGGATCAATGACATGATTCTTAGACTCACCGATTTCAAACTTCATCCCCTGTTTTAAAATGATTTTAGTCTCTGGGACGAGACTTGTTTTTAGAGGTGGATGATGTAAAGGCTCGGATTTTTAAATCCTAATTTTTTGGGAAAAGAGAATTGAAAATGGAATGTAACCGGTTTTAAAACTCGTTTAACGGATTCCGATCGGAATATAAAATTTGACGAATAATTTCCATCTTTACACCTCGAAAATTCAAAATAATTATCGGATGGCGATATCCTTGTCGATTTTAAAAATCTAATTGATCGAGAGAGCGATAGTCGGGGAAACTAACATTTAAGAACTAATTTTGGGATTCGAAATTCGCGTATTCAGAATTTATTTCCGGGTAATTGTTTACCCATTCCCACACTCTACCCTCACCATACCTCTTCAAATGTCACCTCTTACCCCGTAATTAACCATTTACCATCATCACCTGCTCCCTCCTTCCCTTTGGCCACACCTCACCATCACTCCCGATCTCTCTCGACTTCACCATCCTACGCCATCACCTGTTCACATCGTCGTCCCCTCCGGCTGCAACCATCACCACCTCACCGTCGCCAGCAACCCCTAATCGAGCCCAAACCAGAGCACTCCCCTCCTTCCTCCTCCTCGAGAGCACAGAAGCAGCCCGACGCGCCCAGGAACTCCCATCGAGCCACCGAAGCTCCTCCCTCCTCTGTTTTGCGAAGCCTCGTTCCAGTAAGTCATTCTCCTCCGTTTTCGATCCAAATCACCCCCGAGCTCCTCCGTCACACTCACCCATGTCCAGTGCAGGTCCGAAAATCCATCGCGAGCCACTGACGAAGCCCAGAGCTTCGATCGAGAGCTCCGAAGTCGCGAAAACTCCATCTCGGTGAGCACCGAATTTATCCTCGTTTCGATTAGTTTTTTTTAGTCTTTTTCGATGTCTAGGCTAGTCGGGAGTTAGCGTGGGCTGAGTGCGGGATGTTTGGGTGGGCTCGAGATCTCCGACGAACAATTCCGGTGAGCTCGAATTGGCGCTGTGAGTGTTGACGAGCGAGAGAGCGAGGCGAGGGTCGGCCTGAGCATGTGCGAGAGGGCGAGCAGCGAACACGAGGAGACAGGTGCGAGGGTCCAACCTGTGGCGAGGCCGGACAAGCCAGGGCTGAGACGAGGCGCAGCGGCGGCGTGGCGGAGCGCGGGCCACCGGCGTCGAGCAGCTTCAGGCGAGAGCTCCTTTTGAAATTGAATTGGAGGAAGATGGCAACGTGGCTCTTGTGGCCCCCATTCTACTAACTTATATATATATATATATATATATATATATATATATATATATATATATATATTCATTTTTTTAACCGGTTTGGGATTAATATGTCGGGTTTGGTTCGGTTGGGTTTAAATGGGTTCGGTTCGGTTCGGTTCGATTCGGGTTTATCTGTATTTAATTAATTAATGGTAATTAAAATATAATATTATCGGGTGTTTAAAATATAACATTATTTGGACTTGAAGATTAACAAGAATTTGGAAAAGAATTTCAAGGTTGAAAAATGATTTAATAAATAATAGAAAAAGGGAATTTTGCTAACACTTTCAAGGGTCGGGATTCTAACGCGGATTTGACACAGATTTGAATCTAAACTTGGGAATAAGACTTATTCGATGATTAACTAGCATGATAATATGAGTGTTTGACTAACGACATGATATGTGTGACTAATAGCATGACTTGCGGTGATTTACTATATGAGATTAAATGTTAGATATTATGATGTTGATATATATCTCTATGCCAAGTGTGAGTATGAAACGGTAATATGTGAAATTGGCTAAGTATGATATAGAGGTTGCCATGAGCTGATGAGGCTGATGTTATGATCGAATTGAGAAAGATGTTAATTTATGAGATATGATGAGACAATATGAGAATTGAAGATGAGATGATAATGTTAATAATGACAAGATGGTTGAGTTATCATATGTGTGTATCTTACATGTTTCATATGTGACTTGTGTGCTTTGTGTAAATTAGACTTAGACTTATTATGTTATTTATGGGATTACTAGGTGATCTCTGATATGTTGGATTGCTTGCCATTGCTGATCATTGTTTGGATTATGCGCTTCTCCAGGTAAGTTCTTTGAACTTACTCATGATGGGCGCTCTATGCACTGGGTGTTATATAGTAGGCTAGTGTCCATGCACCATACGACTTAGAATCACGCTTAGGAGCTAAAATGAAAATCATATGATTGCTATATGTCCTTGCAAGAGAACGGCCGTTATCTGTGAAGTAACTAGAGTCTTTGCTAGGGTCATGGGACGACCCAGTCACATCGGGTCCCGTCCTGAGTCAACCGAGTCATGGAACTTCCTTTACTTATATTATGAGCTGCCTGCGGGCTTTAGGGTTGGGCATGCGTGCCGCCCGATTATTATGGCATGTGTGCCGTCACTTATGAGCTGCCTGTGGGCTTTAGGGTTGGGCATGCGTGCCGGCCGATTATTATGGAATGCATTCACGAGCTTGCCAGTTTCCGCCCTATCGGAAGGGGGTGGAGGTAGGAGAGGGACATGCCACTCGGCATTCGTTGTGGATCCATTTATCGCTTCCTGCATTATATTAAACTGTCAGTATATATACATATATGTGATTTAATTTCCGCACTGCATTACACATTTCATCTTAGGGATAGGATGCTTATTATATGCCTCTTAGAGTGTGTTTACACACGCGCATGAGTGACCTGATGATTGACCCAAATCCCCCTCTTTTTTTTAGATTCAAGTACTCGTTTCACTCCTTGATTTCGTGTTGTTATGACGGGATCCATTCATATGCGGAGAGTGAGTGTTGAACTATGACTTCACCAGATTTACACTTTTTGGGATTTCTTCCTACTTATACTCTGTTTGACCCGGTCTTGCCGCGGAACTGGTTGTATCGTTTTCCGCGTTGTAGACTTAGGACAGGTACAAGGGTTTACCCCGGAGTCTCCAACGGACTTTCAGGATTTGGGTGCGAAATCCCACTTTAAACTACAAATCTTCGGGTTTAAACCTTCAACCTGTACTCGGAGCGCAAGATCCTAACGAGGGGTTTTATCCCTCGAAACGTAACTCGAGAATCATAATCACGAGCCGTTACAACCAAACAACGGGTCTCACGGTAAAAATGAGTTCCTCACAAGACCCACCACATGTTACCATCCACACGATGCTAACCCACAAACTACATCTCACAAACAACCCACATAAACCCACTACTCACGTGATCATACACACACGGAAAGGCCCCACAAAATTCCAATACTCAACCTATACTCACGTGAACCCCCACAAAAAACAACTATCTAGCTAATAACAAAGGCAAATTAAAGTCAAAGTCTACACACCTATAAAAAGCTATTTTAGAAGAAACAAAAGAAAGCTCTATTGCAAGGCTCCAATTTCAGCCTTTGTCCAGCAAGTTATCACGCCAAAGGAGGTCAACCTACACCCAAAGACTAAATTAAAAGAAGCCGGAAGTAACAGCTTTTAATAAAGTAAAGGCCAAGGCTGACACATCACGTGCTAACATCCAAACCACACGCCACCTTCACACATCGTCATCTCCATTAACGAAAGCCAGGACACACGCGCCACTGGACCGAGCATCACACGCCGCCGCACCTCTCACCAGCACAGGCCGGACCACCAACACATTCAGCACCAAAATTTAAAAACCGTGATAGTCAAACACAAGCAACTAGGAGAAGAGCCAAGCAACGAGAACTCAGAAACATGACACAAAATTAAGAACACCTTCGAACCACCAAGCAGCTCCATTGAAATCCTTGACCGAGACCGGGAAAGGAAGAGATGGGGAGACCGCCTAGCCAAGCTTGGATGAGCCAAGATGTAGCAGCCCCACTCAACAAGCCACCACGGCCAAACGCGAACCCCACAACCCTCACCAGTCCGAGCAAAGAGAAACAACTCCACCACCTCTCAAACAGTTCTGGACGAGAGCCCACCAAACCCCTAACAACCCAAAGATGACCCACCGACGCCGATCGAGAGCCGCAGTCCGGCCAAGCCAGTGGGGGACTCATACTTCCCAAGACCCATCCCGACTGGCTCACGTCTCCGAACCGCCCACAAAGCCACGACCCGGCCAGCCAGCCGACCATCGATAGTTCCGAGAGGAAGTGGCGAGACCAGGGCATCAAGACCAAAGAGAGGAAGTAGAGGGAGATCCGCGGGGAAAGAACCAGATCCGACCGGCAAGGTCAAGCCCCGACGGGAAGACCGAAATAGGCCAAGTGCTGCCTGATCTAGCTGCCGACCACACAAACAGTACCCCCAAAACTACGAAACCCTCCACAAATATGTGAAAACTTCTAGAAATTCAGTAAAAAATTCATAAATCCCCCGAATTGATTGTGTTTGAAGCCAAACGCAAAGAGAATTGAAGCACAAGGGGATATAATTTGTGGGAAGGCCAAAACGAGAAGAGAAGACCAAGGGAAGACGAATCCTCAAAAAAGAGTTTCTCTCTTAAGGTTTCTCTCTAACACTCTCCTAAACATTTGTTAGTTACTTTTATGATTTCTCCTCAAAACATGGTCTTATAGTATTCTAATAATAATTTAGTAGTTAATATAAGATTTTATTAAACATTTGTTAGTTAATTATATGGTTTTTCCTTAAAACATACTCTTAAAGTATTCTAATAACAATTTAGTAGTTAATATAAGGTTTTATTAAACATTTGTTATTTACTTATATGATTTTTCCTCAAAACATACTCATATAGTATTCTAATATGAATTTAGTAGTTAATATAAGGTTTTATTAAACATTTGTTAGTTATTTATATGATTTCTCCTCAAAACATACTCTTATAGTATTCTAATATGAATTTAGTTGTTAATATAAGGTTTTATTAAACATTTGTTTGTTACTTATATGATTTATCCTCAAAACATACTCTTATAGTATTCTAATATGAATTTAGTAGTTACTATTAGGTTTTATTCAACATTTGTTATTTACTTACATGAGTTTTCCTCAAAACATACTTTTATCGTATTCTAACAATAATTTCTTAGTTAATATAAGGTTTTATTAAATATTTGTAAGTTACTTATATGATTTTTCCTCAAAATATACTCTTATAGTATTCTAATAAGAATTTAGTAGTTAATATAAGGTTTTATTAAATATTTGTTATTTACTTATATGATTTTTTCTCAAAACATACTCATATAGTATTCTAATATGAATTTAGTAGTTAATATAAGGTTTTATTAAACATTTATAAGTTACTTATATGATTTTTCTTCAAAGCATACTCTTATAGTATTCTAATAAGAATTTCGTAGTCAATATAAGAATTTATTAAACATTTGTTATTTACTTATATGATTTTTCCTCAAAACATACTCATATAGTATTCTAATATGAATTTAGTAGTTAATATAAGGTTTTATTCAAAATTTGTTAGTTACTTACATGAGTTTTCCTCAAAACATACTTTTATCGTATTCTAACAACAATTTATTGGTTAATATAAGGTTTTATTAAACATTTGTTAGTTACTTATATGATTGTTCCTCAAAACATACTCTTATAGTATTCTAATAAGAATTTAGTAGTTAATATAAGGTTTCATTGAACAATGTTTAGTTACTTACATGAGTTTTTCTCAAAACATACTCTTATTGTATTCTAACAACAATTTCTTTGTTAATATAAGGTTTTATTAAACATTTGTTAGTTACTTATATGATTTTTCCTCAAAACATACTCTTATAGTATTCTAATAAGAATTTAGTAGTTAATATAAAGTTTTATTAAAAATTCGTTAGTTACTTATATGAGATTTCTTAAAAACATACTCTTATAGTATTCAAATATAAATTTAGTAGTTAATATAAGGTTTTATTAAAAATTTGTTAGTTACGTATATGATTTTTCCTCAAAACATACTCTTATAGTATTCTAACTAGTGTAATACTCGTGTCTCATACAAAGATTAAAAAAATCATAAACACATGAATGTGCGAATACTTTTGAAGTTATGTAGATAGAGCTGGGTAAAAATTACCATGAAAACCGAACCAACATAATTGGTAACCAATTATATTGGTTACCAATATAATTGGTTCGGTATACCGAACCAAGTTCCAAAACTTACCGAACCAAGTTCCAAAACTTGGTACGGTAACGGTAATGAGAATGAAAAAGTTGGTATTATCATTACCAACCAATTTCAAATTGGTTGGTACGGTAATACCAACCAATTCCTACCAAACCAATTATATCTAGTTTTATTTTTATTTTTTTAATTTATTTTGTAATTTTGTTATGTTTTTAACTTTTGTTTTTATTTTTGTAACTTTTGTTTTTCTTTAGAAAATGTTTTTAATCAAGGGAGAAATACTAACTCGACCTCGATTAAGACGAAAATCTATACCCTATACCGTTAGTCGGAATAATACATTCATACTACTATGTTGATTTTGTTTTAGTGTTTAAACACTTTGTAATAACTTTAAAGTTTTATGTTGCTTTCGTCCTCAAATATAGTCGGTTTGGACGAAAACCTAAGCATTGTAATAATTTATACGTTTTAATTAAGTTGTATTATATTTGCATGTTTTTTTCTCAATACTAGAAAGTTGGTAAATTACCATTACCAACACGTACCAACCAACTTAATTGGTAACCAATTAAGCTGGTACAAGTGGTTGGTAATGGTAGGGGTTTTACGATTACCAATTCAAATTGGTTGGTACATGGTAAACGGAAAAATGAATTGGTAATGTACCAATTCCACCCCTATATGTAGATATACATAACTTATTCATTATTTTCATTAGAAAGATGGCTAGAAAGAGAGGGAAATAAATAGTGAAAATAAAGGTAAGATGGTAAAAATAAAAATATCCTAAAAGGTGGAAAAGTGATATAAGAAGCCTCATCCAAGATGTAAAATAAGCATTAGTAATGCTTGTAAGTCTTAAAATATTATTTATTTTTCGATAGTCATTTAAGATGGCTAAAATAAGTAAATTGTAAGAAAAAAAACTTTTTTTTTTTGCTCTAACTGATTTTTATAATTAATTTTTGAAACCGAGTATTCACAAATAGATTATTTTTCCTAACTTCATAAAAAAAACTGTTGCAAGCCTTAAAATATTAAAATTATAATAAGGGTCTTCTAGTTTGTATAAAAATAAATATAGATGTAAAATATCATTTTGAAATTTTTTTCCTTCCATATTTGAAGCCAAACACCCAGAATAAATATAATTTTTGTATGTAGATCTTAAAATGTTCTTTTGTTTTTTACTATTCCTAATAGTCATTTAAGATGTTTAGAATAAATATAATTTCTATCTGAAAAAATCTTAGGTTAAAAATTTGGATAGATGTCAATGTCATGTAGAATGTGTAGAGTTAGTATAGATTTATTCATTTTCGATAATTATTTTTTCTACAATTTTTGAAGGATAACATTTGCCAAAATAATCTCTTCTTAAAATTAATGACGTTTCGCTTCCATCTCCAAAAATATTTAAAAATTTTCAAGAAAAAAGATGTCTATACGATATAATATGTAAATTTTGAAAAGAAATATGTTTTTGAGAATCATTGATTTTTATAATTACTTTATATTTTGACATTTGAATTAAATATCTATCCATTTTTAATATGACTCATAAATATAATATTGGAAACAAAAATTTAAACTTCCCTTAATAATATCGATTAATAAGAAAAGAAACTTTTGATTACTATGAAAATAGGAAACAACTATGTTTAAAATAGGAAACGTGTATTTTAAAATTTCAGCAATAATATTGACCGATAAGAAAATATCATTTGAATAAAAAATTAAGTTTAATTGTGCATGTGATACGTCAGGAAAATGCTAGCAGAATTAGTATTAGTAATAGATAGATTTTTATTTTGACATTTGAATTAATTGTCTAGACATTTTTAATACGATTGTGATAAATATAATATAGGAAACAAATATTTAAACTTCCCTTAATAACATCGATTAATAAGAAAAGAAACTTTTGATTAAAAAATTCAACTTTAATTTAGAGAGCGACACGTCAGCAAAATGCTAGAAGAATTAGTAATATTAATAGATAAGAATTTAGTAGTTAATATAAGGTTTTATTAAACATTTGTTATTTACTTATATGATTTTTCCTCAAAACATACTTTTATAGTATTCTAATATGAATTTAGTAGTTAATATAAGGTTTTATTAAACATTTGTTAGTTACTTATTTGATTTCTCCTCAAAACATACTCTTATAGTATTCTAATATGAATTTAGTAGTTAATATAAGGTTTTATTAAACATTTGTTAGTTACTTATATGATTTCTCCTCAAAACATACTCTTATAGTATTCTAATAAGAATTTAGTAGTTAATATAAGGTTTTATTAAACATTTGTTAGTTACTTATTTGATTTCTCCTCAAAACATACTCTTATAGTATTCTAATATGAATTTAGTAGTTAATATAAGGTTTTATTAAACATTTGTTAGTTACTTATATGATTTCTCCTCAAAACATACTCTTATAGTATTCTAATAAGAATTTAGTAGTTAATATAAGGTTTTATTAAACATTTGTTAGTTAATTATATGGTTTTTCCTCAAAACATACTCTTATAGTATTCTAATAAGAATTTAGTAGTTAATATAAGGTTTTATTAAACATTTGTTAGTTAATTATATGGTTTTTCCTCAAAACATACTCTTATAGTATTCTAATAAGAATTTAGTAGTTAATATAAGGTTTTATTAAATATTTGTTATTTACTTATATGATTTTTCCTCAAAACATACTTATATAGTATTCAAATATGAATTTAGTAGTTAATATAAGGTTTTATTAAACATTTGTTAGTTATTTATATGATTTCTCGTCAAAACATACTCTTATAGTATTCTAATATGAATTTAGTTGGTAATATAAGGTTTTATTAAACATTTGTTTGTTACTTATATGATTTCTCCTCAAAACATACTATTATAGTATTCTAATATGAATTTACTAGTTAATATTAGGTTTTATTCAACATTTGTTAGTTACTTACATGAGTTTTCCTCAAAACACACTTTTATCGTATTCTAACAATAATTTCTTAGTTAATATAAGGTTTTATTAAATATTTGTAAGTTACTTATATGATTTTTCCTCAAAACATACTCTTATAGTATTCTAATAAGAAGTTAGTTGTTAATATAAGGTTTTATTAAACATTTGTTATTTACTTATATGATTTTTCCTCAAAACATACTCATATAGTATTCTAATATGAATTTAGTAGTTAATATAAGGTTTTATTAAACATTTGTTAGTTACTTATATGATTTCTCCTAAAAAAAATACTCTTATAGTATTATAATATGAATTTAGTAATTAATATAAGGTTTTATTCAACATTTTTTAGTTACTTATATGATTTCTCATCAAAACATATTTTTATCGTATTCTAACAACAATTTCTTAGTTAATATAAGGTTTTATTAAACATTTGTAAGTTACTTATATGATTTTTGTTCAAAACATACTCTTATAGTATTCTAATAAGAATTTAGTAGTTAATATAAGGATTTATTAAACATTTGTTATTTACTTACATGAGTTTTCCTCAAAACATACTTTTATCGTATACTAACAAAAATTTATTGGTTAATATAAGGTTTTATTAAACATTTGTTAGTTACTTATATGATTTTTCCTCAAAACATACTCTTATAGTATTCTAATAAGAATTTAGTAGTTAATATAAGGTTTCATTGGACAATTTTTAGCTATTTACATGAGTTTTCCTCAAAACATACTCTTATTGTATTATAACAACAATTTCTTTGTTAATATAAGGTTTTATTAAATATTTGTTAGTTACTTATATGATTTTTCCTCAAAACATACTCTTATAGTATTTTAATAAGAATTTAGTAGTTAATATAAAGTTTTATTAAACATTCGTTAGTTACTTATATGAGATTTCCTAAAAACATACTCTTATAGTATTCAAATATAAATTTAGTAGTTAATATAAGGTTTTATTAAAATTTTGTTAGTTACTTATATGATTTTTCCTCAAAACATACTCTTATAGTATTTTAATAAGAATTTAGTAGTTAATATAAGGTTTTATTAAACATTTGTTATTTACTTATGTGATTTTTCCTCAAAACATACTTTTATAATATTCTAATATGAATTTAGTAGTTAATATAAGGTTTTTGTAAACATTTGTTATTTACTTATATGATTTTTCTCAAAACATACTCATATAGTATTCTAATATGAATTTAGTAGTTAATATAAGGATTTATTAAACATTTGTTAGTTATTTATATGATTTCTCCTCAAAACATACTCTTATAGTATTCTAATATGAATTTAGTTGTTAATATAAGGTTTTTTTAAACATTTGTTTGTTACTTATATGATTTCTCCTCAAAACACACTCTTATAGTATTCTAATAAGAATTTAGTAGTTAATATTAGGTTTTATTTAACATTTGTTAGTTACTTACATGAGTTTTCCTCAAAACATACTTTTATCGTATTCTAACAATAATTTCTTAGTTAATATAAGGTTTTATTAAATATTTGTAAGTTACTTTTATGATTTTTCCTTAAAACATAATCTTATAGTATTCTAATAAGAATTTAGTACTTAATATAAGGTTTTATTAAATATCTGTTATTCCTTTTCATAATTAGAATTTATAATCCTTTGAATAAAAACCCTAATTGCTACCCAAGTTTAACAACATGAGTTCTTCAATTTCTCAATCAAAGATGAAGCACATATAATAGATTAAGATAACGATAAAAATACCTCCTTTTGCAATCGCTAATCCAAAAACATGGCTCTCGTTGGGCTCACCCCAACCCAACAGCCCAATTCGTAATCAGACAGGCCGAACAGCGTCGCGGCCTAGGGACTTGTTTGTCGATATCGAGTAATTTACTCGATATCGAGTAAAAATGTCTCATCGACTTTGGCTTCTAGCTTCCTCGAGTAGCTTCTTCCCGACTTGGCTCGGACATGTGGTCTTGACCTTGTCGATATCGATGAATCTACTCGATATCGAGGAGTATTGTTATCGATCTCGGCCTGTCTGGCTAACTCGAGTAGCTCATCCTCGGATTCTCGATCAGGTGTTGCTGCAGGGCTTTAGTCGATATCGAGTAAAGTACTCGACATCGAGTAAAACATTTCTCGAGTTGGACTTTCTTCTCAGCTTCTCGATCAGGTTCTTCTCGATCTAGCCTGGCTTCGCACATTTTTGTCGATATCGAGTAGCTTTCCTCGAGATCGAGTAAAATCTGGCTTCAGCTTTGTCTTCGTGGTTTTGTCTTAGAATGGCTCCAAATTCTGTAATATTAAACCAAACTTATGTAGACCTCTATTTCTTGTAAATAAGCATATGTTACATAAATTCAACATATTCCCAACCCGAAATATGCAAAGTATATAGAATATGGAGCTAAAATGTGCATAGAAACATGGCTATTTTAGGGGACATCAAAACACCCCATACTTAAGCTTGCTTGTCCCCAAGCAATAACTTGGATGGTCATTCAGGGGAAACCGGCAAAGACTCTCAACATAATGGATTCATTGTAATATTACCCAACACTCAATTGCCATCCTTGAAAAGGTACTTGGTGCTTACAAATCTGTGCCTGTGAATGAAAAGCAATTTCTGCACACAAAAGGAGGTTTATACTAAAATAATTTTATGTGACAAAGCAACAATAATCAAGAGGATCTTATTTCAGCTCAAAGAAAGAGTAGATAGGTAAAAGGCTAAAGGTGGGCGATTTTTGGCCATGTGGTGTTAAATCCGGGGAATGCTTTATTTCCAAACTTTCTCAACCACATTTGTTTTCATAAGACTCATCACCTTTCATAATGCTTTTGTCAATAATAATGTTTTTACCTCTCTAAACTCATCAGTGCCTTCTCGCGAGTCGCAAACATGGGTGTCATGAATGGCCCCGGATACTTAGTGCTTTGGACTCCTCACATTGTGTCCCATCCTGCAGAACTATTATCTCAACGCATGCAGAGTCGATCTACTTTTATCTCTTGAGGTGATCAGATTTTTTCTCACTCATCATCTTATGAGGGCGCTTGTAGGGTGCTTGCTAAGACCTAGTGATGACATTGTAGAACTTTTAGAGTTGTGGTACTTCCGAAAGGTCAAAGCGAGGATGTGATAGGGGAGCTTATTGCATGCTTGTCAAGGCCAATAGGAGATGTCACGACCGTGACTAAGATGTTGTGAGAATCTCGGAAGACGCGACCAAGATGATTACAAGATCCTTGGACACGGTCCCTGGACTCATCAATTTCAAACTTCATCCCCTACTTTGTGTTGGTTTTAGTCTCGGGGACGAGACTTGTTTTTAGAGGTGGATGATGTAAAGGCTCGGATTTTTAAATCTTAATTTTTGTAAATAGAAACTAAAAATTTATTTAAATCGGGTTATTTAAAATCTCTTAAAATGAATTTCGGCATGATTTTAACGGATTTTTCCGACATGATTTCAATTTTGCTACTTTGACTTGAGGTTTTGGAATACGAGTCGGGATAAGGTCGAGAAAGAGAGAGCGGGTTCATGATTTATTTCCGGGAATTTTAAATTGTGATTTTCGGGACCAAAATTCTAGTCTCTTCCTCCTATACCCATAACCGAAAAATGCTCAGCCCTTTTTGTTTCCCCTTGGTTGAGAAATTGAATCAAATAAATCTTCTCCAAATATTTGTCATTACTTTAATTGGGCCAACACCCACATTCACCTTTCTTCCCCATTACCTTGTTCACCTCTAATAAGGCAAGGAGACAAAATAATCTTCAACTCCATCCTACACCATCTGATTGCTCTCATCCAAACACTTCCTTGGCTTCTACAATATCTGATTTGATATTCATTTGCCTCACCACAAGACACAAACCCTAAAAACACTCTCCAATAGCCTTATCCAAACACCTCCCACCCTCATCTTCTTTCACCCTTTTTACCGTAAGCCTGGGAAGCCAAAGGCACCCCCTTCCTTCTTCGAATCTCCATTTTCCCTCAGCCACAGCAACACTCTTCCACCACCACACCTTCGCCAGCTCCTCGTCACCAACGTCGTACACATTTGGAGCCGTAACCGAGCTTTCCAAGCCCTGTTTCCGCGAGCCAAAATCCTGAGCACCACATCCCCGTTTCGCTTTCTCCTTCTGCGTGCAGCAAGCCTGAGCATCCCCAACACATCCTCGACGTCCCTGCGTAGCCGGCGGCCACAGGAGAGCCGGGGAAGCCGTGAGCATACCTCATTCACTCTTCCTCCCCTGTTCCTCCGATTTCCGAGCGGTAAGAGCTCCTTTTCGTCCCTTCCTCTTCCTTTCGCCTCCAAATGGCATTAAGGTGGATTTTTAACACCCTACGCCCCCCAGGTCGTTTCTGGCTAGATCCCATTCCGACGAGGATCTCCGGTGAAGATTTCGGTCTCCCTCGGTGAGCCTTCTTTCCTCCCTCCTCTCTCCCCGTGTTTGAATTTGATCATGTGGGTCTTGGTCGGAATCTATACTCGGTCAGTTTGGGTGTGTTTTGGGCCGGAGAGGGAGTTGTCAGCGGGGTCTCCTCCTCCTTCTCCTTCCTTCTTTCTTCCGTTGAACTGGGCAGAGGTTAGAGGAGGGTTCGGTTCGGTTCATGTGTTTTATTTGAATAAAAGAAAACCGGTTCATTTAAACCAGATTTAAATTGGTTGAGTTTTGGGGCTTTGGATCCGGATTTGGGAAAAGAGAGATGGGCTTGGGTTGATTTATTTAAAAAGGGTGTTGTGTTGGGCCTTTTTCATGGGTTATTGTTGTTAATTGTTAGTTTTGTTAAGTGTTATGTTATATATATTATTATGACTTGGTGATTTTATATTTCTGAAAATTATTATACACTATGAAAGGGATATTATTTGTGTTATGTATTATGTGATATTTTAATTAGCTAATTTTAGGAATTCTAAAATGAATTATTGGCTTTGTTTTACTAATAGGAATTGAAAAGAGGGTTTAGCTATGGTATTGCATTTTGGTTAAGTATTACTTGGAAAATTATTTAAAAAGGGTTATCAAGTTACCTAGAATTATCTCTTAAAGGATTGATTGTCTTGAAAACCAAAAATGCCGGAATATTTTGATGAACAAGATTTTGGGTTGACTTAGAAAATTTGTTACTTCCTCTTGAATTTGGCCAAGTATGATTTGAGAAATTGTTTTAAAAATGAGTTGACTTAACTTGAGATTTAAGAGTTTGGAAAACTTCGGGAAATGAGTTTGGAAATATTGTTGGTAAGATTTATCGATGGGTTTGATTGGAAATGAAATGATTTTGGTTGATGTGATCATATCGGAAAGGTTTTGGAGAACGGTTTTGCTATCGGTTGGTTTTGAGTATGTTGAGAACTTGGGTTTCGTGCGAATGAATGTTGGTTCAATGGCTTATGAAAATGGCTTGATGATAGGTGTGTATTGCTTTCGGATTACTTTGGACTTGCATTTGGGCCCTAGCTTGTATTATCCTGCTGTTCTGCATCTTCAGGTAAGTTCCCTAGGGGGCTTACTCAGGTTGTACATTCATGCTTGTTGTTGCATTTTATGTTAGGTGCTGCATATGCATAAAAGCATGCCATGTAGTATCCTGTTTAGGTTGCACTAATTGAATGAGCATCTGCTTACTTATTGCGTTTGAAACAGAACGGCTGTTATCTGTGATAGTCCTAGAGTCTTTGCTAGGGTCATAGGGTAGCCCAGCCTCATCGGGTACCCTGAGTCAATCGAGTCATGAACTTCCTTATATTATGAGATGCCTGCGGGCTTTATTGTGGAGCGGGTTAGGCATGCGTGCCGCCCAATTATGATGGAATGCATTTACGAGCTGTCCAGTCTCCGCCCTATCAGAAGGGGGTGGAGGTAGGAGAGGGATATGCCACTTAGCATTGTCTTGGGCCCTTTACAGTATTTTTACACATTATTATAACTAGGAGCATGCTAGTGTGTTTGACTTTCGTACTGCATTAGAGCATCTTTATTAGGTATATCACATACTATGTGGCCTCAGCGAGGACTGCCGGTCCCGCATGAGTGGCTCGATCTGACTCCTTTCCCCGTTTTTTTTAAGGTATCTTCTGCAGATTTTGATTGCTCGATGTCTATATTACGGGGTTCCCTTTTTGCGAATCGAAGAACCTGGCTAAATCTCTAACTCATTATAAATGGTAATCATCCACTTATGTTTTGGTTTTGACCCGGCTCTGCCGTGGCTCTTTGTATCTTAATTTTGCTTCCGTCTTGCTTTCGTTTGAAATGAACTTCGTGAGTTAGTCCCTAGGACAGGTTAAGGGTAACCAGCGGCCCTACGATATTTTCAGGGTTCGAAATCCCTCTTTATTACTGACTATAAAAATGAGTTTGAAACCTCGACCCGTACCTGGATTGCAAGATCCGAACAAGGGGTTTCATCCCTTGAAACGTAACCCGAAAATCATAATTCCGGGCCGTTACAGTCGAGCGAGCCGGAGGCGGGGCCGTAGGCGGCGAGGCGCAGGCGCTGCATTCTCTTCGCAGAAATCTGGAGGAAGAAGAAGGACTTTTGAATAAATTACAAAACTTACCCCATAATTATGGAAATTAAAAAAAACTATCTATATTTTATTATGTGATCCATAGTCTATATTTTTATTTTTATTTTTGCACAAAAAAATGTTATACTTGCACAACATATGATTATATTTGCACAAGCACAACATACGGTTATATTTGCACGACAAAATGTAAAATAAAATTAAAAACAAAACTAAACTCGGGTCATATTTGCACAACTTACGGATATATTTGCATAACATACTCTTATATTTGCAGGACAAAATGTTAAAGAAATAAAAAATATATAGATTATGGATCGCTTACAGTTTATTGAGAAAGTCTGAAATTATATTGAGATAAAATAAGATCATGTTGAGAATAATTTCACAAGTCTCGATTGTCGTGCAACTCTTAAAACAGAGTCGTGCAACTCTTACAACAGAGTCGTGCAACACTTAAAAAAAGAGTCGTGCAACTCTTAAATTAAAACAGATTCGTGAAACTCTTATAACAGAGTCGTGCAACTCTTAAAACAGAGTCGTGAAACTCTTAAAACAGAGTCGTGCAACTCTTAAAACAGAGTTGTGCAACTCTTACAACAGAGTCGTGCAACTCTTACAACAGAGTTGTGTAACTCTTAAAATAATGATAAATACAAAAGTGTTTCATGTTGAGAACAAATTCACGAGTCTCGATTGTTATGCAAAAATAACCTATAGTTGAGCAAAAATAAGATGACGTTGAGCAAAATTTCACCAATCCCCCATATTGTGCAATTATTGTCTATTGATGAGCAAAAATAAAATCATGTTGTGCAATAATTTATTGAGAAAGTATGAAATTATATTGAGAGAAAATAAAATCATGGTGAGAACAAATTCACAAGTCTCGATTGTTGTGCAAAAATAACCTATTGTTGAGCAAAAATAAGATGATGTTGTGCAATAATTTATTGAGAAGGTATGAAATTATATTGAGAGAAAATAAAATCATGGTGAGAACAATTTCTCAAGTCTCTATTGTTGTGCAAAAAATAACCTATTATTGAGCAAAAATAACATGATGTTGAGCAAAATTTCACCAATCCCCCATGCTGTGCAATTTTACTCTATTGATGAGCAAAAATAAAATCGTGTTGTCCAATAATCTATTAAAAAGTATAAAATTATATTTACAAAAAATAAGATTATGTGGAGACACAAGTTCACAAGTCTCGATTGTTGTGCAAAAATAAAGAATTGTTGAGCAAAAATAAGAGCATGTTGTGCAAAAGTATTTCATTTATTATTAGGTTGGATTATTTTATGATGATAAAAACTATAAAACAATATCAATTTTTTAATTAATTTTTTTTATATATAATTTCATGCTTATCAGCAATAAGTATGAAATCCTATAAAAAACGTTTATATTATATAGTAGCTTTTAGTTTCGTGTAGAGCAAAATTTCACCAATCCCCCATGTTGTGCAATTTTACTCTATTGATGAGCAAAAATAAAACCGTGTTGTGCAATAATCTATTAAAAAGTATAAAATTATATTTACAAAAAATAAGATTATGTGGAGACACAATTTCACAAGTCTCGATTGTTGTGCAAAAATAAAGAATTGTTGAGCAAAAATAAGAGCGTCGTGCAACTCTTATAACAGAGTCGTGCACCTCTTACAAGAGCGTCGTGCAACTCTAAAATTTAATAGTGTTATTCATGAAATTTATAGTTTTATTCATACAAACTAAAATCTAATTTGATTCTTCATAAACTAAAAATCTAATTTGGGCATATTATAATATTATTCTTGCACTTTTTAATTTAATTTGGTTCTTAAACTGGATTTTAAATTTATAGTGATTCTATCCCGATCATCTCTCCAATTGCATCAAAACCGTGGATTTCAATGTTTCTTCAATAGAATCATGGAAAATTTGCGCCTGCGCAAATTTTCTCTGTGCATTTGACTAGCATCTAACATAGTTCTTAGCTCAGAAATCCGACTAGAGACCTGTCAATCTATGACCATGAATCAGAGTGTGTCCACAGCTGAGCTAATATGATATGCAGAAATATTTCATGGTATTTTAAACACCTCTATAAAGGTCACATTTCAGTTTTTAAAAAAATCTTTAGTCCACAATAGGGAGAAGTAATAACATATTACAAACCCCAAGAACTCTTATCCCGGCAAAACAAAGAAAACATCAGCTGCGTGCTAGACAGATTTGATGCGATTCACTTTACTGTTATGTGAAATCCTCTTCCTTAACCGGAGCTGACTTAACCGGAGCTGTTTGATCCTCTTCCTTTCCCCACAGCAGCAAGTACAATCCTAAGATGAGGATTGCTCCTCCAAGTAGACTGCTCGTCTAAACGAATCAAGAAACTCATCAGTACTTCTGCTGTCACAGTTTATATGTGCTTTCATATGATCTTGGGAGTGAAATCAGTACAAAAGATTGATATCTATAATCTTGACAAGGACAATTCTTTATTGAGGCAGAATTAAATGGGTGTTTAACCTCACAACCAGCAGAAAACATGAAGACAAAGTGTGAGATCTCACACGGATGGAATACTGATATCTGGATGTGTCTGTCAAATGGAAGACATGTTAGTTATTTTATTCAGCATCTTATTGCAAAAACTTAAAATATCAGCTAGCTAAGACAATGACAGATTCCAAGAGCTCACCCACAAGATATCTTGCACATTCTGTGCACATTTCTCAGGTCATTCTTAATCATATTGAATCAACAACAAAAACTCCCACAAACAACATACCTGAAGTAGTACTCAACTCTCTCTCTTAGAGGTTGCACAACTCTCTCTTAGAGGTTGCACAACTCTCTCTTAGAGGTTGCACATACCTGAAGTAGTACTTAACTCTCTCTCTTAGAGTTGCACAACTCATCCCTTCCTGATCTGTAATGTGCATAACCGTTGCAGCCCGCGTGTTGTGAGTCCATATCTCAGCATTCACCACACTGCACTTCAGGTGAGCTAGGACAGCACTCAGTTCAGACAGTAGACCAGGCCTGTCTCGCCCAACTAGCTCAATCGAATTATACTCCGCGAATGTCTGCACTACAACAGATTTGTTCATGAAAGTCGAATCCGGCCCTAAACACTGAATTCACACACACAGAACATCAATCAGAGCTAAATTCAACTTACACAACCAAAGACAGCTTAAGGCAATCAGTCAATCACCTTGCAAATGTAATCGAGAACTTCCTCATCGGTTATCTTGTTGCCTTCTTGATCAGTAACATTGAACACTGTTCTTTTTTTTTTAACAACAAAAAAGGGGATAAGTAAACTGTTCCATTTAAACTACAAAGATTGAAGTGTTTGGGGTTTACCATCCATGAACCAGCAACCATCTGAGGATATGTAGGCTTTGGTAATGATGAAGTTCAAATCAGTAAGGATTTGAACAACTTCAAGGAGTATCCCATGCTTATTTGCACTGTCAACCTGCATCAAGATTCAAGAAGATGGAATTCAATGCCAGAAGAGCTCACATAATGAATCAAAATGGCAGATGAAGGTGAATCAATGGTACATGTATAACTGTTGCATTTTTGCAAGTTTCATTGTCAATCACAACCCTAAGGACAAGGAAATTGCACATGTGAGGTTAAGATTGTCAATCACAACCCTGTATAACTGGCCATTTTTGGTTCTCCATGCTAGATGAAGGTTCATGAGATCCTGTTACCCCTATTCCTATATATGCTTATGAGTCAGTAACTCTCTTTTAGTACTATTAGTGAAATCCAAAGGTTTGTCATGGTGTAAAGCAGTAAGAGTTGTTTGATACGTACCAGTTGAGCTGGAATATCTGTCGGCATTTTGTGCACAAAGTTCTGTTGCTTTCTCGACGCCCTTTGACTGGTAAGGAGCTATGTTGTGAATGGTATTCTGGAGAGAACCCAATAGGTCATTCTCTATGCACTCGTACCTGTGTAGAACCAAAGTTTCAAATGAGAAAATGCAAAAGCTTGCTCAACAAAGTCCCTTTGCATAGGCTTTTATAGAGCATGAAGTGCGAGAAAATGTAAACAAGAACATACATTATTTTGCACAGGTTGTCAACGATATCAGACATAGTAATTATCCGCATCCTTATTTCCACGAGCTTATCCTCATCGTATGTGTTAAATGGCTCCTCCAAGCACATTGACAGCTTCTCAACATTAGCCTCAAGCTGCTGCTATTGGTTCTCAAAGAGATTTTGTTTGATTTCGCTGACCTCTTTTGTCATCTCATTTATGAACAAGATCATTCCTATAGTCCTTAGTGCAGTTTGCTGCCATAAAACGGTAAGCTATTCACCTTTTATACCAAAAATGCAAATGAACCCAGGTATTATCTTCAATTTGGAAGAACAACTGAATTTAAATTAATTGAAAAATGCTATAGGAATGATCTTGTAGCATCTTCAATGCCATAAGTACCTAAAATAGAAGGGTGATTGACTCCAACAATCAAGACTTTAAGGCCAGAAAGTTTGAATGTGCAGATAAATGCTCCAGGAGTGTGAGGCTATCAAATACATTTGGAAGATGACCAGAAAGTTTATTGCTAGCAACAATCAAGACTTTAAGACCAGAAAACTTACTGATGTCCTCGCTAAAATTGCTGGTGAAGTTGTTTCCACATATTGTCAGCTGCTCCAGGGAAGTCATGGAATAGATAAAAGTCAGAATCTGGCTTGATAGGGAATTGTAATCAACATGCAGTTGCTTGATAAACAAACTTGCAATAACTAATTCATCTGAAGCACTAAACTTGCAAGAATAAAAAACAAACAAGATTTTTTATTTAAAAACTAGCCAAGACAAATCATAATGCTTTTCTTAATAAATCTTGATATTGGCAGCCATCAAGCATGTTGGCATCCAAAAGATCAGTTTGAAAAGAAGCAGCCAAAAATCCACCCTCATATGTCCTTCAAGTATCAACAAGTAAAATTCCTGGGAAATCAAAAGCTCCAGTAACAGCTTGCATCCCAGCCACAGAAGCACATCCACCCTCCGCAAGATATTGAGACGTTACATCATAATGAGTTGTCTTCTGGCTATCAACAAATGGCCAGGAAGGTGATGCTAAACCATGGCTTCCACTGGGACAAGCAATGAGCTCCATGAAGTTATGAAATGCTGAATCAAAGGGCGATGGGAGCCGAATTTGATGGCTGTTATATATGTTCAGTCCTAGATTCACCAACCTCGTGGCTAGATATATGGTTAAACTTGAGCTTTTATTTTGCTTCACATCCAATAAGGCGGGGGTTTGGCTTCTCATAGTGAAGCAGGGGTTTGGAAGAGCTTTAAACTATATGACTCTCCGGATAGGATAGGCAGACAAGACTCTAGCATGAACTTAGCGGCAATCAGCAAGATATTCAACTCCAAGAAAATCCAAAAATGCAACATAAATTCATACCCTACCAGGAATTTCATGAATACTTACGTCTGGATTTGCAGATTTCAGGTAGAATACACCACCTACAGATTGCACAATGCACCAAGGGGAGTCAAACAAATTGATCAAAATAGGCAAATAAAGAGATTAAGGGGCGGGATGAGAGATGAAATTATAAACAACAAAAAATGGCATTCTGGAATCCAAACGACATAAAATCAACAAACCAACGAAAAACAGTAAATCAAAAACTCAATTGAGGCATAGAAAGATAGAAATTGGGGAAACAAACGAGAAACGCCTAATATTTTCTACTCTAATCTGGAAGGGAACAAGAACTCCACGCATCAACAAGGAAATCTGGAAGAAAACAGATCGAAGAAACAAGAACTGGAAGGGATCGAAGAAGGTGAGGTTCAGTGTATACCTAGGCGATACGAGGAGCGTGACATAGCGAAGGAGGAGAGACTCGGCGAGAGCTGCGACTCAACGACAGTTACTCGAGCATCTGCAATTGAGAGATGAGAGATTAGAGCGGTGGCCGGAGGAGAGAGTCGGTGAGATTAGAGCTTGAGATCGAGAGCCACTTACCAGAGGAGGAAGGTGCGCGAAGGCAGATAGACAGCACGAACGCGGTGAGACGATGAATATCGGCGAAGGCGGTCAGACTGAGGCGGCGAAGGCGCCGGCGAAGGCGGTCAGTTGGAGAGCGCAAAGAGAGAGTTTGGTAGCAGAGAGAGAGTTCGGATTTTGGAAAAACAGAAAATAATGTCCGTACAAGCGAGAATAGGTATAAATAGCGGCTATTTTATTAAATTGTCCAAACCTGTGGCTATTTTGCAAATACGTCCAAATAAAGTGCCTGTTTTACAAATTTTTTCTTTTTGTAAGAAGTGAAAAAAAACACTACTCCCTCCGTTCAACAAAACTTGACGTTTTACTATTCATGCACACTTTTTTAGGAGCTAAAAACTATATAAAATATCGACTTTTTAAATAATTTTTTTTTAACAATTTCATAGTTATTATTAATAAGTACAAACTTGTTAAAATTTTTTTTTAAAAAAATGAATATTTTATATAGTTTTTATCATTCTAAAAAAGCGTACGTGAATAGTAAACGACAAGTTTTGTTGAACGGAGGGAGTATATAATACTACATATTACTTTTTCTTTTAAAATCTTTAAAATAATACTATACTTATTTTTTTTAATAAGTATAACATTATTTTAAAAAAATAATTATAAAACAATACAGTATTTTATAAAATTTTTAACTCTTAAAAACATGTCAAAACGTGTAAAAAAAGTAAACCTATATTTTGAGACGAGGTAGATTATTGAATAATGAATACTCCGTAAAACCTCTGAGTTCGGCCTGGTATAACTAAAACGCTAGAATAGAAAGCAAAAGCCCTCATCGGCATCGCTCCCTTTTTGCCAAACCCTAAACCCTCTTCCGAACTAGCAGCAGCAGCAGCAGCCGCCGCCATGGCCGACACTGTGATTTCACTGGAGAAGCTGAAGAACTTCTGGCACTCTCAGGTCCACGACGAAGAGAAGTGGGCTATGAACATGGTAATACTAAAACCCTTGTTCTCTTCCTTTTCCTTCTTCGTTGCAAACCTCCTCGTGTTGATTCAATCTTCCGATTTCCACTCCTTTTCTGTTAAATTCTACACATCGGGATTTCGTCACTGTTGGTTTAATTTCTGCGATCTCGTTCCCAGTTGTTGTCTTTGATATGATTGATTTCGCAGATCCATTCCCGTACTGTAAATTCAGCCTTTGCTTAGTGCGGGATGCAATTTGTGTATGAGAAAATGTTTCCATGAAGAAATTTGAAATTCTTGGTCATCGCTTTTTTCATGTGATTCGGTCAAACAGAAAAAGTTGCATCCTTGAGTTTCCTTGAAGGCATACGAAAGAGGGATATTGGATAAGCTAGGGTTTATAAGCAGAAATAAAAGCATATAGAGCTAGTATGGGCTGTAGGAGTCAAAGATATGATACATGGATCAATTAATTTTAAGAAGCTATATGGTTATCACACTTAAGCTAGCCTTATATGAAACCAGTTTGCCTGGAATCCTTATCCCTCAGTAATGAAGTTCAAACTGGATCTCATGCTTCAGTTGTGCTTTTCTTATTGCCCTAGATGATTCTGATACTTAAATCAAGTTTGCTGCAATGAAGTAGTAAAATATTTGACAGAAATGTAAATGTTTGTAATTGCATCATATGATGAAATAAATCTAGCCTGATTGGAGGGGACTTGCCCTATATTTTAGCTGGATAGTGGCGAATCATTTAACTCCAAACCTAAGTGTGATATCGCTGCTTGGTATGCATCAGCATCATAGTGCGACATTTTATAATTAGGAAGGGGGTGTGACTTTAGGACAAAATAACTTGTATTGGCATTGACCCTTGAAGTTGTAATTGAGGATACACCTGGGATTTTGTGGCTTAGTATGAGAATTGAGAAGTTTTTATCATCTGATTAGCATTACTGTTTAGATTTGCAACTTGTTAAGTGATATGGAGCATTCTTTTGATATTTTCCTTAATCTAAACGAGTCTTGTTAAGGAAATAGGAAAGTAGGAAATCATTTACCAAATCTTGTAGTTTGGTACACCTTGCAATTAAACTTACCATTTGACTGATTATTTGAACTCAGAAGTTGTATTCTCGTCTCGTTTCTTAGTGTGTTTGCATTAATATGGGGTTGCATATTGTTTATAGTGAATGTGCAAATTTTCTGCCTTGCAATAACCAAATGCTCATATGATTCATTCTATGCAGAAACTGCTCCGAGCCGGTGGACTTTTTCTGGGCTCCATCTTTATTATGCGCAACTTTGGTGAAAACATGGCTGTGTGAAGACCTTTGACTTGAACTCAGTTGATCTTTATCTTATGTATGTCTCTTTAGCATCAACTCCTGATGCTACACTTTAAAATAGCAGATACATCATAAAGTTTCTCTTTTATTAACGTTGTGTGATTCTTTTTTATTGTCTCAACGATGATGTATTATCCTGGTGTTTTGAGCCACCAGATTTGGGATTCCCTAATCTATCTCCTCTAAGTTTTCTTCATCTTTCAGAAGTTTCGTTGTGAGTGAGAGTGACATTAGTCTTTGAGAAGTTCATAGGGATTCCATCCCCTAGACGACTGAAGTTCAGGTTTGGTGTATGTTTAGCAGAGGTGTTTGGAGAGCTTTTGTCTTCGAGAAAGGAAAAATCTCAATTCTTTGTTTCTCATATGAGTCAAGTTCAGGTTTAATTCGTGTGTCACACACTTGTGCTTATAAAAATACGCACTAGTGCTATAACAATGCCTAATAAAGGTTGCGCAATCCTTTCTTTAAGGCTGATTTTGCCTGTCTTATGGCATAATATATGTAATAATGTGTTGCACCCAATAAATTCCTCCAAGACGGGAAGTTGTTCTGCATGGTCATTCTGTATGCCTTTGAGAAATGTCAAGTTACGTACGTGAAGAGACATTTAAACAGGAATCACAAAAAATAAAAATTGATTTTTTTTAATAATAAGAATACTACTGTATATCAGTAATTTGGAAATATTCGTAAAAATCAAATTTCCGATTTATTTAGCAGGACGAACCTACATAGCAAGTGTTTGAGAGCATATTTATCAGTGAGCCCCGTCCCGGACTCACTACTTACTTTTTAACTGCCACGTCAGCTCATGAGCCCTAATTCAACTTTTCACTCTTTCAGCAAATTATTAGTGAGCTCGCTTCTGGGCTCTTAACTTTATTTTTAATCTATTTCTTTTTTGTTCTTCAAATATACAAAGTTATTATTATTATTATTATTATTCATAACGTCATATTTTAGTAATAATAAATTTATAGGGAAAAATGGGATAAAAATAAAATTTTAATGGATAAGAAGTGGAATATGAGTATTTAATCTTTGAATTTTTTTTATAAAAAAAAACATATGCAAAATGGGTGTCTATGGGTAGATAAAAATAAATTATATTCAAAAATATTTTTTTCTTACGAAATAAGCCTAAAAGTCGGTTTTTATAAATCAAATAAACAACGCTGCCACGTGGCGTGTTGTAAGTCGCCCACGTGGCAGCGTCGGCCCTCCCTTCCGCATGGTGCAAACCTCAGCATATGGGACAAATTCGAAACGACGCCGTTTTAAGCCTTGCTTTTCCAAAAAAAAAAATTAAATTGTGGGACCGACCCACTTTCTGACACAATGGGCCGGCTCATCTGCGAGATGTAATTTTCCGGGCTCACGGATAGCTCATCCCCTTTCTCCTTTTTTATTTTTTATTTTTGTTGATGTGGTAAACGCGGTCTGACATTACATGAAAACTCTTATAAAAAACCCCCTTTCGAGGGATAGAGTACGCGCCTCTCTTCTTCATCGTCTGAAACCTTTCCTTCCGAAACTTCGTATCCCAATCCATCTTATGTGCGTTTGTTCTCGTCCGATTCGACGAGACCTTTGTCGGCGGGTGCCCCTTTGGTCACCTTCCGCTCTAGAATTGGCCCGAATTTGAACAATTCAGCTTGCTCTCTGGTGGCGAGGTTCTCGCTCTTTGCGGTTTTTCATCTGAAACTTTTGTGCCCGAATCTCTCTTCGGTGAGCCTGATTTCGCCCTGTAAGACAAGTTCTTTATCGATGGAAGCCTATCTGGTTCCCAAACTCTCTTTAATCGACCAGTTTTGGCTCAAATCATTCCCCCCCCCCCGCGATGAGCGTTGAAACCATATCCATTTCCTGGTCTTGGTGCGTGATGGATCAAATTCCTGTAAATCTGAAGTCGAAATGGATGTTTGCTGATCCCGTGAGAAGAAATTACAAGAAAAGACGGAAGAAAGTGGTTTGTTGGGGGCGCTTCTGGCGTGTCTGGTTGGGACTTGGCGGTTTGTCAAGCTGGGAATGTGTTACTAGGTATGCTGTCGGGTTTGAGGAGTCTCTATCTCCGTTAGTTCGTCTCTTTCTCTCTCTTGAGTTGGGTTGGGGTTCCTGTTGAAGCACCATATGTTACACTGCTTTTTTTTGGGTTCTATATGGTTACCCTTTTCGACTGTTCCCACCTTTTCTTTGTATATTTTCAAATGTGAAAACGGTTGAAGAGATAACCTTTGTGGATGATTTCCTTCATCCACAACCTACCCCCGGAAAGGGCTTGCTGACTAACTTAAAAGAGCGAATCTCTAAAGGGGTTTTATCCCCTTAGGAGGTTCACGACAAGCTGTATCAAACTTTGTTGGCTAGTAAGTTCGTTCCTTCTGTTGTTCATCAATACTCTTACTTGGAGCTTATTTCTGTCATAAATATGATTACTTACAACTCCTACGGAGAGTGATGAAAATGGAGAAATCTTTGGCTCCAAAGAACTCCCGAAAGGGCACAAATCCTCTCAACGAGGCAAATCATTCAGAAGGGAGCATGCTCATGGATGAGAGTTGGCAGCTTGTCTGTCATCCTAAAATTCATCTTTGTAAAATTCATCTTCGTTTTCCCGACATGTTTATATTCGTTGCCCCTTCTTTTTACCAACCCTCGTTCAGGCTACACTTCTCGTTAGGCTGGTTAGTGCTGTAACAACACCACTATACATCTACTAGGAAATATAATAGTCATACAATTATTTGAATGGATAATGCTAAGATTAATACTCTTTTGTTTACATTATATATCAAACAGTGACTTCTAGTCACACTTACCCCCCTTTTGAGGGCCCAAAAATGTTGTGAGTCCATCCATGACAATCGAAATCGCACTTTGCAAAAACTCGTATTCCCACATGATTCGGTTGTGTGTAATATTTTTAATCCTAGCAATTGCATACACTGTCTTTGATACCAAGCAACTATATGGGAGATGCCTCCTTCCCTGCTCCCATGATAGAAAAGGTTATTTATGAAAGTCAGCTAATGGAATTGTAGGGGTATAGAAAAAACAACATTTTGGACTAATATCAAAACATGGTGTAAAAACGATCATATCCAACTACTTTCTCTAGTGGAGACAAAAATTGAAAGTATTCCAAATGAAACTGTATGGAAGAATGCAGGTTTTGACAATGCTATCTATTCACCTGCCCAAGGCAAATCTGGCGGATTGTGTATCATTTGGAAAACAAACCACCTATTCAATGAGTCAATTTCGATAGAAATCCAACTTCCTAGAATAATTGGTATTAAATACAACAACTCGCAAAATGATTCCTCTCTAATGTTCTTCGTTGTTTATGCCCTTCCGAGTTTGAAGGAAAGAGACGAATTATGGAGAAATCTGACTGAACTTGTTGACAACTCAACCCTTCCGTGTATTGTGATGGGGGATCTTAATGAAATTTATTGTAGCTCAGACAAAATTGGTGGGGCAGAAATCAATACTCATAGATTCCAAAGACTTGCTAATTTTAAAAGCGAATGTGTGATGATTGATCTTCCCACTTCGGGGAACCACTTCACTTGGAGGAAAAAACCCAAGGGGGATGACAACATTATCGAGAAATTGGATAGAGTACTTGTTCAACATCAAATTCTCCAATTTTTTTCGAAACTAATTACAAAAAATGGCGCTTTTTCATCATCGGATCATTGTCCCATTACAATAAACTTAGATAATGGAGTAATTCATAAACCACCTCCGTTCAAGTTTGAGAATATTTGGCTTCAAAGGAAGGATTTCCACAACATTGTTAAACAAGATTGGCGAGCGTCGTGTACGGGCTCCTCTATGTTTCAAGTTATACACAAAACTAAGCTGCTTAAACAAAAAGCAAAGGAGTGGAATAAGAAAACATTCGGTAATATCTTCCGTCAACTCCAAGAAGTCGAAAGCAGAATGCTGGAGATACAATCACTAATGACTCATCGGAATTGGCTGGATTATAGAGTCAAAGAAAGGAACCTCCTACAAAAGAAAGAGAAGGTTCTTCTATTTCAGAAAAAGTATTGGAACCAAAGGTCCAAAATGAAACATCTAAAATTGGCAGATTCAAACATATCCTACCTCCATAGGGTAGCAACTGATAGAAAGAAAAGAAAAATCATTCGATCAATTACTTCCAGCGAAGGTACATATAATGAGGGTGACGAAAACATAAAAAATGAAATCCGTAGAGATTTTGAGAAAAGGTTTAAATAGGAATTGATAAATGAAAATCTCTTAAGGGAGTACTTAAATCTTGTCACCCCGACAATAACCAATGAGGATAATAGTTTTCTTACCAAGCATCTGAGCAATAGTGAAATAAAAAGGGCGGTGTTCAGACTTGGCAATAATAAATTACCAGGCCCTGCCGAAATGTCAGTAGAGTTCTACAAAACATACTGGGACATTATTGGAGGATCGATCATCAAAGCGGTTAAAGGATTCTTCCTTTCGGGAAGAATTCTTCTTAAAATAAACCACACATTCATTTCACTTCTACCAAAATGCGATAATCCTTCTATGACTGCACATTACAGACGAATTAGCCTATGCTCCACAATTTATAAATTTTTTTCCAAAATTCTTACGGAGAGACTGAAAAGTGTAATAGGAAAACTTATCCACCCTTTGCAAGGAGCTTTTGTGTCCGACCAGGCTATTCAGGACAATATCTTAATAGCCCATGAGGTTTTTCATTGATTTCGTAGCAAAAAAGGTAAAGAAGGATGGATGTTAATTAAACTAGATATGGAAAAAGCTTATGATAGAGTAGTAGATTGGAGCTTTACAAAGGCAGTTATGGAGAAATTTGGTTTCCATCCGACATTTGTTAAATGGATTATGGAATGTATATCTATGGTTTCATTCTCCGTTCTCGTTAACAATGGTCCAACGGAGTTATTCAGACCAACTAGAGGCCTTCGACAAGGTGACCCTCTCTCCCCTTTTCTCTTCATTTTGGGGGATGAGGTTCTGGCGAGAAAACTCTCGCTTGAAGCAAATATGAGAAATAGCCTTATCAGATTCAGTTTTGGGAAGGATGATCTACGTATCCCTTTCCTTGCTTTTGCTGATGATATGATTATCTTCACAAAAGGTAGCACCTCAGCTTGCTTAAAAGCGAAAACAATTGTAGATGAATTTTGCAGCATCTCAGGAAAAAAAGCTAATTATCACAAATCAGCTTTTCAAACAACAAAAGGAATCCCTAGATCCAGAATTGAAGAGCTTGAAAGACACATGGGAATTTCAAATGAAATAATGGTTGAAAAATATCTTGGTTGCCTTATTATAAATGGGCATGTAAATAGACATACTTTTGAGGAAGTTGTGCGTAAATCAAAAGAGCAACTCAGTAAATGGCGTGCTAATGCCCTATCGCAGCAGGGTCGTACTGTCCTTATTGACACAAACCTAGCATCAAAACCTTTATGCACAACGCAAAACTTCACGCTCCCGAGTACAATCCACAAGGAATTAGACCAAATAAATAGATCTTTCTTCTGGAACAAAGATCTCCAATATCGACCATTGATAAGTTGGGATAGAATATGTAGACCAAAAGGTAAGAGAGGACTAGGCATCCGAAAATCTAAAGGTATGAATGAGGCACTCCAAATGAAACTCTTTTGGAAAATTCTTGCGGAACCCAATAATATATGAGTAAAATTAATTCAGTACAAATATTTGAAAATAACGCATATATTAAATTATAAGAGATGTGGGGGTTCATTTTGGCAATGGTCAAAACTAACTCCTTTTATTGAAAATTTTAAAGAGGGTCTAATTTGGTCGGTGGGCAATGGGAACTCTATCAAATTCTAGCATGACAATTGGATTACAACTTCACCAATAATCAAAAGGGACGACTAGCCTACCTTTCAAAATGAGAATGAAACAGTAAGTGACTATTAGGAGGAAAATGATGGGAAGAAAAATTGTTAAACGCAGTCCCTCAAAGTATAGCAAAAGAAATTTTGGACATCCCTCTCTTTATGAATACATTTGATGACAGACTTTATTGGTGGCCTGATAGAGAGGGATGGTTTACAACAGCTAGCGCCTACAAAATGATAACAAAAAATAACAACCAAAATGAAGAAAACAACTATTGGACTTGGAAAATTGACACATCACCAAAAATTAAGAATTTCATTTGGAAGCTCGGATAGAAGGGTGTTCCAACGACTACACATTTATCCTAAAAAGGAGTTTCTGTACCAACAACTTGTGTACTTTGCAATAGTGCGATCGAAGATGAAACACATCTATTTCTGGAATGCAAGTTTTGTAAAAGCCATCTTCCATCTACTTTAGGTACAAATTAGGATGTAGTCAACATGATTGCAAGTTCGAGAGATTTTCCCCTATCTTGTCACCGATCAGAAGCATTCTCACAAAAACAGAAATAGAAAAATTAGTACTTACATGGTGGACAATATGGTACATAAGGAATCAAACGATATTTAGAAATGAATTAATTTCAAACCAGGAATCCGTAAAACATATCATCACTACTCATTTGGAGAGTTTGAAAAAAAACCTCTTTATATGACAAGGAGGATGATATTTGATATACTCCTAATACTAATGTTACAAATCTCTCACGACCAAGAATTCGAAAGAAAAATATTAAATGGAAAAAACCACCTGTTGGACATGCTTAAAATAAATTTCGACGGATCCACACCCAATAACAAAGATAGCTGAATTGGCTACATCATTCGTGACTGGGAAAGGAGAACGATTCAAATTGGCTATGACAAATTTGGTAACAAGTCCCCGTTAAAAACAGAGGCATTGACACTAAGACATGGTCTAATCCAAATCCAAGTACTGGGTATAAACATGTGACAAAAAGAAGAAGACTCCCTTATAATCATTAATCATCTAAAAACAAATTATGGATGCCCATGGGATATTGAATTGGTGATGTTTGATATTAAAACATTGTTGTCGAGTGTGAGAGAAGTCTCTTTCTCCCACGTGCATGATAATGGCAACAAAGTAGCTGATAAGGTTGCACACCTTTGCCTCTCTGCCAGGGACCTTGACAGTTACTCTGATTCAGGTCTTCAACACCTCATCCGCAAGGATACTCTCGGGTAGGATTATTCCTCCTGAATTATTACCTGATAAAAAAAACATAGCAAGTGTTTGCCGATACCCATATGTTTGTGCAAAACCCTTCTAACTGACAGTGAATTCATAAAATGGCCTTTTAAGAGGAAAAATAGATTTTTTTATTAAGTAAGAATTTGAGATAAGATATGCATAAATCTCGATCGGGACTTTTGTGCAAAATTGATTTGGGACTTTTGTGATTTGTCAACTAATTTTGAGCCTTCATCAACGGTCTCTGGGTGGTTGCCGGGCTATTTTTGGTCGTCCTTGTTGGTCGGTTCTGGTCGCCGCCCTTCCTCGCTGTGCCGTCAGTGCTCCGTTGGCAGGTTGTTGTGGCCTGGTGGTGGTGTTGGCCTTGCCTCTGGCCGTTGCCAGAATTCTTGGCGTGCAAGGTGCGGTTTCCACCTTGCACACCAAGCATTACAATTTTTTTTAAAAGGTATATATATATATATATATATATATATATAAGGGTGGTCATGTGTATATAGCTCTTAATGTGTTTTGTGTTAACAGATCTTAGCCATAGATTGAGTGAAAATAGATGGATGAGATTATTCCCCATTATTAATTAATTAAAATATTAAAATTGGAAAAAACCCATAAACCCTTTTGCATGGGCGCGTGTAATCACTCCTAAAAATCCATTTTCTTGAAAACCTCGTATCGGTGTGAGCCCTACGACAAACTTTGTGAAAACTGCCACCGTCTTCTCTGGCAAAAATCGTCCCTACGAGCGGCGTAACAAGTTTTTTCGGCTACGTAAGGCGTCATGGCTTGAAGTAGACCCTCCTGCGACACCGCGGTTGGTGGATTTGAAGGCCGTGCACCATCGAATTTGCTCGGGTTAGGGATGAACGCGAATTTTCATTAGAGGGGGGTTGAAAGGGGATTTTGATGAATATTTGTTGTCTTGATATGAATACTGTGGAAATTTGAGTCACTGGTACAAAATAGTTCGTGTTTCATACCCCGGAGGCGTGGTATGAATATTGGTGAAACGATTCTTGTCTTTGATGAATAATTGTGTTAATGTGATGAATATTTCTTAAATTTGCAAAATATTGATGAATATTTGGGAAATTCTAATGAATATTGCCAAGGTTGATGATAACGAATCCTAAACTTTGATGAATCTTTACTTAATACTCTTTGCAACAGTATGACTGATATTCAGTTATATTCGAAGATATTGTTGTAGGTATTCATGGTTTTGATGAATAATTGAGTTAAAGTGATGAATATTTAATGAACTTTGCCGAATATTGATGAAAACTTAGAAAATTGTGAAGATAAAAAACTTTGATGAATCTTTGATGAATAATTGTGAGATTGTGATGAATATTTCTTGAGTTTTGCCAAATACTGATGAATACTTTGAATATTGCGATTACTTTGTGATGAATATTTCTTGAATTTCGCTAATGTTGATGATAATGTTTCAAATTTAAGTCAAAATTAGGGGATCGATAATTGAAAATTGATGAATAATTGAGTTAAAGTGATGAATTTCTTGAGTTTCTTACATTTTGCCGAAAATTGATGAATAATTGGAATTTTTTTTCGAATGTTGCTAAGGATGATGATAATGGATGATAAACATTGATGAATAATCTTTGCAAAAGTATGACTTATATTCAAATCTATTCGAATATATTGTTGCAATTATTCATGATTTTGATTAATCATTTAGTGGTTGTGGTGAATATTTCATAATTTTTGCCGAATATTGATGAATAATTGTAAAAATTTGAAGGATATTGATGAATAATTATAATGTCCATCTTTTTATGATAACTGATCTTGATTTGTATTACCAAAAATATTTAAAAAAGGAAATTGGTGAAAATTAGCATAAAAAAATCAACGCTTCTCATGATTTGCTCCCACTGGGATTTGAGCAATTATCTGGCTGAGTTGCATCACACACTCTATGATAATGCACATTTCTAATGGGCATTATAGGGTAGTTTAGATGCATTTGCGTTGTAGAATATGCATGTTTAGTGTCAACTTAGATTAAACTCTTTTCGTGGCAAAGTTCGGAATCTACGCTATTTCGGTTGAATTGTGCAGAATCGTAGATCCGACATGGTGGAAAGCAAAGGAAGGGTGAACAATATGTATAAGTGAAGTCAAGAAAGCAAGCTAAGGAAAGAAAGAAAAGATGCAAGAAAGAACGAGGGAAGAATGAAGAGAAAACAAGCTTCTGGGCATCTGTCGCTGCCAGCGAATGACATCTCGCTGCCAGCGAGTGGAGTCAGCGGGAGGATGTCCTGGAGCCAGCATGTCTCGCTGCTAGCGAATGGGAACTCGCTGCCAGCGAGTCGAGTCAGCCCAAGAGTCAGCGAGTAAGTGTTGTAAGGAGGAAATCGAGTATGCGAATAGAATGTAAATAAAATAAGGCAAACCAGATTTCGTCCCTTGCAAATAATTACAAGACCCCCTCCCTATGCAGCAGTGGGAAGTCAGGATCGATCCACGAGGAAGCGTGTCAGCGGATCCTAGGTAGAGATGGAATCTCACGGCAGAAGTCGACCACAAGTTGTCGATCTCGACTAGGGTTAGTCGACAGAAGATCGGACAAGTCGAACAGCGCAGCAGCAGTCACAGGCAGTTAGTCGATATCGACTAGGCTCTACTCGATATCGAGTAAACAAGTCGATGTCGAGGATATCTTTGTTGAGTACCTGCACAGGAGAAGCTACGACGATCTTTGATCGGGGATCAGTAACTCGATATCGACCAGAAGTTGTCGATATCGAGGAAGGCAAAAAGCAAAACGAAACAAAGTAAAGGCAAAGGCTTTGGGATTCGAAAACTATGTATGAAAGATTTCCAAGATTGGGGTTTGAAACAACGATAACCAAGCATGAATAAGGCAAAAATAAAACAGATAATCATGTAAATTGCATCAAAGGATTAAGCTTTCGCCTTTTCCAACAATTAGACAACTCTTTCAAGAAACCCTAATTGTCTCTACCGATTTTATGTTTACAATCCAAGTTGTTAGCATGGACCTCCATTAGATGGGTAATAAACACATAACAAGTAGTAGATGCTCAAAACATGATAAAAGTCGGATCTTTACCTCAAACATGCAGGGCTATCGTCGGGCTCGCCCCAACCCTATAAGTGGGTGGACTACTCGCGCTTCATCGCAATCTCAGACATTCTTGATGGAAAGGAAATAACTACTTGCATTAAACCAAACTGAAGAAAGTACAACCGGTCGAAGCCAACTTGCTCTCGCTCCTTTGCTCCACTCGGCCTCTCTTTCTGTCTCTACTACTACTACTCCTACTGAAATTGAATGCTTAGAAATCAGCCCCATGGGCTTTATTTATAGGCTTCTAATCCTTGCTATTCAAGGATAGAAATCTTTATCTATATCTAAATATCTATATCTAAAAGCTTAAGGATAAATAAATGGAATAACATAAATAAATCCAAAAAGGAAATTATATCTAAAAGACTAAAATATCTTCATGTGGATAAATCTTCTTCTCCATGGATAGATCTTGACAAACTTGTATAGAATCAGACAGCTTCGGACAACTTCGGCCTCAAGGAATCCTAAACCGCGTCGGATTGCTCAAATCGCGTAACGCGGCTCCGGATAGATTTCCTCGATATCGAGTAAATTACTTGATATCGAGTAATATGGACGTCGACTTCAGCTTCAGCGGCATCCCGGGCAGCAGGTCCTCGATCTGGCTCGGAAGTGTGGTTCTGGGGTCCTCGATATCGACAACTTTCGTCGATATCGAGTAGACTTGGTTCATCGACTAGGCTAGCTTGGTGTTGTCGAGTAGCCTCTCTTCGATATTGCTCGGCCAGGTGCTCTTGGTTCGTCGATATCGAGTAGACTTGGTTCATCGACTAGGCTAGCTTGGTGTTGTCGAGTAGCCTCTCTTCATCATTGCTCGGCCAGGTGCTCTGGGTTTGTCGATATCGAGAAGTTTCCTCGATATCGAGGACTGGTGTTGCTCAGTGTCCGGGTGTCTGGTCAAGTCGAGTAGCTCTCCTCGGCTCCTCGATCAGGCTCTCCTCCTCGACTCCGGGATGGTCTTCAAAGCTTTGTCGATATCGAGTAAGTAACTCGATATCGAGGAGTGTCCTGGAGTCGGGTAAATTCGTTCCTTAGCTTCTCGACTTGGTGCTCCTCGATCAGGGTGTGTCCGGACATTTTTTGTCGATATCGATGAAATGAAGTCGATATCGAGTAATCTTCAGCTTCCGTCTTTACTTCTTGGTTTTCTCCCGAAATGGCTCCATATTCTGTAATACTAAACCAAAACTTATGTAGATCTCTATTTCTTGCAAATAAGCACATATTACATAAATTCGACATATTCTCAACCCGAAATATGCAAAGTGTATAGAATATGGAGCTAAACTGTGCATTTCAACATGGCTACTTTAGTAGACATCCAATCACCCCATACTTAGACTTGCTTGTCCTCAACCAATAACCAAACAATAACCAATACCTACAACACATCCTTCAAGTCTTCGTCTTTGTCAAAAGCAACATCTCAAAAGTAGTAGCAATGTAAGACAAGTGAATTTAACGTCATCACACATATATGAGCGATCCATAGGCATAGGCAATATAAATCCAACCTTACCAGGGTAAAGTGTTTTCACTCAACTCTTAATGTGTTTAGGCTATGAAGATCAACTCTCAACTCAATTCCATAATCACATTTTTTTTGTTTTCTTCTTTTTTTCGATCTTTTTTTGTTTTGAAACGAAAATAACTAGTGCATTTATAGGGTGAGCCAAAGATCCTTTTACAAAGTATGCATAAGAAGATAAAAATATAAAACCAACCCATATCTCAAAAAATCCTCCTCACTTGAAATGAAACACAAGCTCATTCCTTCCACAAATTATTATTTCAACCAACTCTAAGTCTAAATTCCCAAATAGGGGTCAGGCTCAATTTGGCTAAGGATAATTTTGTGGAGTTTATAATAAAAGTCTCAGGCTAATGTTCTGGCTTCAAGCAGGGATAATGCATGGTAGGTAAAGAGAGGATAAAATTGGCTTAAAAGGTGCCTCCATCATTTAATCCTCATTTACATAAACATATAAATACATTGGCTTTGAATAACTATCACAACATTTAGAGATGCATAGGAAGAGTAAATACACTCAAGAAAGCAGAGGAATTTTTAATGTTCTCCCTATAAGGCCAAAATTCTCACTAGGACAATTTTTGTTGGATTTTAACCTTTAGCTTAGGATCATATGTGCTCAATTTCATCACAAGTTCACAATCCACATAAAAACAATTTCGGGGACTTAGGCTAAACCTTCCAAACATGCCATAGGATTTACATGATCAAGTCAGTCATTATTATCATCATAGGACATCTAAGTTAGGGTATAAAAACTAAGACAATGCAAAAATTAAACATGCATTTTTTTTATGTAACTAAAAACAAGACTAAAGTATGACAAAAGACTTAAATGCATAAAACTTAAACATGAATCCATAACATAATAAAATTTCACCATGTAAAACCAAAAGCAAGACTAAAACATATAATAATGATAATGAGCCCTTCCCCCACCCCATACTTAAAATATACAGTGTCCCCACTGTATAAAATCAAATAAAAACAAGAGTAAAGGAAGGAACTCACCGAATAACGCACCGAGGAGGGCAAAACAGGGCATGTGGAGTAACTGTTCTTGTCGATATCGAGTACTGTACTCGATATCGAGTAAGCTTGTCTGCGTCTAGTGAAATCTGAAGTCGAGGAGTTTCTTATGGCTTGGTCGATATCGAGTTGGCCTACTCGATATCGACGAACTTCTGGGCTGCTCCTCTTGGTCGTTGTCGACTGGCCTAGTCGATTTCGACTGTTTTTCAGGGACTTCCTATTCCACTTTTTGCGATTCTTTTATGCTTGCCGACCTAAAGGTGTTAGATTGTACACAAACACAAGACTTTCCACATGAAGTATTCTAAAATAAAAAACCAAAAACAAAAAACCAAAACCAAAAATAAAAAATTCCAAAGTCCCAAAATTCAAAAAGTTTTATATACATGCTCTAGATTTTAGAGTCGCTAGGCCGACTTCTTCTTTTATGCTCAAGGACCTTTAATGTGGGACCCGCTTGTGCTTGGCCCTTCTCCTGGATCCTCTAGGTCCTGATTGTGGTATGCAAGCTCAGCTGACAGATGGTTGCTTGCATAATCTTCTTCTACTTTCTTCTTTCTCTTCCCAGCTCTTAGTTTCCGCAGATTCTCTCGCCACGGGGCCTTACCTCCCCTTAAATTATTGATAAATTTCTTAATGGACTGAGGAGGAGTAGAACCTGATGCGGGACCATCCAAGACACCTTCGGATGATGTCTTTCTCAAGAGGAAGAAGAAGGCTCCACCATGGGAGAAGGTCCAAAGGTGGAAGCTTGGCGTTTTACACTCGTTCAGACTTTTGACAGCTTTTCGACGTCTCTGTAAAATGGGTCGTACGGATTCAATATTGATCGGATTGAGGCGTTCCATACCTTGTCGGAACAAGGACGAAGAGATCTACAACTTTGCTGTTGAAGGTTTTTCCAGATTCGTCCTAGAGTTTGGTCGAAAATCACATTCTTTGAAGCTGTCACTGGTTTTGACGGGATTTACATAAGTCTTGGACCCATTTGCGCCTAAGTGTTCCTATTGGGCCAAATTGGGCTATTTTAAGTATTATATTAGAGACCTTATTTACTTATGTTTTTAGGTATTTTAATTAAGTTGTTAGTTTATCTTATTCTATCTAAAAACCGTCCAGCAGCTTTACTAAGGCCTATATATTGCGTTTCCTACATTGTAATTTAGGGGGAACATTATGAATAGAATTTAGATCTCTCAAATTGTGTGAAACACATGGAGTGTCTTGTTGATCTAACTAGAGCTGTGCTCGTTGATCACGAATTGGTATCTATCTCAGCTTGGTTTGCTTTGTGTTCATCAACTTCGCAAGACTTGGTGAATCTAGTATCCACAAGCCCCCTCCTTGTGCCTTCAAGTTGTTCGCTTGATTGTGTAGGGTTGTAGAGGCGGGTTGTGTAGTCGTTGGTATTGGTTCCTACCTTCTACGAAAGCCTGGGGTCTCTATCTTGTTCTATACAGATCGTTTCAGTCCTTATCAGGTCGTGTCTTTTAATTCTTGTTCTTCAATTTCAAGTCTTTCTTTGTTTCTTGCTGCGTTCTTGAGATTCTTGATCAATATTGATTGTTTCTTGAATCGAATCTTGCTGTTCTTGTTAAGTCTTGAATCGTGTCTTTTGTTTCTTGATCAGTTCTTGCTTGTTGTCGAAGATCGGACCATCACACGGCTAACCACGTATCAAATTGGTATCAGAGCTTTGGTTTCCGACATCAAGATTGAGTCTTTTCTTTTCATAAACACAAAAACCACTAAAAAGAGTCCTTTTCTTGTTTTGGTCTTTTACTTCTTGTTCTTAAATTGATTATTGCACTAATCTTGAGTTTGTGATTGTTTGTGGTTGCTTAGCCTAAACACAAGCCTAGCCGAGACCGTGGAGTCGACCAAGTGGTGCGCACAACCTTTGTGAACACCCTAGAGCCGACGGCAATTTCTGTCCCCATAGCCTTTGCTTGGCCGATTCTACATACCACACAAGACAAACCCTAGTTTGTTCTATCTTTTCTACCCTTTTGTTTATCTATTCTATCTTTGGGAATTTTGATTTATCTTTTAACCATTGCCTAAAAATCAGATTTTATTAAGTTGTTGGATATTAATTTCCATTATATCTATCAAATATCTAAAAAGGCTAAAGATATATCCACTTTCCTATTTTATCTAAAGTTGTCTATTTAATTATCTTAGGGCTGAATTTTATCTTTTATCACCATTGCTTTCAGATTTTCGAGTCCTCTTTGTTACATAGAGTCTTTCTTGCATTTGGTAAAAAAAAAATCATTTTATTTCCAAATTCATACAAAAAAAAAAGGATTGAACTTGGACCTAGGAGGATTAAAATTCACTAGGGGAAAAAGTAAGTCAAAAAAAAAGAAGAGAAAGTGTTGTTCTACTAGTGCAAGAAAGCTCCAAGGACCAAAATTTGGTGATTTCCACAGCCCTTAGTCGACAACTCTTGTCCCAAACACATACCTCCACAAAATTGAAACCTTACCTTGCAACTACAACATCCTATCTTAAAGGTTTTCAATCAAAAGAGGTAAATTTCCATTCTTTCTTAGTTTTTCTTTGTTTTTCTTTTATTACAGCCTTGTCGAGTTGATTTACTGGCTGTGTCGAGCACTTATACCCATTGTCGAGTGCTGTTGAGTTAGTGTCGAGTAGATCTCAGCCCTTGCCGAGTTCTCTCTTTGTGGTTTCGAGTTGAATTCTTGCAAATACCCATCAGTTTTGCTTGAATTGATTGTAATTGCTTAGTCGAAGTACTGATTTCCCTGATCAAGTGCTTTCTTTGAGCTGTCGAGTACCACAGTCCCTGTGTCGAGTACTCTTGGTTGTTTGTTTCATTCATTCTCTTGAATTCTATACTTTGATTGTTAAGTTCTTTGCTTGATTGTTGATTTTCCCAAAGCGGATTGCCCTAGCAAGCGTGATATATCAATTAGAGAGGGAGTGTGAGCGAAACACAATTGTGAGCTGTTTATACTTTTCACTAACCCTTACATAGTTCTTTGTTTGTCTTTATTTGCAATGTCTAATATCCAGGGCAATGACTGGTTCAGTACCGTCATGGAGAAGTTAGCTAAGATCCAAGAGAATTTGGTGACCAATGAAGACTTGGTTAAGTTGGATAAAAGCTTTACGACATATGAGCTTCGACGATTTGGCTCTAATACGGTGTTCAGACAAGGAGTACCACTTAGAGTTGCAGTGCCACCAATTGAAAGGGAAGAAACTCATCCTATTGTTAACCAATATAATGTTTCTTCTAGCATAGATAATTCTCTTATTGCTGAAAATGTTGAGCATGTTGATAATAATGATCAAGATCTTAATTTACTTGCCTATGACCATAATGATTGCATTGAATATGAGCATGATGATTCTTTGATTGATTTAAATGTTCAACCTACACCTTGTGATGATCATCAAAGAGAAGATTTATGTCATAGTAAATGCTTAGACAAAGACAATGTTTCTAATATGATCATTGATGGTGCAAATTCTTCTACTAGTGCTAGCCTTGAATTAATTGAAAATTCAGCCTTGAAAAAGGAAGAAAAATTGCTAGCATTGGATGGAAACTTAGGGATTAATGATCAAGGTCAAGTGCATATTCAATTAGGACATCATGACATTAATATGAAATCTGAATTGTGCACTAATCAAGTTTCTTTTCTTGATTTTGTAGATGAAGCTGAGACAATAACCATCGAGGAGTGGTCAATCCCTACAACAATCGTTCTTGAGATGAGTTTCCATGGGCATAAGGTTTTCGATCCAGGAGCTCGTGTGGATGTCTTTGCGGAATCATATGCGACCTTGGATTCGAGGACGAATCCTTTTCAAGAAAGGGAGATTGATGCGGGACCATCCAAGACACCTTCGGATGATGTCTTTCTCAAGAGGAACAAGAAGGCTCCACCATGGGAGAAGGTCCAAAGGTGGAAGCTTGGCGTTTTACACTCGTTCAGACTTTTGACAGCTTTTCGACGTCTCTGTAAAATGGGTCGTACGGATTCAATATTGATCGGATTGAGGCGTTCCATACCTTGTCGGAACGAGGACGAAGAGATCTACAACTTTGCTGTTGAAGGTTTTTCCAGATTCGTCCTAGAGTTTGGTCGAAAATCACATTCTTTGAAGCTGTCACTGGTTTTGACGGGATTTACATAAGTCTTGGACCCATTTGCGCCTAAGTGTTCCTATTGGGCCGAATTGGGCTATTTTAAGTATTATATTAGAGACCTTATTTACTTATGTTTTTAGGTATTTTAATTAAGTTGTTAGTTTATCTTATTCTATCTAAAAACCGGCCAGCAGCTTTACTAAGGCCTATATATTGCGTTTCCTACATTGTAATTCAGGGGGAACATTATGAATAGAATTTAGATCTCTCAAATTGTGTGAAACACATGGAGTGTCTTGTTGATCTAACTAGAGCTGTGCTCGTTGATCACGAATTGGTATCTATCTCAGCTTGGTTTGCTTTGTGTTCATCAACTTCGCAAGACTTGGTGAATCTAGTATCCATAAGGCTCCTCCTTGTGCCTTCAAGTTGTCCGCTTGATTGTGTATGGTTGTAGAGGCGGGTTGTGTAGTCGTTGGTATTGGTTCCTACCTTCTACGGAAGCCTGGGGTCTCTATCTTATTCTATAAAGATCGTTTCAGTCCTTATCAGGTCGTGTCTTTCAATTCTTGTTCTTCAATTTCGAGTCTTTCTTTGTTTCTTGCTGCGTTCTTGAGATTCTTGATCAATATTGATTGTTTCTTGAATCGAATCTTGCTGTTCTTGTTAAGTCTTGAATCGTGTCTTTTGTTTCTTGATCAGTTCTTGCTTGTTGTCGAAGATCGGACTATCACACGGCTAACCCCGTATCAGAATCCATACCTGAACTTACCTTTTCGGACCTAAAACATAAATCTTCGGGCTTGGGGTTAGTCGATATCGGGTAGGACTGGTCGATATCGAGTACATGGACCCCATACTTAGGCTCTTGGCAAGTCTGGTGCTCAGCAGAGGAAGTCGATGTCGACGAAGTTTTGTCGATATCGAGTACGGCTTTAGTCGATATCGAGTTAGGGTTGTCGATATCGAGTATAGTTCTGGTGCCTTCCTCCGTTGATTGCTTGATCACGTGGTTGCTGATGCTCTTTACCTCCAGCCATGAAATTTCCTCTTTTGCAGGACCAAAAGAGAAGTCTAAGACCTCATCGCCTATGGTGAAGGTGAGCAATCGCTGTTTGACACTGATATTGACATCTGTAGTAGCTAAGAATGGTCTACCAAGAATAATAGGGCTAGTAGGATCTTCAACACAGTCTATAATAAGGAAATCTGCTGGAACAAAGAATTTACCAACCTGGACAGGGACATTCTCAACTATACCTGTAGGGATGACTACTGTATTGTTTGCCATGTATAGCTTAGCATCCACAGGCTCTATGCATCCTATCTTTACCTTCCGCCAGATTGATAAGGGCATGATGCTCACACTTGCTCCTAAATCACACAAGGACTCATATTTATATTGTCCAAATCCCAAAGTAACAGAAAACTTACCAGGATCAAGTCTCTTTTAAGGGAAGTGGAGCACTTTGCATTCGCCGGTGATCTCTGACATGGATCGCTTCTTGCTCAGGATTTCCTTCAGGAATTTAACATATACAGGCATCTCTTGCAGGGCCTCTATAAAAGGAATAGAGACATTCAGTTCTTGCAGCATATTAACAAAACGTTGGAACCTACCTGCAGTGGGATCTTTCAATGCTTTGGAAGGGAAAAGCAATGTCTTTTTCTGCTTCAGAGCTAGAACAAACGTCGGAGGTGTTGCAGAGTCGTCGACATCGGCTAGCGTTTCCTCGATATCAACCAAAGGTTCCTCGATATCGACAAGAGTTGTTGATCTCGAGTTGTTGGGCTGTGTAGCGGAGTCCGAGCCTGGCTTCTGGTTTGTGTCGAGGAGGTTTTTGCCGATATCGACCAAGGGCTCCTCGATATCGAGTTGCTGCTGCTCGTTGTCGAGTTGCTTCTCTGCCTTGTCTTTGTGCTTTCCGACCTCTGGCTCGTGTAATTGGTGCCCACTTTTGAGTTTGATAGCTGTGACGTGTCCGGTCTTCCCCTTAGGATTTGGTTATGTTTGCCCAGAGAGTTGTCCGGATGGTCGTGATATTTGTGCAGCGAATTGTCCCATCTGTGTCTTTATGTTCCTCTTCCAGACATCTAGCTCTCCAAATCTTGTATTGATGTTGTGAAGCTGGTTATTGATGGCGCTTGTTGACTACTGATTTTGTGCTTGATTTTTCCTTATCTTGTCGAGGATAAGCTGCAGATCGTCCTTCCTTTGATCCCTTTCTGGATGTCCTGGAGCTCTGTATGGTGGGGGGTTCCTAGGAGGACCTTGGTTCCACTGTGGTTGATAGAACCTTTGATCCCCCATATAGCGATTGGGACCCTCAGCGTAAGCTACCTCTTCGTGTGTCTCTGCCATCCTGACTTGGTCTGTGTGTGAGCACTCAGTAGTGATGTGCCGCTATGATCCGCATTCGATGCAAGGCTGGTTGACAGAGAGATACTTGACTTGCTTGAGGAGCTTGCGATTCTGGTCTCTGTAGAACTGCTCCCTGACATCTGGGTCAATCTCCTTGGAAGCTTCATAGAGGGGCATAGATGGTGCTAGCCTGGCATAGGAGTTCTCCTCATAATTTGTGGTAGCCCCATACTTGTTGTCATAGTTAGTGAGCTTGTCTAGTACACCCCATGCGTCAATTGGTGGCATCATCAGGTACTCATATCGAGTGTACTGGTTCATCCTGTTCTTAGTGACTTGGTCAAGAGAGTTGAAGAAGATCTCTTGAATGACGTAGGGTGGCTGTCCATAAGTAGGCAAGATCACAGCAGTTCCTTATATCGTTCCCATGCTTTTGCTGGCGGCTCCCCAGACTTCTGTTTGAAAGCTGTAATCTTCTAGTGGAGGAGTGTTGTCTTGGCAGGAGGGAAGAATTTGTTGAGAAACTCTTGCTCTACTTGGGCCCATGTTGTGAGGGATCTTGGTTTCAGTCTTTCTAGCCACTTCAGTGCAGGTCCAGCGAGAGACCAGTGAAAGGCCTTCATCTTGACATATTCCCGAGTTGTACCTTCAACAAGAGTACGACACATGTCAGAAAAATTGGTAATATGTTCAAGCGGGCATTCATTAAATTTTCCATAAAAAGCATTATTTTTAAGTTCTATAAGGAATTGAGTGCGAATTTCAAAAGAGTTTTCGGGGATTAGAATAGCCGATTCAGGCACGACGAGAGTCGGGTGCATATAATCCTCTGTAGTAGTTGGGTATTGGGCAAGCTCAGCTTCTGCTTGCCTTGCGCGCTCAGCTTCCTGTTCCCTTCCTTCTCTCTTAGTGGCGATAATAGTATTCTTGGCGGCTAGTTCCCTTGTAAGCCTCTCAATCATCTATTCTTGTGTTTCTGCGGCCGCCATGGCTCTTTTCAGTTTAGCTTGGATGTGTATAAGGCGCTCCGGTTGTTCTAAGGCGTCAAACTCAGGTGTTTGACCAGAACGGCGCATATACCTGTAAAGTAACTCAAAGTAGATGTGAGATTTAACTAACTAAGGCGCGAATGATAGCTTCCCCGGCAACGGCGCCAATTTGTTGTAAGGAGGAAATCGAGTATGCGAATAAGATGTAAATAAAATAAGGCAAACCAGATTTCGTCCCTTGCAAATAATTACAAGACTCCCTCCCTATGCAGTAGTGAGAAGTCAGGATCGATCCACGAGGAAGAGTGTCAGCGGATCCTAGGTAGCGATGGAATCTCACGGCAGAAGTCGACCACAGGTTGTCGATCTCGACTAGGGTTAGTCGACAGAAGATCGGACAAGTCGAACAGCGCAGCAGCAGTCACAGGCAGTTAGTCGATATCGACTAGGCTCTACTCGATATCGAGTAAACAAGTCGATGTCGAGGATGTCTTTGTCGAGTACCTGCAAAGGAGAAGCTACGACGATCTTTGATCGGGGATCAGTAACTCGATATCGACCAGAAATTGTCGATATCGAGGAAGGCAAAAAGCAAAACGAAACAAAGTAAAGGCAAAGGCTTTGGGATTCGAAAACTATGTATGAAAGACTTCCAAGATTGGGGTTTGCAACAACGATAACCAAGCATGCATAAGGCAAGAATAAAATAGATAATCATGTAAATTGCATCAAAGGATTAAGCTTTCTCCTTTTCCAACAATTAGACAACTCTTTCAAGAAACCCTAATTGTCTCTACCGATTTTATGTTTACAATCCAAGTTGTTAGCACGGACCTCCATTAGATGGGTAATAAACACATAACAAGTAGTAGATGCTCAAAACATGATAAAAGTTGGATCTTTACCTCAAACATGCAGGGCTATCGTCGGGCTTGCCCAAATCCTAGAAGTGGGCGGACTACTCGCGCTTCATCGCAATCTCAGACATTCTTGATGGAAAGGAAATAACTACTTGCATTAAACCAAACTGAAGAAAGTACAACCGATCGAAGCCAACTTGCTCTCGCTCCTTTTCTCCACTCGACCTCTCTTTCTCTCTCTACTACTACTACTCCTACTGAAATTGAATGCTTAGAAATCAGCCCCATGGGATTTATTCATAGGCTTCTAATCCTTGCTATTCAAGGATAGAAATCTCTATCTATATCTAAATCTCTATATCTAAAAGCTTAAGGATAAATAAATGGAATAACATAAATAAATCCAAAAAGGAAATTATATCTAAACGGCTAAAATATCTTCATGTGGATAAATCTTCTTCTCCATGGATAGATCTTGAAAAACTTGGATAGAATCGGACAGCTTCGGACAACTTCGGCCTCAAGGAATCCTAAAACGCGTCGGACTGCTCAAAATGTGTAACGCGGCTCCGGATAGATTTCCTCTATATCGAGTAAATTACTCTATATCGGGTAACATGGACGTCGACTTCGGCTTCAGCGGCATCCCGAGCAGCAGGTCCTCGATCTGTCTCGGAAGTGTGATTCTGGGGTCCTCGATATCGACAACTTTCATCGATATCGAGTAGACTTGGTTCATCGACTAGGCTAGCTTGGTGTTGTCGAGTAGCCTCTCTTCGACATTGCTCGGCCAGGTGCTCTGGGTTTGTCGATATCGAGAAGTTTCCTCGATATCGAGGACTGGTGTTGCTCAGTTTCCGGTGTCTGGTCAAGTCGAGTAGCTCTCCTCGGCTCCTCGACCAGGCTCTCCTCCTCGATTCTGAGCTGGTCTTCAAAGCTTTATCGATATCGAGTAAGTAACTCGATGTCGAGGAGTGTCCTGGAGTCGGGTAAATTCGTTCCTTAGCTTCTCGACTTGGTGCTCCTCGATCAGGGTGTGTCCGGACATTTTTTGTCGATATCGATGAAATGAAGTCGATATCGAGTAATCTTCAGCTTCCGTCTTTACTTCTTGGTTTTCTCCTGAAATGGCTCCATATTCTGTAATACTAAACCAAAACTTATGTAGATCTCTATTTCTTGCAAATAAGCACATATTACATAAATTCGACATATTCTCAACCCGAAATATGCAAAGTGTATAGAATATGGAGCTAAACTGTGCATTTCAACATGGCTACTTTAGTAGATATCAACAAGCAACATGAGTCACTGCCAGCGAATGGTGACTCGCTGCCAGCGAATGGAGTTGCTCCAGCAGAAGGATGGACTTGCGGTTGCGGATGGCCGGACTCGCTGCAGCGGATGGAGGCTCTCGCAGAAGCGAAAATGATAGAATCGAAAACTATTGGAAAATTTCATGGACATTCGCTGCCAGCGAGTATGGTAGCGAGGTGGTAGCAAAAATCCACCAGTAGCTAGATTAAGGCCATTTGCTGCTAGCGGAAATTTTCGCTGCCAGCGAAATCTGACGCTCGTTTAAACATGGAAAGTCTATCTTCTATCTAGTTTGTTTAGGAAATTTCTATCTTATTTATCTATCTTTTACCGTGTTTATGCAAGACTTTAGGCTTATAAATAGGATGTTTAGGGTTAGTTTTCTTATGAAAGGATTCAAGTAGAGCAATCACCTTTAAAGAGAAGAAAACTTAGGTAAGCCATGTTTGGCTAATTTTCTAGTTTTCGCCTACACTTTCGAGACTTGGTTGGTGGTTTGTGAGTTTCTAATTCAAGTTATTTTTCCTCTATAATTTCCTTCAACTTCTTTGTGTGATATTGATTATGTTATTGATGTTATCTTGATTCGCGACCTTGATAATATTGATTTCATGCTAGGATTTAATACTTTCGTATTTGTGTTATTTCCGTAGTAGCACGCATAAGATTGCGGATTCCGTGTTTAAAGTATGATTATGCAGGGAGTTGACATATATCTTAAACATCGATTTACCGTGTTTAATTGGTGTTATTTATATGCTCAGGTTCTTGGGACTATTTGCTATCTCTTTGTTAAATCTTGACCGTGTTAGGGTTGCATTGAGGTGTAAGGGATTAATTGGACTGGTAGGACTTTTAATCTACTTAAACTAAGACGAGAGGAATTCGTAGGAAAAGATAATAACTTGAAAAGGATTCGATGACCAATAAAACCAACCAAAGTCGAGAACTTGTAGGTGGAAACGCTTTCCTTCTATCCCTTATTTGCTTTTGTCAATATTATTTTCTTTTATTTCCATTCACAAAAATCTTTTCTTTTTATATTGATAAATACACAATATTTAGAAATACTTGATTCTCTAGGGTTCGACCCCTTACTTGCATACTATACTAGTTTGTTTGTTTGGGAATTATTTTTGGCGAGGTGAATCAATGACTTTTCCCTCCGTAAAAAATTGGCGCCGTTGCCGGGGAATCAAGCTTATTTCTTTATTTTGTGTAGTTATTAATATTTGCATATATATATATATATATATATATATATATATATATATATATATATCCCCGTCGTGGACCTATCTTACGGTTCGCGACACCTCGTTACAAATTGTTTGCAATGGAGTTGGAGTTATGGCAATACCAAGGAGAATACATTAACCATTACCTCACAAGAGTGCAAGATTTAGTGGACGACCGTGCTTCACGGGGTATCCAAGATGATTTGAAAGAACGAGTACTTTGCGTTCAAGATGGCATGCTTCCCGAGATACGAGAATTCGCCCAATCATTGAAAGATGAAGGCTTTTACGGTTTGGATTGGTCGGAATTGTGGGATCTTTTCCTTTGCGTGGATGACATGGAAAATGTGGAAGAAGACTACAAGTTGACATCCATACCTTTACCTTTTAAACCAATGGTGGGCGAGATACATGAGGGAAGCCAAGACGCAAGCTCCAATGGTTCAATCGAAGATGGAGAAGGGAGCCCGATGACCCTTGACATGGAGTCTCATGAGTGCACGCATGAGGAACCATGTATTTTGGCACCTAATCCACCTATAGAAATCATCCCCAACTCATCCATTAAGGAACCAAGTCCAGAGCCAATTTCTGTGGCTCTCGAGCAAGGTAATGATATTTCTTACACTTTTGTGGATTTCGGTGAATATATAGATCCTTGGGAGCATTACTTCAACAAGCCACCATTGGAACTATGTTGGTGGTACTACATACCCTTGCCGGGAAGTCACACTCGAGCATATGAAGAGTTGGAGACCTTCTTTAACATCACATCATTTGACTTCGACTTCTTCATATGTGGTGCTCGCCTACCTAGATGGTGTGCACCGGAGTTTGATTTGCTAAAGAGGGCATTGGCGATGTCCGAGTGAGTCTTGAACACATGGACGAATAAACCGTTGAGTCTATGACGATAAACAAGGACGCTTTTCGGGAGGCAACCCGAGGTAAGTTTTCATAAATTAGTTATTTCAATTCCTAGTTAGTTAATTAGTTTTATTTTTTAATATATAAGAAATTTCCTAATTTTTCTATATGGTAGATAGGTGCTTTTGGATATTTTGAGATAACCATGCAGGGAAAAAAGAAAAAAGAAAAGATCGAAGAATATAGATTTTGGGCTCAATTCGCTGCCAGCGAATCATGATTCGCTACCAGCGAGTCCATCAACCCAGATGACATAAGAGCTGATTTCATTCGCCGACAGCGAACCAAAACTCGCTGACAGCGAATCCAGCAACTCATGCCCAATCTTCGCCCGTTGTTGTCGCAACCTATCTTATTCATTCTTCGTCATCTTCATTCATTTGTGCTCGTGGTTCGTTAGTCTTCGTCATTTTCGTTCCCATCATTCTTTGTCACCTTTGCCACCAAAACGTTTCCCAAAATGTGAGTTATTCTTTACCCTCTTTCTCTCATATTTTTTTATGATTTGTTGTCTTTGATTTTCATTGAGGACAATGAAGAGCTTAAGTGTGGGGGAGGGTTGCATTCATTGATTCATGCATCCATTCATATTTATTTTTCCGTTATGCATTCATGTTTATTTTTTCCGCTATTTTATTGTAATAGAAAATGAAAAAAAAATTGAAAAATAAAACAAAAATCCAAAAAGATCATGCATTGCATATATATGTTATTCAAATACCCACATTGCCTTAGTTTGTCATCTATTTTATTTTTATGAGTTTTACCATATATGTTCCATAATATGATTGAATTGCCTAGCCTTGTCACATACTTGAAATGATTTTTATGGGAGCATGACTTGTTAGTTCAATTGAGCAAAGTATGATTCTTTGTCTTGGGCATTATTCAAATCCAAGAAAACTTGTCCTAGTGAGAATTTTTGGCCTTATAGGGATTTTCGTCATATTTATTCCCTTTTGCTTTCTTGTGTGCATTATACTCTCCTTATGCAATTACCTCGTGAGATTGACATTGTTATCTATATTTGAGGCCGAATTTATATGTCTATTACTTATGAGTTTCAAATGATACAGGCATGATTTTCTTAGCCATATTATTATCCATATCCACCCTACATATGTATCCTTTGCTTGTAGCCAAATTTGAGCCTTAGCCTTTTCTTTGAAGCTCCATAAAAATTTATCCTAGCCGATGATGAGCCTTACCCTATCTGGGAATTAGGATTAGAATTGGTGAATGATTGATTTGGTTGAGTGGAAAAGAAATATTGTTAAGAGAGTTACAAGTTTCGGATGATTATGTAATTTTGGTTTTATTCCTCACATTGTGCATTATTGTATTTTTGGCTCTGGAAGAAAAAAAAAAGTGAAAGAGAGAAAGAAAAAAAAAGCATGAATAAGAGCCTTTTATTTTATTATGTATGTGAGAGTTGGAAAAAATGTATGTTTAAGAGAAAGTTCTTTTGTTGAGTGTCTTGAGAGTGAATGTTTGAGGTATTTTGGTTTTGGAAGTATTTGTTTTTTTAGTGTTCTTCCGGTTGTTCTTAGGGATCCCTTTTTCCCGGATTTTTAGCACCACAAGCCTAAATATTTTCCTACCTTAATTCCTTACCAAGCCCCATTACAACCTTGATAAAAGACCTCTTGATGTTGCTTGTGAGTGATGGCATCCGCGGTGGAGAATATGTGATATATGTGTCAATTTCTATTTAGCTTTTTGCATTTTGGATTGAGTTGAGAGATACATTGTTAAGCCTAAACACATGAGAGTGAGAGTAAACACATGATCCCGGTGAGGTTGGATTAGATATGCCTTTGAATTTGAATCGCTCATATACTTGCTATGATGTTAGCTTTCATGCTCATGGCTTCTACCATTTGATGTTGCTTTTGACAAGGTTAGTGCTTGAAGAACATATTTGTGGTATGTTGGTTTTGCTTTTGTTTTTGCATTGCTTGAGGACAAGCAAAAGGTTGAGTGTGGGGGGGTTTGATAATGCACATTTCTAATGGGCATTATAGGGTAGTTTAGATGCATTTGCATTGTAGAATATGCATGTTTAGTGTCAACTTAGATTAAACTCTTTTCGTGGCAAAGTTCAGAATCTACGCTATTTCGGTTGAATTGTGCAGAATTGTAGATCCGACATGGTGGAAAGCAAAGGAAGGGTGAACAATATGTCTAAGTGAAGTCAAGAAAAGCAAGCTAAGGAAAGAAAGAAAAGAGGCAAGAAAGAACGAGGGAAGAATGAAGAGAAAATAAGCTTCTGGCCATCTGTCGCTGCCAGCGAATGAAATCTCGCTGCCAGCGAGTGGAGTCAGCGGGAGGATGTCCTGGAGCCAGTATGTCTCGCTGCCAGCGAATGGGAACTGGCTGCCAACGAGTCGAGTCAGCCCAAGAGTGAGCGAGCAAGCAACATGAGTCGCTGCCAGCGAATGGCGACTCACTGCCAGCGAATGGAGTCGCTCTAGCGGAAGGATGGACTCGCGGCTGCGGATGGCCGGACTCGCTGCATGTTGTAAGCCGAATTTTCCATGTTTTACAGTAACTTTTATGTCAATTTCTGCATGTATTTCATTCATTTGGGTTAGAATAGTACAGAATCTATGTAGTTTATGTTTATTTGCTAAATTATGGAATCTACACCAGTTTCTGTTTAAATTCGCAGAATTCGAGGCATTTTACAGCAACTCTAAGGAAGGTCAGAAAAGCTCGGAAAACAACTACAGAAGTCCAGAATCCGAGAGTACAGAACCAGGACAAACCGAGCTGAAGCCAGAGCTACTCTATGTCGAGTACACCTTACTCGATCTCGAGTAGAGAGCCCGAGCAGACTTGGTCGACAAAGCCTGGTCGAGGAAACCATGTCCGAGGCAACCTGACTCCAGAACCCTACTCGATCTCGAGTACCACTAGTCGAGATCGACAAAGCCTAGACGCCACACCCGGAGTCGAGAAGAGGAGCTGATCGAGAAGCCGAGGACGAAGACACAGAGCAACTCTACTCGATCTCGAAGAGATCCTTGTCGAGCTCGAGTAAACCCTAACGCCAGTCCATGCCGAGGAGAAGCTGCTCGATCACACCAGGCCGCACACCCTACTCGTTCTGAAGGAAGATTAGTCGAGATCGACGACGCCCAGGAGCCCAGATCCGAGCTTGTCGAGCAGAGTCACCCGAGAAGATCAGTCGACGACGAATCCTACTCGATGTCTACAAGACCTTGTCGATGTCGAGTAGACCAGGTTCTGGAAACGCATCGCCATGAGCAGTCCGAGTCGAGCTGGGATTCCTTGGGCACGAAGGAAGTCGAGAAGGCCGAAATCTATCATCATCTATCCATGGAAGGGAGATCTATCAACATGAAGACATCTTACCTAGTTTAGATTTATCTTTTCCTTTTTAGATTTAATTCCTAATTGCATTTATTTATCTGTTAGCAAGTAGATATAATTTTAGATATAGATAGAAGATTCTATCCTTGATTAGCAAGGAATAGAAGGCTATAAATAAAGCCCTAGGGGCTGATTTTTCATTCATTCCACAACAAATTCAATTTCAGTTAGACAAGTAGTTCCACAGAGAAGTTTAAGGAGTTCTAAAGTTTTTAGGGTTTTGGCATTCTGCGAAAGTTGATTGCCGGGATTGTAAAGGCTTTGAATATAGTTTAATGCAAGTATCTTTTTATACATCAATGTCTGTGATTGCGATGAGGCGTGAGTAGTCCACCCACTTCTGGGGCTGGGGTGAGCCCGACGGTGGCCATGTGAGATGATGCAGTAAAGGTTAGATATTCTTATGCAATTCGTCTTCTATCCCTATGAGCATGATTCTTTTGCGAGAGTTGAAGGTGATCCTTGTTTGTATTATTGAAGCGAAAGTGATCTTAATACAACTTGGGTTAATTATGTGAAAAGGGTTAGTAATAATTAGGGTTTATGCGAAAGCCTCTATATGCCTATTTGTTAGTAACGAAAGTTATTTTGATGGAAAGCATGATCTTTTATGCCTTTATGTGTTACTTTGCATGGTTATCGTTGTGGTGTTGATACCCTGGCCTTAGAAGTCTTTTATATATTGAATTTATTTCGCCAGAAATATGAGTTTTGGGTTCGAAATTTGCAATTTAAGTTTTCTGTCTTTCCAGTCGATACAGAAGAGGAGCTCGTCGAGATGGAGTAGGCCTTAGTCGATCTCGAGTACGGTCTTGTCTAGGTCGAGTAGAGTCTCTGCTTTTGTTGTCGATTTTTCAGTTTCTGTCGACTTGCTGTTGTCGATCTCGAGTAGGCTGTTGTCGAGATCGAGTGCCTCTGTCTTTGCTTTGTTCTTCACTTTCTTTCGCTATTTTCTGTCTTTGCTTTTGTTTCTGTTTTGCTTTGTCTTTTCTGCTTTTATTTCTGTCTTTCTGTTGCTTGTCTTTGAAATCTGTTGCTACCTAAGAACTGCTGACGTGCTTCCTCGTGGATTCGATCCTGACAACCTTCTACTACAACGGGAGGAAGTCTTGTATTTATTTGCTGAGACAGGGAAGTCAGTCTGATCTTTACTTTATATTTAGTTCATACTTGACCATCCTCCTACATACAACACTGCAGCTGATGGAGGCTCTCGCGGAAGCGAGAGCCTCCATCAGCTGCAGCCTGGACATTCGCTGCCAGCGAGTATGGTAGCGAGGTGGTAGCAAAAATCCAACAGTAGCTAGATTAAGGCCATTCGCTGCTAGCGGAAATTTTCGCTGCCAGTGAAATCTGACGCTTGTTTAAATATGGAAAGTCTATCTTCTATCTAGTTTGTTTAGGAAGTTTCTATCTTATTTATCTATCTTTTACCTTGTTTATGCAAGACTTTAGGCTTATAAATAGGATGTTTAGGGTTAGTTTTCTTATGAAAGGATTCAAGTAGAGCAATCACCCTTAAAGAGAAGAAAGCTTAGGTAAGCCATGTTTGACTAATTTTCTAGTTTTCGCCAATACTCTCGAGACTTGGTTGGTGGTTTGTGAGTTTCTAATTCAAGTTATTTTTCCTCTATAATTTCATTCAACTTCTTTGTGTGATATTGATTATGTTACTGATGTTATCTTGATTCGCGACCTTGATAATATTGATTTCATGCTAGGATTTAATACTTTTGTATTTGTGTTATTTTCGTAGTAGCACGCATAAGATTGCGGATTCCGTGTTTGAAGCATGATTATGTAGGGAGTTGACATATATCTTAAACATCGATTTACCGTGTTTAATTGGTGTTATTTATATGCTAAAGTTCTTGGGATTATTTGCTATCTCTTTGTTAAATCTTGACCGTGTTAGGGTTGCATTGAGGTGTAAGGGATTAATTAGAATCGTAGGGCTTTTTAACTACGTAAACCAAGATGAGAGGAATTCGTAGGAAAAGATAATAACTTGAAAATGATTCGATGAGCAATAAAACCAACCAAATTCGGGAACTTGTAGGTGGAAACGCTTTCCTTCTATCCTTTATTTGCTTTTGTCAATATTATTTTCATTTATTTTCATTCACAAAAATATTTTCTTTTTATATTGATAAATACACAATATTTAGAAATACTTGATTCTCTAGGGTTCGACCCCTTACTTGCATACTATACTAGTTTGTTTGTTTGAGAATTATTTCTGGCGAGGTGAATCAACGACTTTTCCCTCCATCACTCAACCATTGTGAGAGTGGAGCAGTTATATGGCTGGGTCCCACTTTTTTAATAAAAATAAATTATTAAAATCCTTGATTAATCACAACCTTCCATCCTTATTCAATCAACGGCCATTATTTGTTAACACAAAACATATTAAGAGTTGATCAAATGTTTACAAGTCTTAACATGTTTTGTGTTAACAAATCTGAGGCGTTGATTGAGTGAAAATGAAAGGCTGAGATTTTTCTGTAATTTTTATTAATTAAAAATAAAAATGAAAAAAATAAACCCCATAACTCTACAAAGTCGCGTGTATCACAATCTCAACCCTAACCACAATCCATCATCTTCAAAAGGCGGAAGCGATGGCGATGGGAACACCGTCTCTTCTATCTCCCTCCTCGCCTCGCCGCAACCCCGACGGCCTCCCTCGCTCGGATTCGAGATGGTGGCCCGCACCGACCTCCCTCCTCGACTCTCAATTTGAGGAAGCCAATGGCAAGCATCGTCGTAGCCGGAACCCTAGGTGGCGACATCCGCGGAACAGAGAAAGCAGAGATCGAGAGAAACGCCGTTGCGGAACAATCGCACGTCGTCGAAAACCGCCGCCGCTGCAACCATCTTCCTCGATGAAGCGCCGGAGCCGGAGCCGCTGCGGAACAATCGCACATCGCCAGAAACCGCCACTGCTGCAACCATCTTCCTCGAAGAAACACCGGAGCCCTAGGTGGCAGCCTGTGACAGTGACGATAACGATGAAACGCTGCGGTCGGCGAAGGCACAGGGGATGGCGCAGTACCCGTCGGTGATGGCGATGACCTTCGGTGGCGATGACTGATGTTGGCGATGGCCTTCAATTCGGTGGCGATTTGCTGGTGTGCGCAGTAATCTTTCTCCTTTTTTTTTGCTGATGGCGATGACCTTCAATTGCGATGATTGATGTTGGCGATGATGACCTTGAATGAATCTGAGTAAGCCTTTGTTTTTAATCATGTAGTGACTTACTGATTAGTGGATTGCAATTTGTGGATTAATATATGGATTAACTCCATATTGCATTTTGTTTTTAATCTGTATATGTAGTGCGATTAATCAATTTTGTGTGTTTGTCAATTTTGTGCTTAACTAATAATTACTAGCGAATATTAAGATTAATTTAGCGAATAATTACTATAATCCTAGTGAATAGTTAAAAAATCGATCAATCCTTTTGCTATTATTTGCAACTATTCGCTAGGTTGATAGTAATTATTTGCTAGATAAATAGTAATTATTCGCTAAATTCATAGTAATTATTCGCTAAATTGAATAGTTAGTATCAATCTAGTGAATAATTACTATCAATCTAACGAATAATTACTATCAATCCAGCGAATAGTTGCAAAATTGAGCAACTCTTTTGCATATATCTAAACGATAACTCCTCTTTACACATGAATAATAACTATATGATAGCGAATATTTAATATCACCTTATCGAATAGTTCAAACAATGCACCGCTTCAACAACTGGGGAAGGAAAGAGGTGGGTCCCATTAATTTTTAATTAAAGAAAAAAGGCAAAACTGTCAACTTGGCGAATAATTACTATCAGCCTAGCGAATAGTTGAAAAATTGACCAACCATTTTGCTATTATTGATAACTCATATTTATAGACGAATAATAACAATCAATTTAGGAATAATTACTATTATCCTAGCGAATATTTACTATTATCCTAGCGAATATTTTCATTGAACGCATAGTGGAAGCAAAATCTCCTCATCCCCACAAAAAAAACGTTACCTTAAAAAATCAACGCACGCGCTTCCTCTACAGCAAGTTGGCTATTAAAGTGGTGGGACCTACTCTTTTTTATTTAAATAAACAAAAAATCTCAATTAATCTCACCCATCTATTTCTAATCAATCAAAGACCCAGATTTGTTAACACAAAACACAATAAGGGATGTTAACACAGGACCCAACCTCTCTCTCTCTCTCTCTCTCTCTCTCTCTATATATATATATATATATATATATATATATATATATATATATATAGACACACACACATAGGGTGTGGTTTCGGTGTACACATCCTTTAGGGTGTACCTTGTACACAATTATAGACCATTGATTGAAAAAATAGAAGGTGGAGATTAATATAGATTTTCTAAAATATTTTAATTAGAAAAGAGTGGGCCCCGCGTAAATATTATACACCCTCTCCCTTTTCTTGATTCGTGAGTTCACACAAACCTTTCAATCTCACACCTCTTTTGGCTCTTTGGATCGTGCGTAGTTTTTTTTTTCTTTTTCCGGATTGGACGAGTTTGTAATTTTTTCCCTTTCCTATACACATATTCCATTGAATAATTATTTAGAATTCAATGAATAATATCGAAAACCTCATATCTCAATCACACATTTATTTCGAATTACAAAATAATCGAAGTTTTGAATTATCTTACACATTTTAACGAATAATGTTGGACATGTTGTTCTTAAACATCAAATTCTTATTATAAAATACACACATGTCATTGAATAATTATTCAGAATTTAACGAATAATATCGAAAACCTCAAAACATAATCACACATTGATTTCTAATTACAAAATACACATTCCATTGAATAAGTATTCAGAATTCAACGAATAATATGGATCGACAATCTCAAATCTCAATCACACATTTATTTCGATTTAAAAAATACACACATTCCACTGAATAATTATTCAGAATTTAATGAATAATATCGATAATCTCTATCTCAATAAAAAAATACACACATCTCATTGAATACTTACTAGAGATTCACCGAATAATATTTGTATTCCATTGAATAAATCTCATATCTCAATCACAAAATACAAACATTCCATTGAATAATCACTAGAGATTCACCGAATAATATTTGTATTCCACGTTCATATCGACATGATATCTAAACCATGATTTGCGATGTATTTAATTTTCGCGATATATTTATTTATGTACCTAATCCATAGGTGAAGGAAATTCCAATGAGAAGAAAGAGGTCATGGTTGAGACCTCCAAGGTGGTGTCCGGTGACGCCTTGCCACCGATCAACCCAAATGTCAAGAAGATGAAGGTTGCAACCGTAAAAAAGGCGACACATTCATCATCACCCCCAAACACATCCCATATCCTATTGCAGCGGGATGTGGATCTAATGGTATCATCCTGAAAGGGTTTCTACAGAACAAAACTATCGTGTGCTTGTGCCATGGCCAGAATCGAACCCTGGAGGAGTTCGTCAAGCATGTGGGCACACCCTTTAACGGTGGCGACACCTGTAAGTCCAAGTGCTTCAGTACCTTTTCGTGTGGCAACTTTATTGACGTTCCTACTTAAGGTGTGGTCGAGTTCCTCTACTTCACTATGCGCTGACACTGTTTATAACACTTTCATCTAACCGTTAGTAAGATTGATGGTTAGACGATAATTGTTGTAGAGTATTGCAAGAAGTGGAGTAGAGTGGGCGATGCTGATCATGGTGGTGGTGACAAATTAAGGCCGAATAAATAGAGGTTTTCGATGAGAGAGCAAATATTCAATGGGAGAGCAATCCATTTGGTTTTTAGTTGAAGAGTATACTTCTCCAAATGTAAATTGACGGCAAATCTTTTATGCATAAGTAGACAACATTTTGAACACGATCTACTTAATTAGCACTCATCTCGATCTTGATTCACGACCTTTAATTAATTGGTTAAAAAAGTAATTGTCTACATTCTGGTCATAATTAACTACTAATCTACCATCCTGTTTTTTATTGATTAAATGTCCATCGGTCACCCCTAAACTGTTGCCCGCTTCCTTCACTCCATCCCTCTAACTAAATTTTTATGCTGACAACATATTCTAAGTTAAAATTTCTACGTTGACAACCGATTCTAAGTTGAAATTTCTATGCTGGCAACAGATTCTAATTTGAAATTTTATGTTGACAATTGAAAATTTTATGCATTCTAAGTATTATGATAAGATTTGGCTACAAAATTTATAAAGTTTATAAAACTTAACAACATCCAAATTGACTATAAAATGAGTTGCCAATTAAAATGCCTTCGAAAATATATTACCCTTGAAAATGCCATCGAATTCAATACCAAGACTCACTTCAAGGTGTAGAGAAGGGAGGTTAAATGTGGTCTCGAATATTAACATGAGAATATTTTTTTGAGGGCACGATAGCCTCTAAATATTTTTGAGAATATTTTCATGGTTAAACTAAAGGTTAAGTTATTTTACTCTGTATTTAAATTATTTTGAGGCTATAAATTGATTCTATTTACTCTAGAAGTTTGCACCATCGAAAATACCTACCAATTTTATTTGAAGGCAATTTTAAGTCTAAATAGCATTAAATTTAGTTTCGAAATAGTTCGATACTATTGATCTCGAAATTACCCTCGAAAACAAAAGGTTGAGGTTAATATTCAAGGCAACATTTAACCTTATTAGATACTCCCTCCGATTTTTAATATAAGGCATTGAGATTTTGTGCACGTAGTTTAAGGAGCTTAAAACTATATAAAATATTAATGTTTTAACGCCTTGTTTTTTCTTCCCGTCGGGGTAATAAGTATTATAATGTAAAAAAATTAATAAAAAACATTAATATTTTATATAATTTTAGAGAAAATAGCATCCAATATACCAAATGTTTGGGCCCTTTGCAAAAATGACATTCCTCTCCAAAATTTACAAAAGTAACAAATAAGCTAAAAAGTTGGCAGAAATAACCGGTGCTCATACCCCCTTTCACAGGTTACCCTTCATGTTGAACCGAACCGTCGCCGCCCCGCCTCCTTCTTCTCTCCGGTCGTTCCCCGCCCTCCACGAGCCACCTCTGGCCACCCAACCACCGGCGTTCGAACCCTCTCCCTCCGACGCACCCATTGAGCCCATAACCCACCCGGTTCGTGCCCACCCAACCACCACCGGCATGGCTCGCTTGGTTGCCTTAATGGTTGTCGTTCCGATAGGCAGGACGCTGGGCGAGAACCAGCGGCTGTTGGACCAGACCTCCGCGACGCTTACCCTTCCCGAGCCATTTGATTTTTTCGGTGTCGATCAACGACTGACTCCTCATTCCTCCTCCTCGCTAGCAACTGAACCCAGCCCGACAGTTCACGAGAGAGCAGGTCGACAGTTCACGATTTAGAAGGTTAGTGTTTTTTGTACCTTATAACTTATCTTTGTCAATTTGTGCTCCAATTTGTGCTCTAAGTTATATATATGAGATTCAATTTAGATGTAAGATTTCTTAATTCTCAATTCTTTGACATACGAATTTAGGGTTTAGTTTATATTTCAATTTCAATTCTGATTACAGTGAATGAGATTGTTTGAATTTAGGGTTTTTAGGTTATCCATATTTGAAATACTGATTTAGTGTTGTATGTGCTATGATGGTTTTAAAGTGAATGAATAATTCTCAATTATCTGACATACGAATTCAGGGTTTGGTTCATATTTCGATGTAAGTCCGAAGATTGTTATCTAGGGATTTTAGCTTTCCTATTCTTGTAATTTTGCAATCTTGATAGCCGTATTTTAAGTTTTCGATTTTGATCAACTGTAACATTGTGCGAGTGCTCGCAGGATTTGATAGAAAAACTTATGGCTTCAGGCATTTAGGTCATTGTTCATTTGTGTTTTGCAAACATTGTCTTTATTAGGAATTTTAATGGCTAAGACCCCTTGCTAGTTTTTTAGATTTCGACAATGACTTCCTGAACCCATATTCATGTATCCCTTCCCCTATTATTCCGCAAGGTTGTTAAGTTAAAGCCATTTGAGATTGATGGGGGCATTTTCTTTCTTCTTTCATTGCAGCACAAGAAGTATTCATCTTGATGGATAATAAACAGTTGGTCAATATCGAGTAGTTTACTCGATATCGACCAACTTTTCTCCGTCTTCAGCTTCTTCGTCGATCTCGGCTCCAGGAAGTGAATGTCGACTTGGTTTTTACTCGATATCGAGTAAGTTTCCTCGATATCGACTTGAATCTTCTTGGCTCAGCATCCTTGTTGATTTCTGGGACTTCAGCTTGATTTGGGCTTGGTCGACTTCGACCAATTTGGTCGATGTCGAGCAAATGTGACAGCTCTCAGCTTTCTGCTCTGTTCTTGAAACGCACTTTCCCGAGTCCTCGTTCGTCGGATTGACGCATATGACCATGCGTAGGAAAGCTCTTTTCGAGGGATACAACTCTCAGGATGACTTCAAAGCTTGATTCGAAATGATGAATGGTGAAAAATAACTTTTTCTTTAGCTGCACCATTCTTAGCTTCTCCATGACTTTCCTTTAAGCTCCAAAGTGCGTCCGATTTCTGCGAAATATAACAAAAACTTTTGTGGACCTCCATATATTGCAAATAAACATAAACTACACAAATTATGTAGAAATCGATATAAAAGTAACTATAAAACATGGCGAATTAGGCTCACATAAAACACCCCATACTTAAGCTTGCTTTTCCTCAAGCAATACTTTTAATTGTCATTCAGGGGAAGAAATCAAAACTCTCAACATTTTAGATTCATTGTCATATGTCCCTGCAATCAATCGCCATCCTCGAAAAGGTACTAATGTCACAAATCCATGCATGTGCAATAAAAAAGCAACATCTACTCACAAAATAAGGGTTATGCAAAACAATTCATATGACAAAGCATTAATAATCACGAGGACTTTAATTTAAGCTCATGAAGGAGTAGATTGGTAAAGGGTTAAAGGTGGGCAATTTTTGGCCATGTGGTGTTAAATCCGGGGAAATGGAGTACTTTCCAAACTTTCATACTACATTCCTTCTTTATAAGAATCATCATCTTTCTCTCATTACTCATTGCTTCTTTTTCAATATTATGTATAAATGCTCGGATTTTTAAATAATAAATTTTAATAAATAATAAAATAAAAGAGATGTAGGTCCAAAAAATAAATTCAGATATTTGAAAATCCTCATCTTCGCCTTAAAAAAATCGTATTTTAAAATCAATCAAGCGGATTCCGGCCTAATTTTGAAGCGTTATTTTGGTCGAGTCGGAATAAGATCGAGAGAGCGGGTTGCGGGTTTTGAATTCCGGGAAATTGGAAATTGGGTACCACATCCCATCTTTTCATAATCTGAGTTTTGTAACTTTCCCAATCTCTTTGGCAAACTTGCAGAGCACTGCCATCTCTGTTCTAATCAGCCTCCCATCTCTGTTTGGCAAGGGCATCACCCACGCCAAAGGGAAGAAGCCAAATTGCAGAGATTTCCTCCTCTTCCTTCATTTTACTTTTCAACCCACACAAATCACACCCTCCATTCTTTTCATTTAAAGGGAAACAAATGCCCAGCTTCTCCCTAACCTTCTTCTTTTAATTCAATCCACACAAAGTCATCCTCTCCCCTGTGTTGTTCAGACCAAACACCTCGTTGCTCCTCCTTTCCTTTCCGTCGAAGCCAGTTACTGTCCGCGCTTGAGGACACCTTTCCAGACGTTTGGAGACGTAGCTAGGCCACCCAGCAATGGCCGGAGCAGCCGACGCCGTCCTCCTTTTCTTCCGACCTGTTTCCGAGATCGGAGAACGGTAAGACTCCGGTGTCTCGATCTTCCTTCTTTCACCTCCTATCAGCACAAAGCTTCTCTTTTAACCTTCCTCTAAACTTCCTAGGTGGATCTCGATGAAAAACCATCTCCGACGCGCCCGAGATCCTTTTCCGGCAAAATCGATCGACCTCTCCGAGCTCTTCCTTCCCTCTCTGATTCCTCCGGTGCTCCAAGTCGCCAGGCACCGAGACTTCCCCTTTCTCCTCCGAATCCAAGAAATAGAAACAGATCTTCGATGAATGGGACAAGGTTGAGTCCAGGATCTCCACAGAGCACCACCAACGAGCCGCTCGCATCCCTGTCTTCCGTCAAGGTTTAGTTTCGTTTTTATGCCGATTTCGATTCAAGTGACCTTCAATCCGATTTTTTCTCATTCCTCCTCCCTTCCTAGACTCAAGCCGAGGTTTCCCTCCCGTGTTGCAGCCGAAGTTCCCCTCGGAGTCGGAATCGCGCCGCGCCTCGGTAATCCCTCTTTTCTTCCTCTTCTTCCCTTGCATTTGAATCTGTGTGAGTGGGTTGGGGTCGGAATTTTCTTTCGGTCGGGATTGGGTGAATATGGGGTCGGAAGGGATCCACCGGTGGCCTGAGTTCTCTCCTCCCTTCCCTTCGTTCCTCGTCGTCGCTCTGTCCTGTCTCTAAGAAGACGGTCTCCAGATCCCTCATGTTCTCTCATTGTTGGGCTTGGGCCTATTTTATTTCGAATTCGGGTCATATCTCATTTCATGGGTTTTCAGTTAGGGAGAGTCAAAGACCCGGGTATGAGTTCGGGCCGGGTCTTCCCTCTTCTTTCTGTTGGTACGGGTTCTGGGTTGGGGATCCGGTTTTGAGGTTCCGAGTTGGGCCTTTCCTTTGGGCTTCGTTTCGGGTTAAATGGTTGGGCTTGCTGATTTTGAGTTGTGTTAGTTGTTGTTTTACAATATACCTAATGTTATATGATTATTATGTGTTTTAATATATTATTATATAATTCGGTTTTTGGAAATATTATTTATGAAATTATTATATATATAATTTAAGTTGTTTCAAAATATTATTAATTTGTACAAGTTATATGATTTAGATATGTGATTTTGGAAATTTTGAGATGTTTTTATTGATGTATAAATATGGTTGTGAAAATAAAATTGTTTTGGTGATTTAATGTCAGAAATTATTCCATAATGATTACGAAATAAGAAATATGCCGGAATTATTTTAATGGTATAAATTTACAAGTTGATTAAAGATTTAACGTTTGTAAATGGGTTTTGGCCAATTATGATTTGGGAAAATGTTTTGAATATGAGTTGACTTAACTTGATATTAAGAGTTTGAAAAACTTCGGGAAATGAGTTTGGAAATATTATTGGTAAGATTTATCGATGAGTTTGATTAGAAATGAAATGATTTTGGTTGATGTTGATCATATCGGAAAGGTTTTGGGAAAACGGTTACACTATCGGTTGGTTTTGAGTATGTTGAGAACTTGGGTTTCGTGTGTATGAATGTTGATCTGGTAGCTTATGGCAATGACTTGATGATAGGTGTGTATTGCTTTTGGATTGCTTTGGACTTGCATTTGGGCCCTTGCTTGTATTATCCTGTTATTCTGCATGTTCTTGCATTTTATGTTAGGTGCTTGACGAGAGGGTTTCTCGATCAAATAAATTTGTAGTCAAGACCCAGCTATAAGATAGTGGAGTCAGGTTCGTCCTCAGGAGAGAAGTCACCGGTTCTAGGTTTAGTGTGTTTTGGGGTTCAGGGATAGCGGGAAGAGGTGATGAGGGTGGCTATCGAAAAAAATAGAGGGGTCGATGTCGAGGGAATGGTGGTTTGATATCGAGTAGAATATGTGCCGAATAAAAATAATAAAATAAAACAAATAAAGATGCAAACTTCCAAGGTTAGGGATCACCACAACAATATACATATGCGCGGATCATAAATAACATAAAGATGCATGCTTTATATCAAAAAATCGACATTCGCAAATTCCAACAATTTAGATGATAGAGGCTCTCGCATAAAAACCTAATTTGTTTCTACCTTTTCTTAATTAGGATTAGCCAGCTCTCGCAAATAAACCCTAATTACTATCTAATTCATAATAAGATCACTTTCGCTTCAATATCATGAATAAGGAATTTCCTCAACTCTCGCAAACGATTAAGCTCATAGGTAGATGATGATAAAGACATATAAATTTATTGATTTATAAATCAAACACATATATCTATGTTGGGATCACCCCAACCCTAGAAGTAGGAAATTAGAAACAAAACATAATAAAAGAAATTAACTTTAACATTCAAAATAAAACATAAACTTACACAACCTTCCAAACATTCTTCCTTCTTCTCTCTCGCCTCCTCCTTCTCCTCTCTCTCTCTCTCCTTGCGCCCTAAGACGGCTTTGCTTGAATGGATGAAAATCAGCCCCATAGGGCTTTATTTATAGGCTTTCAATCCTTACTAATCAAGGAAAGAATAATATATCTATATCTAATTCTATTTATCTAATAACATAAAGATAAAAAATGGAAATAAATAATTATATCTAAAGGGAAATAAGACTAATGTGGATAAATATCTTCTCCCTTGACTTGATAGATCTTGATGGAACTTGATAGGATTTGATCTTGAAAATATCTTCATTGGACTTTGGATAGAATCTTAACAAGAATACGGATTGCTCGATGTCGGCTTCTGGGGATTTCCTCGATATCGAGTAATTTCCTCGATATCAACCAAAGTTTGGTCCGTCTTCAGCTTCTTCGTCGATCTCGAACACGGACAGCTTTTGGAATCTCCTCGATGTCGAGTAGATTTCTTCAACTCGAGTGGTCTTGTGCTCAGCTCGTGCTCAATTTCGTCTTCTGGAGCAGTTGTCGAGTAGAATTTGGTCGATTTCGACCAATTTGGTCGACTTCGAGTAACTCTGTCGCTTTCAGCATTCTGCTCCGTTCGTGAAACGCAGTTTCCCGAGTCGTCGTTTGTCAGATTGACGCATATGTGAATGCGTTGGAAAGCTCTTTTTGAGGGATACAACTCTCATGCAGACATCAAAGCTTGATTCAGAATGATGAATACCGAAAAATGGCCTTTTCTCCAGCTGCACCATCCTTAGCTTCTTCATGGGTTTCCTTTAAGCTCAAAAATGCGCTCAATTTCTTCTAAATATAACAAAAACTTGTGTAGACCTCCATATATTGCAAATAAACATAAAATACACAAATTATGTATTATTCTAACCCAAATGTATGAAATGTATGTAGAAATCGTTATAAAAGTAAGTGTACAACATGACAAATTAGGGTCACAACAGTGTTGTATATGCATAAAAGCATGCCATGTAGTATCATGTTTAGGTTGCACTAATTGAATGAACATCTGCTTACTTTATGCGTTTGAAATAGAACGGCCATTATCTGTGATAGTCCTAGAGTCTTTACTAGGTTCATAGGGTAGCCCAGTCTCATCGGGCGCCCTGATTCAATCGAGTCGATATGAGCATGATATGATAGCCTAGCACCATCGGGCAAGCGATGAGATGATATGATATGATTATGCCATGGTTTGTGCACTACCACGAGGAAATTGCTATGCAAATAGCATCGAACTGGCCAGTCTCTGCACTAACGGGAAGCGGTGCAGAGGTAGGAGAGGGATATGCCACTTGGCATTGTCTTGGGCCTTTTACAGAATTTTTACACATTATTTTAACTAGGAGCATGCTAGTGTGTTTGACTTTCTTACTGCATTAGAGCATCTTTATTAGGTATAGCACATACTATGTGGCCTCAGCCAGGACTACCGGTCCCGCATGAGTGGCTCGATCTGACTCCTTTCCCCGTTCTTCTTTTAAAGTTATTTACTGCAGATTTTGAGTGCTCGATGTCTATATGACGGGGTTCCCTTTTTGCGAATCGAAGAACCTGATCAATTCTCTAATTCGTTATAAATGGTAATCACCCACTTATGATTTGGTTTTGACCCGGCTCTTCCGTGGCACCTTGTCTCTTAATTTTGTTTCCGCCTTACTTCCGTTTGAATTAATTTTTGCGACATAGTCCCTAGGACAGGTTAAGGGTACCCAACGACCCTACGATACTCTTAGGGTTCGAAATATCTCTTTATTACTGACCCAAAAAAATAAGTTTGAAACCTCGACCCGTACCTGGATTGCAAGATCCAAACAAGGGGTTTCATCCCTTGAAACGTAACCCGAAAATTATAATTATGGACCGTTACAAAGTTCGTATCAGAGCACAAGTTGTGCAATTCGGGTACGCAAGGGTCAAGTGTATGTTTTGGAAAACCGCCCATGAATTTTAAAGGGTTTGGAAGGATTTTAAAAAGGGCAAAATGAACTTAAGATGCCTAACCGAAATTGGACTAAGTAATGAACTCGACTTGTAATAAAAGAAGAAAATCGAACAAACGGGGACACGAGTGGGTAGTAAAGGTGCTAGACCACCCCTATTGGGTGTAGTTGAGAATGGTAGGCAAAATACGAGCTTGCTCTTTACAGAGGGTCCGGAAGACTCCAAGGAGATTGCACCAAGGTGGTTGGAGTGGCGAGTTAGGTATGATCGTGAGGTATTTGCCCCTCCGGTCGGTCTCTTCTCGAAGAGCGACATTAGATAGCTTGATGTGCTTTATATATTGAGCGTGAGAATGATCTCCCTTGAAAGAGGACATTATAATTGTAATTGTCTGATTCTATGTTGAGTGCTTGATATGCTAAATTTGATTGGTATGCCTAACAATGAAATGTGTATTGACTGATCTGTGCAAACGGGATAGTGGGAGTATCCTTATTTCTGTGTAGTCAAATTCAGCTTGTGTGGAACAACCTCTTTCATTACGCTAACCCCTTGATGGTTCTATCGAGCCTTTCTTCTAGATGTCAGTGTCTTCCACAGGGATTTGGGTTGTAAACACATTATCCCCGGGAGATATGAGTGGATATGAGGGTTGCCTGAGTGATTATTGGAATATGGTCCTTGACGTAATTCCGAGTTCAGGAGTAAGGTTTTTACGGGGCTGTCATTCTCGATCCTTATGATGACCAACCAATGTCTTCTCGCCACAAAGAGTAATGCAAAAGTCACACGGGAAAGAGGGGTGATGAGTCAGTTGGGAAAAGTCAATGATTGCCCTTAGAGATCTCTATCGGGTTATCTTAATTGCTCTGTCTAGGATCGTGCGATTCTATATGTACCACTCTTTGACCTACAGATTGATCTTTAACGTGAATTTGTGCTCACATGTTTGATGTTCATGATGACCACTGTATGGGTCCGAGCTACAATTGTTACATCCCTATTATCCCAACATGTTTTACTTAGTATGTTACATCGTCATACAAGTACATTAATGTAAATGTCATATGTTGGAAAGTTGCATAATTGATGTCGTCCCTTTGAATAGGTTCATGATAGTGTGATCGTTCAGTTCTGATATCATGACAGACTAAGTTCATTACTTGATGGATACATGTTACAACTGGATGTCAACATGCCTTATGTGATATGTAATTCTCAGTACATGTTATGATGATGATCTTTAGTGTAAATTCGTGTTTGTATGACATTTTGTACCCATGCTTGCCCCATTGCTTAGGTCTCGTGTTGCATCTTCATTCTTGTCTTGATTATATGTCGCCTTCGCAAGTCTAATTGACCTGTTGTATTAGTAGTACTAATGATTGATTAGAAGCATGAATGGCACGATATGAGTTTATATAATTGATGCCTTATCCTGGATTATGTCCATGATAGTGTGAGAAGGTTGCCCCTGACTTTGTATGGTTAAATTTTTAGCTCCATCTGTGACCTTACTATTGAAGTAATGTCTTGATAAATGTGTGTCTCATTTAGTATTATTGAATTGGAACACATGCCTCTATATTCTACTTATATGGCCCCGTTATATAGGCTTGCATTACGCGTTGCTACATTCCTCCCATGCTCTGTATCGATGGACTATGGTAATGCGGTGTCTTGCGTATTGTTGTGTTGATCAATCAAGTTTATGTATGTATCAAATGTTATGACATGTCCTTAGTATCATGTAGGACTCTTCGTTGCGACCTGTGTGGACCATATATACTTTGCCTACCATATTGTTGGTTCTCTCTTGAGATAGGTCCCTGATATTGTGGTTCTCATCTCTTTCTATCATCTTAAATTGTTGTACTCATCCGATTAGTTAATGTTGAATTCGATGATTGACTTGCTTTCCGTAATGGGTAATCCTAGCATGGTTACATGTTATCGCTGGGTAGTGTTCCCCCATTACTCTATGATATTCTCTCCTGCTTGCATATATGTTTCACTTGACACCTCGCATGATCACACACCACGCTATGTTATGATTTTGCATACGCATGACACCTAAACGTTGGAATAAATCTATTCGAATTACCTTGGTTGTAGTCATGTTTTAATATGTGCTAGTAGTACCATCTAGGGCTTTATGCTCCCCAATAAGACGTGCTAAATGGTGACTTGCCACACTTATTCTGTTACGTGAACATGCTTGTCCTATGATGTGATAGTTGTATACCATTTTATGTGCACTATGACCGTTGTTCCTAGTATGCTTATAATCTATCACTAGTGATGTCCTCTTGGTTGCTCTCTGTAATGATGCCTCATGCTTTATGAACATTATGTTGAACTCTTTTAAATGACTCTTGACTATGTCCATGTCTTATCATGTATCGCTAGCATTGTGTAGGATCTATGCTTTCTAAATGTGTTCCGTCGTATGATTACATGTCGTTTTCAACCTATTATATGATCGTTGTGTCAGATGAGATAGTTACTATGCTGCTTTTATATGTCCTCGTATGATGCATAGACCCAGCTTGTGCATAGTTACAAGTTGATTAAAGATTTAACGTTTGTAAATGGGTTTTGACCAATTATGATTTGGGAAAATGTTTTGAATATGAGTTGACTTAACTTGATATTTAAGAGTTTGAAAAACTTCATGAAATGAGTTTGGAAATATTATTGGTAAGATTTATCGATGAGTTTGATTGGAAATGAAATGATTTTGGTTGATGTTGATCATATCGGAAAGGTTTTGGGAAAACGGTTTCACTATCGGTTGGTTTTGAGTATGTTGAGACCTTGGGTTTCGTGTGTATGAATGTTGATCTGGTAGGTTATGGCAATGACTTGATGATAGATGTGTATTGCTTTTGGATTGCTTTGGACTTGCATTTGGGCCCTTGTTTGTATTATCCTGCTGTTCTGCATCTTCAGGTAAGTTCCTTAGGGGGCTTACTCAGGTTGGACATTCATGCATGTTCTTGCATTTTATGTTAGGTGTTTGACGAGAGGGTTTCTCGACCAAATAAATTTTTAGTCAAGACCCCGCTATAGGATAGTGGAGTCAGGTTCGTTCTCAGGAGAGAAGTCAGCCGTTCTATGTTTAGTGTGTTTTAGGGTTCAGGGATAGCGGGAAGAGGTGATGAGGGTGGCTGTCGACAAACAATAGAGGGGTCGATGTCGAGGGATGGAGAGCGAATGGTGGTTTGATATCGAGTAGAATATGTGCCGAATAAAAATAATAAAATAAAACAAATAAAGATGAAAACTTCCAAGGTTAGGGATCATCACAACAATAAACATATGCACAGATCATAAATAACATAAAGATGCATGCTTTATATCAAAGAATCGACATTCGCAAATTCCAACAATTAAAATGATAGAGGCTCTCACATAAAAACCTAATTTGTTTCTACCTTTTCTTAATTAGAATTAGTCGGCTCTCGCAAATAAACCCTAATTACAATCCAATTCATAATAAGATCACTTTCGCTTCAATATCATGAATAAGGAATTTCCTCAACTCTCGCAAAGGATTAAGCTCATAGGTAGATGAGGATAAAGACATATAAATTCATGGATTTATAAATCAAACACACATATCTATGTTGGGATCACCCCAACCCTAGAAGATGGAAATTAGAAACAAAACATAATAAAAGAAACTAACTTTAACATTAAAAATAAAACTTAAACTTACACAACCTTCCAAACATTCTTCTTTCTTCTCTCTCGCCTCCTCTCTCTCTCTCTCTCTCTCTCTCTCTCTCTCTCTCTCTCTCCCCTCCTCCTCCTCCTCCTTCTCCTCTCTCTCTCCTTGCGCCCTAAGACGACTTTGCTTGAATGAAAGAAAATCAGCCCCCTAGGACTTTATTTATAGGCTTCCAATCCTTACTAATCAAGGAAAGAATAATATATCTATATCTAAATCTATTTATCTAATAACATAAAGATAAAAAATAGAAATAAATAAATATATCTAAAAGGAAAGAAGACTAATGTGGATAAACATCTTCTCCCTTGACTTGATATATCTTGATGGAACTTGATAGGATTTGATCTCGAAAATATCTCCATTGGACTTTGGATTGAATCCGAACAAGAATTCGGATGGCTCGACGTCGGCTTCTGGGGATTTCCTCGATATCGAGTAATTTCCTCGACATCGACCAAAGTTTGGTCCGTCTTCAGCTTCTTCGTCGATCTCGAACACGGACAGCTTCTGGAACCTCCTCGACGTCGACCAATTTCCTCGATGTCGAGTAGATTTCTTCAACTCGAGGGGTCTTGTGCTCAGCTCGTGCTCGATTTCGTCTTCTAGAGCAGTTGTCGAGTAGAATTTGGTCGAATTCGACCTATTTGGTCGACTTCGAGTGACTCTGTCACTTTCAGCAATCTGCTTCGTTCTTGAAACGCAGTTTCCCAAGTCCTCGTTTGTCGGATTGATGCATATGTGCTTGCGTTGGAAAGCTCTTTTCGAGGGATACAACTCTCATTATGACATCAAAGCTTGATTCAGAATGATGAATACCGAAAAACGGCCTTTTCTCCAGCTGCACCATCCTTAGCTTCTTCATGGGTTTCCTTTAAGCTAAAAAATGCGCCCGATTTCTGCGAAATATAACAAAAACTTGTGTAGACCTCCATATACTGCAAATAAACATAAAATACACAAATTATGTATTATTTTAACCCAAATGTATGAAATGCAATTAGAAATCGTTATAAAAGTAAGTGTAAAACATGGCAAATTAGGCTCACAACAGTGTTGAATATGCATAAAAGCATGCCATGTAGTATCCTGTTTAGGTTACATTAATTGAATGAGCATCTGCTTACTTTATGCGTTTGAAACAGAACGGCCGTTATCTGTGATAGTCTTAGAGTCTTTACTAGGTTCATAGGGTAGCCCAGTCTCATCGGGCGCCCTGATTCAATCGAGTCGATATGAACATGATATGATAGCCTAGCACCAGCGGGCAAGCGATGAGATGATATGATATGATTATGTCGTGGTTTGTGCACCAACACGAGGAAATTGCTATGCAAATAGCACCGAACTGGCCAGTCTCTACACTAACTGGAAGGGGTGCAGAGGTAGAAGAGGGATATGCCCCTTGGCATTGTCTTGGGCCCTTTACAGTATTTTTACACTTTATTATAACAAGGAGCATGCTAGTGTGTTTGACTTTCGTACTGCATTAGAGCATCTTTATTAGGTATAACACATACTATGTGGCCTCAGAGAGGACTGTCGGTCCCGCATGAGTGGCTCGATCTGACTCCTTTCCCCGTTCTTCTTTTAAAGGTATTTGCTGCAGATTTTGAGTGCTCGATGTCTATATGACGGGGTTCCCTTTTTGCGAATCGAAGAACCTGATCAATTCTCTAACTCGTTATAAATGGTAATCACCCACTTATGATTTGGTTTTGACCCGGCTCTGCCGTGGCACCTTGTTTCTTAATTTTGTTTCCGCCTTACTTCCGTTTGAATTAATTTTTGTGACATAGTCCCTAGGACAGGTTAAGGGTACCCAACGGCCCTACGATACTCTTAGCGTTCGAAATCTCTCTTTATCACTGACCTAAAAAAATGAGTTTGAAACCTCGACCCATACCTGGATTGTAAGATCCGAACAAGGGGTTTCAACCCTTGAAACGTAACCCGAAAATCATAATTATGGGCCGTTACAAAGTTGGTATCAGAGCACAAGTTGTGCAATTAGGGTACGCAAGGGTCAAGTGTATGTTTTGGAAAACCGCCCATGAATTTTAAAGGGTTTGGAAGGATTTTAAAAAGGGCAAAATGAACTTAAGATGCCTAACCGAAATTGGACTAGGTAATGAACTCGACTTGTAATAAAAGAAGAAAATTGAACAAATGGGGACACGAGTGGGTATTAAAGGCGCAAGACCACCCCTATTGGGTGTAGTTGAGAACGGTAGGAAAAATACTAGCTTGCTCTTTACAGAGGGTCCGGAAGACTCCAAGGAGATTGCACCAAGGTGGTTGGAGTGGCGAGTTAAGTAGGATCGCAAGGTTTTTGCTCCTCCGGTCGGTCGCTCCTCGAAGAACGATATTAGATAGCTTGATGTGCTTTATATATTGAGCGTGAGAACGATCTCCCTTGAAAGAGGTCATTATAATTGTAATTGTCTGATTCTATGTTGAGTGCTTGATATGCTAAAGTCTGATTGGTATGCCTGACAATTAAATGTGTATTGACTAATCTGTGTAAACGGGATAGTGGGAGTATCCTTATTTATCTGTAGTCAAATACAGCTTGTGTGGAACAACCCCTTTCATTATGCTAACCCCTTGACGGTTCTATCGAGCCTTTCTTCTAGATGTCAATGCCTTCCACGGGGATTTGGGTTGTAAACACATTCTCCCCGGGAGATATGTGTGGATATGAGGGTTGCCTGAGTGATTATTGGAATATGGTCCTTGACGTAATTCCGAGTTCAAGAGTAAGGTGTTTAAGGGGTTGTCATTCTCGATCCTTATGATGGCCAACCAATGTCTTCTTGCCATAAAAAGTCATGCCAGAGTCACACGGGAATAAAGGGTGATGTGTCAGTTGGGAAAAGTCAATGATTGTCCTTAGAGATCTCTGTCGGGTTACCTTAATTGCTCTGTCTAGGATCGTGCGATACTATATGTACTACTCTTTGACCTACAGCTTAATCTTTAACGTGAATTTGTGCTTACATGTTTGATGTTCATAATGACCACTGTATGGGTCCGAGCTACAATTTTTACATCCCTATTATCCCAACACGTTTTACTTAGTATGTTGCATCGTCATACAAGTGCATAAATGTAAATGTCATATGTTGGAATGTTGCATAATTGATGTCGTCCCTGTGAATAGGTTCATGATAGTGTGATCGTTCAGTTCTGATATCATGACAGACTGAGTCCCTTACTTGATGGATACGTGTTACAACTGGATGTCAACATGCCTTATGTAATATGTAATTCTCAGTACATGTTATGATGATGATCTTTAGTGTAAATTCGTGGTTGTATGACATTCTGTACCCATGCTTGCCCCATTGCTTAGGTCTCGTGTTGCATCTTCATTCTCGTCTTGATTATATGTCGCCTTCGCAAGTCTAATTGACCTGTTGTATTCGTAGTACTAATGACTAATTGGAAGCATGAATGGCACGATATGAGTTTTATATAATTGTTGCCTTATCCTGGATTATGTCCATGATAGTGTGAGAAGGTTGCCCTTGACTTTGTATGGTTAAATTTGTAGCTCCATCTGTGACCTTGCTATAGAAGTAATGTCTTGATAAATGTGTGTCTCATTTAGTATTATTGAATTGGAACACATGCCTCTGTATTCTACTTATATGGCCCCATTATATAGGCTTGCATTACGCGTTGCTACATTCCTCCCCTGCTCTGTATCGATGGACTATGGTAATGCGGTGTCTTGCGTATTGTTGTGTTGATCAATCAAGTTTATGTATGTATCAAATGTTATGATATGTCATTAGTATCATGTAGGCCTCTTCGTTGTGACCTGTGTGGACCATATATACTTTGCCTACCATATTGTTGATTCTCTCTTGAGATAGGTCCCTAATAGTGTGGTTCTCATTTCTTTCTATCATCTTAAATTGTTGTACTCATCCGATTAGTTAATGTTGAATTCGATGATTGACTTGCTTTCCATAACAGTTAATCCTAGCATGCTTACATGTTATCACTGGGTAGTGTTCACCCATTACTCTATGATATCCTCTCGTGCTTGCATATATGTTTGACTTGACACCTCGCATGATCACACACCACGCTATGTTATGATTTTGCATACGCATGACACCTAAATGTTGGAATAAATCTTTTCGAATTACCTTGGTTGTAGTCATGTTTTAATATGTGCTAGTAGTACCTTGTAGGGCTTTATGCTCCCCAATAAGACTGGCTAAATGGTGACTTGCCATACTTATTCTATCACGTGAACATGCTTGTCCTATGATGTGATAGTTGTATACCATTTTATGTGCACTATGACAGTTCCTAGCATGCTTATAATCTATCACTGGTGATGTCCTCTTGGTTGCTCTCTGTAATGATGCCTCATGCTTTATGAACATTATGTTGAACTCTTTTAAATGACTCTTGACTATGCCCATGCCTTATAATGTATCGCTAGCATTGTGTAGGATCTATGCTTTCTAAATGACGTGTGTTCCGTTGTTTGATTACATGCCGTTTTCAACCTATTATATGATCGTTGTGTCAGATGAGATAGTTACTATGTTGCTCTTATATGTCCTCGTCTGATGCATACACCCAACTCGTGCATAGTTACAAGTTGATTGAAGATTTAACGTTTGTAAATGGGTTTTGGCCAATTATGATTTGGGAAAATGTTTTGAATATGAGTTGACTTAACTTGATATTTAAGAGTTTGAAAAACTTCGGGAAATGAGTTTGGAAATATTATTCGTAAAATTTATCGATGAGTTTGATTGGAAATGAAATGATTTTGGTTGATGTTGATCATATCCGAAAGGTTTTTGGAAAACTGTTTCACTATCGGCTGGTTTTGAGTATGTTGAGAACTTGGGTTTCGTGTGATAGGTGTGTATTGCTTATGGCAATGACTTGAGTATGTTGATTTGGTAGCTTATGGCAATGACTTGATGATAGGAGTGTATTGCTTTTGGATTGCTTTGGACTTGCATTTGGGCCCTTGTTTGTATTATCCTGCTGTTTTGCATCTTCAGGTAAGTTCCCTAGGGGGCTTACTCAGGTTGGACATTCATCCATGTTCTTGCATTTTATGTTAGGTGTTTGACGAAGGGTTTCTCGACCAAATAAATTTGTAGTCAAGACCCCGCTATAGGATAGTGGAGTCAGGTTCGTCCTCAGGAGAGAAGTCAGCGGTTCTAGGTTTAGTGTGTTTTGGGGTTCAGGGATAGCGGGAAGAGGTGATGAGGGTGGCTGTCGACAAACAATAGAGGGGTCGATGTCTAGGAAATGGTGGTTTGATATCGAGTAGAATATGTGCCGAATAAAAATAATAAAATAAAACAAATAAAGACGCAAACTTCCAAGGTTAGGGATCACCACAACAATAAACATATGCGCAGATCATAAATAACATAAAGATGCATGCTTTATATCAAAGAATCGACTTTTGCAAATTCCAACAATTTAGATGATAGAGGCTCTCGCATAGAAACTTAATTTGTTTCTACCTTTTCTTAATTAGAATTAGTCGGCTCTCGCAAATAAACCCTAATTACTATCCAATTCATAATAAGATCACTTTCGCTTCAATATCATGAATAAGGAATTTCCTCAACTCTCGCAAAGGATTAAGCACATAGGTAGATGATGATAAAGACATATAAATTCAAGGATTTATAAATCAAACACACATATCTATGTTGGGATCACCCCAACCCTAGAAGAAGGAAATTAGAAACAAAACATAATAAAAGAAACTAACTTTAACATTAAAAATAAAACTTAAAGTTACACAACCTTCCAAACGTTCTTCATTCTTCTCTCTCGCCTCCTCCTCCTCCTCCTCCTCCTCTCTCTCTCTCTCTCTCTCTCTCTCTCTCTCTCCTTGCGCTCTAAGACGGCTTTGCTTGAATGAATGAAAATCAGCCCCCTAGGGCTTTATTTATAGGCTTCCTATCCTTCCTAATCAAGGAAAGAATAATATATCTATATCTAATTCTATTTATCTAATAACATAAAGATAAAACATGGAAATAAATAATTATATATAAAAAGAAATAAGACTAATGTGGATAAATATCTTCTCCCTTTACTTGACAGATCTTGATGGAACTTGATAGGATTTGATCTCGGAAATATCTCCATTATACTTTGGATAGACTCTTAACAAGAATTCGGATTGCTCGACGTCGGCTTCTGGGGATTTCCTCGATATCGAGTAATTTCCTCGATATCGACCAAAGTTTGGTCCGTGTTCAGCTTCGTCTTCGATCTCGGACACGGACAGCTTCTGGAATCTCCTCAACGTTGACCAATTTCCTCGATATCGAGTAGATTTCTTCAACCCGAATGGTCTTGTGCTCAGCTCGTGCTCGATTTCGTCTTCTGGAGCAGTTATCAAGTAGAATTAGGTCGATTTCGACCAATTTGGTCGACTTCGAGTAACTCTGTCACTTTCAGCATTCTGCTTCGTTCTTGAAACGCATTTTCCCGAGTCCTCATTTGCGGGATTGACGCATATGTGCATGCGTTGGAAAGCTCTTTTCGAGGGATGCAACTCTCATGAAGACATCAAAGCTTGATTCAGAATGATGAATAACGAAAAATGGACTTTTCTCCAGCTGCACCATCCTTTGCTTCTTCATGGGTTTCCTTTAAGCTCAAAAATGCGTTCGATTTCTGCGAAATATAACAAAAACTTGTGAAGACCTCCATATATTGCAAATAAACTTAAAATCCACAAATTATGTATTATTCTAACCCAAATGTATGAAATGCATGTAGAAATCGTTATAAAAGTAAGTGTAAAACATGGCAAATTAGGCTCACAACAAACACCCCATACTTAAGCTTGCTTGTCCTCAAGCAATACTTTTAATTTTCATACAGGGGAAGAAATCAAAACTCTCAACATGTTAGATTCATTGTCATATGTCCCTGTAATTAATTACCATCCTCGAGAAGGTACTAATGTCACAAATCCATGCATGTGCAAATAAAAAGCAACATCTACTCACAAAAGGAGGGTTATGCAAAACATTCATAAGTGACAAAGCATTAATAATCAAGAGGGAAGTCAGGATCGATCCACGAGGAAACGTGTCAGCGGATCTCAGGTAGTTGTAAATCTCACAGACAGAATAGCCGAAAGACAGAAAGGAAGACAGAAATAACAAACAAAAGCAGAAAATAAAACAAGGACACAGAAGCTACTCGATATCGAGCAACAATCCTCGATATCGACTACACCAAGTCAAAAATAGAAAGCAAACTCAGCAACAGAAACTCGATCTCGGCAAACCCTTACTTGATATCGACAAGGCACTACTCGATATCGACTAACAACTCCCCGAGATCGACAAAGACAGAAACTTTAATTGCAACCTTTCGAACTCAGAATCTCAGATTTCGGTGAATAAAATCAATAAACTAAAAGACTTCCAAAGCCAGGGTATCAACACCACAATGATAACCATGCAAGATAACACATAAAGGCATAAAAGATTCATGCTTTCCATCAAATAACTTTCGTTATTAACAAATAGGAATATAGAGGCTTTCGCATAAACCCTAATTCTTACTAACCCTTTTTCACATAACTAACCCAAGTTGCATTAAGATCACTTTCGCTTCAATAACACAAACAAGGATCAGCTTCAACTCTCGCAAAAGAATCATGCTTATTGGTATAGAAGACGAATCGCATAAAAAGATCAAACCTTCACCGAATCATCTTACATGGCCACCGTCGGGCTCACCCCGACCCTAGAAATGGGTGGACTACTCGCTCTTCATTATGAAGAAACTCATCAACAAACAAAAGAAACTAACTTGCATTAAAATAAACCTAAGAAAGCTTACAACCGAACAAGCCAAATCTGCTTTCGCCTTTCCACCTTGCTCGCCACAAACTCTCTCTCTCTCTCTCTCTCTATGTAACTACTTACTTGAATTGAATGTGTGATGGAATGAATAAAACTCAGCCCCTAAGGCTTTATTTATAGGCTTCCAACCCTTGCTAATCAAGGTAAGAAAGTCTATCTATATCTAAATCTCTTTATCTACTTAAAAATAAATAAATGGAATAAAATAATTAAATCCAAGAAGGTAAATCCTCCATGTGTGGGTAAATCTCCTCTCCATAGATAGAACTTGATAGATCTTGGATAGAATCAGACTCCTTCGGCTCCAAGTAATCCCAGCTCGACACGGACAGCTCACCGTGTAACGCGGTTCAGTATAGATGTCCTCGATATCGAGCAAACTACTTGATGTCGAGTAACCGTGTCGATGACTTCTTCACTAGTCTTGGTCGAGTAGCTGGTTCTCGATCTGGCTCGGACAGGTGCAGATCTTGTCGATATCGAGCTAACTCGTCGATATCGAGTAAATGGTGCTCGACATCTCCCAGTCTTTGGCTTCTCGACTCAGCATTCTTCCTCGATTCTGGGCATGGAATCATGGTGTTGTCGATATCGAGTAAACTACTCGATATCAAGTAGAGCTCCGGAGTCGGGTTGGCTTCGTCTTCAGTTCCTCGATCTGCTCCTGCTCGACCAGGCACTGCTCGGCTTCTTTGGTCGATATCGACTAAAGGTACTCGATATCGAGTAACTTTTGGCTCCAGCCTGATTCGTCCTGGTTCTGCTACTCTTTGACCTTGGACTTCTGTAGTTGTTTTCCGAGCTTTTCGTCCTTTCTCAAAACTGCTGTAAATTGCCTCGAATTCTACGAATTTAAACAGAAATTGGTGTGTAGATTCCATAATTTGGCAAGTAAACGTAAACTACATAGATTATGTACTATTCTAGGCCAAATGCATGAAATGTATGCAGAAAACGATATAAAAGTTACTGTAAAACATGGCAAATTCAGCTCACAACAAACACCCCATACTTAAGCTTGCTTGTCCTCAAGCAATACCTTTATTTGTCAATTACCATCCTCGAAAAGGTACTAGTGTCACAAATCCATGCATGTGCAATTTAAAAAACAACTTCTACTCACAAAAGGAGGGTTATGCAAAACATTCATTCGTAACAAAGCATTAATAATCAGGAGGACTTTTAATTTAGCTCAATAAGAAGTAGATTGGTAAAAGGCTAAAGGTGGGCAATTTTTGGAAATGCGGTGCTAATAATCCGGGGAAATGGAGTACTTTCCAAATTTTCATACCACATTCCTTCTTCATAAGAATCATCACCTTTCATAATGTTTTTTTTCAATAATAATGCTTTTACCTCTCTAACCTAAGCACTGCCTTCTCACGAGTCACAAACATGGGTGTCATGAATGGCCCCGGATACTTAGTGCTTTGGACTCCTCAAAATGTGTCCCATCTCGCCAAACTATTATCTCAGCGAGTAGGGTCAATCTACCTTTACCTCCTGAGGTGATTGGATTTTTTCTCACTCATTAAATTTTCCATATATTTCAAACAATTTCCTACCAAACTCCAATAATGATAACAACACAACAACCATATAACAATCTCCATAATGTAACATCATTCTCAACATAATCCCCGGATAGGAAATAAGGTAAAGAATGGCAATATTTAGATCATGTGGAGCAATATGAAATAAGGCATAATATGGCTTTTGTGTAATGCATAAGCATAGGTAAGACTAGGATTATAACAATGAGCATTATATGGAAATATAAAGTCCTCCATCCTTATATCATGCAACATGTCAAAAGCAATTTCAAATTTTACCTCCTTTCACGGTTTTCATCAAAATATGCACTTCATTATGACTTCCCTTTACTAGGCAATTTCATGCTATATCTCTAATGAATCCAATTTTGCATCGTTGAGTTCAATTTAAAGCTTCCATGACATTTATCAAAATTTTCAATGGGGGTCATTTTTATAAACTTTGGAAAACATGCATGTAAGCACATAAATCAATAATGAATTCCAAAATAGCCATGCATAAGCAATTCAAGAAATAAACTTGAAAAATATGCACATATATGTCAAAATAGATCAAATATGCACAAAGTAAGCCCCCCCCCCCCCCGCCCCATACTTAAACATTACAGTGTCCTCGCTGTATAAAAACAAGGGTAAAGAAAGAAACTCACTAGACAGATGTGCATGTCTTCATAATATCGATTGAACATGTCTGGGCCGAGTTCGATTTAGCTTGCTTCTATCCCCATGGACCTGAAAATATAGAAGACATATACCCACAATAGAAAAACTAAAAAGTTCAAAACCAAAAAACAAACAAAAGCAACAATGTCCAAAAGTCCCAAAAATTAAATGTCTATTTACAAGCTCTAGATTTTATAGTCGCTAGGCCGACTTTCTCCATTAAGCTCAAGGTGGCATCTTCAGGGCCCATGTAGCTTGGGCTTCAAATATGACTCCATTCTTGTCCATCAGCTGCAATCCTCCAGAATGGATCTTGTTCACCACAAAAGGTCCCATCCTCTTCTTGTTGAATTTGTTAGGAAACCAATGATCTTTAGATTTGGAAACATAGAGTTTGTCTCCAACTTCATACTCCTTGGGATCATAATTGGAAATCCTACATAAGCGCACATACCAAGGCAAACCTCTCCCATGTATAGATAGATCTTTAATGGAAATAGGAGAAGAAAGATCCATACCTTGGCTTACCTTCGCAGAAACGGATTCGGGGGCCACTGTATTTGGTCGATCTCGAGTAACAGTACTTGATCTCGACGAGTTTTCAGCTTTTGGTGGCCTGCTGCTCGAGGATGCTGGCGTCGAGGACGGTGATGGTTGGTCGATATCGACCAATTTGGTCGATATCGAGGAGGTTTTCTCTACTTCTAGTGGCTTGCTCGTCGATAAAGGTGAAGTCGGGGACGGAGATGGTTGGTCGATATCGAGTAAACTACTCGATATCGAGTAGTTCCCGGTTTCTGTTTGGCTGCTCGACGACGCTGGAGCTGGTGGAGGCTTTTGATTTTGGTCGATATTGAGTAAATTACTCGATGTCGAAGAATTTTGTCCGACTTTGACCCCATACTTGCATCCTGTCAAGGCATCCGAAAAATAGTTATTCCAAATCGACGTACCTTGGTCCGTGTCGAGAGGATTCTCTGCTTCTTCCTTCAAGATGGACATGATCTTCTCCACCCGGGCTTCCATATCCCTCTTTTCTAACTCTTCAGAAGTCCTATTTCTTACCTTAGGCTCCCCGCAAGTGATGTACCCAACTGAGATAGATTTTACCTCTTCCATTGGACCTGTATGCCTTTCAGCTTTATTAAAAGAATACTCAGTTACCTCATCATTGATGTTGAAAGTGAGAACTCCTTTCCTTATGCTTATGTTGGCATCCACCGTCACCAAGAAGGGTCTTCCTAGAATAATTGGACAAGCAGGGTCTTCCGCCATATCAATAACTAAGTAATCAGTAGGGACAAAGAACTTAACTACTTGCACTAGCACATTATCCACCAAGCATGTTGGAATGACCACTGTGTTGTTGGCCATATAAAGCTTAGCATCCACAGGCTCTAGGGCACCTATCTTAATCTTGGACCATATCTCTAAAGGCATTATACTCACACTAGCTCCAAGATCACATAAAGCATTAAATTTGTATTGACCAAATCCAATGGTTATAGCAAACTTACCTGGATCTGGCCTCTTCTCAAGTATGTCCATATGGTTGCACTCCTCTGTAATCTCAGCCATTGATCTCTTCTTGCTTAGAATCTCCTTGAGGAACTTGACATAAGATGGCATTTCATTGAGAGCTTTTGTGAAGGGTATGGTGACATTGAGCTTCTGAAGCATCTTGATGAAGCGCTGAAATTTCTTTTCTGCTGGGTCCTTTGGAGATTTTGTTGGGAAGGGCAGCTTCTTTTTCTGGTTCAGAGCCAGAACAGATGTCGGAGGTGCTGCAGCTTTCTCGATCTCGACTTGATCTTCCTCGACATCGATCATATTCTTCTCGATATCGACCACTTTCCTCGATGTCGAGTTGTTGTGTTCTGTAGACGAAGGATGGTCTACTCTTTCGTCGATATTGAGTTGTCCTTCCTCGATATCGAGTCGCCTTCTCTCGATATCGACCAAGGTCTGGTCGATATCGAGTTGTTGCTCTCCGTCCTGCTGCTTTCCGACATCTGGCTCGTGCAGTTGATGGCTGCTACTGAGTTTTACAGCAGCGATGTGACCAGTCTTCCCCTTGGGATTTGGTTATGAAGATCCAAGGAGAGAATATGACTGTTTGGGGATGCCCGCTGCTGGCTAGCCAATCTGTGTATCAATTGATTTCCGCCATATATCAATCTCCCCAAGCCTAGAGTTGACTCCCTTAATCTGAGTGTAAACGGAGTTGAAGGACTGCTTAGTTTCTGAATGATTCCTCCGTATTTCCTCTAGGACTGTCTATAGATCATCCCTTTTCTGGACCCTTTCCGGATGTCCTGGAGCTCTATAGGGCGGGGGGTTCCTAGGGGCACCTTGGTTCCATTGTGGTTGCTGAAACCTTTGGTCCCCCATATAGCAATTGGGACCCCTTGCGTAGGCTACCTCTTCGTGGTATTCTGCCAGCCTGACTTGCTCTGTGTGTGGGCACTCAGTAGTGGTGTGCCTTTGTGATCCGCATTCAATGCAAGCCTGGTTGACTGAAAGATATTTGACTTGCTTGAGGAGCTTGCAGTTCTGATCTCTGTAGTATTGCTCCTTGACATCTGGGTCAATCTCTTTAGAGGGCTCATAGAGGGGCATAGATGGGGCTGGCTTGGCGTAGGCATTCTCCTCATAGTTGGTTGGAGTCCCATACTTGTTATCATAGTCGGTCAGCTTGTCGAGGGCAGCTCATGCGTCAGCTGGTGGCATTGTCAGATACTCATAATGAGTATATGTGTTGATCCTGTCCTTAGCAGCCAAGTCAAGAGAGTTGAAGAAGATCTCCTGAACTACGCAGGGTTGCTGTCCATGTGTAGGGCATGATCGCAGCAGATCCTTATATCTTTCCCAAGCCTTTGCCAGTGGCTCCCCAGGCTTTTGTTTGAAAGTTGTGATGTTCTGGCAAAGGAGTGCTGTCTTGGCAGGAGGAAAGAACTTGTAGAGGAATTCCTGCTTTACTTCAGCCCATGTCGTGAGGGATCGCGTTTTCAGCCCTTTAAGCCACTTAAATGTTGGACTAGGTAGGGACCAACGAAAAGCCTTCATCAGGATCTACTCCAAGGTGGTATCTTCAGCAAGAGTACGACACATATCAGTAAAGTTGGTAATATGTTGAAGAGGACATTCGTTAAATCTACCAAAGAAAGCATTATTTTTAATTTCAATAAGGAAAGGAGTGCGAATTTCATAGTTATTTTCAGGGATTAGAATGGCCGATTCAAGCACGATGAGAGTCGGGTGCATGTAATCCTCTGCAGTTGTTGGGTATTAATTGGGCAAGCTCATCTTCCAATTGCCTCCTTCGCGCAACCTCCTGTGTAATGCATGCTCTCTCAGCGGTGAGGGCAGTATCTTTGGTGGCTAGTTCCCTCTGAAGCCTCTCAATCAGCTGTTCATGTGTCTCTGCGGCCGCCATCGCTCTTTTTAGTTTAGCTTGGATGTGTATAAGGCGCTCCGGTTCGTCTAAGGCGTCAAACTCAGGTGTTTGACCAAAACGGCACATATACCTGCGAAGTAACTCAAAAGAAAAGTGAGATCTGACTACCTAAGGCGCGAATGATTGCTTCCCCAGCAACAGCGCCAATTTGTTGTAGGAGGAAATTGAGACTTGCAATAAAATATAAATAAATCAAAGCAAACCAGATTTCGTCCTTTGCAAATAATTACAAGACTCCCTCCCTATGTAGTAGTGGGAAGTTAGGATCGATCCACGAGGAAGCGTGTAAGCGGATCTCAGGTAGCTGTAAATCTCACAGACAGAACAGCAGAAAGACAAAAAGGAAGACAGAAATAACAAACAAAAGCATAAAATAAAACAAGGACACAGAAGCTACTTGATATCGAGCAACAATCCTCGATATCGACTACAGCAAGTCGAAAACAGAAAGCAAACTCAGCAACAGAAACTCGATCTCGACAAACCCTTACTCGATATCGACAAGGCACTACTCGATATCGACTAACAACTCCCTGACATTGACAAAGACATAAACTTTAATTGCAACCTTTCGAACTCAAAATCTCAGATTTCGGTGAATAAAATCAATAAACTAAAAGACTTCCAAAGCCAGGGTATCAACACCACAACGATAACCATGCAAGATAACACATAAATGCATAAAAGATTCATGCTTTCCATCAAATAACTTTCGTTATTAACAAATAGGAATATAGAGGCTTTCACATAAACCCTAATTGTTACTAACCCTTTTTCACATAATTAACCAAGGTTGCATTAAGATCACATTCGCTTCAATAACACAAACAAGGATCACCTTCAACTCTCGCAAAAGACTCATGCTTATAGGGATAGAAGACGAATCGCATAAAAAGATCAAACCTTCACCGCATCATCTTACATGGCCACCGTCGGGCTCACCCCACCCTAGAAGTGGGTGGACTACTCGCTCTTCGATATCAAGAAAATCGTCAATAAATAAAAGAAACTAACTTGCATTAAAATAAACCAAAGAAAGCTTACAACCGAACAAGTCAAATCCGCTTTCGCGCGACTTTCCACCTTGCTCGCCACAAACTCTCTCTCTCTCTCTCTCTATGTAACTACTTACTTGAATTGAATGTGTGATGGAATGAATAAAACTAAGCCCCTAAGGCTTTATTTATAGGCTTCCAACCCTTGCTAATCAAGGTAAGAAAGTCTATCTATATCTAAATCTCTTTATCTACTTACTTAAAGATAAATAAATGGAATAAAATAATTAAATCCAAAAAGGTAAATCCTCCATGTGTGGGTAAATCTCCTCTCCATAGATAGAACTTGATAGATCTCGGATAGAATCAGACTCCTTCGGCTCCATGTAATCCTAGCTCGACATGGACAGCTCAGCGCGTAACGCGGTTCAGTATAGATGTCCTCGATATCGAGCAAACTACTCGATGTCGAGTAACCGTGTCGACGACTTCTTCACTGGTCTTGGTCGAGTATCTGGTTCTCGATCTGGCTCGGACAGGTGGTGCAGATCTTGTCGATATCGAGCAAACTCGTCGATATCGAGTAACTGGTGCTTGGCATCTCCAGGTCTTCGGCTTCTCGACTCAGCATTCTTCCTCGATTCCGGGCATGGCATCAGGGTGTTGTCGATATCGAGTAAACTACTCGATATCGAGTAAAGCTACGGAGTCGGGTTGGGTTCGTCTTTAGTTCCTCGATCTGCTCCTGCTCAACCAGGCACTGCTCGGTTTTTTTGGTCTATATCGAGTAAAGGTACTCGATATCGAGTAACTCTTGGCTCCAGCCTGATTCGTCCTGGTTCCACTGCTCTTTGACCTTGGACTTCTGTATTTGTTTTCCAAGCTTTTCGTCCTTTCTCAGAACTGTTGTAAATTGCCTCGAATTCTGTGAATTTAAACAGAAACTGGTGTAGATTCCATAATTTGGCAAGTAAATGTAAACTACATAGATTCTGTACTATTCTAGCCCAAATGCATGAAATGTATGCAGAAATCGATATAAAAGTTACCGTAAAACATGGCAGATTCAGCTCACAACAGATACTTAGTGCTTTGGACTCCTCACCTGTGTCCCCCACCATATACTTAAACATTACATTGTCCTCACTGTATAAATAATAAGGGTAAAGAAAGAAATTCACTAGACAGATGTGCAGGACGTCGTAATCGAGTGCAAATGTTGTTGTTGTCCTGGTCGACATCGACAAGGGGTTGGTCGATTTCGAGAAGATAGGTCGATGTCAACCAAGGTTACTCAAGATCGAGTAAGTTGTTGCCTCCAGGGTGGCCTTTTCGACCACAGGCTCCTTTCTACTCGATATGCGTGGTCAATGTCGAAGAGTTCTACTCGACGTCGAGTAGATATGCATCTTTTTCTTCCCTGCAAGATTCGTTAGAAAAGAAATACCCACAATAGAAAAACTTAAAAAGAATGTCCAAAACCAAAAACAAAAGCAACAATGTCCAAAAATCCCAAAAATAAATGTCTATTTACAAGCTCTAGATTTTATAGTCGATAGGCCGACTTCTTCAATAAGCATTAGCCTGGATCATCTTTGTCCGGAGGTATAGGTGGATCTGGTGGTTCCTCCGGTGGTGGGAAGCGTGGGATGTCATCCGAGGGCATTATGTGAAGAAGCTTAAACCTCCCCGAGTGGACGCTCCATGGCTCCTCCCATTCATCTTCCCTGGATCGAGCTAGCATGTATAAGGGAAGATATAAAGAAAATATACATACCTCATCATCATACCTCTTCCGCTTCATAGGTTGACTTGGTTGTGTATCTTCACCACAACAGAACGGTGGAGAGGGAAGAGATATTTCCTCCTCATCCTGCGGAGCTTCATGCCACTTTGCTAGGACCCCATACTTGAATATGAACATCGGTTGCTCAAAATCATCGGGGATAGCCTTCACCTTGTAAGGTAAAAGCGATCTTGGAATGCCCTGGTCAACAATGTCCAACTTCTTCTATTCTAGTGCTATTTTGCCTTGGGATCCTTCATATGATTCATCAACAATAGGTAGCAAAGTAGGAATGAAATTCGAGGAAGGACATACCTAGTTGTCGACATCGAGTAGGTCAATTGGCTCGTCGGGAGGAGGGCATGGTCCTTTAGACTGAATGGAAGCCTCAAGCCTTCGGATTTCGTCTTCCAGCCGAGCTATTTTCCTTAATCGTGACTCCTCCACTGCGATCATATTTCTCCGTCTCAAATCTCCAGACCATTCTTCTCATGCATGATTCCCTTCGACAAAGTCTTCCATCTTTGTACCTAAGCTTTGAAATCACAATCAAGAACATAAATTGGTGGCAAAAGCTTGGCACCCAGTTGGTATCGGTGAGGTAGGTGGTGGTAGGGTATGTGATAGGGTAAGAAAAAGAGATGGGCTATTCTGAACCTTAAACACAATTAAACTAGGCGCGATTGATATCTCCCCGGTAATGACGCCAATTTGACGAGAGGGTTTCTCGACCAAATAAATTTATAGTCAAGACCTCGCTATAGGATAGTGGAGTCAGGTTCGTCCTCAGGAGAGAAGTCAGTGGTTCTAGGTTTAGTGTGTTTTGGGGTTCAGGGATAGCGGAAAGAGGTGATGAGGGCGGCTGTCGACAAAGAATAGAGGGGTCGATGTCGAGGGATGGACAGGGAATGGTGGTTTGATATCGAGTAGAATATGTGCCGAATAAAAATAATAAAATAAAACAAATAAAGATGCAAACTTCCAAGGTTAGGGATCACCACAACAATAAACATATGCGCAGATCATAAATCACATAAAGATGCATGCTTTATATCAAGGAATCGACATTCGCAAATTCCAACAATTTAGGTGATAGAGGCTCTCGCATAAAAATCTTATTTGTTTCTACCTTTTCTTAATTAGGATTAGTCGGCTCTCGCAAATAAACCCTAATTACTATCCAATTCATAATAAGATCACTTTCGCTTCAATATCATGAATAAGTAATTTCCTCAACTCTCGCAAAGGATTAAGCACATAGGTAGATGATGATAAAGACATATAAATTCATGGATTTATAAATCAAACACACATATCTATGTTGGGATCACCCCAACCCTAGAAGAAGGAAATTAGAAACAAAACATATTAAAAGAAACTAACTTTAACATTCAAAATAAAACATAAACTTACACAACCTTCCAAACATTCTTCCTTCTTCTCTCTCGCCTCCTCCTCCTCCTCCTCCCTCTCTCTCTCTCTCTCTCTCTCTCTCTCTCTCTCTCTCTCTCTTCTTCTCTCGCTCTCTCTCCTTTTCTCTCTCTCCTCCTCCTCCTCCTCCTCTCTCTCTCTCTTTGCGCCCTAAGACGGCTTTGCTTGAATGAATGAAAATCAGCCCCCTAGGGCTTTATTTATAGGCTTTCAACCCTTGCTAATCAAGGAAAGAATAATATATCTATATCTAATTCTATTTATCTAATAACATAAAGATAAAACATGGAAATAAATAATTATATCTAAAAGGAAATAAGACTAATGTGGATAAATATCTTCTCCCTTGACTTGATAGATCTTGATGGAACTTGATAGGATTTGATCTCAAAAATATCTCCATTGGAATTTGGATAGAATCTTAACAAGAATCCGGATTGCTCGACGTCGGCTTCTAGGGATTTCCTCGATATCGAGTAATTTCCTCGATATCGAGTAATTTCCTCGATATCGACAATAGTTTGGTCCGTCTTCAGCTTCTTCGTCGATCTCGGACACAGACAGTTTTCGAATCTCCTCGACGTCGACCAATTTCCTCGATGTCGAGTAGATTTCTTCAACTCAAGTGGTCTTGTGCTCAGCTCGTGCTCGATTTTGTCTTCTGGAGCAGTTGTCGAGTAGAATTTGGTCGACTTCGAATAACTCTGTCGCTTTCAGCATTTTGCTCCGTTCTTCAAACACACTTTCCCGAGTCCTCGTTTGTCGGATTGACGCATATGTGCATGCGTTGGAAAGCTCTTTTCGAGGGATACAACTCTCATGAAGACATCAAAGCTTGATTCAGAATGATGAATACCGAAAAATGGCCTTTTCTCCAGCTGCAACATCCTTAGCTTCTTCATGGGTTTCCTTTAAGCTAAAAAATGTTCCCGATTTCTGTGAAATATAACAAAAACTTGTGTAGACCTCCATATATTGCAAATAAACATAAAATACACAAATTATGTATTATTCTAACCCAAATGTATGAAATGCATGTAGAAATCGTTATAAAAGTAAGTGTAAAACATGGCAAATTAGGCTCACAACAGTGTTGTATTTGCATAAAAGCATGCCATGTAGTATCCTGTTTAGGTTGCCCTAATTGAATGAGCATCTGCATACTTTATGCGTTTGAAACATAACGGCCGTTATCTGTGATAGTCCTAGAGTCTTTACTAGGTTCATACGGTAGCCTAGTATCATAGGGCACCCTGAGTCAATCGAGTCGATATGAGCATGATATGATAGCCCAGCACCATCGAGCAAACGATGAGATGATATGATATGATTATGTCGTGGTTTGTGCACCACCATGAGAAAATTGCTATGCAAATAGCACTGAACTGGCCAATCTCTGCACTAACGGGAAGGGGTGCAGAGGTAGGAGAGGGATATGCCACTTGGCATTGTCTTGGGCCCTTTACAATATTTTTACACATTATTATAACTAGGAGCATGCTAGTGTGTTTGACTTTCGTACTGCATTAGAGCATCTTTATTAGGTATAGCACATACTATGTGGCCTCAGCGAGGACTGCCGGTTCCGCATGAGTGGCTCGATCTGACTCCTTTTCCCGTTCTTTTTTTAAAGGTATTTTCTGCAGATTTTGAGTGCTCGATGTCTATATGACGGGTTTCCCTTTTTGCGAATCGAAGAACCTGATCAATTCTCTAACTCGTTATAAATGGTAATCACCCACTTATGATTTGGTTTTGACCCGGCTCTGCCGTGGCACCTTGTCTCTTAATTTTATTTCCGCCTTACTTCCGTTTGAATTGATTTTCGCGACATAGTCCCTAGGACAGGTTAAAGGTACCCAACGGCCCTACGATACTCTCAGGGTTTGAAATCCCTCTTTATTACTGACCTAAAAAAATGAGTTTGAAACCTCGACCCGTACGTGGATTGCAAGATCCGAACAAGGGGTTTCATCCCTTGAAACGTAACTCGAAAATCATAATTCTGGGCCGTTACAAAGCTGGTATCAGAGCTCAAGTTGTGCAATTCGAGTACGCAAGGGTTATGTGTATGTTTTGGAAAACCTCCCATGAATTTTAACGGGTTTGGAAGGATTTTAAAAAGGGCAAAATGAACTTAAGATGCCTAACCGAAATTGGACTAAGTAATGAACTCGACTTGTAATAAAAGAAGAAAACCGAACAAACGGGGACACGAGTGGGTAGTAAAGGCGCTAGACCACCCCTATTGGGTGTAGTTGAGAACGGTAGGAAAAATACTAGCTTGCTCTTTACAGAGGGTCCGGAAGACTCCAAGGAGATTGCACCAAGGTTGTTGGAGTGGTGAGTTAGGTAGGATCGCGAGGTTTTTGCCCCTCCGGTCGGTCGCTCCTCAAAGAGAGACATTAGATAGCTTGATGTGCTTTATATATTGAGAGTGAGAACGATGTCCCTTGAAGGAGGTCATTATAATTGTAATTGTCTGCTTCTATGTTGAGGGATTGATATGCTAAAGTCTGATTGGTATGCCTAACAATTAAATGTGTATTGACTGATCTATGCAAACGGGATAGTGGGAGTATCCTTATTTCTGTGTAGTCAAATTCAGCTTGTGTGGAACAACCCCTTTCATTCTGCTAACCCTTTGACGGTTCTATCGAGCCTTTCTTCTAGATGTCAGTGTCTTCCACGGGGAATTGGGTTGTAAACACATTATCTCCGGGAGATATGTGTGGATATGAGGGTTGCTTGAGTGATTATTGGAATATGGTCCTTGATAAAATTCCGAGTTAAAGAGTAAGGTGTCTACGGGGCTGTCATTCTCGATCCTTATGATGACCAACCAATGTCTTCTTGCCACAAAGAGTCATGCCAGAGTCACACGGGAAAGAGGGGTGATGAGTCAGTTGGGAAAAGTCAATGATTGCCCTTAGAGATCTCTGTCGGGTTATCTTAATTGCTTTTTCTAGGATCGTGCGATTCTATATGTTCTACTCTTTGACCTACAGATTGATCTTTAACGTGAATTTGTGCTTACATGTTTGATGTTCATGATGACCACTGTATGGGTCCGAACTACAATTGTTACATCCCTATTATCCCAACATGTTTTACTTAGTATGTTGCATCGTCAAACAAGTGCATAAATGTAAATGTCATATGTTAGAAAGTTGCATAATTGATGTCGTCCCTGTGAATAGGTTCATGATAGTGTGATCGTTCATTTCTGATATCATGACAGACTGAGTTCCTTACTTGATGGATACATGTTACAACTGGATGTCAACATGCCTTATGTGATATGTAATTCTCAGTACATGTTATGATGATGATCTTTAGTGTAAATTTGTGGTTGTATGACATTATGCACCCATGCTTGCCCCATTGCTTAGGTCTCGTGTTGCATCTTCATTCTTGTCTTGATTATATGTCGCCTTCGCAAGTCTAATTGACCTGTTGTATTAGTAGTACTAATGACTGATTAGAAGCTTGAATGACACGATATGAGTTTATATAATTGTTGCCTTATCCTGGATTATGTCCATGATAGTGTGAGAAGGTTGCCCTTGACTTTGATTGGTTAAATTTGTAGCTCCATCTGTGACCTTGCTATCGAAGTAATGTCTTGATAAATGTGTATCTCATTTAGTATTATTGAATTGGAACACATGCCTCTGTATTCTACTTATATGGCCCCGTATATAGGCTTGCATTACGCGTTGCTACATTCCTCCCATGCTCTGTATCGATGGACTATGGTAATGCGGTGTCTTGCGTATTGTTGTGTTGATCAATCAAGTTTATGTATGTATCAAATGTTATGATATGTGATTAGTATCATGTAGAACTCTTCGTTGCGACCTGTGTGGACCATATATACTTTGCCTACCATATTGTTGGTTCTCTCTTGAGATAGGTCCCTGATAGTGTGGTTCTCATCTCTTTCTATCATCTTAAATTGTTGTACTCATCCGATTAGTTAATGTTGAATTCGATGATTGACTTGCTTTCCGTAACGGGTAATCCTAGCATGCTTACATGTTATCGTTGGGTAGTGTTCCCCCATTACTCTATGATATCCTCTCGTGCTTGCATATATGTTTGACTTAACACCTCGCAAGATCACACACCACGCTATGTTATGATTTTGCGTACGCATGACACCTAAACGTTGGAATGAATCTATTCACTTGGTTGTAGTCATGTTTGAATATGTGCTAGTAGTACCCTGTAGGGCTTTATGCTCCCCAATAAGACTGGCTAAATGGTGACTTGCCATACTTATTCTATTACGTGAACATGCTTGTCCTATGATGTGATAGTTGTATACCGTTTTATGTGCACTATGACAATTGTTCCTAGCATGCTTATAATCTATCACTGGTGATGTCCCCTTGGTTGCTCTCTGTAATGATTTCTCATGCTTTATGAACATTATGTTGAACTCTTTTAAATGACTCTTCACTATACCCATGCCTTATCATGTATCGCTAGCATTGTATAGGATCTATGCTTTTTAAATGTGTTCTGTTGTATGATTACATGCCGTTTTCAACCTATTATATGATCGTTTAGTTAGATGAGATAGTTACTATGTTGCTCTTATATGTCCTCGTATGATGCATACACCCAGCTCGTGCATTGTTCATATATGTGATAATTGTGATGCCCATTAGATCCCGCATATCTTGCTTAAGTTGCTAGGCATATCTGCTTTCATGGGATAATAGACTGCTACCTTGCCTCGCATGCATCCGTGCAGCACTCGAATATGTCTTTTTGGAATGAATGCGTATGTCGTGCTCCTTGAGATAGGTACATGTTAGTGAGGATTAATATGATTGATATGCCCCATGATGAATTTGTGTCTGCTTGTCACAAATGCAACCTAATAGACCTCTATAAGGGCGTTATTGCTATCCTCGGGTTAGAGTATAGTCTCCGGTATTGTCGTCTTTAGTTGTGGTCCGTGTTTGTCCCCGAAAGGAATTTGGGTTGTCTTATCTTGTCACTCCCCTATCTCCGCTAACTTGAAATCCTACGCGATACATTGGACGAGCGGCCGCATGAAAAAGGAAACAAGAAGTTAGATAGTGATAGAGCAGCGCAGAGGAAGCGTGGGCCAATAACCCACGAGCCTCAGGATCAACAATGTCGGCAGGACGAGCACGTTCTGAGGACTGCGGTTACCGAGTACGATAGGACTTGTAGGCAGGAGTACCCACCATTCTAATTGCTAATCCATCTGAATTTGTTGATGGTGATATTGCACTGACCTGGCGTTGGGATTTACGTGTTGATGTGTTGACTTGGTAATGATTGTTGCCTGATTGTTTGTAGTCTATGATGATATGATTTGATGCCTTATAGCTCTAATGTGCCATGATCACTTGATGTGTTGATATTCTGAGTTGCTAAGCATGATCCAAATTCCTGTGCCTATAAAAATATGAACTGCGAATGCTGAGAAACCTAAATTGTTATTTGATAAGGTTATGATTAAACTTAATAGCTTGAATTGACTATGTTCATATATGATGATCTGTAATAACTATTGAGCATTAAAGGAGATTGAGATTTATTTTTGCAGTTGCAATGTTTAATGATAAACTAATGATGCTATTGATATGAATGCTAGTTGATATGATATAGCCCTAATGTGTAGTAATGTCTCTGATTGCTTCTTCTTGAACGTGTGGGTGATGATTATCGTGATTATGTTGTTATTTAAAATATACTAGCATGATGTTAGATAGCGACCATGATGAACCTGATATGGACTGATATTACATGTTGTTATGAAATACTGAAATCTAATTGGTAGTGACTAGTGTTATCATGATATATTGAAGCATTACTACTCTGTTATGCGCTTTAGAAGCATGTTACGATGTGTTATATGAATCATGAGATAATGACATGTTGCTATGTGAAAACATGATATTATACTATGGGGTGATAAAGCATGATGTTATGTTATATGATCGTTAAACATGATTATGGATATGTTAAATGATGAATATGATTTGAAGTATGAACATGACTTGTATATATGAGGTAATGATGCGTAATTTCTAAATGATCGCAATTGGCATTGTGATGAGTCAAGATGATGTTTGGTTAATATACTGACATTCGATGACTGATAGTTTGATAAACTGTTTGACCTCCCCTAACGCGGAACAGAATTCGGATAGGTTGATAAGATGATTAGGTGAGTTATGTGTTCATTACGAGAAAAAACCCCTGTTATGACTGGTTCTACTGGTATTGCGATGAGAGATGCGATCGTGAGATTTGACTTGTAGTGGCGTACTGACTCATCTTGTCTGATTTGACAACTGCGGCAAAATTTTACAGGACAAAATCGTCGGATTCCTATCAAAAGAATATACAAACTAACCAACTAGTATAGCTAGTAAGTCCGGAGTCGATCCACAGGGAACTATCGTTACTTTATGCGTTATAATCACCAACAAGAGTAAACAAGGAGGATTGTAGAAATGTAAAGATGTAAAAAATTTAAGAAGTAAATAATGGTGATGGTTGTAAACAATGATGAATGAGATGTTTCACCTACGATTCTCAACTTTGGTTCATCTCCTTGATCATAGTTCTTCCTTCTAGTTGTATATTTTCTATATCCACTCTTATCTTGATTTAACTAGATTATTACTCCTATGAGTCTTATTAATCCCTTACTCCTAGGCAATCTTAACACGGATTAAGGTTTAATCGTAGGAATAGCCCTAAGTCTCAAGATATATTAAGCTTATAAGCAATATTAATTCCCTAAAGAACTAACATTTAACCTATAGTCAATTTCTTATACAATCAAGCTTTTCTATGAGATCCACTTACTTGTATTTGCTACTTTGGATCAGGTTCCACAAACGTATGAATCAAAACCCTAGCAATGATGCAATTCTAACGAGGTCGCAAATCAAGATAGAATCAACACCACAAGCAATTAAAGAACAAAGAAGGCGAAGAAGATAATGGAAAATAACTAGAATTCCAAACTCACAATTCAACAAAACTAAGTCTTGAACGTAGGCAAAACGAGACGAGTTAAGTTGCTCATGCTCCTAAACGACGTCTCTCAATTCTTCAAAGGATAAAAGATTTCTAAAAACAACTAAAATAAGTCTTTAAATACCTAAGAATACCATCATAAAAACCCTAGAAAGTATTTCCCAAAGATAGGCCCACTTAACATGAATATAAATTCGGCGCTGAATTCGGCCCAAGAGAACCGCGGGTGCTGCCCCCTTGGCCGCGGGTGCGGCTTCTGCAGAGAACCCTAGAATTCTGGTAGCACGTGCGGTTTTGGTGGCCGCGGGTGCGGTTTTCTGTCTTGCCTTGTTCCTCTAGCCGCGGGTGCCATTTTTCCTCTTGTATGCCCTTTGCCTCTTTATTGTGCATTCCAAATTGCCTTCTCTAGCTCGTTCTCACCTCCATATGGTCCATAGAACTCTCATGATTGACCTCCTTACTACTTCTTATCCTCAATCTACAAATAAACACTAAACTTGTGTAGATTCCGAACTTAAGCACCAAATGAGCAAACAAGTAAACTAACCCCTTCAAATGCATTATATACATCTAAATGACCCTAAAACTGCTCTACAATGTCTATCTAAATATGCATTATCAAACTCCCCCACACTTAGCCTTTTGCTTGTCCTCGAGCAAAACAAAATATTTATGAGTCATTCATCCCACAAACACAATCCTTCATGCAATAACCTCATCAAAAGCAACATCTCATCAAAGTGCAAACATAGACAATACAAACAAATGTCCTACCGAGTATTTATGTGATCGAGTAACCTGCATGCTTACACATCCAACCTCACCGGGAATAAAGTGTTTTCGCTCTCACTCAAGTGTTTAGATTTATCAATGATCACTCAAACTCTATCCAAAATGCAACTAAGCTACATAAGAATTGAAATTGAATCACAATTTCCACCGTGGATGTCATTACCGGCAAAAATCATCATGAGGTCTTTTATGGGTTGTAATGGGGCCAAGGTAGAAAACATAAGGTATGGAACAATTTAGGCCATGTGGTGCTCATAATCCGGGAACTAAGGAAGCAACCAAATCACAATACCACTCATAAACTCATACCATAACTCTACAATGTAATACAACTCCAATCTCAAGCATATAACTTTACAAACCATACTCAACTCATTTCTTTATTTTTTTTTTCTTTTTTCTTTTTTCTTCTTCTTTTCTTTTCTGTTTCTCCCTTTTTTTTCATGCTATATCAAATGATTTTCCTTGACTTTTACCCCTAAGTGAATTTTATCCTCCTTAGGTCCCAAGTAATGAATATACTAGCAATACTCAAACATCTAATAAGGGTACATCAAACATACAATCCACCACTAACACCCATCATCCACAATATAAATATTCACCAACCATTCCTAATTCCCGGATAGGGTCAGGCTATAATTAGCTATGAAAAATCTTGTGAAGCTACAAAAGAATAGGCAATTAGGCTCAAATTGGTTTAAAGCAGAGGATCATATGTAAGGTGGAATAAAGTCAAATAGGGCTAACAAAGGTGCCTCAATCATGTGAAATTTACCAATAACAAACATATAAGTACAAGCTTGACATAGATAACAAAATCAATTCCAAGAGGAAGAAGCATTGGAGAGTATTCACACACATGAAACAAGAGCAAAAGGACTCAATGAACTGTAGTCCCAATAAGGCCAAAAATCAATCTCACAAGGTTAAATATTTGTTGGATTTCAGGAATGCTAGGAACTTACATCATACAAGCTCAATTATGTTCACCTAGCTATGCTCCACATTAAATAATAAGTGGGATAAGGCTAAAATAATTCAAACATGTCATGGGACTTAAATGATCATGATTTCAATAAAATTTTGAGGACACACTTGACTTGGTGGTTGTTTAGATAACGACATATTTTATGCAAATGCATGCTTCTCTTTTTATTTTTCATTTTTTTTAAATTTTTTTTCTTTTTGTTTTTCTTCAAATAAAACAAAAAGATGCAAAGCATTAAAACATTAATGTTATGCAAAATAATTTAAACATGCTTGATATGCAATGCAACTCTAATATGTACACTAATCCCCTCCCCCACACTTAAAACTTTCATTGTCCCAATGAAATCAAAACAACAAAAATTAGAAAGAAATAAGGGAGGAGAAAAGTAAAACTCACAATCTCACTGGTATGGAGGAGGTGGAGGTGAAGCACAAAAGAAAGAGCGTCGAAAACAAGTGAAAAAGAAGGTTGCAGGGCTGGCCGCGGGTGCTGCCTCCTGGGCCGCGGGTGCGGCTATTCCAGAACCATCCCCAACTTTTGGCCGCGGGTGCGGTTTTTGGGCCGCAGGTGCGGTTTTTCTGGAACATCCTCTCTTAGTCTTTTCCTTTGTCCTTCTCCTGAAATGTTAGCCTAATATACCGAAAAACAACTACCTAACCTCTAAGGGAATCTTAACTATGCTGAAAAAAAAAATTAATGAACTAATAACGCAAAGAAATTTTAGCCTACTTACCTCGGGTTGCCTCCCGAGAAGCGCCTTTGTTTTATGTCGTTGGCTTGACTCATTTTGATTTTCCATTTAAGACTTAAGCAGACATTGTTAGCATCCTCAAAAGTAAATTTTACCAACTCATCGTCTTCTTGAGCCTGACTTTCGGTCGAGGGTATGTAAGTCCACCAACACAGTTCCGTTGGTGGTGCATTGAAGTAATGCTCCCATGGATCGTCATAATCACCACTACCTTTCCAATCGCAATAGTTGACCTTCATTACCTCTTGACCCGCCTCAGGAGTTGGCTCAAGACTTGGTTCATCAACGGATGAGCTAGGGGTGATCTCATCAAATGGAGTGTTGTCTTCCTCCATCTTCTCAGTATGATTCCCCACAATGACCTCAATAGGTGAAACAGAAGTCTCAACGATTTGAGATACTTGGGGAAGTGACTCATTCTGCGCACATTGAAAATCCATGTAGCAGAAAAAATCCCACATCTCCAAGAGTCCCATATCTAATAAGCCTCCGTCACTCATGTGCTCGGCAAGGATCCGTGTCTCAGCAGTCATACCATCAAAGATGCATAGAAGTACTTCCCTTGTACTAGCTTGATAACCCCATGAACAAAGATCATTAATCTACTCCTGCAATCTGGTAAAGTATTGATGAAAACTCTCTCCATGTAACTGCAGACCATGTAAGTGGTCCACACCAAGGTTAGTAATTAAACACACAAAGTAAACAAATAATTGTTCCCCAGCAATGGCGCCAAATTTTGACAGGACAAAATCGTCGGATTCATATCAAAAGAATATCCAAACTAACCAACTAGTATAGCTAGTAAGTCTGAAGTCGATCCACAGGGAACTATCGTTACTTTATGTGTTATAATCACCAACAAGAGTAAACAAGGGGGATTGTAGAAATGTAATGATGTAAAGAATTTAAGAAGTAAATAATGGTGATGGTTGTAAACAATGATGAATGAGATGTTTCACCTACGATTCTCAACTTTGGTTCGTCTTCTTGATCATAGTTCTTCCTTCTAGTTGTATATTTTCTATATCCACTCTTATCTTGATTTAACTAGATTATTAGTCCTATGAGTCCTAATAATCCCTTACTCCTAGGCAATCTTAACACGGATTAAGATTTAATCCTAGGAATAGCACTAAGTCTCAAGATATATTAAGCTCTTAAGCAATATTAATTCCCTAGAGAACTAACATTTAACCTATAGTCAATTTCTTATACAATCAAGCTTTTCTATGAGATCCACTTAATTGTATTTGCTACTTTGGATCAGGTTTCACAAACGTATGAATCAAAACCCTAGCAATGATGCAATTCTAATGAGGTCGCGAATCAAGATAGAATCAACACTCCAAGCAATTAAAGCACAAAGAAGGTGAAGAAGATAATGGAAAACAACTAGAATTCCAAACTCACAATTGAACAAAACCAAGTCTTGAACGTAGGCAAAACGAGATGAGTTTAGTTGCTCATGCTCCTAAACGACGTCTCTCAGTCCTTAAAAGGATAAAAGATTTCTAAAAACAACTAAAATAAGTCTTTAAATACCTAAGAATACCATCATAAAAACCCTAGAAAGTATTTCCCAAAGATAGGCCCACTTAATAGGAATATAAATTCGGCGCTGAATTCGGCCCAGGAGAACCGCGGATGTTGCCCCCTTGGCCGCGGGTGAGGCTTCTGAAGAGAACCCTGGAATTCTGGTAGCACGTGCGGTTTTGGTGGCCGCGGGTGCGGTTTTCTGTCTTGCCTTGTTCTTCTAGTCGCGGGTGCCATTTTTCCTCTTGTATGCCCTTTGCCTCTTCCTTATGCATTCCAACTTGCCTTCTCTATCTCGTTCTCACCTCCATATGGTCCATAGAACTCTCATGATTGACCTCTTTACTACTTCGGATCCTCAATCTACAAATAAACACTAGACTTGTGTAGATTCTGAACTTAAGCACCAAATGCATTATATACATCTAAATGACCCTAAAACTACTCTATAATGCCTAACCTCTTTGATCTCTTTATATGTGTGCTTGCGTGGTAAGTTATGAGAATTCGATGATGCACTTGTGATACCTTCTGTATGAGGTAGATATACTATATGACTCGTGATATGATGTTGAGATTTTATTATTCCTTTTGGTGTGATAGTATGATTTATGTTATGAGAAAACATGCTTTTGGCTGATGATGTTATGAGTTGATGAGTTGATTTACTTATGTGCATATTGAGTTGAGAATGATGAGAAAATGATTATTGAACCTAGGAAGAGAATACGGGATTAGCCATTAGAGGTGGATGATTCCACCTTCGTGCTTCTGAATTTGATTGATGGTTATGCGAGAAACTGATCCGATGGTTGAAAGATTTTGACGAAATCTTGATTTGAAAGGATTTGACTTGTTTTGGTGTAATGTTGCTTGATTAGATGTTGGATTTAAAGATTTTGAACAGTTTTGAAAAAGGACCAACTTGGATTGTAAAAGAAACGCTACCGACAATTTCAACGATTTTGAGGCTAATCTTTATTTTCAATTGTGGAATCCCTTTAGAAACTTTTCAAACCCGGGAAACTCTATGATATTTCACGAAGTGGATACATGCCTTTTATGGGGGCACCTATAGGGTGCTTGCTAAGACCTAGTGATGTTATTGTAGAACTTTTAGAGTTGTGGTACTTCCGAAAAGTCGAAACGAGGATGTGATGGGGGCGCTTATCACATACTTGTCAAGGCCAATTGGAGATGTCACGACCGTGACTAGAATGTTGTGAGAATCTCAGAAGACGCAACTAAGATGATTACAAGATCCTTGGACATGGTCCTTGGACTCGTCAATTTCAACTTCATCATCTACTTTATTTTGATTTTAGTCTCGGGGACGAGACTTGTTTTTAGAGGTGGATGATGTAAAGGCTCGGATTTTTAAATAATAAATTTTAATAAATAATAAAATAAAAGAGATTAAGGTAAAAAAAAATCGGATATTTGAAAATCCTCTTCTTCGCCTTAAAAAATTTGTATTTTAAAATCATTCAAGTGGATTCCGGCCTAATTTTAAAGCGTTATTTTGGTCGAGTCGGAATAAGATCGAGAGAGCGGGTTGCGGGTTTTGAATTTTGGGTAATTGGAAATTGGGTACCACATCCCCTCTTTTCCTAATATGATTTTGTAACTTTCCTAATCTCTTTGGCAAACTTGCAGAGCACTGCCATCTCTGTTCTAATCGGCCTCCCACCTCAGTTTGGCAAGGGCATCACCCACACCAAAGGGAAGAAGCCAAATTGTAGAGATTCCCTCCTCTTCCTTCATTTTACTTTTCAACCCACACAAATCACACCCTCCATTCTTTTTCAATTAAAGGGAAACAAATGCCCAGCTTCTCCCTAACCTTCTTCTTTTGATCCAATCCACACAAAGTCATCCTCTCCCCTGTGTTGTTTAGACCGAACACCTCGTTGCTCCTCCGTTCCTTTTCGTCGAAGCCAGTGACTGTCCGCGCTTGAGGCCACCTTTCCAGACGTCTGGAGACGCAGCTAGGCCACCCAACAACGACCGGAGCAGCCGAAGCCGCCCTCCTTCTCTTCTGCCCTGTTTCCGAGATCGGAGAACGGTAAGACTTTGGTTGCTCGATCTTCCTTCTTTCACCTCCTATCAGCACAAATCTCCCCTTTTAACCTTCCTCTAAACTTCCTAGGCAGATCCGGCGAAGAACAATCTCCGAGCTCTTCCTTCCCTCTCTGATTCCTCCGGGCTCCAAGTCGCCAAGCGCCGAGATTTCCCCTTTCTCCTCCGAATCCAAGCAACAGAAACAGATCACCGACGAATGGGACAAGGCCGAGTCCAAGAGCTCCACAGAGCACCACCAACGAGCCGCTCGCATCCTTGTCTTCCGTCAAGGTTTAGTTTCGTTTTTATGCCGATTTCGATTCAAGTGACCTTCAATCCGATTTCTTCTCACTCCTCGTCCCTTCCTAGTATCAAGCCGAGGTTTCCCTTCTGTGTTGCAGCCGGAGTTCCCCTCGGAGTCGAAATCGCGCTGCGCCTCGGTAATCCCTCTTTTCTTCGTCTTCTTCCCTTGCGTTTGAATCTGTGTGAGTGGGTTGGGGTCGGAATTTTGGATTGGGTGAGTATGGGGTCGGATGGGAGCCGTCGGTGGCCTGAGTTCTCTCCTCCCTTCCCTTCGCTCCTCGTCGTCGCTCTGTCCTGTCTCTAAGAAGACGGTCTCCAGATCCCTCATGTTCTCTCTTTGTTGGGCTTGGGCCTATTTTATTTCGAATTCGGGTCATATCTCATTTCATGGGTTTTCAGTTGGGGAGAGTCAAAGACCCGGGTATGAGTTCGGGCCGGGTCTTCCTTCTTATTTCTGTTGGTCCGGGTTCTGGGTTGGGGATCCGCTTTTGAGGTTCTGAGTTGGGCCTTTTCTTTGGGCTTGGTTTCGGGTTAAATGGTTAGGCTTGTTGATTTTGAGTTGTGTTAGTTGTTTTTTTACTATATACCTAATGTTATATGATTATTATGTGTTTTAGTATATTATTATATAATTCGGTTTTCGGAAATATTATTTATGAAATTATTATATATATAATTTAAGTTGTTTCAAAATATTATTAATTGGTAAAGGTTATATGATTTAGATCTGTGATTTTGGAAATTTTGAGATGTTTTATTGATGTATAAATATGGTTGTGAAAATAAAATTATTTTGGTGATTTAATGTCAGAAATTATTCCATAATGATTACGAAATAAGAAATATGCCGAAATTATTTTAATGGTATAAATTTACAAGTTGATTAAAGATTTAACGTTTGTAAATGGGTTTTGGCCAATTATGATTTGGGAAAATGTTTTGAATATGAGTTGACTTAACTTGATATTATTGGTAAGATTTATCGATGAGTTTGATTTGAAATGAAATGATTTTGGTTGATGTTGATCATATCGGAAAGGTTTTGGGAAAACGGTTTCACTATCGGCAGGACGAGCACGTTCTGAGGACTGCGGTTACCGAGTACGATAGGACTTGTAGGCAGGAGTACCCACCATTCTAATTGCTAATCCATCTGAATTTGTTGATGGTGATATTGCACTGACCTGGCGTTGGGATTTACGTGTTGATGTGTTGACTTGGTAATGATTGTTGCCTGATTGTTTGTAGTCTATGATGATATGATTTGATGCCTTATAGCTCTAATGTGCCATGATCACTTGATGTGTTGATATTCTGAGTTGCTAAGCATGATCCAAATTCCTGTGCCTATAAAAATATGAACTGCGAATGCTGAGAAACCTAAATTGTTATTTGATAAGGTTATGATTAAACTTAATAGCTTGAATTGACTATGTTCATATATGATGATCTGTAATAACTATTGAGCATTAAAGGAGATTGAGATTTATTTTTGCAGTTGCAATGTTTAATGATAAACTAATGATGCTATTGATATGAATGCTAGTTGATATGATATAGCCCTAATGTGTAGTAATGTCTCTGATTGCTTCTTCTTGAACGTGTGGGTGATGATTATCGTGATTATGTTGTTATTTAAAATATACTAGCATGATGTTAGATAGCGACCATGATGAACCTGATATGGACTGATATTACATGTTGTTATGAAATACTGAAATCTAATTGGTAGTGACTAGTGTTATCATGATATATTGAAGCATTACTACTCTGTTATGCGCTTTAGAAGCATGTTACGATGTGTTATATGAATCATGAGATAATGACATGTTGCTATGTGAAAACATGATATTATACTATGGGGTGATAAAGCATGATGTTATGTTATATGATCGTTAAACATGATTATGGATATGTTAAATGATGAATATGATTTGAAGTATGAACATGACTTGTATATATGAGGTAATGATGCGTAATTTCTAAATGATCGCAATTGGCATTGTGATGAGTCAAGATGATGTTTGGTTAATATACTGATATTCGATGACTGATAGTTTGATAAACTGTTTGACCTCCCCTAACGCGGAACAGAATTCGGATAGGTTGATAAGATGATTAGGTGAGTTATGTGTTCATTACGAGAAAAAACCCCTGTTATGACTGGTTCTACTGGTATTGCGATGAGAGATGCGATCGTGAGATTTGACTTGTAGTGGCGTACTGACTCATCTTGTCTGATTTGACAACTGCGGCAAAATTTTACAGGACAAAATCGTCGGATTCCTATCAAAAGAATATACAAACTAACCAACTAGTATAGCTAGTAAGTCCGGAGTCGATCCACAGGGAACTATCGTTACTTTATGCGTTATAATCACCAACAAGAGTAAACAAGGAGGATTGTAGAAATGTAAAGATGTAAAAAATTTAAGAAGTAAATAATGGTGATGGTTGTAAACAATGATGAATGAGATGTTTCACCTACGATTCTCAACTTTGGTTCATCTCCTTGATCATAGTTCTTCCTTCTAGTTGTATATTTTCTATATCCACTCTTATCTTGATTTAACTAGATTATTACTCCTATGAGTCTTATTAATCCCTTACTCCTAGGCAATCTTAACACGGATTAAGGTTTAATCGTAGGAATAGCCCTAAGTCTCAAGATATATTAAGCTTATAAGCAATATTAATTCCCTAAAGAACTAACATTTAACCTATAGTCAATTTCTTATACAATCAAGCTTTTCTATGAGATCCACTTACTTGTATTTGCTACTTTGGATCAGGTTCCACAAACGTATGAATCAAAACCCTAGCAATGATGCAATTCTAACGAGGTCGCAAATCAAGATAGAATCAACACCACAAGCAATTAAAGAACAAAGAAGGCAAAGAAGATAATGGAAAATAACTAGAATTCCAAACTCACAATTCAACAAAACTAAGTCTTGAACGTAGGCAAAACGAGACGAGTTAAGTTGCTCATGCTCCTAAACGACGTCTCTCAATTCTTCAAAGGATAAAAGATTTCTAAAAACAACTAAAATAAGTCTTTAAATACCTAAGAATACCATCATAAAAACCCTAGAAAGTATTTCCCAAAGATAGGCCCACTTAACATGAATATAAATTCGGCGCTGAATTCGGCCCAAGAGAACCGCGGGTGCTGCCCCCTTGGCCGCGGGTGCGGCTTCTGCAGAGAACCCTAGAATTCTGGTAGCACGTGCGGTTTTGGTGGCCGCGGGTGCGGTTTTCTGTCTTGCCTTGTTCCTCTAGCCGCGGGTGCCATTTTTCCTCTTGTATGCCCTTTGCCTCTTTATTGTGCATTCCAAATTGCCTTCTCTAGCTCGTTCTCACCTCCATATGGTCCATAGAACTCTCATGATTGACCTCCTTACTACTTCTTATCCTCAATCTACAAATAAACACTAAACTTGTGTAGATTCCGAACTTAAGCACCAAATGAGCAAACAAGTAAACTAACCCCTTCAAATGCATTATATACATCTAAATGACCCTAAAACTGCTCTACAATGTCTATCTAAATATGCATTATCAAACTCCCCCACACTTAGCCTTTTGCTTGTCCTCGAGCAAAACAAAATATTTATGAGTCATTCATCCCACAAACACAATCCTTCATGCAATAACCTCATCAAAAGCAACATCTCATCAAAGTGCAAACATAGACAATACAAACAAATGTCCTACCGAGTATTTATGTGATCGAGTAACCTGCATGCTTACACATCCAACCTCACCGGGAATAAAGTGTTTTCGCTCTCACTCAAGTGTTTAGATTTATCAATGATCACTCAAACTCTATCCAAAATGCAACTAAGCTACATAAGAATTGAAATTGAATCACAATTTCCACCGTGGATGTCATTACCGGCAAAAATCATCATGAGGTCTTTTATGGGTTGTAATGGGGCCAAGGTAGAAAACATAAGGTATGGAACAATTTAGGCCATGTGGTGCTCATAATCCGGGAACTAAGGAAGCAACCAAATCACAATACCACTCATAAACTCATACCATAACTCTACAATGTAATACAACTCCAATCTCAAGCATATAACTTTACAAACCATACTCAACTCATTTCTTTATTTTTTTTTTCTTTTTTCTTTTTTCTTCTTCTTTTCTTTTCTGTTTCTCCCTTTTTTTTCATGCTATATCAAATGATTTTCCTTGACTTTTACCCCTAAGTGAATTTTATCCTCCTTAGGTCCCAAGTAATGAATATACTAGCAATACTCAAACATCTAATAAGGGTACATCAAACATACAATCCACCACTAACACCCATCATCCACAATATAAATATTCACCAACCATTCCTAATTCCCGGATAGGGTCAGGCTATAATTGGCTATGAAAAATCTTGTGAAGCTACAAAAGAATAGGCAATTAGGCTCAAATTGGTTTAAAGCAGAGGATCATATGTAAGGTGGAATAAAGTCAAATAGGGCTAACAAAGGTGCCTCAATCATGTGAAATTTACCAATAACAAACATATAAGTACAAGCTTGACATAGATAACAAAATCAATTCCAAGAGGAAGAAGCATTGGAGAGTATTCACACACATGAAACAAGAGCAAAAGGACTCAATGAACTGTAGTCCCAATAAGGCCAAAAATCAATCTCACAAGGTTAAATATTTGTTGGATTTCAGGAATGCTAGGAACTTACATCATACAAGCTCAATTATGTTCACCTAGCTATGCTCCACATTAAATAATAAGTGGGATAAGGCTAAAATAATTCAAACATGTCATGGGACTTAAATGATCATGATTTCAATAAAATTTTGAGGACACACTTGACTTGGTGGTTGTTTAGATAACGACATATTTTATGCAAATGCATGCTTCTCTTTTTATTTTTCATTTTTTTTAAATTTTTTTTCTTTTTGTTTTTCTTCAAATAAAACAAAAAGATGCAAAGCATTAAAACATTAATGTTATGCAAAATAATTTAAACATGCTTGATATGCAATGCAACTCTAATATGTACACTAATCCCCTCCCCCACACTTAAAACTTTCATTGTCCCAATGAAATCAAAACAACAAAAATTAGAAAGAAATAAGGGAGGAGAAAAGTAAAACTCACAATCTCACTGGTATGGAGGAGGTGGAGGTGAAGCACAAAAGAAAGAGCGTCGAAAACAAGTGAAAAAGAAGGTTGCAGGGCTGGCCGCGGGTGCTGCCTCCTGGGCCGCGGGTGCGGCTATTCCAGAACCATCCCCAACTTTTGGCCGCGGGTGCGGTTTTTGGGCCGCAGGTGCGGTTTTTCTGGAACATCCTCTCTTAGTCTTTTCCTTTGTCCTTCTCCTGAAATGTTAGCCTAATATACCGAAAAACAACTACCTAACCTCTAAGGGAATCTTAACTATGCTGAAAAAAAAAATTAATGAACTAATAACGCAAAGAAATTTTAGCCTACTTACCTCGGGTTGCCTCCCGAGAAGCGCCTTTGTTTTATGTCGTTGGCTTGACTCATTTTGATTTTCCATTTAAGACTTAAGCAGACATTGTTAGCATCCTCAAAAGTAAATTTTACCAACTCATCGTCTTCTTGAGCCTGACTTTCGGTCGAGGGTATGTAAGTCCACCAACACAGTTCCGTTGGTGGTGCATTGAAGTAATGCTCCCATGGATCGTCATAATCACCACTACCTTTCCAATCGCAATAGTTGACCTTCATTACCTCTTGACCCGCCTCAGGAGTTGGCTCAAGACTTGGTTCATCAACGGATGAGCTAGGGGTGATCTCATCAAATGGAGTGTTGTCTTCCTCCATCTTCTCAGTATGATTCCCCACAATGACCTCAATAGGTGAAACAGAAGTCTCAACGATTTGAGATACTTGGGGAAGTGACTCATTCTGCGCACATTGAAAATCCATGTAGCAGAAAAAATCCCACATCTCCAAGAGTCCCATATCTAATAAGCCTCCGTCACTCATGTGCTCAGCAAGGATCCGTGTCTCAGCAGTCATACCATCAAAGATGCATAGAAGTACTTCCCTTGTACTAGCTTGATAACCCCATGAACAAAGATCATTAATCTACTCCTGCAATCTGGTAAAGTATTGATGAAAACTCTCTCCATGTAACTGCAGACCATGTAAGTGGTCCACACCAAGGTTAGTAATTAAACACACAAAGTAAACAAATAATTGTTCCCCAGCAATGGCGCCAAATTTTGACAGGACAAAATCGTCGGATTCATATCAAAAGAATATCCAAACTAACCAACTAGTATAGCTAGTAAGTCTGAAGTCGATCCACAGGGAACTATCGTTACTTTATGTGTTATAATCACCAACAAGAGTAAACAAGGGGGATTGTAGAAATGTAATTATGTAAAGAATTTAAGAAGTAAATAATGGTGATGGTTGTAAACAATGATGAATGAGATGTTTCACCTACGATTCTCAACTTTGGTTCGTCTTCTTGATCATAGTTCTTCCTTCTAGTTGTATATTTTCTATATCCACTCTTATCTTGATTTAACTAGATTATTAGTCCTATGAGTCCTAATAATCCCTTACTCCTAGGCAATCTTAACACGGATTAAGATTTAATCCTAGGAATAGCACTAAGTCTCAAGATATATTAAGCTCTTAAGCAATATTAATTCCCTAGAGAACTAACATTTAACCTATAGTCAATTTCTTATACAATCAAGCTTTTCTATGAGATCCACTTAATTGTATTTGCTACTTTGGATCAGGTTTCACAAACGTATGAATCAAAACCCTAGCAATGATGCAATTCTAATGAGGTCGCGAATCAAGATAGAATCAACACTCCAAGCAATTAAAGCACAAAGAAGGTGAAGAAGATAATGGAAAACAACTAGAATTCCAAACTCACAATTGAACAAAACCAAGTCTTGAACGTAGGCAAAACGAGATGAGTTTAGTTGCTCATGCTCCTAAACGACGTCTCTCAGTCCTTAAAAGGATAAAAGATTTCTAAAAACAACTAAAATAAGTCTTTAAATACCTAAGAATACCATCATAAAAACCCTAGAAAGTATTTCCCAAAGATAGGCCCACTTAATAGGAATATAAATTCGGCGCTGAATTCGGCCCAGGAGAACCGCAGATGTTGCCCCCTTGGCCGCGGGTGAGGCTTCTGAAGAGAACCCTGGAATTCTGGTAGCACGTGCGGTTTTGGTGGCCGCGGGTGCGGTTTTCTGTCTTGCCTTGTTCTTCTAGTCGCGGGTGCCATTTTTCCTCTTGTATGCCCTTTGCCTCTTCCTTATGCATTCCAACTTGCCTTCTCTATCTCGTTCTCACCTCCATATGGTCCATAGAACTCTCATGATTGACCTCTTTACTACTTCGGATCCTCAATCTACAAATAAACACTAGACTTGTGTAGATTCTGAACTTAAGCACCAAATGCATTATATACATCTAAATGACCCTAAAACTACTCTATAATGCCTAACCTCTTTGATCTCTTTATATGTGTGCTTGCGTGGTAAGTTATGAGAATTCGATGATGCACTTGTGATACCTTCTGTATGAGGTAGATATACTATATGACTCGTGATATGATGTTGAGATTTTATTATTCCTTTTGGTGTGATAGTATGATTTATGTTATGAGAAAACATGCTTTTGGCTGATGATGTTATGAGTTGATGAGTTGATTTACTTATGTGCATATTGAGTTGAGAATGATGAGAAAATGATTATTGAACCTAGGAAGAGAATACGGGATTAGCCATTAGAGGTGGATGATTCCACCTTCGTGCTTCTGAATTTGATTGATGGTTATGCGAGAAACTGATCCGATGGTTGAAAGATTTTGACGAAATCTTGATTTGAAAGGATTTGACTTGTTTTGGTGTAATGTTGCTTGATTAGATGTTGGATTTAAAGATTTTGAACAGTTTTGAAAAAGGACCAACTTGGATTGTAAAAGAATGAACGCTACCGACAATTTCAACGATTTTGAGGCTAATCTTTATTTTCAATTGTGGAATCCCTTTAGAAACTTTTCAAACCCGGGAAACTCTATGATATTTCACGAAGTGGATACATGCCTTTTATGGGGGCACCTATAGGGTGCTTGCTAAGACCTAGTGATGTTATTGTAGAACTTTTAGAGTTGTGGTACTTCCGAAAAGTCGAAACGAGGATGTGATGGGGGCGCTTATCACATACTTGTCAAGGCCAATTGGAGATGTCACGACCGTGACTAGAATGTTGTGAGAATCTCAGAAGACGCAACTAAGATGATTACAAGATCCTTGGACATGGTCCTTGGACTCGTCAATTTCAACTTCATCATCTACTTTATTTTGATTTTAGTCTCGGGGACGAGACTTGTTTTTAGAGGTGGATGATGTAAAGGCTCGGATTTTTAAATAATAAATTTTAATAAATAATAAAATAAAAGAGATTAAGGTAAAAAAAAATCGGATATTTGAAAATCCTCTTCTTCGCCTTAAAAAATTTGTATTTTAAAATCATTCAAGTGGATTCCGGCCTAATTTTAAAGCGTTATTTTGGTCGAGTCGGAATAAGATCGAGAGAGCGGGTTGCGGGTTTTGAATTTTGGGTAATTGGAAATTGGGTACCACATCCCCTCTTTTCCTAATATGATTTTGTAACTTTCCTAATCTCTTTGGCAAACTTGCAGAGCACTGCCATCTCTGTTCTAATCGGCCTCCCACCTCAGTTTGGCAAGGGCATCACCCACACCAAAGGGAAGAAGCCAAATTGTAGAGATTCCCTCCTCTTCCTTCATTTTACTTTTCAACCCACACAAATCACACCCTCCATTCTTTTTCAATTAAAGGGAAACAAATGCCCAGCTTCTCCCTAACCTTCTTCTTTTGATCCAATCCACACAAAGTCATCCTCTCCCCTGTGTTGTTTAGACCGAACACCTCGTTGCTCCTCCGTTCCTTTTCGTCGAAGCCAGTGACTGTCCGCGCTTGAGGCCACCTTTCCAGACGTCTGGAGACGCAGCTAGGCCACCCAACAACGACCGGAGCAGCCGAAGCCGCCCTCCTTCTCTTCTGCCCTGTTTCCGAGATCGGAGAACGGTAAGACTTTGGTTGCTCGATCTTCCTTCTTTCACCTCCTATCAGCACAAATCTCCCCTTTTAACCTTCCTCTAAACTTCCTAGGCAGATCCGGCGAAGAACCATCTCCGAGCTCTTCCTTCCCTCTCTGATTCCTCCGGGCTCCAAGTCGCCAAGCGCCGAGATTTCCCCTTTCTCCTCCGAATCCAAGCAACAGAAACAGATCACCGACGAATGGGACAAGGCCGAGTCCAAGAGCTCCACAGAGCACCACCAACGAGCCGCTCGCATCCTTGTCTTCCGTCAAGGTTTAGTTTCGTTTTTATGCCGATTTCGATTCAAGTGACCTTCAATCCGATTTCTTCTCACTCCTCGTCCCTTCCTAGTATCAAGCCGAGGTTTCCCTTCTGTGTTGCAGCCGGAGTTCCCCTCGGAGTCGGAATCGCGCTGCGCCTCGGTAATCCCTCTTTTCTTCGTCTTCTTCCCTTGCGTTTGAATCTGTGTGAGTGGGTTGGGGTCGGAATTTTGGATTGGGTGAGTATGGGGTCGGATGGGAGCCGTCGGTGGCCTGAGTTCTCTCCTCCCTTCCCTTCGCTCCTCGTCGTCGCTCTGTCCTGTCTCTAAGAAGACGGTCTCCAGATCCCTCATGTTCTCTCTTTGTTGGGCTTGGGCCTATTTTATTTCGAATTCGGGTCATATCTCATTTCATGGGTTTTCAGTTGGGGAGAGTCAAAGACCCGGGTATGAGTTCGGGCCGGGTCTTCCCTCTTATTTCTGTTGGTCCGGGTTCTGGGTTGGGGATCCGCTTTTGAGGTTCTGAGTTGGGCCTTTTCTTTGGGCTTGGTTTCGGGTTAAATGGTTAGGCTTGTTGATTTTGAGTTGTGTTAGTTGTTTTTTTACTATATACCTAATGTTATATGATTATTATGTGTTTTAGTATATTATTATATAATTCGGTTTTCGGAAATATTATTTATGAAATTATTATATATATAATTTAAGTTGTTTCAAAATATTATTAATTGGTAAAGGTTATATGATTTAGATCTGTGATTTTGGAAATTTTGAGATGTTTTATTGATGTATAAATATGGTTGTGAAAATAAAATTATTTTGGTGATTTAATGTCAGAAATTATTCCATAATGATTACGAAATAAGAAATATGCCGAAATTATTTTAATGGTATAAATTTACAAGTTGATTAAAGATTTAACGTTTGTAAATGGGTTTTGGCCAATTATGATTTGGGAAAATGTTTTGAATATGAGTTGACTTAACTTGATATTATTGGTAAGATTTATCGATGAGTTTGATTTGAAATGAAATGATTTTGGTTGATGTTGATCATATCGGAAAGGTTTTGGGAAAACGGTTTCACTATCGGTTGGTTTTGAGTATGTTGAGAACTTGGGTTTCGTGTGTATGAATGTTGATCTGGTAGCTTATGACAATGACTTGATGATAGGTGTGTATTTCTTATGGATTGCTTTGGACTTGCATTTGGGCCCTTGCTTGTATTATCCTGTTGTTCTGCATCTTCAGGTAAGTTCCCTAGGGGGCTTACTCCGGTTGGACATTGATGCATGTTGTTGCATTTTATGTTAGGTGTTGCATATGAATAAAAGCATGCCATGTAGTATCCTGTTTAGGTTGCACTAATTGAATGAGCATCTGCTTACTTTATGCGTTTGAAACAGAATGGCAGTTATCTGTGATAGTCCTAGAGTCTTTACTAGGGTCATAGGGTAGCCCAGTCTCATCGGGCGCCCTGAGTCAATCGAGTTGATATGAGCATGATATGATAGCCCAGCACCATAGGGCAAGCGATGAGATGATATGTCATGATTATGTCGTGGTTTGTGCACCACCACGAGGAAATTGCTATGCTATAGCACAAAACTGGCCAGTCTCTGCACTGACGGGAAGGGGTGCAGAGGTAAGAGAGGGATATGCCACTTGGCATTGTCTTGGGCCCTTTACAATATTTTTACACATTATTATAACTAGGAGCATGCTAGTGTGTTTGACTTTCGTACTGCATTAGAGCGTCTTTTTTAGGTATAGCACATATTATGTGGCCTCAGCGAGGACTGCCGGTCCCGCATGAGTGGCTCGATCTGACTCATTTCCCCGTTCTTCTATTAAAGGTATTTTCTGCAGATTTTGAGTGCTCGATGTCTATATGACGGGGTTCCCTTTTTGCGAATCGAAGAACCTGATCAATTCTCTAACTCGTTATAAATGGTAATCACCCACTTATGATTTGGTTTTGACCCGGCTCTGTCGTGGCACCTTGTCTCTTAATTTTATTTCCGCCTTAAATGTTATGTTGTAGTCCTGGTCGATTTTAGCTTGCTTCTATCCCTCATTGATGGAGGTAAAACCTATCGTTGATTCCGCCAAAGAAAACTCAAACCTAAAGCAAGTATAGCGATAAGCAAGAGGTCGATTGTAACTCAAGTGTGATTTATGTGTCAATTAAAGTAACCAGTTTGGGGGGTTTTAGTGGGTGAAAGTTCCGCCTTTTATCAAAGCGGAGTAAGCAAGCAAAGTAAATGGATTTGGTTTTAGACAATTAGGAGAAGTAATTTTACCTACAATTTTCCACTTTATTGGATTGAAGCGATCCTTGTAACTTCTTCTCGTCCTATTAAGTTCCCTATGAATGTCCTTGTCCCGACCTAATATAGTTACTAGTCCAACCAGTCCTAGCAACCCTTATCAATTGAACAGTCCCTAAAGAAGGATTTAACCCAATTGATAGCTTTAACTTCAGAGATTAGCCAAGGTATTTGCAGTCCCTAAAAAAGGATTTAACAACACATTCAACTTCCTACTCATTCAATTAGTTCAACCAGCCCTAAAGGAACAAGTTTGCCACTTAGGTTAAGGTTCACAACCAGGAATCTACAAAACCTTAGCGATTGAATTGATCTAACAAGTTGGCCAGACAAGATAGAACAAAACAATAAACAATCAAGCACAAAGAAGTTGAAACATTCAAATATAGGAAACAAGGAACGAGAATTAGAAACTCACAATCAATCCGAATAAAGCTTCAAATTGCAGGCAGAATAGATGAGTTTAGTTCCTCATGGAAGACATCGCTCAAAATCTCTAAAGTGTCTGATGAATGAATAAAAATCGAAGTGGTGAAAATAACATAAAACTTGGCCTTCTTAAACATCCAAAGTCGGCCCCAAAATAAACAAATAGATCAAGGGTTTTTTAATTCCTAAAAACGCTGCGTTCGCGCTGACGAGCAATGCTGCGGGCGCAGCATAGGTGCTGCGCCCGCCGCACTCTGTTTCTTCTCGTTCCCTGCTGCAGCGGGCTATGCTGCGCCCGCCGTAAGCTTGCGGCGCCCGCGGCATGCTGTTTTGCCGTAGCTTCTTGCCTTCAATTGCGGGTCTCTCCTCTTGTCTTGCATCTTTCCTTCCTTGTTTCTTCCCATGTTTCTTGTGTTCCTCTTCGAGATATTGCATCTCCCAAATGTGATCCGATTCAATCTGCGAGATAAACACAAATTTGCGCAGAATCCAAACTCTTCTAAAATAATCACAAGATGCAATTTAGCAACAAAGTATGAAAGAAATGCAACCTAACTAAACTAAAAATGCCTATAATGCCTATTTAAAATATGCAATATCAAACTCCCCCACACTTAACCTTTGCTTGTCCTCAAGCAATGATAGAATGAACATGAATCAATGTATCCCACAGGAAATACCTTCAAGCTTCAACTTTATCAAAAAGCAACATCATAGCAAGTGCAAACATAAACCAACCAAACAAACGTCATAGCATGTATTTCAGTGATCAAAGCTTAGAAGTAGACATCATCCAACCTTGCCAGAAATATGTGTTTCACTCATGTGTTTAGGATTTAAGGTACAACTCTCAACTCAATCCAAAATGCACTAAGCTCATAGACATTGACCACCATATCACCAATTCTTTACCGAAATGTCATTACTTGCGAGACACAATAAGTAAAATAAAATGCAATTTTTTTTATTTTTTTTTTGTTTTCTTTTCTCTTTTTTTTCTTTTTCTTGTCTTGGTGCTTTACTTACACGAAGCGCAAACATGGGTGTCATGAATGGCCCCGGTCTATCAACACCTCAACCTAGTAATTTGAAGTCCACTTGAACATCTTTTGATGCAAGTTGCAAACATGGGTGTCATGAATGAACCTGGTTACTCAATGATCAAGCTTTCTTTCCCAGTGGATAGTTTTCAACACCTTTTTGCGCGAATCATACCCATGGGTGTCATGCATAGATCCGGTTACTAAGTGCATCAACCATTGCCACCTTATTCACTAATTATGTGCAAATTCAAACAAAAGACTCAATATATAACATAAACTCCGCAAGCAATCAAACATGTGCATCGGTCCTTAAAAATAGATATTGCAGTCAATGCCAAGAGGTAGCAACACTAGGAGAGTAATTCACACAATTGAGCAAAAGAATTCAAATAAGGCCAAACATTCTCACAGGGTCATGTTTTTAGGACTTCAATCATACTTTAGCTCAATCATACATGCTCAGTTATATTTGCTAGCTCATGTTCCAAAAAAATCAAATAAAGACAGTAATCAAAACATCCAGAACTCCATGGGATTTTTATGAATCATGCTTGAAATTTAAAATAGAGGACAAACTAAGCCAGATGGGTATTTGAATAACACATATGTATGCAATGCATGCTCTATTTTTGGATTTTCGAATTTTTTTTTTTAAATTTCCGAAAAGGCAGAAAAATTAAATAATTAAAAGACAAAAATTAAACTTAACAGAATTGAAATAAACTAATTATTACAGAACTTAACATATTGTGCAAAAATTAAACATGGTCCTAGAAATGACAGAATTGACATAATTTACATATAAATCCCCTCCCCCACACTTCAAATTTTCAGTGTCCTCACTAAAACAGTACAGACAACCAAAATAAACATAAACAAACAGGGTGAAGGAGGTAGAACTAACCACTCACCGAGGCGGCGGCTGGTATGGCGGCGACTAGTACGGCGGGATGTGAGGGTATTGCTGGCGGAAGTAGTAAGTCTGCTCTCTCCGCATCTCCTCCAAATGGTAGCTCGTCTCACTCCGCATCTCCTCCAAATGGTAGCTCGTCTCACTCCGCATCGCTTCCACGTTGTAGTCCGTCTCCCGCACAGTGCGACCGATGTCGTTGAGGGTGAACTCAAAGGCATCCTGGCGTAAGGACATACGGTGGAGCTCAGTGCTCAAATAGTCCCGCAAGGGGTCATCCCCAGCAGAAGAGAAGTGAGGCCCTGAAGAAGGGCCAGCAGCGTGCTGCGCATCCCCCATATGATAGTCCGTCTGTGCCGGGGCAGTCTCCTCAGCATCGTCCTCATCATCCTTATCATTATCCTCTGCCTGCGCCTGGTCAGCTGCGATGTATAGGGTATTGTTGGAAGGCCCATAAGGTAAGGGCCTAGGAAGGCGTAGTTGGTTCTCCCCACGCTTCCCCGATTTCCAAAACCAGCCTGCCACATCAGAGCCCTCAAGCACGAAAGCCCTCCTCAGCTGCTCTGTTGTATAGGTGTACCCACCAGACATGGGTGCACCGCACTGTTCAGGCTGTAGAAAATGGTAGGCGATGAGGCTAATCATGCCTCCCAAACCAATCTTCCCTGATTTCTTCCCTTGAATCTTCACGCAGCTCCCTACAAAGATCTCAACCCAGTCCGGCGTACCACGGGACTGGGGAGCAAAGCTCCACAACCAAGCTAGATCACCAGCCGACACTTTGTTCACGTCGCCTTGGCCGCTGAAAGACATGGCCAAGACTTTGTGAACTAGACGGAGGCAAGGGTGGACGAAATTGTAGTTATACTCTCCCTTGTGGCCGTCAAATCCAGTTCCAGTCGCTTTGAACCATACATCATGGCGTTGCTGCTCTGTTGCCATGAAATACCAATCTGGGGTGGGCGCCCGAGAGATCCCAAAAAGCTGTCTTAGCTCGTCATGTGTGCAAACGTGAGGCTGATCCAACAAAGTGAACATAATCCTCGAGTTATCCACCTGTTGCAACGTAGCTAGAAACTCCCATGCCAACTCAGGATACGTAGGGGCACTGCGGTCTATAAATCCCCCCAAACCGCAATGGCTAAGCATCCGCCTTGTAACATCTAACATGCCCAATGTCTGTAAGGTCGGAACATGGAAAAACTTCGTCTGGACGAATCGTTTTGGATCGAAGCTTTTAAAGAACTTCCTCTGTTCATCAGACGCATCCCTCAAGCGGCGCACCATCTTTATCAGATCTCAGCAGTAGATATCAACAATCCCAACAGATCTAGAATTCAACAACAAACCGTCAACACAACCCAAACCAATCAACAAAAACACTAAAAACAAACACAGCGCAAGTAACTCATGAACCTCAAATCAAAACCCAACACATATATCTTTCCAATAAACAATCATACCCCAAATTTACTTCAACTTACTCAAATTACCACTTTCAAACCAAAGTTCCAACTTCAGAGTTCATAGTAAAAAATCAGCCCCATATATACCGGTTATAACGACCCTTTAACGAACAACAAAAATATCCCACACAAATTTCACCCCTTAAGCAATGAATAAGCAACTCAATATCAAATCTCTACCTAATTCTCAAGCATATTAAAATATGAAATTTGGAGAGAATAGGGGAGAAATCATACCATGTGAGTTGTAAAAAGAGGAGGAAACTTTGAAATTATAGCTATTTAAGGGCTCTTGGTGGTAGATCCGGCGCAGGACTGGCGGTGGGCAGCGGCGGCGGGCGCAGCAAAGGAGCGGCGGGCGCAGCAGCTTTGTGACGCAGATCCGGCGAGAAGGGGGCTGCGCGAGTTCGATTTCCGGGTTGCTGCAGGTGCGAGGAGCGCAGGGGGGGTCGGATCCGGGTTGCTGCAGGTGCGAGGAGCGCAGGTGGGATCGAGAAGCGCAGGGGGGGGGGGGGTCGGATCCGGGTTGGTGAAGAAGGTGTTGAAAGAGGTGGTTGGATTTGGTGAAGAAGGTGATGAAAGAGGGAGCAACAATGGAGTTTTTTGGAATTCTTTGAATGGGGCGGCTGGGAATGAGAGTAAGGGAGGTAGGGTTTTCACACATAGATTCTCCCGTGATTGGTTTAATTTTATTTTCTTTTTCTTTTTTTTTAATTTTTTTAATTTTTAAGAATGTTCACGGGCCTGAGATGCGGCGGGCGCCGCATGGGTTGCCGCGGCCGCCGCCAGAGAGGGGTGCTGTGGATTTGCTTTGCGGCGGGCGCCGCATGGATTGCTGCGGCCGCCGCCAGAGAGGGCGCCAAATTTGACGGAGGTAAAATCTATCGTTGATTCCGCCCAAGAAAACTCAAACCTAAAGCAAGTATAGCGATAAGCAAGAGGTCGATCCCACAGGGAAAATTGTAACTCAAGTGTGATTTATGTGTCAATTAAAGTAACCAGTTTGGGGGGTTTTAGTGGGTGAAAGTTCCGCCTTCTATCAAAGCGGAGTAAGCAAGCAAAGTAAATGGATTTGGTTTTAGACAATTAGGAGAAGTAATTCTACCTACCATTTTCCACTTTATTGGATTGAAGCGATCCTTGTAACTTCTTCTCGTCCTATTAAGTTCCCTATGAATGTCCTTGTCCCGACCTAATATAGTTACTAGTCCAACCAGTCCTATCAACCCTTATCAATTGAACAGTCCCTAAAGAAGGATTTAACCCAATTGATAGCTTTAAGTTCAGAGATTAGCCAAGGTATTTGCAGTCCCTAAAAAAGGATTTAACAACACATTCAACTTCCTACTCATTCAATTAGTTCAACCAGCCCTAAAGGAACAAGTTTGCCACTTATGTTAAGGTTCACAACCAGGAATCTACAAAACCTTAGCGATTGAATTGATCTAACAAGTTGGCCAGACAAGATAGAACAAAACAATAAACAATCAAGCACAAAGAAGTTGAAACATTCAAATATAGGAAACAAGGAACGAGAATTAGAAACTCACAATCAATCCGAATAAAGCTTCAAATTGCAGGCAGAATAGATGAGTTTAGTTCCTCATTGAAGACATCGCTCAAAATCTCTAAAGTGTCTGATGAATGAATAAAAATCGAAGTGGTGAAAATAATATAAAACTTGGCCTTCTTAAACATCCAAAGTCCGCCCCAAAATAAACAAATAGATCTAGGGTTTTTTAATTCCTAAAAACGATGTGTTCGCGCTGACGAGCAATGCTGCGGGCGCAGCATAGGTGCTGCGCCCTCCGCACTCTGTTTCTTCTCGTTCCCCGCTGCAGCGGGCTATGCTGCGCCCGCCGCAAGCTTGCGGCGCCCGCGGCATGCTGTTTTGCCGTAGCTTCTTGCCTTCAATTGCGGGTCTCTCCTCTTGTCTTGCATCTTTCCTTCCTTGTTTCTTCCCATGTTTCTTGTGTTCCTCTTCGAGATATTGCATCTCCCAAATGTGGTCCGATTCAATCTGCGAGATAAATACAAATTTGCGCAGAATCCGAACTCTTCTAAAATAATCACAAGATGCAATTTAGCAACAAAGTATGAAAGAAATGCAACCTAAGTAAACTAAAAATGCCTATAATGCCTATCTAAAATATGCATTATTACTCATGGACCTGAAAAAATGTAGAAGAGAAATACCCATAACAGAAAACTAAAAGTTCAAAACCAAAAATAAACAAAGTACAAAAGTCCCAAAAAAATAAATGTCTATTTACAAGCTCTAGATTTTATAGTCGTTAGGCCGACTTCTCTTTTAAGCTCAAGGTGGCATCTGCAGGGCCCATGTAGCTTGGGCTTCTAACATGACTCCATTCTTTTCCATCAGCTGTAGTCCGCCTGAATGGATCTTGTTCACACTGAAAGGCCCCATCTTCTTCTTGTTGAATTTGTTAGGAAACCAATGATCATTTGATTTGGCGACATAGACTTTGTCTCCAACTTCATACTTATTGGGCTCTTCATTGGAAATTCTACATAATCTCACATACCAAGGCAAACCTCTCCCATGTATAGATAAATCTTTAATGGAAATAGAAGAAGAAAGATCCATACCTTGCCTTACCTTCGCAGAATCGAACTCCGGGACCTCAGTGTTTGGTCGATTTCGAGTAATAGTACTCGATATCGAGGAGTTGGGCTCTTCTGGTGGACTGCTTGTCAAAGAAGGTGGAGTCGAGGAAGAAAGTTTTTGGTCGACATCGACCAGCTTGCTCGATGTCGAGGAATTTTGCTCGTCTGGTGGACTCTTGGTCGAGGAAGGAGTTGTCGAGGAAGAAGGAATTTGGTCGACGTCGACCAACTTGGTCAATATCGAGTTCTTCTTAGCTTCAGGTTGGTTGCTCGACGAAGCTGCTGCTGGTGGAGGGTTTTGATTTTGGTCGACGTCGATCAAGTTACTCGATGTCGAGTAACTCTGGTCGACTTCGACCCTATACTTGAATCCTTCCAAGGCATCCGAAAAATAGTTAGTCCAAATCAACGTACCTTGGTCTATGTCGAGTGGATTCTTAGCTTCTTCGTTCAGGATGACCATGATCTCATCCACCTTGGCTTCCATATCCCTTTTTTCTTGCTCTTCAGGAGTCATATTTCTTACCTTAAGCTCCCCGTAAGTAATGTAACCAGCTGATATAGATTTTACCTCTTTCATGGGACCTGGATGTCTTCCAGTGTTATTAAAGGAATACTCAATTACCTCGTCGCTAATGTTGAAAGTGAGAACTCCCTTCCTTACGCTTATGTTGGCATCCACCGTCGCCAAGAAGGGTCTTCCTAGAATGATTGGACAAGCAGGGTCCTCCGCCATATCAATAACTATAAAATCAGCAGGGACGAAGAACTTACCTACTTGTACTGGCACATTGTCCACCATGCCTGTTGGGATGACCACCGTGTTGTTGTCCAGATAAAGCTTTGCATCCACAGGTTCTAGGGCACCTGGATCCGACCTTTTCTCAAGTATGTCCATATGGCTGCATGCTTCTGTGATCTCAGCCATTGATTGCTTTTTGCTTAGGATCTCTTTGAGGAACTTGGCATATGATGGCATTTCATTAAGAGCTTCTGTGAAGGGTATGGTGACATTGAGCCTCTAAAGCATCTTGATGAAGCGGTGAAACTTCTTCTCTGCTGGATCCTTTGGAGATTTTGTGGGGAAAGACAGTTTTTTTCTGGTTCGGAGCCAGAACAGATGTCGGAGGTGTTGCAGCATCCTCGATGTTGACTTGATGTTGCTCGACATCGACCCGATTCTCTTCGATATCGACCAGTTTCCTCGATGTCGAGTTCAAGTGCTGTGCAGATGAATCTTGGCCAAGCTGTTGCTCGATTTCGACTTGATGTTGCTCGACATCGAGTTGATGTTGGTCGATGTCGAATTGTTTCTCAGCTTCGTCCTGCTGTTTTCCGACCTCTGGCTCGCGTAGTTGGTACCCGCTTATGAGCTTTACTGCTGCGATGTGTCCGGTTTTCCCCTTGGGTTTTGGTTCTGAAGATTCAGGGAGCGTACCTCACTGTTTGGGGACGCCTACTGCTAGCTGGCCAATCTGTGTATCAATCGATTTCCTCCAGACATCGATTTCTCCAAGCCTAGCGTTGACACCATGCATCTGAGTGTAGACGGAATTGAAGGACTGCTTGGTGTTTGAATAGTTCCTCCGCATTTCCTCAAGGATGGCCTGTAGGTAATCCTTCTTCTGGTCCCTTTACGGATGTCCTGGAGCTCGGTATGGCGGGGGGTTCCTAGGGGCACCTTGGTTCCATTGTGGTTGATAAAACCTTTGGTCCCCCATATAGCGATTGGGACCCCCTGCGTAAGCTACCTCTTCGTGGGTTTCTGTCATCCTGACTTGCTTTGTGTGTGGGCACTAAGTAGTGGTGTGCCTTTGTGATCCGCATTCGATGCAGGGCTAGTTGACAGAAAGATACTCGACTTGCTTGAGGAGCTTGCGATTCTAATCTCTATAGTATTGGTCCTTGACATCTGGGTCAATTTCCTTAGAAGGCTCATAGAGGGGCATGGATGGGGATTGCCTGGCATAAACATTCTCATCACAGTTTGTCGGAGTCCCATACTTATTGTCGTAGTTGTTAAGCTTGTCGAGGGTAGCCCATGCATCAACTGGTGGCATCGTTAGATATTCATAATGAGTATACTGGTTGATCCTATCTTTAGCGGCCAAGTCAAGAGAATTGAAGAAGATCTCCTAAACGACATAGGGTGGTTGTCCATGTGTAGGCCATGATCGCAGTAGATCCTTATAGCGTTCCCATGCTTTTGATAGCGGCTCCCCAGACTTCTGTTTGAAAGTTGTAATCTCTTGGCGGAGGAACGCTGTCTTGGTAGGAGGGAAGAATTTGTTGAGGCCAATTGGAGATGTCACGACCGTGACTAGGATGTTGTGAGAATCCCAGAAGACGCAAATAAGATGATTACAAGATCCTTTGACATGGTCCTTGGACTCGTCAATTTCAACTTCATCCCCTACTTTATTTTGATTTTAGTCTTGGGGACGAGACTTGTTTTTAGAGGTGGATGATGTAAAGGCTCGGATTTTTAAATAAGAAATTTTAATAAATAATAAAATAAAAGATATTAAGGTATAAAAAATCGGATATTTGAAAATCCTCTTCTTCGCCTTAAAAAAATCGTATTTTAAAATCATTCAAGCGGATTCCGGCCTAATTTTGAAGCGTTATTTTGGTCGAGTCGGAATAAGATCAAGAGAGCGGGTTGCGGGTTTTGAATTCTGGGTAATTGGAAATTGGGTACCACATCCCCTCTTTTTCTAATCTGATTTTGTAACTTTCCTAATCTCTTTGGCAAACTTGGGGAGCACTGCCATCTCTATTCTAATCGGCCTCCCACCTCAGTTTGGCAAGGGCATCACCCACACCAAAGGGAAGAAGCCAAATTGCAGAGATTCCCTCCTCTTCCTTCATTTTACTTTTCAACCCACACAAATCACACCCTCCATTCTTTTTCAATTAAAGGGAAACAAATGCCCAGCTTCTCCCTAACCTTCTTCTTTTGATTCAATCCACACAAAGTCATCCTCTCCCCTGTGTTGTTCAGACCGAACTCCTTGTTGCTCCTCCGTTCCTTTCCGTCGAAGCCAGTGACTGTCTGGGCTTGAGGCCGCCTTTCCAGACGTCTGGAGACGCAGCTAGGCCACCCAGCAACGACCGGAGCAGTCGACGCCGCCCTCCTTCTCTTCCGCCCTGTTTCCGAGATCGGAGAACGGTAAGACTTCGGTTGCTCGATCTTCCTTCTTTCACCTCCTATCAGCACGAATCTCCTCTTTTAACCTTCCTCTAAACTTCCTAGGCGGATCCGGCGAAGAACCATCTCCGACGCGCCCGAGCTCCTTTTGTGGCGAAATTGATCGACCTCTCCGAGCTCTTCCTTCCCTCTCTGATTCATCCGGTGCTCCAAGTCGCAAAGCGCCGAGACTTCCCCTTTCTCCTCCTAATCCAAGCAACAGAAACAGATCTCCGATGAATGGGACAAGGCCGAGTCCAAGAGCTCCACAGAGCACCACCAACGAGCCGCTCGCATCCCTGTCTTCCGTTAAGGTTTAGTTTCGTTTTTATGCCGATTTCGATTCAAGTGACCTTCAATCAAATTTCTTCGCATTCCTCGTCCCTTCCTAGACTCAAGTTGAGGTTTCTCTTTCGTGTTGCAGCCGGAGTTCCCCTCGGAGTCGGAATCGCGCCGCGCCTCGGTAATCCCTCTTTTCTTCGTCTTCTTCCCTTGCGTTTGAATCTGTGTGAGTGGGTTGGGGTCGGAATTTTGGATTGGGTGAGTATGGGGTCGGATGGGAGCCGTCGGTGGCCTGAGTTCTCTCCTCCCTTCCCTTCGCTCCTCGTCGTCGCTCTGTCCTGTCTCTAAGAAGACGGTCTCCAGATCCCTCATGTTCTCTCTTTGTTGGGCTTGGGCCTATTTTATTTCGAATTCGGGTCATATCTCATTTCATGGGTTTTCAGTTGGGGAGAGTCAAAGACCCGGGTATGAGTTCGGGCCGGGTCTTCCCTCTTGTTTCTGTTGGTCCGGGTTCTGGGTTGGGGATCCGCTTTTGAGGTTCTGAGTTGGGCCTTTTCTTTAGGCTTGGTTTCGGGTTAAATGGTTAGGCTTGTTGATTTTGAGTTGTGTTAGTTGTTTTTTTACTATATACCTAATGTTATATGATTATTATGTGTTTTAGTATATTATTATATAATTCGGTTTTCGGAAATATTATTTATGAAATTATTATATATATAATTTAAGTTGTTTCAAAATATTATTAATTGGTAAAGGTTATATGATTTAGATCTGTGATTTTGGAAATTTTGAGATGTTTTATTGATGTATAAATATGGTTGTGAAAATAAAATTGTTTTGGTGATTTAATGTCAGAAATTATTCCATAATGATTACGAAATAAGAAATATGCCGAAATTATTTTAATGGTATAAATTTACAAGTTGATTAAAGATTTAACGTTTGTAAATGGGTTTTGGCCAATTATGATTTGGGAAAATGTTTTGAATATGAGTTGACTTAACTTGATATTATTGGTAAGATTTATCGATGAGTTTGATTTGAAATGAAATGATTTTGGTTGATGTTGATCATATCGGAAAGGTTTTGGGAAAACGGTTTCACTATCGGTTGGTTTTGAGTATGTTGAGAACTTGGGTTTTGTGTGTATGAATGTTGATCTGGTAGCTTATGACAATGACTTGATGATAGGTGTGTATTTCTTATGGATTGCTTTGGACTTGCATTTGGGCCCTTGCTTGTATTATCCTGTTGTTCTGCATCTTCAGGTAAGTTCCCTAGAGGGCTTACTCCGGTTGGACATTGATGCATGTTGTTGCATTTTATGTTAGGTGTTGCATATGAATAAAAGCATGCCATGTAGTATCCTGTTTAGGTTGCACTAATTGAATGAGCATCTGCTTACTTTATGCGTTTGAAACAGAATGGTAGTTATCTGTGATAGTCCTAGAGTCTTTACTAGGGTCATAGGGTAGCCCAGTCTCATCGGGCGCCCTGAGTTAATCGAGTTGATATGAGCATGATATGATAGCCCAACACCATCGGGCAAGCGATTAGATGATATGTCATGATTATGTCGTGGTTTGTGCACCAGCACGAGGAAATTGCTATGCTATAGCACAAAACTGGCCAGTCTCTGCACTGACGGGAAGGGGTGCAGAGGTAAGAGAGGGATATGCCACTTGGCATTGTCTTGGGCCCTTTACAATATTTTTACACATTATTATAACTAGGAGCATGCTAGTGTGTTTGACTTTCGTACTGCATTAGAGCGTCTTTTTTAGGTATAGCACATACTATGTGGCCTCAGCGAGGACTGCCGGTCCCGCATGAGTGGCTCGATCTGACTCATTTCCCCGTTCTTCTATTAAAGGTATTTTCTGCAGATTTTGAGTGCTCGATGTCTATATGACGGGGTTCCCTTTTTGCGAATCGAAGAACCTGATCAATTCTCTAACTCGTTATAAATGGTAATCACCCACTTATGATTTGGTTTTGACCCGGCTCTGTCGTGGCACCTTGTCTCTTAATTTTATTTCCGCCTTACTTCCGTTTGAATTGATTTTCGCGACATAGTCTCTACGACAGGTTGAGGGTACCCAACAGCCCTACGATACTCTTAGGGTTCGAAATCCCTCTTTATTACTGACCTAAACAAATGAGTTTGAAACCTCGACCCGTACCTGGATTGCAATATCCGAACAAGGGGTTTCATCCCTTGAAACGTAACCCGGAAATCAAAATTCTGGGCCGTTACATTATGCTTTTACCTCTCTAACCTCAGCACTGCCTTCTCCCGATTCGCAAACATGGGTCTCATGAATGGCCCCGGATACTTAGTGCTTCGAACTCCTCACCCGTGTGTCCCATCTCACTGAACTATTATCTCAGTAAGCAGGGTCGATCTACCTTTATCTCATGAGGTGACCAGATTTTCTTTCACTCAATAAATTTTCCATATATTTCAAAAATTTCCTACCAAACTCCAAATATGATAAACACAACAACCATATAATAATCTCCATCATTTAACATCATTCTCAACATAATCTTCGGATAGGAACTAAGGTAAAGAAATGGGCAATATTTAGAACATGTGGAGCAATAATTGAAATAAGGCATATTATGGCTTTTTTGATGCATAAGCATAGGTAAGGCTAGGATATGACAATGAGCATTATATGGAAATATAAAGTCCTCCATCCTCTTATCATGCAACATGTCAAAAGCAACTTCAAATTTTACCTCCTTTCATGGTTTCCAATAAAATATGCACTTCATTGTGACTTTCCTTTACAAGGTAATTTCATGATATATCTCTAATGAATCCAATTTTTCATCGTCGAGTTCAATAAAGCTTCCATGACATTAATAAAAAATTTCAATGGGGGTCATTTTTCAAACTTTGGAAAACATGCATATAAGCCTATAAATCAATAATGAATTCCAAAATAGCCATGTATAAGCAATTCATGAAATAAACTTTAATAATGCACACAAAATGTCAAATATATCAAATATGCACAAAGTAAGCCCTCCCCCCACCCCATACTTAAACATTACAGTGTCCTCACTGTAGAAAAACAAGGGTAAAGAAAGAAACTCACTAGACGGGTGTGCAGGATGCCAAAAATCGAATGTTATGTTGTAGTCCTGGTCGATTTTAGCTTGCTTCTATCCCTCATTGACGGAGGTAAAACCTATCGTTGATTCCGCCAAAGAAAACTCAAACCTAAAGCAAGTATAGCGATAAGCAAGAGGTCGATTGTAACTCAAGTGTGATTTATGTGTCAATTAAAGTAACCAGTTTGGGGGGTTTTAGTGGGTGAAAGTTCCGCCTTTTATCAAAGCGGAGTAAGCAAGCAAAGTAAATGGATTTGGTTTTAGACAATTAGGAGAAGTAATTTTACCTACAATTTTCCACTTTATTGGATTGAAGCGTTCCTTTTAACTTCTTCTCATCCTATTAAGTTCCCTATGAATGTCCTTGTCCCGACCTAATATAGTTACTAGTCCAACCAGTCCTAGTAACCCTTATCAATTGAACAGTCCCTAAAGAAGGATTTAACCCAATTGATAGCTTTAAGTTCAGAGATTAGCCAAGGTATTTGCAGTCCCTAAAAAAGGATTTAACAACACATTCAACTTCCTACTCATTCAATTAGTTCAACCAGCCCTAAAGGAACAAGTTTGCCACTTAGGTTAAGGTTCACAACCAGGAATCTACAAAACCTTAGCGATTGAATTGATCTAACAAGTTGGCCAGACAAGATAGAACAAAACAATAAACAATCAAGCACAAAGAAGTTGAAACATTCAAATATAGGAAACAAGGAACGAGAATTAGAAACTCACAATCAATCCGAATAAAGCTTCAAATTGCAGGCAGAATAGATGAGTTTAGTTCCTCATGGAAGACATCGCTCAAAATCTCTAAAGTGTCTGATGAATGAATAAAAATCGAAGTGGTGAAAATAACATAAAACTTGGCCTTCTTAAACATCCAAAGTCGGCCCCAAAATAAACAAATAGATCTAGGGTTTTTTAATTCCTAAAAACGTTGCGTTCGCGCTGACGAGCAATGCCTTACCTTCGCAGAATCGAACTCCGGGACCTCAGTGTTTGGTCGATTTCGAGTAATAGTACTCGATATCGAGGAGTTGGGCTCTTCTGGTGGACTGCTTGTCAAAGAATGTGGAGTCGAGGAAGAAAGTTTTTGGTCGACATCGACCAGCTTGCTCGATGTCGAGGAATTTTGCTCGTCTGGTGGACTCTTGGTCGAGGAAGGAGTTGTCGAGGAAGAAGGGATTTGGTCGACGTCGACCAACTTGGTCAATATCGAGTTCTTCTTGGCTTCAGGTTGGTTGCTCGACGAAGCTGCTGCTAGTGGAGGGTTTTGATTTTGGTCGACGTCGATCAAGTTACTCGATGTCGAGTAACTCTGGTCGACTTCGACCCCATACTTGAATCCTTCCAAGGCATCCGAAAAATAAATAGTCCAAATCAACGTACCTTGGTCTATGTCGAGTGGATTCTTAGCTTCTTCGTTCAGGATGACCATGATCTCATCCACCTTGGCTTCCATATCCCTTTTTTCTTGCTCTTCAGGAGTCATATTTCTTACCTTAAGCTCCCCGCAAGTAATGTAACCAGCTGATATAGATTTTACCTCTTTCATGGGACCTGGATGCCTTCCAGTTTTATTAAAGGAATACTCAATTACCTCGTCGCTGATGTTGAAAGTGAGAACTCCCTTCCTTACGCTTATGTTGGCATCCATCGTCGCCAAGAAGGGTCTTCCTAGAATGATTGGACAAGCAGGGTCCTCTGCCATATCAATAACTATAAAATCAGCAGGGACGAAGAACTTACCTACTTTTACTGGCACATTGTCCACCATGCCTGTAGGGATGACCACTGTGTTGTTGTCCATATAAAGCTTTGCATCCACAGGTTCTAAGGCACCTGGATCCGGCCTTTTCTCAAGTATGTCCATATGGCTGCACTCTTCTGTGATCTCAGCCATTGATTGCTTTTTGCTTAGGATCTCTTTAAGGAACTTGACATATGATGGCATTTCATTAAGAGCTTATGTGAAGGGTATGGTGACATTGAGCCTCTAAAGCATCTTGATGAAGCGCTGAAACTTCTTCTCTGCTGGATCCTTTGGAGATTTTGTGGGGAAAGACAATTTTTTTTTTCTGGTTCGGAGCCAGAACAGATGTCGGAGGTGTTGCAGCATCCTCGATGTCGACTTGATGTTGCTCGACATCGACCTGATTCTCTTCGATATCGACCAGTTTCCTCGATGTCGAGTTCAAGTGTTGTGCAGATGAATCTTGGCCACGTTGTTGCTCGATTTCGACTTGATGTTGCTCGACATCGAGTTGATGTTGGTCGATGTCGAGTTGTTTCTTAGCTTCGTCCTGCTGCTTTCCGACCTCTGGCTGGCGTAGTTGGTACCCGCTTCTGGGCTTTACGGCTGCGATGTGTCCGGTTTTCCCCTTGGGATTTGGTTCTGAAGATTCAGGGAGCGTACCTCACTGTCTGGGGACGCCTACTGCTAGCTGGGCAATCTGTGTATCAATCGATTTCCTCCAGACATCGATTTCTCCAAGCCTAGAGTTGACACTATGCATGTGAGTGTAGACGGAATTGAAGGACTGCTTGGTGTCTGAATAGTTCCTCCGCATTTCCTCAAGGATGGTCTGTAGGTAATCCTTCTTCTGGTCCCTTTACGGATGTCCAGGAGCTCGGTATGGCGGGGGGTTCCTAGGGGCACCTTGGTTCCATTGTGGTTGATAAAACCTTTGGTCTCCCATATAGCGATTGGGACCCCCTGCGTAAGCTACCTCTTCGTGGGTTTCTGCCATCCTGACTTGCTTTGTGTGTGGGCACTCAGTAGTGGTGTGCCTCTGTGATCCGCATTCGCTGCAGGGCTGGTTGACAGAAAGATACTTGACTTGCTTGAGGAGCTTGCGATTCTGATCTCTGTAGTATTGCTCCTTGACATCTGGGTCAATCTACTTAGAAGGCTCATAGAGGGGCATGGATGGGGATTCCCTGGCATAGACATTCTCATCCTAGTTTTTCGGGGTCCCATACTTATTGTCGTAGTTGGTAAGCTTGTCGAGGGTAGCCTATGCGTCAACTGGTGGCATCGTTAGATATTCATAATGAGTATACTGGTTGATCCTATCCTTAGTGGCCAAGTCAAGAGAATTGAAGAAGATCTCCTGAACGACATAGGGTGGTTGTCCATGTGTAGAGCATGATCGCAGTAGATCCTTATAGCGTTCCCATGCTTTTGATAGCGGCTCCCCAGACTTCTGTTTGAAAGTTGTATTCTTTTGGCGGAGGAACGCTGTCTTGAGAGGAGGGAAGAATTTGTTGAGAAACTCCTGCTTTACATCAGCCCATGTGGTTAGGGTTCGTGGAGGGAGACCTTCAAGCCACTTCAGTGCTGGACCGGTGAGAGACCATCGAAAAGCCTTCATCTTGTCATATTCCAACGTAGTACTTTCAGCAAGAGTATGGCACATGTAAGAAAATTTTTTAATATGTTCAAGAGGACATTCATTAAACATTCCATAGAAGGCATTATTTTTAATTTCAATCAGGAAAGGAGTGCGAATTTTAAAATTATATTCAGGGATTAGAATGGCCGATTCAGGCACGACAAGAGTCGGGTGCATGTAATCCTCTACAGTGGTAGGGTATTGGGAAAGCTCAGCTTCCGCTTGCCTCCTTCGCCCAGCTTCCTCTGTAGTGCGTGCTCTCTCAGCGGTGAGAGCAGTATTCTTGGCGGCTAGTTCTGTCCTAAGCCTCTGTATCAGTTGTTCCTGTGTTTCTGCGGCCGGCATTGCTCTTTTCAATTTAGCGTGGACGTGTATATGGCGGTTCGGGTCGTCCAAGGCGTCAAACTCAGGCTGTTGACCAGAACGGCGCATACACTGTAAAATCAAAACTTAAAGAAAAAGTGAGATCTAACTACGTAACTATGGCGCGAATGATTGCTTCCCCGGCAACGGCGCCAATTTGTTGTAAGGAGGAAATGGAGTTCAAAATATAGAAATATAGATCAAACCAGATTCGTGCCCACGCAAATAATTACAAGACCTCCTCCTGATGCAGCAGCGAGAAGTCAGGATCGATCCTCGAGGAAGCGTGTTAGCGGATCTCAGGTAGCGGATGAATGTCACATACGGACAATCAACCAGACAGACAGAAATAACAGAGAAAAGCAGAAAAGAAAGCAAAACACAGAAAACTGGTCGATATCGACCACTATTACTCGATATTGACTAAGCAAATCGACCAACAGTGCACGAAATCGACTGACAGAAAGCAAAACCAAGCAAAGCAACTCGACATCGACTAATTACCTCGACGTAGACCAAATTTCCTCGAGATTGAGTAACTCAGAAACTAAAATTACAACTTTTTCGAACGAAAATGAATGTAAACACGAAATTAACTCAATAAACTAAACACTTCCAAGATCAGGGTTTCAACACCGCAACGATAACCATGCAAAATAACACATAAAGGCATAAAAGATCATGCTTTTCATCAAATAACTTTTGTTATTAATAAATAGGAACATAGAGGCTTTCGCATAATCCCTAATTATTACTAACCCTTTTCACATAATTAACCCGAGTTTTATTAAGATCACTTTCGCTTCAATAACACAAACAAGCATCACCTTCAACTTTCGCAAAAGAATCATGCTTTCAGGGATAGAAGACGAATTGCATAAAAAGATCAAACCTTTACCGCATCACTTCACATGGCTACCGTCGGGCTCACCCCGACCCTAGAAGTGGGTGGACTACTCGCTCTTCATCATGAATAAAGACATCAATAATAAAAGGGAATAACTTTGCATTAAAAACAAACAAAAAAGAAAGCTTACAACTGAACAACTCAAATCCGCTCTCGCCTTTCCACCTTGCTCTCGCCACAAGCTCTCTCATCTACTCTCTATATGTAACTACTTACTTCTCCTTCTGAAATTGAATGAATGGAAATCAGTCCCTAAGGCTTTATTTATAGGCTTCCAATCCTTGCTAATCAAGGACGGAAAGTATATCTATATCTAATTCTATCTATCTTTTATCTAAATATTTAAAACATGGAAATAAATAAATAAATCCAAAAAGGAATTATATCTAAAGTAGGTGAATATCTTTTCCTCTTGATAGCACTTGATAGAATCTGATAGAACTTGATGGAATTTGATCTCGAAAATATCTCCATCGGATTCGGGATAGAATCTTAACAAGACTCGGACTACTCGACGTCGGCATCTGGGGGTCAACTCGATATCGACCAACTTTTCTCCATCTTCAGCTTCTTCGTCGATCTCGGCTTCAGGAAGTGAATGTCGACTTGGTTTTTACTCGATATTGGGTAAGTTTCCTCGATGTCGACTTGAATGTTCTTGGCTCGGCATCCTTGTCGATTTCGGGGACTCCAGCTCGATTTGGGTTTGGTCGACTTCGACCAATTTAGTCGATGTCGAGCAAATGTGACAGCTCTCAGCTTTCTGCTCTGTTTTTGAAACACACTTTTCGGAGTCATCGTTTGTCGGATTGATGCATATGACCATGCGTTGGAAAGCTCATTTTGAGGGCTACAACTCTTGTGAAGACTTCAAAGCTTGATTCGAAATGATGAATGGTGAAAAACGGCTTTTTCCCCAGCTGTGCCATTTTTAGCTTCTCCGTGACTTTCCTTTAAGCTCCAAAGTGCGTCCAATTTCTGCGAAATATAAAAAAAAACTTGTGTAGACCTCCATATATTTCAAATAAACATAAACTACACAAATTATGTATTATTTTAACCCAAATGTATGAAATGCATGCATAAATCAATATAAAAGTAACTATAAAACATGGCGATTTAGGCTAACATCACGGCTCATCAACTTCTCATCTAGAGGTTGATAGGAGGAAAACTGCTTTTATCTTACAAGAAGGAAGAAGGGGCATCGAGAGAGGAGGAATCCGGCGAAGTTCCTGAGGTAGACGAGATCCGGCAGGGGTTACTCCTATATTGGCTAACACATCGTTGTCACTAGCTAGATAATAGTATTTGCTGGCTAGTAAGCATAGATCGCAAATATTCGGGCTTCGCATCCGACATGATTGTATTGGTTAAGAACTATAGTACTTTGTAGTGTTTGGTTTAGGTCTTAATTGTTTGATCACAAATATGTGTTAGATTTTATCATCTTGAGAGCTCCAGCAGGGGTTACTTCTACATTGGCTAAGACATCATTGTCACTGGCTACATAATAGTATTTACTGGCTAGTAAGCATACATCACAATGGGTTATACTTATACATCGTTGTAAATTTCTTTCTATGGGTTGAAGTGTGTTGTGATTGAAACCATTAATGTTACAGTGGACGATGTCATTTGAGAGTAATATAGGTTTGTTTCTAGGATTAGTTATGTACATTCAAAACCACCAAAACCCCAAAGTGTTAGTGAGTTAGAAGCAAACTAACAAAATACTACATTCGACTACGCAAAAGAAGAGTTATCCCACTAGACATCGATTTCTTCACCTTACCATCACACGCTTGCTTATGTCCTCCGACGCTTCCGGCGAAGGAACTATCCTCGAGACGGGTACCTGCTTTTCTCCATTATCTTGCTCCTGACGGACCCAAATGGCATGCTCTCCTCTATGAGCATTGCCACCTCCTCCATATCCACGTCGGTAGCTTTACCTTTCATCTCCGGAGAAACGATTGTCGGTTCTACCCAGGTTTTCTTGTTTATCTTGCCAGTTGTGTGAATTTCTGTGCCAGCTAAATTGTTATCTTTGCCATCCAAATGGTTATTCATGTCATACTCCAAATTAAGATCAGGATACGATATACACCCAACTTTAGTTCGAAATATTCTTTTTCATAAACATATATAAAGTGGGTGTCCATAGATAGATAAAATTAAATTAAGTTCAAAAATATTTTTTTTTAATTATTTTAACAAATAAAAATGGCTGATAATTAGTTTTAAACAATTTAAAGTTAAGTTTTGCCACTTGTAACCATCCCATTTGCCCTTTCTCCCCACAAATCTTTTTGTTTTTTTTTGGCCAAGTGACCTGCTACCGGGTGAGGAAAATTTGCAAAACTAACATTTTGACACTCCCTTGAAATTTATACACCCATTTGACATTTTTGCAAAGTTGGCATTTTTTTGGTATATTAGTGCAAATCATCCATAATTTTAAGCTCCTTAAACTACGTGCACAAAATCCCAATGCCTTATATATCCAATCGGAGGGAGTAAAACCTAATCTATGTAAGATAAAATCATATCTCTTTAGATAGATAGATAGTTAGTTAGGATAAAGATTTATCTTGAGATTAATCTATCTTAGTTCAAGATAAGATTTGCAAGTGTATTATATATTGTAATCATATCAAGGGATAAAATACATATCAAGTTATACAATCTTACATGGTATCAAGGCGGGTTTCGATCTTGGCACTTCCACTGTCTTACCTTACCCTATCCATATATGTTTTTTTTACCATCTAATTGAACGTCGTCGACTCCATTTGCCACGGCTGAGCACCTATTCTCTACCCTTTTAACCCTATCGGTTCTCCTTTACCGGTCTATACATTTTATGATTCTAGGGGCGTTGTTCGCCTTTTTTTTTTACCGGTTTACATGGTATCTAAAGCTTTTTTTTTTTATCTTCTACAAGCCATTCATCCCTAAGCATTGGTCATCCACCTTTGTCTGTCACCATGTTCACTTCTTAATCCAACAACACCATTCTTCTGTCTACCAGTAGCTCCACAAATATGCAATTCCCTAACATTTTCATCAAACTTGATTGCTCCAATTACTACTCATGGAGGAGCATGGTTCTTTCCACTCTTGAAGCCTATGACCTTGAGCCTTATGTTCTCTAAAAACCCATGGTTGCTCCTGCAACCGGTCTGCTCCTACCCCGGAGTACACGACATGGTGCAAAGACGATCACTTTGTCCTTGTCTGGTTGCACTCCACCCTGCCAGAAAAACTCCTATTCTATGTTGCCAAGGCGACCACCTCCTATGCCGCCTGAACCATGATATCCTCGATGTTTTAGTCCCAAGCACGTGCTCGTCTCATGAATCTTAAAGGCTAACTTCAGAACCTGTTGAAGGTCTCTCTATCTATGATTGATTATATTGAGAAAAAATGATCCATTACTGACTCCCTCGCTAAATGCTAGTACTTTGTTCAACACGGAGTTCTCGTCGCCTCTCTTCTTCATGCCCTGGATGCTTCATATGGAGCGTTCAAGGCTGTTGTTAATGTTCGTGTCGAAGCAGTCATTCCTGATGAGTTAACCGGCCTGCTACTCCATGAAGAGGAACGCCTACAACACTAGTCGAGGCCCTCAGCTCGTGCTAGCACTATTGCAGTTCCTTCACCAACAACCGCTGACTCTCTTGCACCGCTGGCGTCCAACTCCGTATCCAGCACATCTCAGCCTCGGTTAGACGCGGTGACTGCGGTCGAGGGTGAGGCCGAAGTAGGGTTCGTTCGTTTAATTACTGCTCAGATGCCAAATCCTCTTCCCAACGGTCTTCTCGTCCCGTTTGTCAGATTTGCGATCGTCCTGGCCACCCCGTTAGGAATTGCTTCAATAGGCTTGATGCCACTCGGTTTCCATCCATAAATGTTCCCAAATCGGCTAATCACGCAACCATAGGGTCATTTGTTGATCCATCGTGGTATGTGGATGTCATTAACAGCTTGAGAAATCTCTCCCTTTGATCTGAATATGACGGTACTGATCACCTTGCTCTTGGAGATGGTAAAACCATCCATATTACTCATACTGGCTCCTCTATTGGTCATTCTTTATCTCTACGAAATGTACTTGTTATTCCCACAATTGCTAAAAATTTACTTGCAACATCCCTTACCAGAGACAATGATTTTTTTTATTGAGCTTCATCATAACCATTGTTTTGGGAAAGATTTGCAAGGTCGGATGCTCGTGAAGGGAACATTTGAAGACGAATTTCATCCATCCACAAATCTAGTTCTGCTTGTTTTGATTTAGTTTATGCTTACATTTGGGGTCATGCGTCAGTTCCTTCAATTTATGGAAATACATACTTTGTTCAATTCGTTGACGATCATAGTAAATTTTGTTGGATTTATTTCTTGTCTCTTAAATCCCAAGTGTTGCAAACATTCGAAATATTCCATAAAATGGTTCAAACCCAATTACAATCTTCCATTAAGTAACTCTAAACAGATGGTGGTGGTGAGTTTATGGCCTTTGTAACGGCCCGGGATTATGATTCCCGAGTTACGTTTCGAGGGATGAAACCCCTCGTTGGAATCTTGCGTCCCGAGTACAGGTTTAAGGTTTGAAATCGAAGATTTGTAGTTTAAAGTGGGATTTCGCACCCAAATCCGGAAGGTCCGTTGGAGACCCTGGGGTAAACCCTTGTACCTGTCCTAAGTTTACAACGCGGAAAACCCTTTTACATTACAAAGGACATAAGTTCTTAAAAAGATACAATAAGTGTCACGGCAAAGCCGGGTCAAAACAAAGTGTAAGTAGGAAGAAATCCTAAAAGCATGAATCTGGTGAAGTCAGGTTTTAAACACTCACTCTCCGACATATGAATGGACCCCGTCATAACAGCATCAAAATGAAGCAGTGTATCGGGTACTTGAAACTATACCACCAAGTCAGGCCAAGAGTCCGCCCGCGGGTCCTCTAACCGCGCTGAGGACATATAATACATCTATACCTAAAATAAAGGATACTCTAATGCAGTGCTTGAATTTAACTCGCACAAGCATGCTGACAGTTTATATATATATATATATATATATATATATATATGCAGAAAATGATTAAATGGATTGACGGAGGGAAAACCTGTCGTTGATCCGCCAAAGAAAACTCAAACCTATAGCAAGTATAGCAATAAGCAAGTGGTCGATCCACAGGGAAAGTTATAATTTAAGTTTGATTCAAGTGTCAATCAAAGTAACTAATTTGGGGGGGTTTTGTGTGTGAAAGTTCCGCCTTTTATCGATGTGGAGTAACGAAAGCAAAGTAAATGAATTTATTTTAGACAATTAGGAGAAACAATTCTACCTACAATTTTCCACTTTATTTGGTTGAAGCGATCCTTGTAACTTCTTCTCGTCCTATTAAGTTTCCTATGAATGCCCTTGTCCCGACCTAATATAGTTACTAGTCCAATCAGTCCTAGAAATCCTTATCAATCGAACAGTCTCTAAAGAAGGATTTAACCCAATTTATAGCTTTAAGTTCAGAGATTAGCCAAGGTATTTGTAGTCCCTAAAGAGGGATTTAACAACACATTCAACTTCCTACTCATTCAATTAGTTCAATCATCCTTAAAGGAACAAGTTTGCCACTTAGGTTAAGGTTCACAATCAGGAATTTACAAAACCTTAGCAATTGAATTGATTCTAACTAGTTGTGCGGGCTAGATAGAATAAAACAATAGACAATCAAACACAAAGAAGTTGAAGTATTCAAATATAGGAAACAAGGAACAACGAGAATTAGAAACTCACAATCAATCTAAATAAAGCTTCAAATTGCAGGCATAATAGATGAGTTTAGTTCCTCATGGAAGACATCATTCAAAATCTCTAAAGTGTCTGATGAAAGAATATAATAGAAGCCATGGAAAATAAACTAAAATTGGCCTTATAAAAGATCCAAAGTCGGCCACCAAACAACTAGAATAAAACTAGGGTTTTTATTAAATTAAAACGCAGCGTTCACTCGCTGACGCCAAATGCTGCTGTCACGGTATCAGTCGTTCTCCCATATCCCGCTGCAGCGGCCTTGGCTGCGGCCGCGGCATGAATGCTGCGGACGCGACATATTGTCTTTCACGGAAATTCTGTTTCGAATTTGCTCTTCTTGTCAACAGGAAAGTTGTAGTTGTTTGAAAGAGATTTCCAACGCATGGTCATAATAGTCAATCGGACAACCGGGACCTTCAAAAAGTGCAAAACAAGTTCAGCATGTCTGGCGACAACTTCTGCAGACTTGTTCTTCGTTTAGGTCCGCTTCTTCTTCTCAGGACCTCTTGAGATCTTCATGTAAGCTTCTCCGATCAACTAGACATTCTCATCTAATTTGTCACTAACCCATGTCTCATCCTCGGATCCACAGTTACCTCAAATAATCAATAAAAGTGTGTAGATTCCGACTCCACCAACATAAAGAGAAAATATGCAAAATGTACTTAAAACATGCATGATATGCATCATAAGTAAACTAAATGCAACCTATTATGACCATCTAAATGCATGCTATCAAACTCCCCCACACTTAAGCTTTTGCTTGTCCTCAAGCAATGAAAAACAAATATAGAATTGATCATCCCACAAATAAGATCTTCATGCTATAGTTTTAGAAAACAACATCAAGCAATAGGAGACATGAATGAGAGAACAAATATTCTAGCGAATATATGAGCGATCCAATAGTAAAGGAAAATTTAATCCAACCTCACTGGGATAATGTGTTTCACTCAAGCTCTCATGTGTTTAGGCTTTAAAGTCCAACTCTCAACTCAATTGAAAATGCTCTATACACCGTGAAAGTTATCACTTGCAAACAACATCATGAGGACTTTTATAGGGTTGTAATGGGGCTTTGGTAGAAACATAAGGCATGAGAAATATTTAGGCTTGTGGTGATAAAAATCCGGGAAAAAAGAACAACAACCAACCAGAACAACACCAAAACTTCCATACTTCGCAAACCATTCCAATAACATAAACTCCAATACACATCAATAAGCACTCTTCAATTTCAATAGCCATAAAACTTATGCAATTTTTCCATTTGGAAGATGATTTCTTTTCTTTTCTTTTATGCTTACTTTTGCCCCTAGGTGAATTTTATCCTCCCTAGGTCCAAACTTACTAGACTTTTACTCCTAAGTGAATTTTATCCTCCTTAGGCCCCTAGTGACAAGTCATCTCTATTATGGAAGAAGGGTTACCTTATTTCGGCTATGCCTCTCGCAATACACAACCATACATACATCATCTCTACTCAAAGCAACTCCAACATATAGATTTTTCACCAATTCTCCTCCTAATTCCCGGATAGGGTCAGACTAATCATTGGCTATGATATATTTTTGTGGAGCTACATAAAAAAAATAGGCTTTAACGCTCAGATGAGCTTCAAGCAAAGGATAATGCAAAGGGTAGATAAGGTATAATATGGCTAAAGAAAACATGCCTCAATCATTTGAAATTCACAAGCAACAAACATGTGCAATACGGTCATGAAAAACAAGCATATGAAGAGTATAATCACACAATAAAAGCAAAAGGGAATAATATGTAAAGTCCCTATAAGGCCAAAATCAAACTCACAAGGGTTATATTTTTTTTTTTAGATTTCAATTTAACCTCAACTATGAACCATACTTGCTCAATTATATTCTCAAATCATGCTCCAAAAATCATTTTCAAGCAATTCAATCAAATCATGGGATTTATGCAATAAGATCATAAAAATAAATTAGAGGACAAACTAAACCAAGATGAGTATCTTTAATAACACCTAAATGCAATGCATGATATTTTTGTGAATTTTTTTAATGTGATATATGAATAAAAATAAATATGAAGACATAAATAAACATGATAACATACATATACATGATATGCAAACTCTATCTATATGCAATGCAATCCCTCCCCCACACTTAAACCTTTCATTGTCCTCAATGAAACATTAAAGACAAAAAAAATAATAAAAACCTAGAGGAAGAGATGAATGAAATACTCACAATGTGGTGGATGGGTCTCTATAGGTCGGATCTGAGCATTGCGGCGGGTTAAAGGCGGCGACCTTTCCGGAAAGGTTAGTCTATCCAAAAACTAAAAACAACTATCAAATGCCTAATGGAAAACCTAATTTATTGAAAAGAAAACTAGCTAACTAGGAATTGAAATAACTAAAACTTACCTCGGATTGCCTTCCGAGAAGCGCCTTTCTTTAATGTCACTAGCTTGACTTATTCTCAATCTCAAGACCTTATCTCTCAAACATTGTCAAGGCCCTCAGTAGCCTATCATATTCTTGTGCACACATCTTACAAGGCACATCATAGCACAATAAATTGAAAGCATAAAATGTGGAACTCAAGAACCCTTTCAATCTATCAAAGAGTCTAGCATGACTCTCTACAGAAGGAATATGATACCACCAGTACAGTTCTGCCGGTGGATTCTCAAAATAGCAATCAAAAAGATAAACATAATCACCATTAACTTCAAAATTGCAAAAACACACACACACACACAGATATATATATATATATATATATATATATATATATATATATATATATATATATATATATATATATATATATATATATATATATATATATATATATATAAAAGTTAGTAGAATGGGGGACCACAAGAGTCACGCTGGCCATCTTCCTCCAAATCAAGATGGAACTCCCGCCGACCATGGCTCACTTACGTCTCGACGTCGCTCGCCGGCCACCACGCCCAACTGCGCCCTCCGCTCCGCCTAGTCTCATTATTGAAGTCCGTTAGGACTCGGGATCGGGGGTCGTGTGCATACGTGTGCCCTTGCGGTAATAGCCCAGCACATTAGCCGAACGGGGTTCCATCCTAAAACCAATTGGCCATAGGAGGATTAAACCACTAGCTTATATACTATGGCTTCTTTGTTTATATAATCAATGTGGAACTTTTTGTCTCTTCACATTCTCAACACGCCCCAGCAAGTGCAACTAGGGTTGTCTTTTGCCTCTAGTTGACACTTGGACAACGGGTCTAGCATCTCATTCTCTATTTAGCTAGCCTAGGATCGAGAGTCGGGCGTTTGGCTTTTCCGCTCTGATGCCATACTGAAGTCCGTTAGGAATCGGGATCGGGGGTCGTGTGCATACGTGCGCCCTTGCGCTAATAGTCTAGCACAAAAGCCGAGCGGGGTCCATCCTAAAACCAATTGGCAATAGGAGGAGTAACACCCTAGCTTATATACTATGACTTCTTTATTTATATAATCAATGTGGGACTTTTTGTCTTTTCACATTCTAAAAACGTCCTCGTCCTCGTTCCATCCTCGTCTTCCCAGCTCGCTCTTCTCCGCTCGCACACGACGCTCGTTTGCCCCCTCGCTCGCCTCGCCTTGCCTCGCGCTCGCTCACGCCTCTCCCGAGCTCGCCGGAGCTCTCGATCTCACCGGAGCCCTCGACCTTGCCCCAGCCTCCCACACTCAGCTCTCACTCTCTCTTCCCGACCAATAAGAAAGAAGGAATGAACGGTATAAGGAAGGGAAGGAACGAAGGTCACCGAGGTAATTTCGCGACTTCGGAGCTCTCGATCGGAATTATGGGCTTCGTCGGTGGCTCACGATGGCTCGTCGAACCTGTGCCGGACATGGGTGAGTGTGATGGAGGAGCTCGGGGGTGATTTGGATCGGAAATGAAGGAGAACGGCTTACCGAAAGATTGTTCGCGCTCGAACGGGGCGATGGAGTTCCGGTGGCTTGCGGCGGCGCTAGGAGCTTCTGGGCTGCTCCGGCAGCTGGCGGTGGCTCCGAGGGGTGCGTGGATCCTTCCACTGGCAGCTCCAGGTGGGAGGAGGGAAGAAGAAGGAGAAGACGGTGGTGTGTGTGGTGGTTGAAGCTGCGGCGACGATGATGGAGCAATGGTTATGGTGAAAAAGTGATGAAGTGCAGCAGAAGAGTTGGGAGGAGCTCAAGAATTTGAAGAAGGGAGAGGTGTGAAGTGATGGGGGAGATGGCGTACAGAAGAAGGGAACGGAGTAGCTGGCTCCGGGTTGCAGAGGGTAGAGGAGGGGTTGATTTGACGGGAACCGGTGGGGGATTGGACCGGTAATAAATGCGGCATCAGCCAAATCACATACTCGGCAAAATAATCCTGAATACGTGAATTTCGAAACCCAAAATTAGTTTCCGAATATTAGTTTCCCGAATCCCTCTTCCTCGATCAATTAGATTGTTAAAATCTAAAAGGATATCGACATCCGATAATTATTTTAAATTCGCGAGGTAATAGGACAGAATCGTTCATCAAAATTTTAAATTCGGGTCGGAATCCGTTAAACGAGCTTTTAATTCGATTTAAATTCATTTTAGTTATCTTTTTCGGAACAATTAGGATTTTGAAAATCCGAGCCTTTATATCATCCACCTCTAAAAACAAGTCTCGTCCACGAGACTAAAATTATTTTTAAACTGGGGATGATGTTTGAAATTTGTGAGTCCAATTATCATACCATTGATCCCGTAAGCATCTCATAAGTGCCCCTACGAGATCCTCACAGTATCGTTGCCGTGATCATAATATCCCCAATAGACCCTAGCAAGAATGTAATATGGGCCCCTACCACATAATATCGTTGTCGTGATCATAATACTCCGACTTCTCGGTCATATCATAACTCAAAACATAACAACGTCCTCTTTAAAATACCATTCAAAACTTCAAGTTTGGCATTAGTCAAAAGCATTTCTAACCTCTCCATTCATCCTACCATCCTCCTCTAAAGGCAAATCACATATTCCCTTCCTAGGTTCCATGTCAGAATCCAATCTCATCAATTCGGTTATGTCATCCTAGTAATTCCAATTCAAGGCATCATATATCATAACAATTGTATCACACATTCATAACCATCACTACAACAGAAAGGATTATTAGCAACAAAAGTTTCAGTGTCAAATTATTTTTCCTTGGTAAATGTGGCCTTTGGCGACGAACATTTACGTTCCTCATAAAAAGGGCCATGAACTGTAAAGAGAAACTTATATTCCTCGCTAAAAGTGATATTTAACGACAAATTTTTTGGTTCATCATTAATTGTTAACATGATATGGTCGCCTAAACCATAAGGAAAATAGCGACGAATTCGGAGCTTTTATTTTAGCGAGGAATGAATTCATCACTTAAAATACATTCGTCGAGGAATTTACATTTTTGTCACTATATGTTAGGTGGGAATTATGTAAAATCCGCCAACTGTATTAGCAACAAAAACTGTGATTTCTCGCTAAAAGTATGTATTTCCCGAGAAAATAATTTATCGCTAAACATGTAAGTTGGCGAGGAATTTTCATTTTCGTCGTTATTGCTTGGGTAAAAATAGAGAACATGGCTCAAAGACATTAACGAGAAAATTTTAAATTCCTCGCCATATGTTCATCTTTTATGAGGAATATTTTTGTTGTTGAAACAACTATTTAGGAAGGAAATATCACTTTTGTTGTTATATATAATAGATAGATAGATATAATATATATTAATAAATTAAACTTATAGCAATGTTTTTTTTTTGTATATAGTGCATGATACATCTAGAATTATACTATGTAATATACTTCATTTATATTCATTTATATCTATGAAAAAAATCTATAATAAAAAATACGTGATATTAAATGACTTAGTAACATCAGTTTTTATATTTGGGACTTAAATAAATAAAAAATATAAACATCATCACTTCTCCAACCGACCTGGATCCACACTTCCACAGTCCAAACACGAAAACCTACTCTTCAACCCTCCATTTTCAGATATGAGTTACTCTCTCTCTCTCTTTCTCTCTCTCTCTCCTCGTCTCGCTCTAGCCTCCTTCTCCGGTACCTCTTATCGTCGCTTCTCTGACCGACCTCTCCCCCCCATCGGAATCGTTGTTATGGCGAACCCAGAGAGGCTGCCCATCTCGAGAGAGCACCGACATCACCCACCGCACAATCGTCATCGCACCTCTGCTCGTAGTCGTCGTTCGACACCTCATCGTGAGCCTTCTTCTAATCTGAGCACGCAGCCTGCTCCGCCCCCGTTCGTTGAACCTGATGCCGCTTCTCCCTCTGCTCAAAGGTAGGTCTCCACTCCACTGCTCCCAATTGGCTTCAATTCGCCTTCATCCAAGAGACTCTGAATTTTCTTGATTTCGATTCCGAGCAAGTAAGAGTAGGTATCTCATCTCTCTTTATCTTGTTGCTTGGAATCCGATTCTCCGATTTAATGGAAAAGGGTCAGTGTTGAATTAGATTTTATAAAATTGCTCATATCTTTTTTTTTTTTTTGTTTGTTGCCTGTATATCTGTTTTCAAATTTTGTTGTTGAATTGTCTTTCCTCTGCTGAGATTGATTAGAATTTGCTATTTAAATGCCTATTGGGGCATTTGAGTCTGTTTTGAGAATTTGCTAATTGCTCCAGGGCTCAAATATGTTATTGATTTGTTGAGATTTGTTGGTGATATTGGTGTGATTATGAAGCCTTTATTTTTGAATTAAATTTAGAAGTCGAACTTGAATGATATTTGTTGTTGAAAATTGATCACTATGGCTTTAGAAAATTTAGTCATAAATTACACTTATTTAATGAAAGTGTTGCCTACTTCCTTAGTTTAGTACTTGGTCTTCACCTACCAGTTTTATGCTCCTCGATGTCACATAAGTTCACTGATCTCCATTTGAGTATGAAGTAATATCTAGGTGTTGAGTTCTGATTCTATGATCTATTGGCACATTGATATTATTTTGGTCTTGCTTATTCTGCTCATGTAGGAAACAACTTGATTTTTTTTATTTGTGGTTTCCTTGTACTAGTTTGGGGGTGTTTTTTTCTACTGGTTGTTGTGTTGGATAGGTTCATGTATAAGGTATTTTTGAGTTTTCTGTCAATTTCTTACAGCTCCAAGGAGTATGACACTTACTCCTTCTAATATGATATATTTTTATGATTATGAGCACCCTCTGCCCTGCTTATTCAGTTCAAGCAATAACCTATTCTACATGCTATTGCTCTGGAATTGTAATAGCCGCTATCTGTTACCCCTTTTTGTGCCTGGATTCATTTAAAGATAGTTAAGATTGCAATGTTTTCGTACTGCTTTGTTTCTTTATACACACATGTTTTGTGCTGATAATATATTACGTAGGATTTAAAATTGTGAGATGTAGAAACTGGAAAGCATCAGTAAACCTCAAGGTCTTCAATGAGGCAGGTAACTCATTTGCTGGTTAATGGCTTGACATTGAAAAACAGTTTTGAATGTAAATTTTGGCATATAGCTCTTATGTTTAAAGAGGATGATTCTTAAGTTTAAGTTTAAAGAGGATGATGCTGCCATGCTGTAACTTCAGCTAGTGAATGAGATTCCATATTTTCCTGGTTAGGCTCAGCAGCTAAAGCATCTGCACAATTTGACTGACTAGGAAGAATTAGCCTCTTATGATAACGCTTGATGCATGCTAAATCACATTTGCGATAATAATTTGGAGATTCATGTTGTGCCTCTTCAAGTGGCTTAGAAGTGAATGCGAACTCTCACAATCTGATATCTGAAATGCTGAAATTTTTTATTTTCAATATTTCATGTATAGCAGCAGACATAATCTGTGATGCTTCTTTTAATTAAATAGCTCTGTTGTTGGTGTTTGAAGTGTTTCTCTTCCTTGCAAGCTCGTTAGTCATATGTGATTTTACTTTTTGTAAAATTATGTCTACTCTGGGTTTGAAATGTTTTGATTTTGGTTATTGGATGTAGTATGATTCATACTACATGCAATGTTGGCAGAGTAAGTGCTAACAGCCTCCCTGAGTCATTTAGTTGGACTGGGGCGGTTTGACATGGATACCGTGACAAGTCAAATATTAACATTAAGTCATTAAATGTACATTGAAGTTCTGGCATTATCTGCAATTGTATATGTAACTGATGCCTTACAAGTAAGTATTGACAATAGGCTATTTTCAATAGCAAGTTCTGACGCAAAGTTGTACCACTGGAAGTCTTTGGGCTATTAAATTCTTGTGGTAGTTGTTCAGCTTACAAACAAATTAGTAAATGCAATGAAAGGGACTTCAATCTAAACAATACAATCTTCAAAATACCCTTTTATGTTAGAATATACATATTTGGCTACTTGTGGCCTAATGATTACGGTTTATGGTCTTCATTGCAGGACAAGAAAGAGATCTTGAATAAACCGGGCCACTCAAGCTCATGACCAGGTTAATGCTCTACTAGAGTTCAGTAATTGGTTTGGATCCGTTGGAGTTCTTACTAGGCTAATCTAAAACTGGTTAGTTCTTACTAGAGTTTGAAGAACTCCACCGGATCTGATTCTTTCTGACCAAACCTCATTGGGACGTGTTGCTTTGGTTTTTATCTCAGCAGAGAAGACCGGAACAAGTACAAAAACCACTATGGCCTTTTTCCACGAAAGGTGCATGCCATAACTCATATGATACTATCCTTTAATTGACCGTATATGCTCCTTTTCTGTTCTTGAGATCTGGTATGCAGTTACTATGGGATTCGGGTAGGTTTGATCTTATGGATAACTCAGCGGCATGTTTCAACCATTTTTTCCCACTTGCTTTTTATGTCGAGTGTGTTCTCTATAGAATTCAGTAATTGGTTAATTATGTGATGATGATATCTTATTCCTTTACAATTAGTTGCATGCCTAGGCTCTGATATTTTTTTAAGTCTTGTATATATTCTTAATGGTTGCTAAACTGAAGTTATGGTATGGTTGTTCAAGAGGGGAGTGAATGGGATGTCTTTAATGTGTTTCTAAATAGAAAGAATGCAAATTATAGGGCGGGGAAAGATAATATTATTTTATTGAAGCCTATTAGCTCAAATGATAGAGCGATGTGCTTTTAAGCACAAAGATGCAGGTTCAAATCCTGCATAGGCTACTATAATAATTAAAAAAAAATACTATTTATCATTAACGAGGAAATAAATCTTTTAGCGAGGAAATCATGTTTATCGATAAATATTATCATTAACGAGGAAATATACAATTTTGCGAGGAATTAAACTTTATCGCCAAGTGCATTCAACGACTACTATGGAATCCTTCCGCTTATTTAGCGACAAATATAATTACCTTTTACGATTAATTTAATAGTCGCTAAAGACCTATAGCGACAAATGTTTATTTCCTCGCAAAATATTTTTTTGCGACAATTTCATTTTTCCACGTTAGATTCTTTTGTGAGGAGCTTTCAGTGACCATTTAAAAAGGAAGCATATTCCCTCGATAAATAGCTTTAGCGGCGTAATCTCGATGTTCAACGAGGAAAAATTTCCTCGCTAAAAGTGGCTTCTGTTGTAGTGCATGTCATACCCATGTCACGGACATGCACATAGCATAACATATCTAGCATCGTATCATTCATGTTAGGATTTATCGCATCATCTCACATAAGTTACACACCATATCAATAAGATAAGAACGTCATGTGAATCAAGTAAGCATATCATATCAATCAGCTAAGGACATCATACTCATGCTACTGCCAAGCGTCATCGCATTCGAGGCCAATAAGTACTTCCTTACATTAGCATCTCATCGAGTTCAGGGAATAACTATGTTAGCACTAACAGTTCACTATTGTCAACGGCCATACATCATAGAATCAACATCGTCTATATCATAGAATTCACACCATATTTGGCCCCAAGTAAACCATACGCTAGATCACATCCTCAAGAGAACCTGCCTATAACTACCAATCATGACAAGACACGGCCATTACCCATCAGCTCTTGCATTACGATCGAATTCACCGAGGTCTACCAACCCAAATCACTACTAGTTCTAGACACCATTGCATCCCGCTCACATACAACCTTTCTAGCCTCATAACTACCCGCAATCAAGGGCAATTACCTAACCCCACTACTAGTTATTCCAACTCCTATGCCATCAAGTCATCTAAGGGTCAATCCACTTCGACATCCCTATGTCCTACCTTCCATTCGACTACTTAAAACTATCTCTCGGAGTTCCCAAATTACAAGATTCCCTCATTTCGACAAGCTGAACTACTCGATCTACTACCAAGACTCCATATATAGCACGTCCTTGCCCTAGGGGTCCCATATATATGAGTCCCATCTTTACCCTCTAAGAGAAATTCCAAGTCCTCAATTAAACCGCTCTCATGATTGATCTAGACACCTCTAAGAATCCAACTCATACTAGTCATCTCACACCTGCCACTCTCGACCAACTCTTACGTAGAAATTCATCTCGTGCTACTCCCAACCACGAATTTCCAAGACCCTCATCACCAGCGCCTATCCTCAAAATTCAACCATTGATTTTACATACTCATCCTCTAGGCATACTAACCCGCCTCACAACACTTCCCCTCAACAATCCTCCCGATCAACACCTAGCTTGCCCATCCACCTCTAGAACTACGCCAACTGCCTATACTCACACCCACTCATAAGGTCACCCTCATGCAACTAGTCTAGACCTCAATTGCTACCCTTCTATCCTAAACGCTCACACCGCCCACCCACTACTTATCGACACTCCTAGCTAGGATATCTTACTAAAAATTTCAACATACTAGCCCCACTCCCCACCTAAGACCTACCTAGAAGCTCATCTATACTCACGAACCACTATCTTCGACACATCCCAACTCACTCGGCTCTACTCAAGCTAACGCATCATTCCTGCACACCATCTCACACAACCAAAGACCCAATCCAAAGACCTCAATCCACCTGCCACTTTTTTACCTGTCTCACCAAAGAATCTCACGACTCAAGTTCAAGAAGAAAGCACTACCAGACATATAACCCATAACCTACTCACCAGCAAGTCAGTATACCAAGCACCAAGGCACATCATCATAGAAACAAGTTAGTCAGGCAATTATTGCTACCAGTTCAAAACATCCGTCATCACACATTCAATTATGTTAGTTTTAGGCCTATCACACAACATCAAGTCCGATTAGTATAGAAGAATCCACGATTTGAATTAAGAATGCTCTTCCTCGTGTCAGCTGGGAGGAGCCTGTTCACAACTGTCATCTTTGAAGCATATTCGTCCTTTTTGCCATCGATGACGTTGTTTCTAGGGCCTAGGGGTCATATGTCAATCACACTTCCACTGCGCCGCTTCGGTGCCATTCACTTGTTCGCCCGTTCTTCCATGTCGTCATTCATCAGGGGATTGCGAGGGGTTACAGGTTACGGAGATAGGGGAGGGACAAGGGAGGACAACATGACTTCCATAAGGATTCAGACATGGTCCACGACTGGAGACGACAAGATCAGAGACCAGATCCCACCCCGAGAGTTACAATGATGCCCTTAGGGTATTCCATGAAGTTATAATTCTGGTACGTAGACACATAATAATCACGAATATCATCACATCATTACACACTAACATGCACCTATCTCAAGGAGTAGCGATCTATGCATTCATAACATGTTCATCTCATCCACTTTACACGTTCACAGGAGAAGCTAGCAACCTACCATTTCATTCATTAATCATACTTGACATACTAAGAACATACATGTACGCACGAATATGGGACATGCGTGGAATAAGTTGCATTAGTTTTAACAACATCAAAGGACATTATATACATGACTTATCACTCAGTTAGATACACATAAGCAGGTTGTAATATCATGGGGTCAAGGCAAGCACGCTAGGATGTACCTATCACATCATATACATCTATATTCACATAGTATGACAAGGACGACACATGATCATACGAGGGCCTATAATTGGGAGACATAGGTCCTACATGATACTAGAAATGTTCATTAAACATATACACAATCAACATGGTCTAATTAGATTAATTCAGCATGCTAGGATAGTCATCTCATATATTAATCATACATGACACAACGAGGGTTGACCACACTATCATGGGCCTAATTCATAGGAAGACAATAATCATGGAAGTTCCATACATATGACACATAAATCGCCTCATAAGAGCCACCGTGCAAGATATCAGGCAAGTCATGCTAAAATACATCAATATACTATGTCATGCAACCACAAGAATGGTTACTACTATAACCAATAGAATTCTCTAAGGCCATTCACCGACTCATCACCCCGTTTCCCCATGAGGCGCTAGTATCACTCGCTGGGTTAGGACATTCACGCTGTTTCCGAGAGGTGATGGCAGAACTTGTGTTTAGACTCTTGTGGCAAGAAGACATGGTTGGCCATTACGAGGATCGAAAGGGATGACTCCATACGACAACTCACTGCTATCTCGAAACGATTTAAATCCTCACTCCCACTAACATACTCAGGCAACACTCACATCCGACATGATTTCCGAAGGTATTTAGTTGACCGACCCAAATTTCTCGTGAAAGACCCCAACCATAGGTACGAGACTCGATAGAAGCATCGATGGTGGGATGCGAAACAAGACTCGAAACAGGGAGAGCAGATGCTTCTCGACCCTTGCTAACATGCCTAGATGTTTTGGTGGGGGCAGAAGACGGAGTTAGAACCATCAGGGTGTTTGAATTATTGCAAGGCTATTCCGACAAGAAAGGAATTCCGATTACATAAGAACAAGGTTTTCTCCCACTATCCCGTTTGCACAGTTATTCAACACATGATTCAAGTTAGGGCATATCGATTAGTTCTCTAGCCTAAGGATAATAGCACTCAACACGGAAGCAATCAATGGGATAATATGATCAACTTCAAGGAGGATCGCCCTCAGGCCCAATTTATAAAGCACAAATATGATCTATGCTACCCTTCGAGGGGCAGCTGACCGGAGGGGAAAAAACCTCACAGCCTCCTAACTCAATACTCCAACCTATGTGGTGTTCCTTGGAGTCTTCTAGGCCAATCTGTAAATAAAAGCTAGTATTTTTCCTACTGTTCTCCGAGTTCTACATCCATATGGGATGTCTATCACCTTTGTCTACCCCCGAGATTGTTTCCCTTTATTTATTTATGTTTAATTCCAATTAAATTTATTTTTCCCTTTATAAAACAAAACTCAAAACCCTTTCCAAACATTGGGCGATTTTCAAAACCTCTTCAACCTATTGTACTCGGATTGCAAAACCTGGCTCTGATACCACATTCATAACGGCCCGGGATTATGATTCCCGAGTTACGTTTCGAGGGATGAAATCCCTCGTTGGAGTCTTGCGCCCCGAGTACAGGTTGAAGGTTTGAAACCGAAGATTTGTAGTTTAAAGTGGGATTTCGCACCCAAATCGAGAAGGTCCATTGGAGACCCTGAGGTAAACCCTTGTACTTGTCCTAAGTCTACATCGCGGAAAACCCTTTTACATAACAAAGGACATAAGTTCTAAAAAAATAGAATCAGTGCCACGGCAGTGCCGGGTCAAAACAAAGTGTAAGTAGGAAGAAATCCCAAATGCGTGAATCCGGTGAAGTCGGGTTTTAAACACTCTTTCTCCGCCATATGAATGGATCCCGTCATAACAACATCAAAATCAAGCGGTGTATCGGATACCTGAAACTATACCACCAAATTAGGCCAAGAGTCCGCCCGCGGATCCTCTGACTGCGCTGAGGACATATAATACGCCTATACCTAGAATAAAGGATGCTCTAATGCAGTGCTCGAATTTAACTCACACAAGCATGCTGACAGTTTATATATATATATATATATATATATATATATATATATATATATATATATATATATATATATATATATATATATATATATATATATATATATATATATACAGAAAACGACTAAATGGATCCACATATAATGCCAAAGGGCATGTCCCAAATCTCCTACTACATCATACATGCCCGTACCACAACCGAGGTAGGACGCACGGTCATGCCGAACTAGGTATAATCAATCATTCATGCCCATACCACAGCCGAGGTAGGACGCTCAGTCTTGCCGCACCATAAATATATAAATCAATCAGACTCTAACAGGAAAACAAGATGATGCTGGGTTGTTTTATGACCCTAGCAAAGACTCTACGACTCACAGATAACGACCGTTCTTTATTCAAACGCATACAGAATAAGAATGCTTATTCTTAAGTGCAAGTCCTAAGCATGATACTATATGGCATGCTTTTATGCATATGCAACTCCTACATACTATATGACACATCAGACAGGAGGTACTGGTTACTGAGTAAGCCCCGGAGGTACTTACCTGGCTAGAAGATCAGCAAAAGAAGGATCCAGCACACAATAGTCACGATCACAGAGTATCACCTAAGTACATAACGATAATACACTGAGTATACATCTCTAGCCACTCTGAACACATATATATCACACATTCATACAAGCAGATAATTAACAAGCTCGCATCCACCATACTTTCAGTGCATCATGATCGATCATCTCTTATCTCATACTATTCGTCGTAACTTGTCAAATCATCAGCTTAAAATAACCTCCCTATCATACATAGCAAAATTCGCATATTACTATTTCATACTCATACTTTCCATAAGGATATATATAACATTACCATCGATCATAAGTATCGATCATTTAATTTCTTCTAAAAACACCACAATATCATGCTATTAGCCATACATATCATGTAGTTAGTCAAACAATCATATTATCATGCTAGTTAGTCAACGAATAAGTCTTATTCCCAAGTTAGTTTCAAAACCGTTTTAAATCCCAATTAAATAGTTAAGTATTCCGACCCTTGAAAATACTCGCTAAAATTCCTTTTTAAATTTATTATGTTCGATATAATATTTTATACTACCATTTAATAAAACATCCTTAGAGAGTATTTGTAAATCCTTTATGAAATAATTCCAACCCATTTGTATTCGATAAAACCAACCCTTTATAAATCTCCCGAAATAATATTTTATCTGTTAAATCCTCAAATAATATTATAATATATTTTAATTACCGTTAATTAGTTAAATAATAAACGGATAACCCGAACCGAACCCGTAATAATAAACTCCTAACCGGTTCAATTTTCACACACACACAACTCCCGCCGAACGGGGTTCCATCCTAAAACCAATTGGCAATAGGAGGAGTAACACACTAGCTTATATAATATGACTTCTTTGTTTATATAATCAATATGGGACTTTTTGTCTCTTCACATGCTAAACACGTCCTCTTCCTCATTCCATCCTCGTCTTCCCAGCTCGCTCTTCTCCGCTCGCACACGACGCTCGTTCGCCCACTCGCTCGCCTCGCCTCGCGCTCGCTCACGCCTCTCCCGAGCTCGCTGGCGCTCTCGATCTCACGGGAGCCCTCGACCTTGCCCCAACCTCCCACACTCAGCTCTCACTCTCTCTTCCCAACCAATAAGAAAGAACAAATGAACGGTATAAGGAAGGGAAGGAATGAAGCTCACCGACGTGATTTCGCGACTTTTGAGCTCTCGATCAGAATTCTGGGCTTCGTCAGTGGCTCGCAATGGCTCGTCGAACCTGCGCCGGACAAGGGTGAGTGTGATGGAGGAGCTCGAGGGTGATTTGGATCGGAAATGAAGGAGAACGGCTTACCGGAAGTTTGTTCGCGCTCGAACGGGGCGATGGAGTTCCGGTGGCTTGCGGCGGCGCTAGGAGCTTCTGGGCTGCTCCGGTAGCTGACGGTGGCTCCGATGGGTGCGTGGATCCTTCCGCTGGCTGCTCCAAGTGGGTGGAAGGAAGAAGGAGGAGAAGACGGCGGTGTGTGTGGTGGTTGAAGTTGCGGCGACGATGATGGAGCGATGGTTATGGTGAAACGGTGATGGAGTCAAGCAGAAGAGTTGGGAGGAGATCAAGAATTTGAAGAAGGGAGAGGTGTGAAGTGATGGGGGAGATGGCGTACAGAAGAAGTGAACGGAGTAGCTAGCTCCGGGTTGCAGAGGGTAGGGGAGGGGCTGATTTGACGGGAACCGGTGGGGGATTGGACCGGTAATAAATGCGGCATCAGTCAAATCACATACCCGGTAAAATAATTCTGAATACGTGAATTTCGAAACCCAAAATTAGTTTTCGAATATTAGTTCCCCGAATCCCTCTTTCTCAGTCAATTAGATTTTTAAAATCGAAAAGGATATCGCCATCCGATAATTATTTTAAATTCATGAGGTAATAGGACATAATCGTTCATCAAAATTTTAAATTCGGGTTGGAATCCGTTATACGAGCTTTTAATTTGATTTAAATTCATTTTAGTTCTCTTTTTCAGAACAAGTAGGATTTTGAAAATCCGCGCCTTTACATTAACCTCATACCTACAACATCATGGCATCCACCACCGCATCTTCTGCCCCCATACCCCATCTCAGAATTGCGCTGTTGAGCGTCGTTATGGCATAGTCTAAGAAAAAGGCATCTCCCTCCTCACCCATGCTGGTCTACCCTTTGTATATTGGGAACAAGCCTTTCACACTGCCTTATACTTGTCCAATCACACTATCACCCCTCTCCTAAACAACACCTCTCTGTTTCAAAGGCTATACAAAAAGTCTCTGGATTATATACTTCAAAAGACCTTTGGGTGCCTTTGTTATCCTTACCTCAAACCCTATAAATCCACCAAATTGGCCTATCGATCCCAACCTTGCGTGTTCCATGGGTACCTAAACACAATGGATATGTTTGTTTGCATATATCAACTGGGAGAGTATATATCTCTTCTCATGTAGTCTTCAATGAGGACAAGTTTCCCTACAAACACCTTGCCATTCCTCCTGTTCATCGCCCTTCATCACCTCCTACTGCTCCCTCTACATCCTCTCGATTTCTTCGGCCCACCGCAGACCCTGCATCCCCTAGTCCAGCTTCATCCCCACCATCATCCTCCATCACCGCCACCTTCTCAACCGATCCTTCTTCACCCTCACCGTCTCCCCCGCCCTCCGACCCCAATCCCACAGCCTTTGCCACGACCGTTGCATCCCCGTCATCTTCCTCTACATCCTCTCCCCCTCACTGTCCCCAGTTTTTCTTCCTCCGGCTATTCAGAGGGTGAGTTGCCCCCTGCTCCTCCGTGCCTGAGCATCTTTAGGTGCGTTTCTTACGGCCAGCAGACGACTCCCTCCATCCCATGGCTGCTAGGGCTCGAACGGGTGATCTCAAACCGCGTACCTTCCCTAGCACGCGTCACCCCACTCTTGTTTGCTTCTTCACTGAGAAAAAGATTTCTACCTTTGTTGCGGTTGCAAAAAATGAGCATTTGCAAGCTGCAATGCAATATGAAATTGATGCTCTTCAGGCTAATCAGATTTGGTCTCTTGTTCTATGTTCTCCTAGTGCTAATGTTGTTGGCAATAAATGGGTGTTTCGCATTAAACGGAAGTCTGGCAGCATCATTGAACGATACAAAGCCCAATTGGTTGCAAAAGGCTTCCATCAAGAAGAAGGTGTGGACTATTTTGACACTTTCAGCCTTTATTTCTCAGTTCATCGCCTCTTTACATCAAAGGTTTGCTCATAAGGAGATTGGTGGCATGTCATTCTTCCTTGGAGTTGAGATCATCTACTGGTCAATCATATTTCCGCCAGTCATCAGGTCGTCGACATCTTTACAAAAGCACTCACAAGCATGAACTTCACGACGATTCGTCCCAAGCTTCCTGTCATTCTGCATCCTTCAGCTTGCGGGGCGTTTTAGATAAAACCTAATCTATGTTTGATAAAATCAAATCTACTTAGATAGATAGATAGATAAATAGATAGTTAGGATAAAGATTTATCTTGAGATTAATCCATCTTAGTCCAAGATAAGATTTAAAGTGTATTAAATATTGTAATCATATCAAGGGAGAAAATATAAATCAGGTTATACAATGTTACAAACCTAGCTCCATCCTCTACGCCTTGAAATGTGTCTTGAGGTCGAATTAAATGGTATTTTCAGGGGTAATGTTAGGAGGAAGTCGAGTCTAATAAATATGAAATATAAATCAAACCGAATCCTAGTCCGCGCAAATAAAATACAAGACTTCCTCCCGTTGTAGTGGTAGGAAATCAGGTTCGATCCACGAGGAAGCGTGTCAACGGATCCAAAGCATCCAAATCCAGGTTCTGAATTGATTCAGGAGACCACTCGATATCGAATGGTTCAGCCGATGTAGAGTCAAGTCTGTCGATTTCAAGTAAAGTACCTGCAAAGACAAAAATAGTAGTCAACGTTGCGTGGATGAGTCGATGTCGAGTGGTGAGCAGCAGACGTGAACTGGATTAGAATACTGTCAGTCAATCCAAGTGACTCGATGTCAACTGTAACCAGTCGATGTCAAGTGAAATAACATTAATCTGTGTGCGCCGGAAAAGATGGCCGAATAATAAAAGTATGGAGAAGAAAGATGATCATAAATAACAAGGGTGTTGAGTTTTTCGAGGACCCAAAGAACGACAGTAATTCGAATGTAAACAATATAAAACCAATCTTCCAAAGCTAGTGTTTACCACAACGACAACCGTGCAAGTGAAATCATAAATCACAAAAGACAAGAAATTTATCGATAAGGGACAAAGCTTTCACCAAATCCGGCAAATAGGAATATAAAACTTTCGATAAAAAAACCCTAATTGCGTCTATCCTTTTCATAAATAGAGTTTATAAACTTCCGAATAGAAACCCTAATCACTACCCAAGTTTCACAACATGAGTTCCTTAACCTTTCAACTAAAGATGAAGCACAAGATAGAGCGAGATAAAGTACCTTTCTTTCGCTACTTATCAGTCCACCGGCATGGCTATCATCGGGCTCACCGGCATGGTAACCGAAGACATGATTGATTGAAATAAAATTTGCATAACACTACAAAAAAAATTAAATTAGCTTCGGCAAAAAGTCGTGGCAAAAGGCCCTTCTGTGGTGGCAAAAGGCATGTAGCTTCGGCTCTACGACGGCTAATAGAGGCGTGGAGAATTCGGCCGTGGCAAAATTTGGTAGCATCAGCTAATAGCCGTGGCAAGAAACTTAGCCACGCGATTAAGCGACGGCAAGCTACCGTTGCTAATTTTTTATGAATCATAAAAAATCCCTTCTTTTTAGCCCGGATTATACCAGACCCGGGCTAAAAAGTCTTATATTTTTTTTAAAAAAAAAAAAAATATATATATATATATATATATATATATATATATATATATATATATATATATATATAATACACAGATATCCATCTATGTATTATATATTCCTTCGTCCCGAGCTACTCCACAAATACATAAGATATGCTCCATAAATGTCTTAAAAATACTGTTCAATTGAAATTCAAAATCTGTTTATCTGTCACAAACTAAAACTAAAAAGAAAGCAACCTTCAAAGAAATGAAAAAAATTGCTTCCATGAACAAGTAGAGAATATCAAAACTACCTAATAGAAGGATCAAAGAGTCTAAGTCTAGGATTTCCAATTATTATAAATAGAGTGGAGGTGAAACTAATTAAGGGGGGCATCTACATTGTACCTAGTTCAACTTGTGATGGCTTTTCTGCCTCTTTCTTCCTCTCCTTTGGTATTGAACCACGGTACCAGCAGTACATGCCAAGCTGCAGAAAACCCAGAAATCCTCCCACACTATTGCCAATCGATGAGGGTGATGGAGATCTGAGATCCAAGGGGAGAGGGAGGGGCGTTTGAAATTTAGGTTAGATTTTGGATCGAGTGGCTGCTTCTCTTTTACTCCGTATTTATCTAGGACATAAAATACTCCCTTTGGCCACGGCAACACAAAAAACAACGCCCTTTGGCCACAGAAATGTGAGCGACCCTATACATAGTCGTTGCTATGGCGTGGCAAAAGGGTATCAATTGCCACGGCAAACCCCTTCCGAAGCTAGTTAGCATGGCAAATTTAATTTTTTTTTGTAGTGTAAATTAACTTCAAACTCTTTACAATACCGGCATGCCAACTCTCGCAAGAACGCCAAAACCCTAAAAACTCTAAATACTTAGGTGCTCTACTAGATGTGTTTCTCTGACTGAGATTGAATGAATGAAAACCAGTCCCTAGGGCTTTATTTATAGCCTTCCATCCATGCTAGCAAAGGATAAAGCAATTCTATCTAAGCTAGAAGATAAAACTTAATAAAAGGAAAGATATAAATCTAAATTGGTAAACTAAATATCTCCTTAGGGTAAAATAATGTTCAACCCATAAGGATAGAAACTAGATAGATGATAGAAAACTCTAGTCTTCATGCTTAAGTCTTCTCCTCTCGGATTCAGATTGATCCAAACACATTTCGACCCAATCTGCATCTTCAGTCGATGTCAAGTAGGTCCTCTCGACGTCGAGTCACTCACTCGATATCGAATCTTCTCAGTAGATATCGAGTGTCTTGAGTTCAGCTCCAAGTGTTGTGATCTGTTCACCCGATGTCGAGTCCTTGCATCCAGTAGATGTCAAGTCCTCTAGTAGACATCGAGTGACTTCAGTGCATATCGAGTGGAATTTTGCACTTCTTGGTTTTCCTCCGAAATTGCTCCAAATTCTGCAATATTAAACCAAAACTTGTGTAGACCTCTATTTCTTGCAAATAAATATAAACTACACAAATTCACTATATTCCCAACCCAGAATATATAAAATAATAGAATAAGGAGCGAAAATAGGTATAAAAACATGATATAAAACATGGACATTAGGTAATATGTTTGTGAGGCTAATGTTGAGCCTATGTTCAAGGTTAGTTTTAAGAGTATAAAAGCATTTTTTTTTAGTAGGGGAGCTCGGCTCATTTACAATCGAGCCGAGCTCGTTTGCTTGTATATCAGCCCTACTTCTAAGAGCTTGAGGGTTAATGTTTGCTGTCAATTTATGGGGATGGGCAAGAAGATCCAAATTTGGGTTTCTTTCATAACGAAATTAAACTTGCGAGCCTTGGATGCATTCAAAGGGCAGTCGAAAAGAATTTATGGTGTAAAATAAAAAAGAAATATGGTGTAGAATAAAAAATAATTTATATGCAATTTAATTGAAATTATTTTATTAATATTTGTTTTTTTTTGTCAATGACTTTGTTATTTTCAACCTTTTCCGCGGCATGATTTTCTTCTTATTTTTTTTTCCATAACAAACCAACGAATATTTTTAAAACAATTTTTCAGAACTTTTAAGAAACCAAATATGTTTGTCCTTAATTTTTAAAGATTTTAATTAGGGTGATTTTGGTACATACACCTTTTTGAATGTTTAATTGGGTACTTAGACCTCAAACTAATCCACCCTTATACTTATAATTTTAGAAGCAATGTCTTTACAAAAAATTGAGCCACGTGTCCAAATAAGAGCCAAAATTTTGGTAATCAGTTTTTTCTTGAAAATTAAAATACACCCCTACGTTCAGCGTTCTCCCCCATATCTGGCTCTTTCTTTGGTGTGCGCCAAAGAGAACCGCTTCTCTATCAGGCAAGAAGAGGAAGGCTATGCAATAGAGAAGCAAGTTTTTTGGTGTGCGTCAAAGAGAACCGCTTCTCTATTAGGCAAGAAGAGGAAGACCATGCAATAGAGAAGCAAGACAATGTCGACGGGGTAGTCTCTCGCTAAAGATCGATGATGGTGTGGAGAACAAGGGTAGATGAACATCAATCGGCGACTGGTGAATAGATGACGGCGTTGAGGATGTTGTTGTCGAAGGCTGTGGTACCCCACTCCGACACCTTCCTATAAATAGGTGCTATGCACATTGAAGAAACCAACTTTAGTGACTCTCTAATGGTTTCGTGCTTTGTCGATGTCAATTTGAGCAATTAACTAGGGTAAGACGATGATCTCGAGATGTCGAATTATGTATGTTTCTTGAATTTGATATAGGGATGGTTCGATTTGAGATTTAGGATCTCGATTTGGGATTTGTTTTGTTTTGAACATGATGATTTTTTCAATTGGATTTGAAATTGAGGGATGAAAATCCCTAATTTCTCAATTGGAAGCCCTAATTTGTTTATGTCTTATATAAATTGCAGGTCCCTAAAGCCTTTTTAATTCTTTCGGTGGAGATGAACAAGGGTAATTGTCGAGGCTAAGACTCTAGACGATGCCCAAATAAGGTAAGTGTATGTCAAACAAATATGCCCGCAAGGTGTTTGTAGAAATGTCAAATAAGAAATTTCTGTTGTTTGAGTCCTTTATGGGCACTGTTCTAAAAAACCCTTCAAGATCTGCCTAGACCCCTGCCTAAACCCTTAACCTCGCGCCACCGCCAAGGCCACCATGGTCGTCGAAACCCGCCTAGACCTCAAAGACTTGCCATAAAATCCGCCTAGACCCCGCCTACACCCCGTCTAGACCCTTAACCGTACCCTACCGCCAAGCACCCGCCAAGCGTTTTTTAGAACATTGTTTATGGGCTGATTAAACTTTCTACTATCCTTTAATCTTATAGCCAGATTCGTCAATCATAGCTAGAGTTAAATTTTCGTGTTTGATTGGGTTAAAAAATAGGTTATTTTGGATGGCCAAATGCCCAGTTGGACCATCAATAAAGTTCATGGTCAATCCAGGTAATATTTTATCTAAATTTTAATTGCCTGGCAGGAGTATTGGATGTTTATGGACCTAGGTGTGGATATATGAGACTTTTCGATGATTGAACTGGATTCTCATGGCTAAGTAATTTTTTGATTTTTTTCAATCCACTCAATTGAAGAACTCGAGCTTACAGGAAATCATTTGAAAGGTCTTGAAAGAAATTATTCTTTAGGTATACCTATCGACAATCTCATACTAGGTCGTATTTGTATTAGATTGCATGTTACAACCGTAGATCTCATGTTGTGTTCTAGAGGATTTTTTCCCTGCTCAAATACAAATAGCAAGCTTCAGTTGTAATTGACCTGACCGTAGATTTTATTATCAAATATATATATTTTTATAAAAATTAATCTAACCAACTAGACTTGGACCATATGATTTGTAACAATCTGATGTTGAATATCCTATTTCTTGTAGGCCTTTATTTATAAGTACTACAAAACAGTAATGTCTGAAGTGGTTCTCTAACAGGCTTTCGTGACAGTCCTGTAACCACATTTCTAAACAATCAATCAAGGTTAGTGTTCACATTCATGTTTCTCTTAGCTAATATTTAATGTATGTTAACTTATTTCTTCATATTTCATACTTTGTCATCATATATCTTTGAAGAGCTTGTGATCTGAAAAGGATAACAACTTGCTAATGATTTTGATTGCTGAGAAACAAACTATTTGAGCACCGTTTGTTATCTTTAAGCCTGAGGGTATGAAGTTGTATAATAGGATTGTTTGTTATCTTTGAGCCTGAGGGTATGAAGTTGTTTTCAAAATCAGTTGCACAAGTTCGGGGTGATCATCTGCAAGAGGTAAATGCTTCCTTTATTGAAATGGTTATATGCCGCCTAAAAACGTTCCCCTTCAATTTACGAATATGCCTTTAGAGAGGAGAGTCTTCGACAATCCCGGAGGAACTTAGGGCTATATTGGGGAAGAGACTTATCTTTGTTGTGGAAATAACCAATTATAATGTGAAGCATTTGGGAAGTTCATCTTTTGCTGTCAAGGAAATGAATAGCGATGATAAAAAAAAAAATTGATGCATATCTTTCAAAGGATCAAGTGTCTGAGGTAACATATGTTTACAATCAAATAAAGTATGTTTTTACTTGTGATATAGTGGTCCTTAAATCTTAAAAAATTTGTATAATAGGATCCTCTTGAGATCATTAGTGATGGAGAGAAGTCATATGAATATGAGGGATTTGCAACAAAGAAGATGAAGGTGGAGGCGGAGCCATAGATGTAGTTGAATTTGTGAAAATTTGGTCATTTACCATTTGAAGAACATTTGGTTGTTTTTTTCTTATGTTTTATTTCGGGGCTTGAAGTTTGGGTTGTTGAACATTTGGTTGTTTTTTTTTTCCCGTTTTGTGTTGTTGCTTGAATTGTGGTTTGTTTGAACATTTACAATTTCCTAACGGTCTTAATGTTATTTAATTGCCTTTTGGGGATTATATAATTTTATTTGAATGGTATTTAACTGTCTATTTGATGTTGCATTTCGTATGGGTGCAATGACGTTATAGGCATGGTGTGAAGTACATTATGGCCATGAAAATCAGCTTTCAATATCGAAAAAAAATAAGTTAATTATATAAACATTTGAAAAGAAATACTCAAATGGAGGTTACCTTTGGAATATATGGACTCCATGGTAAGACGCAACACCTTAAAACCATCCCAAAAATTAATCTATAGTTTTACTCCAGCTCGCTTCACGACAAAGGTGTGAAATATTTCATGGCCATGAAAATCAGTTTTCCATATCGAATACAATTCGAATATAACAACCAAAAAATTTATGATGGTGAGGTTCAGTGGCGGCCCCATGTGTACTTGGGGTGGCTTTAGCCCCACTCGGGTTTGGGAGTAGACAAATACTCCGTATATATGTATGTGTAGGGGGGCTTATGTACTAAGTACAAATATATTGTAAAGAATGTAAAAGGCGTCAGAAGTTCCACAGAGCTCATGTGGTGGGTTAAATTAGTACTTGTGGGATTAGTGGGTGGTTTCAAATAATTTTCCATCCATGTTGAATTAGTTTGTTTGAGTTATTATAGTAGTGGCGGCATGGTCGGTTAAAATATCATTGGGATATATTATTAATGGATATATAGAAACCCTCCATCTTCTAACCCTCATCTGTTTTCAACTCCCATCTTCTCCTTCTATCTAGCTTCTTTCTTCTAAACCTCATATGTTTTCCCTCCTTTTTGTCTTTCGTATCTTTCATTCCCTTCTTCTTTATCTCTTTCGTGCCAAGTTTGTTGTTTAACTTAAAAATGCTTTCCCGTTCTTTTTTTTTATGGGTATCACTTTTATTATGGAAATTTTGTTATTGAAGCATTTGCTTCTTACACACGAACTTGGGAGTCAAGTTACCTTTCTATTTCTCATTATAATTTCCTTGATATTGATGGATTTGCATTGGTTTATCCTTATACATTTCCCTGGGATGGGAATGTAGTAAGTAGGCAAGTGATTGGAGCTATGTTAAATGTGTGCAATGTTTCCGATTGTCTTCAAATTCTGTATGCAATTGATCACATTAATGATTACATACATGAGTGCATTGTTACATTAGAGTTTGATATCCAACGCGACATAGTGACAAATATTACAATAGTCATTGACACATATTTTGCATTCAGTTGACCATTCGAGTCATCCGGTTGACACCTTGCCTCATGTGGATGCTTTTATTCATATCGGCATTGACAACTTGCCCGATGTTGGTGCTTTCTATGAGATTGACATTGAGAAAAAAACTATTTTCCTCCCGATTGGTATGACTATGCATTAGTTCTTTTATATTTATGCTTTTTTACTTCGGTTTATATGATCCATTTACACTTACTTTTTTCCATTAATGAAATAATGTAGGGAATTAGTTATGGATTATGTTCCTTTACCACAACCTGCGTCCATCGAAGCTGTTAATTCGCTCGACGTGGGACTGTTTTCGAAAGCAGTCGGTCATTCATGCACTATATGTCTCGAAGAGGTTAATCCCACAACTGTGCTGACCCGAATGCCATGTGGCCACCTATTCCATGACATATGCATCTGTGATTGGCTCCAGGGTCAACACTCTTGCCCTATATTTCGGTATAAGTATGTTGCCGATGGCTACCAACAATGCGCCTTGAGTTGTTGCACAATTGACATGTTTTAGAAACTTGCTTCATGTTGTAAATACACTTGAATGTTTATTATATTATAAAATTTGTTCATATCTGATCGTTTCATATGAGTGCAATGACGTTATAGGCATGGTGTGAAGTACATTATGGCCATGAAAATCAGTTTTCGATATTGAGTAAAAAAAGAACTTCATTATATAACCATCTGAAAAGAAATACTCAAATGGAGGTTACCTTTCGAATATATGGACTCCATGGTCGCTTCACAACAAGGGTCTGAAATATTTAATGGCCATAAAAGGCAGTTTTCCATATCGAATACAATTCGAATATAACAACCAAAACATTTTATGGTGGTGAGGTTTAGTGGCGGTCCCAGGTGGACTTGGGGTGGCTTTAGCCCCACTTGGGTTTGGGAGTAAACAAATACTTTGTATATATGTATGTATAGGGCTTATGTACTAAATACAAATATAATGTAAGGAATTTAAATTAGCATCAGAAATTCCTCATAGCTCATTTGGTAACTGAAAAGGTTGGACATCCGTTGGAAGCAAATGAAACCGAGTTCGAATCTCCATCGGTGCCTCATTTATAACAACTTGCTTTGTCTTTTATTTTTTGTTATATTTTACCTTTTGTTTTTTTTATTTAAAAACAACTTGCATTGTAATTGCCTCTTTTTTCACGGTCGGACAGAGAGACGAAACGCGGTAGAGAGAGAGAGAGAGAGAGAGAGAGAGAGAGAGAGAGAGAGAGAGAGAGAGAGAGAGAGCGATTCCCGAGCTGCCGAGACCGCTACAAGGTTCCCCTCCGGCCGACCCACCCATCACTCCACTCCCGTCTCCCGCGCGCCCCTCTAGCCGACCTACCCAGCACTCCACTCCTATCTCCCACACAGGTGCGCCGCCCTCCATCCAGGAATCGGCCCGCACTCCACTCCCGTCTCTCCCATAGGCTGCACAACTACCTACTCGAACAAGTTCTTTTTCGATCTACTGCTTCAAGGTTAGTAGTTTTGTTCTTCTACTTGTTCATTTGATTGTTGTTAAGTTAAATTGGTTGAGATTAGAATGAATTTAGATTAGACTTAGTGGATTTGAGAATCAATTTGTGGAGATTTCGATTAGGGTTTGTGATAAAGAAATTTGTGAATTTGTGCTTTGGCATTGAAATTGTTGTTTATGATTTGGAGAAACATATTTGTGTATTTTTGGTTTGTCAATCTAGAGTGAAAAGATTCTACTTCAATCTCTGAAAATACAAGGAAGATCACTCTGCGAAAATCTAAAGACGTTAGATAATTTTCCCAAGTTCCTCGGACATCATTGTTTAAGATTCTAAGCTGTATCTAGGGCTAGGAGAGATTCCACTAATGGAAAATGATGGCCTAAATTATTATGAATACAGGAATAAGCCAAATGTTCTGTTGCAAAATCTGAACTGATAGTTATGATTAGAAAACATCATGTCGTTGTTCTTCAGCAAATTTCTCTCAAGAAAGCATCAGTGACTCAAGATAATATTGAAAACTTTCCAAATTAAACCCATATGCTCTGGAGTGGACTAAGTTGTATCTTTTTGTTTGAAAATCAGGACTAAAAGTTATGATAAGAAAACATTATGTTACTTTCCTCCACAAATTTATATCTAGGAAGCATCAGTGACCCAAGTTCATGTTGAAAACTTTCCAAATTATAGTCCAAAGAGTAGAATTTTTCCTTTCTTTTTTCTGTTGTAAATTCTTCAAAAGTATTTGATAGATTTGGTGAATTTATTTTTCATGCGGTGGGTTCTCTTTCATTTTAGTTTTGAATTTTAATATGATTTTCGGTTGCTTTTATATCCCACTTTTTGTTTCTCAATTGTAAAGACGCACTGTACAATCGAGATAATAATCTTACCACTTTGGAGAAAAATTTGGAGGAATTATGGTTGAGCAAAACATGTATAGGAGATGAAATTTGTTTAGGTGTTTGAGCATGTTTTTGTACAATGACATGTTTTAACCTTTGGTGTATTCGATGTTTTATAATCTTATACTTGAGTTGAATGGTAATTGTAGATATGGCTAGAACTAGAGCATCCAAGACTAGAGGGGCACCTAAGCCAAAGAGACAAAAGGCATCAGCACCAGCGTTTGCGATGCGAACTCTGCGGCGGAAGGCTTTTGGGGGAAATTCCGGTCCCTCTTCTAGAACCAACAAGCCAACGAATCCTGCTGCTGGAGAGTCTGGCCTATATGGTACTGTGTTCAAACATGGGGGCCAGCAAAAAGCTCGATACGATGATCTAAAGACCAAGTAAGTGGTTCCAACAAGGTATATGGATGAGCATCTGTTACTTGCCTTAGGATTGTTGAAGGATGTTAGGTTCATGGTTGATAGAGTGGGTATGCAGAAATTTATCAAAATGAAATCACCGACATACGAGGAGTTAACCTTAGAATTTCTTAGTTCGCTCGAGGTTGAGGTTATTCAGGGTCGGGCCTGTGAAAAGGGCTTAATCAAGTTTCGGTTGTTTAACACTAAGCACTCCATATGGATTTAGCTGAGTTCAACTCGAAATTTGGATTTCCTAATGAGGGAGCAAGGACTGTTAACTCCAATGGTAGGTTTTGGCCAACTTATTTCTGAAAGAATGTGACGGGGGAGAGTTTTGAGTTGAAAACGACTGCACGTGCCTCCTATTTGAGCAATCCTTGCTTCAAATATGTGCATAGGCTTTTGGCCAACACCATGTTTATAACTTAACATATATACTATTGGTGAGGTTACGAGCTAACTTGAAAGGCCTAAAAGGGAGACATTTGATGTTTGATAAGTGTGTGTAAATGTATTCTCAATTGGCTATGTGCATGCAAGGTTCATTGCTATTCTCTTTTGACTATATATGCACAACAAGGGCATTTTATTTTTCTAAGTACGTAACACGTAATATTTTTTAAAAATAATTAAAATTGCTTACTCAAACCTCGGCTTCAGAGTGTTTGGTCGATGGCTATGGTCTTATTTTTATAGTCCTGTAAATGAGGTAAAGTGTAAAGTGGAAACTAAGGATATCAACCAATATAAAGATGATACACAACCCTTGAGTTATAAGTGTACAATGTGTCTTAGAATCTTAGGTCATAAATGAAGAACAATTAACCAATTTAAGAGATGTAACTTCGTTCTTATTTAAATGTAATGGATAGCATGACAACAATTCAAATGAAATGAAATATATTCGTGGTATGAGGGAAAACTGAAATGGTAAATTTCAATAAAAAATACTCACACGTACAAGGTACGAGAAAAGTACTAGTTTAATTAGTTTTGGTAGACCTCATCCAAATAATGGTCAATGGTCAACCGACCGGTCAACGTTGACCGTTGATCGGTCAATGTTGACCAACCCTTTTTATTTTTTTTAGTGATGCCATTTTTTGTGATGTCATATTTTACCGTTTTGATGCCAAAATTTTATTATATTTCATTTTCACTTGAGAAATGTTGGTGAAATATCACATTTTGCTAATTTAATTAGGTAATTAGCAGCACTCAACCTTTTATTGGTCGTACTAGCATCACTTCAATATTTTTTAAACGAGTAGCATCCTTCCACATACCCCCTCGTTCTTCTTCCTCATATACCCACTTCTTCTTCAAACTTCCTTCCTATGGCTTCTCACTCCCTCTCTCTCAACCGGGACTAACCACGACGAACCAGCGCTGGAGGTTATGATTATGGAAGCAAGCACTCCTATCCCTATGGACCTCACGTCCCTCGCGCGGTTGCCAACCCAAGGCTGAATCGCCGCTTTTGCGCCCAGATCCGAAAGAGTCACAGATCCTTCATTCTCTCATGGTTCTCCTAGCCGCCCGTCGTTCATCCTTCATCTTTCTTGCGATTTCATTTTGACTCAGCGATTCCAAGTACACTCTTCTTCTTCTCTACTCCTGGATCTGAGATTGCGGGTTAGGGTTTCAGGTTAGGGCTGAATTTGAGTGAATTTGCTTGATCTGAGATTGTGGGATGATGGGCGAGAGAAAGAGGAAGGGTGAGGATTTGGAGGACGGTGAGGGTGGTAATGGCGGCGGCGACATGAGCGGGGATGGGCGACACATTGATTGCAAGACCAAACCAACCCCAGTGATCTGGGCTTTTATTCTTCACCTTTGTTCGTCTTGAGGTTCGTTGCTTCACCCTTATACAATTTTTAGTGTATCAATCTAAGTATTTCTTGCACTGATTTGCAAAGATTGTATCTTTTGATGGACTCTATCTTTGTGGTGCTCTTGATCACCGTTTTTTTGGTCCTTCAATTTCTTGTTCCTGGGTTTGTAGTCTGTTCTTTCTTCTCTGATGACTCTGCATTCGGTCCATTTTGCTTTCAGGTAATCCACAATTTTTTTTTGTTAAAATTTTGCTTGGGGCTAATCCAATTTTGAAAACTTCCAATTTGATGGGCAGGGAGTAACTGAGTAAGATTGAATTTTTGTATCATAGATTAAATATTGAATTGATATGTTGACATTTGGTTCTTGTTGTTTTTCATTTTTGAACAATCAATGGGGCTTCTGCAGGTTATCTATCTAAACTCTGAACCACATAATGTTGATTCAATGATTCCAACCATTGTTGTTTCGCTTCGGTTTTATTTGCTGTCGGTTTTAAGGAATGTAATGTTGATGTGGATGATGATATAGAAAGTAGGCTTTTGAAATTGGATGGATCAAGTTGCGAAGTTAGCGAGGAACCAACTAGTATTGTGCTGAAATATGGAAATCATGCCTTTGAAAATGTGCAAGTAGTGATAGATAAGAATCCGGAAATCGAATGTAGATATGTTTGGGCTGCTGCAGAGAAGGCTTTTCTGAAAGAGAAGTGTTCAAAGCCTTATTTGAATAAGCACCCCAAGCCACCACGGCCTCCCAAGGGTCCGATGTTGAATGCTTCTGACATAGAGCTGGTGAGGGAGATTTCGTAGCTTGCTGCATTGAAACGAGCAAGGATTGAGACGATGAGAGCCTTGAAGAAGATGAAATGGGCTGCTCCAGTGGCATTTTTGGGAGCCTTTACCAGAGCACACGAGCTGTAAATGAAGAAGGGAGCCCTTCTTAGCACAGTGAGATAAAGTGGGATGTTGTTTATCAACATGGACTCCTTGATGAATTTGCTTGATAAAGCTCTTTTTTATTTTTTTTTTGTTTTTGGATTCAAGAAATATTTGTTGCTATGAATGTTTAGATGAAAATTTATACTATTCAATTCCTTACGATTAGAGCACATGAATTTGTAGCTGAAAATGATTCCAGGAAACTGTAATCAAATTAGATGAAAATGATTTGGAAAAAGTCAGATGCTATAGAACTCTCTAATCCCTTCCATCTCTATCCTTATTTCTTCTCCTAAAATTTAGAGCATAATGTCTTATATCTTCCTTTGCTTTACTGTACTGGGTATAAGGGTTGAAAGGCACAGTGGGTAAAGCACTTCAATCCCCACCAAAACAAAGGCACAGAAATAGGGGAGGTTTCACTTTGTACAAGGTTTCTTTGATGACTCTTTCCATTAATTCCAATTTCCCCTTTCAATTTTTGTAGTGTTTTCTTACAAATAAATAGGTGCAGCTACAACAGTACAAAATATGTCACCACTTTTTTTAAAAAAAATGGCATCAAAAATATGACATCACGATAAAAAGATATAATAAAAAATTGACATAAAAAAAGTGTCATCAATAGACAACAGTACAAAAAATGGCATCAATGGTCAACGTGACATCAAAGTAAAAAAAATGTCATCAAGGTTTGTAAAAAGTGTAATTAGAAAAGTGCCATCAAAACGAAAATAAAATGTAATAAAAAAATGGCATCAAAACGGCATCACAAAATATGTCACTACTTTTTTTTTTTTTTTTTAAAAAATTCCGAATGAGTTGGTCAAAGTTGACCGGTCAATGGTCAAACAGTTGACCATTGACCATTACTACTCCATTTGGAAAGGGTGCTAGCTAACCTAATTAAATTAGTTTGGGTGCTAATCACCTAATAAAAGGTTCAAAATAGGCTAGTTAGCAAAAACATTGTTTTCACTTTGATGATACTTTTCTAATGAAATGATTGGATGATTGGATGACACTTTTTTAATGCCACTTTTTTGAAACCTTGATGACATTTTTTGTTTAGTGTGATGCCACTTTTTTATTTCAATTTTTGTGATGATATTTTTTTTACCGTGATGCCAAATTTTTTTAAAGTAGTATTTTGATGATATTTTTTTCTTTAATATGATGCCACTTTTTAAAGTAGTGTTTTGATGACATTGTTTTATTGTAATTATTCGATGCCATATTTTTTATCAAATCGTTTGATGCCACTTTTTTTAAATTTAATCAATTGTATATCGATATATTTCCATTGATTCTACTTTTATTCACCGATTACACATCTATGATGACACGTCATTGATGCAATCATTTTTTGTTACATTTTTATATAATTGATGACACAAGGGCATAAAATGTGATTAAACTTCATTGATGTCATCTTTTTAATGATGACTTTTATTTATTGATGATATTTGTGATGATACCTCATTGATCTCAATAATTTATGATGACATTGCTTGTTGATGACATTTTTATTTATACAATTGGTAACATATGAGCAAAAAATTTGATAACGTTTCATTGATGACACATTTGTGATGACATTTAAGAATTTAATCAACTGTATATATCGATATATTTTCATCGATTCTACTTTTATTCACCGATGACACATTTGTTATTACACTTCATTAATGCAATCACTTGTGGTAGCATGTTTATTACATTTTTTATTCATTGATGACATTTGTGATCACACTTCATTAATCGCAACTGTTTATGGTGACAATTTTATATAATTGATGACATATGAGCTTAAAACGGGGAATCAAAATATTGCCGCCTTATTGCACATATAAAAACACAAGGTTTTTGAAGCTACGACATTAATATTGGTTGTATATGTAAAAAAACATCTATTATAACATGTCACCAACTAAAAAAAATGCATCATTATCAGTAATATAATGTGGAATCAATGAAATGAATACAAGGTGACATAACCATCCAAGAATTATATACAACATTTCTAAAGATTCCAAGCACTCGGATTTCTCTCAGCCATCAAACCGATCATGGAAGATATAAGTAATAAATTATGTTTTCATTCCCATTTTCATTGGGGAAAAACACTTGTATCAACAAGCAATTTAGTAGCTAGGTACACCATAGGTTCTCGTTCCTTTCACATTCTAGAATTATTCCTCTACACCACATTACAAAGCACAAACCCGTCTAATAAAATTAAATCAGAACCTATAAACTAATTTACTCGAGTACCAAACTCGTACACTCAACATTCTTGAGGAGTGAACGGGCGTCAATAGGTTAAGCAATCAGTGTCAAGAAGCCATTAAGATGTCACGGGGACGAATCACAGGCTAGTTTGTCTATCATCACCAAGCATTTCGTAATGGCATCAGTAGCCTTTTGAGAAGTCCTCTCTTCTACCTTCTTCTTTTCCCTACACAAATAATCAACATAACTCGTTATCACAATATCTGGAATTGAGATTAGCCCAACACAAAACAACCTATTTGTTGAAATTAGGTAATATCATACATCTACTAATCATTAAGGAAACAAAGCATCAATGAAAACCCATCAAAGAACAATTGCAGCAGCAAGGGATCAAGGTCCTATTGGGGATTGGAGTATCATACAGGGTACGAGTCGAGCTAAAAAAAAAAAAGCAAATTCTATGCTTCTCTTGCTAGACAAGATCTAAGAACGATTATTTATAAGTTATCAAATGATTTTGTAATCTCTAATCCATTTCCTCTCCAAAACATAAACAATCAAACAATAGAAAATCAAAATCCGGTCAATACCTCCCACACTATTTCCATTTCTGTATCGAATTCATCCCATCTAGCAGGTGTACATGGTGGATTTGGTTTAACTGCTTTAAGTGTGATTAATGAAAAGTACGTGGATATGGATGGACAAATGAAGAAAATGAAGGGGAAACAAAAGTGAGAAGAGATTAATGGGTATATAGAAATGGTCACCAAATTGATGTGATTCCAATCTCAACCTTTATTGTTTTAAAGATAGTTGTCATTTCACCTTGATTTAGGTTAAAGAATTTATCTACTCATTCTATTTCAGGCATTTGGTATACCATGTGTTTTAAGGTATAAAATTGATTTAGATGTATGTACTCACACTATTGTGACACCCACACACAACACCAAACTCACAACAACTAATTAGAGAGTACTGCAAAAGACAAGATCATTGTGTTTTCCAAAAAGAACAGAACGACTGACAATTGAGCATAAAAAATTGGAAGAGAAAAAGGATTTACTGCCAAAACCACCAGTTAAATAAGGCAAATTGATCAAAATTGCCCACTGAATCTATATTGCCCAACTTCTTTCGCAGACATGGTAAAATATGCAACAAAGATGTCAAAGCTAGAGTAACATTCAAAAAAATAACACAACAAGAAGCATCATTCATAAAGCATGGATGAAGCACTACTAGAATACTGTAACTAGACATCATATGATTTAAGTATGTAAAAAAAGAAACCGATGTTAAATTTATCTATTACATCAATAATTTTTTTGTGACGTTTTAAAAAGTTTACACAACAGTCAAATATTTTGGTAGATATAAAATTATTGGTTCTGAAAAAAATTAAAATGAGCGAGGGTTTAAATTTTCATAGTTGAAATGTGGTGAATGGAGGGATTTCAAAATTTTGGGGAAAATATTAACACTTAACCAAATTTGCCTTCCCTTTACATTCGTTAGTCCAAAGCTCACTCTCTTCTCTCTCGATTACCTCTGCCCCCTTCGCCACCACCACTTCTCCCGGATGTTCTCACCACTGCCTCTGCCCCCGTCACCACCAACCATCACCGCCGCCACCACCTCTCTTCTCTCTCCCTCTTCAGTCTTCCACTTCTCCTCCTCCTCCCACAGATCTGAGATATGAGATCTCCTCAACCCTTATCGACCCTTTATCGCGACTTGTCTTCCCCTCTATCCTTCAACCCCTTAAAACCCTCGCCACCATTCCAGTCAGAGCACCACATCCTCCTCCATCGTCGGGGTCTTCTCCATCACCAGAGCTGACAGAGAGGGTGACTCCACCATGATTCCGCTGGCGCCGTGACTTCGTCAGGCTAAATTGCTGCTCGTTTAGGGTCAGATCTTCCGCATCTTCAACAGAAGTAGATCTCGAGCACCTTCGACATAAGCGGATCTCGAGCACCTTTCTCTTATCTTTGACGTCTCCATTGTACGGTAATCTCTTCAAACCCTTTTCATTTCAATTCAAAATCTTGATTACTGTTTAGTTAGGGTTTGATTTCGAGGGCCATTGAAGTTTGTTTAGGGTTTGATTTTGTGGATTCCAGTAACTTCTCTCATTCCTGGCTTTACTTTCAATTTTCTTGAGATTCTGTTGTATAGACTCTCGGATTCTGATGTTTGGACTCTCGTATCAAATGCATTTTCTCAGTTCAGTATGATTTTGAAGAACATACAGAGAAGGGAGAGGAGATTTTGAAGCCTTATGGGGTGCGTTTGGATGCTCCTCTATTTCTGGTAATATAAGCATGTATCCAATGAATATTCAGCATAAAATCAGCATAAAATTCCTGCAGAGGACAATGTTAACTCAGTTAAGTGTAGCAAAGATAAAATTCATGAACACATAAACTGTCCTGCAAAAATTAAGTGCCCATAGTATTGACATCTTTCTTCTAGATTGTTGTGTTTTCTACTTCACAATAAAGGTTTGAATGATAAAGAAATAATCATATTATATGACAGCAAAGCTAGATGCAACATACAAGCAATCCGATATATAAGTTATTAGCGGCTTCACGAATGTACCTGAATGATAAAGAAATAATCATACGAAGTCAATTGGTATTTCCACTCCATCATAAGCTTTTCATCTTCCTATTTTAGCTTATATTGTTTCTTAATCGAGAAATCACAAACAATCAATTGGTATTTCAATTGTTTTAGTCTCTGAATCAACCCTATGATTGAAGTTTTATGGAAACTACTCTCTTGTAAAGTCCCAGAGTCATTTCCACCTCAATCATTTTTTCTGTCCAAAATGATGGGAGGCTAAGCCGATCGTATGATCAGGCAAATGTTTATTTTTCTAGCAACTCTATGCTTTACACATAACAAACCCTTAATCTATACGCCATTTGTATTTGATTGATTTTGTGCATGTTTTGAGAACATGAACTCTTAAGCTAGAAGCCACCTTTGATACGATGATAGAGGTCTTCATGTTTATGGACAAAACAAAGATGGGAAGCTTAAAACAAAGGATATGGTCAAGGCTCTGAACGATACTCCATGGGAGAGATAGCCATCCCATCTCACCAGGAGTCAATTCGGTAACCTAATATCTTCACTTCTGGCTTTTTAGACTATTTTACCCCATTTCTATGTGCTAAATCATTTTTAGCATTTATTAGATCAAATGGATCAAGTAAACACTTCACATTTCCAAAATAATTTGTAGCTTGAACTCTACAATGTGTAACATGTGGTTCATCTCCTGATAGGAAGGGGCTGATTGGACATCAGAAGATCTATTGCCCTGCTTCCTTTTCATTTCGACATAGGGTAAGTGATGAGTGGTGATTGATTGTGTTGGTAAGTGATAAGTACTGCCTGGGTTGGTAAACAGAAAGGTTCAAGTGTGACTTTAGGGATGCCTAGCTTCATTTCTAATAATCAGACGTGAGCTTTTATCAGTTTTATCCAATTTTTTTCATTGATTTTGTTTTGCACCCAACTTCAGTTATTTCTTATCATGACATGTAAGTTGTAGTACTGTTTGCATGTTCTATGTTTCCTGCTCCATTTGCTATCATATTCAATGGTTTCAGTTGGTGCTCCAACCTGTTGTTTGGTTATCTTACCGATAGGTGTTCGCTTTATAATTTTTTCATGGATGGCCTTTATTTCTTAATTCAGTTGTAATCATGTGTTAGTTGCTTGTGTCTCATAACCGGTCTCTCTCCCCCCACCCCACCTCCCAAATCCCAACAAAGCTGGTTTGATTGAGCAACACTAATTTCCTAAGGGGCATGAAAAAGTGCTTCCTCTGAGTGCTAATGGTTCACTTTCGCAATGCCCTTGGTTTCCTTATTAAATTAGTTTGAATGCCAATCATCTCACTGGACCACTTCAGACTACCAACCTGTACTGGTGTTATAAAGATTTTCTTGATAATTGGTCTCATTAAAGCGTGGAAATGTCGATGCAAAATGAGTTGGAAATTGAGTGAGCCATACACCCAAAGACATGCAAATTGCTTATGAATTGAGAGGTTGTTGAGTATTTTTCTCTTAAGATTCTTTCTTCAAATTAGATACTTTTATATATAGTTACTGAATATTTCTTTTTAATTTATTTATGTTGATCTGGAGCTTCCATCAGTTTGAAATGAAAGCAATGGATTCGTATGTTTATGCTGCAGCTAATGATAGGCAGCCATTGAATCTTGAAAGAAGCTTAGATCATGATGGGCATTCTCTAGCCATCACTACAGCTGAAGCAATTGGGGCTAATGGACTTCCAACATCATATTGGAAGGAGGCTACTGGCAACGGTTAGTCTTACTATGACCTTGGGATTGACTTTCATTCCTAGTGAGAACTAATATGGTTACGGAATGGAAGTATTCATTTTTTCAATGCTGGAATGGGGCAAGGCAGGCCAACAGATAAGCTGGGTTATTATATTTGTTTCTGTTATTTGTTGTTACTTGGTGAAGCATCAACTACAGGTAATTCATGTTTGGAGTTTGAACAAACACAATCAAGCTCTTAGTTTCATGCTTTTATTCTATTGAGGGCTGAGAAAACCACATCTCATTCACAACATTTCTTAAACATATCCGTATTCTGTCATTCAGTTAGATGGCAATTTTTTTTAATGGTGTGAAGGGTAATGTGGGAAATGTTAGGTGTATTGCGTGGGTAAAGGGGACAATGTGAGGGTAATAACTGTTTTGTTTTTAGTGTGTGGGGAAAGAATCCTATAAATAAGGCAATAAGCCACAATTTTAGGCATCCTGAGAGATCATTGTGAAGGCATTTTACCTTCTTAGCTAGTTGAGCTTGGCTCTTAGCTGGCCATTTGAGGTGTTCTTCAACTCGTAGGCTCAGTGGATTCCTTTGGTTCCCTGAACGCAAGATAGTAATCCTTAACTGACGGCAAGATAAAACAATTTAGAAATTGAGCTTTCTCATTCGGAATTGAATGGTCACCTCGGTCTTATATTTTTGGGCTGAATGGTTACATACCTATGGAAGCCTATATGCATCTGGTCTTGTGAGTAGTTTGTTGCCTGAACATACCTCGAAGAGAAGAAGGGGATTTTTGGGTCTTTATTCTTGTGTTTGGCTTGAGGAATCAAGGCAGCAGCATCAACTAACTTTGAGGACATCATTGCAGCTACTATCTACTTCTTGCAGGACCAACTCGATGTTCACTGAGGCCATTTGTTCCCTCCCAGGATTGGACAGTAGAAAAGATTTAGACGAGGGTAAAGTCCATTTCACCATTTTAAACCTTTGGTTCTTGTGCTATGAAAACTAACAAATCTTGACTGCTTCTAGGTGTGACTATAAAGGTATGCCATTGTGATGAGTCGGGCCATATTTCTCTCCAAAATACCGAAGAGAAGACATTCTATTCGGAGGATGACCTAAGAGAATTCCTTAACCGCCGGGGTTGGTTAGCTTTGAAGGAGCTGCAGGGATACCGAAGCGTAGATCTTTTGGATGACCTATGTTGCAATGTCTTATACCGAGGGGTGACCTGAGACTGAGAGGTGATTCATTTTTCTGTGGCAATGTATATATGGGCATATTAGTATTTGGTACATAGTTTGCTGCCAGACATTTTTCCACTCTTTAATTTGAAAACTACATTTTGGTCTTGTGTAATGTGGTGAAGTAATTTTGTTTAAAATATGCCCTCTACCTGAACAAACTTGTAGGTGGTGGAAATTATTAATACGTATAAAAATTGAAGCAAACAGTGGAGGGGAATGTTGGCTCCTGTCGGAAACGAAAGCTAGAAGTGAAAGATCATGACAAACAAAACCCAGATCTATTTCCGGCAAGTGAGAATTTTTATTCTCATTTGTAAAAGTATATATTTCAAATATTTATCTTTTGTAAAACATTTGTAAATGTTGATTTTGCTTTTATTGTAATGTATATTTTCATTAAAGTACCCATCAATTGCAAAATCTTATTTTATGAGCAAAAGTGTTGTGTATTAAACAAAAAAACATCATATTATAGATTAAAAGCGTTGTGCTCTAATAGCTATGAAATCGTAGCATTACATAAAAATGGATGCTAGTATCATTATAGACATCGTTTAAATACTCTAAATCAATGCCTCACTTATATTTTTACATCACAATGCTAAAATATATTGATATATATTGCTAACAACAACATCTTTATAAAAATCCAAAATGATGTCCATATCATATTAATACATCAGTTATGTACAAATTTCAAGCGATAAATTATTTTAAAACAATAAAAAAATCACAAACTATATATATGAAATTAATATACGCAAAATCAATATAATAAAAAAGATGTCTATTTTGTTTTAATACATTGATTGTTTTAAAAATAGTGATGTAAATGTAAAATTTAGGCTTGATGTGGACATCTTCAAAAGCTTGTAAATGAAAAATAACGAGGCTTTAACAACAAGTGAACATGTCAAAATTAAATTTGAGGGGCTGGTTTATATCTATATTCAAAATAAAACAGATATGTTAACCAAGAAAAGACATCGGCTTAAAACCGATGTGGAAAAGTTGATCTTTTACTACACGCACAAAGAGATCGGAATTTTTTTTGAAAGACATCTGTTGTGAACAGATGTCTAATTGCATTTTTCTAGTAGTGAAGGAAGAAATGCCAAGTTTATGTATGACCATGTCTTTTTTTAGAAACAATCAGAAAGGACGAACAACACTGATCCTCCATATGTAAGAGATATAATGTTACCTCAGTCACAGCCACGAGCATAAGAACTAGAAGATACCCCATGGATGCCCAAAGATGGAATCGTACTCTCTACAGCCAGTGCATCACAGAAGGCTACATGGGCGATGAAACTATCCCTCCTGAGCACCACCACAGGAAAAAGAAATCAAACTCCAAAATCCAATAAAGGAATGACCAAAATGCACAATTGATAATCTATCCTCCAAAATCCCAAAGAAAAAATATTGTCTAAAATTGATTAATCGTTTACCTGACATACCGACCTGAAAGGGGTTGTAATTAGAGATGGATCAATTTAAATTTACTCAAAAACTTACAAAACCATTAATAAGGAAGAATTTATTTACACTAAAAACAAAGTCAATTCATCTAGGCATTTCATCGAGCACTTTGGAAGCAGCTCTTACCTCAATGTCTATCTTCATCAATCCAAACGTAGTGGCACATTTTTCGTCCATTGGGAGAGCAACCACGGTGATATCGGCATCTGCTTCTCCGTGAGCTTGAAAAAATCTTTCATTATGCATTCGCTAGAAGTAAAAAAATTCGCAAGACATTTCATCGAATAGATATCAAGCAAAACAAGATCGATAGTTCATACCTTCTAAATCTCAACAAATTTCCAAGTCCGACCGATCCTAAACCTCAATCGAAGAAGTTGGTCGTGGTATGAAGATAGCCGGCGAAGTCGAAGTAGGAGAGAGTGGCCGAGGAGCTTGGAGCCAACGGTGAGGAAAGCGGAGATTGGGGCGGCCACGGCGGATCGTGGCGAGCGAGTTGCTGGTGGGAACATGAGGAGAAGTGGTGGTGATCCTCTAGCTTCGCCATCGCCACCTGAACCTCGGTCTTCGCCAGATCCATGGCCGCCTTGTTCGTCCGAAACCGAAGATCCTCTGCCAATTGTGTGATTGAGAAGATTAAGAGGAAGCGGACGCATAGAAGGGAGAGGTTAAAAAGGGTACAGTCGCCTAATTAATTTTCAAATGGTCTAGGACGGCTAATTAATATTTTAGGAGGTCTAAATACTTAATAACCTTTTCAAAAAGGTCTATTCTACCAAATTCCCTCTTTTAATTATAACATACTAATTTTTAATGATTGTATAGAATATTAAATTTTAATGGTTTTAAGAAAAAAACCTTTATTTATACAAAATTATTTTTAATGATTTTTTTTATAACATGGGTGTTATAAGTTTATTAACTAATTTCTCACAAGTCTGATTAGTAACACATAATTAAAACGTACACTCGAATCGAATAAACCCAACGACAAATTGTAAGATATATATAGGCTTATGAATGGCATGAACTTGAAACCCACCGTTGTTTTTGCAAAACTACGCACTCACTTTCTCATTTTTTATTTTTAAAACCCCAAGTTATAAATAGAAGACAAAAAGGTTTGGGTGGATCTAGCCAAACCCCTACTATCGGGTGATTTTATGGTCCCGGATGGGACGGATGGTAGCTGGCCATACCGCCCAGTAGGCCATCCAATTCAAGATATGTTGGATAGTTGCTTGCTTCACTTGTGTCTCCAATCTCTCTTTCTCGTTTTGATCTACATATCAATTCACTGCTTTTATAATTATTTATGTTCAAGTCGAGGAATAGATTCATCAAAGCAGATCGATATAATATAGTACCCGATCCGACTCAAGATATGACAACACCGTACTCGACTTAAGATAATCGATCAGTTAAACTCGACCAAAATGCAAATTATTGAAAAAAATAGTTTGGATACAAAGCCGACCGACTAATCCAATAATTCCAATTAATTAAAGAAAAAATTTGCGAAATAGACACATTAATTGGACGTTTTTGCGAAATAGACGCGTGTTTGGACAATTTTGCAAAATGGCCCCTATATATACCTAATTCAGTTTCTGTACGGGCATTTTTTCGTGTTTGCAGAAAATCGATTTCTTCCTCCTTCCAACTCTCTCTTTGCTCGAAAATTTTCATCTTGCGTTTCCGGCTCTCCATCTCCGGTTTGGTGCTTTTTCTGGCTCGATTGTTCTTCCTTGCTTCTGTAAAGCTCGGAGTTTGCATCGTTTACTTCAATGTCGTCATCCAGTAGCTCCGGTATAAATTTGGGGGATTTTTGCGAAATTTGTCGTGCTAGGGTTTTGGAGTATGTTCGTTTATGTTGATTTTATTGTTAGTTCATTATACTATTGACAATCTATGGTAAATCGATGCTTTATATGCATTCTTATGTGCGGTTTTTAGTACTTTCCGTCGTTTTTTGGAAGTTGCATATGTAAATTCGGTTATTTGAACTGTTTCTTTTCGTCAAATTTGCGGTGTTGCACTTTGTAAGTGCCTTTTTAGTGTTCTTCGTGTATGTGGACCTGTTTTCCATGCTTTTGATTGTTTGTGTCGATGATACTGTACTTATCTGCTGCTATGTTCAAGTGTATGGGGCTGACACTGTCTGTTTTTGTGTTAGTTTGTTGCAGTTCCAACAATGTATGTGTTTGGATTTGGTATTTTGTGTTGTGTTTTGTGATGTTTATATTATTTTACTATGTCTGTGTAACATTATATTTTTATTGTTTGTTGTTGTTTGTGCATCACATATTATGTTATTGTCTATTTACATTTTTCTGTATTTTGTTGCTTGCAGGAACTCAATCTTCTGATTCATCCACCTCTTATCGTGGGTCTGATGTAAGTTATTTTTTATTTTGATGAGCAAGTTGTAGTTTTTTCTTAATTTGATGGTTGTTTGTTTGCTTAATTGTCTCTTATTGATCAGGGTTTGGAATATTGCATTCCTGTTTCTGAGCGATTTCATTCTAGATCCAACATATATTCACATCCTTCTGTCTGTGATCTGATCAAGGAGCATTTGTGTCCTTCTCACTACAATACTTTGCAAAAAAGTTGCGTTGGATGGGTGCTAACGCAAGGCACCAAAATGGTTATGAATTTTCAGCTTATGCATCAAATGGTGCTCCGTCAAGTACAAACACAAAAAGAGAATGAGATGTGGTTTAGAGTTGGTAGACATCTTGCATGTTTTTCAATTGCTGAGTTTCATGTTATTACAGGCCTTCCTTGTGAAGACCGTGTTTGTAATATCCCAAAGAAAGTGTCAATATTTGAATTTTTTGGGCAGAAGAAAATGACTCATGATGAGTTACTTGATCGTTTCATATCTGAGAAAAAGATGTCTAAGAAGAAGTTGATTATGGCAAAGTTGTTGCTGATTGAGAGGTTAATTGTTTATAGGAGGTCAGAAGTTGTAAGTGCACAATTCTTATCTCTTGCGTGCAATGAGAAGGAGTTTGAACTATATCCTTGGGGTAGAGAGTCATATACCCGTTTGTTGAAGTCATTGAAGAGTTCTTCTGTTGCAGATCGGAATGGGGTTAGGGGTTCTTATCAAATGTATGGGTATTGCCTTGCCTTCCAAGTATTGTGCTTTAGTTATTGCTTGTCTTATGTCATCATTTTTTTGTCTGTGTCAGCACAACTTTAATGCTTATGTGAGCATTATTTAAATATTGTTTTGTAGTGTCATAACGAGTTTTCTTTTGTAACAGACTTGGATATTAGAAGCTTTCCCAGCTATATCCGTTAATTTTGACTGTAATTTTAAGATGCCTGAACTAGATCCATACTCGTTGCACTGGCAATGTGATTATAGCCAAGTATACGCTGAAGCTGAGAAGTTCTTTAATGGCGATTTGGTAATATTTTTATATTTTCTCTCTGAAATAACATTTTTATTTGATGCATCTTTGGGTTTTTATTCTGATACATGCGTTTTGTCCAGACTCCGTTGTTCCCTATTTATGGGGAGTTTGCACGCACCGAAAGAATGGCGTTTGCTGGTGAAAAAGCTGATGCTGTAGTTGATGCAGTAGTTGTTGCATCAGTTGAAGAAATAGTTTCTGGACCTGTTGATGCGACTCTGTATGAGAGTCGTCGTGTTCGTAGAAGGGCATATGAAGCTAAGTTTTCAAATAGGGCTCTCCAGGTTGAGGAGGAAGAAGCTAATGTGTTGCAGAAACATGATGAAGGCGAGATCTCAAAGAAGAAGACACCTGCGAAGAGAGGCAAGGCTGCTAGAAAGAAACAGGATGGTAAGTCCTTTGAAACTGCTTTTGAAGTTTTCCCAAAGGAGGATAAAGACGATGTAGGGACCTCAAAGAAGAGGAAATCTTCCACTGGAGTGATGGGTGGTAAAAAGAAACAGAAGGTGGAGTCCAGCGATACCTCTGAGGAACGGGTTCTCCTGAGGAGGGGTCGTTCTGCAAGTCGTGTTCTATTCAATCCATACATTGCTCTAGACCGTAAAAAATCTGTCAAGAGTGATGTAAAGAAGCCTCGACAGAAGGCTTCAGCAGTGAGGACAGGTGGTAGAGTTATTCCTTATAAGGAGGTGAAGAGAGTTACTGCTGTCACAGAATTACATAAGGAGGTTGATGTGGTTGCTTCACCTTCCAAGCGATGTCGGTTGGGTACTGATTCATGTGACCTTTTAGAAGATGATGTCCCGCTGAATATTGTCTTTCAGCGGAGGTATAAGATGAAGAAGAACGGTGGTGTAAGTAGTGGTAGGCCATTATATGATAGTAATGTTGACAAGTCTTTTATTATTCCTTCAGTTCATGTTGTTGATACTGAGGGTGCACATGTAGTGAAGCCTGTAGATATTCATGTTGTAGTCTCTACATCTGGGTGTGAAGTCAGTGTTGGTGATGACAAGGGTGAAGATTTTACTGCTGACACCCATACTTCCAAATCTTATGGTGAAGTTCCTGTTTGCGAAGACAAGGTTGATGTTTTGCACGCTGACACCCATTCCCCTAAATCCGATAAATTGGATGCTTGTCAAACTGCGAGGCTATATGTTTTGGCGGACCTTGCAAATGGCATTGGTTGTGGTGACACCGTTGAAGGAGTTGAGACACCTTCTGCTGACAGTGATGGAGAGGGTGATGTGCCGACCCCTTCTGTTCAAAGGTCACCCCTGGGGAGTGTTGAAGCACATGATTTTGTTGGTGTGCAATCTATGCTGGGGCAAACATCTGCTGCTTGTGGAAATAAAGATGTTCGCATTTCAAGTGATGAAGCTGACAAAATAGCAGTGTCATCAGATAAAGTGGAAGATATTGAAGATGTTTCTCCTCAAATGGATGCTAGCGATGATCCAACTTGTGAGTTGCCTCCTAAATCGCATGGTGATGCTTTTGCTTCTTCTCTCCCATCTCATCCTGACTGGGTGAAGGAGATTTATAGGAGGATTGCGAAGCTTGAAGAGGTCCCTAAAATTATGCATCTGTTGTCTGAAAGGGTAGATGCAATTGAAACAAAGATTGTTGAGTTGAATGGGAGCCTTCAAGTGTTTGGTGAGATGGCGAAGAGGTACGATGAGCTTGAGGTTAGGGTTGCTAATTATGAAGCTTTGTTTGAGAGGTTGCAGTCAAACCCTGTCAAGCCTGATGTTAAGGACACTTTTGCAAAAGTTGATGACGAAAGTGTTAGTGGTGCTAAGTGTCAGGACACACCTGTGAAGGCTCGTGATAACCACATTGTTGGTAAGACTGCGAACTCTCCTGCGGTATGTCATGATGAAAGCACCAGTGGTGGTAAGTGCCAGGGCACACCTGTGAAGGCTGATGATAAGCACATTACTGGTAAGTCTGCGAGCTCTCTTGCGATAGTTGATGGTGAACATGTCAGGTGTGGTAAGCCCCAGGACACACCCGTGAAGGCCGATGATAAGCACATTCCTGGCAAGCCCGACGGCACTCTTGTGAGAGGCGATGATGAACATGTCAATGGTGGTGAACCCCAAGCCACACCTGTGAAGGCTGTTGTTGAAGATGTGAACAAAATTTTGAATGATGTTGTGTCTGATCTTCAGCAGTCTTTCCCTGACGAGGAGTTAATGTTCAAATCATCTCCTGCTTCTGGTGAAGTTGTGCCCGTGTCTTTTCCTTCATTAAGTACTGAGGTTCCAGGAGTGGGTAAGGAGTCTCCACCTGTTGTTGCTGACACTGATTTTAATGTTTTTGGAGATGAGGTTGGGATTCCAGCAACTTCAGCTGAAGTGCCTCAATCTACAAAGTGTGAAGGCGAAGGCTTTGGTGGTAAAGTTGCTGGAGTTACGGTTGACCCATCCCTGGAAAAGTACATTTGTCTGTCTGACAATGATGATGACAAGGGTGCATGCGTTGATTGGGATTGGTTCGGCAAGGATCCTGCAATCCAAATCGAAGTTGACCAACTAAAGGCTTCCAATCTTATCCCATCAAACAGTACATTCTTGTATGGTCCAATTGTGGAAGTGAAGAAAGTGAGGATGCCAAAGCATGCCCCTAAGAAATCACTGATCAGCTCGGAAGATCATGAGTTTATTTATTGACTCGTAAAAAAGCAAAGGTATGGTTTATTTTTATGTTTAGTATTTTGTATGAAATGTTGTTGTTATTGTATTAGTTACAACATCTTATGCTATATATATATTTTTTATTTTTTTTGCTTTGTGTACTCTTTGGCAGGAATTTTTCCGTTGCTGGTCTAATCTCAAGGGTTGATAGAAAGTTTTTCTAGCGGATTTTATTGAAGAATATTTGGTTTGATTGTCAGGTAATAACTGGTTGTATTTCTACATTATATATATATATATATATATATATATATATATATATATATATATATATTTATGGATTACTTTTTATTGTATTATTTGATTGTTGAATTCACTTTTTTATTACTTTGTTTAGCATCTAGAAGCAGGTTTGATTCACATTAGGAAGCGCATTCATGAGGACCCTGTCAAGTATCGAGATGTTCTTGTTCTTGATTGGCTATTTTATCTGAAGTACCTTCCCGACTATGCTTCATGTTATGGGGAAGACATAGATCTTGAATCCAACACTGAGGATTATTTTGTCAGTACGTGCCCTGCTGATTATGGGAAGCCATGGGCATTGGTAAAGAAAATCTACACAATTTTCAACGTTATAAACAAGCACTGGGTGGCATTGGAGATTAAAATTGAGGATAGGGTAATCAATGTGTTCGATTGCAATGTTCCTGCTGTTAGGGAAGGTGTTCTTGAAGAACAATTGCAACCGTTTGCTATTTGGCTCCCAATTCATTTAGCAAAGGCTGGGCTATTTGAAAACTTCGATTCCTCTCCTTTCCAGCTATACATGGTTCCTGGGTTAATGCATGATTCCACTGGGTATGTATTTGTTATCTTGTTTTGTTCTTTGGTTACGTTTAGATACTTGTTATTTATGTTCTTACATTACATTGTTTCTTTCTTTGTCTACAGGGCTTCATGCGGTGTGTTTACATTAAAAGCGATTGAAGCTTCTGTATTTGGGGGAGATGTTAAAAATTTCAAAAACGAAAAGATCTTTCGTTTCAGAGAACTCATGTGTGCAGATCTGATCAAAGAAACTTGGAGTTTTAAATTTTAGAACCAATAGTTAGATAGGTTGTTGGTGTGTAAGTGGGGAAGTTTGGATGTAATCTGACAAATTAAGTGCTCAAGATAGATAAGAGAACATTATGGGCTGACACCAGCTGCCTAAGTACGAAAATAGTGGTGACACTGATGTTAGTTTCAAGCAGCGTTGAGACTGTTGTTGTATTTTGCTGAACAATAGGTTAAATTTTGCACAAAAATTGATCTTTGTGAATTTTTGCTCATTATGATCCTAATTTTCGTTAATATAATTTTCTACTTTTTAAATATATATTTTCTTACGCTGCTGTCTTGTTTTTGGTCATCGTTCGAATTAAATTTCATACCATGGTCGATTGGTGAAAATTTGCTCAACATGATCATATTTCTGCTGAACAATAGGTTAAATTTTGCAAAACAATTGATCTTTGTGAATTTGTGCCCAATAACATCCTATTTTTGCTTAATATAATTTTTGAATCTTTAAATATATATTTTTGTACGATGCTGCCTTTTTTTGGTCATCGTTAGAATGAAATTGCATACAATGGTCGATTAGTGAAAATTTGCTCAACATGATCATTTTTTGTTGAACAATAGGTTAAATTTTGCACAACAATTGATCTATGTGAATTTCTTCCCAATATGATATTATTTTTCCTTAATATAATTTTTGAATTTTCAAATATATTTATCTCATCATGTTGTCCTTTATTTGGCCATAATTAAAATTAAATTGCACACCATGGTCGATTTGTGGAAATTTGCTCAACATGATATTATTTTTGCTGAACAATAGGTTAAATTTTGCACAACAATGGGATTTGGACGAAATTGGTGGTTGGTTTATTTTAAACCTCAAGACATGAGACCGTGGCCCATTAACTGATGAAAGAAGTTGGCCCAAGTCGGTAACTTTATTTAAAGCGGTGTTCTTCCTTGTTTCTTCAATAGTCCAACGACATTCAAACCCTTTCCACTCTCTTCATCCTTACCCTCTCTCCAAGTCTTTTCGTCGTTCTCCACAAGCTCTTCCTCTTTCCAGAGTCTTCTTCCCAAGGTGCGCCCTTTCTCATCTATTTATCTCCCTTTCGATCTCTTGTAAACTTTATAAAATCGGTTAGGGTTTTTACAATTTTCCAGCAAGTTTTATTTTGTTTTTTCCTGATTTTTAGATGAGTTTTTCATCATCTTTCAGTCGGTTAGGGTTTTGATTTCAGCAATTTATATGAGTGTATATTTATTTTGTGTTGTGTATGTTTTGTATCCTTAGATGGCACTTCCAATTGAAATTCAAACTGGTTACCATTACACTGTTGGGTCTTTTGAAGTGGTAATCACACCAAGGCGGACGCCTGTTTATGGACCTAGCATCTTGCACGTGGCTATCAATTCTGAAAGGATCCCTGAGCTATTCCTGGACCATTTCACTGAGTGGAATGGGTTGCCGATGACTTATGAACAGTGTGATCAGTTGTTACATGAAGCAGGGGTCACTGCTGTGGTTCGAACTCAAGTAGCCAACTTGATGTTAATGGATTATACTCACAGGTGGTTTTCAGGCGATGCTGAGTTCGTTGAATATGGTCTCTGCCCTGATCTCATTATCGATGTATGTTTCATTGAAGAATCTGAAGATGACATGAGTTCTGATTCAAGCTCTCAATCTGAGATGAACATCGATTCTGAAGAGGATGTGGATCCCCTAGCTTCTCCAGAGGATGTGGATCAGTGCTCTATATGTCTTGATCCGATGCTGCCATTAAACACCTCTTTCTCCAGAGGATGTGGTTGTCGTATGAACCCATTTGTCCACTATGTCGATCACCCTTTTAGGCTTTTTTGTAATGTATATTTGCTTGGAGAAGACATTGTAGGTGCATCTATTTTGTGGTAGTTAAGCTAATGGAATGTATGGTATGAATAGAAGTTGGTATCTGGCACCATTTTGTATATGATTTCCATTCTAATCATACCAATCTATTTTGTAACTATTTGTCCTAATTGGTGTTTGGAAATGTATAATATTAATGAAAATCGTGCACTGTTAAATTTGTTTGTGTTGTGTATGATACTGTGTTTTATTTGAGAAAGAAAGCCCACCTGATCTTTGATGAATATGCTTATATATTATGGGTGGTGACGGTGGCCTAGTTTTTTTTGTTGTTGAAGTGTATATTTTGTAAAGAGGTTTTTCATGCCCAAAGTACTGTTAACATTTATTGTCTGATTAGTTTAAAGTAACGCCGACACCATAGTTGTATTTTTTGATTTTGCATTGTGTGTGGTGACACTATGTGTTTGGTGTCCCAAGTAGTGCTAACAGTGATATCAGTTACAATTAGTGGTGACACTGTTTTCCCCCCATCCCCCCCTGATATTCAAGTCTTGTATTCTATGATTTTTGAAGTGTATGTATTTGTATTTTTTTCATTTTTTAGTGTATGTGATGGGCACTATGTGTTTGAGATGCAAAGTATTGGTGTCACTCATATTATATTACAAGTAGTGATGACACGAGTGTTGTATTTTTTTATTCTTAAGTGTAAGAGGTGAAAGAGGTGTTTAATGACCACATTATTGTTGACATTGTGGGTTATATTAGTTTGAATTTGTGGTGTCACCAGTTTGATCGTTTTTTTGATATTTGAATTTCATGTGGTGACACTAGGCGTTTTACACTCAAAGTAGTGCTGACACTGATACTAGTTACAAATAGTGCTAACACTACACTTGTATATTTTTATTTCAAAGTGTATGTGGTTGCCAAGGGTGTTTAATGCACATAGTATTGACACCAGACTTGTATTAGTTACAACTAGTGGTGATACCAGTCTTCTATTATATGGTTTTGCGAGTGTATGTTGTGTAAGTTAAACTTGCTCAACAATAGATTATTTTTGCACCACAATTGAGACTTTTGAAATTTTGTTCATTATGATTCAATTTTACTTGTCAATATAATTTTATAGTTTCTTAATAGAGTGTTACACAACGTGGTCTTAATTTTTTCATTGATAGAATAAAGTTGCAAAATGTGTGGGGGTGATTGGTGTAATTTTGCTCAACATCAACTTATTTTTGCTCAACAGAAGTTTATAGTTGCACAACAATAGTTTATAGTTGAAATATTATCATAATGATTATATTTTTTGTCAATATAATTTTAAAGTTTTCCAATAATTTTTTTTTTTGCATCATGTTATTATTTTTGCTCATCATCAGATTAAAATTTCACAACACCGGCTATTGGTGGAAATTTGCTAAACATGATCTTATTTTTGCTTATCAACACATTAATTTTGCATAAATGTTTAAATTGTTGATGTTGCCTTCAACATAACTGTTGGGCTTCGTTTAGAGATGCCCGGCCCATTTCCCGCTTATTTATACTGTGCTTAAACGTTGTTCAGATTGTCTGCAAGTCGTTTCATCTTCTTCTTCTTGTTCATCTTCATCCTCTTTCGTTCTCATCAAGATTTCTTGCTTTCAAGGTGCGATTCCTGTTGTACGTGGTATGTACTCCTTTCTGTTTTCTTCCTTAAAAAAAAACGTTGTTCAGATTGTCTGCAAGTTGTTTCATCTTCTTCTTCTTGTTCATCTTCTTCTTGTACTGCTTCAGCAAATTTTTTATTGTTGTATTCTCCGATTTTCGTTGAACTTCCCCTTGCTTTTTAGTCTATTAATGTTCATATATTGGTGTTTGTCTTGCTTATTTCCTATTTCATTATATTCCGTGGGTGTTATGTGATTCTTACTGTCATTAAAAGTCATTAGTTCGGGTTTTTCCAGTTTTTCAGGCATTTTTTCTCTTTTGTCTTTCTCAAATGTTTATTTCTTATTAATATCGATGTAATGTTTTATTTTTAAGTCAATGTCTAATGTATGAGTATATTTTCATTTTGTCTGTGTAGGTTTTCTCTCCTTCAATGGCATTCCCAACCTATACTGAACTAGACTACGACTACATTGTTGGTACTTATGAAGTTGAAATATCAGCATATGAGTCATACTGGTATGGACCGGGTCTACTTGTTGTGTCTATCCACTCTGACAGCATTCCCTTAACATTCTATCACACGTCTACTTGGAATGGTTTGCCTTTGAGTCTAGCCCGCTGCAACGAAGTGCTACAGGATGCAGGAGTAACTGTTGAGGTTAGAACCCAGGTAGCCAATCGGCTTCTAATGGATTACACTAGAAGTTGGTTTGATGCCGATGCTGATCTTGTTGAGTATAGTCGATCTTTGCCCCAATATCACCATCAATGTACATTTTTATGATGACTCTTCGTCTGATTCAAGCTATGAGTCCGACATAAACGATGACATTCATATGGAGGTTGACCAAGCAGATCCTCCAGCACCTCTAGAGCCTATGGATGTTGACGGATTAAGGGAGATATATCACCTTGATCTTGATGATGACGAATGTACAATTTGCCTGCTTCCAATGTTGGAGTCAGATCCTGTTCTTCAAACGTCATGCCAACATCACTTTCATCCAAATTGTTTACGATCTTGGCTTTTAGTTCAAAACAACTGTCCTCTTTGCCGAGCATAATTTTAGCTGTATATGATATAAGTGCAGTATGTAATTTTGTATGGTACTGATGTAACTGAAAATACATTTTATGAATGAAATTTGTCCTTGATCACATTTCTTTCTGATTTCTATTCAAATTATAGTAATCTTTGATATTTAAGTAGGACATTTGGTGTGACATTAGTTCATCATATTGGTGGTTTCTTCCATTGAAGTTTATGGCTTGACATTTTCTGATATTGAAGCTTATGTGTGTGACACTATTAGGGTAAGTCCCAAAGTAGCGCTGACACTAATATTAGGTACATTTAATTGTGACCCTGGGCTAGTATTCTTTTTGTTATTTTCAAGTGTATGCTGTTGCACGAATTGGCAAGTGTTCAAAGTCTTTTGTCACATTATTTACATTGTTGGTTAGAGTAGCTGGATCCATTGGTAAAACTATTCTTATAATTTTGGCTGGTTTTTATTTTTGAACTTTTTGTGATGACACTAGGTGGATAAGACCAAAAGTAGTGCTGACACGAGATAGTTAATGTCCACCAAAGATAACTGTAACTCAAATAACTGTAATCCGTTTTCAGTTTATAGTTTTACAGTTTTGACAATTTTTTTTTATAGTTACTCTGAAATAAACTGTCACAAATAACTGTTACAAGATGAAAACTGTCTAATTGTTGCCTATATATATCCATTTATCATTCTTTGTTATACATTGGCGCCTGAAAACTGGTTTTAACAGAAATACATCCCTCTCTAAAAAGATGAACTATGGTAACACTGTCGGGTTTTGCACGAGTTTCCATCAATTGATGGACGTGCTGGATAGTGTTGTTTACCGTGGTTATCACATGAATCTAGTTGATGAAGCATGCGAGACTAACAAAGAGGCTCGCAGGGCCGAGTTTTTGGAGGCTGTCGTGGTTCATTACACATTATATGAGGAATCCCAAAGATCCATAATAGCAACTGAACATCACATTCGGATTGCGTCCAAAGATGAAGATGGTGAAGCATTATCAAAGGTGATATTCGAAGTTTTATCCATAATTTTTTTTCCATACTGTGATTGAGTCTTGTCTTTTATCTTTTATATAGATGGAAAGAGAACTGGGCAATCAAAGACAGTTGTTTGAAGACGCAAAGGACAATCTAATGGGGTGTGTTAAAGAGGTTTTAGATGCAGAAATGGAAAGGAGGAAGAAGATTGATGACTTCTTAGGACTATAGTTCTACTATATTAATAAGTAATAACATTGGTACTTATTTATATGTTGAATGTATTTTTTTTTTGTTATTTTAGTTTATATGTGTTCCATCCTAATGATATGATGCAACATATTAATATCATAATAATCATATAATTATTTTGTAATTTCCTTCCTCGTATTTCAAATTATAAATTGGGACTGAAGTTTTACGTCTATCCCTTCTTATACTGCGGACACATATGATTAGTTTGTGGATTGTTTTGGTAAAAGTAGTGCTGACACTGTTTAACTAAGTTTTTATGTTACTGGTAATTTGCTCAACATCATCTTAGTTTTGCTAAACAATAGTTTATAATTGTACAACAAACGAATGGATATCACTAAATCAACTGTTTGAATAACATAGACCACTTGATTATAAGGGCAGAGAATTGTGCTGACACATTGAAGAACAAACACAACTGTTTAGAAGCAGTTATATTTGTATGCATCTTGACAAATACTATCCATCAAAAAACCACAGGGACAACAAACGACTTAACGGGTACGAGAAAACTGACCACAGGGACAACAACTGTCTTAATTGGTACGAGAAACCTTTTCAGAAGTAGCGTATATAACTGTCTACACCTAAATACATTCCAAAGTTTGAAAATAAAACACGAAATTGCGTTGTGGTTGTTCAACCAAGATTCAGTTTCTGCCCCTGAATTCTTTTTGAAGTCATTCTTGCATGGGATTTTGTTGCCTTCACAATATCTGCGTTCACTTCATTCAACTCTGAACATACTATATCTGTCAGATACTTCACACCTAGCTTTGAAATATTCTTGAAATTGCCCTTTTCCAATCCACACTTGTACCCTCTCTCTGTCCCAAAGAAGGTCTCCATGTGGCGCATGAGGCATACCCCAGAATATTGAACTTTCTCCTCTCCAGCCCATGTGATGGGGACTTTTGATGTTGTTGCATCTGACACTATTTCTGCCTTTGCTAGGAGTCCCTTATCTGTTAGATAAGCAATCAGCATATCCCCCTGCATGGATTGAATTAGAATTCATGTAATTTTAATTATACAATGAGTTGATATTTAAATGAAATTAAGACAAGGAAAGAAATATTAGATATCAGTAGTAAAACTTACCAAACATTCAAAGGGCGATGTGAAGGGGCAAATTGGATCACCGCAAGATGGTGTGACATCAACAATTTGGACAATTTTGTTTTTAAAGTTGAAGACAACCATGACATAGTCTGCTGTTCGTTCAACCGCAAATACAATCTAATCAACATAATAAAAAACAAATAAACATTAGTGATTGGTCTTGTGAACCTTATTTATTTAATTGCAAGGGAGTACCATGTCTATATCCTTCAAAGAAAGGTGTGGTGACAATGACAATACAGTATCCATGTGGAGGTTAAACCTCTTGAACTGTTCATCACAAGCTCATAATGATACACTCACTACATTAAACTGGATGAAGAATAGAAATTAGTAAAAAAACAGACATATTGTAATAACGGCTAACAATGTAGTGTAATTGAAAGTTAAAATTGTAAGAATATTTCAGTTTTGTTGATATTGACAAAAAGTCTTGCTGGTGATTGAGCACTTTTATACTGTTCCTTGTGGTTGAGGATAGCTGTCCATGCATCAATAATGACACTAGACAAGTGGGTTTCATCCTCAAGTGTAGCCATGTCTGTTCTAACAATTTCAACAGACTTGTGCTTAAACAAAATTTCCCTGCAATGTCAATCATTTTGAAGATGGATTATATGAAAATAACCTTTTACTTGTAACTGAACATACTTTAAGAAGATTAAGTTTAAAATGAACTTACCTGCTGTGTGGTGTTTTCATTGCTAAATAGGCTGAAACGGTGCGCTCAATTTCAGAGATAGGATCTGTAATGTCAACAACACGCGAGTAATATGGGCTTCTCAAAGATGCAAAAGGTTTATGTGCTCTCCTTGTAGCTTCTTCTCTCTTCATGTTATTAAGTTGGTCTGCAGCATTTCCATCAACTATGTTGATCTGTGGCGACCTTCTTGGTGGCAAGGCAGAAGGGGGAATGCATTTTATTGTATCTCCCAAAGGGTTCACTGGTGGAGTGTCAGCTTTAAATTGAGTGGGTAGGGGATTAGGAGTAGCTTCACCACGCTGTTGTATTGGAGACTGCCCATGGCTGTCTGGGGGAGTCTGGGCTGCTTCATTAGCATTATTCATTTCAACCGATGTGTTCAATGATGTCCCTTCATCTTTCTTAAATGCAGGATCATCTAGAAATATATCAAAGGAAAATTCCCCGTCCACTTTGATATTTGATTTCATTTTTTGCTTGTTCTGATATGCCATTTCGATCTGAGTAATGCAATCTAATAAAACAGGGTCTTCCCAGAATTTCTCTTGTGATTCGGTAAAATATGGGCTTACAGGGTCATTTATATTTGACATGTCAGCAGCATCTGTAGCCGTAGGTGCCTCAGAAATGACATTTTACACCCCTAAAAGCTGGTTTGCTCCATGTAGAAGCCTTTTCACCTTGTCATCATGTTGTAGTTCAATTGGGACTTTCGTAGACCACTCAGCAAAATCAGAAATAGCAGATGCAAGTGCAGAAGTCTTTTGAGCAAACAACTTTATCCAACTCTAAAAGATAACATCACATAAAAAATAAGAATAAAAAGTCATCAGTAAATATCAGAACATTGCTATACTGTACTAATATTACATTGAATTGGTTTAAATAATTCATACAAACCTCAACTGGGGGCGGCTGGTTTTCTGGATCAGCAGGGTGACTGGTGCCTTCATCGTTTTGTGCAGTAGGTTGTGTACAAGTTGTAGATGGTACGTCCTGATGGTGAGGAACAACTTGGCGAGCTTGGACTAAGCCACAGCCAAAGCCTCCAGTACTTATATCATCAGTTTCTCGTTGGCGCAAGATTTTGTAATTTATGCCAACGAAAACCGGGAAAGAACGAGTCATTCTTCTTAGTGCTGTGCTTGTGAATAATTTCACCCTATCCATGTAAAACAACTGGAACACCAAGGGGATAAATATATATTAGTATAACGATTGATCAGGGAATGCTGACATAAAGAATAATGTAGACATGTAGATAAAAGTAGGGGGGGTGACATTTGTACTACTGACATGGTAAAGAAATTAAGTTAACGTCAGAGCGAAGGTTTGAAAAAAATACTTACAACCAAGAATAATAGAGGCCATCTGAAATGGCCATTCTTGTTCTTTTCCCAGCTTCTCTTTGCATCGACCAAACTTTCCAACACAATAGCACACCAATTTAGGTCTTTCAGGTCACCCAATTTAGGAACTACTCTTATTAAACTATGGTTGGCATGTCCGTTTCCTAGTGTATCAATCAAGATAGAGTCCAGTATAACGATAAAGTTCAGAAGGAATTGATCACCACAGTCAGTGTCAGCTATCAATTTTTCCATAACCATAGTTGTTGTTATATTGTCCTGGACATCAAATGTGGTTTTCCACTCTTGCACAAGATTGAAATTCTCTTTAGCTGATTTTCTTCCAACTAAAACTTTCCCCATTGGGAATCCCATTGTGATGCACGTCTATTTCTGCAATTTCAAGTTCGCATCCATTAGCCAACACCAAGCAACACTTGTTAGGGTAAAAAACTGATCCACTAACCAATATGAAAGAAGTAGTGGTAGGGTAACAATCTCCAAGTTGAACAAAAATCCAAAGCCAATATCCTCAATCATTTTCCTTTGCTTGGCATTCATTTTTTTCAAGGACGACACCAGCAAGCGTGGGCTTGACCGTGATTTCAATGATGGGAGATTTTTTTGTCTAGTGTTTCGCTCATTCCTCACAACCAGCTGCCTGTTTTCTGCGATAGGTTGTATGTCTGTGGTATCTGTTTGCTCATCAGATGTTATGATATGCATAGTTGGGTTTACATGTTGAACAACCGTCTCATTAGGTGAATGGTTTTCCAGCCTTGCAATTTCAATGGTCTCCACAGCAACAGTGCTAACACGAAGATCAATCCCAGGGTGCACTTCTCTCTTACTGTTTTTTCGTACAAGCGGTTGCGAATCTTTGGATTCAAGTGATCTACAACCCTCCCCTACTTCCAATGATTTACCAGTCTCAGTATCAACAGACAGTTCATCCTTGATGGGAGGTGAATCTGTAGATAAATCAACTACTGGAGGTTTAACTCCAGATCGTTTTGATCTCTTCGAATTTCTATTTTGACTGTCTAGAACAGGTGAATCACTTACACTTTGCGGACGTTTACCTATAGAATGAACACTTACAATCAATTTCTACAAATATAATTGAAGAGATGACACTGTAAGAGACTGTATTTTATGCCGAACAAATTCCCAAATTCCCAAATTATCAAATTCCCAAATTCAGCCTCCAGATTAATCACATTAACTTCAATTTATTATGCGAAAGAAATTGAAATAGCAATGGTAGGTCTTGTAAGGCTGAATAATTGCTTGATTATAAACATTAAATTCGCTTGAATAAGTGCGATTTTTCCTAATTTTCATGGAAAACTAAGCCCTAAACCGTACTCATACTAATTTAAACTTTAATACACAGAAAACACGAAATCAAACCTTTCGGATCTGAAGACATCTTTATGTATATGATAGATCTCCTTCTTACAAGCCTACAATCAAGCCTCAGGAAATCTCGCAGAGAAATGGAGAGAGTAGATTTAGCTCGAGAAAGAAACTAAAAGAAGGCGATGGAAAACTTCTCGAACTTGAAAAGCATTTTGGGCATTCACACATATTTGCTTTTTATATTTTTTTTAGGAAAACCGTTTCCCTTTTTTTTTTTTGCCAATAAATCGGGAATTTTGTGAGACTTTATTTATTTGTTATTATTTTACATATAATTCCATACCTTAGATTTGCTCAACATCATATTATTCTTGCTCAACAATAGTTTAGATTTGCACAACGCTTGACTCTTGTGAACTCGCTCAACATCACCTTATTTTTGCCCAACGATAGTATATGTATTCCACAAGCACACCACTTTGGTAGCAACAACATCTTATTTGTATATATTTACGCTTTCATAGTTGCTTAATTAATTATTGCATAACATTGTATTATTTTTGCTCATCAATGGAATAAAAGTGCACAACATATTATGACTGGGGAAAACTTGCTCAACATCACTTTATTTTTGCTCAACGATAGTACATATATTGCACAACAGCACTTTGTTTGCAACGACATCTTATTTTTATCTATTTACACTTTCATAGTTGCTTAATAGATTATTGCTCAACATTGTATTATTTTTGCTCATCAATGGAATAAAAGTGCACAACATATTATGCCTGGGGAAAACTTGCTCAACATCACTTTATTTTTGCTCAACGATAGTACATATATTGCACAACAACACTTTGTTTGCAAGGACATCTAATTTTTATCTAATTATGTTTTCAAAGTTGCTTTATAGATTATTTCTCATCATCCTCTTATTTTTGCTCATCAATAGAATAAAACTGCACAACATATTACAAATGGGGAAAACTTGCTCAGCATCACCTTATTTTTGCTCAACGATTGTTTATATATTGCACAACAACACTTTGTTTGCAACGAAATCTTAGTTTTATCTAATTATATTTTCATAGTTGCTTAATAGGTTGTTGCTCAACATGCTCTTATTTTTGCTCATCAATAGAATAAAACTGCACAACATATTACAAATGGGGAAAACTTGCTCAGCATCACCTTATTTTTGCTGAACGATTGTTTATATATTGCACAACAACACTTTGTTTGCAACGAAATCTTAGTTTTATCTAATTATATTTTCATAGTTGCTTAATAGGTTGTTGCTCAACATGCTCTTATTTTTGCTCATCAATAGAATTAAATTGCACAACATACTACAAATGGGGAAAACTTGCTCAGCATCACCTTATTTTTTCTCAACTATTGTTTATATATTGCACGAAACAAGACTTTGTTTGCAACAAGATCTTATTTTTATCTATTTATGACATAGATGGAAAAGAGTATACAAATTTGTATTAGTACATGGTAAAATTTCAAAATTTATTCTATATTATTGAATTAATGTTAATTTTCAAAAAGAAATATCATTTACAAATTTATAAACTGTATTATCTACTAACATTATTCTTATATAATACTGATGACAGAATTTGTGCTGACAACCTTATCTTGAATTCTTCATCCTCCTCTTGTACTCTTACAATGAAAGCTTTCTATTTATAGGTGGTCTTCCTGCTCTTTTTCTTACTACTGGGGGGTAACAGTTGATAGATTTGATCACATCAGGGATGTTTCCTTCATCTTCATCCAACACTGGATATATTGTTTCTGCATATGTCATATGCCAAGCGTCATTGCTGTAAAATTTTGCAACAAAATCAGACACATTTGCTTTTATGTGTGTAATGGCTTCTAGAGCATGTACACAAGGTATTTTCTCCACATCAAATACTCTGCACGTACATGTCCTCGCTGATAAAGCAACTATAGCTACAGCTCCTTGACCATTGATCTCAAATTGTGATTCATTCATCTTTTCTACTCTGCATGCTCCAACTTGCGCTTGTGATTCTCCTATCAACTTAAGGATCTCAGGAGTTATTCTGTCTTGATTTGCCAGTGCTTTTTCTCTCCTGTCCAGAAACCATGATGTGAGCTTTTCCCTAGCAAACTCCACAAGTGCCACAATGGGATAATCCTTTTTTCCTTTGAAAACAGAATTCAAACTCTCAGCATTGTTGGATGTCATCATGTTGTATCTATCACACTTTGAATGTGCTCTGACTCATTTATCAAAACCTGCTGACACTAGATATTCTGACAGTTTTGGACAAGTTGCTTCGATTTGTGCAAGGTGGTTGTTGAACTCTTGGATAGTGTAACTCTCTGCTGCTTTTTTTGAACATTTTCCCCAGCTCTTTTTTCTTGAACGTCGCTTTGATGTTTTGTTTCAAGTGCCACATACATATGCAGTGTAACGGCCCGAGATTATGATTCCCGAGTTACGTTTCGAGGGATGAAACCCCTCGTTAGGATCTTGCGCCCCGAGTACAGGTTAAAGGTTTGAAATCGAAGATGTGCAGTTTAAAGTGGGATTTTGCACCCAAATCTGGAAGGTCCGTTGGGGACCCCGGTGTAAACCCCTGTACCTGTCCTAAGTCTACAACGCAGGAAATCCGTTATCATGCAAAGGGCATAAGTTCTGAAAATGATACAACCAGTGCCACGGCAGAGCCGGGTCAAAACAGAGTACAATTAGGGAGAAATCCCAAAAGCGTGAATCTGGTGAAGTCAGGTTTAAAACACTCATTCTCCGCCATAAGAATAGACCCCGTCATAACAGCACAAAATCTAGCAGTGTATCGGGTACCTGAAACTATACCACCAAGTCAGGCCAAGAGTCCGCCCGCGGGTCCTCTGACCGCGCTGAGGACATATAATACGCCTATACCTAGAATAAAGGATGTCTTCATGCAGTGCTGAAATCTTAACCACACTATCATGATCCTAATTCATATATGTAGAATATTAAGTAAGGCCTTAACAGAGAATACCAAGTGGTATATCCCTTTTCTACCACCACCCCCCCTTCCAGCTAGGGTGGAGACTGGCCAGTTCGATACTATAGCATATCAAATCTCATCATAATATCACATCTCATGCTCATCTTGTATCTCATGCTCATCTCGTATCTCGTGATATATATATAACTCAAGGAGGGCAACACCCGATGAAACTGGGCTGCCCTATGACCGTAGAAATGACTCTAGGACTCACAGATAACGGCCGTTCTGTATTCAAACGCATACAGAATAAGAATGCTCATTCGTAAGTGCAATTCCTAAGCATGATACTACATGACATGCTCTTATGCATATGAAACACCTACATACTATATGACACATCAGGCAAGAGGTACTGGTTACTGAGTAAGCCCCGGAGGTACTTACTTGGCTAGGAGATCGACAAAAGAAGAATCCAGCACACAGTTGTCACGATCACAAAGTATCACCTAAGTACATAATGACAATACACTGAGTATACGTCTCTAGCCACTCTGAACAAATATAACACACATTCATACAAGCAGATAATTAACAAGCTTGCATCAACCATACTTTCAGTTCATCACGATCAACCATCTCTTATCTCATACTATTCATCATAACTTGCCAACTCATCAACTTAAAATAACCTCCCTATCATACTTAGCCAAATTCGCATATTACTATTTCATACTCATACTTTCCATGAGGATATATATCATTATCATCATAAGTATCGAACATTAATCCCTTCTAAAAATCACCACAATATCATGCTATTAGTCATACGAATCATATCGTTAGTCAAACGATCATATTATCATGCTAGTTAGTCATCAAATAAGTCTTATTCCCAAGTTAGTTTCAAAACCGTTTCAAATCCCAGTTAAATAGTTAAGTATTCCGACCCTTGAAAATACTCGCTAAATTCCCTTTTAAATCTATTTATTAGATTACTTCCAACCTTGAAATAATTTTCCAAATTCTTTATGAATATTTAAGTCTCAATAATATATTTTAAATCTCAATAGTATTATATGATATTTTAAATACCATTTATTAAACACCTTTATAAATTATTTTCAAATCCCCTAATATCCCGACCATTTTTATTTAATAAACCAACCCTTATAATTCTCCCAAAATAATATTTTATCTTTATTTTAATCACCACTAACTAATTAGATAAGTAAACGGTTAACCCGAACCGAACCAAATCGAACCCGCAATTGTTAATCCCCAACCGGTTATATAATATAACAAATATATATAAGTTAGAAAAGGAGGGGCCCACAAGCCACGCTGGCCATCTTCCTCCTCCAATTTCAAATGCAGAGGAAGCCCCGCCATAGCTGCTCGATAGCCTGCTCCTGCGCCGGCGCTCGTCAGCTCACACCCCGCGTCCGTGTGCTTCCTCTCCCGCCTGCTCTTGCGCCCGCTGCTCAGCTCACCCACCAGCCGGTTGCTCTCCGCCTCTCCCGCCTGCTCTTGCGCCCGCTGCCTGCTCAGCCTCGCCTCTGCCAGCGCTTGCTCTGCCTTGCCCTCGAGCTACCGAGGCTCTCGAGCTCGCTCGACTATCCACACTTAGCTCTCACTCACCCCCCGACTACTCTAAGCATCGAAAGAAAGAACGAAATCGAACGACAAATGAAAGGAAGCTTGGAAGCTCACCGACGTGTTCACGACTTCGGAGCTCTCGAACGGAGTCCTGGGCTTCGTCGGTGGCCCGCGATGGCTCGTCGGACCTGCGTCGGAGATGGGTGATTGTGATTGAAGAGCTCGGGGGTGATTCCGATCGAAAACAAGTGAGAACGGCTTACCGGAAGTTTGTTTCGAGAACGAATCGGGCGACAACCTTGTTTGTGGGAACAGGGGACAAGGGAGGTCATCGGAGCTGCAGTGGCTCGGGTGGTTGCTCCTGGTGGCTCCGAGGGATACTGCTGCTACCGCTGGTGGCTTCGAGGTGGAAGGAGGGACGAGGAATCCAGGGCGGCGATGGAGATTATGATCGAAGATGTTGACGCCGATGGTGGTGATGAAGATGGAGATGGAGAGATTGAAGTTGGTGATGAAGCATCATGATGATGGTGAGGGAATGGTGAAGCCGAGAGAGGGCGGGAGTGATGGTGAAGCGTGTGAAGGAGGGAGCAGGTGATGATGGTGAATGGTGAATGACGGGGTAACCTTTCAAGAGGTATGGGGAGGGAGTTGGTGAGGGTAGAGTGTGGAAATGGGTAAACATTTACCCGGAAATAAATTCCAAATACACGAATTTAGTATCCCGAAATTAGTTTCTGAATGTTAGTTTCCCCGGCTATCGCTATCTCGATCAATTAGATTTTTAAAATAGACAAGGATATCGTCATCTGATAATTATTTTTAATTTTCGAGGTAAAAGGATGGAAATCGTTCGTCAAATTTTATATTACGGTCGGAATCCGCTAAACGAGCTTTTAATTCGATTTAAATTCATTTTTAATTTCCTTTTTGCGAAAAATTAGGATTTGAAAATGCGAGCCTTTACAGTGTAGCTGTTGGGTAAGCTAAAGAGAGAGCCCTTGAAATGCTAGCATGTCTATCAGAGATAAACACTAAGTCATTTGAAGGAGGCACAACCTGCAGCAGCTGATACATAAACCATTCCCAGGAGCTGTTGTTTTCGGAGTCAACAATACCAAAAGCAAGTGGAAAGATTTGTCTATTTGCATCTTGTGCAACTGCTCCAAGTAACGTTCCTCTGTATTTGCCAGTTAGGAATGTTCCATCAACAACAACAACATGATATATAAACAAATAAAATTACTTATGTTATCAAAGTTAAGGAAATCGATGACAACAAAATTTGTGCTGACACTGTTTAAGACATACCTTCTTTAAGAGGGGGAATGCTCTAATGCACTGTCCAAATGACAGAAAGAAGTACTGAAATCTATCTTCTTTGTCTTTTGAAATTAAAGCTATAGTCCCATTGTTTCTCTCCACGAGCATATGGAAAAATGATGGTAAATCTGCATAATTTGATTCTGGTGTCCCCTTAACCATTTCATGAGCTATTTTTTATGACTTCCATGCTCTTCAGTAGCTAATTTGCATCTTTTGTTCTGTTCTCATTTTATCCTTTATCTGTGCTGGTCTGTATCCAGCGTCAACACTGTGTAATTATACTCAAATTAGAATAAATCATATATCAGAAAGCAAGTTAAAATATAAATACTATCTCTTAAAAAAAGTTCTCAACTTGATTCGATGATACTTGCAATCACAGAAGATGAAGGCTGTTTGCAGTGTTTTGTCCTGAAATCCCATGTGCAGGTGTGCATTTCCACATACACTATGACCTCATGCCAAGTTGGACCAAAAGTTTTGACATGCACTTTCCATTTGCAGTCAGGATCTACACAATGCACTCTATAATACTTTGTATCTGCTTTTACCACGCGAAAACCAAATATCTCAGTTATTGACAAGATTCCTAAAGCATGCTTAACTGCTTTCCTTGATGCAAACCTTTTGCCTACGCAAATTAATTTTTGTGAATTGAGATTCACACTAGGCACAGTAGAGCTATCAGCATCCCAATCTTCTAGTGTAGTTTCTCTCCTGTGTGCTGTAGAATAGAATGCTCTCCCATATTTCATCTGCAGAATCTTCATCACTTGCAGTGTCACTGTTTAGAGAATTCATGTCATCTCCAACATCTTCCAACAATACACCTTTCATCCTGGTGTCACCGATCAATGTCATGTTATTTTCCCCTGTAACAATATTGTTAATAGTTGGATTGCATGCCACCAACTGTAAACTCTCAGCTGAGGATGCCTGTTGATCTTCAACTTCTTCACTATTTGATTTAATGCTGACACACAACTCCACAGCAAATTTAACATTCTCTAGGTCGGACAACCTTAAAAACTCTTTCAAATCAGCATCACATTCAACAAGAAGCGGAGCTCTCAACAGTTTGAAAGGGTGTAAATGATTGAATTTCAATTCCAATGCACTATCTATATTGAATCTGTTTTGAACTTTTTCAGTTAAACCCTGTAATGTTATTGTCTCGTCAATCATAAACACCTTTGAAGTAGTGTCTCCAACAAAGGTTGGACATGAATCATTAAACAACCATTTCCCACCACATACAACCGTAATAATGTGGGTTGCCATTGTAATCTGCAGAGTATGAATTTAAGAGGATAAATACATTTAAGTAATAACAAACACAATCTGATTAAAAACGATGACATGATCAACCAAAGTGAGTAAAATACACATCTTACTTAAAAGCAACAATAGATTTGCATTGTCAAAAGCAACAATAGATTTGCACACCTTGTGCAATTTTTCTATGACTTAATTGTAGTGCTGACATTGCTCAATCAATGTTCAATAACGATGACACGACCAACCAAAGTGAGTAGAATAAACCTGTTATGAAAAATTTGCGCCGAAGGCGCAAATTTTGATGCTACTGTATGTATAAGCATAGATTTCCATACTGTTATAGCATATATAAGTATAAAATATTCTAAACAGGCATCCCCTGTGCAATTTTATTTTGACTTCAGTGCAATGATGACATGGCTTAATCAATGTTGAATAAGGAAATCTAGTGATGACATTAGCAATCAAAGTCAAATAAGGAATCAATACTTTAATATAGAGTGCAGATTCAAGTGTAGTGATGACATGAACAACAAAATGAATACAATACACCTGTTGTGAGGCGAATTATATAAAAGTTGCACTTTTCGTGGGAAACTTCTATGATTAAGATATATTGATTATTGGAAACAATCATATTGAAATCACATCCTAAGCAATCATAGAGATGACTTGAGCAATGTAAAATATGAATAAGCATAAATAACCATAAACATACACATATTCGATTTGAAACTTGAATATTACACTTATACAGAAAAAAATTCTCATAAACATTAATTCATGTTTAAAAAATCAATCAAAATTTGCGCCAAAGGCGCAAATTTTGTTGCTACTGTATGTATAAGCATAGATTTCCATACTGTTATAACATATATAAGCATAAAATATTCTATACTAGCATCCCCTGTGCAATTTTATTATGACTCCATTGCATTGATGACATGGCTTAATCAATATTGAATAAGGAAGTCTAGTGATGACATTAGCAATCAAAGTCTAATAAGGAATCAATACTTCAATATAGAGTGCAGATTCAAGTATAATGATGACATGAACAACAAAATGAATACAATACACTTCTTGTGGTGAACTTCTATGATTAAGGTCTACTGATTAGTTGAAACAATCATATTGAAATCACATCCTAAGCAATCATAGAGATGACTTGAGCAATGTAAAACATGAATAAGCATAAATAACCATAAACATACACAGATTCGATTTGAAACTTGAATATTACACATATATAGAAACAAATGCTCATAAATATTAATTCATGTATAAAAAATCAATCAAAATTTGCGCCAAAGGCGCAAATTTTAATGCTACTGTATGTATAAGCATAGATTTCCATACTGTTATAACATATATAAGCATAAAAAATGAATCAAAGTTTTCGCAAAAGGCACAAATTTTGATGCATTCAATAACAGTAATAATTATGTTCAACTATATTTCCATACTGTTATAGCATTTATAAGCATAGATAAACACAAATTTGGTGTAATCTACACTTGTAATCACACGATTCCAATCCGTAAACACAAAACCGAACTAGTTATTTGCGCCTTCGGCGCAAATTGAAGCAATAGTCGCAAAACTGAAGTTGTAATTGCAAAACTGAAGCATACATAAACACAGACTGAATCAGTAATCGCAAAACTCAAGTAGTAATCGCAAACCAAAAAATTCTAAGAAGGCGCAAATTTAAGCAGTAATCGCAAAACTAAAGCAGTAATTGCAAAACCGAAGCATAGATAAACACAGACTGAAGGAGCAATCTCAAAACTAAAGAAGTAATCCAAAAATTCTAGTAAAATTTGCGCCTTCGGCGCAAATTTGCGTCTTTGACGCAAATTCTAATCGACTTAAAATTCTAGTAAATTGATTTACCTGATTATCTAGATTAGACTTCAAAATCGATAGCTTCGTTGATGTCGGAATGGTAATCTCTCGCAAATCCTAGCAATCTCTGGCGAGCAGGTCGGGAGAGAGAGATAGAGCGTTCGGAGATAGAGAGCTGGAGGAGAGAGAAAATCGGGTTTCGAGAGACGGTGAAGCCTTTTATTTAGGACATTTTGCAAAAAATGTCCTAAAACGCGGATATTTTGCAAAATTAGCCCATTTTCGTGGCTATTTTGCAAAACCCCCCTTAAATAAAACTCGAAATCAACCGGAAATCCGAAATCATCTGAATGCGATTATATCCGAAACCCAAGACAACCTTTAGTATATTTCCTAAAATGTCGCATATAATATCTGAAATATAAAATATTAATAATGGACATTAATATTATTATGCATGTAGTATAATTAAATATTATATTTGAGTGATTAGGAATGAATAAATATTAGTTTATTCTATATAAAGATAACTATCTAAATATATATAAAAAGATAAATATTATATATACATATTCTATTGATTAGGAATGGATAAATATTATATTTAAATATATATAAAAAGATAACTATCTAAATAATGGACATTAATATAATTATGGACATTGATTAGGAATGGATAAATATTATATAAAAGGATAACTATCTAAATATAAATATTAGTAAAAAATCAAATCGAAACTTATAATCCAAATTTTAAAATCAAATTTAGAGATATAAGTATATAACTTATAACCAAAATTTTAAAATCAAATTGAAATTTCAATCAAATCAATCAAAGTTTTGTTTGCCTAAAAATTTAATTTGATTTATCTAATTAATATGATTTATACATTTTTTATTTAACTAAAATCGGGTCATATTGAAACCCAATTCAAATGAACCCGATTTGATCAAAAATCAAAATCGCCTAACCGAATTGAACCTAAAAACCCAATTCTATCCAATAAATTAAATAAATACTTGATCGAATACATTTTTATCTAATTCTAGCTAGTGGCAGATCCTGAACCTTTGCTTTGATGATGTCGTCAATATTATAAATACAAAACTAGAAGAAACCCATAAATTGTGTATAGTTTATTCTATGGTTAATTATAAAATGTTTCAATATAACCTATTATTTCGAAACTCTCAATTTTAATTATACAAGAGTGTATAAAGTTTAGCAAAAGGTATAACCATCCCAACTTGACAAATTATATGCAGAACTTTTTACTCGGGTGTCTAATCTGATTCCATATGAATTGTCATCATACCCTCAACCCGATTCTAATTTAACCTAGAAAAAAAAATACCCAACCTGACCCCGACAAAACTCGCCCAATATATTACCACCTCCAAAAACATAATTATGTTTTAGTAACCGGAGGAGTAAGTGTTTTGTAACGAGAACGATAACAGAAAAGAAAGACACATAGATTTAATGTGGTTCGACAACAACGCGTTACCTACATCCATGAGTAGAGAACCATATTTGTATTAGAGGAAGCAAAACAGATTAGTGTTACAAGAAGTCGGCGTTTCATGAGTACATAAAGACACTCATAAAACCCTAAACAGACAATGGACTGAAACCCTAAAACATACACCGCCGGGGTGCTCCGCCCCCGGACTCCTGATGCGTCGCGACACACAAACGATGTGTTACCTACGTCCACAAGTAGAGAAATAGATATCTTTATTATGGAGGCAAATAAGAAACTACAATTACAAATTGCTAGGTTTCAATAAGAAACTACTATTTCGAAACTCTCAATTTTAATTATATGTAGGGCCTCATGAAACCCTAGTCAAACTATCGGCCTAAACCCAAAACAGAAAATAAGCTTAAATTCTAGGCATATTAACAAGTAGAATAATAATATGTATCAACTACTATATATGTAGAGATCAGATAGTATATATATTAATTAAATTATTACAGTAAATGCAGGTTTATTCCAAAAATGTCCCGCCTAATTATAATATAGTGTGTATATAATAATTTCACGAAACCAAATAACCCTACATCATATGTAAATTAAAATTAAATAATAATAATGTAACACCTAGATCCAACTAGAAATCGGTTTTGATAAGCGGAAGCGTATAAGATCTAAACGATATACGAAAGATCAAACGAGAATCACATGCAAGAGAACACACAAAGCGATTTTACGTGGTTCGGTATAATATCTACATCCACGGGGCCTCAAGAGTTAGCCGAATCCACTATAAGAGAGTTCATACAAGGGATGATACAAGCAATGAAAGCAAGCAACCCTAAACTAGCATGCATGTGAATCAGAGGTACAAGGAAGAAGAAGAAATCCCCCTGTATGGGATAAAACCAGAAGATCGATGAAGAAATCGATCTCTAGAACCCTAGATCTTAGAAAACGAGGAGAGCGGCCACCCAGGAGGACGCCGGAGCTCGATCCACCTTCCAGATGAGCCACCAGCAACCTTTCTTCTCTGAGTGCTCAAGAACCGACGGCAAGAGAAGGAGAAAAAACTCTAAACCCTAGAAACCCTAGTGGAGAGAGCGTTTGTGAGGAGAGAGAAAGATGAAAGCTGAAGTGTGGAGCTCCTGAGCCAAGAAGCGATGCTTTATAGCTAGGTCAAGAGCCAAGCACCAAAACGCAACGCTTCAAGTAAAGAGGTAGGGCAAGTTCCGCATCTCTGGGCTACCAGCTCGTCCATCGCCGAGATCCAATGGGTCGAGTAATGGGCTGAAGCCCAATACGGGGTATTGTTACTTCTTCCTAATCATACCTTATACAAATAACATATATATTATAGTTTATGCATATATGTTAACCCCGCTATAGTTATGGTCTCGTTAGAGGATCAAGCCTAAATAGGCTCAATACAACTCAGTCGAGACACACTCTATAGTGCATCATATATGTATAACACATACTATAAGTTACTTGTATAATCATCATACACACATACATGTCCAAGCATACATAAAACAATATTACATGCCAAAGGAAAAGCTTAGGAAAGTAAACACATAACATATGCAGATGATTTGAACAGAAACACCCAAACTTTAGTTTTCAACAGAAACACCCAACCCTTTCTACTATAATGATCAATTAAGGACATGGAATATCTCTTTAGACCAACAGTAGAGACTTGGGCAGGGCCGCAAAGATTAGAATGAACATAATCCAAGGGAGCAGTAGAAACATATGCAGATGATTTGAAACTTTTCCTAGTATGCTTACCTAGAACACAATTTTCACATAAGTCAATGGAGCATGGTTTAGCAGGAATAACACCAGACTTGTACAAGTTCTCAAGACCTTTATTACCAATATGACCTAACCTAACATGCCATAACATAGAATCATGCATAGACATAAGCTTGACAATGACAGTATAAGCAGCAACAGAGGAATTCACAATAGGAGTGGCAATCAGTTCATATAAACCAGCTTTTCTTAAGCATTTAATCACAGGTTTACTATCCTTAGTAACAATCCTCACACCATCAGAACTGTACACATCATATTTCAATTCTTCAAGAGTACTTTCAGACAACAAATTTCTTCTTAAATCAGGCACCCATTTAACATCCTTTATAACTCTAACAACATTGTCAAACATTCTCAAAGCAATTGAACCAACACCTTTTATTTTAAGCTAGAATGATCACCTAGCATGACAGTACCAACATCACAGCATTTAAGGCCAGAAAACCAAGACTTATGAAAGGTAGCATGCATGGTACATCCAGAATCTAAAATCCAAGCATTGGTGTCACCAGAATTGAACAAAGCAAGCACTTCATGAGTATAATAAGGATGAGATTCAAGCACAACAGAGACATTATACTTTTTACCAGCAAGCCTTTCATCTTTCTTCCTCTTAAAGCAGTGTTTCTCAATGTGACCAGATTTAGAGCACTAAGAACACATAAGGTGAGATTTATCAGGTTTACCACTTTGATGAGTATCAGTCTTACTGGAATCTTTCTGAGGTGGTTTATTGTTGTTATTGTTGTTATTATTCTTATTGCCTTTAAACCTACCTCTAGCAACAAGCACTTCATTCTTATTGTCAGGTTTATGGTAATTTTTGAGCTCATATTTGTTTTTAAAGACTTTCAAAGCATCATTTTTCTGAATAATGGACTCAAGAATAACTTTCTTTTCCAGTTTATCAGTACTGTATTGCACAACATCTTTAAAAGTATCAAATTGAGCATGCAAAGAATTTAACAACAAAACACATTGCTGAGTTTCCTCAACTTTGTCACTACATCTTTGCAAATCTTGAATAATAGTAAGAAACTTATCAAGATTTTCAGACAAGGGGTAGGAAACATCCATTTTGAAATTGAACAGCTTATTAAACAAATTAACACGAGAAGGGAGAGATTTTACCAAATAAAAACCTTCCAAACCTTCCCAAAGCTTCTCAACAGTGTCCAAATTCAATACCTGTCTAGCAACTTCGTCACTTAAGCGAAGCATAACTTCACTGTGAGCCTGTTGATCAGTTTCAAGGATTTTTTCCTTAGCTGTCCCATCTGGAAATTACTTGTTGGTTATTGCAATCCAACATTTTTCTTTGATGAGAATTGCCCTCATCTTTAGTTGCCACATAGCAAAGTCAGTGTGGCCATTGAAGGGCTTTAGATATGTGCCTTTATCACCCATAGCTGTTGTATTGTACATGTAACACAACTAAACTGTTAGTAAATGAATTAAAGAACACAAATAATGATTCAAGATAGTATGAATCAAACAGTGCAACTACAGATCCTATCAAGCCAAGCAAAAACAAGTACACTTGAAGATCAGAAGCACCAAAAAGCACAGGATCTAAGCATAGAAGACATAGATCTAGCAAGCAAGGTGTGGTACGTCACGCAGGGGGGGTGCGGCACCAGCGATGTCGCCTTTTTAGGTCCGCCCGAGGCCATACGTCCAATCCCTATCCCTATAACTCAAGAATGAGCCAGGAAATCAAGATCAGGACACTCAAGCTCTGATACCACGTTGTAAAACCTAGATCCAACTAGAAATCGGTTTTGATAAGCGGAAGCGAATAAGATCTAAACGATATATGAAAGATCAAACGAGAATCACATGCAAGAGAACACACAAAGCGATTTTACGTGGTTCGGTATAATACCTACATCCACAGGGCCTCAAGAGTTGGCCGATTCCACTATAAGAGAGTTTGTACAAGGGATGATACAAGCAATGACAGCAAGCAACCCTAAACTAGCATGCATGTGAATCAGAGGTACAAGCAAGAAGAAGAAATCCCCCTGTATGGGATAAAACCAGAAGATCGATGAAGAAATCGATCTCTAAAGCCCTAGATCTCAAAAGACGAGGAGAGCGGCCACCCAGGAGGACGTCGGAGCTCGATCCACCTTCCAAAGGAGCCACCAGCAACCTTTCTTCTCCGAGCGCTCAAGAACCGACGACAAGAGAAGGAGAAAAAACTCCAAACCCTAGAAACCCTAGCGGAGAGAGCGTTTGTGAGGAGAGAGAAAGACGAAAGCTTAAGTGTGGGATCTAGAGCCAAGAAGCGACGCTTTATAGCTAGGTCAAAAGCCAAGCACCAAAACGCAACGCTTCAAGTAAAGAGGTATGGCAAGCTCCGCGTCTCTGGGCTACCAGCTCGTCCATCGCCGAGATCCAATGGGCTGATTAATGGGTTGAAGCCCAATACCAGGTAACGTTACTTCTTCCCAATCATACCTTATACAAATAACATATATAGTATAGTTTATGCATATATGTTAACCTCGCTATAGTTATGGTCTCGTTAGAGGATCAAGCCTAAATAGGCTCAATACGACTCAGTCGAGACACACTCTATAGTGCATCATATATGTATAACACATACTATAAGTTACCTGTATAACACATACTATAACACATACTATAAGTTACCTGTATAATCATCATACACACATACATGTCCAAACAAACATAAAACAATAATACATGTCAAAAGAAAAGCTTAGGAAAGTAAACACATAACATTACAAATAATAATACTAATAATAATAATAATAATAATAATAATACTGGATCAATTCGTTGGCTAATTCAGAAAACGCCAATTAAATACAGCCAATGGTGATTTACACACCGGAATAAAACCGCACAAAGATTTCTGGTTTGTCGATATTGGTTAATCTTTAATATTTTAAATCAGTTCATTCCTTCAAAAACCTTTGTATTATGCTTGCTATGCTTTGTAGATATTGGTTAATCTGTAGGCATTCTTTACTCTAATGAAACCGCGATTAATGTTTTTCAATATTTAAATCCGTTGCTGGTTTTTCCGTCCTTAATTTCGTTATTATTTTTAAAAACATCCCATAATATATATATATATATATATATATATATATATATATATATATATATATATATATATATATATATATATATATATGTTTCTAATCAATCAATATATCTAATATATCTAATATATAATACTAAAACAAATGTTAATGATGTCACTTGGCAAACTCTCCTTAATTATAGACCTAAAAATCCTATGTGGCGAATTTGTATGCCTCTTGGTCCCACCTTAAATAATTCATTAACTTAATTATTTTTTTGAAAGCTATTAACTTAAGTATTAATTAATTCAATATTGTAGTTTAAATAAAAATTTGTTATTCAAATATATGAGATTTTATATGGGTCCTCTACGCAATTTGAAAATGTCAATAATTGATATTCAATCGAGAATGATTATCAATGTTTATGTAAACCATTGAACATGTTTTTCTAATAGTTTATGGATATTTTTCAAAATTTGGTTACCAATGCTAATACAATATTTTGATCTTATATTTTAATGCAGTTTTTTAACTTTATTTAATTGAGTTTCATACTTGAATATATAATAATTTTACATTAGTATTTCAATCATTTCGTACAATATAATTATTTATTTCATTTGATATTTCATGAAATAAATCAGGACCTAATGATTGTAGATGATAAAACTAATCATTTTAATCATGGAATCATTGATTGCTAATTTTATTTGACATAATGTGTTGATTTCTAATAAGATGTTAAAACCAAACTAAATATGCGTACAACAAAACCAAATATTTTCACTATATCAGATTATAAGTTTAATCGAAATGAAATAACTATTTTCCAATAAAAAAATAATTTCTTTATTGTTGCGTAAGTTTTTAAAAGAATTTTTATCGCACTACATAAATATAAATAGTATTTTATCGAATATCTAATATAATACTAAAACACTTGCAAAATGGGAAACGTGACGGCCATATATTTAAAGTTAAAAATTTAAGATATATCCTCAATTGCTTCTTCAAATGTTTATAAATCTCACCTTAAAAATAGATCATCTAACCAATCATAATTTAGTTTTAATCAATTACTTAATTTTAATCTATCTAATCTAATACAATTAATTCCTAATTTAATTTTCTAATCACGTTCATGTCCATCTTTAATTAAAAATAATATCCATCTTTAATTAAAAATAATAATTGATGGAACTTACCGTAAATTTTTGGCTTCGATTTAAATCCTAATTACATTCAATTTTTTTTATTTGTCATATGTTTTATTACACTAAACTAACTATCCATGCTTTGACAAAACTTCTATTTAGACATTGCAAATTATATAACATGCTCAAATAAAACTAATAAAAAGATAATATTTGATAGAGTTTTTAGCTTCTTAAAAAGCATATCAAAAAAATAAAATGGCATATATTTTGAGACGAAAGGATTTTTTTTTTACTTTTAAGTTTATTAATATAATATATCTTTTTTTGATGTGCTCTCTATCCCGAAGTTCTAAAGATTTCATTCACCAGCGTTTGTGGAATTTGTAATCCAACTCCTAAATTTTTGGGTTCTACTTTCCAACCCATTACCACAACAAATGTGTGTTTACTGATCAAAGTAATCAATCAACTTACTAAAATAGTTAGAAGGCTAAAAAAACTTATTCTTAAACAGAAGTGGTGACTCTAAACTTTGTACTACCTCTGTCTCAAAATATCGATCGTTTTACTTTTTAGCACGTTTTTTAAGGAGCTAAGAACTTTATAAAATATTAAGTTTTTTTTATTACTTTTTAAAATAATAATATACTCATTATTAATAAGCATAATATCATTTTTAAAAACCAATAAAAATATAATATTTCACAAAGTTTTTAGCTTCTTAAAAAACCATGCCAAAAAAATAAAACGACCTATATTTTGAGACGGATGAAGCATTTTTTTTTTTTAAGTTTATTGTAAGAATATTTCTTTTGTCATTTTTATGTTCTCTCCATCCAAAAGTTCTTAAAACTCCATTCACCTAGAGTTTGTGTAATATGTGGTCGAACTACCAAATTATTTGGTCTTACCTTCCAATCCATTAACACAACAGAAAATAATAGTAAAGGGCCACATTTTTATATCATGACTCATGCATTTCAAATCTCAAACCCGACCCTGCTAGGAATGTGAGACATTGACGTTTGTCACATATATTATATATTGATATAATATAAGCATTATTTTTTTTATCCAAATTTATATTATTTTGTTATATCGCTTTCATATTATATATTATAATAGTATAATACATTTAATATATAATGTAAATAAATTATGGTAATATCGTCTATAAAATATAATTTACTTTACAAATCCCGTGCGTTACGCACGGGTACTAAGCTAGTATAATACTAAAACAGATGTGTGTAAATCCTATGTGACGGGCTCTGGTGCGATTTGCTTACGTGTATTTTTATGGTGCATTCTGACCGGGTTTTTTTGACACGTCGATTAATAAATGTCCAATCAATCTAATCCATGCCATACAACTGTCTTATCAACTTATCTACGTGTAATTTCAATCAATTTAATACGTAGTATATTTTTTGTTAAAAAGATCTTCAATTTAAGTGATTGAGATATGCGATTAAAATAGTATTATCTTTTTTAGCCACATCAATTAATAGGTCAATATAGTTAGGTAAAAAACTTATCTTTTTAGATCAAATAGTTTCACATATTTTTACAAATATTCAACCTTATATCTTAATTAGTTAGAAAACTTATCTTTTTAGATCAAATAGTCTATCTAATATTTAGTCAATTAAGCCTTTTAGATTGGATTGAATATAATATATTTAAATATAAATATACCAAATTGATTTTGTATGTGCGATTAAGTTTGCTTTGTTAAATAGATATCGCATATGATTTATATATATATATATATATATATATATATATATATATATATATATATATATATATATATATATATATATATATATATATATATATATATATATATAAACAAAATTACGAATGAATTTTATATTTGAAAAATATTTGAATCAACCCATCTCGAGAAATTCATGTATTTAAAAATCCAATCCACCTTGGATCCCATTTAATTAATCTCAAATTAAATATTGATAATAGTAATCCATGTGTTTAAGTCAGCAATTAATTGTGACTTTCTGAGGGAAAGTGTATTTTTTATATATTTATTTTTAATTAAGAATCATATTCAAATTTTATTTATTTTTATATTATATCGACACATTTAAAATAGTTATTATTTTTTAATTAAGAAGAATTTATTTAAAAAAAAGGCATCTGGTGCGATTTGAATCACTACAAGAAAAACTGGCAATTCTCGACGCTTTTAATGACCATTCTCGACGCTTTATAGCGTCGAAAAAATCAATTTCGACGCTTTAAGAAAGCGTCGGTATTTTTTGCGTCACGAATGGCAATATGCCATTTTGGACATGAAACTATGTCGGAACCCATTTCGACGCGTAAAAGCGTCGAGATTGGCATGTCATTTTCGACACCATAGGGCATCGAAAATGGCTTATGTCACTGCTTTACAATCAACCTTTTTCGACGCCTTAGGGTGTCGAAATTGGCATATATATTAATTTTTTATCCTATTTTCTAAAATATATAAATATATACTACGTTTAAAGCTGAGGAGTATTTTGTACTATCACCACCATTGTAAAATATGATGAATTTATTGCAATAATTTTTGAAAATTACATTTTTAATAGGTTCAAATTGTCTTATTAGGACACAAAAATGAGCAATTACTAGAAAACCAAACTACGAACAGTCAAAACATAAATAAATAAATAAATAAAAAGCCAAAACGGTGAAGCAGCAAAGGCACTTTTTCTATTTCCACGACAATCTAAAGGCGCTTCTTCAACATGGCCCTGGCCCTCAGTAACTTTTACAGTAACTTTTATATCGTTTTCTGCATACATTACATACATTACATACTCTGGTATTTGTGAGCTAAATCTGTCATGTTTTACAGTAACTTTTATATCGTTTTCTACATACATTACATACATTTGGGTTAGATAGTACAGAATCTATGTAGTTTATGTTTATTTGCCAAATTATGGAATCTACACCAGTTTCTGTTTAAATTCGCAGAATTCGAGACGCTTTACAACAATTTTAAGGAAGGTCAGAAAAGCTCGGAAAACCACTACAGATGTCCAAGGTCAAAGAAGCAACGGAACCAGTCGAATCAAGTTGAGAGCCTAGGTTACTCGATCTCGAGTGAACCTTACTCGATCTAGACGAACATGTCCGAGCACAGGCCTTGTCGACTAGGAGCAGTGTCGAGAGCCAGACCAACCCAGCTCTGGGGACCCTACTCGATCTCGAGGACCACCTAGTCGAGATCGACGACACTGAGACGCCACACCCGGAGTCGACAAGAAGAGAAGCTGATTGAGAAGTCGAGGACGAAGGCGCTGAGAAACCCTACTCGATCTCGAGGAGACCTTGTCGAGATCGGCTAGCCACCTAGCGCCTGTCCGAGTCCATGCCGAGGAGGAGTCCTCGACATCACTAGAGAGCCGTCCTCGACCACAACCCTAGTCGATCTTGATGAGCCCTAGTCGAGATCGACGACGCCCAGGAGCCTAGATCCGAGCCACGTCGAGCAGAGTCACCCGAGAAGATCAGTCGACGACGAATCCTAGTCGATGTCGATGAGCCCTTGTCGATGTTGAGTAGACCAGGTTTTGGAAACGCGTCGCCGTGAGCAGTCCAAGTCGAGCTGGAGTTCCTTGGGCACAAAGGAAGTCGAGAAGGCCGAGATTCTATCCAAATCTATCATCATCTATCCATGGAAGGGAGATCTATCAACATGAAGAGACTTACCTAGTTTAGATTTATCTTTTCTATTTTAGATTTAATTTCATTATAGCTTTTATTTATCATTAAGCCTTTTAGATATAATTTTAGATATAAATAGAAGATTCTATCCTTGATTAGCAAGGAATAGAAGGCTATAAACAATACCCTAGGGGCTGGTTTTTCAGGAATTCAATCATACAATTTTAGGGGGAAAGAAGTAGTTTCAAAGAGAAGTTTTAGGAGTTCTAAAGTTTTTAGGGTTTTGGCATTCTGCGAAAGTTGATTGCCGGGATTGTAAAGGCTTTGAATATAGTTTAATGCAAGTTTCTTTTTATACATCAATGTCTGTGATTGCGATGAGGAGCGAGTAGTCCACCCACTTCTGGGGCTGGGGTGAGCTCGACGGTGGCCATGTGAGGAGATGCAGTAAAGGTCAGATCTTGTTATGCAATTCGTCTTTTATCCCTATGAGCATGATTCTTTTGCGAGAGTTGAAGGTGATCCTTGTTTGTGTTATTGAAGCGAAAGTGATCTTCATGCAACTTGGATTAATTATGTGAAAAGGGTTAGTAACAATTAGGGTTTATGCGAAAGCCTCTATATGCCTATTTGTTAGTAACGAAAGTTATTTTGATGAAAAGCATGATCTTTTATGTCTTTACGTGTTACTTTGCATGGTTATCGTTGTGGTGCTGATACCCTGGCCTTGGAAGTCTTTTATTATATTGATTTATTTCTGTCGAAATTCTGAGTTCTGTGTTCGAAATTTTCAATTTAAGTTTCTGTCTTTCTAGTCGATACAGAGGAGGAGCTCGTCGATATCGAGTAGAACCTTAGTCGATATCGAGTAGAACTAGTCTAGGTCGAGTTGAGTTTTCTTCTATTGTCGTCGATTTTCAGTTTCTGTTTTCGATTTTTGACTTGCTGTTGTCGATCTCGAGTAGGGTTTAGTCGAGATCGAGTACGCCTGTTGCTTTGTTTTATTTTCTGCTTTGCTTTGTCTTTTCTGTTTTCGTTTTGTTCATTGCTTTTATTTGTTATTTTCTGCTTTTATTTCTATCTTTCTTTCTTTGTTTCTTTGTTTCTGCCTTTTCTGTTGCTTGTCTGTGAGAATCTGTTGCTACCTAAGAATTGCTGACGTGCTTCCTCGTGGATTCGATCCTGACAACCTTCTACTACAACTGGAGGAAGTCTTGTATTTATTTACTGAGACAGGGAAGTCAGTCTGAACTTTATTCTATATTTATTTCATACTTGACCATCCTCCTGCAACAACACATAGGCGCCGTTGCCGGGGAAGCTATCATTCGCGCATTAGGTAGTTGAATCTCACGTCTACTTTGAGTTACTTTTCAGGTGTATGCGCTGTTCTGGTCTGCCACCTGAGTTTGACAGCTTAGACGAACCAGAGCGTTACCTACACATTCACTCAGCGTTACCTACACATTCACTCTAAACTCAAAAGGATCATGGCGGCCGCTGAAACACAAGAGCAGCTGATTGCCAGGCTTACAAGGGAGCTAGCCGCAAAGGATACCACTATAGCCAATGAAAGGGCAGCGAGGGAACAAGAAGCTGAGCGCGCAAGGCAAGCAGAAGCTGAGCTTGCCCAATATCCAACTACTGCTGAGGATTATATGCATCCAACCCTCGTCGTGCCTGAATCGGCGATTCTTATCCCTGAAAACTCTTTTGAAATTCGCACTCAATTTCTTATAGAGCTTAAAAATAATGCCTTTTTTGATAGATTTAATGAGTGTCCTCTTGAACATATTACGAATTTTTCTGACATGTGCCGTACTCTTGCTGAAGGTACAACTTTGGAATATGTCAAGATGAAGTCTTTCCGCTGGTCGCTGGCTGGACCTGCACTGAAGTGGCTTGAAGGGCTGAAACCAAGATCACTGACAACCTGGGCCCAAGTAGAGCAAGAGTTTCTGAACAAGTTCTTCCCACCCTCCAAAACAGCACATCTCCGCCAGAAAATCACCGCCTTCAAACAGAAGCAAGGGGAACCGCTGACAAAGGCATGGGAGCGCTACAAAGAATTGCTGCGATCTTGCCCTACTCATAGACAGCCACCCTACGTCATTCAAGAGATCTTCTTCAACTCTCTTGATCAAGTCACTAAGGACAGAATCAACCATTATACTCGCTATGAGTATCTGACAATGCCGCCAAGTGACGCATGGGGTGTGCTAGAGAAGCTCACCAACTACGACAACAAGTATGGGTCTACTGCAACTTATGAAGAGAACCTATACGCCAGGCCAGCACCTTCCATGCCCCTCTATGAGCCTCCTAAGGAAATTGATCCGGATGTAAGGGAACAGTACTACAGAGATCAGAACAAGAAGCTCCTAAAGCAAGTAAAGTATCTTTCTGTCAACCAGCCTTGCATTGAATGCGGATCGCAACGGCACACCACTCCTGAGTGCCCACACATAGAGCAAGTCAGGATGGCAGAACACCACGAGGAGGTAGCTTACGCAGGGGGTCCCAATCGCTACATAGGGGACCAAAGGTTTCAGCAACCATAATGGAACAAGGTGTCCCTAGGAACCCCCCGCCCTACAGAGCTCTAGGACATCCGGAAAGGGACCAGAAAAAGGATGATATACAGACAGTCCTAGAGGAAATACGGAGGAATCACTCAGAAACTAGGCATTCCTTCAACTCCGTCTACACTCAGATGCAAGGGGTCAACTCTAGGATTGGGGAGATTGATATATGGCGAAAATCAGTTGATACACAGATTGGTCAGCTGGTAGAGGGAATCCCCAGACAGTCAGGCGCGCTCCCTGGGTCTTCAGAACCAAATCCTAAGGGAAAGACTGGGCACATCGCTGCTGTAAAACTCAGAAGCGGACATCAACTGCAAGAGCCAGAGGTCGGAAAGCAGCAGAACAACGAAGAACAGCAAGTCAGCATCGACAACACTGTAGTCGACATCGAGGAAGGCCTAGTCGATGTAGAGGAGAAACTTCAGAAACCTTCGTCTGCACTGCACAGCAACTCGACTGCACCCAATTTGGTCGAGATCGACAAGAGGCTACTCGACATCGACGACGGTCAAACCGAGATCGAGAAAGCTGCAGCACCTCCGACATCTGTTCTGGCTCTGAATCTGAAAAAGAAGCTGCCTTTCCCCACGAAATCTCCAAAGGACCCGGCAGAAAAGAAATTTCAGCGCTTCATCAAGATGCTTTAGAAACTCAACGTCACCATCCCCTTCACAGAAGCTCTCAATGAAATGCCATCCTATGTCAAGTTCCTAAAGGAGATTTTGAGCAAAAAGCGATCGATGGCTGAAATTACAGAGGAATGCAGCCATTTGGACATACTGGAGAAGAGGCCAGATCCAGGTAAGTTCGCTATAACCATTGGATTTGGTCCATACAAAATTAATGCTTTATGTGATCTTGGAGCTAGTGTGAGTATAATGTCTTTAACAATTTGGTCCAAGATTAAGATAGGTGCCCTGGAGCCTGTGGATGCTAGACTTTATATGGCCAACAACATGGTGGTCATTCCAACAGGCATGGTGGACAATGTGCCAGTACAAGTAGGTAAATTCTTTGTCCCTGCTGATTTCCTAGTTATTGATATGCAAGAAGATCCTGCTTGTCCAATTATTTTAGGAAGGCCCTTCTTGGCGACGGTGGATGCCAACATAAGCATAAGGAAAGGAGTCCTCACCTTCAACATCAGCGATGAGGTAATTGAGTATTCCTTTAATAAAACTGAAAGGCATATAGGTCCAATGGAAGAGGTGAAATCTATCTCAGCTGGCTACATCACCTGCGGAGAACCCAAGGTCAGAAATATGACCCCTGAGGAGATGGAAAAAAGGGACATGGAGGCCCAGGTGGAGGAGATTATGGCAATCCTAAAGGAGGACGCAGAAACTCTAATCGACACGAATGAAGGTACGTCGTTATGGATTAATTATTTTTCGGATGCCTTGACAGGAACTAAGTATGGGGTCAAGATCGACCAAGACTCCTCGACATCGAGGACCCTAGTCGATCTCGACAAGATACAGAAGCCTCCACCAACACCAGCGTCATCGAGCAGCAACACAGAAGCTGAGGGCTACTCGACATCGAGTAAGCTACTCGACATCGACCACCACTTTGCTTCCTCGACTTCGCCTTCCTCGACGCCGACTCCACCAGACGAACCAGGCTCATCGATCTCGACCAGGCTTGTCGAGATCGACCACCACCAGGCTCCACCAGCTCCTGTTTCCTCGACGCTGCAGCCACCAGGAGCAGAACCCTACTCGATATCGAGTAGTCTACTCGATGTTGACAAGCCTTTCTCTTCGTCGACTCCTGCATCCCCGAGCAGCCCTCCACCAGAACCTGCAGACTCGTCGAGATCGACTAGCCCTAGTCGAGATCGACCAAACACTGTGGTCCCCGATTCCGTCTCTGCAAAGGTAAGCCAAGGTATGGATCTTTCTTCTCCTATTTCCATTAAAGATTTATCTATACATGGAGAGGTTTGCCTTGGTATGTGCGCTTATGTAGGATATCCAATGATGAGCCCAAGGAGTATGAAGTTGGAGACAAGCTCTATGTCTCTAAATCAAAGGATCATTGGTTCCCTAACAAATTCAACAAGAAGCGGATGGGACCTTTCGTGGTGAACAAGATCCATTCTGGAGGATTACAGCTGTTGGACAAGAATGGAGTCTTATTTGAGGCCCAAGCTACATGGGCCTTGCAAATGCCACCTTGAGCTAAAAGGAAAGTCGGCCTAGCGACTATAAAATCTAGAGCTTATACATAGACTTTTTAAGACTTTTGGGACTTTGTTGCTTTTTGTTTTTGGTTTGAAACCTTTTAGTTTTTCTATTGTGGGTATATGTCTTCTACACTTTTCAGGTCCATGGATAGAGGCAAGCTATATCAATATTCATACTCGGCCCAGACGATTCCTTCATTCAATATTAAGATGATCTGCACACCTATCTAGTGAGTTTCTTTCTTTACCCTTGTTTTTATACAGTGAGGACACTGTAATGTTTAAGTATGGGGTGGGGGAAGGGCTTACTTTGTGCATATTTGCCATATTTGACATTATTTGTGCATATTTAGAATTTAGTTCTTTGAATTGCTACATGGCTATGTTGGAAAGCATTATTGATATATGTGCATATATGCATGTTTTCCAAAATTAGATGGCTATGTTGGAATGCATTATTGATTTACGTGCATATATGCATGTTTTCCAAAATTGGAGAAAAATGACCCCCATTGAAAATTTTGGATAATGTCATGGAAGCTTATATTGAACTCAACGATGCAAAATTGGATTCATTAGAGATATAGCATGAAATTGCCTAGTAAAGAGAAGTCATAATGAAGTGCATTATTTCTTGAAAACCATAGAAGGAGGTAAAATTTGAAGTTGCTTTTGACATGTTGCATGATAAGATGATGGAGGACTTTATATTTCCATATAATGCTCATTGTTTGAAATCCTAGCCTCCACATGATCTAAATATTTGTCATTCTTTACCTTATCCGGGGATTATGTTGAGAATGATGTTACATTATGGAGATGTTATATGGTGTTTGTGATTATTATCATTATTGGAGCTTGAAAGGAAATTGTTTGAAATATATGGAGAATTTAATGAGTGAAAGAAAATCCAATCACCTCAGGAGATAAAGGTAGATTGACCCTGCTCTCTGAGATAATAGTTTGGAGAGATGGGACACATTGTGAGGAGTCCAAAGCACTAAGTATCCGGGGCCATTCATGACACCCATGTTTGCGACTCGCGAGAAGGCAGTGCTGAGGTCAGAGAGGTAAAAGCATTATTATTGATAAAAGCATTGTGAAAGGTGATGAATCTTATGAAAAGGAATGTGGAAATTCAATTTGGAAAGTGCTCCATTTCCCCGGATCATTAGCACCACATTGCCAAAAATTGCCCACCTTTTAGCCTTTTACCAAATCTACTCCTTATTTGAGCTTAAATTGAAGTCCTCTTGATTATCAATGCTTTGTCACTTATGAATGTTTTTGCATAACCCTCCTTTTGTGAGTAGATGTTGCTCTTTAAATTGCACATGCATGGATTTGTGACGCTAGTACCTTTTCGAGGATGGTAATTGACTGCTGGGTTATATGAGAATGAATCTTATATGTTGAGAGTTTTGATTTCTTCCCCTGAATGACAATTAAAGGTATTTCTTGAGGACAAGCAAACTTAAGTATGGGGTGTTTGTTGTGAGCTAAATCTGTCATGTTTTACAGTAACTTTTATATCGTTTTCTTCATACATTACATACATTTGGGTTAGATAGTACAGAATCTATGTAGTTTATGTTTATTTGCCAAATTATGGAATCTACACTAGTTTCTGTTTAAATTCGCAGAATTCGAGACGCTTTACAGCAATTTTAAGGAAGGTCAGAAAAGCTCGGAAAACCACTACAGAAGTCCAAGGTCAAAGAAGCAACGGAACAAGTCGAATCAAGTTGAGAGCCTAGGTTACTCGATCTCGAGTGAACCTTACTCGATCTAGACGAACATGTCCGAGCACAGGCCTTGTCGACTAGGAGCAGTGTCGAGAGCCAGACCAACCCAGCTCTGGGACCCTACTCGATCTCGAGGACCACCTAGTCGAGATCGACGACACTGAGACGCCACACCCGGAGTCGACAAGAAGAGAAGCTGATCGAGAAGCCGAGGACGAAGGCGCTGAGAAACCCTACTCGATCTCGAGGAGACCTTGTCGAGATCGGCTAGCCACCTAGCGCCTGTCCGAGTCCATCCCGAGGAGGAGTCCTCGACATCACCAGAGAGCCGTCCTCGACCACAACCCTAGTCGATCTTGATGAGCCCTAGTCGAGATCGACGACGCCCAGGAGCCTAGATCCGAGCCACGTCGAGCAGAGTCACCCGAGAAGATCAGTCGACGACGAATCCTAGTCGATGTCGATGAGCCCTTGTCGATGTTGAGTAGACCAGGTTTTGGAAACGCGTCGCCGTGAGCAGTCCAAGTCGAGCTGGAGTTCCTTGGGCACAAAGGAAGTCGAGAAGGCCGAGATTCTATCCAAATCTATCATCATCTATCCATGGAAGGGAGATCTATCAACATGAAGAGACTTACCTAGTTTAGATTTATCTTTTCTATTTTAGATTTAATTTCATTATAGATTTTATTTATCATTAAGCCTTTTAGATATAATTTTAGATATAAATAGAAGATTCTATCCTTGATTAGCAAGGAATAGAAGGCTATAAACAATACCCTAGGGGCTGGTTTTTCAGGAATTCAATCATACAATTTTAGGGGGAAAGAAGTAGTTCCAAAGAGAAGTTTTAGGAGTTCTAAAGTTTTTAGGGTTTTGGCATTCTGCGAAAGTTGATTGCCGGGATTGTAAAGGCTTTGAATATAGTTTAATGCAAGTTTCTTTTTATACATTAATGTCTGTGATGGCGATGAGGAGCGAGTAGTCCACCCACTTCTGGGGCTGGGGTGAGCTCGACGGTGGCCATGTGAGGAGATGCAGTAAAGGTCAGATCTTGTTATGCAATTCGTCTTCTATCCCTATGAGCATGATTCTTTTGCGAGAGTTGAAGGTGATCCTTGTTTGTGTTATTGAAGCAAAAGTGATCTTAATGCAACTTGGATTAATTATGTGAAAAGGGTTAGTAACAATTAGGGTTTATGCGAAAGCCTCTATATGCCTATTTGTTAGTAACGAAAGTTATTTTGATGGAAAGCATGATCTTTTATGCCTTTACGTGTTACTTTGCATGGTTATCGTTGTGGTGTTGATACCCTGGCCTTGGAAGTCTTTTATTATATTGATTTATTTCTGTCGAAATTCTGAGTTCTGTGTTCGAAATTTGGAATTTAAGTTTCTGTCTTTCTAGTCGATACAGAGGTGGAGCTCGTCGATATCGAGTAGAACCTTAGTCGATATCGAGTAGAACTAGTCTAGGTCGAGTTGAGTTTTCTTTTGTTGTCGTCGATTTTCAGTTTCTGTTTTCGATTTTTGACTTGCTGTTGTCGATCTCGAGTAGGGTTTAGTCGAGATCGAGTACGCATGTTGCTTTGTTTTATTTTCTGCTTTGCTTTGTCTTTTTTGTTTTCGTTTTGTTCATTGCTTTTATTTGTTATTTTCTGCTTTTATTCTGTCTTTGTTTCTTTGTTTCTTTGTTTCTGCCTTTTCTGTTGCTTGCCTGTGAGAATCTGTTGCTACCTAAGAATTGCTGACGTGCTTCCTCGTGGATTCGATCCTGACAACCTTCTACTACAACGGGAGGAAGTCTTGTATTTATTTGCTGAGACAGGGAAGTCAGTCTGAACTTTATTCTATATTTATTTCATACTTGACCATCCTCCTGCAACAACACATTCTTGAGGGCAAGAGAGTCCTTGACCTGAATTGTTTTCTGGTCAAGGGTGAGGGACTCGAGCTCGCGGGATGCAGTGAAGATGATGGTTCCCCCAGGGGTCTCATAGACGCCATGAGACTCCATGCCTGCGAGCCAGTTCTCAACCATGACAATGGGCCCAATCCCGTGTTGCCCACCAGTCTCGTGGAGCTTGGATAAGAGGGAGTTAGAGAGAGCGCCTTCCCGTTGATGGAGACAGGGTTTCCAGACGCTATTCCAATCTCAATGTACCTGTAAGAGTATTTTCTGTATTCATAGAGACAGAAAAGCTTTGCAAGATGAATCTAATTCATATACATTTCAGATCTCTTAAGAAAGTTGTGCCAATGATTTTGAGAAAAATCTAGCTAAATCTACTATGTTCACCAAACAAAAGGTATGCCTTGTTGAGCAAGGTGACTGCAGTTGTAAGTGACTCTTAGGACTTTGCTCAGAAATAGAGCATGTGTCCTTTAGTTGATCAAAATAGAAACTATGGTGTTATACTTGACTAAGCTTTTCTTGTGGTAGGGGGATTACTTATTTTTCATTACCATCTAATTTTTTTGAAATCTATTTAACAAGATGGATATCAAATGGCCAACAAACTGACATTATACCTCTCATATTCAGCTGTAAAAGCTTTATTTAGCCAAGTAGTTACACAAACTAGGTAGAACAACAAATGACATATTTATTTTGACATTTAAACGAACACAAAAAGGCACCTTTAGAAAATGATATTTAGCCAGCCTTTGAACTCTCAAATTGATTGATCCTTCTTCGGGCTTCTGAGTCACACAACAACAGGAGTAAGTGAGTAAATGGGCATATCATGAAAAAATAGTGTGTTGGGGGGGGGGGGGGGGGAGAATGGGACACATTTCCAAGACCAGGTTCCACTTAGCAAGGGAGGACATGAAAGTTTAATAATATACATGATACTAAAATAAGCAAAGAGCAACACATTTCCATTATGTGTGCGCTTGAGATCCTAAATTTAGAGATGATAGTAATTTAATGAATTTGAAGATGTGTTTAAGATTTGTAGAGAATAATCTACACCTGAAATTAAATTTCAGCAAGTACAATGATTTGAATTTTGAAGAGAATAATCTTTACCTGAAATTAAAAGTGTATGCTGGAGAGCATTCCTCTGTCACATAGAGCCACCTAGGTAGTGGTATGAAAACAACACAAAATTCAGCCAATGAATAATAGCCATATTACATAAAATTTATAAAACAAAAACCTTCTTCTGATTGTTTTCATCTTCACTCAGCTCTTCAATTCTTTCTTGCATGACTTTGCACAAGCAAAACCATGAACATATATGATTAAGTATATATCATGAACATATATGATTAAGTATATATCATGAATATAGATATATGATGTGCATGTATTTACAATGTTTTAAGCGTCCATCCACTCATCCACCAAACATAGGTTCCGAAAACAAGAACGTCGACGTCAGCCCAATTGTGAACTACATAACAGAAGTAAAATCTCACTAGTATCTTATTTACTCGAATTATACATAATAGAAGTAAAATCTCCATAGGAACAAACTCAAATTGGTAAGATCTATCAAACAATAATATATAAATAGCTATTATATAGCCTTAATTTAGTTCAAAATGAATGGACATAAACTGAAAACTTGAATCGAAAGGATAAATAATGTGTTTGTATTTTTCTGGGTCTTACAATTTTAAATTGGATCTCAAGGATTTGTCAACGAAGGGAAAGATCCAAGCAGTTGCGCTCTCAACTTTGTGGTTTTTCCCTGCAATATTTCAAAATGCCCATCAGGAAGACTAAAAAGGAAACAAATAGATTTCAGTAAAATACAAGTGCAAAACAAAAACACAAGTCTAAAATAAGAAAGAAGTAGCAAAGGGTGTTGTTATGGGCACCAAAAAAATGACAGCTTGTGTTTTTACCGAAACAGAAACAGTGGCATCCCACTGACCACATTTGGTCTAGAAAGAATCAGTAGCTGTGCTAGGGGATGCTACTGTCTCTTCTCGTGGTTTCAACTGCCTTTGTAGGTCACTTTTCGTGGTTTCAAATCGATCACCAGTTTAGTTAGCTTCTCATGATTTTCTTGTATCAACTGTGTTAAGAATTCGTCGCCTTCTTCACTGCATTCAAAACAACAATTCCACACCAATGAAGCTTTAAATCAGTACAAATACAAAATGAAAGGTATTAGGATCAGAAAAAGGCCTGCAATTGAAAATTTAAAGGGTAAGGAGCTCACCAGAACTTATGATTTGTATGCATTGTGTTATGGACTTCACTGAAGTAATCGAATCTTAACCTACAATGAAACACAGTTGTTAATATCACTAGTAATAGCTTAGAAGATTGATTTTTTATACACTAGAAGGCCAATCTTGTTACCTCTTGTTGTTAAGTATTTGCTGATATGAATCTCCTCCATTCTTAGGTTGAATTAAAGGCCTGTCACATTCATAATGAAGACAAGTTGTCAGTGAAGGAGAAAACAACAGATTTACAGGACTAACCAGAAATTTCGGAATCAAAATCATACCCCGTAGAAGCATCTATAGCTTCCTGGCAAGAATAACTAGCTGCTCCACAATCAACACCAAAATCATGCAAGAGCTCAGAGAGAGAAAAGTCTGGACCCAAGGATTCAAAATCGAAGTCAAATATGTCTCCATCCATATCAGATTCAAATGTCATACAGACATTAGGGCTTTTGGTCTCGGATATCATAGGCAAATCAGTAGTTAATGTTATAGTACTGTTTATTTGTTTTTCATTCTTATAAATTTTGCACACACTCAAATTTTCATATTCTTTTGGTTACGTGTAAAAAAAATCAGCAGTTGAATGTGTGGTGTAGGGACAAAATAGATACTGTGCAAAGTTTCATCATCTATTTCTCAATGTATATTACAACTAACAGCCTAAAAATTGACTCAAATCTAATGATAAAGAAAGAAAATAGAGAAAAAAATCATTAAAGATACATAAAGGAGCTTGGTAGTTTTTGTGTTCATGAACAAGTAGTGAAGATGATAAGCAATGACCTCAGACCAAGACCACAAAACTCATGTGACTTGTATTCAATCAAAAGAGAACATTGCTGAGATACTAACGCACTATCAAACATGACAGGGAGAATTCAGATTCAAAATAAGCTAGCAATTCAGATTCAAATACAGTACAATAGAAGATCAAAAGTCAGTAAGGTTATCACCTGATTCCAACTTAAGTTGATGATTCAAACTTCTGAACTCCAAGGAACTTTCGGTAGCAACCTGATTCGGGAAAACAAGTGATTAAATTCATAGAAAGTGACACCAGATGTGATTCGAACTCAAAAAATCCAAAGACAGAAGAAAAGGAGAAACCTAACTCAAACTACAACTGAGAAAACGAACCTCTTCTCTCCAATCCATCGAATTCACACGCTTTTCTAGTACAAATCAAAAGTAGGTATTTCGGACCACGAACACTTCAACATAATCCGTGGAAAAAAAAACCTAGAAATGTGCTCTTTACAAAATCAGATCCATATCTCATTTTCAACTCAACCAAAATTCCAAAAATCTAGAAAGAGAAGAACGGGAATACCTGATTTGAACAAGGGAGATTTTGACTAAACCAACCTAAACTGCGAAAACAAGGGAGATGGTGAAGCGAGGGAGATTTCGACTAGCGGAGATGGCGAAGCGAGGGAGATTTCGACTAGCGGAGATGGCGATGTGGAGATTTCGACTGGCGGAGAAAGGAAGACGAAGAGCAAGGGAGATGGCGAAGTTGAAGCGAGACTGGCGGAGATGGCGAAGTTGGAGAGACAGCACGCTCTGAGTCCCAACTCCCAATTGAAGCTCTGGCGAAGTTGAAGCAGCGAAGCGGGTTGAAGTTCTGAAAGGGTTTAGGGGAGAAAGAAGTCGAGCGGAATCAATTTTATTTTTTTTACTAAAACCATTATCGACGCCTTGAAGCGTCGAGAATATGTCAATATAGACATCTAAAACCGCCGAAAAATTTCGACAACTCATAGTGTCGAAAATTTTCGACAGTTTTAAAAAGCGTTGGAAATAAAGCGTCGAAAAAAACTAATTTTCCGGTAGTGAATGTGTATAGTGTATAAGTGTAATTGTACTTACATTTTTTTTATTCCATAAGACTTCGAGTTCAGACATATCTGAAACTCGAAGAGCGGCCAAACCAGTAGACGGGAGAACCGTATGTACTTACATGTGAATTAAATATATATATATATATATATATATTATAATTTATAATGTTATCATTACGTAAATATTGGATAAAGGACAAAAAAAAGATTTGAGGGGGGTAGATGGTGTGGAACGAGATAGGAGTTGAGAGGGGTATACTCTTGAGAGACACTAGGCCCTGCGTGGCTTAAGGCTCATTATATTTTTACACTAGACCCGAGGTATGGTCTACGTCTTTTGTAACTTGGTTACACCTTTTCAAATATATTTACCGCTTCAAACAAAAAAAAATTGATAATTAAGAAGAAAAAATATCCTCAATATAAAAAAAAATATAATGGTATCATTGCGTAAATATTTCAAGAAAACTATTTTAACTTTCACACTTTAATAAAAAAAAACTTAATATAAAAAATACATAAAATAATTATAAAAAGCCGCACAACGGGCGGGTAGTAAAACTAGTATAGTACTAAACAGAGGCGTGAAAATCCTATGTGGCGGGCTCTGGGGCGATTCGCTTGCATGTCGTGCTCTGATGCAATCTGGCCCGGGTATTTTGCCACATCAATTAATGATGATCTAATGAATTTAAGCCATGTCAGACGATTAAATCATCTATTTATACATGTATCATCCTATGTGTCCATTTTAATTAATGATTAAATTATTTTTTAGTATAAATATTCAACCACATATCTTACAAATCTTATCATTTTACCTTAAATTATTTTATAAATATTTTATCTAGCAATCTTAGTTAAAAAAACCTATCTTCATTCCTTAATTACAGTATTAACAAATTCTATCATTTTAATATAAATATTTTACCTCAATATATTAAGTACTTATGTACGTACACAACTTTTACTTGATGATGATGATTTACAAATACTATCATTTTCATATAAATATTTTTCTTCGATCAATTTATTAATTCATTATGTTATGTACGTACAATTTGTATTATAGATAAAGAATTATGGCTTTTAAGATGAATATTCCAATTAGTTCGGCTTTTAAAGTTGGATTTTGGCCGGTTTTTAGAGTTAGATTTTGATGTAAGGTTTAGCGATAAGTAATTAACCTTATCTTTATAATCATTTTCATAATAATTATATTTCTTTATTTAAGTCATAAAAATTATCAAAATATAAGTAAATAATATATTATTTAAAGTACCTTATCTTCATACTTTTTTTAATCATATTTCATCATATGGTAAATAATTTAATTAAAATTTTGAATTGCTTTTATTTTACTAATTAACTTGTAACGGCCCAGAATTATGATTTCCGGGTTACGTTTCAAGGGATGAAACCCCTTGTTCGGATCTTGCAATCCAGGTACGGGTCGAGGATTCAAACTCATTTTAAGATTAGTAGAAAGAGGGATTTCAAACCCTAAAAATATCGAAGGGCCGTTGGGTACCCTTAACCTGTCCTAAAACTATGTCGCGTAATCCATTTCAAACGAAAGTAAGGCGAAAGCAAAGTAAAGATACAAGTGTCACGACAGAACCGGTCAAAACCAAATCATGAGTGTGTAATTACCATTTTACTAAATTATGATATTAGCCAGATTCTTCGATTCGCCAAAAGGGAACCCCGTCATATAGACATCGAGCACTCAAATCTGCAGAAAATACCTTTAAAAGAAGAACGGGGAAAGGAGTCAGATCGAGCCACTCATGCGGGACCGGCAGTCCTCGCTGAGGCCACATAGTATGTGCTATACCTAATAAAGATGCTCTAATGCAGTGCGAAAGTCAAACACACTAGCATGCTCCTAGTTCATAATAATGTGCAGAAATACTGTAAAGGGCCCAAGACAATGCCAAATGGCATATTCCTCTCCTACCTCCACCCCCTTCTGATAGGGCGGAGACTGGTCAGCTCGTGAATGCATTCAATCATAATCGGGCGACACGCATGCCTAACCCGCTCCACAATAAAGCCCGCATGCATCTCATAATATAAGGAAGTTCATGACTCGATTGACTCAGGATACCCGATGAGGCTGGGCTACCCTATGACCCTAGCAAAGACTCTAGGACTATCACAGATAACGGCCGTTCTGTTTCAAACGCATAAAGTAAGCAGATGCTCATTCAATCAGTGCAACCTAAACAGGATACTACATGACATGCTTTTATGCATATGCAACACCTAACATAAAATGCAACAACAGGCATGAATGTCCAACCTGAGTAAGCCCCCTAAGGAACTTACCTGAAGATGCAGAACAGTAGGATAATACAAGCAAGGGCCCAAATGCAAGTCCAAAGCAATCCGAAAGCAATACACACCTATCATCAAGTCATTTCCATAATCTACTGAACCAATATTCTCACACACACGAACCCGAGTTCTCAACATCCTTAAAACCAATCGATAGTAAAACCATTTTCCAAAACCTTTCCGATACGATCAACATCAACCAAAATCATTCTTCCAATCAGCCCATTGATAAAATCGTACCAACCGTATTTTTCACACTCTTAAATTCCAAATTAAGTAAACTCATATTTAAAATAATCTCTCAAATAATATTTGGCCAAATTCCGACATTTATCATTTAAATACTTAACAAATTTCCAAAAATCATATTATAGAACTAATTCCGGCATTTTGATTTTCCAAACAAAATCCTTAAAAGATATTTCCGAAAGCTTGAAAATCCTTTTTAAATAATTTCCCAAACAATACTTAACTAAATAAAATATCAAATTAAATAATCTTCACAAATCATAATTTTAAGATGAAGCTAATAATTCATTTTAAAATCCCTAAGTCACATATTTAAATATCACACAATACACCTCCAGATAATATCACTTTCCAAAATAATTTAATATTATAGAATAATTTTAGAAAATTTTAATTTCCATAAAACATGATAATATATAATAACACATAACACATATATTAATATAACCATAAAACATTTAGTAACACAATGTAATAACAAGACTCAACCCAGCAAGCCCAAACCTTAACCCGAATTCAAAGAACCCAACCCGAGCCCAGAAAGGAAAGAAAGAAAAGGGAGCCCGGATCCCAGCAACCCGTTTTCCCAAACCCGGCAGAAAATAGGCCCAAAAGCCCAGAACTCTTCTTCCTCAAACAAAAGATCTGAAACACAGAGGTGCCGAACGACGCCGACGGAGAACGGAAGGAAAAGAAGGAGGAGCTCGGCCTGCCGGTGGCCAACCCTCACCCAATAGACCCACACCCCAATATCTCCCAACCAGAACCCGGAAGAAGAAAGGACCCCCGTCTCCCACCCTACTCTCTACGCTTGAACGGAAAAGAAGAAGAGCGAAAGGGGAGCACTCGCCGGCGGCTGGCTCGCCTCCAGTCCGGCCACTCCCCCTCACTGGCGCCCCTTCCCGACCATCACCAACCCACAACGCGACCCAAGGAAAAGAAAGAAGAGCGAGACTCACCGAGGTCTCCGAATGCTCCACCGGTGGGATTCGCCGAAGAAGAAAACGTCGGGGTTGAACTGAGCTTCCACGGAGGCTCGGGTTGCACTTGTGCGGCCTAAGATGGAGGTAAAGGGTCAAAAGGTGAGGCCTTATCGGGTTTTAGAGGGAGAGGAGGAGGAATGGGGACCTTACCGAGCTCGGGTACGAAGAACAGAAGAGGGAGGGGGCGTTTGCGCGGCTCCGACAGCTTCGAGGGCCTCCTTGTGTTCGGCGTCGTCCTCGTCGGAGGAGGCTGCTACTGCTGCTGCTCAGTTCCGAAGAAGGAAGGGAGAGGGCTGTTGAAGTGCTCGGCTCGACGGTCCGGAGAACAGAGGACATGGTGCTCAGGATTCAGCCCTCGCGACATTGACCCCGGAAACCAGAAAAGAGGAAGGTGGAGTTGCTTTTCTGAGATTTGGGGAAAGAAGCAGTGAAGTGGGGGTTCTCTTGTGCGTGGAAGGAAATGGCTTCTTGCTGAGATTAGGGAAGGCTTTTGATGGGGTTATCTGTCGAGACAGATGGAAAGCATAGGGTGTTTGGCATTTTGCCATTCTGGGTGAAACAAGCACATGAGGGAGGAGATGGGAATGGATAATATTTAGCCAGAATTGGGGTGGAGTGAGCTGGAATTGGGTTGAATGCAAACCGGATAGAGGTGGGAGGAAGAGACAAAAACGTGATCCCAAAACAATTTCTCAAGGTACCCATGAAATTAATTCCTAGATCCGCTCTTTCGAACTTATTCGATAACTCCAAAAGACCTTCAAATTTCCAATTCCAAGTTTAATAAGGAACTCTAAATATTATTTCAAATTTTCGCATATGAAAACGGGATAAAATATATTTTAAATTTTCAACTAAATATTGCCGGAACTTGTTTCGAGATATTTAGAATAAACCAATAGTTCGAGGACAGAATTTCTAAACCAATAGTTCGAGATATTTATAAATCACTATTTTAATAATTTTAAATATTATAAAATTTCCCGGTCTTTACATCATCCACCTCTAAAAACGAGTCTCGTCCCCGAGACTAAAATCACTCTAAACAAGGGGATGAAGTTTGAAATTCGTGAGTCCAAGGATTATGTCGTTGATCCCGTAAGCGCCTCATAAGGGCCCGTATGAGGTCCTTACAGTACCCTCAACGTGATCATAATATTCCCAATTGGTCGTAGCAAGTATGCGATATGGGCCCCTATCACATCCTTACCTTGACCTTTCGGTTATATCATAACTCGAAAGCCATTATAGCGCCCCTACTAGGTCTTAGCAAGCATTCTATATGCGCCCCTATAAAATGCTTGTATCCACTTCGTGAGGCGTTATAATATAAGCCCGGGTTGAAAAGTTTTAAAAGGGATTCCATAATTGAAAAAGATTGGCCTCAAATCGTTGGAATTCTCGATAACGTTTATTCTTTAAAATTTTCAAGTTATTCCTTTTCAAACCGCTCAAAATCTTCCAAGAAGACGTTTAACCAAGCAACTTTACACCAAAACAAGTAAAATCCTTTCGATCAAAATTTCGTCAAAATCTTCTAAAACCAATTCAGTTTCCCGCATAGCAATCAATCAAATTCAGAAGCTCGGAGGTGGAATCATCCACCTCTAAGGGCTAGTCCCATATTCTCTTCCTAGTTTCCAGATCATGCAACATCATTCACAACTCAACAAGTACCATAACCAAAAGTTTCATCAACTCTTATATAAGCATAATACCATAAGCCATCTCATACATGGTAACTCCCACATCATATCATAGTCACAAACCATCACATAACTGTCTAACATAAACATAAACATGCCAACAAGTCTTAAGTACCAAAGAAACAACAAGCCTCGACATACTAAGGATCATAAGGTATATCTACATCATACTAAAGGCATCACAAGTGAATAATCAACGTTCATCACTCATCACGTAAGCACACATGTCCAAAAATCAACGGGTTAGGTGTTATGGGGTTAGTACGTCAGTACACATCAAATCTCACAATCGCATATCGATATCGCAACACAAGTAGAACATATTCATCACGTTAACATATCAACACAACAAGGGCATGCTATTAAGATTCAGAAAAGGAAAGATCAAGCAGTATATAAATCATCAAAATGTCAATATGCCCTAAAAGACACCACCTTAACTCGTCACAACACCATAAAATGATCATTTAGCCATCAGACACCATTATTTCATATATAAACCAATCATATTCATGCTTCAAGCCATATTCATCATTTACATATTCATAATCATGCTTACCGACCATATAATATAATATCATGCTTACTACTTCATAATATGATATCATGCTTCCACATAATAACACATCATGATCTCATATATTATCATATCACAACACATCATATCATGCTTCTAAAACAACATAACAGGATAGCAAAACATCAATATATCATGATAACACTAGTCACTACCAATTAGATTTTAACATTGCGTTTCAAGAGGTAATGTTATTCCATATTAGGTTTTATCATGGTCGCTATCTAAAATCATGCGAGCAGATATAAATAAATCACATAATTAAGAAAATCCTCACAGCATACCAGTCAAAATAAAACACAATCTCCACTCGCCCATCTCCACTCTCAAATCAAGACTAATCCTCTTCTAGACCCACCAACGTCATCTCCGACAAAATTTCCCCCAAAGAAATCTCAATTTATTTCGATACTCCAATCTCACCCCTCATCCCATCAAACACTACCACACATCATCCACCTCTAAGAACCCAACTCTTATCCCTAACTTCACACCTGAGCACCCTCTCATACTATGTCCTCAATACTCTCAAAAGCCATTCCCCACACTTCTCATACTACTCAAGCATCACAAGCATCCTACCCTGCCAACATTTCTCTCTCGTGATTTGCCTAATAAACCATCGGTCATCCTAATCGCTCAAATTCTTTCACCACTCTCCAACCACACTACCAAATGATCTCACCCACAGGTTTAAAGGAGAAACAATCAGGGAATCATCACACATAAGATCTACATTAGATCAACCAACATTTATAAACATAGCATCATGGGTTCATAATCAATTGTTGCAACTATGTCAACAAGTCTCAATTTACCATCATACTCAATCATTATTACAAATCATCATATATGCACATCATCAAATTAGGCTAGCAAGTTTCATCAAAACCTTATCAAATAAACAATTCAAGTTTCTCAGCATTTGTAGTTCACATTTACAAGTAACGGAATTTAGATCATGCTTAGCAACTCAGAGTGTCATCGCATCAGGACATCATGGCACGATAAAACTATAAGGCATCAAATCGTATCATCATAGACAATGGATAATCAGACAATATTCATCACCAAGCCATCACATCAACACATAATTTCATCGTCAAGTCAGTACAATGTCATCATCAACTAATTCAGAAGGGTTAGCAATTTGAATAGAGGACACTCTCGCTTGTAAGTCATACCGTACTCAGTAACCGCCATCCTCGAAACGTGTTTGTCTTGCCGAAATCGTTGATCCTGAGGCCCGTGGGTTATGGGCCCACACTTCTGCTGCAATGTTCTATCGCTATGAAATTTTTCTTTCTCTCTTCCATGTGGTCGCTCGCCCAAATTTATCGCGCAAGAGTCCAAGTTAGGGGAGATAGGGGAGTGACAAGAAAAGACAACCCAAATTCCTTTCGGGGACAAACACGGACCACAACTACAGACGACAATACTAGAGGCAAGACTCTGACCCGAGAATAGTAACAACGCCCTTATGGAGGTCTATTAGGTTGCAATTGTGACAAGCAGACATAAATTCATCATGGGGCATATCAATCATATTAATCCACACTAACATGTACCTATCTCACGGAGCACGACATACTTATTCAATTCTAAAAGACATATTCGAGTGCTACACGGATGCATGCGAGACAAGATAGTAGTCTATTATCCCATGAAAGCATATATGCCTAGCAACTTAAGCGAGATATGCGGGATTTAATGGGCTCCACAATTATCACATATCAGACATGAACACAATGAAGGTAACTCGACTAAATTCATTCTAAGATTCATGCGTCACACGTATGCGAAATCATGATATAGCGTGGTGTGTGATCATGCGAGGTGTCAAGTCATACATTCATACAAGCATGAGAGGTTATCATAACGTAATATGAAAACACTACTGAGCGACTATATGGTAAGCATGCTAGGACTGACCATTAGGGAAAACAAGTAAATCATCGAATCTAACATCAATCTAAACAGAATAACTCAACCTTTTAAGAGAATAGCGGGAGGGGAGAGTCACACTATCAGGGACCTATCGCAAGAGGGAATCAACAGTAAGGTAGGCAAGGTACATATGGTCCACATAGGTCGCAACCAAAGATCCTACATGATACTAATGACATTTCATAACATTTGATACACGCATACACTTGATTGATTAACACAACAATACACAAAGACACCGCATTAACATAGTCCATCAATACAGAGCATGGGAGGAGTGTAGCAACGCGTAATGCAAGCCTATATAACAGGGCAATATAAGTAAAATATGAAGGCATGTGTTCCAATTCAATAATACTAAATGAGACACACATTTATCAAGACATTACTCCGACACCATGGTCACAGATGGAACTACTAATTTAATCAAACAAAGACAAGGGCAATCTTCTAACACTATCATAGACCTAATCCAGGAGAAGACAACACTTATATAGACTCATATCATGCCATTCATGCTTCTAATAAGTCATTGGTACTACCAGTACAACGGGTCAATTAGACTTGCGAAGACAACATATAATCAAGACAAGAAGGAAGGTGCAACACGAGACCTAAGCAATGGGGCAAGCATGGGTACAGAATGTCATACAACCACGAATTTGCACTAAAGATCATCATCGTAACTTGTAATGGGAATTCCATGTCACATAAGGCATGTTGACATCCAGTTGTAACACCTAATCATCAAGTAAAGAACTCACCCTATCGTGATATCAGAACTAAACGATCACACTATCATGAACCTATTTATAGGAAGGACATCAAATATGCAACTTTCCAACATGTGATATATACATTCATGCACCTATATGACGATGCAACATACTAAGTAAAACATGTTGGGATGATAGAGGTGTAACAATTGTAACTCGGACCCATATAGTGGTCATCGTGAACATCAAACATGTAGGCATAATTTCACATTAAGGATCAATCCGTAGGTCAAAGATTAGTACATATAGAATCATACGATCAATATGCCAAGTAAACATGTTATAACAATATTCAATCATGATAGAAGGCAAAACACCACGCGAGACTTAAGCAATATAATCAATCACATATGTAATAGCATGAGCAGTCTGTATTAATGGTCATTCACAAGGTATATGCAGGAGGCTATAAGATCATGTCATGCAATTCAGAGAGAGTCATTATTACAACCGGACAGAGATCCCTAAGGACAACCATTGACTTTTCCCAATTGACTCTTCACCCTTCATTCCCGTGGGACTCCGGTACGAATCTTTATGATAAGGGAACACGGGTTGATCATCATAAAAATCAAGAAAGACAGCCCCAAGACACCTTACTTTTGACTCAAAATGTCATCAAAACCACCTCCCAATACTCACTCAAACAACCTTCATACCCATACATGATTACGACACAATGTGTTTTCCAACCCGTTTCCCCATGGAAGACACTGACATCCGGGAGAAAGACTCAATAGGAGCGTCAAAAGGTCAACAAACATAGAGGAAGGGGCTGTTTCACACAACCTGAGTTTGACCACACAGAAACAAGGGTACTCCCACCATCCCGTTTGCACAGATTAGTCAGTACACAACTCATTGTTAGACATACCGAATCAGATCTCTACCATAGCAAGCACTCAACACAGAATCAGTTAATAACACTCATAATGATCTCATAGGAGTCTTCTAGACCCATCTGTAAATAACAAGCTAATATTTCGCCTACCCATTCCCAACTACATCCAATAGGGATGGTCTAACGTCTTTCTACCCACTCGATCCCCTCTTTAGTCGGTTTTTCCATCTTTTATAACGAGTCAAGTTCATTACTTAGTTCAATTTCGGTTAGACATATTAAGTTCATTTTACCCTTTTTAAACACTTTCAAATCCTTTGAAATTAATGAGCGGTTTTCCAAAACATACACTCGACCCTTGTGTACCCGAATTGCACAACCTCAGCTCTGATACCATTTTTGTAACGACCCAGAATTATGATTTCCGGGTTACGTTTCAAGGGATGAAACCCTTGTTCGGATCTTGCAATCCAGGTACGGGTCGAGGTTTCAAACTCATTTTAAGATTAGTAGAAAGAGGGATTTCAAACCCTAAAAACATCGAAGGGCCGTTGGGTACCCTTAACCTGTCCTAAGACTATGTCGCGGAATCCATTTCAAACGAAAGTAAGGCGAAAGCAAAGTAAAGATACAAGTGTCACGACAGAACCGGTCAAACCCAAATCATGAGTGTGTAATTACCATTTTACTAAATTATGATATTAGCCAGATTCTTCGATTCTCCAAAAGAGAACCCCGTCATATAGACATCGAGCACTCAAATCTGCAGAAAATACCTTTAAAAGAAGAACGGGGAAAGGAGTCAGATCGAGCCACTCATGTGGGACCGGCAGTCCTCGCTGAGGCCACATTGTATGTGCTATACCTAATAAAGATACTCTAATGCAGTACGAAAGTCAAACACACTAGCATTCTCCTAGTTCATAATAATGTGCAGAAATATTGTAAAGGGCCCAAGACAATGCCAAATGGCATATCCCTCTCCTACCTCCACCCCCTTCCGATAGGGCGGAGACTGGCCAGCTCGTGAATGCATTCCATCATAATCGGGCGGCACGCATGCCTAACCCGCTCCACAATAAAGCCCGCAAGCATCTCATAATATAAGGAAGTTCATGACTCGATTGACTCAGGATACCCGATGAGGCTGGGCTACCCTATGACCCTAGCAAAGACTCTAGGACTATCACAGATAACGGCCGTTCTGTTTCAAACGCATAAAGTAAGCAGATGCTCATTCAATCAGTGCAACCTAAACAGGATACTACATGACATGCTTTTATGCATATGCAACACCTAACATAAAATGCAACAACAGGCATGAATGTCCAACCTGAGTAAGCCCCCTAAGGAACTTACCTGAAGATGCAGAACAGCAGGATAATACAAGCAAGGGCCCAAATGCAAGTCCAAAGCAATCCGAAAGCAATACACACCTATCATCAAGTCATTTCCATAAGCTACTGAACCAATATTCTCACACACACGAACCCGAGTTCTCAACATCCTTAAAACCAATCGATAGTAAAACCATTTTCCAAAACCTTTCCGATACGATCAACATCAACCAAAATCATTCTTCCAATCAACCTATTGATAAAATCGTACCAACCATATTTTTCACAGTCTTAAATTCCAAAATAAGTCAACTCATATTTAAAATAATCTCTCAAATAATATTTGGCCAAATTCCGACATTTATCATTTAAATACTTAACAAATTTCCAAAAATCATATTATAGAACTAATTCCGGCATTTTGATTTTCCAAACAAAATCCTTATAAGACATTTTCGAAAGCTTGAAAATCCTTTTTAAATAATTCCCAAACAATACTTAACCAAATAAAATATCAAATTAAATAATCTTCACAAATCATAATTTTAAGATGAAGCCAATAATTCATTTTAAATTCCCTAAGTCCCATATTTAAATATCGCACAATACACCTCCAGATAATATCACTTTCCAAAATAATTTCATATTATAGAATAATTTTAGAAAATTTTAATTTCCATAAAACAGGATAATATATAATAACACATAACACATATATTAATATAACCATAAAACATTTAGTAACACAATGTAATAACAAGACTCAACCCAGCAAGCCCAAACCTTAACCCGAATTCAAAGAACCCAACCCGAGCCCTGAAAGGAAAGAAAGAAAAGGGAGCCCGGATCCCAGCAACCCGTTTTCCCAAACCCGGCAGAAAATAGGCCCAAAAGCCCAGAACTCTTCTTCCTCAAACAAAAGATCTGAAACACAGAGGTGCCGAACGACGCCGACGGAGAACGGAAGGAAAAGAAGGAGGAGCTCGGCCTGCCGGCGGCCAACCCTTACCCAACAGACCCACACCCCAATATCTCCCAACCAGAACCCTGAAGAAGAAAGGAACCCCGTCTCCCACCCTGCTCTCTGCGCTTGAACGGAAAAGAAGAAGAGCGAAAGGGGAGCACTCGCCGGCGGCTGGCTCGCCTCCAGTCCGGCAACTCCCCCTCGCTGGCGCCCCTTCCCGACCATCACCAACCCACAACGCGACCCAAGGAAAAGAAAGAAGAGCGAGACTCACCGAGGTCTCCGAATGCTCCACCGGTGGGATTCGTCGAAGAAGAAAACGTCGGGGTTGAACTGAGCTTCCACGGAGGCTCGGGTTGCACTTGTGCGGCCTAAGATGGAGGTAAAGGGTCAAAAGGTGAGGCCTTATCGGGTTTTAGAGGGAGAGGAGGAGGAATGGGGACCTTACCGAGCTCGGGTACGAAGAACAGAAGAGGGAGGGGGCGTTTGCGCGGCTCTGATAGCTTCGAGGGCCTCCTTGTGTTCGGCGCCGTCCTCGTCGGAGGAGGCTGCTACTGCTGCTGCTCGGTTCCGAAGAAGGAAGGGAGAGGGCTGTTGAAGTGCTCGGCTCGACGGTCCGAAGAACAGAGGACGTGGTGCTCAGGATTCAGCCCTCGCGACATTGATCCCGGAAACCAGAAAAGAGGAAGGTGGAGTTGCTTTTCTGAGATTTGGGGAAAGAAGCAGTGAAGTGGGGGTTCTCTTGTGCGTGGAAGGAAATGGCTTCTTGCTGAGATTAGGGAAGGCTTTTGATGGGGTTATCTGTTGAGACAGATGGAAAGCATAGGGTGTTTGGCATTTTGCCATTCTGGGTGAAACAAGCACATGGGGTAGGAGATGGGAATGGATAATATTTAGCCAGAATTGGGGTGGAGTGAGCTGGAATTGGGTTGAATGCAAACCGGATAGAGGTGAGAGGAAGAGACAAAAACGTGATCCCAAAACAATTTCTCAAGGTACCCATGAAATTAATTCCTAGATCCGCTCTTTCGAACTTATCCGATAACTCCAAAAAGACCTTCAAATTTCCAATTCCAAGTTTAATAAGGAACTCTAAATATTATTTCAAATTTTCACATATGAAAACGGGATAAAATATATTTTAAATTTTCAACTAAATATTGCCGGAACTCGTTTCGAGATATTTAGAATAAGCCAATAGTTCGAGGACAGAATTTCTAAACCAATATTTCGAGATATTTATAAATCACTATTTTAATAATTTTAAATATTATAAAATTTCCCGGTCTTTACATCTGGGGTATAATATAAGGTCACGTAGGAAAATAAAAACAAGGCATGAAAATGCAATATTTAATTGAACAAATGTATAAATTACGATTTATCCTTTAATATATATGTGTAATTTCAATTTATCTACGTGTAATTTTAATAATTAAATATAATTTTTAATATAAATATCCAACATCATATCTTAAGTGTTACAAAATCTATCATTTTATCTAGAATTATTTTAAATCTATCTTAAATTTAATTTTTTTCAGGAGCGAAAAGACACGTATTTTTGTTTTTTCCTCCTTTATTTTTAAAAATTTTAAAAATTAATTTAAAATTATAATAAAATATAATTTATTAAAATACCGCGCAATCACCGATAGTAAGATTAGTTTGACAGATACAAACTCTCCTTCTACTCCTTCATATTTATTTCTATAAAAATGATGTATCGAATTCAGAGATCGATCTGTAAATATTGCAGGTCACCTCCGATCTACACAGTACGTAGCTACAAATTAACTAAAATCCAAGATCCAAGTGTCCAACCAATACCAATGTATATCTTAATTTACACACCACCGGAAGTACGTGTTTTTTTTTTTTAAAAATAATAATAATTAAAAACCAATAACGAGTTCACGGACTGAATTCAAAGAAATATAAATCGAAAAACTCCAAATTGTATGTATAATTGCAGTGAAGAAAATTGATCAAATTGCCAGCTCTTTCTTCCCTGTACGTTGTCACATGGCTGGATCTTCGTAATTACACATCTAACATCTCCACTATAAAACCCTAATCAATCCTCCCCAATTTCTCATCCCAAACCCCCAATCTCAAATTCCCCTTTTCACATTTTGCCCTAATCCTAAAATAATAATGGCTTTCTCCAAGTCCATGGCTGCATCTGCCCTCTTTCTAAGCTTCAACCTCTTCTTCTTCGCAGTGAGCTCGAGCTCGAGCTACGTGCCATGCCCACCCCCACCATCAAAGGGCCACAAGCACCACCACAAAAGCCCTCCTTCATCGCCGACACCTAGCTGCCCTAGGGACGCCCTCAAGTTGGGGGTTTGCGCCGACGTGTTGGGCTTAGTTAGTATCGTTGTTGGCACTCCACCCAAGACCCCTTGCTGCGCCCTCCTCGATGGACTGGTTGATCTTGAGGCTGCGGCTTGCCTCTGCACCGCCATTAAGGCTAACATCTTGGGGCTTAACCTGAACGTGCCGGTGTCGTTAAGCTTGATCCTTAACTACTGTGGCAAGGGCGTGCCCTCTGGCTTCCAGTGCGCTTAGTCAACTCATGCTCTCCATCATCCCGCGTCGTCATGTGATATAACTTATCCGTGGCAGCTTGAATTGGTCCCAACTTTGGACCTACGTCTTTGATTTTTTTTTTTTTTGAAGAAATAAATAAAGCATTACTGTTTTCCTTGTTCGATCGGATTTGTTATTTTTGTGATTTCCACTATATATATTCATTTGTGTCGATCCGTTGTCATCTTGATGATTGATCGATCCTAATATTGGTGTTCTATTTGTAGGAAACGTTGTTGTTGTACTCGAATTGGTGGTATACGTTGCGAATTATATATGGTTTTGTATAATAAATTGATAAGCTGTACGTTTTGAGGTATTTAATGATATGTTTTGTTACTCTTCCATCTCGTGCGTTTATTTTCAGGCAAGTTATGCATTGGTTCCTAACTTTTCATATAACTAGGGTCGCATGCATGGGACATTGTTTATATCAAATCTGATTGAATTGAATCTATAAATTGGTGGAAAAAAATAAAATATGATCTTTGATGTATTTATGATCATAGATGATGGAAAAAACCCACCTGACAATAAAGTAGCCACTAACGAAATATGAAAGCGCTTATTATCTTAAATTAGTATTGTCATCAGCAATATATAACAAATGATTTAATCCATTGGATATCCTTGTAGCAACTCATTTAGTTTGGATTTCATCCAATTTCATGTTGATGTGCTACTCATTTAGTTTAGATTTCATCTAATTCCATGTTGATTTTCCATAATGAAATATGTGTCAACAATTGATGTCCTTCAAATCTTTTATGGAGGGTTCTTCAAATCTTTTATGGAGGGTAAAACTGGAGTGAGAATTCATACTATACTTGTTAATGCAATATCGACAAACTTTTATTTTTTTGATAAAAAAAAAATTAGAGTTCAATGAGTAAATCGTGTGCAATAAACTTCTTGCATATGTCAAGAAGATTGTCTTTTGTTATATATTAGATAGATCTTTTGCTTTGCTCAAACCTAATTGTTAAAACTATCTTTTTGTTTACTAAGATGTAATTAAGCAAATGACTTGCTTACAAAATTGCGTACATATGCTAGGGTGGCAGACCCTTGCTACGTACGCACAAGACATTTTTGTATCAAATATCACAAACATACCCTCCTTGTATGTGTCAAGAGGTTTGAAGCTTAAGGATCGTTAAACCATCTTCTTCCCCTTTTTATGGTTTAGTTTCCCCGAAGAATGAACATATACCGTCAATGAAAATGTGACACCAAATTGAGAAACATGCAACCTTATTTTACACGATAGACTTTTATCATATAAATATATAATAACTCCATGGACATACTTAAATTAAACGCATGGTTAGATCTAATTTGTGATGGCCTTGAATGTTAATTGATCTGTTAAACCCTCGATTAATTTAGAATGAATTTAGTGTTGATTATCATGTATACCAAAATCATTTACATTTAAATTAATCAAATTATTTATTCTCCTTTTCAATTTAATTTGATTCTCCGATCCTTTGCATGGGTACTAATACTATATCTATGAGGAAAAAAATCTAGAAAAAATTTGCCAAACAGACACTTTTTTAAGACAAATTGGTGAAATGTCCAAGGTTTGGGACAAATTAGTGGAGTGTCCACCTTAAATAACATAATCTCTTCCCATCTGTGCCCAATTCCTCTTTTGTTCATCATCGATCATTCCTCCCCGCTCATTGTCACTACTACATTAAAGCACTATAGTAGCGGCTAAAAACCGCTACAAGAAATAGAAAAACCGCTCCTTAAAGGCTAATGTGGCGGTTTTACAAGTGCTACATCAGCTGCCGCTACTTTAGCTCTAAGGTGGCGGTTTTTATGACTATTGTGGCGGTTTGTAGTTTGAAGTGAAAAAGCGCTACCAAAAGTAAAATAACCGCTACATTGTAGCGGTTTAATGCAGCGGTTTCATATTTCAATCACAACAGTTTTCAAAGCATAAGGTGGCGGTTTCTATAATCGAAGTGATGGTTTTATGAACCTAATGTAGCAGTTTTTTAAGCTCTTTATCAAACCTATTTAGCAGTTCATTTTATAATATGAAATGACAAATATTATAAATAAATATAACTAAAGCAATCAAATAAGAATTATAGAACAAAAAGTATACTTTAATACATCTCATCATCAAAATGAAAATACAATAATGTTTATGATTAAATAATATCATTTATATTAGTACATAACCATATGATAATTTATTAATGCTCATAGATTGAAACAAAACATTATATAGTAATCAAAACTAAGTCTAAGTACACTCAAATAAAGTTGTCCCGCATGTTTAGCCACTTCTTGAGTCCAAGCACACATCACACAGCAACAAAGTTCCTCACATGTTCATCCACTGCCCTTTTTGTTTGAAGTCTCATCATTTGTAAGTTGTATTATTTACCGTCTTCGTCAATGGTATGAGCTCACTGCAAATTGATAGAGATAAATAACCAATCTTCATCATATGAATCTATAAATAAAGCACATAAGCATATGAAGTTTGTTGCCAAGAGGGATGACACTAAAAATATGCATATCAAGTACATCATGTAATTAAAGGAATCCAAATTGTTTCTAAAAAAAATCGCAATCCAAATTAAATCTAAGTACATCTTTTGATGAGATCTATGCTGAATCTCATCCAAAAATATCATAAGCCTAGCCTCTAGTCAATTAGTTCATAACAGGCTATGAAATGTTCAATCACAAAGTTCACAAAACAAATTTTATAGAATGCAATGTATAATCAACCGAGTGGAGAAAAAAAGAGCATAAAAACTATAGAATTATTATAGTCACTCCATTTCCCTAGCATTTACATCTATCATTCAACATGGATGAGAAATCCCTTGTTTTTTTATGTCTACTACCACTTTTGGTCATTTTGATAACTACATCCTTTTTTCAGAATAAATGAGCCAGTGTATCCTAAATTTAGAGTTAAAAGAATATAAATGGTGTATTGAGATAAGTGAATGATATATACTGTGTTTAGGTTTTTTTTTATCAAACAAATCTTAAGATCCAAAATGGTTGATGTGCTTGGAAGCAGTGTTAATGCTTATATATCTTAATGCTTACATCCTAACATTAAATTAGAAGAGGCAATTGGAAAATGGAATGCATAGTTGGTAAGGACACATAATATAAATAGCTTTGCATTAAGTAATTACCGGAAAAGTTCCATTTCAAGTCTGGATCCCTACTCTCCAATGTTTTAAACTTGCTCTTTTCACCATGGTCCTACTCTTCAGTCTTCACATATATACCTCAAAACAACCCAAGATACATCGACATAAATCAGATTTTTTTCTTCTACAAGTCCACATTACATAAAAAGTAAAATAATACTTGTAAAAATAATCAACAACTTATGAAAACACATGGTAGAGAAAAATGATAACATATATGACAGATGGGGAAGTAGAGTCGATGAAAAAAGATGGCAGTGGAGAGAGGTAGTATCTTTGATCGGTTAACTTAAATATTCCGCACTTTTTTAAATATGCAGCATTAATAGTAGTATGCAAAAGACTTTTATAAATGGACAATCAAGCAACATATGTAGTGGATAAGCTCACTACCTTAGTTTCATCAAAAAAATATTATGTAATAAAACAGGACATATGATCCCTAAAATATATTTTTTTCACTTCAGTTTATATTGTACAATAGAACTAGAAAACTCATATATTGAAAAGGGCTTTCACTTGGGAAATATATTCTGATCAAGGTAGCAATGAAAAAAATACAACTCCCAATGCAATCATTAAAAAATAGGATGAAATAAATTTAATTAGGATTTCAGTTTGAGCATAATTTCAGTTTGAGTATAATTTAATTAGGATGAAATAAATTTAATTAGGATTTTGTTAAGCATGGATAAAAAGAAGGATTAGGAGTTGTAAAGTAAGAAGTACGAAAATTATAAGGACTAAAATGGACTTCGTATGCCCAAATGAATATCTAGGTACACTCAACTTATAAGGGTTTAATGACGATATTTTGATGAATTAAACAAAGTACATAATTTCCAAGCAAACATTTAACAAAAAGATCTGAGCTCAATTTCCCATTAAAGATAGCCATGGTATATGTAGTGCATAAGGAAGGATACTGACATAAAAGTTCGAAAGAAGCTAGATTTATGGAAAAACTTGGAAAATGAGCATATAATTTTATAGCAAAATTATGTTTACTGTGCTGCCCGGATAAGTTGATAGAGGCTAATTATTTTATTATGACAAGTTAAAGTGCTAACCCCCAATTTATGTGTAGTAACGTGCATGCCTCTTCTCAGGTTTGAGATTCTTTTAGGAATTGAATGTGCAGTTCGAACTAAAGCTAAAAATACCACCACTCTACATCACCTAAACCTTAATAAATTCATGAGACACTAAATTGTATGAAAACCCCATTTTCGACTCCCATAGTTCACAAAGTGTGAGATCAAATAGATCAAAAATCAATTTCACGGAATTACATAACACTGTATATGCTACTCTACCAGTTGATTCATTGAGATTTTTAAAGGCAACTATAAGTCTATAACAAGGGATTTCTTTTCTCTCTCGAAAATGTCAGAAAATCTCCAAGCAAGAAAGCTAAAACATGTAAAAAAAAGAATCGTACAAAGCTCAAATCCTTGCCATAAAAATCACCAAACATCTTCAGATGTTTTCTACCAAAATTCAAGCATCATTCAACTAATTTTAATAGTAAACAATAGACCACTAAGCTGAAATTCGAAATGGTATTGGACATTGAAATCAATAATCAAGTCAATTCTCAAAACCCTAGCAACAAAGAAATAAATCTAAAAGCAAAAACAATTGGTACTTACCTGAGACTAAAATCAACTTGCAATTAGGAATCAAAATGTGAATGCTACACAGAGTTATCGATTTAGAACAAATCAGCCCCAGTATTCAAAGAGGGGAAAGGGCTCCTAGTTGAGGCTGGGGCGGCTCCTTTGCTGGCTAAGCTCCGACGTCGTTGGGTGAAAGCGAGAACAGATCCTTTACTTGCTCCTAGTCACAAATGGAAACGTCGGTGTCGCCTAACAATGGAGGCTTCAGATCTGAAGTGGAAAGGTCGGCGTTTCTCCTCCTAGGTGGAGATAGACCTAGACAAAGGAAGATGAGAGATTGAGATTTCCACCATGAGAGATGGAGATATGAGATTAAGAGAGGGCCAGGAAAAGGAATAGAGGTCGGAGCTCTCGAGAGCTTGGGTGAAAATGATGGTTGAAGGAGAAGCAGGGAGTGGTCGAGATGTGGTGAGAGATGACAAAGAGAACGAATGAGATGGGAGGGAAGGATCCGGAACAAGGGGTCAAGCGGCGCTCTGTAAAAAGAATAGGGTAGGGTTTCTTTTAATATCCTCCGAACCCTTGTAAAACTAAACGCTAAACAGAGAAACCCAAAACCGCCACATTAGGTCCCAAAATCTGTCACATTAGGTCTTTGAAAACGCCACATTAGACCTTAAAAACCGCCACACTAGATAATCAATCAAACCGCTACATTAGGGTTGTAAAAACCGCTACTATAGATCTTAAAAACTAAACATTCTAAAAATCGCCACTTAAACCGCTATAAAAGCTTAAACCGCCACCAGAACCGCTACAGATCAGCGCTACATTAGACCGTTAATGTAGTAGTGTGTCTCCGATGCCACCAGATCTCGCTCCTTCTCGGCTCCTCGATAAGATCTCTCTTCCTGCGGCCACCAGATAGCTCATTCCTGGCTCCTCATATCTCTCTTCCTCCGGCCACCAGATCCACCGAGATCCGATGCCACCTCTAATTCTAGATCCGAGATCTCGAAATCAATCCAGATTGCGCGGCCACCAGATCGCTCCTCAGACATTTTGAAATCGATCCAGATCGTGCGGTCACCCGATCTTGAAATCGATCCACATCTGAGATCTCTAAATCGATCCAGATCCACCAAGATCCGATGCCACCTCCGGCCACCATATCGCTCCTTGTCGTCGCCGCCGCTTCTCCTTTGGTCGCCGGAGTTCGCGCGGGATCTCTCCTCTGAGATCCGAGATCTTCTCGATCCGAGATCTCTCCTCTCCTCCTTGCGCTGAGAGATCCCCCTCACTTTTGAAAGTGATTATGGTTTTCTAGTATAAAAAAATGAAACTAATTAATATAATTGGAGTCATATGAACATGAAAAATTGAAAGTGATTATAGTTTTCTAGTATAAAAAAATGAAAATAATCTAAAGATTAATTATAGTTAAAACTTACTTCATCAATATTTACCCATCTCACTTTTTACACGGTGAATAGATACAGTTGATGAATGATCGCCAAGCTCTGAAAACATGTTCTCAATTTGCAAATTCCAAAAAAAAGTAAGTTATTTGTTTTAAAAAAATCTAGAGATTTTCTACTTGGATAGAGTCGAAGGGAAATTGAAAATTAAACAAATTATAGAGATTGAAAACAGAGGGAGGGAGGTGGGTTCGCTAGTGACAACGGTCTTCCTGTTGTTGCGTCCGTGATAATCTTCAATTATAAAGGGGGCTTTTGTTTTGGGACCATCGTGTTGGAGCATGAAGATTAATGGAGTTTTCGCGAGTCACTTGGTTTAGGAGCATGTTCTTTTCTTTTCAGAGTATTGGTTGTAATGAATAAAACTCATGCAGTAGTGTTGTTTATTGAAGCATGCTCGTATGCCTTGATTGTTTGGCCATCTTTTTATCATGAAATGAGAAGACGTGTGCTTAAGTGTTGTTTTTTCAATTGTTTGCGTTTTTATCTTGTTGGGGAGGTGTTTCTCGATTTCATGAATGTTAAATTTATGGTCATTAGAGGCTTGTATGCGTATCCGTATACGGAAGACACGTGATTGCTAAATTTTATTTTCCTTAGAGGCTTTTATGCACATCTGTGCTCGAATGGCACGCGATTGCTAAATTTTATTCTCCTTAGAGGCTTGTGTACACATCTGTGCTCAAAAGGTACACGATTGCTAAATTTTATTCTCCTTAGAGGCTTGTATACACATCCGTGCTCGAAAGGCATGTAATTGCTAAATTTTATTCTCCTTAGAGGCTTGTATGCACATCTGTGCTCGAAAAACACGTGATTGCTAAATTTTATTCTCCTTAGAGGCTTGTATGCACATCCGTCTTCGAAAGGCACATGATTGCTAAATTTTATTCTCCTTAGAGGCTTGTATGCACATCCGTGCTCGAAAGGCACGAGATTGCTAAATTTTATTCTCCTTAGAGGCTTGTATGCACATTCGTGCTCGAAAGGCACGCGATTCCAAAATTTTGTTCTCCTTAGGGGCTTGTATGCACATCCATGCTCGAAAGACATGCGATTGCTAAATTTTATTCTCCTTGGAGGCTTGTATGCATATATGTGCTCAAAAGGCACGCGATTGCTAAATTTTATTCTTCTGAGAGGCTCTTTTCATACGTACTAGGTCAATCCCGACTGTTGTAGTATGAATATAGAGTGTCGATCTCGACTACTCATTTTACATGATCTGAATTTTGAATGCCGAATCTGACTTTTTGCGAGTATTAAGGGTGTGGATTCCGACTGTCGTGATGCGTTCCAGATTCCAAGTGTCGAATCTGACTGCTTGGGTACACAATTACATGAATACGAGATTTTAAAATTACTGCTCAAATAGAGTGTCAATTCAGACTACTCAAATACGCTTTTAAAATGACAAGTGTCGAATCCAATCGATTACATGAATACGCGATTTTTAAATGTCTTTAGTATGTTTATGGGGGGTTTTTCTTTGCATTTATCAAGACAAGTATGATTAATTTGAGTATGAAACTTTCATTTATACTCATGAAGAGGTCTACCCATTCGAGATCCCTGTGAATCCTATACATAGAAAATTCTAGGTCATCAAGTTTCCAAAAAGTTTAAGAGCTAAGCTATGTGAAGTAGACTTTGAGATTTTTAGTATTCCATGCTCTCGCGAGGATAGCCCTTTCGGCGTTCTAAAGTTTGAAAGACCTTCTTCCTACTTCTTCGTGAATGATATAGGGTCCTTCCCACTTGGGTTCGAGTTTCCCATGCTCTGTGACCTGTCGGAGGACCAGATCTCCCTTTTGCAAAGGTTTAGAGAAAACGCGTTTGTCGTAGCCTTTGGAAAGTCGTCTTTAATTCTCAAATGCTTTGAGGCATGCAATGTCTCTTCTCTCCTCCCATAAGTGAAGCTCTATTTCCATTTCTTTTTTGTTGGTTTCCTCGTTAAAGACATATACCTGGGCCGATGTGACTAGCAATTCTACCACTCCATAGGTCATCGCGAAGGGCGTTTGTCCCGTAGGACTTTTGGCGGAGGTTCTGTAAGACCAGAGAACCAAAGGTAGAACTTCCTCCCATTCCCCTTTTGCGATGTCCAACCTTTTCTTGAGTGCTTCTAGGATTTGGAAATTAGTGGTTTTTGCTTGACCGTTTTAATGAGGGTAGGCCATAATCACAAGTCAATGTGAAGTCCTGCGCATAAATTGCGAATAACTTCACAATTGAATTGTGGGCCGTGATATGTAATGATGACTCGCGGAACCCCAAAACGACATATCAGGGCCATGGCTTCCGCTTCGACCCATTTTGTGAAGTATTCAACCATTACAAGGATGAATCAAAGCTGGCCTGGTGCCCGTGGAAATGGGGCAAGCATATCCATTCCCCACATCGCGAATGAATATGGAGTAAAGATACACTTTAGTGGATGGGGAGGTTGATGCTTGAGAGAGCCAGTAATACCCTAGTCATGATATTTTAGATGTCACAGTCCTCCATCCTTGATGGTTTCTGCAGACACCAGCAAGAAGTTCGCAGATAATAGTGTAACCTTCATCTTCGGATACACATAGAAGATCAGGGAGGTGAAATCCCCTTTTGTATAGGCGGTTATCCCTAACGCGAAAGAGAGATGCTCGTTTTCTAATGTCTTGATCGGTCTCCCTGCAAGGTTATCCTATTTCCCCATATTTGATGTATCTTAGAAAAGGTTCTCGCCAATCATAACAAGATATCTTGAACACTCCTATGTGATTCCCACGAGCATGTTTTCATTCAATTATGATGCGATCTCCCAGATCAAGGGGTAGGTTTGCCCCCATTCGGGCCAGGAATTCAGCATGTACATTCTATTCGTGGGGGACAGAAGAAATAGAGAAATTGCCAAAAGCTGATGTCAGTGTTTGCACCCAAGAAGGGTATTCGGGTAGCATCCCAATTTTAGCCTCATATACCCCTTTGATTTGTTGAGCAACTACCTTTGAATCTGTGAAAATTTGGACTTGTCGGGCACCATTCACCAATGCTTTTTCTATTCCTACAATCAAGGCTTCATACTTGGCTTCATTGTTGGTAGCCTTGAAGAGGAGTTGGAAAGATAGGTCAGTAATTTCACCAGTTGAGCTAAAGATTGTGAGTCCTGCTCCGCAGCCAGCATCTGACACAGAGCCATCAACATTGATCACCCAATTCTCTCATTCATGATCTTGAGATTCCGTGAAAGTTACCTCTACCACAAAGTCGGCTTGTAGAAGTTTATCAACCTCCTGCTTGGCCGCTTCGACTCTTTCCACAACCATTTTTCTTTTTCTCTGACACACTGGTTTCGCATCATGATCGAGCCCGAGGGAACGCTCCGCGGTCTGTCATGAAAGGCCCTTTAAAACTTGAGGTGACCATGCGAATATGTCTTGTGAATTCCTCAGGATTTCCTTGACGCGGTCTAAGATAGAGTCCTCCAAACTGTGCCCATGATAAAGAGCTTACGTGGTGCTTGTAAATGGAAAAAAGCCAACTTTTTCCTCCCCAATCCTGTCTGCAACTTCTTCACATCGCACCTCTAATTCCGGCTCGAGGTTATTTAAAATAACCTCTTGATCGTCATTCTCTGCCACTTCTGACTTTAAAGATCCCTGGCCTTGGCCATGGATGGTGGGGAATCTACTGTGGTTTTTTCTAACTGATGCAAAGTAACAAACCTGGCTTTCTTATTGCTCTCCGCGAATTTCACCACCTTGCCGTCGGTACAAGGGAATATGATGCCAAAATGGTTGACGTGCGTGAGGGGAGATCGATGCCTATGCTCACTCCAATCAAAAAATTTTATGCTCGAATCCCTCTATAGTATAGTGGAAATCAAGGTCGATTCAAGGGAGTATGTCAGCGGTTCTATCCTAGTTGTTTTATGGACGAAAATAGGGGAATAAATGGCAAAAGTAGCTGCTGTAAATGATGGTGAACACACTGAATTTAGCTCAAGTAACAAGTGATTTCAATGAATGAGAAAGAACTTCCAAGATTAGGGCTAACCACAACAACAAACACATGTATAAATCAATGAATCATGTAAGAAATCATGCTTTTATCTCAATCAAACAAATCAAATCACTTTCGTATAAGAGACTTATTTGACTATACCTTTTCTTAATTAGGTCTTTTTAACTTTCATCAAAAATCCCTAATTACTATCAATGCTAACAATCTCCTTTGGTGAATTCAATTGTAACAATGAATGCCCTAGATTTTCATCAAGGGTTAAACACATAGGTAGAAATAGATAAGAACATCACATAAATATAGATTCATTCATTCACACACATGCCTATTGTTGGGTTCACCCCAACCCTAGAAGATGGGGGAACTACTCACTCATTGCAAAAGAAAACATAAAAACAATGGAAGAATTCATAATCTTAAATTGCATAAATCAAACCCTCAAATTATCGTTCAAACTTTCAACCAAAAAGCTCCAGAAAACGTCGCTACTTGCTGCTGGAATTTTTTGCCGTCAGTGCTGTGTGTCGATAGATACCTAATTAGCCTCTAATCTATATAAACTCTTAATTTAGAAGAGTTTAAGATGATGTGTCAATGTTAGAGGGATTTTAGGAGTCTTAACTAATCTTTTTTTTTTTTGCCATTTTTCATGGATTTTCTTTAATTCTCATCTTTTCTCTTTTTTTTTCCCTTCAATTCTATTTTTTCTTTAATTTTACTAACCATTGGGCTTAATTCAAAACATTGAAATCAATTTAATATAACTATTGAGCTTAATCAAATTTATTTACAAACTATTGGGCTTAATTCAAAATATTGAATATAACTATTGATTATGACTAGATCTGTCAAAACATAACCTGACCCAGTGACTCGACCCGAACGACCCGAAAAATTTCACTCGAATTTTTGTCCGACCCGAACCCGAAAAACCCGAAATTTTCCGGGTAATCTTGGTTTCGACCCGGTGACCCGATTGACCCGGTAATTTTGACCAGATTTACCTGATTAACCCAGTGACCCAGTTGATTTATAAATTTTTTTTATATATAATTAAAATTTATCACAAAATTATCAAATCATGATTTTTTTAATTTAAAAAATAAAAAATTGACAAACCCGAAATGACCCGAAACCTGGTCAAACCCGTGTTCGAGTCAACCCGAAAAACCCAAAACCCGTTTTACCCGAGACCCGAAGTGACCCGACCCGAATGACCCGTTTGACAGGTCTAATTATGACACATCACATTTAAACAATGTTATAATAATGTTGATATTATTATTACCGAGTAATTTCAAATATCTATATTTATGTATTTACATAAGATTTAAAAAAAATTTGAGATAATTATAAGATATATTTATTGTAAAGTTTTTTTATGATTTTTATTCTAACATTTATTAGTAGTATTTTATAATATATATATATATATATATATATATATATATATATATATATATATATATATATATATTTATCGTACTAGTTGGCTTTATTTTAAAGATAAAAATTCTAGACTTAATCTCCAAGGAAAATAATAAAAATCTAATTAAGGAAAGATAAAATATTCCAAGTCTATCTAACTAAAAGATCCTAAAAGAGATTTAGAAGAAAATCCTAATTAAAAATCCCATTAAGTGAATAAAACAGCCCGCAGAATCCTTTGCTGGTGCGCAGGGTATCGGCGCCGAGGTATGAGGTGTCGGCGCCGAGGTATCTGTGTGAATGCAGTAACTTCTGATTTTTTCCAGTTTTTTGACTCTGTCTTCAATCGCACTTTCCCGAGTTCTCGTTAATCCGATTAACGCATATGAATATGCGTTGGAAAGCTCTTTTCAAGGACTACAAATCTCATGAAGGCTCCAGATCTTGAATCAAAGTGATGGATGGCGAAAATAAGGCTTTTCTCCAGCTACACCACTTTTTGCTTTTGCTTGGCTTCTCCATTGCTTTCATGATTTTTCATTAAGCTCTAAAGTGCGTCAAAATTCTTCCAAATCAGCTCCAAAACCTACAAAAACACCACCAAAGCTTGTGTAGACTCCATATCTTGCAATATTAAGCATAACTACACATTTTCCTTACTTTCCGAACACAAAAAGTAATAAAATGACTCAAATGGAATGAAAACATGATGTAAAATAAGACTAAATATGCGGACATCAAAACACCCCATACTTAGACTTTCTTGTCCTCAAGCAATAACCAAACTATGATCAAGACCTTTAACATATCTTCAAGTCTTCGCCTTAGTCAAAAGCAACATCAATTTAGCACAAGTGCAAATAGGAACAAGCATTGAACAATCATCACATATATTTCGGTAACCTTAGGCAAAGCAACTAGAATCCAACCACTCGAGGGATATAATGTCTTTCACTTCCTTTCAAATGTGTTTAGTCTTGAAATACATCTCTCAACTCAATCCTTTATGACATTAAGCTACATAGAAATTGCAATTAATATCACCAATCAATTCACCGAGATGTCAAAACATGCATTAACCATCAAGAGGACTTTGGCTCAATGGCCTTCAAAGAAGGACTCATTCGGCCGGGTTATAACTTGGCTTGGTAAGAACATAAAGGTATGGAATCATTTAGGCTATGTGGTGCTAGAAATCCGGGAACCAAAGACTCCTAAATTTCCAACTCGACTCAACCAAACAACTCCATCATATAATAACACTTCCAAACTCATCTAATATAGCACAACTCTTCAAATACCCCAAAATATCCAATATGTCTCGCATAAATAAATAGGGATAAATTTGGCTCATGCACAACTTTTCATTTATTCTATTCTTTTTTTTTTCGTTTTTTTTTCTTTTTTTTATATATATTTTTTTTTATCGGAATTCAGGTGCATTTGTTTATTTTAGGAGCCAAAAATTCCTTTTACAATAAATAGCGTGGTGAGAAAATAAAATACCAACCCCAAACATGTACCCCACACTTAAACCAAATCATACGTCTCAACCCCTCAAACACCAATCTTTACCAACACTAAGTCCTAATTCCTAGATACGGAGGTAAGGCTAAACTTTGGCTAAGAAAAATTTTGTGGAGCTACAAAAATAGGCTATAGGGCTCAAAATGGTTACAAGCAAAAGAAAAATATATAAGGTAGGTAAAAGAGGATAAAAAGTGGCTAATAAAGAGTGCCTCTATCATTTGATCAAATTACGCAATGACTAGCTATCTCATATTGGTTTCAAGACTTAGATATACACCGCAATATCAAGAGGTAATGCATAAGGAGAGAAATACACACATCAAAAAGAAGGGAAAAATATAAAGAACAATTCCCCATAGGGCAAATAACTCACTAGGACATGTTGGATTCCAATCACCTAAATCCCAAAGTCATATATGCTCAATTTCATTTGCAAGTCAAATTTGACATAAAAAAAATATTTTGAGCGACTTAGGCTAAACCATCCAAACCATGCCTTAGGATATTACATGATCAAGCTCAATTATTAGATTTCATTATTGGACATCTAAGTTAGGTGTTTTTAACTAAACTAAACTATTATGCTTTTTTTTTTCTTTTTTAGACATTTTCCAATTATATATATATATATATATATATAAATTCGAACATGGGTGTATGCAAAACATGGTAATAGACTAATCTACTTTATGCAAACGTGATGCTCTAATTAAATACTAACTGCAGAACTGAACTAATATGCTATATAACTAATATATGCAAATAGGTGCAAACTAGCTATTACAATCCGAATTAACCCAAGCAAGTTGGGACTAAATCAAATGCAATCCTGGACAAATGAAGCTAATAGAAGTCAATCAGAACCTAATCGAACATAGCACCAGAAATCAGTAGTACCCGTACCCAAAAGAAGAACATCAAAATATCAAATAAGAACATCAAAATGTCGCCCAGAAATTACCCCACCCCATACTTAAAACCAACAATGTCCTCATTGTAAAACCAAAAAGGAGTAAAGGTTAAGGGGTTTACTTTGATGCTCCGCAACTGAAGGCGCTGGATAGCTTAAGGTGCTCCATGCCGGTCCGGATTCTCGTAGTTGCGCTTATATCGCCGGCTGCGTGTGTACCCAGGAGCTGGTGGTGGTCCGGGGCGGAAAGGGCGGTTTCGGTGCAAGGAAGATTGCCACTCGACGAACCTTCCGGCTGCCCACCATCGTTCGTCGTTTGCTCGGCGCTCTTCGAGGAGTACATCATGAATAGCTTGGACCTGGAAAGCAAGGCTGCGGTATTGCTGTTGCATCTCAAATATGATGCTCTTGCAGTAGTCTTGTAGCTCAAACACCATCCCCTCGATCCTGTAAAGGGCTGCAGCAGTGTCGTTGTTACTCCCGCTCCCTTGGCCTTGTTCAAAGTGCCTCGGTGGTGAGTCCTCGATGTGGAGGCTACTTGGGACATGGGTAGCTGCTGGCGGCGAAGATGGTTGTCTAGAAGGTTTTACTGGTGGAGCATCAGCTGCTGCGTGGGAGGGCTGTCCAGTGAGCGCCAAGAGCGGTGCAACAGCTTCAGGGATGTCCACCGGGTGCTCGAAGAGTGGAGGTCTCCGTCTCAATAGCGGATCAGCTACAGGTAGGGCTGATCATCGGCCCAAAACCGATCCGAACCTGGCCAAACCGAACCGAGCATAAAACCGAAATTCTCAAAAATGAAAACCGAAAACCGAACCTAAACTAATAGGTTTGGTTCGGTTTTACGCCGGTTTGGTTTAGGTTCGGTTCGGTTATAACCCAATCGAACCGAAATTAAAAATGCACAAAAAAGTCCCTACATTTACATTTCTTAGTCCAAAAAAATGCATAAAAAATGAACAAAAAACCGAACCAGGTGATTTTTCTTGTAATTCCTCTAGACTTTCTTTTCCAAATTACCAAACAGCCCACTGTTTTGTGCTTCCTCATTACCATATAATATTTGTGCACTTTTCTTTTCCAAAAAAATGATAAAAAAAAAGTACACAAACGTCCCAAACACTCAAACAATGTGCATTTTCCGTAGTCCCAAACACTGTTTTCATCTACCTCATTGCCAAACAGCCCTGCACATCTGCAATGTCCCAAAAAAGACCCAATCTAAGCATAAGGTTAAATTAAAATTTTAAAAAATCGGTTTTTTTCGGTTTAACCGAAACCGAATACAAACCGAACCTAAAAATGAAAATTAAAATTCCTTGAATCGAAAACCTAAACCGAAATCCCTCGGTTCGGTTTGGTTCCGGTTATTTCGGTTCGGTTCGGCCAAAAAATTCGGTTCGAATCGATTTTGATCAGCCCTAGCTACAGGGGAGGTAGTAGGAGAAGGGTCTTTACCTGTCCATACCTTGTACCCGTTCGGGAGGGGGAGGACATCGCCATGCTCCTTGGTGATTGGCACTTGGTGAGCGTAGGAGACGTATGTGTTGTTCTGCTTCCTCAAAGTCTTGCTCAGCATTAGGTATGCAGCATCAATCCGGAGGGTCGGCAGGGATGTGTAATGAGATGTGTCTATCCCCAAGGCTCTCGTTAAGAGAGTAATCATGCCGCCAATCTGTATGTATCCAGGGTTGCTCCTGTAGTAAATCACATGTCTGAGCCAAGCATAGACGAGATTCAGCTTAGGCTCGACATTGAATAGCCTCCTGTAGAGACAATCGAGCTCGGGCTGAATGAGGCGAGAGATGTCCTTCCTTGCCCATATTGTACTCCCAAGAACCCGAAGTATAACTTGGAAGACGGGGTTTGCCACGTCCGAGGACTGGATGTCGGTGTGTCCGGAGAGGTCCGTCTCACCGGAGATGTAGCCCCAAATCGGCTGAGGCTTGGGCTGGGTGGTTGCTGTCGAATGCTCAGATCAAAATGAGTAGCCATCTGCTTTAGAGTAAACGAGTATGCCTTGTTAGCTAGTCTGAACGTAACCGGGCTTTTGTCGGTAGGAGAGGAGGGGATCTCGAGTGTAGTCATGAACTCAGCCGTGAGGTGGGGGTGATGAATATCGACAGGTTGCAGAAGAATGGGCGCGCTGATGTTTTCAAAAGCCTCAACAATAGCCCCATGGAAGCCCAACTTCTCCATGTCGTCTCGATGGTACCATCGACATCGAAACTTGCGTGTGAGAAGGTTGTCGAAATCCTTGATTTCCGTAGGAGTTTGCAGCTTGACGGCATCCATTCGACGAGGTTCAGATGATGCCCCAGAACTCCGCTTGCGCTTAGGTGCCATCTACATGAAAGCAACAACCTTTAGTTATCATCTTAATTCAATCAATCAAGCTTAAAAGGAAGCTACTAGAAAGCATTTAGATTGACATGACAAAAACTATAAATAAACTAGCCAATTCAAAGATTATAAGCATAATAAATCCTATGGCATAGCTACTGTAAAAACTCAAAGGATTAGAGCCAACTATGAAAATTAAACTACCTACAAAAACAAAAGCAAAGTAACACAAGAAACTAAAACAACTTAAACATAGGAGAAAACAAGTGTCATAAACAGCTTACAAATCCTCCCAAAACACCTTAATCTGGCCGACTAGACATACGCAATTAGGGACCCCATACTTATTCCTAAACATGCTTGGCAAAGAATATTCATAAAAGCACATAATAGCATGTTAAAGGACAAAATTCAGCAGTTCATATGGAGGCTAAAAACGCACATCATGCACTTAAAACTTGTAGGATCATGTTGGATCAAGACGATCGAAAAATTTCACCCAATATGCTTAACAATCTAACTCTTCAATTTGTTAAATTCCTCAAATTCTAAATGCTCTGCAAGATTAGAACTTGATAGGCATAATGAAACAAACAAGAGTAGCAAGAACACATATCGAATTCATCATAGTGCAATCATAGCCAAGATGTAAATCTGTAATCCGTTCAAACCCCATTAACAATCAAATAGATGGGTAAAGGATTTTTCGACCCCACCAATAACTCATGCAATCCGCCATTGATATCCTCACACCCAAGCTTACAAAAATCGTCAATTTCGGAAGAAATTCACACCCCTAAAACCCTGAGTTGTTCAAATTGCCTCAAAATCATCAATTAAACCAAGAACAACGAAGTGAAACAGATTAAGGGTAGGAATCATACCGAAATTGCTCTGAAAATCGCAAGAAAAGAGAGCTAGAGTGTGGGTTGGGGCGGAGAAAGAGTTGGGCGGTTGCAGGGCTACTGGCGCCTGCACAGTGGACGGTTCGGCTCATCGGCGGGCTCCTCGGGTGCGCAGGGCAGGGAGGAGTCCGGCGGTGGCAGCGGCGTGGGCTGGGGTGGCCGAAGTCGTCGTGGGTGGCTCGAGGAACACAACGTCGCTGGAAGGCCGGGTTTTGGGGCAGAGGGTATAACGTGGTAGGAGAGAGAAAAATAAAGGGTAAGGGAAGAGAATAAATACATGGGTATTCACTTACCTTCCCGCTCTTGTTTCAATTATCCGATACCCGGTTTGACTTGTTTGGGCAATCCTTAAAAAAAAAAAATCGTACTTGTTTCTCCTAAAAAAAAAATCCAAAAACTAAATAAATAAATAGAACAAAAATAAAATAAAGTAAAATAAAATAAAATAGAGAAAAATAAAATAAAATAAAGTAAAATAAAATCGGGTTGCCTCCCGGAAGCGCTATATTTAAAGTCTATAGCTCGACGTACTTCCCTTTATATCAATTGGAGAGGATGAGTGCCCATGAGGCACGAATATCCTCCTCAAACGTGGCATGCTCATAGTACTTCTTCAATCGGTGCCCATTGACTTTAAAAGTGACACCGCTTTCATCTAAAAGCTCCATTGCTCCGTGAGGGAAAATCGTTTGAACCACGAATGGTCCACTCCATCTTGAGCGCAACTTCCCTGGAAAAAGTCGGAGTCTAGAGTTAAAAAGCAATACCTTATCTCCTACCTCATAAGTCTTGGACACTAGCTTTCGATCATGCCACTTCTTGGTCCTTTCTTTGTAGATTTTGGCATTTTCGTACGCCTTAAGCCTCAACTCCTCAAGTGCTTGTAGGTCAATAAACCTCTTCTTCCCGGCCTCATCGAGATCCATATTGAGCTCTTTGAGAGCCCAAATAGCTTTGTGCTCCAACTCGACGGGTAGATGACATGACTTACCATACACGAGATTGTAGGGAGTGGTGCGGAGAGGCGTCTTATATGTCGTCCTATAAGCCCATAATGCGTCATCAAGCTTTGATGACCAATCCTTCCTTGATCTTGACACGGTCTTCTCCAAGATAGCTTTGATTTGCCTATTGGATACCTCAACTTGACCGCTAGTTTGGGGGTGGTAGGGTGTGGCTATCCGGTGATGTACCCCATACTTGGTCAAAAGCGCCTCAAAGCCTCTTTCTATAATATGCGAGCCTCCATCACTAATTAGGACCCTAGGAACACCAAAACGGGGGAAAATGTTAGTTTTGAAAAACTTAGCTACAACTCTAGCATCATTAGTTCGTGTAGCTATGGCTTCCACCCATTTGGAGACATAATCAACCGCTACAAGGATGTACTTATAAGGGCCCGAGGATGGAAAAAGGCCCATAAAGTCTATGCCCCAAACGTCGAACAATTCGACCTCTAGGATCCCTGTGAGCGGATTCTCGTTCCTCCATGTTATGTTCCCGGCCCTTTGACATTCATCACATGATGTCACAAATTCCTGCACATCTCGAAACATGTTAGGCCAATAAAATCCACTTTGAAGTATCTTCGCGGTGGTCTTAAAACCTTTAGCATGACCCCCAGTGGGGAGAGTATGACAATGACGAATAATACTTTCTACCTCATCCTCCGGAATGCAACGACGGAAAATATGATCACTTCCTTGTTTGAACAAGTAAGGATCATCCCAACAATACCTCTTGACATCATGTAGGAACTTCTTCTTACCTTGTGACGTTAAACCCGGCGGAATCTCACCTCCTACAGCGTAGTTAGCATAATCCGCAAACCAAGGTATACTAGCCTTCTTAATAAGAAAAATATCATGAACGGGGCTAGAAGGAGGAGTAAAGAAGAGTTCCTCACCTAAACTTACCTCATCCGATGCTCCAAATGATTCAACTTTATGTTCTGCTGTAGGTGTCGATGTCGAGACCTGAGGTGTCGGCGCCGAGGCATCTGTGTGCTGCACAGCTTCTGCAGAAACTTGGGCTGTGTAATTGGGTGTCGGCGCCGAGGGTGTGGGTGTCGGCGCCGAGGTACCTGTAGGAAATAAAGTTTCTGCACAAATAAAAGGGTTCGACGCCGAGGTCAGAATGTCGGCGTCGATACTTGTACTTACCTTACTTACCTTTATGCGCAAGAGACTTTCATCAGCCCGTGAGTCATCGATGGGCACCATATTTTTCGAGTTTTCAATGTGCTTAGGTGGCAACCTAGAGAGGTGGTCGGCCACAAGATTCTCGGCCCCTTTCTTGTCTCTTAGCTCGCAATCAAATTCTTGAAGAAGGAGCATCCATCGTAGAAGTCGTGGTTTGGCATCCTTTTTGCTCATCAAATATCTTAAGGTGGCATGATCGGTGTAGACAATAAATTTCGAGCCAACTAGGTAGGAGCGGAACTTCTCGAAGGCGAATACCACGGTTAGAAACTCTTTCTCCGTGGTTGTGTACCTTGTTTGGACATCATCCAAGGTTTTGCTTGCGTAGTAGATGGCGTGCAATTTTTTGTCCTTCCGCTGTCCAAGAACCGCTCCCACGGCATAATCACTTGCATCACACATGATTTCGAATGGAAGTGACCAATCGGTTGATTGCATGATTGGTGCCATGACTAAAGCTTCCCTCAACCTATTAAAAGCATCAAGACACTCCAAAGAAAACTCAAAAGCAACTTCCTTCATCAATAGGTTAGTGAGTGGTTTAGCTATTTTGGAGAAATCTTGAATAAAACGACGATAAAATCCAGCATGCCCTAAAAAGCTACGGACATCTTTTACCGTCATTGGAGGAGGTAGCTTCTCAATAAGCTCAATCTTGGCTCTATCCACCTCTATACCTCTCTTGGACACCAAGTGTCCAAGAGAGGTATGACACTTCTCCCAATTAAGCACAAGGCTTGTCTCTTCACACCTCTTGAGTACCCTGGCCAAGTTAGCTAGACAAGCATCAAAAGTAGAACCATATACAGAAAAGTCATCCATGAATACCTCAGCAATATCCTCAATCATATCGGAGAAGATTGCCATCATGCACCGTTGGAAAGTGGTCGGTGCATTGCATAGCCCAAAGGGCATTCTCCTATAAGCGAATGTACCATAAGGACATGTGAAGGTGGTCTTCTCTTGGTCATCCGGATGAATTGGAATCTGCCAAAACCCCGAATATCCGTCAAGATAGCAAAAATAATCATGTTGGGCTAACCTCTCTAGAACTTGGTCGATGAAGGGAAGTGGGAAGTGGTCCTTCCTTGTGGCGCTGTTGAGTTTCCTATAGTCGATGCACATGCGCCAACTCGTGGTAGTCCTCTTCGGCACTAACTCACCCTTATCATTTTTCTCTACGGTCATTCCTCCTTTCTTTGGTACCACATGCACGGGGCTAACCCATTTGCTATCCGAGATGGGGAAGATAATCCCTGCGTCAACCATCCTCAATATCTCCTTCATCACCACCTCTTTCATGTTGGGATTCAGCCGTCGTTGTTGCTCGATGGAAGGCTTATCCCCTTCCTCCATGTGAATTTGGTGCATACACAAAGCGGGAGAAAGACCTTTGATGTCTTCTAAATAATATCCCAAAGCCTTCCTATGGGTCCTAAGAACAACCAACAACTTCTCTACCTCCTGCACACTAAGTGAAGAATTAATAATAACGGGGAAAGTAGAGTTAGGACCAAGGAACTCATTACTTCTCCAAGAAGATCAACTTCCTCCGTCTTCATTACTTCTCCAAGAAGATCAACTTCAATCCGTGAAATAGAAGCTTCCATGTCGGAAATAGGCGTAGGAACCGACCATGCATAAGCTGGCATCGACGGTTGCAACACATTTTCTCCACGTTGTCCCACTGCTGAAGGTGTCGATGCTGAGGCTGAGGGTGTCGGCGCCGAGGGTTCAACAGTGACCATTTCAATTTCCTCGCTCTCATCCTCTTCAAGGGTGGCTAAGAGCTCTTCAATAATGCTTTCCTCTACTTCGGTGGCTGGTATGCGAATGGATTCTTCATGAGCGAAGGTCCTCTCCATGTCCGTGTAAACCATCTTGACTTCCGTTTTCTTTACCTCCCTTAGATTGGGGTCAAATTGAAATTCAACTAGCTCATCCCCAAATTGGAAAGTTAAAAGACCCTTCCTTACATTGATAATCGCATCCACCGTGGCTAAGAAAGGGCGCCCTAAGATAATAGGCACAACAGGATCTATAGGCATATCAAGTACTATGAAATCAGTGGGAACATAGAACTTACCTACCCTTACGGGTACGTCGTCCATCACATCGGTAGGTTCCACCGAGGAGTTGTCCGCCATATAGAGCCGCATGTTGACGGGTACTAGTGGTCCCATGTTAATCTTAGACCATATGGAGAGTGGCATAAGGCTTGCGCTTGCACCAAGATCACATAGAGCTCGATATCGATGTTCGCCTAGGCCAATGGTGATGGTGAACTTGCCCGGGTCAGCTCTATTTTCGGGAAAGTTGACGGCGTTGCAATTCTCCGAAATCTCCGACATAGACCTCTTATTGCTCAAGATCTCTTTCAAGAATTTGATGTATGCCGGCATCTCTCGAAGAGCCTCCGTGAAAGGAATGGTCACATTCAAGCCTTGAAGAACCTTTACAAACCTCCTAAACTTCCCTTCGGTTGGATCCTTGAGAGCTTTTGATGGATAAGGGAGTTTGGGTTTGGCTTTTGGAGTGGTCAATACATCGGGTGTAGGTGTGGGTTGGCCTGCAGAGGTATCGGCGCCGATAGTAGAGGGGTTGGCGTCGAGGGATTGTGCAGGAGCTTCCTCAGAGGTGTCGACGCCGAGGTCAGGGGTATCAGCGCCGAGGGTCTGTGTGCTTACAACAGTTTCTACAATAGCTTGGTTTGCCGTTAGTGTGTCGGCGCCGAGGTCAGGGGTGTCGGCGTTGAGGCCTGTGTTGGGCTGGCCAATTTTCTCTCCTTTCTCCTTGGCTACCCTTTCCGGTAGAACCTTCCCACTCCTTGTTTGAATGGCTGCGATATGTTGGGATTTGGGGTTGGTTTCATTTTGGCCGGGTAGTTAGCCACTTGGCTTTGGAATTTGAGCCGCCAATTTACCCAATTGGGTCTCAACATTCTTCCTCCAAATATCAATGTCCCCGAACCTTGTGTTCAAGCCTCGCAGCTGCGTATTGATCTCCAAATTGGACTGTCTAGCATCCGCCTTGGCCTCAGCTTGGCCCTTCCTTAAATCTTCCAAAATAGATCTCATATCATCCCTAGGTTGCTCACGTTCCACATGGCCTGGAGGTCTATATGGGGGCCTTGATCATGTTGAGGAGGATGGTTACCCCAATTGGAGTGCCCGTCGTTCCTTTGGTAGTAGTTGCCTTGGCTCCTATAAGGACCTCTCATGTAATTCACTTCTCCATATGATTAAGCGGATTTCACTTGGTTGACCTGTGGGCAAGCGGTGGTAACGTGGGAAGTGGACCCACACTCTATGCATGGCTTGTTGTTGGAGAGAAACCTTACTTGCTTCTTCAATTTTCTATTCTCATCCTCCATATATTGTTGCCGCACACCAGGGTCAATCTCATCGGAAAGTTGATAAAGTGGCATCGATGGGGGGGGGGGGGGGGGGGGGGGCTCGCATCAATGTTCGTGGGGGTCCCATAAGTAGTATCAAAATCTGTGAGCTTGTCAAGTGCATCCCACGCCTCTTGAGGAAGCATCTCAATGTTCCTATAGGATGTATGGATGTTGATCCGATCCTTAGTAGCCGAGTTGATGGCGTTGAAGAAGATCTCTTGCAAAACATAAGGTGGTTGCCCTTGAGTAGGGCATTGGCGAATCAACTCCTTAAACCTCTCCCAAGTTTCGGCAAGAGTTTCATTCCTTAATTGCTTGAAGGTCGTGATCTTTTTGCGCAGCTCCGTCGTCTTCATAGGTGGAAAGAACTTGCTCATGAATAGATCATGAAGCTCCTCCCATGTGTTGATGGATCGCGGCGGCAAGCTTTCGAGCCAATGAAGGGCTTTTTCCACTAAGGACCATTGAAAAGCCTTCAAGCGAACATACTCCAAATTGTTTCCATCGGCTATGGTATCACACGATTCCTTGAACTCCTTCATGTGCTCCATAGGGCACTCATTGGGTTTCCCTTCGAATGGAGTCCACTTCACCATGGTAAGAAAGCTGGTCTTGATCTCAAAGTTGATGTTGGGGAGAACGATAGCCGACTCCGTCACCCGCAGCGTAGGATGCATGTATTGGCGAGCATTGGTTGGAATTCTCTCCATCTCTTCGCTAAGATTTTCGGCCTCCTCCCTTGCTATCCTAGCGGCATCAATCTCTCTTTGACGAGCTTGATTGGCAGCGGCTTCCCGTTGCGCCACCTCTTGATTCTCTTTGTGAAGCCTTTCTAGCTCCGCACGAAGTGCTTCCATTTCCGACATCTTTCGCCTAAGCCTTTCCTTTAGACGTTGGTGTAGAACACGTTCGGGCTCGGTGAATGGCTCGTATAGAGGATGGTCACTTCTTCGCATAAACCTTAAAACAAAGAAAACAAAATTAAAAAGAAAGATGGGGATGGGCTATTCCCAACCCTAAAACAACTAGTCTAGGCGCGATTGATTACTCCCCGGCAACGGCGCCAATTTGACGTGCGTGAGGGGAGATCGATGCCTACGCTCACTCCAATCAAATAAATTTATGCTCGAATCCCTCTATAGTATAGTGGAAATCAAGGTCGATCCAAGGGAGTATGTCAGCGGTTCTATCCTAGTTGTTTTATGGACGAAAATAGGGGAATAAATGGAAAAAGTAGCTGTTGTAAATGATGGTGAACACACTGAATTTGGCTCAAGTAACAAGTGATTTCAATGAATGAGAAAGAACTTCCAAGATTAGGGCTAACCACAACAACAAACACATGTATAAATCAATGAATCATGTAAGAAATCATGCTTTTATCTCAATCAAACAAATCAAATCACTTTCGTATAAGAGACTTATTTGACTATACCTTTTCTTAATTAGGTCTTTTTAACTTTCATCAAAAATCCCTAATTACTATCAATGCTAACAATCTCCTTTGGTGAATTCAATTGTAACAATGAATGCCCTAGATTTTCATCAAGGGTTAAACACATAGGTAGAAATAGATAAGAACATCTCGTAAATATAGATTCATTCATTCACACACATGCCTATTGTTGGGTTCACCCCAACCCTAGAAGATGGGGGAACTACTCACTCATTGCAAAAGAAAACATAAAAACAATGGAAGAATTCATAATCTTAAATTGGATAAATCAAACCCTCAAATTATCGTTCAAACTTTCAACCAAAAAGCTCCAGAAAACGTCGCTACTTGCTGCAGGAATTTTTTGCCGTCAGTGATGTGTGTCGATAGATACCTAATTAGCCTCTAATTGGCTTTATTTTAAAGATAAAAATTCTAGACTTAATCTCCAAGGAAAATAATAAAAATCTAACTAAGGAAAGATAAAATATTCCAAGTCTATCTAACTAAAAGATCCTAAAAGAGATTTAGAAGAAAATCCTAGTTAAAAAGCCCATTAAGTGAATAAAACAGCCCGCAGAATCCTTTGTTGGTGCGCAGGGTATCGGCGCCGAGGTCTGAGGTGTCGGAGCCGAGGTATTTGTGTGAATGCAGTAACTTCTGATTTTTTTCCAGTTTTTCGACTCTCTCTTCAATCGCACTTTCCCAAGTCCTCATTAATCCGATTGACGCATATGAATATGCGTTGGAAAGCTCTTTTCAAGGACTACAAATCTCATGAAGGCTCCAGATCTTGAATCAAAGTGATGGATGGCGAAAATAAGGCTTTTCTCCAGCTACACCACTTTTGGCTTTTGCTTGGCTTCTCCATTGCTTTCATGATTTTTCATTAAGCTCTAAAGTGCGTCGAAATTCTTCCAAATCAACTCCAAAACCTAAAAAACACCACCAAAGCTTGTGTAGACTCCATATCTTGCAATATTAAGCATAACTACACATTTTCCTTACTTTCCCAACACAAAAAGTAATAAAATGACTCAAATGGAATGAAAACATGATGTAAAATAAGACTAAATATGCGGACATCAATGGTAGACGGAGCAAGATATTTGGAATTGAAATAAACTCGCGTGGCCCATGATAGCATTGTAGATAGACAACAAGCGTACAATAGTGAATTCCACCATGTGGGTTCGTTGGTTTGGGGCAGTTCCCAAGGTCAGAGCGATTTCGATGGTCCCGAAAACTTCAACCTCATCTCCCGAAAGAAAGATGAGTTTTCCCGAGTAGCAGCGAAGGGCGCTCTCCGTGATACCTAACTGCTCAAAAGCGTTCCAATACAATACATCTACTGATACTGGTGTCAACTAAAACGCATTTTACTCTTTTTGTGCCAAGGTGTATGAGAATAACCAAGGGGTCTGAATGCGGCATCCTCAGATCGCGAGCGTCTGAAGAAGAGAAGTTCAATACTACGTGTTTGGTTGAAGCATGTCTAATGCTAGACTTGGAGGGAGGTTGTCGGCCTTCTCTTTCGTAACTTTTCATTTCCTTATTACTTGTTCCAGTTTTCCAGATGTTGGGGAGGGTTTATGCCATCCCTGTTGCAGTGTGAATTTCTGTTTGATGATGATATGGCCTCTAGAGCACCTCGTGAATTCATAGGAGGGGGTCAGTTTCCACCTCCCCTATTTCCATTTTTCCCACCACTCCCTCGTGGATATCCTCCCCTTCCTCTTGGGACATAATGAGGATTACAAGGGGTGGTGCTGCGATTGGTGGTGCATAGATCGCGGGAGGTCCGCAAATTTTAAGAGGTACGCCTTGTTGAAGAGGGGCGCTAGTGGGATCCCGTACACAGGTGGTCGCATCATTTGAGGATGGGCCATCATCACGTTTTTTGGGGAAAAGATTGAAGGAGGGTAGGTGAACTGAATGTAATGTATCTTAATATTGCAAGTGGCTTGTTGAGGGACAATAGGTGGTTACCATGGCGGGTTATTGCGTGGAAAGGCATCTTGGCTTCCTTTACCGGAGAACTTGTTAGTTATTTTGTGGAACAGGGTTTTCCCTCATTAGTACGTGAAGTAGAGTTGACAGCTTCCACAGCGTGAATCTGCAAGGTCACAAGATGGCGTAGTTTGCCATAATTGTGAGGCTCTTTTCTAAACAAGTATGTCTTGAAATCTCCCTCAACTAGGTTGCCCATCAGAATGGTGCTAGTGGATTCTTGATTGAATTTTGGGATCTGGCCGACCATGGTGGTGAACCTACTGAAGAAATTTCCTAGAGATTCAGACAGTTCTTGCCTAATAGAGTTTAGATCTAGCATGGTGCATCTTCGCGTGCAAGCGCTACCAAAATGAGCGAGGTAGGTTAGTAAACCAAGTCAAGGTCACTCCACTTAAGGTAGATGGAAATGATGGGCAAAACATAGTGTCGTTATTCTCATTCATCCCCATCGATGTAGTGAACTGGTCCATGTGATGATTGGGATCAGAATTCCCAGTATATTTCGCGATTGACACGTCTCTTCACCTTGTTGGAACAGAGGTTTCGCGTATCTTTTTGCAAAAGGCGAAAGGAAAGGTAGCATCTTTTTTCCTGAGACCTTTTCTTAGTACTGTTGTTCTTGTGATTCAGCCCAGAGTTCTACGAGTTGTCAGCCGGGTTGGGAATTGGGTTAAACGTGGCATGCGCTTGATCTTGTGGCTGGTATTGGTAGTAGGGATCAAAATACAGCGACATCATATTCGCGGTTTGTCCGTTGTTTGGGAAATATTTATATGGGGGAAATCCTCCCCATGTTTCGTATTGATTGTACGGGGGTATTAGAGCAGCATTCCAAAATGGTCGCGAAGGGATAACCTCGCCTTGATGGGGAAGAGTTTCTTCCCTAGGAGGATCATTAAGGTTCAAATCGTTTCTCCACCCTTCATCATGATGTTGGTTTTCGAATTCTTCGCCAAATAGTGTGAAGTTCATGTTTCTGTAGTGATTAGTATAAACAATAAGCAATACATTCGCAGAGAAAGCATATGAAGGGATTAGGGACAAAATTGTAAATTCAACCATAAAGTGCGTATTTCTACGAGGAACCTCTCACCGCGAAAGGTTCCCACAGATGGCGCCAATGAAGCGTTTCTACAAAATCACCTATATTTTAATGATGACAAATTTCCTATATTTACCTATAGTGTGCTGACAATGAACTATTTATATATAAATATGATCTCGGTGTGAGTCAATCAGAAGAGCAAGATGTGCTTCGCGATGTAGATGTTCACGATTTATGTCTACCATTCAATCGTTGTCTGTAAAGGTTATTTGGAGATGATGTTTTATTCTAGAAGCATTTATCTCCGGTCAAAGGATCCAAGAACTCAACTCCGAGGGATTTTCGTTTAGGGAGGATTTGCAGAGCTCTCTTTATTGTCTTCAAAATCGGATCCCTTCCTTAAGGATGGAGGGGGCGTATTTATAGTGTTTCTAAGCGAGCATCTGGTTTGCGACCTTGTGGTTTGGTTGAGGACACGAGTAGTCCATGCCCTCATGACAGGGAGTGTTGCATGTTGCAAGAAGATGCCAGTGAGTTTTTAGCTTACAACGTAGGGTAATGCTGCGGAGGGAAGTCAAGTATGCAAATATAAAACTATATGGAAGCAAACCAACTCCCTGTCCAAGCAAATAAAATCCAAGAAACCCTCCCGTTGTAGTGGTAGGGTATTCATGATCGTATCCACGAGAAAGCGTGTCAGCGCTCGCCTTTCTCGTGGATACGATCCTGAAAAGTATTCAATGTCGAGTAAAAGTACTCGATATCGACCACTGTCGTCGACCTAACTTGCAGCTGCACAACAGAAGACGAAAAACGAGTCGATGTTGAGTAGGGAGTACTCGACGTCGACTAGTGGTACTCGACGTCGACTAAACAGTAGTTGATCTCGAGTGTGTGTGCAAATAAAAACTGTAACTTTATGATGGAATAAAAACATAACTAAACACGAAGTTGGTGGGAATTAATTCTATAATATAAAAGCTCCTAGAATTGGGGTTTCAATGCCACAACGATAACCATATAAGAATCATGCTATAGGTATAAAAGACCATGCCTTTTAATCAAATAACTTCTGTCATTAACAAATAGGAAGATAGAGGCTTTCGCATAAACCCTAATTGTTACTAACCCTTTTCACATAATTAATCCAAATTTGCTTTAAGATCACTTTAGCTTCAATAACAGAAATAAGGATCACCTTCGACTGTTGCAGAAGAATCATGTAAATCAGGGATAGAAGATGAAATCGCAATAGAGATTGTACCTTTTATATATTACCTTATATGGCTACCGTCAGGCTCACCCCGACCCTAGAAGTTGGTTGACTACTCACTCTTCATTATCAAAACACACATCAATAAAATAAAGAAACTAACTTGCATTAAATCAAAACAAAGCTTACAACCGAACAAAGCCGATTCCCCTCTCGCCTCTTCAACTCCACTCGCCCAAAGCTCCAAATAAAACCTCTAAATTACCTAACTAGTGTTTTCTCAATTTCTTGAGAATAGAATGCCTAAGAACCGGCCCGTAGGGCCTTATTTATAGTGCTCAAGTCCTTGCTAATCAAGGAGAGAACAATTCCATCTATATCTATATCTAACTATCCTCTTTCCTAAGATATAACTTTGATAAATATATGAAATAAAACTCCCTAAAGTAAAGAGGAGAATTACTAAAGTGGATAGATCTTCCTTCAACTTGATAGATATCTCGTGACTTCACTTATAAGCCACCTCAGTCACTCGGATTTCACTCGATATTGACTCGGACTCATCACTGGGAAGTACTCGACATCGAGTAAAGTACTCGACCGTACGTCGAGTAGAATTCTTCTACTCCTCGGATTGTGCTCAGTCTTAGCTAGGATTTGCACTCGACATGTACTCAACATCGAGTAGAGTACTCGACGTCGAGTAGTTTCTGGGCTCTGAAGTGGTGTTGTGCTCGACTTTTGCTCGAGGAGATGATTTCGACTAGGTATACTCGACATCGAAAAGTTTGGTCGACGTCGACTAGTCCTGTTGGGTAGCTTCTTCCTTGCTTTCTACTCGATGTGTTCTGGTTCATCTTCTGTTTGACCTTGGACTTTCTGTAGTTGACCTCGAGCTCTACCATGGTTTTCTTCCTTCTCTGAATTTCTTGTAAAGTGTCTTGATTTCTGCGAAATTAAATAGAAACTAGTGTAGTCCTCCATAATTGAAAAATAAGCATAAACTACATAGATTATGTATGATTCTAACCCAATAATATGAAATGCATGTAGAAATAGATATAAAAGTTAATGTAGAACATGGAAAAATAGGCGCACATCAGGTAAGTGGTGTAGAGTTATGATGGTGAATTTTTAAGTAGAAATTGGTATTTACGAGTAAGCAAACAATAAGCATTGGTCGCGAAGTTTCTTTAGTTTGATAAAAGGATATTTGTTCGGCAAGTCATGAGAAAATCAATCGTGATGTGAGTAGATTTCTTATAGTGTTCACAATCGGACACGATCTTCATGTTTTCTATGTTGGATGACCTATTTGTGACGTCTTAACGCATGTTTTTCAAAGGTCTATTTTCCGGGACATCGTTAGTCAACACTTTCGCTCCTTCGAGGCTTGAATCTCCGATGGAGATCTAGAAGGAGAAAGGCTGATTTTATGGACAACTCAAGCCCAAGAAGGGTGGAGGAAGAAATTTGATTGTCAGCACGTGGCAAGGGGGATCAGTGGCATAGATGACTCGATTTTTGCCTTCCACTGTGCATTTTCATTGGGTATAAACCTTGCTTATAATCTTTAACAACACTATTTATGTCAATTTTTTATAAAGACCGGATTTTTGACTTTCTAAAAGAGGAACGCTTTTGGAAAAACCGGTCCCCGAGCGATTTCTAAATTCAAAAAGTTGTTGGAAAATAAATATCCTGACGCATTTTGAATTTCAAGTTGGCGGATTTAGACCTTAGCCTATCGGATTTAGGTTTTGAGAATTCGATAGTCCTTTGAAATGAATTTGGATTTTGATTGGATTTCAAATGTCGAGACGTGGGTTAAGATGTCAGGATTTAAAGTCGGTAGATCGGAATCTCTCTCTCTCTCCTCCACACACCACACACTCTCTCTCTCCATCTCTCCTCCTTAAGTATTTCGTCTTGTAGCTAATAAAAACCCTAGAGAGATCTTTTGTCCCTCCTATATAAAGAAGCATCAATCCCCAAAGGGATCCTCAAGCCACTAAAAATCTAAGCCAAATCCCTAGCCTCCCACAAGTTGAAAATAAAAAACCCTCATCCAAGATCCAAAAACCAAAACCCCCACCTTTCACCCTCTTGAATAAAAAATCCCTTCTTTCTCCCCTCTCATTTGTGTTTATCCACTCATAAACCCTTTCAAATCTCCTCCAAGAAGTACTCCTCCCACAAAAAGAACCCAAAAATCGAGTTCGGAAGGCAAAATCCAAGCAAGAGCTTGGATCTGCTATAACTCGCGACCATGACCAGGCTCTTTCGCCGCCAAGACAACGAACCCAGAAAGGCAAGTTCTTCCTCGTGGTCGCAATGTTCTTCTTCGCCTCCGTGACTCAGAGCCTAGAAACATCGAATCCTCGATAAATCAAGTCGTTCTCCCTTGTTTCTCATCCATTCTCGAATCCGTTTGTTGTCTTGTGTTAATGCCTTCATTCTCTACCTTCTAAGGTCAAGAAAATCTTAGATCCATCGTTATTTAGTGTGGATTCAAGCCCATTTTCGTCTCGTTTTTCAGCTTTGAGCAAAGGTGAACTTCTCCTTCCTTGAATCTTTTATTTTGAGGTTAAACCTTCGTAAAGGTTCTCTTTTAACTCATGTCCAACCTTCGTAGGCACTGTCGTAACAAGAATCGTCGGATCTAAGCTTCAAGGACCTCTCTCTCTCAAGATCTTCGAAGAGCCTCCAAGAGGCTAGATAATCCCTCTTTTGCTCTCCCCTCTAGTCCTGATTGGAGTCATTTTTGTGTTATTTCCGGAACGCATAGTCCGAAGATGACCTCTCGCGGCCGCGACCGTGTGATTCGCGAGTCATGGCCAGTAAGAGAGTCATCTCGCGAGGGAATTATGGGAGTGTGTCGCGGCCGAGTCACTCCCCCTATTCCTTGGATCTTCTTGTTTGTTTTGATTCGATTTCCCCAAATGATTTTAACGACATAGAATTTCATGAATGGGGTTTTGGGAAATATTATTTTTTAAAGATTTTGAGATTTGACGGAACTCGGATTTTCGGACTTAGCACTTTAACGATTTTGAATGATCTATTTAATAACTAGTTTTGTGTTGACAATGAGTTTGGAAATGGATTTGGAAAGGGTATTTATGAGATTTACCAAAACGCTTTGGCTGGATTTGATGTACTTAAAGGGTTTCAAAATGGTTTTGAAAGCGTTTGGGAACTTGATTTCTGTGTGCGTGGTTGTTAGTGTAGTAGCTTATGGCATCTATGTAATTATAGGTGTTTGATTGCTTTTGGATCTTTTCTTGCGTTATCTTTGTTGTTCGGTATTTCCATGTAAGTATCATACGAGAGCATATACAACAACTCGGACCTCCTACCTGATGTGTCATGTAGTGTGTAGGTGTTGCATATGATAAAAGCATACCATGTAGTATCATGCTAGGATTGCACTTGTAAATGAGCATTTGGTTACTTGGTGTGTTTGAGAATAGAACGGCTGTTATCTATAAGTCCTAGAGTCTTTTGCTTTGGTCATAGGATAGCCCAGGACCATCGGGTTTGTCCTTAGTCATGGAGTCATTATATGCGATCAGACGATAGCCTAGGACCATCGTGCATGAGCTTGATTTACGTTATGTTATGCTTGATGATGATGATGATGGTGGTGATTATGTGCACACATATATGGGAAACAGTGGGTACCGTACTAGCTAGGTCCACTCATGAAAAAGGGGGTGGAGTTAGGAGAGGGATATGCCACTTGGGATTGTCTGGGACTTTTATATTCTTTATGCATTATCTTATATATCCTGATGAAAGCATGCCTTGTGTGTTTAAATTTTGTACTGTATTAGACCATCCTTTATTCTAGGTATATTCATATTATATGGCATCATTACGGTCTTTAGGGCCCGTAGGCATCTTTGGGCTAGACTTCGTGGATAGTGTTAGGTACTTGCTCCTTGTTTGCTCCGTGCTTCTATGACGGGGAATCCTCCTGGGCGAAAGCGAAGAACCGGCCTAACCCGCTAATTTGGCTAAGTGATATTTGATTATGTTTTATGGTTTTGGTTTTAACCCGGCCCTGCCGTGACAAGTTCTACTTTACTTTCGTTTTCCGTTCCTCTTTCCTTAAATGAATTTCCGCGACTTAGTCCTTAGGACAGGGTAAGGGTACCCAACGGCCCTACGATTGTTTTGAGGTCCGAAATCCCCGCTTTAATCACTAATGCTTAAAGAGGTTTGAAACATCAACCCGTACCTGGATTGCAAGATCAGAACGAAGGTACTTAACCTTCGAAACATACCTCGGGTATTTATATCCGAGCCGTTACACTTTTTTCCCTGAATATGATGCACAAACCTTGAATTTTAAGCTACCTTTTTTGGTAGCTGTCTCTTTGCATATGATTTTGTGGCCCTTCAAAACAATCAACCTCCATGTTTTTTCTCTTGTAAGAAAATTTTAAGGTGCTAAAGATCATTAAGATCATCCTCCTTCTGTAATGGATTGTAGCATTTTATGAATTCAGGATTTGCAGGTTGTATGCATTTGTTTGGAATTAAGCTGACAATGGCGATGGCTGAGTCTCCGACTGACTTCGCGGGGTCGGACTGATCGGCGGGAGAGGCTTCGAGGTCATTCGAATGAAGGAAAGATAGAGCCTTCTTGATCAGAATCGGAGGTGCTAACATTGGATCGAAGTCGGAGGAAGTCGCCATTTCAAGAGCATCAAAGGTGGTCAAAGTCAGCACCTGCTCTGCTCTTGCTTCGGATTCACCTCCACCTCTTACTTCTGCTCACCTGCTCACATTCCTTTTGTCTTTAATCTACTGCACTAGTCCCTCTATTTTTTAATGTTTGTTTTTTGTATATTAAAAATCAAAATTTTGGAGAAATGGATCCATATGGTATTAACCATGGGCATCTTTGTACAAAAAATCAGCAAAATGGTACTTTTAATTGCCTTTTGGCATGTTTAAATTTGCTAGCTATCTGTTTATTGTCGTTGGTCAGCTATCTGCCATAGTTTAGTTTGTCAGCTATCTGTCATAATTCCGTTTATCATCTATATGTCATAGTTCATTTGTTAGCAGTCCGTTTGTCAGCAGTCCTTGGAGGGGAGAAAGTCGGCAGCAGTTTAGAGGGTGGTTGGTGGACATTTAACTAATAAATCTTGAATGGTGAACATTTAATTAATTAGGTCTTATTTTATGGACAGTTACTTTTTTCTCCCTTATAAATTTTCAACTACTTTAACCAACAGTTTATAAATTTTAGTCAATTTATAATTTCAGTCAGTTTATTAACCCTGTCCCATATGAACCCATATTCAGTTCAATGTTTTTTTAGGGAATTAAAATCTTCTAAAGTTACTTATGCCATAGAGATTACTCTAGCTCATTATATTATACGCATAATTCCTTAGTTAACATCTAATTATATACATGATTTCTCTAGATGCACAGATCTGCCCATTTTTTACACATTGATGCTACTTGTCCACTCTTTCTACAAACTAAAATCCAAAATCCAACCAATTCAATCTTTAGACATTGAAACTTCTTAATTAAAAAAAACAAGGAAATAAGTTCACGGGCCACAAAATAATGAGAAAACCCAATTGAAAAACTCTAAAATCAATTGTATGCATAGTTGCAGCAAAGAAAAATGGAGTAAAATTCATCAAATTGCCAGATCTATTTTCGATTCACTGCTTAATATCACATGGCTCTTCTTACACCTCTCCACTATAAAACCCTAATCAAACCTCCTCAATTTCCCATCCCAAATCACCAATACCAAATCACCTCAAAAACACCCATTTTCACATTTTGCCTTAATCCTGAAAAGAAATGGCTTCCAAGTCCATAGTTTCAGCTGCCCTCTTCCTATGATTCAACCTCTTCTTCTTTGAGGTGAGCTCGAGCTACGTACCGTGCCCACCCCCACCATCAAAGGGCCACAAGCACCACCACAAAAGCCCTCCATCTTCAATGACACCAGCAGCCCCTAGCTGCCCTAGGGATGCCCTCAAGTTGGGGGTCTGCGCCGACGTAGAGATTGATAGGCAAAATGATTGTGAAAATGATTTCTCCTCAATTCATTCCGATTGTTGATACTGTAGGATATATACACAAAATCCCTAGAAAACAGACAAAAGGAATACAGCTGTAATTCTTAGCCATTCATTCTAGAGGTTTCCTGTATTTGTTTTGTGCTAGAGTGTTTGCCAGAATTACATGGGCTTGGCTTCATGGGCTCGCTAGACTCTCTTGATCCATCATCATCTTTGGACTGTATAATGGATTCGGATATGCTGGTGCTAATACGACGTGTTGGGGTTGGTTCACGTCGTCATCGGCACTCCCCCAAAGACACCTTACTGCGCGCTCCTCGATGGATTGGTTGATCTTAAAGCGGCGGTTTGCCTCTACACCGCCATCAAGGCTAACGTGTTGGGACTTAACTTGAACGTGCCGGTGGCGTTGAGCTTGTTGCTCAACTACTGTGGCAAGAGCGTGTGTTCTGGCTTCTAGTGCGCGTAGTCAAGTCATGATTAACATATAAGTGATTTAACTTATATGTACCAGATTGGTTAACGTTGTACGTGTTGGGACTCAACCTTGCATCATATCTTTGAATTTTTTTTTTTTTAAAAATTTGATTTTCCTTATTTTTGTGATTTCCAAGATTCATTTGTCGTGATCCATTATTGTATTGACACTACAGGAAAATAGTATTAATTTCGACACTTTTTGTGAGCATTTTCGACGCTTTAAAGCATCGCAAATTTCAATTTCGACGCTTTTAAAAAGCGTCAAAAATTCTTGCGTCACGAATGGCAAGTGCCATTTTCAACGCAGAATTCTGTCGCAACCAATCTCGACGTCCTAGGGCATCGAAAATGGCACGTCATTTTCGACAACATAGAGCGTCGAAAATGACATGTCAATTTCGACACCCTAAAGCGTCGAAATTGCCCTATTATTTTTCCAAAAAATAATGCCAATTTCGACACCCAAAAGCGTCGAAATTGCCCTGTTATTTTTCAAAAAAAAATAAACGTATATTTTTTCATTCATCCTCTTTGATTACACATCAATTTAAATCCTTTAATTAACAAAAAATACATTAACACAAATCCTTACACCTGCTACCTTAAGTTCAAACTTGTATTAGAAATTGCCACAACATGCGTCTATTCGTTACCTCCTTCGCTGACTAACTGGGATTTTTTTTCCTGGCTTATGAGAGAGGGTTGGTTCAAACTTTTCCTACTTGCTTGAGCTGGACTTAATAATGTTGTCTGCAGCCGAATCTTGCGGAAGGTTAGAGCGGTATTCTCGCTTGTGTTCCTTCCTCTTCCATTTGCTGAAAGACCACGACAGCCTAACAAAGGAAAAGAAACCCAACCCACTTAACTTCAATCTGAACTGCAATTAGACCCAACCCAACCTGACCAAACATTTATATGGATGATAAGGTCCAAATTGATTTGAACCAATAGCAACTCGAATCTCAAATGACCCCAGCAAGATAAGCTCTTTCATATTCATTTGAAGTCCAGAGATAAATAAAACTGAATCACAAAAGGGACAAGTGAAATTCAGTAGCTTACCAGCTGGTGAAGTTGCTTCTCTAGTTGAGAAATATCTTTAGAAAGTATCCCATTCTCCTCTTCGGCAAGATCCGGCTTCAAGATAGAACAAAGCAGTGAGAATAACTTACAAATCAGGCAACAATTTAGAAGGGTTAAAGTTTCTGCTTCAATATAAATGCCACACACAAAACTGAATTATGTTATATGAACAGTTTTCCACCAAAAGAGAATGATAAACCAACCCATCAGATGCTTAATATTTTCCATATCTTTTTTTTTTTTTTACTATTAGTCAAGCCCGATCATAAAAGAAACAACACACTACAAAAGGAAAAGGAGACAGATATGTGCTGAAAGCAAGGAGAAAAAACATAATCAACTGGACCTGAGAAATATAAGAGTGAAAGCATAGGCCATCTATTAAGATAAGTGTAGCAACAATAGAAAGATTCAAAGGTTAAAAAATATGTTACTTCCAAACAAGAGGGAAAATAGTTTGCTACAAATTATCTGAACAGAAGGAGAGTTAATCATTAAGATCAGAAACAAAAATGAAAGATATTTGTCCTAATAGTTATTTGAGAAAAGATATTATTTGAGAAAAGACATTAGAAAAGATACTGTTTTCTAATGCTTTCTGCAAAAGACGAGTAAAGAAAACAAGCTTACAAAGCTTCATCAAGCAAAACAGTGATACCTCCATGTTTCTGCATTAAATAGTTCTTGGGTTAAAGATTAAGAGTGGATAAATAAAAAGCAAAAGGGGAAAAGGAGTATATTATTTTATTTGTATTTGAACATTACCTTTGTCGAAGACAAAGCTAGAGCATCTGATGTCGAATGTCCACCAAATACATTCTTTTTTGCATTGCCGCCGCCAGCAACTGCAACAAGTCCACAACTATGGTTACACAGAGAACGATCATGATCGTTCTCTGTGTAACCATAGTTGTGGACTTGTTGCAGTTGCTGGCGGCGGCAATGGTTTCAATATAATAAATTGATATTTTTTTATGTATTTAATTAGTGATATATTGCAATTCAATGTTTTGTGCGTATTTATTAACTACACGGTATTTCTCTAACATAATCGTACTTTATTAGAAAGAAAAATCCCAAAATATTGACTGAACCAGAACAAAATATTTAAGGAAATATGATTAAAAAAAGAGAATACGAACTATCAATTAGAATCAATATTAATACAAACTTTAAAATCACTAAAAGTATACAAACTATTCACACTAAACCACTTTTGATAGAGGAAATTTTCGACCTATTTTTCAACTAATTTATTGTCATGGCAACCATAGATTAAAAAAATTTAATGACGCTGCACCATATTACTAAGTGTTCAATGTATATTTTTTTTAAAGAAAAACACCAATTTTGAGTGAAAATTAGATGAATAAATTAACCATAATGTCCAATTTATATTGAAAATTAGTTTTTATTTTGAAACATTATATTTTTTTCCATGTAACAACACAGTGCCACATCATTAAATTTTCGAAAATTCAGTTGTTACGTTGAAAAAATAAATGAAAAATTGAATGAAAGTTTTCCTGCATCGCAATTGGTTTAATGTGAAATATTTTGTATACTACGTACCTTTTAGTGATTTTTAAAATTTGTATTAATATTGATTCATAATAGATAGTTTGTATTTTTTTAATCAATTTTTCATTATTTAAAAAGTGGCTAAAGTAATAAAATTAGTAGAATCTTTATCAAATCGACAAATTTAACCTATGTCAAAGGGATCATCATGATCCCAAAATGAGAGTAGCACAACTAATCACGCCACAAAAACAATGGAACCTAACACTCCTAAATCAATTATTCCCCCCATAACATTATACAAAAAATAATAAAGATTCAAATCCCAAATTGGGATAGAATAGATATGTTAATTTGGAAACCAGACCCCAATAGAAAGTTCACAACTAAGTCCACTAATAAAAACACAAGACAAATGCATTAAGTAGACACTGACTATAACTGGATTTGGAAACTAAGAATACCACCTAGACTTCAGAATCTAGTATGGAAAATAGAAATCAATGGATTACCAACAAAGATTAGACTAAATAGATACATTAATAGAGTCCCATCTTAGTGTTGCCTTTGTGACTCTGAAGATGAGGATACTCATCACCTATTCATGCATTGTTCGGTTACTAAGGCAGTAGTCTCGTGCTATGAATAAATGACAGGGAAATCATTTATGAGTTTAAGAAAAAGAAATCTAACGGTAGAAGATATTCTGATGATCAGAGATGAAAACTCACACTTCGAAGATCTTTGTTTCATTTGGAAAACCATATGGGAAACTAGAAACGTGGTCATTTTCAATAAAAAAAATAACTTAGAAGCTACAACATCTCTTGGCCAAAAGACTATTTGTAACATTATATTACAAACTAGAATAAGACAAATTAAAAGAAAATGTTAATATAAGCAAAAAAACAAAACAAAAAGTTAAAAACTAAGTGGAGCTGTCAACAAAGAGCTATCCTTAAAAATAATGTGGATGGCTCGGTTATTTCCACTGGCTTCTGCCAAGTGGGGGAGTCATCAGGGACTCTGAGGGTCAAGTTATTGATATTTTTCATCAAGAGACACGACATGGTTTAGTTCTCCAAACAGAGGCTTCTGCAATCTGTGTTGGGATGCAACTAGAAATCTCCAGAGGGTTTCAAAAAGTAATCATCGAAGGGGACAACTTGGAAGTTATAAAGGCAATCAAAGAGAACTTGGAAGTTATAAAGGCAATCAAAGAGAGCAGTAACATAAAATGGGAAATCATGCGTCATGTTGAGAAGATCAGACTATTTGCAGGCTCTTTTGATTATATTAAATTTAGACATTGTTATAGAGAAGCAAATATGGTAGTCGATTATATTGCTAAAAGTAGGGGAAATTGTAATTTGTCTACACTCCCTTTTAATAGAGATCTTTGTAACATTATCAAGCAAGATGATCAAGGAAGCGCTTTGTGTTTGTAGCAGAGCCTTCCTACTGTTTGCCCACTGTAAAAAAAAACCTATGTGAAAGAGATCGAAATAGATTAGAAATCAGTTTTGCTAATTAATTATCCAAATAAAGTTGTGCTCTCATATATATATATATATATATATATATATATATCTTAGACTAGTTTTATTACTCGCTCATTGTGCGATTTTTTTAATAAATTTTATTATATAAAACATCTTTCAATTAATATAAATTACTACTCCATATAAAGTAAATATATAGTTTTCAATTGTATTATGTTTTTTAGGATGGAAACATGTTTGAATCTAGATTAATCATATATGTTCTCTTATTAAAAATTAAAATGGTTAAAATCAATGTTTATATATGTAACGGCCCAGAATTATGATTTCCGGGTTACGTTTCAAGGGATAAAACCCCTTGTTCGGATCTTGCAATCCAGGTACAGGTCGAGGTTTCAAACTCATTCTAAGATTAGTAGAAAGAAGGATTTCGAACCCTAAAACCTCGTAGGGCCGTTGGGTACCCTTAACCTGTCCCAAGATTATGTCGCGAAATCCAATTCAAACGAAAGTAAAACGGAAGCAAAGTTAAGATACAAGTGCCACGGCAAAGCCGGGTCAAAACCAAATCATAAGTGATTGATTATCATTTTACCAACTTAGAATGTTAGCCAGATTCTCAGATTCGCCAAAAGGGAACCCCGTCATATAGACATCGAGCACTCAAAATCTGCAGAAAATACCTTTAAAAGAAGAACGGGGAAAGGAGTCAGATCGAGCCACTCATGCGGGACCGGCAGTCCTCGCTGAGGCCACATAGTATGTGCTATACCTAATAAAGATGCTCTAATGCAGTACGAAAGTCAAACACACTAGCATGCTCCTAGTCATAATAATGTGCAGAAATACTGTAAAGGGCCCAAGACAATGCCAAGTGGCATATCCCTCTCCTACCTCCACCCCATTCCGATAGGGCGGAGACTGGCCAGCTCGTGAATGCATTCCATCATAATCGGGCGGCACGCATGCCTAACCCGCTCCACAATAAAGACCGCAGGCATCTCATAATATAAGGAAGTTCATGACTCGATTGACTCAGGGTACCCGATGAGGCTGGGCTACCCTATGACCCTAGCAAAGACTCTAGGACTATCACAGATAACAGCCGTTCTGTTTCAAACGCAATAAGTAAGCAGATGCTCATTCAATTAGTGCAACCTAAACAGGATACTACATGGCATGCTTTTATGCATATGCAACACCTAACATAAAATGCAACAACAGGCATGAATGTCCAACCTGAGTAAGCCCCGTAGGGAACTTACCTGAAGATGCAGAACAGCAGGATAATACAAGTAAGGGCCCAAATGCAAGTCCAAAGCGATCCAGAAGCAATACACACCTATCATCAAGCCATTTCCATAAGCCACCGGTCCATCATTCACACACACGAAACCCAAGTTCTCAACATACTCAAAACCAACCGATAGAGAAACCGTTTTCCAAAACCTTTCCGATATGATCAACATCAACCAAAATCATTCATCTAATTTTCTTCTCAAAACCAACATCATCAAACCAAGGCAAAATCCCGACATTAAACATTTAAATATTAAAACCAATACCTCAAAATAATATTATAGAAATAGTCCCGACATTTTATTTCAAAACCTTGACTTTAATGTTTCAAGTAATTTAAAACATTGATAAACATTTCCAAAATAAATCCATCTTTATAACCCCATTTATAAATCAAAACCAACAAATCACTTTCAAACCCATTTATAAATAACATTTAATAACATACTCCAAATAATATTTAAAATATAATAATCACCAAAATCAATCCATTTAATAACCCACATTTATAAAACAACAATACTAGATTACTTTATCATTTCTAAATTTTCATAGTAAAACATCTTATAATAACACATTTCAAATAACAATATTTTTAGAACAATTATAATATATAAATGTATATATTCCAGAAATTGTAATTATCATAAAACTCAGAATATATGATATAGTAATAATAATAATAATAAGTTAAAAACAATTTTATAACAATTATATACTATCATTAATATATCACACACTAATAACATAACAATACAACAACTCTCTCTTAACCAACCCAAGCCCAACTTCCAGCCCGGAGAAGGATCCAACTACACAGCCCAAAACCCGGCCCACACCCAACTCCCAATCTGATTTAATAAACCGGTGGAATTAATCCAGACCGGACGGTTCATGAAAAGGAAAAGAAAAACCCGGTTCGCTTGAACCCTTCCTCTCCAAATCAAAACAACAGTTAACGACGATGGAAAGGGACGAAAAAAAGAAGGAAGAAGCGGAGGAAGAAGAGAAGAGCTCCGATTCCGACAGCCACATTTCCGATTCACTCACACAACCTCTCCCCGAAATAAAGCAATGCAAAACCCAGCAGAACGACACAGAAAGAGGGGAAGAAAGAGAGCTCACCGAGGTGTGAAGCGTTCACCGGAAAAAGATCAATCCACTCGATTCGGGGCTCGATGGGGCTGAATCGACAGAGAGGGGCCTGGGACGAACGAAGAGATCATAAAGGCTAGGCTTTTAAGGTTTCAGACTCAAGGAGGAGAATGAAGGCTCACCGAGGTGATTCGAACACGTCGAGCTCGCCGGGGCGCTCTCGGACAAGGCAGAGGTCGTCAGAACTCCTTGGTGGCTTCTGGCGGCTGGGGAAGGCTCCTCCGGCGGTGTCGAGCTCTTCAGGTGAACCAGGAGGAGGAGGAGAGCCCAAGGCTGGCGTAAATCAAAGGGAGGAAGTGAGCTCGGCCTTCCCAAAAACAAGGCGGCTTGGGCTTCGGACAAGAATAGGGGAGCTCAGGTGGCTCGACCTGTGGTGCTCGGGCTGTTCCACATGAAAGAAGGAAGAGTAGGGGAAGTGTAGCCTGTTGATTTGAACCCAAAAGGGGATGGGTTTTGTTTCCTTTTGAATTTAGAAGGGGAAAGTTGGTTTCTTTGGATTGAGATGAAACAAGGGGTTTTGTTTCCTTGGAGCCTTTAATACAAAATAAAGGGGGTTTGGATGCTGCTCAGAAAGAACAAGGAGGGGAGTTGAAATGGAATGGGAGAGGGGAGGTGCTAAGGGTTTTAACAAATCAATGTTAGGAGGGGGAGGAGATCTCCTGCAGAAAATTGTGGCATGGGAGGGAATTTTGGCATGGTCAATTTTGGCATCTTGCTACAAATAAGGAAAAGCAAGGTGAGGAGGGGTATGCTATTACTGCTGCCTGCTGGTTCTGAATCCGGATGAGTAGGAGGGGAAGAAAGAAAGAAAAATAAGGGAAAAAGAGAGAAAACAATTGTGGTTCCAACTCTAAAATTCGAAATAGCCAAAAACTGAATTCCGAAACCCGTTTACTCGACCTTATTCAATCCAACTCAAAACGATTTCCAAATTTCCAAGTCCGAGATTAATAATGAACACCAAATATTATTTTAAATTTTTGCATATGGAAGCGGGATAAAACATATTTTAAATTTTAACTAAATAATGCCGGAACTCATTTTAAGAGATTTAAAGTAAATTTTTGCATATGGAAGCGAGATTCCAAACCTCCCGAATCCTAGAAACCAAGATGATTATAATTCATTATTTTAATTATTTAATATTATAAAATTTCCCGGTCTTTACATCATCCACCTCTAAAAACAAGTCTCGTCCCCGAGACTAAAATCACTCTAAAACATGGGGATGAAGTTTTAAATTGGTGAGTCCAAGGATCATGCCATTGATTCTCTAAACATCTCATAGGGGCCCGTATGAGGTCCTCACAGTACCCATGACGTGATCATAATATTCCCAACTGGTCGTAGTAAGTATGTGATATGGGCCCCTATCACACCCTTACCCCGACCTTTCGGTCACATCATAACTCGAAAAACAATCATAGCGTCTCTACTAGGTCTTAGCAAGCATTCTATATGCGCCCCTATAAACTGCTTGTATCCACTTCGTGAGGCGTTATAATATAAGCCCGGGTGTGATTATTTTCAAAAAGGGATTTCGCAATTGGAAAAGATTGGTCTCAAAATCGTTGAAATTCTCGATACCGTTTATTCTTTAAAATCCCAAGTAATTTCTTTTCAAACCGCTCAAAATCTTCAAATAAGACCTTTAACCAAGCAACTTTACACCAAAACAAGTAAAATCCTTTCGATCAAAATTTCGTCAAAATCTTCCAAAATCAAATCAGTTTCCCGCATAACAATCAATCAAATTCAGAAGTTCGAAGGTGGAATCATCCACCTCTAAGGGCTAATCCCATATTCTCTTCCTAGTTTCCAAAATCAAATCAATCTATTAGTCTCAATTCAAGCAAGATTCACAAGCCATAAGCAATGCATAACCACATAACCAATCGATCCTCAACGAGTACATCATATAACAAGTCTCAAACATATGTCAGCACACTGCCACAAGATCACATCAACGTCTCCACATCATACTAAAGGTCATAATATGCATCTATGCCAAAATCATAACACACATCTCGATATCACACCAAGGTCATAACAGGTACATCCTCATCATAAAGTCAACGAACCAAGCTCATTGTCAACACATCAACACAAAAAGTCATGTTATTAAGATTCCGCGAAAGGGAGGGTCAAACAGTATATCAGTCATCGAATGTCAGCATATTCATCAAACATCATCTTAACTCATCACAATGCCATATAACGATTATTTAGAAATCTGGTATCATTATCTCACATATACAAATCATATTCATCCTCAAGGTCATATTCATCATTTAACATACCCACAATCATGCTTAACGATCATATAACATAACATCATGTTGTATCACCTCATAATATAATATAATGTTTTCACATAGCAATATGTCATTATCTCATGATTCATGTAACGCATCATAACATGCTTCTAAAACGCATAACAGGGTAGTAATGCTTCAATATATCATGATAACACTAGTCACTGTCAACTAGAGTTCAATATTGCAAATCAGTATGTAATATCATCGTATATCAGGTTCATCATGGTTACTATCTAACATCATGCCAGCAAATATAAATAAATCACATAATCAAGAAAATTCTCACATCATACCGGTCAAAATAAAACAAAATCCCCACTCGCCCATCTCCACTCTCAGGCCAAGACTAATCCTCTTCTAAACTCGGCAACGCCAACTCAGACAAGAATTCTCCAAAGAAATCCCAATTCATCTCGATGCTCAAATCTTACCCCTCCTTCCGCCAATCACTATCACACCATCCACCTCTAAGAATCCAACTCCTATCTCTAACTTCACACCCAAGCACCCTCTTATGCTATGTTCTCAATACTCTCAAAAGCCATTTCTCACACTTCTCATACTACTCAAGACATCACAAGCATCATACCCTGCCAACCACATCCCCTTTAGGAAATTACTCGATCACTGCCTAGCCGACCTATCCCTAACCATACTCTCGCCCAATAGTTCAAAGAAGAAGCAATCATGGATATTATTACACATAAGGACTATATCATATCTACTAGCATTTATATCAATAGCATAATTAATTCATCATTAAATATTGCAACTACATCAATAAGTCTCGATTTACCAACATGCTCAATCATTATTACAAATCATCATATATGCACATAATCAAGTCAAGATAGCAAGTTGCATCATAACCTCAGAAGATAAACAATTCAGGTTTTCAGCATTTGCAGTTCATACTTTATAGGCAATTTAATTTATATCATACTTAGCAACTCAGAGTAGCAACACATCATGACATCATGACACATTAGAACTGTAAGGCATAAAATCATACCATCATAGACAACAGGCAATCAAGCATCAATCATTACCAAGTCAGCACATCAACACATAAATTTCATCGTCAGGTTAGGGCAATATCATCACCAACAAATTCAGGAGGAATTTAACAATTCGAACGGAGGACACTCTCGCTTGCAAGTCATATCGCACTCAGTAACCGCATTCCTCGATGTGTGCCCGTTCCACCGACATCATTGATCCTGAGATTCGTGGGTTATGGGCCCACGCTTCTGCCACACTGCTCTATCGCTATGCAACTTCTTTTCTCTTCCAAGCAGTCGCTCACCCAATGTATCGCACATGACTCCAAGTTAGAAAGGATAGGGGAGTGACAAGAAAGGACAGCCCAATGTTCCTTTCGGAACCAAACACGGACCAAGGCTAAAACGACAAGACTAGATAAAAGACTTCGACCCGAGAATAGCAACGATGCCCTTATGAAGGTCTATTAGGTTACAATTGTAACGAGCAAAATGAATTCATCATGGAGCATATCAGTCACATTAATCCACACTAACATGTACCTATCTCAAGGAGATCGTCATACATATTCATTCTGAAAGACATAATCGAATTCTACACGGATGCATGTGAGATAAGCTAATAGCCTTTTATTCCAGGGAAGCAGATATGCCTAGCAATTTCAAGTAAGGTATGCGGGATTTAATGGGCATCACAATTATTTCATATATGAACAATGCACGAGCTTGGTGTATGCATCATACGAGAACATATAAGAGCAACATAGTAACTATCTCATCTAACACAATGTTCATATAATAGGTAAAATATGACACGTAATCATATGACGAGATATATTTAGAAAGCGTGGGTCCTACATGATTCTAGCGATACATGATGTGATACAAGCATAGTCAAGAGTCATTCAAAGGAGTTCATCATAATGTCCATGAAAATAAGAGAGATCATCACAGAGTAGCGAAAAGAACTTCACGGCGATAGATCATAATCATGCTAAGAATGAACTGTCGTAGGGCACATAAAACGGTACAATAACTATCACATTATAGAACAAGTATAGCATGTAATTATTTAGTGAGTTATATTAGACAGCATAAACCCTACAGGATACTACTAGCACACATCAAACACGAGTGCAACCAAGGTGATTCGAATAGATTCATTCCAACATTTAGGTGTCATGCGTATGCGAAATCATGATATAATGTGGTGTGTGATCATGCGAGGTGTGAAGGTCATATGTTCATGCAATCACGAGAGCATATCATAGGGTAATAGGGGAACACTATGGAGCGATAACATGTAAGCATGCTAGAATTAACCATCACGGAAAGCAAGTCGATCCTCGAATTCAACATCCATCTAATTAGAATGAGTAACCATTTTAAGAGGACAACAGGGGAATAACCACACTATTAGGAACCTAGCTCAAAAGGCAATCGACAATAATGTAGGCGAGATATGAATTCGCACAAGTCACAACCATGAACTTACATGACACTAATGGCGCAACACAACATGCGATACATACATGCATTTAAATGGTCAACCTGACGACACGTAAGAAATCAATTCAATCACATTCCAATGATATAGAAGCATGAGAAAAGTTTAATGATGTATGATATGAGTCGAAGTAATGGGCAACATGAATAGAATACGGGGACATGAGCTCAGATCAACACATACTAGGATAAAACATGCATTCATCAAGACTCAATCATACCACATGTTCTTCATTCAACGCAAGTAACACACAAAATATTAACTTGCAATTTAATCAACAATAGTTAATCTGACAAATACAAAATAGTTGGGCATGCTATAGGTTCTTGTCACAGAAGGAATGATAGACATCAAGGCGTCATCAGCTAGCATGCTAAAGAGGTCATTTGCATGCATTAATACGAAGAAGAGTTTATCACACTATCATGGACCTAATCCAGAAGAAAATAACAATCATATAGGGCATGTTGACGTCAAGTTGTAACATGTATCAAGTAGGGAACTTGCTTCGTCAGGATAACAGAATTTAACGATCACACTATCATTAACATATTCACAGGGAGAACATAAATTAAACAACTTTCTAGCATATGACTTATATATTCGTGCCTTAGTATGATAATGCAATATACTAAATAGATCATGTCAGGATGATATGGATATAACAATTGTAGCTCGAATCTATACAATGGTCATCATGAGCATCAAATCACATAAGCACGGGTTCACATTAAGGATCGATCCGTAAGTCAAGAAGTAGTACATATATATAGAATCACACAATCATGGACATAGCAATTAAGACAACTCGATAGAGATTCCTAAGGGCAATCATTGACCTTTCCCAATTGACTCTTCACCCCTCATTCCCATGGGACTCCGGTACGAATCTTTATGGTAAGGAGACACTGGTTGATCATCATAAGAATCAAGAAAGACAGCCCCAGGACACCTTACTTTTGACTCAAAATGTCATCAAGAACCACCTCCCAATACTCACTCAAACAACCTTCATACCCATACATGATTCCGACACAATGTGTTTACCAACCCGTTTCCCCATGGAAGACACTGGCATCCGGGAGAAAGACTCAATAGGAGCGTCAAAGGGTCAACAAACATAGTGGAAGGGGTTGTTTCACAGAAGCTGAGTTTGACCACACAGAAACAAGGGTACTCCCACTATCCCATTTGTACAGATTAGTCAATACACAACTCATTGTTAGGCATACCAAATCAGATCTCTAGCATAGCAAGCACTCAACATAGAATCAGTTAATAACACCCATAATAATCTCCTTGAAAACTTACAGACCCATCTGTAAAGAGCAAGCTAGTATTTTGCCTACCGTTCCCAACTACACCCAATAGGGGTTGTCTAGCGCCTTTACTACCCACTTGTGTCCCCGTTTGGTCAGTTTTCCTCTTTTGTTGCAAGTCGAGTTCATTTCTTAGTCCAATTTAAGTTAGGCATCTTAAGTTCATTTTGCCCTTTTTAAAACCCTTTCAAATCCTTTGAAATTCATAGGCGGTTTTCCAAAACATACACTCGACCCTTGCGTACCCGAATTGCACAACCTCAGCTCTGATACCATCTTTGTAACGGCCCAGAATTATGATTTCCGGGTCACGTTTCAAGGGATAAAACCCCTTGTTCGGATCTTGCAATCCAGGTACAGGTCGAGGTTTCAAACTCATTCTAAGATTAGTAGAAAGAGGGATTTCGAACCCTAAAACCTCGTAGGGCCGTTTGGTACCCTTAACCTGTCCTAAGATTATGTCGCGAAATCCAATTCAAACGAAAGTAAAACGGAAGCAAAGTTAAGATACAAGTGCCACGGCAAAACCGGGTCAAAACCAAATCATAAGTGAGTGATTATCATTTTACCAACTTAGAATGTTAGCCAGATTCTCAGATTCGCCAAAAGGGAACCCAGTCATACAGACATCGAGCACTCAAAATCTGCAGAAAATACCTTTAAAAGAAGAACGGGGAAAGGAGTCAGATCGAGCCACTCATGCGGGACCGGCAGTCCTCGCTGAGGCCACATAGTATGTGCTATACCTAATAAAGATGCTCTAATGCAGTACGAAAGTCAAACACACTAGCATGCTCCTAGTCATAATAATGTGCAGAAATACTGTAAAGGGCCCAAGACAATGCCAAGTGGCATATCCCTCTCCTACCTCCACCCCCTTCCGATAGGGCGGAGACTGGCCAGCTCGTGAATGCATTCCATCATAATCGGGCGGCACGCATGCCTAACCCGCTCCACAATAAAGCCCGCAGGCATCTCATAATATAAGGAAGTTCATGACTTGATTGACTCAAGGTACCCGATGAGGCTGGGCTACCCTATGACCCTAGCAAAGACTCTAGGACTATCACAGATAACAGCCGTTCTGTTTCAAACGCAATAAGTAAGCAGATGCTCATTCAATTAGTGCAACCTAAACAGGATACTACATGGCATGCTTTTATGCATATGCAACACCTAACATAAAATGCAACAACAGGCATGAATGTCCAACCTGAGTAAGCCCCCTAGGGAACTTACCTGAAGATGCAGAATAGCAGGATAATACAAGTAAGGGCCCAAATGCAAGTCCAAAGCGATCCAGAAGCAATACACACCTATCATCAAGCCATTTCCATAAGCCACCGGTCCATCATTCACATACACGAAACCCAAGTTCTCAACATACTCAAAACCAACCGATAGAGAAACCGTTTTCCAAAACCTTTCCGATATGATCAACATCAACCAAAATCATTCATCTAATTTTCTTCTCAAAACCAACATCATCAAACCAAGGCAAAATCCCGACATTAAACATTTAAATATTAAAACCAATACTTCAAAATCATATTATAGAAATAGTCCCGACATTTTATTTCAAAACCTTGACTTTAATGTTTCAAGTAATTTAAAACATTGATAAACATTTCCAAAATAAATCTATCTTTATAACCCCATTTATAAATCAAAACCAACAAATCACTTTCAAACCCATTTATAAATAACATTTAATAACATACTCCAAATAATATTTAAAATATAATAATCACCAAAATCAATCCATTTAATAACCCACATTTATAAAACAACAACACTAGATTACTTTATCATTTCTAAATTTTCATAGTAAAACATCTTATAATAACACATTTCAAATAACACTATTTTTAGAACAATTATAATATATAAATGTATATATTCCAGAAATTGTAATTATCATAAAACTCAGAATATATGATATAGTAATAATAATAATAATAAGTTAACAACAATTTTATAACAATTATATACTATCATTAATATATCACACACTAATAACATAACAATACAACAACTCTCTCTTAACCAACCCAAGCCCAACTTCCAGCCCGGAGAAGGATCCAACTACACAGCCCAAAACCCGGCCCACACCCAACTCCCAATCTGATTTAATAAACCGGTGGAATTAATCCAGACCGGACGGTTCATGAAAAGGAAAAGAAAAACCCGGTTCACTTGAACCCTTCCTCCCCAAATCAAAACAACAGTTAACGACGATGGAAAGGGACGAAAAAAAGAAGGAAGAAGCGGAGGAAGAAGAGAAGAGCTCCGATTCCGACAGCCACATTTCCGATTCACTCACACAACCTCTCCCCGAAATAAAGCAATGCAAAACCCAGCAGACCGACACAGAAAGAGGGGAAGAAAGAGAGCTCACCGAGGTGTGAAGCGTTCGCCGGAAAAAGATCAATCCACTCGATTCGGGGCTCGATGGGGCTGAATCGACAGAGAGGGGCCTGGGACGAACGAAGAGATCATAAAGGCTAGGATTTTAAGGTTTCAGACTCAAGGAGGAGAATGAAGGCTCACCGAGGGGATTCGAACACGTCGAGCTCGCCGGGGCGCTCTCGGACAAGGCGGAGGTCGTCGGAACTCCTTGGTGGCTTCTGGCGGCTGGGGAAGGCTCCTCCGGCGGTGTCGAGCTCTTCAGGTGAACCAGGAGGAGGAGGAGAGCCCAAGGCTGGCGTAAATCAAAGGGAGGAAGTGAGCTCGGCCTTCCCAAAAACAAGGCGGCTTGGGCTTCGGACAAGAACAGGGGAGCTCGGGTGGCTCGACCTGTGGTGCTCGGGCTGTTCCACATGAAAGAAGGAAGAGTAGGGGAAGTGTAGCCTGTTGATTTGAACCCAAAAGGGGATGGGTTTTGTTTCCTTTTGAATTTAGAAGGGGAAAGTTGGTTTCTTTGGATTGAGATGAAACAAGGGGAAGTTCTGGGTATGCTTGGAGCCTTTAATACAAAATAAAGGGGGTTTGAATGCTGCTCAGAAGGAACAAGGAGGGGAGTTGAAATGGAATGGGAGAGGGGAGGTGCTAAGGGTTTTAACAAATCAAAGTTAGGAGGGGGAGGAGATCTTCTGCAGAAGATTGTGGCATGGGAGGCAATTTTGGCATGGTCAATTTTGGCATCTTGCTACAAATAAGGAAAAGCAAGGCGAGGAGGGGTATGCTATTACTACTGCCTGCTGGTTCTGAATCCGGATGAGTAGGAGGGGAAGAAAGAAAGAAAAATAAGGGAAAAAGAGAGAAAACAATTGTGGTTCCAACTCTAAAATTCGAAATAGCCAAAAACTGAATTCTGAAACCTGTTTACTCGACCTTATTCAATCCAACTCAAAACGATTTCCAAATTTCCAAGTCCGAGATTAATAATGAACACCAAATATTATTTTAAATTTTTGCATATGGAAGCGGGATAAAACATATTTTAAATTTTAACTAAATAATATCGGAACTCATTTTAAGAGATTTAAAGTAAACCGATAGCTCGAGGATGGAAATTCCAAACCTCCCGAATCCTAGAAACCAAGATGATTATAATTCATTATTTTAATTATTTAATATTATAAAATTTCCCGATCTTTACAATATATAAATATATCATACACATGTCAAAAACTTTTAATACCCTATTTATTTTATAATTTATTTATTTGTTAAGCTCCAAGTCTTCATTTCATCTTTGGAAAAACCAGATCTGTCTATATTATACACAAGAAAGCTTCATCATTTAAAAATATTATAAATATACAATCTTTGTTTTAAGTATATATATTACTCAATATACATACAAATTAACATTAATCTACTATTTTAGTATTATATATATTGATTGATTGATATATATATATTGATATAGAGAATATTTAAGAGAGAATTTGGTGATTTAAACCCTTATGGATATTTTATGAGGTTGTTAGCCTCTTTAATTAATTTTTTTGCCGCCCTAGACCTTATTGAATTTTTATTAGGCGTGAGCGTGATAGACCCCCTCTTCTTTCCCCTTCAATCACACCCTCTCTGTTTGCTATCTCGTTCTCCCTTTCTCCTCTAGATGGAGATGAAGGTACGCCGTCACCACCACCGTGCCTGCCCTCACTACGGCCATGCCGATCGGTACCAATTCTAGGGTTTGAAAGGATTTAGTCCCGACTCGCCGAGATGGACCGCTCCAACGCCCAACGCCGAGAATCGCCGTTTGTATGCGAAGCTCAGCGAGCCCTCGACCGCACCACATCTGCCGTCATCAATGGGCTCCGAATCAAACTCAATGACCTTATGGTGAAATTTCAGGTACTTTTCAGATCCCAGATTCCTATTCTTTTCTTATTCGACTTCTGATTCAATTCCATTCGGATTTTAGTTGATTAAGGTTTGGAATTATCGAATTTGAGATCCGAATTTGGTTAATTTGAAATCCAATTGTGAAATCAAGGGTGCAATAGCACAATTGATGGATCTGATTTGTGTGAATTGAGCCCCTGATTGAATTGATGTAATGAGACTTTTGTCATCTGGGGAGCCAGAACCAAATTTAGGGTATATGATTTTGTCTCTGAATCATGTTTTTCTTCCTCGGATATTATGGAATTTCTTATTTTATTGGGTACTTCTCCTGCGTTGTCTAGTTCGCTTAGTTGATGGTTAATGTTAAAGCTGCTTATCTCAAATGAAAACAAAAGTTTGTTAGCTATAATGATGCTATAGTTTACTATCATATATATATATATATGTATACATATGTAAAACCAAACAGATGTTGGGTGGATTGAACCAAATTTTCAGTCCTTTTATTCTAGATCTTTGTTTTTTGTGGGTGGGAAGGTTATGTAATTGGGTAAAAATGGCAAGTTGGTCTTTCTTACTCAAGTATCAGTCCATTCTTTTCCTGGAAATTGCCTGCATCAAACCTCTAATGATTCTCTGTGTGAAGTCTAGTGTCCTTCCTTTAAAGGCAAATGTCTGTTATCATAAAAGTGATAAATCCATTTGAGTTTGCCAAATAGTAGATAATTGTTACACTTTTTATTTCTTAAGCAAGCTTGTTAAATATCTGAAGTTGCAACATTAGCATAAATATGTGAGTGTTTGACTTTTCAAGAACGTTGAGGTTTATTATAAAACTTAAGGCTATCTACTATACATCAAAATTATGTGCCTTCTTTATTCTTTACTTTTTCTGGGCTTTGACATTATGGTCCATATTCTTTTTTTAGCAATCTTTTTTTTTTAAATCTTGATTTTTTTTTTTCTAATCCTAGAATTGGCTTTTGATAGGATGACCATAATACTTTTCCCTGCAGATTTGGGGGTGTGAGTCTTCAAAATCTGGAAGGCAAGCAGTTTGCTCAAGCGTTCCAGAAAAACTATGCAGGGAAGATTGTAGAGTGTCATCTGAGTTTGTTGAATGTAATTCGTGTTGTTGTGTATATCTACCTGACAGAGTTACTAACCTTATCTTGCAGTATCTGAGCAACAGGTTTGCATCTTGTGATCCTCTATTAGTTCTGATTCATTTTCTTGTTATTGATTGCTTATATAGCCAGCTTCATTTCCGCAACAATCTTTCTCGCTTGTAATTCTTCAATCTCAGCCTGTGCGGATGCCATCTTCATCTCAGCCATCTTCTCTGATCCTGATGCTTTGTGCTTAAATGACTCGAGCTCTTCTTTCAGGGGCTCTTTATTCAATTCTCGGTTGGCTGCAGCCGCTTCATGCTCGGCCTCGTTTCTATTCGTGAGAATCCAGAGCTCATTCTGAGCATTTCTCTCAACAGCTCTTGCTTCTTCGGGTTCTTTCATCGCCAACTCCAGTTTCTTCTCCGTCTCCTCGGCTGCTTGACACAATCAAGACGGGAGCTTCTTGATGATAGATTATTGGTTGCACCTTGTATTAATTATGAGATATGAAAAGAGATATTGTTTTTTATATAATTCTTGGATGGTTACTTACATTGATGTCACCTTGTATTGATTTCATTGATTCCATATTATATTACTTACATTGATGCATTTTTTTAAAGTTGATTACATGTTATAATAGGTGTTTTTACGTATACAACCAATTTTAATGTCATAGTTTGAAAGACCTTGCGATTTGCCATGTGAAATAAGATGACAATAATTCGATTCCACGTTTTAAGTTCATATGTCATCAATTATATAAAAATGTCACCATAAACAATTGTGATTAATGAAGTGTGATAACAAATGTAATCAATGGATAAAAGTCGACAATAAAAGATGCAATCAATGAAATTTAATCATAATTTATGTTCCATATCATCAATTGTATTAAAATGTCATCAACAAAAGATGTCATCACAAATTAGTGAGATCAATGAAGTGTAATCACAATGTCATCAATTAATAAAAGTCATCAATAAAAGATGTCGTCAATGAAGTTTAATAACATTTTATGTCATTGTGTCATCAATTGTATAAAAATATACTCGATCTGTTAATTAAAACTTGTCGTTTACTATTCATGCACGCTTTTTTAGAATGATAAAAACTATATAAAATATTAACATTTTTTTAAATTTGTTTTTATAAATTCATACTTAATTGTAATAAGTATGAAATTATTTAAAAAAATTATTAGAAAAGTTAATATTTTATATAGTTTTTAACACCTCAAAAAGCGTGCGTAAATAGTAAAACGTCAAGTTTTAATTAACGGAGGGAGTAATAAAAAAGTGGCATCAATTGATCTGATTAAAAAAAATTGCATCAAATAATTACATTATAAAAATGACATCAAAATACCATTTTGAAAAAGTTGTATCACATTAAAGGAAAAAAATGTCATCAAAATACTACTTTGAAAAAATGTCATCAAAATACTACTTTGAAAAAATATCATCAAAAATATGGCATCACGGTAAAAAAATATCATCAAAAATTTGACATAAAAAAAAGTGGCATCTTTCGTTAATAGTAAAAAAAAATGGCATCAATGATCAACGTGACATTACTGTAAACAAAAAATGTCATCAAGGTTTAAAAGAAGTGACATTAAAAAAGTGTCATCTAATCATTTCATTAGAAAAGTGGCATCAAAGTGAAAATAAAATATAGTAAAATTTTGGCATCAAAACGGTAAAATATGGCATCACTAAAAAAAATAATAATAAAAAAAATAATAATAAAAAAAAATATAAAAAAAATTGGCATCAAAATGGGTTGGTCAACGTTGACCGGTCAACGGTCAACGTAGACCGGTCAATGATCAACCGTTGACCGGTCAATGGTCAAACGGTTGACCGGTCAATGGTCAAACGGTTGACCATTGACCAACCCACTCTATTGGGAAGGGGTCTAAGGCAAAACTAATTAAATTGATTTAGGGTCTAAGTGTCCAATTGAATATTCAAAAAAGGTTATGTACCAAAATCACCCAATATTTAATCAGAAATATATCAAATAAATGTAATCTATATATTTTTTAAGAAGATATTTGTCCCAAAGCCATTTACATAAATTCATTTAGTATTTGTCCCCCCTAAACTCATTTTTAAGTAATTGTCCAAAATGTTTATATGAACAGTGCAATGTTGTGGTGGAAGGGTCTTCCACCACAACATTGCATTGTTCATATCTACCAGGTTGCCCATGGTCGCAACATCCACCCACCAGTTCCACTGTTTTCGTTGCAATATCCGGAGCTCCGTCGATGAAGGCGCCGAAGTGCCCGATCTGTCTCGAACCCTAAGACGGTGGCGCTGCCATCTTCGTGCGTCAGCCTACAACCTCTTCACCTACGAGGAGTGCCTCTCGCAGTTTCCCCCGCCCCTTTGATTTTTTCAGATCTCCGAGTTTAAGAAAAAAAAATTATATTTATATTTATGGCTGCTTTTGTGTTGATCGGGATTGTTATGGGTTGAAAGTGGAAGCTCTTGGTGGTTAATTTCAATGGTGCTTGATGATGGAGATCGAGTCTACTTCGATTGAATTCAATGGTGAAAGGTGTCGAGTGATGTGAAAAAATAACACAGGAAATTAGCCCGTACATAGAGAGATCCGGGCTAATAGGTCCCTGTCATTTGAAAACAAAAGATGATTTTAGGCTGATATTTAGATATCCGGCCTAAAATGTTTCTTTTTTAAAATAAAAAAAATCCCGGTAAAAAAAAGAAGAAAAAAAAATCCCAGTAAAAAAACGGTGAATGGAAAAATATGGACTTGAAGCTAGTCCGAAATCGAGGCGCCTTGGAGCATATGTGAAAAATGGGCGTCCGAAAGAACTACAAACAGCTTGATACCTCGGAAGGAGGGTACGTAGGCAGTCTAGCTGAAAAAATGTATACGCTAGGTGCAACTCCATTAACAAATACAACACTAACTTACCCTCTAACGAGAATGTGTATGTTTTTTGCAAAGACATACCACTAGGCGTGGTCACGGGTCGGACCCGCCGGGACGACGGGTTCCACCCGCCGGGTCAACGGTCAGGGTTTGTCGACCCGAACCCTAACCCGAAAATTCACGGGTTGACGGGTTCGGGTCGACCCGTTGACCCGACAGATTCCCATATTAAAAAAAATATATTTTTTTATTAAATTTTTTACTAATAAAAATTGAAAATAAATTGATATGCTAAAACTTTGTCTACAAATCATTTTTTATATCAACTTCATTTCAATATGAAGTTGAAAAAAAAAATATTAGAAATTTTATATTATATATTTCTATAAAACTTTTTTAATCCACTACAATATAAATATACGATATAAAACTTATCAAACTTTACTTCATTTTAATATATATGAAATAAAGCTAAAGTGAAGTGGGAGTTAAGGGAAGATGGGTACACATATATATATATATATATTAGGTAGGCAGACCCGTGCTACGCCCGGGACATGTGATTTTATTCCAAACATTAGAGTGATATCAAACTTGGTAAATATAGAAAAAAAAATAGAAGTAATTTGGCCTTTGATCAAATACTAAATATACTAAAAACTTTTCTTTGCTAATAAATGGCCAAAAATCTTTTATAATACCAACACTGCCCCTGCCTATTACTACCTATTACTAGCTCCTCGTATTTAGATCTACTCGATTTTTTTTTTCAGATCTGAGAACCGCGAAGCTATGGCATCTTCGTTCTTCCTCTCGGAATCCTCTCCCATAGCGCCTCCATTCCACAAAGATCCATCACGAATTTCCTAATCCCCCTTTGCCCCTACCTCTCATTTACTCGTTATTTCGTTTCGCAGGAGAAATAATGGCGAAGATGGCGATCTCCGGTGGTCTGTTCTTCCTATTGGCGCTCTACTGCAACCTCAATCCTTTCAACCACCGGCCGATCCACGGCTTCCCTGACTTCGCCTCCGTCAAGGTCGACATGAAGCCTTGGTCGCAGATCCCCTTCTCGGAAGACCCCCAGAGCCTCGCCTTCGACCCGCTCGGCCGGGGTCCCAACATCGGCGTCGCCGACGGGCCGTGTTCTCTTCTGAAACGGCCGTAATTGGACCGATTTCGCCTACACCTCTTCCAATCGGTAAGGTTTCTTAATCTCTAGGGGTTTCGTCCTCCAATTTTTCTTATTTCTATTGCCCTATTTGTTGAATCATTCGCTTATTTTGTCAATCGGCTATAATAGCCTGACTACTGTTGGCAATAAGCATTGCTAAATTGATTATAATCTATCTCATCTAGCTGGCTGATAGTTGCTTGTATGATGATATATATAATTCACTAACTAATTTTTGTGGCAATCGGCATATGCAGATGCTCAAGTAAGCTTGAAGCCGCAACCGATGTCTTTGTCGATGGAAAGATACCAAAATCTGGCTTTCTGGGAAGGTCTTGAAGTGATTGTCTTACCCCAAATTTCTCCTGTTGATTTATGTTGAAGAAAGTTGCGTCTGTGTGTGTAATTAAATCCTTTCAGACGAAAAGAAATTGGAAGGCCAAATTGTTAATTAATGCAGTGTTTGACAACTCGCTTGATTTTTAGTTAGATGGAGTTTGTCCAAATTGCTAATTAATGGAGTGTTTGACAACTCGCTTGATTTTGAATTAGACGGAGTTTGCCCTCGTAAAATTAGTGTTTTACAAATTTTGCTTACCATTACCCATTTAGGATCTGTACCTGTTTGTTTTAGTGTTTTTATTTGGTGACAGTAGCGGTAACACTCGTATTTGGACTTTGTGATAAGGTGATGACAGTGGTAAAGGTGGTGATTGAGTGACCACTGATAAGGGAGGTGACAGTGTCAACATTAATAAGAGTGGTGACAGTAATAAGGGTGCTGACAGTGATTAAGGGGGTGATCCGTAAAAAAAAAGTTGTCACCGTATGGTTTTATAGTGGTGACAGTGTCTATGTCATTGTGTTTTATAGTGGTGACATTGTTTATAACTCTGTTTTGATTTTGGTTACAGCTTCTATGACCTTGTTTTTATTTTGATTACAGTGTCTATGACCATCTTACCCATTCATATATTAGAGAAAAATTGTCCCCACATGTATTTTGGCTTCTCATTAGCTCCTATTGTAAAGGTTCGGATTTTCAAATCCTAATTTTTCGGAAAAGGACAATTAAAAATGAATTTAAATCGAATTAAAAGCTCGTTTAGCGGATTCCGACCGTAATATGAAATTTGACGAACGATTTCCGTCCTTTTACCTCGAAAATTGAAAATAATTATCAGATGACGATATCCTTTTATATTTTATAAATTTAATTGATCGAGAAAGCGAGAGTCGGAAACTAATATTCGGGAACTAATATTGGGATTCAAAATTCGCGTATTCGGGATTTGTTTTCGGGTATTGATTTAACCATTTCACACTCCATCCCCCAACCACTCCCATCACTCATCATATCTTCCAAACCCACCCTCACCCCGTCATTCCATTCACCATCACCTTACCCCGACACTCCCTCCTTCACGTCACCACCACCGTCATCACCATCGTCGCCTCCTCTGCCTTCGAGAGGAGCTCCGGGCATCACCACACCACATCGCCTTTCCTTTTCCCCTTAAATCCCCTTTCCCAAGGACCATCGGCAGCCCTCGACACCTCCTCGGGCTCACCACCAGCCTCCGGAGCCACCAGCGTCGTCGACGAGCCACCGAATCATCGCCTCCCCGGTTAGAGCGCGTATAACGTTCCGGTAAGCCGTTCTCCTTCGTTTCCGAGCCAAACCACCCTCGAGCCCTACCAACATGCTCACCCATGTCCGACGCAGGTCCGACGAGCCATCGCGAGCCTCCGACGACGCCCAGAACTACGATCGAGAGCTCCGAAGTCGCGAACTCCCTCGGTGAGCTTTCGAACCTTCCTCCTTTCCTTGGTTCGTTTTGGTTCATTCTTGTCCTCGAGTGGTCGAGAGAGAGGGAGAGAGAGTCGGGGATGGGTAGGAGAGGAGAGGAGAGGCGAGCCCAAGAGCTCCGGCGAGCTCGAGGGCGGCGAGGCGAGCTTGAGTTGCGAGGGCGAGCGCGGGGCCGCGAGCTGGCTACGAGCGAGGGACGCCGGGAGCGAGAGCCTGGAGCAGCGAAGCAGAGCGAGGAGGCGAGAGCGCGGGGAGCTGGCCGGACTAGCTGGGCGGAGCTGAGGAGCGCTGCGGGCGAGCCAGACGGCGGCGCTGAGCGGGTCGCGAGCTCAGGCGGGAGCCTTCTGATTTCAAAGGAAGGAGAAGGAGGGCGTGGGCCCTCTCCTTGCCTAGTCAGCATGTGGGCCCTTCATTCCTATGACGTTGTGTACCGGTTGAGATTTGTTTTAGCGGGTTCGGTTCGGGTCGGGTCGGGTTTATCCGTTAATTTATTTAACTATTTAACGGCAATTAAAATAAATTATTATTTGAGGATTTAAAAGATAAAATATTATTTCGGAAATTTTATAAAGGGTTGGTTTAATCGAATACAAATGGGTTGGAATTATTTCATAAAGGATTTAGAAATACTCTCTAAGGGTGTTTTGTTAAATGGCGTTTTAAAATATTATATCTATAATAAATAAATTAAAAAGGGAATTTAGCGAGTATTTTCAAGGGGTCAGAACTCTTGACTGTTTAATTCGGATTTGAAACGATTTTGAAGCTAACTTGGGAATAAGACGATGACTAATAGCGTGGTATTGTGGTGAATTTCACAAGAGATTAAATGTTCGATATTTATGATGATGATATATATGGAAAGTATAAGTATGATATATATAGGGAGTATATTTTTTAAACTGATAAGTTGACAAGTTATGATGAATGGTATGAGATAAGAGATGGTTGATCGTGATAAATTGAAAGTATGATTGATGCAAGCTTACTTATCTATCTGCTAATTTGAGTGAGTAATATATGTGTTCAGAAAGGCTATAGAAGTATACTTAGTATATTCTCGTTATGTGATTAGGTGATATTCTGTGATCGTGACTGCTGTGTGCTGGATTATTCTTTTGCTGATCTTCTCTCCAGGTAAGTACCTCCGGGGCTTACTCAGTAACCAGTACCTCCTGCCTGATGTGTCATATAGTATGTAGGTGTTGCATATGCATAAGAGCATGTCATGTAGTATCATGCTTAGGAATTGCATTTACGAATGAGCATCCTTATTCTGTATGCATTTGAATACAGAACGGCCGTTATCTGTGAACCCTAGAGTCCTTGCTAGGGTCATAGGGCAGCCCAGCTTCATCGGGTGTTCTCCTCCTCGAGTCATTTATATATATCACGAGATACGAGATGGGCATGAGATATGATATGATGATGATATTTGATATGATTATAGCATCGAACTGGCCAGTCTCCACCTTGTCTGGAAGAGGGGTGGTGGTAAAAGAGGGATATACCGCTTGGTATTCTTTGTTAAGGCCTTCCTCAATATTCTGCACATATGAATTAGGAGCATGATAGTGTGGTTTTATTTCAGTACTGCATGAAGGCATCCTTTATTCTAGGTATAGGCGTATTATATGTCCTCAGCGCGGTCAGAGGACCCGCAGGCGGACTCTTGGCCTGACTTGGTGGTATAGTTTCAGGTACCCGATCTACTACTTGATTTTGTGCTGATATGACGGGGTCCATTCATATGGCGGAGAGTGAGTGTATGAACCCTGACTTCACCAAACTCATGCTTTTTGGATTTCTTCTTACTCTACTCCGTTTTGACCCGGCTCTGCCGTGGCACTGGTTGTATCGTTTTCAGAACTTTCGCCCTTTGCATGATAAAGGATTTTCGCACGTTGTAGATTTAGGACAGGTACAGGGGTTTACCCCGGGGTCTCCAACGGACCTTCCGGGTTTGGGTGCAAAATCCCACTTTAAACTGCGCACAATCGATTTCAAACCTTCAACCTGTACTCGGGGCGCAAGATCCCAACGAGGGGTTTCATCCCTCGAAACGTAACTCGGGAATCATAATCCCGGGCCGTTACACCTATAGGGTTTGTGCTTCCCTTGTCCTATGGTGTTTTTCCTTTGATTACAGTGTCTATGACTTTGTTTTTATAGTGGTGATAGTGGCTAACCCTATTTTTATTTTGGATACAACCTCTATAGGATTTTCCTTTAATTAAAATGACTATAACTCCCTTTTTTAATAGTGGTGACAACGTCTATGACCCTGTTTTAACAGTGGTGACAACATATATGACTCTCTTACTCATTCTTATATTGGAAGGGTTTTCATTTGGTTACAGTGTCTATTTTTTTTATAGTGGTGACAATGTTTATCACCTTGTTTTTATAGTGGTAACAGTGTCTATGACCCTGTTTTTATTTTGATTACAGCATCTATGATCCCTTTACCCATTCATTTATTAGAGGAGAACTATCACCACAAGTATTTTGGCTTCTCATTAGCCCATATAGAGTTTGTGCCTCCCTTTTCATATGGTTTTCATTTGATTACAATGTCTTTGACCCCCTTTTTTCATAGTGGTGACAATGTCTATAACCGTGCTTTTATTTTGGATACAACGTCTATAGGGTTTCATTTGATTACAATGTCTATTACTTTTTTTTCATAGAGGTGACAATGTCTATGACCCGTTTTTTATAGTGGTGACAGTGTCTATTATCCTGCTTTCATAGTGGTGAGAATGTCTATGACTCTCTTACCCATTCATATATTGAAGGAGAAATGTCTACCTAATTTCTTTTGGCTTCTCATTAGGCCCTTTAAGGTTTGTGCTTACCTTGTCCTAGGGGTTTCTGATGTAAGCCTATTTTGTCATGTTTTATATTGACTTTTATATTGATTTCTGCATAAATTTCATACATTTGGGTTAAAATAATATAAACTATGTGTAGTATATGTTTATTTGCAATATATGGAGGTCTACACAAGTTTTTGTTATATTTCGCAGAAATCGGACGCATTTTGGAGCTTAAAGGAAAGTCATGGAGAAGCTAAGAATGGTGCATCTGGAGAAAAGTCCATTTTTCGGTATTCATCATTCTGAATCAAGCTTTGATGTCTTCATGAGAGTTGTAGCCCTCGAAAAGAGCTTTCCAACGCATGGTCATATGCATCAATCTTACGAACGAGGACTCGGGAAAGTGCATTTCAAGAACAGAGCAGAAAGCTGAGAGATTTACTCGATATCGAGTAATTTTAGTCGATATCGACCAAGCCCAAATCGAGTAAAGATCCCAGAAATCGACAAGGATGCTGAGCCAAAAACATTAAAGTCGATATCGAGTAAATCTACTCGATATCGAGTACAAATCAAGTCGACAAGCATCTTGGGAGCCGAGATCGATGAAGAAGTTGAAGACGAAGAACATGTTACTCGATATCGAGGAAATTACTCGATATCGAGGAAAACCCAAGTCGACTTTGCGTCCAGAAGCCGGAATCGAGTTGCTGAGCGGAAGACGGAGAAAGTGCGACTCGATATCGAGCATTCCTAGTCGATATCGAGTAAATCCCGACCTTACCTATGCTTATGCATAGGTAAGGCCGGGATAGAGGAATTTATATTTCCATATATGCTCATATTGTTATAATCTTAGCCTTACCTATGTTTATGCATCGCAAAAGCCATATTATGCCTTATTTCAATTATGCTCCACATGTTTTAAATATTGTCATTCTTTACCTTATTCGGGGATTATGTTGAGAATGATGTTACATTATGGAGATTATTATGTGGTTGTTGTGTAGTGGTTATCATTATTGGAGTTTGGCAGGAAATTGTTTGAAAATTATGGAAAATTTAATGAGTGAAAAAAAATCTAATCACCTCAGGAGATAAAGGTAGATCGACCCTGCTCGCTAAGATAATAGTTCGGCGAGATGGGACACCAATGTGAGGAGTCCAAAGCACTAAGTATCCGGGGCCATTCATGACACCCATGTTTGCGATTCGCGAGAAGGCAGTGTTGAGGTTAGAGAGGTAAAAGCATTATTATTGATAAAAGCATTATGGAAGTTGATGAATCTTATGAAAAAGGGAAGTTGTCTTTATGGAAGTTGTCTTTATATATAGTTTATTTCGAACCCACAAGCTTTGCATCTTTATTTGTTTTATTTTATTATTTTTATTCGGCACATATTCTACTCGATATCAAACCACCATTCTCCCTCCATCCATCGACATCGACTAAGTCTTACTCGAAGTCGACAGCAACCTCCCCACCTTTTCCCGCTATCCCTGAATCCCAAAACACACTAAACCTAGAACCGCTGACTTCTCTCATGAGGACGAACCTGACTCCACTATCCTATAGCGGGGTCTTGACTACAAATTTATTTGGTCGAGAACCCCTCTCATCAAATTGGCGTCGTTGCCGGGGATATATCAATCGCGCCTAGTTTAATTGTGTTTAAGGTTCATAAAAGCCCATCCCTTTTTCTTACCCTATCACATACCCTACCACCACCTACCTCACCGGTACCAACTGGGTGCCAAGCTTTTGCCACTAATTTGTGTTCTTGATTGTAATTTCAATGCTTAGGTACAAAGATGGAACACTTTGTCGAAGGGAATCCTGCATGGGAAGAATGGGTTCAAGATTTGAGACGGAGAAATAGGATCGCAGTGGAGGAGTCACGATTAAGGGAAATAGCTCGGCTGGAAGACGAAATCCGAAGGCTTGAGCCTTCCATTCAGTCTAAAGGACCATGCCCTCCTCTCGACGAGCCAATTGACCCACTCGATGTCGACAACCAGGTATGTCCTTCCTCGAATTTCATTCCTACTTTGCTACGTATTGTTGATGAATCATATGAAGGATCCCAAGGCGAAATAGCACTAGAAGAGAAGAAGTTGGTCATTGTTGACCATGGCATTCCAAGATCGCTTTTACCTTACAAGGTGAAGGCTATCCCCGATGATTTTGAGCAACCGATGTTCATATTCAAGTATGGGGTCTTAACAAAGTGGCATGAAGCTCCGCATGATGAGGTGAAAATATCTCTCCCCACTCCACCGTTTAGCTGTGATGGAGACGCGCAAACAAATCAACATATGAAGCGGAAGAGGTATGATGATGAGGTATGTATATTTTCTGTATATATTCCTTTATGTATGCCAGCTGGAGTCCAGGAAGATGAATGGGTGAAGCCATGTAGCATTCACTCGGGGAGGTTTAAACTTCTTCATACGATGCCCCCGGATGACATCTGATGAGCGGTTTTTAGTCGTCTGTAAACCGTATCAAAATAAAACTCAAACCTACAAACTAGTATAGCAAGCAAGTAAGAGGTCGATCCCACAGAGAATCAAGTATTCCTTTGCAAAGTGTATTTACCAATTAGTAGAAAGGGGGGTTTTGGTTGATTGAGATTGAAAAGAAAACAAAATAAAATATAAACAAATAATGCAAAACAAATTAGAGAAGATCGCTCTACCTACAACTATCCACTTTATTTGGTTGAATTGATATTGTAACTTCCTCTTGTCCTTTTAGGTTTCCTATGAATGCCCTTGTCCCGACCTAATATAGTTACTAGTCCAATCAGTCCTAGAAACCCTTATCAATCGAACAGTCCCTAAAGAAGGATTTAACCCAATTGATAGCTTTAAGTTCAGAGATTGACCAAGGTATTTGCAGTCCCTAAAGAAGGATTTAACAACACATTCAACTTCCTACTCATTCAATTAGTTCAATCAGCCCTAAAGGAACAAGTTTGCCACTTGGGTTAAGGTTCGCAATCAGGAATCTACAAAACCCTAGCAATTGAATTGATTCTACCAAGTTGATCAGTCGAGATAGAATAAAACAATCAAACATTCAAGCACAAAGAAGTCGAAACATTCAATATAGGAAACAAGGAACAAGATTTAGAAACTCACAATCAATCCAAATAAAGCTTCAAATTGTAAGGAGAACGAAGAGAGTTTTAGTCGCCCATGGCGAACATCGCTCTCTCTCTAATTGTCTAAGTGTTCAATGAATAGAATGAATGATAAAGAAAAATAACATAAAAAGCCTAAAACAAACATCCAAAGTCGGCCCAAAAGGAAACAACTAAAAACTAGGGTTTTCTTAAACTAAAACGGCGCGCGGCAGAGGTGCGGCGGCCGCGGCAAGAGGTGCGGCGGGCGCGGCACAGGAGCAGCGGCGGGCGCAGCTGAAATCGGCCCTCTGGCGGCGGGCACCGCAGGTGACAGCGGCGGGCGCGGCAACTTTTGCGGCGGGCGCTGCATTGGGTTTTCCCGAAAATTCCGTCTCGAATTAGCTCTCGACGTCAACATGAAAGTTGTAGCTCTCTGAAAGAGCTTTCCAACGCATGGTCATAATAGTCGATCGGACAACCGAGGCCTCCAGAAAGTGCAAAACAAGTTCAGCATGTCTGGCGACAACTTCTGCAGACTTGTTCTTCGTTTAGGTTCGCTTCTTCTTCTCAGGACCTCTTGAGATCTTCATGTAAGCTTCTTCGATCAACTAGACATTCTCATCCAATGCGTTATGAACCCATGTCTCCTCCTCGGATCCACGATTACCTGAAATAATCAATAAAAGCGTGTAGATTCCGATTCCACCAACATAGAGAGCAAATATGCAAATTGTAATCAAATCATGGATGAAATGCATCTTAAATAAGCTAAATGCAACCTATTATGCCTACCTAAATGCATGCTATCAAACTCCTCCACACTTAACCTTTGCTTGTCCTCAAGCAATGATAGAATGAACATGAATCAACGCATCCCACAGGAAATCCCTTCAAGTTTCAACCTCATCAAAAAGCAACATCATAGCAGGTGAAAACATAAACCAAGCAAACAAACGTCATAGCATGTATTCCAGTGATCAAAGCTTAGAAGTAGACATCATCCAACCTCACCCGAAATATGTGTTTCACTCATGTGTTTAGGCTTTTAAATACAACTCTCAACTCAAACCAATAATGCACTAAGCTCATAGACATTGACCCCCATATCACCAATTAACTACCGAAATGTCATTACTTGCGGGACACAATAAAGAAAATAAAATTCAACACTTTTTTTTTTTTTTTTTTTTTTTTTCTTTTCTTTGTCTTTCTTTCTCTTTTTTTTTTCTTTTTCTTGTCTTGGTGCTTTCCTTACGCGAAGCGCAAACATGGGTGTCATGAATGGCCCCGGTCTATCAACACCTCAACTATTAATATGAAGTCCACTTGAACACCTTTTGACGCGAGTTGCAAACATGGGTGTCATGAATGAACCTGGTTACTCAATGATCAAGCTTTCTTTCCTAGTGGATAATTTTCAACACCTTTTTGCGCGAATCATACCCATGGGTGTCATGCGTAGATCCGGTTACTAAGTGCATCAACCATTGCCACCTTATTCACTAAGTATGCATAAAATGAAATAAAAAGACTCAAAATATAAACATAAATTCCGCAAGCAACAAACATGTGCATCGGTCTTCAAAAATAGATACTGCAGTCAATATCAAGAGGTAGCAACACTAGGCGAGTAATTCACACAATTGAGCAAAAGAATTCAAATAAGGCCAAACATCCTCACAGGGTCATGTTTTTAGGACTTCAATCATACTTTAGCTCAATCATACATGCTCAATTATATTTGCTAGCTCATGTTCCACAAAAATCAAATACAGACAAAAATCAAAACATCCAGAACTCCATGGGATTTTTATGAATCATGCTTGAAATTTAAAATAGAGGACAAACTAAGTCAGATGGGTATTTAATAACACTTAAATGCAATGATGCTCTAATTCTACTAATTTTCGAAATTAAATAATAATAATAAATTTTTTTTTTTTTAAATGCAGTATATGAATAAAAATAAACATGACAACATAAATAAACATGATAACATAAGTAAACATGATATGCAAATTCTATCTATATGCAATGCAATCCCTCCCCCACACTTAAACCTTTCATTGTCCTCAATGAAACATAAAAGACAACAAAAAATAAAAACATAGAGAAAGAGATGAATGAAATACTCACAATGTGGTGGAAGGGGCGATATAGGTCGGATCTGAGCATTGCGCGCGTCGGGTTAAAGAAAACTAGCTAACTAGGAATTGAAATAACTAAAGCTTACCTCGGGTTGCCTCCCGAGAAGCGCCTCTCTTTAATGTCATTGGCTTGACTTATTCTCAATCTCAAGACCTTATTTCTCAGACATTGTCAAAGCCCTCAGTAGCCTATCATATTCCTGTGCACACATCTTACAAGGCACATCATAGCACAATAAATTGAAAGCATAAAATGTGGAACTCACGAACCCTTTCAATCTATCAAAGAGTCTAGCATGACTCTCTGCAGAAGGAATATGATACCACCAACACAGTTCCGCTGGTGGCTTTTCAAAATAGCAATCAAAAGGATCAACATATACACCATTAACTTCAAAATTGCAAAAGTTTACCTTTATTACCTCTTTAGCCTCAGCTGATGGCTCTAGACCTGGTTCATCAATGGGCGAGATTAGAATGGATGGTGCAGATGGAGTAGGAGACACATCACATGTAACCTCATGCGTCGACTCATGAGATTCCAAGTCAGGAAGCACTAGACCCTCTCCTCCATCATCTAAGAAACTATCGTTGTCTGCAACCAATTCCTCATCTTCTTCTTCGAAGCTCCTTTCTTTCTCACCTTTTGCACTTAGAATTTGAATGAGTTGGTTCATTTGTTCCTCCAATTTTCCGATTCGGCTCATGTTTCTTTCCTCTAACTGCTGCAACACTTGTGTGAGAGTTCGGATTGATACTTCCTGCTCAACCTGTTGACTCATGTTGTAGAAAAAATCCCAAATCTCAAAGAGTCCCATATCCAATAGGCCTCCATTACTCATGGACTCAGCAAGATTCCGTGTTTCAGCATTCATCCCATCAAATATGCAAACACACATCTCCCGTACACCATATTGATAACCCCATGAACCAAGGTCATTAACATACTCATGCAATCTAGTGAAATATTGGTGAAAGTTCTCACCTTCAAACTGCAACAATCTCAACATCTTAAAAAGTTAGTAGCAAGGGGGTTGTGAACCGTAAGATAGGTTCACAACAAAGTTAGATATATAAACAAAAATTAATAAATACACACAACAAAGAAATAAACTTGATTCCCCGGCAACGGCGCCAATTTGATGAGCGGTTTTTAGTCGTCTGTAAACCGTATCAAAATAAAACTCAAACCTACAAACTAGTATAGCAAGCAAGTAAGAGGTCGATCCCACAGAGAATCAAGTATTCCTTTGCAAAGTGTATTTACCAATTAGTAGAAAGGGGGGTTTTGGTTGATTGAGATTGAAAAGAAAACAAAATAAAATATAAACAAATAATGCAAAACAAATTAGAGAAGATCGCTCTACCTACAACTATCCACTTTATTTGGTTGAATTGATATTGTAACTTCCTCTTGTCCTTTTAGGTTTCCTATGAATGCCCTTGTCCCGACCTAATATAGTTACTAGTCCAATCAGTCCTAGAAACCCTTATCAATCGAACAGTCCCTAAAGAAGGATTTAACCCAATTGATAGCTTTAAGTTCAGAGATTGACCAAGGTATTTGCAGTCCCTAAAGAAGGATTTAACAACACATTCAACTTCCTACTCATTCAATTAGTTCAATCAGCCCTAAAGGAACAAGTTTGCCACTTGGGTTAAGGTTCGCAATCAGGAATCTACAAAACCCTAGCAATTGAATTGATTCTACCAAGTTGATCAGTCGAGATAGAATAAAACAATCAAACATTCAAGCACAAAGAAGTCGAAACATTCAATATAGGAAACAAGGAACAAGATTTAGAAACTCACAATCAATCCAAATAAAGCTTCAAATTGTAAGGAGAACGAAGAGAGTTTTAGTCGCCCATGGCGAACATCGCTCTCTCTCTAATTGTCTAAGTGTTCAATGAATAGAATGAATGATAAAGAAAAATAACATAAAAAGCCTAAAACAAACATCCAAAGTCGGCCCAAAAGGAAACAACTAAAAACTAGGGTTTTCTTAAACTAAAACGGCGCGCGGCAGAGGTGCGGCGGCCGCGGCAAGAGGTGCGGCGGGCGCGGCACAGGAGCAGCGGCGGGCGCAGCTGAAATCGGCCCTCTGGCGGCGGGCACCGCAGGTGACAGCGGCGGGCGCGGCAACTTTTGCGGCGGGCGCTGCATTGGGTTTTCCCGAAAATTCCGTCTCGAATTAGCTCTCGACGTCAACATGAAAGTTGTAGCTCTCTGAAAGAGCTTTCCAACGCATGGTCATAATAGTCGATCGGACAACCGAGGCCTCCAGAAAGTGCAAAACAAGTTCAGCATGTCTGGCGACAACTTCTGCAGACTTGTTCTTCGTTTAGGTTCGCTTCTTCTTCTCAGGACCTCTTGAGATCTTCATGTAAGCTTCTTCGATCAACTAGACATTCTCATCCAATGCGTTATGAACCCATGTCTCCTCCTCGGATCCACGATTACCTGAAATAATCAATAAAAGCGTGTAGATTCCGATTCCACCAACATAGAGAGCAAATATGCAAATTGTAATCAAATCATGGATGAAATGCATCTTAAATAAGCTAAATGCAACCAAACTTCTGCAGACTTGTTCTTCGTTTAGGTTCGCTTCTTCTTCTCAGGACCTCTTGAGATCTTCATGTAAGCTTCTTCGATCAACTAGACATTCTCATCCAATGCGTTATGAACCCATGTCTCCTCCTCGGATCCACGATTACCTGAAATAATCAATAAAAGCGTGTAGATTCCGATTCCACCAACATAGAGAGCAAATATGCAAATTGTAATCAAATCATGGATGAAATGCATCTTAAATAAGCTAAATGCAACCTATTATGCCTACCTAAATGCATGCTATCAACATCCCACGCTTCCCACCACCGGAGGAACCACCAGATCCACCTATACCTCCGGACAAAGATGAGCCAGGCAACTATAAAATTTAGAGCTTGTAAATAGACATTTATTTTTGGGACTTTTGGACATTATTTCTTTTGTTTGTTTTTTGGTTATGAACTTTTAGTTTTTCTATTGTGGGTATTTCTCTTCTACATTTTTCAGGTCCATGAGGATAAAAGCAAGCTAAAATCGGACTAGGCCCAGCGGCATAACACTCGATTCTAACGATCTGCACACCTGTCTAGTGAGTTTCTTTCTTTACCCTTATTTTTTATACAGTGAGGACACTGTAGTGTTTATGTATGGGGTGGGGGAAGGGCTTACTTTGTGCATATTTGATTTTGACATTATGTGTGCATATTTAAAATTTATTTCTTGAATTGCTTATACATGGCTATTTTGGAATTTATTATTGATTTATGGGCTTATATGCATGATTTCCAATGTTTGAAAAAATCACCCCCATTGAAATTTTTTGAATAAGTGTCATGGAAGCTTTAATTGAACTCGACGATGCAAAATTGGATTCATTAGAGATATAGCATGAAATTGCCTAGTAAAGGGAAGTCACAATAAAATGCATATTTTCTTGAAAACCATAAAAGAAGGTAAATCGGAAGTTGCTTTTGACATTTTGCATGATAAGAGGATGGAGGACTTTATATTTCCATATATGCTCATATTGTTATAATCCTAGCCTTACATATGCTTATGCATCGCAAAAGCCATATTATGCCTTATTTCAATTATGCTCCACATGTTCTTAATATTGCCATTCTTTACCTTATCCGGGGATTATGTTGAGAATGATGTTACATTATGGAGATTATTATATGGTTGTTGTGTAATGGTTATCATTATTGGAGTTTGGCAAGAAATTGTTTGAAAATTATGGAAAATTTAATGAGTGAAAAAAAATCTGATCACCTCAGGAGATAAAGGTAGATCGACCCTGCTCGCTGAGATAATAGTTCGACGAGATGGGACACCAATGTGAGGAGTCCAAAGCACTAAGTATCCGGGGCCATTCATGACACCCATGTTTGCGACTCGCGAGAAGGCAATGTTGAGGTTAGAGAGGTAAAAGCATTATTATTGATAAAAGCATTATGGAAGGTGCTGAATCTTATAAAAAAGGGATGTGGTTAAGAAATTTTGGAAATACTCCATTTCCCCGGATTATTAGCACCACATTACCAAAAATTACCCACCTTTAGCCTTTTACCAAACTACTCCTTATTTGAGCTTAAATTAAAGTCCTCTTGATTATTAATGCTTTGTCACATGAATGTTTTGCATAACCCTCTTTTTGTGAGTAGATGTTGCCTTTTATTTTGCACATGCATGGATTTGTGACACTAGTACCTTTTCAAGGATGGTAATTAATTGCAGGGACGTATGAGAATGAATCTAATATGTTGAGAGTTTTGAATTCTTCCCCTGAATGACAAATAAAAGTATTGCTTGAGGACAAGCAAGCTTAAGTATGGGGTGTTTGTTTTAAGCCTAATTCGCCATGTTTTACAAGTTGCTGAGCGGAAGATGGAGAAAGTGCTACTCGATATCGAGCAGTCCTAGTCGATATCGAGTAAATCCCGCACTACAAAAAAAAATTGAATTAGAAACGGCTAAAACCATCGCAAAAGGGCAGATTTCCGTCGCAAATAAGCATAAGTGACGGCTATGCGACGACAAAACAGGGGTAGCTAGCTCTAGGGTAGCAAAAATTGGTTGGCGACGGCTATGCGACGGCACATGCAGCTCCAAATTTGCTGCAATATTTTGCGACCCCATGTCCCGTCGCAAAATAATTCACCATTTCCCACCAAAAATTAGATTTCCCTCCTTTTTTTTGTGACGGCAATTGCCGTAGCAAATTAATTCCGCCCTTTTTAATCAACCAAATATTCTTTTGTGACGACATTTTTGCCATTGCCATTTCTGAAATTTGTCCATACAACACCCGTGTTTTCATTTTGTAGATTAGTGTATCAAAAGTGCAAATCCACAATGCATTCATTGAATACCAAGTTGAATAATATATAATTACATTACAATATACAAAAGTGCAAATCCAAAATACATTCAACTCATCAACATCAACTTGGATACAGATCTTATGAATAATCCTCACTTCATTGAGAACAATGAGCATATGTAACATACTTGTGATGTTTCAAATTACCAAGAACATGTATTTACGTGCCAAGCTTAAGCTCTTAGCATTTTCAGATGTCCATGTGATTCTTCTTCGTCGATTTTTGTCAACTTCCTCATCCGATAGTAAAAATAATCCATCTCCAATTGACTCCTTGCGATGAGCACTTGACGTAGGCTATAATAGAAAATCAAGAACTAAATAATTAATTAATGTCGGTGGTTGGTTGATAAGCTAATTTTAATAATTCAAAAGATGGGGTAGATGTATATAGTTCCGATTTCTCAAATGTTAAAGGCAAACAATAGGAATTCGATTTGTCTTTGCATGGACTGCAACCCATCAAGTTCCGATGATCATGAAACAAACATTTTCCAAACATCAAAATGTATACACTCGTACATATATAAGCTAGGACATATATATCTCATTCTTAATTAGTAGAATGTATACACTCGTACATTTCAGTTGCAAGGAAGTTAAAAAAGGGGTTAATAATCGAAAGCGATTTCTTATACAGTACCATAGATAGTGAAGATATAATGGGTGAAGCTAGCTTACACTTTTTGGTTTTTGAAAGTTCAACTTCATAAAGTTAAAATATTTCTAAAAAATACATATTGTTACATAGTTAAAATATTGTTATTTTAATTAGTTAACCTACTTTCAACCTCACTGTAAATTTGGAGACTAAATTCATGGAATATAGTATAATTTTGACATTTTTACTAGCTGCTACTGCTTGCCACTACCATTATGGGCTTTCTACTTAAGTAATTTATTCCCCCCTATTCTATTTTCCAATAAAATTATCAGTAGTGATATTGAGGAAGAAATTATTGTAGACCTATAAAAACCTATATCTAAAACAAAAAATTTGCAGGACATTATAAAATCAAGAAAATAAGTTAAAGTACAATCACAGGATTACCTTTGAACCTTGGATTGTGGTGGGAGGTGAATTTTTGGCATAGGATCGTATAATGACCATCCCGGCTTCCATCTGAGCGTCTACCATTTTCCATCCATCACTAATAAGTAACAATATAGCTTGCAGATTGCATTGTACACACCTGATATATAGGGTGTGAGAGCAAGAGTTGAGAAAATAAACTACAATGGACTGTGAAGATGATAATAAGCAGCAAGAAACAGTTGGTGAATACCTTTCCCATTTCAAAAGACATCTGCTTCTCCTTGAGTCTATTGATTAACCAACCCAAATAAAATCCACCGAAAACTTTACAGGGCTGAAATCATTCAAGCTTAGCATTAAAACAAACTTATTTTTGTGTAAGGCGTGAAAATTCAAGTTTATATTATATGCCTCTTGGATTAGTTTCTAACGGACTCACTGAATATCAAATTAACTAATAGTTTTAATGAGAAATTCAGAAGCTTAACCGTTTTTGACAGAAAATGCATATAAAGGAGGATCTGTGACAATGCTTTGTGATGATTTGTTGCTAATATATATAGTTTTCTTTACTTTCGAGAGCGAACCAGAAAGTTGAGTTGTCAGTCCCTTCTTAAGCATGCTTCAAAGGATCTCCTCGCTGAAAGCGAAAATAGAATAACACCTTTTAGTAATACCATGATTAACACACCCTAAATAAATGAATCAAAATGTTAAGTTTTTTAGCTCAGGCATTAAACAAGAGTACAAGAATGATTATTCAACAATCCAATGGTAATCATATCCATCCTTCTCACCTCTAATGAGAGTCAAAAACTTAAATTAAAAGTGAAGACCAGTATTCATCTTTAGATTCAGCTATGTCGAGATGAATACCTTAAAGAAGATAAAGAATAAATCAAACATAAATATCATTGAACATCTAAAAATACTTCGGAAAAGGGGAACATAATTTGTTTCAATCGTTAAAGATTTAGAGCAGCTAGTAGATGATCAATTAATAGAAAGTGGATACAAATAAATATTAATTTTGGGGCCATGTACTAACTTAGAAAGAAGAAAGCCCAAACTCATACTAACATCATGAATCTCAGAAAGATTATTACCTTTTTTAGTATTGATGAACTAAAGAAAAAATTGAATTTTTTTTTAAAAAAAAGACTACTTTCAGTTCATTAATTCGACATTTATCCATGTTCTTTATAACAAAAAGGACTTGGATGTGGCAATAAAGCTAAGGCTACCATAAAAATGTCAAACAAGTAGAACCAAATAAGTAATCTTTGAGTAGGTTCATGTTCCTCAACCATGGATTTTGTTGAGGAAAATGAACCAATTTTCTTTCTTATTGCTATCTTTGATTATCTTTCACCCATCCACCATAATAAAATGATTAAACTCTATTTATAAAGTTACTTATTAATCCATCATTTGTATATAAAGCAGGAAGGAGAGTACTTTCAGTCAATAAAGTGAATAAACCAACATTTTTATTTTATTTTGAATAAAGACCGTCTCATTTCTAGCTATGAAAGTAAGTACTTTCAATGTTGAAATAAACCAACTTCAGCTCAGTATCAATAGGCATACCCTCTACACAAAAAAGCACAGAAGAACCAAACATCAACACTGAAATACAGACAATTCCACTCCAAAGTCATTTTCTTTTGAATGCAGCACAAATATAGGTTCTAGCATGAAATTTAGAAAGAATTGGTCATAGGACATACCTCATAGGCTCATACCTGAATAACAAAACTCAAAACTTGGAGATAATGAGGAAGAAAATCAAATCTAGCAAACGAGCATCAGGGAGCGGCGATTGAGACCAGTGGAACCGCGATTTCTTCTAGGGCTTTCAACATCACTACAACCTCCGCTCTCCTTTCCACCATCTCTGCACACATCCAAAAAACCAATTAAAAAAGAGGAATAAAACCCTAGCACAACCAAATCAGATAAAACCCCAAAATTTAAACTCACAAAAACGACAACAACAAAATTTGGTTAACTCATTTAGATAAATAGTAATAGTAATGATTTTGAGCCACATAAATCGTTCAAATCTGACGAGGGTGTGAGATTCGGTCCTTGTCCATGCCGGATCCGACAACCAGAGGTAAGAGGAAGGATGAGGAATGCGGGTAGCGCCTCTGGGAAGCATCGGCCTTGGGTACCGACGGACGGGTTGTCACCGGAAAGGACAGATTCAGTCGGCGCCACGTACACTTGGCGGCAATGGACGGCTTCTAGCTCTTTTGTTGCCTAGGCTTCGGTCTGAAAATGATAGAGGGGGCAATTGGAACCAGGAGAGGAGATCTCGGATTTCGGCCAAGAATGGAAGAGGCAAGGTCCCGAGCGAGAGTGAGCGGGATGAAGTGGAGAAGAAGGAAGAAAGCAGGTGTCTTGAAGCTCGATTTGGGCAATGGGAATGGGAGTGAAAGGTTGAGCGGCAAGGCGAGCAGGAGAGAGGTTTGAGAGAAATGACTGGCGGCTCTTCCAAATTTTACAGTGACCCTCGCTAGGTTTAGATGAGAGGCGCGTCATCTTCCATTACACTACATTTTTTTTATATATATTAGCAACGGCATATCAAAGCCGTGGCAATACGGCGTAGCTAATTGTTCTTTTTTGGAGTGACTAGAAACGGCACCCCCTTGCCGTAGCAAAAGCTGTCTCAAAAACCAACCATTCGCCACGGGAAATTCTTCCCGTTGCTAAGGGTTCGTTTGGTTGAATGCGGGAAGTACAATTCCTGGGAACTTACTTCCCATGAATTGAATTCCCGTGAAGTTCACTTCCTATGAATTAAAAAAAGTTGTTTGGTTGAATTTTGGTTTTTAGTAGTATAAAGAGGGAAATAAATAAATTCATGTTAAAAAATGGGGGAAGTTGAACTTACCTAGTCCCCCCTAGGTAAGTGAACTTCCTACGATTTGTAGGAATTGAAATTCCTGGGAAGATGAATTCCTGTATCATTCTGTCAACCAAACACAGAAATATATCATACTTCCTGGGTTTTTTAACTTCCTGTATTTTTAACTGGCTAACCAAACGAGGCCTAAGTGGTGTAGCTAAAGGAATTTTTTTTTGTAGTGCCGGGAGCCGACGTCGAGCAGTCCGAATATCTTGTTAAGTTTCTATCCCGAATCCATTGGTGATATTTTCGAGATGAAATTCTATCAAGATCTATCAAGTGCCATCAAGTCAAGAGAGAAGATATTTTATCCAAATTAGATATAGTCCTTTTAGATATAATTATTTATTTCCATGTTTTATCTTAATGTTATTAGATAGATAAATACAGATATAGATATAATTTCTTTCCTAGAATAGCTAGGGAATGAAGCCTATAAATAAAGCCCTAGGGGGCTGATTTTCATTCAATTCAAGTCAAGTCGTCTTAGGGCGCAAGGAGAGGAGGAGGAGGAGAGAGAGAGAGAGAGAGAGAGAGAGTGAGTGGCCAAGAGGAGTTCGTGAAGCGAGAGTGGAATTGGCTTCCTTTGGTTGTAAGCTCTATTTAGTTTTATTAATGCAAGTTTATTCCCTTTTATTATTGATATCTTTGATTGCGATGAAGCGCGAGTAGTCCACCCACTTCTAGGGTTGGGGCGTGCCCGACGATAGCCCTGCGTGTTTGAGGTAAAGATCCGACTTTTATCATGTTTTGAGCATCTACTACTTGTTATGTGTTTATTACCCGTTCAATGGAGGTCCATACTAACAACTTGGATTGTAAACATAAAATCGGTAGATACAATTAGGGTTTCTTGAAAGAGTTGTCTAATTGTTAGAAAAGGCAAAAGTTTAATCCTTCGATGCAATTTACATGATTATCTATTTTATTCTTGCCTTATACATGTTTGGATATCATTGTTGCAAACCCCAATCTTGGAAGTTGTCTTTATATATAGTTTATTTCGAACCCACAAGCTTTGCATCTTTATTTGTTTTATTTTATTATTTTTATTCGGTACATATTCTACTCGATATCAAACCACCATTCTCCCTCCATCCATCGACATCGACCAAGTCTTACCCGAAGTCAACAGCAACCTCCCCACCTTTTTCCGCTATCCCTGAATCCCAAAACACACTAAACCTAGAACCGCTGACTTCTCTTCTGAGGACGAACCTGACTCTGCTATCCTATAGCGGGGTCTTGACTACAAATTTATTTGGTCGAGAAACTCTCTTATCAGTTTCCATTTGGAGACAACAATCATCTCTTAACGACATATTGTACTTAACATTTTGGGGTTTAGGGTTTAGGGTTTAGGGTCTTGGCCCTAAACCCTAAAGACTTAACCCTAAACCATAATGTACATCACATGTTCTTATGGCTTCTCATTAGCCCCTTTAGGATTTGTGCTTCCGTAATCATAGAGTTTTCCTTTTGGTTACAAGTGTCTATGACCTTATTTTAATAGTGGTTACAGTGTTTTTGTCCCTTTTTTTTATAGGGATTACATGGTTTTAACAATGGTTACAACGTATATGTCCATCTTACTCATTCATATATTAGAGGAGAACTGTCACCACATAAATATCAACTTCTCATTAGCCCCTATAAGGTTTGTGCTTCCCTTTTCCTAGAATTTTCCTTTGATTACAGTGTCTATTAACCTTTTTTCATAGTGGTGACAGTGTCTATAAAGCTATTTTTATTTTGGTTACAACGTATATAGGGTTATCCTTTTGATTAAAATGTCTATGACTTTGTTTTTATAGTGGTGACAGTGGCTATGACAATGTTTTTTTTTATTACAGTGTCTATGACCCTCTTACCCATTCATGTATTAGAGGAGAACTGTCACCACATTTATTTTGGCTTCTCATTAACCCCTACAGGGTTTGTGCTTCCCTTTTTATACGATTTACCTTTGATTACAGTGTCTATAACCATGTTTTTATAGTGACGACAGTATCTATGACTTTATTTTTTAAAGTGGTTACAACAGTATATACATTTTTAATTTTTTATTTATTGTGGTGACACTACTTTAAAAAAATATAGAAAACTAGAAATTAGAGAAGAACTGTCATCACATGTATTTTCACTTCTCATTAGCCCCTATAGGGTTTGTGCTTCCCATTTCCTAGGGTTTTCCTTTGATTACAGTGTCTATGACCCTTTTTCATAGTGGTGTCAGTGTCTATGACCTTGATTTTATTTTGGTTACATCGTCTATGACCCTCTTAGGCTCTTACCTATTCATATATTAGAGGAGAACTGTCACCACTTATATTTTGGCTTCTTATTAGCCTTTATAGGGTTTGTGCTCCCTCGTCCTAGGGTTTTCCTTTGGTTACAATGTCTATGGCTCTATTTTTATTTTGATTACAGCGTCTATGACTCTCTTACCAATTAATATATTAGAGGAGAACTGTCACCACATGAATATCGGCTTCTCATTATCCCTTATAGGGTTTGTGCTTCCCTTTTCCTATGGTTTTCCTTTGATTACAGTGTCTATGAACCTTTTTTCTTAGTGGTGACAGTGTCTATAAAGCTGTTTTTATTTTGGTTACAACATCTATAAGGTTTTACTTTTGATTACAGTGCCTATGACTTTGTTTTTATAGTGGTGACAGTGGCTATGCCACTGTTTTTATTTTGCTTACAACATCTATGACCCTCTTACCCATTCATGTATTAGAGGAGAACTGTCACCACATTTATTTTGGCTTCTCATTAACCCCTACAGGGTTTGTGCTTCCCTTATTATATGATTTACCTTTGATTACAGTGTCTATAACCATGTTTTTATAGTGGTGACAGTATCTATGACTTTATTTTTTATAGTGGTTACAACAGTAGTTACATTTTTAATTTTTTATTTATTGTGGTGACACGACTTTAAAAAAATATAGAAAACTAGAAATTAGAGAAGAACTGTCATCACATGTATTTTCACTTCTCATTAGCCCCTATAGGGTTTGTGCTTCCCATTTCCTAGGGTTTTCCTTTGATTACAGTGTCTATGACCCTTTTTCATAGTGGTGACAGTGTCTATTACCTTGATTTTATTTTGGTTACATCGTCTATGACCCTCTTAGGCTCTTACCTATTCATATATTAGAGGAGAACTGTGACCACTTATATTTTGGCTTCTTATTAGCCTTTATAGGGTTTGTGCTCCCTCGTCCTAGGGTTTTCCTTTTGTTACCGTGTCTATGACTCTGTTTTTATTTTGATTACAGCGTCTATGACTCTCTTACCAATTCATATATTAGAGGAGAACTGTCACCACATGAATATCGGCTTCTCATTATCCCTTATAGGTTTTGTGCTTCCCATTTCCTATGGTTTTCCTTTGATTACAATGTCTATGAACCTTTTTTCTTAGTGGTGACAGTGTCTATAAAGCTGTTTTTATTTTGGTTACAACATCTATAAGGTTTTACTTTTGATTACAGTGTCTATGACTTTGTTTTTATAGTGCTGACAGTGGCTATGCCACTGTTTTTATTTTGCTTACAACATCTATGACCCTCTTACCCATTCATGTATTAGAGGAGAACTGTCACCACATTTATTTTGGCTTCTCATTAACCCCTACAGGGTTTGTGCTTCCCTTATTATAAGATTTACCTTTGATTATAGTGTTTATGACCATGTTTTTATAGTGGTGACAATATCTATGAATTTATTTTTTATAGTGGTTACAACAATAGTTACATTTTTAATTTTTTATTTATTGTGGTGACACTACTTTAAAAAAATATAGAAAACTAGAAATTAGAGAAGACCTGTCATCACATGTATTTTGACTTCTCATTAGCCCCTATAGGGTTTGTGCTTCCCATTTCCTAGGGTTTTCCTTTGATTACAGTGTCTATGACCCTTTTTCATAGTAGTGACAGTGTCTATTACCTTGATTTTATTTTGGTTACATCGTCTATGACCATTTTAGGCTCTTACCTATTCATATATTAGAGGAGAACTGTCACCACTTATATTTTGGCTTCTTATTAGCCTTTATAGGGTTTGTGCTCCCTCGTCCTAGGGTTTTCCTTTGGTTACAGTGTCTACGACTCTGTTTTTATTTTGATTACAGCGTCAATGACTCTCTTACCAATTCATATATTAGAGGAGAACTGTCACCACATGAATATCGGCTTCTCATTATCCCTTATAGGGTTTATGCTTCCCTTTTCCTATGGTTTTCCTTTGATTACAGTGTCTATGAACCTTTTTTCTTAGTGGTGACAGTGTCTATAAAGCTGTTTTTATTTTGGTTACAACATCTATAAGGTTTTACTTTTGATTACAGTGTCTATGACTTTGTTTTTGTAGTGGTGACAGTAGCTATGCCAGTGTTTTTTATTTTGCTTACAACATCTATGACCCTCTTACCCATTCATGTATTAGAGGAGAACTCTCACCACATTTATTTTGGCTTCTCATTAGCCCCTATAGGGTTTGTGCTTCTCTTATCATATGATTTCTCTTTGATTACAGTTCTATGACCATGTTTTTATAGTGGTGACAGTATCTACGCCTTTATTTTTTATAGTGGTTACAACAGTAGTTACATTTTTTTTTATTTTTTTTTATTGTGGCGACACATTTTAAAAAATTCTAAAAAACTAGAAATTAGAAATTAGAGAAGATCTGTCACCACATGTATTTTAGGTTCTCAATAGCCCCTATAGGGTTTGTGCTTCCTTTTTCCTAAGATTTTCCTTTGATTACAGTGTATATGAACCTTTTTTCGTAGTGGTGACAGTGTTTATAAAGCTATTTTTATTTTGGTCAACGTCTATAGGGTTTTTCTTTTGATTACAGTGTCTATGACTTTATTTTTATATTGTTGACAGTGGCTATGACACTGTTTTTATTTTGATTACGGTGTCTATGACCCTCTTACCCATTCATGTTTTAGAGGAGAACTGTCATCACATTTATTTTGGCTTCTCTTTAGCCCTTACAGGGTTTGTTCTTCCTTTATGATAAGATTTCCATTTGATTAAAGTGTCTATGACCATGTTTTATAGTGGTGACAATATCTATGACTTTATTTTTTTTATAGTGGTTAAATTAGTAGTTATATTTTTAATTTTTTTTTATTGCGGTGAAACTACTTTAAAAAAATCTAAAACACTAGAAATTAGAAATTAGAGAAGAACTGTCACCACATTGGCTTCTCAATAGCCCTATAAGGTTTGTGCTTCCCTTATCGTATGATTTCCCTTTAATTACAGTGTCTATAACCCTATTTTTATTTTAGTTACAAGTATCTTTTATAAAAACATGTGGTGAATTGAGGATCATTGCTAAGCTCCAAAGAGATGCCATCTAAAACGAGGATTCAAAATCCTAACATACATAATCTTAATCTCAACAATCGTTTAACCTATTGATCTGGATTTATTCTGCAATCAATTCAGAAAATCCATTGACAGATCGTGTAAAACCAAATTCATTCGTCAAATTATAAAAACAAGGTTCAACAGTCAACACTGTCACAGTTCACATATGCATTTAAAAACAAATTAACAAGAGAGGTGTGAGGTATAGGTCTCCCGATAATCCAAAAAGCAATCAGACGAGACACATCATCACCACCGTTCCTTTACAAATTGGACGACCGAAAATTAAGCATGTAGAACTAAAGAAAAAAATTGTTAAACGGAAAACCAGAGAGGTGAGATGGGAGAGAAAACTTCCCCGTTCTTTCACGCCGACGGATTGATTTAGTAGGTAAACTGAAACGGCTGCCGGTGACCCTTTCAGAACCCTAGGAGAGAGAAAAGCCGGTCGTGATCTGGATCGCCTTCGCCTTCTCCTCCGTGAAGCATCCGACTGTGAAAAGCCGGCCGGATCTGGATCCCGCCGCCTCGGCTTCGGATCCCTCGGTCTGAGGCTTCGACTGGGGGGCGTCACCGGCGGCGGTGGGGGGAGGAGCGTTGATGTAGTCGGCCTCCGAGGAACAGCCGAAGAGCGGGGTCCACCAGTTGGCGGAGGTTGTCTTGGGAGCTCCGTCAGGGACAGATCTCCGGTTATTAGCGGCAGATGTTGCGCGGATCGTGGAGGTGAAGCTCGGGAATGCGGTTGCCATAGTCCTCCTCTTTGTTCTTCCACCAATTGAATTAGTCTCCACCAAATTGGGGCTGCGACGGTGGCGACGGTGGCGGCGGATGCTTGAGGAGGAACACCGGGATTGATTGGGGCGGATGCCAGAGGAGAGGCCGAGAGGAAGAGCGCCAGAGATTGGCAAACGCGAGAAGGAGAGAGAACCAAGAGGGCGTAGATGTGAAGAAACAAACGGGATTAGTAAGGCAGGGGTAAAATTGGAAAAAGTTGACACTTACCTAATATTGTAACCCTTTTGTCCTAAGGCTTAAATTTTGGTCACCAAAAGTCCTATTAGCAAAAAACCCCAAAAAAATAACACATAATATAAATTTTTTAAAGAAGAGAATAATAGAATGTAGTGTAGTTTTTACGGAAAAAATAATTAAATTAAAATATTATTGTTCAAAGAAAAAGAATAAAACAATACATATAATAATCCTTTGATTTATATTAAATTAACTATTTTTAGAGTGAATTATAAACTGTTACAAATATACACATTGAATTAAATTTACATTAATTTTATTCAATTCAATCCTTTTTACCACCTACTTTACAAAATTTCCATCTTTAGATTTTTATTTATTTCGCTATAATTACTGGAACAATAATGACTATGATTCAATTCTTATCCATGAACAACAAAATGATATATTTTATATATATAAAAAAGAAACAAAAAGGAAATGTAATGACCATAATTCTTATCAAATAACTTTTAAAACATATTATAGGGTCTTTTTAAAGTTATATGAGATGTGATTTTAAGAGCATATAACATTTAACAATTATACTCATAAATATATATTAAGGTATTAACTTTTTTTTTAAAATGATAAGGGAAAATAAACCACATATGAGAGAAAGTAAATAAAAATACTATTTGAACTCTTTTAATATGATAGTAAAAACTATTTTTTTTTTGATATAAACAAATTTTTTTTGTTAAACATTAATTATAAAATAAATTAAGGAACACTAAATATTTATTCTATACAACTTTTAAGGTTTTATATAGATATTGAAATTCTAATGAGTAATCTTATTTTATCTATTTTCTAATTAAATAATAATATATTACTTATATAATAACATTTTAGAAAATGTAAATGAAAAGTAAAATTAGTTATATAAGGGTAAGAGGTGAAGTATTAATAAATATGTGACATTCTAAAATACACTTAAAATTATTTAACGTAAGCACAAAAGATTTAGGTAATGATAACAATGAAAATATTATATATGACATTAGAGCAATGATATGCAAATAAAATTACAAATAGAGTAAAAACGCAAATACAGAGAAATTACGAAGTATATATTGCACATAGCGTAATATCGGGCTTTAGCCAAAACAAACGAGAGGCGGAAACTTTCTCAAATCTTCAACCTCTAACGTACTCACAGAATATTGAACATGACTATATAAGAGGGTATGAAAAAAAACATTTTTTTTTCTAAAATTTATAAAATTGAAATAGGGGCATAATTTAAATAAATTAAAAGATTGGGGAGGTTTTACGTAATTAACCTTCTCCAACCTCTAGCCAGACAACACGTTCCAGGCTTCCAGCAGCTTGTTCCAGCGAGGCTTGATTGCAACTCCGGCAAAGCCTAGCGTCGATGAATGATCACGAAGGCGGACTAAGGCGGCGGATACAACTTCCTGGTAGCGTGATGCTCCTCCCCGAAGGTTTTAGCGACGGCAGCTAGAAAGTGGCGAGTGAGCGACTCCGATGAAGGTCTGATCGAAATTGGGGATTTTTTATTTTGTATGCTTTTCTCAAAAAAAAAATTAATGGGATTGTAGATTAAAGGTTTTAGAAGAGATGAACTACATTCGGAGCTCGAAGATGTGCTTTGCATGGTGTACCATGCTTCCGAAGGTTGAAAGCCCTTTTATAGTTGATCTTTAAAACGCGCACGAAAGATCAAATTATATATACGAATCTCTTCATCTCTTTCCGGTGATCAGTTTCATATATTCAATTGCAAGAAGCGGTGAATAAATCAATCAAAACGACCTAACCTTTGGTTTTGAGGCAAAGTGAATTTGGGCGAGTTCGGAGCTTAATGCATTGTTTAATCCGAAAATTGGACATGTTTTGTGGTATGGGTGAGGAGGAGCACTTGATGGAGGCATTTTGAAGTCGAAACGACGGAGAATTAAAATCACTATTGAATGAGCCCTACACACAGGAAAGAGGAGGAAGAAGGAGGTTTGGTTCATCGAACCGATTTTCTATTTTTTAATTGGGCTTGGACCGGTTCAACCGGTTCAACACAATAAAAGCCATATATTTGTATTTTTTTTATTTTTAAATAAGAGTATATTTCATAATTCTTAAACTAAGTATTTTTTTTTTGATAAAAACTCCCTTCCCTTTTTATTCCATTACCATTAAGTCACCCAACACAATTTCAAACAATTTAGGCGGCAAATTGTCATCTGAAAAGCTAAAAAAAGAAGATGCGGGTCTAAGCTGGGTAAGAAAGTGCGCAGCCTTATTCCCATTACGACGCACGAAGCTCCATTTGCACTCCCGGAAGGCTGCCGACAGACTATTGAGCTCGTTAAGCAAGACCCCCACCACGCCTCCTGGGAATTTCTTCTGCTGCATACACTTTACAAGCTGCTCACAATCAGTTTCAATAACCACCAGCTGAATCTCTCTTTCCGCAACAAGCCGAGCAGCCCAAATAGCCGCTTCGATCTCAGCAACTAAAGGGATCGAGCCTCTTTGAATTGTGCCAGCAGCTGCCCAAACCAGAGCACCATTCTCGTCCCTTGCAATTGTACCCACTCCGCACCCCTTCTCCTCCGAGACCGCGGCGTCACAGTTTACCTTGATATATCCTGGTTCCGGAAGCCACCATTTGGCGTGATTCTCCATTCCCGTCGATTCTTCCCCTTGTGATCTGGTGGTCGCGACCTCCCTTGCCCGTTTGGAACTTGTCTCCCTCTCACTCAGCTCCATCGCATCCTCGAAGACCTGCGTTGGGAGCACCACAGAGTTCTCGAAGATCCGCCGATTCCGAGCATGCCATACTCCCACCACCAGGTAAGCCCATAGCCTCTTCAGCTTGTCCTCCTTCATTTCAGCTACCCTCGCAGCCCATTGAAACATATCCATGACTCCCCTGCTAGACCCCTTCAGCGCCAGAGATAACCACCATACCTGTTGAGACCAAGGGCATTCCACCAATGCGTGAAAAGCAGTTTCTTCCCTCCCACATATGTCACAAAGAGGATCAATTGTTGCCCTCCGTTTGCATAAAGCGCTTTTACAGGGGAGAATGCCCCGACAAGCTCGCCAAACTAGATTTCGGACTCTTGGCACCACATCGATCTTCCAGATTTTACCTGTCACCCCCGGCGTCGATGTCTCAGCCTCGTCCATCGCGACCTTCGACCTATTCATGAGAAGATGGTACGCCGACTTGACACTAAAGTGCCCATCTCTTGTGTAGAACCACGTCAACATATCCTTCACCGAAGGATCAACTAGGTGTATACTCAGAATCAGCTCGACATCACAAGGCATGAAGGCAGCCCGGACAGCCGTCTCATCCCACACTCCCCTTTCCCAATCTACAAACTCTATGACCCTGGTCGAAGGATCCCATCCTTGTGGATTAGCTACGGCTTTAAACGAAGTCGGCCTAGGAATCTAACGATCTCCCCAAGCGGACAAGTTAGCCCCGTTCCCTACCATCCAGCACGATTCTGCTTCAATCACCTCCCGTGCCCGCAATATGCTTCTCCACGAGTAACTTGGGTTATGCCCAATATTCTCTTCGAAGAACGACGAGCGAGGAAAGTACCTAGCTTTTAATAGGTGAGAGAGGAGCGCATCTGGTTCTTGCACTATCCTCCATCCTTGCTTTGCCAACAACGCAAGATTAAAATATTCCAAGTCCCTAAATCCTAGACCCCCCTTCTCCTTTGCTTGACACATTCGCTTCCAAGACAACCAATGCATCTTCCGCTTTCCCCCCTCCTCTCCCCACCAGAAGTTGCACATCATCTGTTCAATTTCTCTGCACAAATACTCCGGCATGAGGAAACAGGACATCGCATACATAGGAATAGCCTGAATGACTGACTTGATGAGCACTTCTTTCCCAGCCCTTGATAGAGTCTTCTCCTTCCATCCAGTCAACTTTTTCCAGACTCGCTCGCGAACACTGCTGAAGATTACCTTCTTAGACCTACCCACCATTATGGGCAGACCTAGATACTTCTCATGTTTCTCCACCTCCGCAACCCCGAGCATGCTCTGGATGTCCTCCCTAATGTCCTCATTGACATTTCTGCTGAAAGATAGTTCTGACTTTGCAAAGTTCACCTGTTGTCCTGATGCCTCTCCATAAAGACGGAGTATATCTAACACTTCTGAGCTCTGTTGATGAGTAGCCTTTGCAAATAAAATGCTATCATCCGCAAAAAATAAATGGGACACAGTAGGGGCTGAGGGTGCAATCCGAATGCCTCTCCAGCGACCTTCCAACTCACTCTGTCTGATCAAGCTAGAAAAAGCTTCTGCGCACATTAGAAACAGGTAAGGAGAGAGTGGATCACCTTGACGAAGGCCTCTATGTGGTATGAATGCCGCCGACGGTGATCCCTTGATTAGGACGGAAAAAGAGACTGATCTCACACACCGCATCACAAGATCTATCCAGGTTCTGTGAAAGCCCATCTTGTCCATACAACTCTCTAGGAATGCCCATTCCACCCTATCATAGGCCTTAGCCATGTCAAGTTTGAGGGCCATGTATCCCTGCTTTCCAACCCTTTTGTGTTTCATGTAGTGGAAGATCTCAAATGCCGAAAGCACATTGTCCGTGATCAATCTGCCTGGAACAAAAGCACTTTGGTTTGGAGAGATAACCTTTCTGAGGCAACTCTTCAAATGATTAGTAATCACTTTCGAGATGATCTTATATAATACATTGCAAAGGCTAATCAGTCGCAGATCCTTCATCCGGAATGGGGAAGGAATCTTCGGGATTAGTGCAATGTACGTGTGGTTGAGACCATCAGGAAAGGGGGCACCAGCGAGGATATCAAGAACAAACTTCGTAATATCGGGCCCGACGATGTGCCAGTACCTTTGGTAGAACAATGCTGATATACCGTCAGGACCCGGTGATTTTGTGGGATGCATTGAAAAAAGGGCGGATTTTACCTCCACTTCAGTGAACGGACGCAAGAGCTCCTGGTTGTCCTCCTCCGTGAGTATCGAACCGATTCAATGAACTGCCGAGGCGGGTATACTCTCCAGGTTTGTGCTAAAAAGCTCATCAAAATAGCCGACAGCCACCCCCGACATGCCTTCCCGACTTCGCCATTCCATCCCCTCATCATCTACAAGTCTATTGAGAGCATTCCTTCGCTCCCTGCCACTCGCTTTTTGGTGAAAGTGCTTCGTGTTTCGATCCCCCCATTTAAAATCATTGGCCTTTGCCCTCTGAAACCATAGTTGTTCTTCCTCCTCCATGAGTTTCTCTTCTTGCTTCTCAAGCTCCCTTCTCCTCCCAACTGTGCTCCCCGTCATCCCCCTTTTCTGTATTTCTCTCAGCTCCACTCTGACCTTTTCTAATTTTTTCAATACATTCCCAAAAGTCAATCTATTCCACTCTTTTAGGTCCTCCATACATCTCCCTACCTTGCCCACTACTCCCTCGTGCGCTCTCTCCAAACCCGGGTTATCCCATCCATTCCTCACCAATTCCTCGCTTCCCTCGTGTTCAGCCCAAAGCACTTCGAAACGCGATGGTCTGACCCCTCGCCTCTCCTCCCCTCTATCCCTCTCAATCTGCAAAGGGTATATCATGACAGGCAAGTGATCTGGCCCTTGCCTCTGTAGATGCACAACACAGGTGCTAGGGAACCGTTGTAGCAATATTTCATTGCAAAACACATAATCCAGTCTTTCCTGGATAAAAGCCTGGCCTTCTCGCCCATTATCCCACGTGAATCTCGACCCAGAGAAAGGACTTTTTCGCAGCCGACACACCTCCAAACTCTCCTAAAAATTGTTCATTGCCTCAATTGTGGGCTCTCTCCCACCCTCCTTGTCCCGCCTAGCCAAGATTTGATTGAAGTCACCGAAACACATCCACCCCTCATGGGTATCCTGAACAATTTGAAGTCCTTGAAAGACAGTCGAAATCGACTAGCTAGTCGATTTCGACTGTCTTTTAGGGACTTCTTTATTCCACTTTTCGCGATCCTTTTATGCTTGCCGACTTAAAAGTGTTAGATTTCACATAAAGACAAGACTTTCCACATGAAGTATTCTAAACTAAAAAAACCAAAAAAAAAAAAAACCAAAATCAAAAGTTCCAGAGTCCCAAAATTCAAAAAGTTTTATCTACATACTCTAGATTTTAGAGTCGCTTGGCTGACTTCTCGGTTTGTGCTCAAGGACCATTAATGTGGGGTCCGCTTGTGCTTGTCCCTTCTTCTGGATCATCTAGGTCCTGATTGTCGTATGCAAGCTCAGCTGACAGGTGGTTGCTTGCATAATCTTCCTTTTCTCCCTTCTTTCTCTTTCTAGCTCTCAGTTTCTGCAGATTCTCTCGCCACGGGGCCTTACCTCCCCTTAGATTATTTATAAATTTCTTAATGGACTGAGGAGGAGTAGAACTCATACCTGAACTTACCTTTTCGGGCCCAAAACAGAAATCTTCGGGCTTAGGGTTAGTCGACATCGGGCAAGACTAGTCGATATCGAGTACAGAGACCCCATACTTAGGCTCTTGGCAAGTCTGGTGCTCAGCAGGGGAAGTCGATGTCGAAGAAGTCTGGTCGACATCGAGTAATGCCTTGGTCGATATCAAGGAGCCCTTGTCGATATCGAGTTGACTTCCGGTGCCTTCCTCCGTTGTTTGCTTGGTCCCGTGGTTGCTGATGCTTTTCACCTCCAGCCATGAAATTTCCTCTTTTTCAGGGCCAAAAGAGAAATCTAAGACCTCGTCGCCTATTGTGAAGGTGAACAATCGCTGTTTGACACTAATCTTGGCATCTGCAGTAGCAAAGAATGGTCTACTAAGAATAATAGGACTAGTAGGATCTTCAACACAGTCTATAATAAGGAAATCTGTTGGAATAAAGAATTTACCAACCTATACAGGGACATTCTCAACCATACCTGTAGGGATGACTACTGTATTGTTTGCCATGTATAGCTTGGCATCCACCGGCTCTATACATCCTATCTTGACCTTCCGCCAGATTGATAAGGGCATGATGCTCACACTTGCTCCTAAATCACACAAGGACTCATATTTATACTGTCCAAATCCCACAGTAACAGAAAACTTACCAGGGTCAGGTATCTTTTCAGGGAAGTGGAGCACTTTGCATTCGCCGTCGATCTCTGAGATGGATCGCTTGTTGCTCAAGATTTCCTTCAGGAATTTGACATATGCAAGCATCTCTTGCAGAGCTTCTGTAAAAGGAATAGAGAAATTCAGTTCTTTCAGTATATTAACAAAACGTTTGAACCTACCTGCAGTGGGATCTTTCAGCGCTTTGGAAGGGAAAGACAGTGTCTTTTTCTGCTCTGGAGCCAGAACAGACGTCGGAGGTGCTGCAGACTCATCGACATCGGACAAATTCTCCTCGACATCAACCAGGGGTTGCTCGATATCGACAACAGTTGTCGATCTCGAGTTGCTGGGTTGTGCAGTGGAGTCCGAGTTTGGCTTCTGGTTTGTGTCGAGTAATTCTTGTCGATATCGACCAAGTTTTGGTCGACATCGAGTTGCTGCTCTGTCTTGTCTCGGTGCTTTGCGACCTCTGGCTCATGTAATTGGTGCCCGCTCCTGAGTTTTATAGCTGCGACGTGTCCGATCTTCCCCTTAGGATTTGGTTCTGTTTGCCCAGGGATTTGCTCGGTCGGTTGTGGAATCTATGCAGCGAATTGACCCATCTGGGTCTCTATGTTCCTCTTCCAGACGTCAAGCTCTCCAAATTTTGTAGTGATGCTCCGAAGTTGATTATTGATGGCGCTTGTAGACTCCTGGTTTTGTGCTTGATTTTTCCTCATCTCGTTCTGTATAAGCTGCAGATCGTCCTTTCTTTGATCCCTTTTTGGATGTCCTGGAGCTCTGTATGGCGAGGGGTTCCTAGGAGGACCTTGGTTCCATTGTGGTTGATAGAACCTTTGATCCCCCATATAGCGATTGTGACCCCCTGCGTAGGCTACCTCTTTCTGGGTCTCTGCCCTCCTGACTTGCTCTGTGTGTGGGCGCTCAGTAGTGGTGTGCCGCTGTGATCCACATTCGATGCAAGGCTGGTTGACAGAGAGATACTTGACTTGTTTGAGGAGCTTGCAATTCTGGTCTCTGTAGTATTGCTCCCTGACATCTGGGTCAATCTCCTTAGACGGCTCATAGAGAGGCATGGATGATGCTGGCCTGGCATAGGAGTTCTCCTCATAGTTGATTGGAGTCCCATACTTGTTGTCATAGTTGGTTAGCTTGTCGAGGGCAGCCCATGCATCAGCTGGTGACATTGTCAAATACTCATACTCATAAGGAGTATATGTATTGATCCTATCCTTAGCAGCCAAGTCAAGAGAATTGAAGAAGATCTCCTGAACGACGCAAGGTTGATGTCCATGTGTAGGTCAAGATTGCAGTAGATCCTTATAGCGTTCCCATGCCTTTGCTAGAGGCTCTCCAAGCTGCTGTTTGAAAGATGTGATCTTTTGGCGAAGGAGCGATGTCTTGGCAGGAGGAAAGAATTTATTGAGAAATTCCTGCTTTACTTGAGCCAATGTTGTGAGGGATCGCAGTTTCAGTCCCTCTAGCCACTTCAATGCATGACCAGCCAGAGACCAACGGAAAACCTTCATCAAGATGTACTCCAAGGTGGTACCTTCAACAAGAGTATGACACATGTCAGTAAAGTTGGTAATGTATTGAAGAGGGCATTCATTAAATCTACCATGAAACGCATTATGTTTAATTTCAATCAGGAAGGGAGTGCGAATTTCATAGTTATTCTCAGGGATTAGAATAGCCGATTCAGGCACAACGAGAGTCGGGTGCATATAATCCTCTGCAGTGGTTGGGTATGGGGCAAGCTCAGCTTTTCCTTGCCTCCCACGCTCAGCTTCCTGTTCCCTGGCTGCTCTCTCAGTGTTGAGAGCAGTGTATTTGGTGGCGTTTTCCCTCCTAAGTCTCTCAATCAGCTGTTCTTGTGTTTCTGCGGCCGCCATGGCTCTTTTCAGTTTAGCTTGGATGTGTAGAAGGCGTTCAGGTTCGTCTAAGCCGTCAAACTCAGGTGGTTGACCAGAACGGCGCATACACCTGTAAAGTAACTCAAAGTAGACGTGAGATTTAACTACCTAAGGCGCGAATGATTGCTTCCCCGGCAACGGCGCCAATTTGTTGTAAGGAGGAAATCGAGAATGTAAATTAAATACGAATAAAATAAAGCAAACCAGATTCCGTCACTTGCAAATGATTACAAGACTTCCTCCCAATGCAGTAGTGGGAAGTCAGGATCGATCCACGAGAAAGCGTGTCAGCGGATCCTAGGCAGTGGATAAACCTCACGGACAGAAGTCAACCACAGTGCTCGATCTCGACTAGGGTTAGTCGACAGAAGATCGGGCAAGTCGAACAGAGCAGGCGACAGGCTACGACTTTGGTCGATATCGAGCAGAGGTTACTTGATATTGAGTAAACTTGTCGATGTCGATGAAGGCTTTGTCGAGTTTCTGCACACAGAAGCTACAACGATCTGGGATCGGGGATCAGTACTCGATATCGACCAGAATTTGTCGATATCGAGGAAACAGAAACTTAAAAACGCAATAAAGAAAGAACACAACTTGTGGGATTCTCGAAATAAACTTATGAAAGGAAACTTCCAGGATCGGTGTTTGCAACAACAATAACCAAACATGCATAAGGTAGGAATAAAACAGATAATCATATAAATCGCATTGAAGGACCAAGCTTTCGCCTTTTCCAACAATTAGACAACTCTTTCAAGAAACCCTAATTGTATCTACCGATTTTATGTTGACAATCCAAGTTGTTAGCAGGGACTTCCATTAGATGGGTAATAAACATATAACAAGTAGTAGATGCTCAAAATATGATAAAAGTCAGATCTTTACCTCAAACATGCAGGGCTATCGTCGGGCTCACCCCAACCCTAGAAGTGGGTGGACTACTCGCGTTTCATTGCAATTGCAGACATTATTAATGGAAAAGAAACTACTTGCATTAATAAACCAAACAGAGCTTACAACCAAAGGAAGCCAATTCCGCTCTCGCTTCACAAACTCCTCTTGGCCACTCACTCTCTCTACCTCTATGTAACTAATTGTCTGTGGAATTGAATGAATAGAAATCAGCCCCTAAGGCTTTATTTATAGGCTTCTAATCCTGGATAATCAAAGATAGAAATCCCTATCTATATCTAAAGATAAAACATTAATAAAAGGAACATTTATCTTTAAAAGGGAAATATATCTAAAAGGCTAAATATCTTCAAGTGTGGATAAATCTTCTTCTCCATGGATGGATCTTGATAGACTTGATAGATCTCGGATAGAATCGAATTCCTTTCGTCCCAAGCAAGCTCAAAACGCGTTGGACAGCTCACCGCGTAACGCGACCCAGGATAGCGCTCATCGATATCGAGTAAACTACTCAATATCGAGTAACTGTGTGTCGTCGACTTGGCTTCACTGGCTTGCTCGAGTAACCTATCCTCGATATGCTCGGACATGCTCTCTGGTTTTGTCGATATCGAGTAAAGTACTCGATATCGAGTAACTGGTGTCGACTTTGGCTGACCTGGTGTTGTCGAGCAACCTCTCCCCGACACTGGCTCAGTCAGGTGGTTCTGGGTTCGTCGATATCGAGGAAAGTACTCAATATCGAGTAAAGGCTGCTCGGCATGTCTTCGTCTTTGGCTTCTCGATCAGGTGGTCTTCCTCGACTCCGAGCTAGTCTTCAGATCTTGTCGATATCGAGTAAAGTACTCGATATCGAGTAACTCTCTGGAGTCGGGTAAGTTTGCCTTCAGTTCCTCGATCTGGCCTGTCCTCGATCATGTTGTGCCCGAACATTTTTGTCGATATCGAGTAAAGATGCTCGATATCGAGTAACTTTCAGCCTCCGTCGTTGCTTCTTGGTTTTGTCCCGAAATGGCTCCAAATTCTGCAATATTAAACCAAAACTTATGTAGATCTCCATTTCTTGCAAATAAGCACATATTACGTAAATTCAATATATTCTCACCCCGAAATATGCAAAGTGTATAACATATGGAGCTAAACTGTGCATTTCAACATGTCTATTTTAGTGGACATCAATGGTCCTCGGATTGATCTATCAATTATTCATATTCTTAGGTCTACTTGACTAAAGTTGAGAGATCCGCAGAGATCAATTGAAATATCAGTAAACAATAGTATTAAGACCTCAAGTAATCAAGACCTATTGACACATTAACTCTACACAATTAAGATTAATAGGTACATACTGAACTTAATCCTAATCGAATATCCTCAACATAGATCAATTGAAATCATCCACTACAAAGACAAAGAGACATCACTATCATCAATACCTTTGTTTGCTATCGACAAAACAACAACGAATTCATAGCTAAAGATGCAATCCCTAACATGTTGATCAGGCATAGAAAGAAACACAAATATAAATTAAGCACAAGATGATAACTAAGAACATTAATAATCAAATAGAATCAAATCCTCACAATCCAAACAACCATGTTTTTGAATCACAGGCGAAACTATGAGTTTAGCTACTCATAGGTTAATTATCTCTCTCTCTCTCTCTCTAATTGAGTTCATAATCTCTCTCAAAAAACAACCTCTAATAACTCAAAAGAACTGAAAAACAATTAATAAAGCCTCCTAAAGGTCGGCAAAACCCTAGTAGGAATGAATAAGAAATAATATAAAATAATGGTCTTCGGATCCAAAACCGCGTATCCGGAATCTAGGTTCACGGCGGGCATCGTGCAAGGAGCGGCGGGCGCCGTCTCTACAGTGTGCGACGTTCTTCAATTTCCTTCAACGGATTCCAATGTCTTGCCTCCTTGCTCTTCCTTAGGTCCTTCTTAGCCTCCATATGCTCCAAAACATGCTTCTTAAGAGCTCTTCCCAAAGTCCATTCAAGGTTGGAATGTAATTCTGTAGAATAAACACTAAAAACGCATAGATTCCGAAGTCGAATGCTTCACAAGTAATATATGGGACTAGACTCAAAACATAACAAAACCATTACCTAATAGCAATAAGAAACACCTATAATGTCTATATGAAATATGCATTATCATAAATGTTGATATTTATATATGTTATGATTGGTATTTAAACTTTATTAGTTTACTATTATTATCATTATGATTATATGTAAAGGCTCGGATTTTCAAATTCTAATTTTTCAGAAAAAGAGAATTAAAAATGAAATTTAATCGATTTTAAAACTCGTTTAGCGGATTCCGACCGGGATATAAAATTTGACGAATAATTTCCATCATTTTACCTCAAAAATTAAAAATAATTATCGGTTGACGATATCTTGTTCCGGTTTTAAAAATCTAATCGATTGAGAAAGTGAGATTCGGGGAACCTTACATCGGAAAACTAATTACGAGATTCAAAATTCGCGTATTCGAAATTTATTTTCGGGTATTAGTTTAACCAATTCAACACTCATTCTCACCCACTCCCATCACCTCACCATGCCTACAAATGGAACCATCCCCTTCACCATTCCCTCACCATCACCATCACTCATCGTCACCATCACCTCCTCACCATCACTCCCGCTCTCTCTTATTGTTCAAGCAACACCACTTCATCTTCAACATCACCTAAAACCATCACCGTCACCTTCCCGTTTCTCTTCTCCGATCACCACCACCACCAATCCCTTTTCATCTTCGACCCCTCCTCGGAGCCACCAGAGCAGCCGCATCATCCCTTGGGGCCACCAGAAGCAACGAAGCCACCACCGAAGCCGCCACGAGAGCCACCACAGCCCCACTCCCTTCTAAACCCTATTCGATCGCGAGCCGAGTTCCGGTAAGCGATTCTTTTCCGTCTTCGATCGAAACCACTCTCGAACTTCACCATCACGCTCACCCATCTGCCACGTAGGTCCGACGAGCCATCGCAAGCCACCGACGACGCCCAGAACTCCGATCGAGACCTCCGAAGTCGCGAACCCCCCTCGGTGAGCTTCCGCCTTTCCTTCCTCTATTTTAATCCGATTTCTGTTTTGGGTCGGGCTGTGGGCGAGTCTAAGTGTGTGTGAGCTGAGTGCGGGGAGTCGGGTGGGGCTCGAGATCTCTGGCGAGCTCGAGTGGGCAATGAGCGAGCGTCGACGGCCGAGTGCGCAAGCGAGGCGAGGCAGAGAAGCGAGATGAGCGCGGATGAGAGGCGAGCAGCAGTGAGAGCGAGGACAGGAGGCCGAGGCGAGGTGGAGATGGGCGCCGAACAACATCGGAGAAGGAGGCCGGGAGGTGGAGCTCGACGCCGGCGGGAGTCCTCGGATGAACAATGGCAGGAGTCTCCGATTTGAAGGAGGAAGAAGAAGCCGATGTGGCATGTGGGCCCACCTCCATTTTTTTATTAATTGCTTAACCGGTTGGGTTTGGATGTGGCGGGTTTAGTTCGGTTGGATTTAAATGTGTTCGGTTCGGTCGGGTATATCCGTTAATTCATTTAACTATTTAACGGTAAATAAAATATATTATAGTATTATTTGCGGATTAGAAGATAAAATATTATTTTGGAAAAATTATAAGTGTTGGTTTATTAAATAAAAATGGTTTGGATTTGGAGGATCTGGAAATATTTTATAAAGGGGTTTAATAAATGGTATTTAAAATATCATATAATATTATTTGGACTTGAAGATTTAAAAAGAAATTTGGAAAACAATTTCAATCTTGGAAAGGGATTTAAGATAATAAATTGAAAAAGGAATTTAGCGTGTATTTTCAATGGTCGAAATCATTAACTATTTGGTTCGGATTTCAAAACGGTTTTGGAACTAACATGGGAATTATACTTGTTCGATGACTAACTAGCATGATAATATGATCGGTTGACTAACAACATGATATTTGTGACTAATAACATGAATTGTGGTGATTTATTATGAGAGATTAAATATTGTTTACCGATGACGAGGATGATATATATTCGTAAAATAAGTGGTAATATGTGAATTAGACTAAGTATGATATGGAGATTGTCTAAGCTATTGAGTTGGCAAGTTACGATGAAAATGATATAAGACGATGAAATGAGATGAGAAATTGAATTGAGACATTAATGTTGTTGATGATGAGATTGTTAACTTATATAAGTTTTATCTAAATCTTGTGTGTGTTATTTGATATGTTTTGTGTAAGTTAGACTTAGACTTATTATGTTACTTATCTTCTAGGTGAGCTCTAATCCGCCTGGATTTGCTTGATAGCTATATTAATTGGATTCTGCGCTTCCCCAGGTAAGTTCTTTGAACTTACTCATGATGGGCGCTCTATGCACTGGTGTCATATAGTAGGCTAGTGTCCATGCACCATATGACTTAGAATCACGCTTAAGAGCTAAAATGAAAATCGTATGATTGTTATATGTCCTTGCAAGAGAACGACCGTTATCTCTGATGTAACCAGAGTCTTTGCTAGGGTCATAGGACGACCCAGTCCCATCGGGTCCCATCCCGAATCAATCGAGTCATGGAACTTTCTTTACTTATATTATAAGCATGATTGCGAAAGCTGCCTGCGGGCTTTATTATTTCTTGTGGGGCTGGTCGGGCATGCGTGCCGCCCGATTATTATGGAATGCATTCACGAGCTGGCCAGTCTCCGCCCTATCGGAAGGGGGTGGAGGTAGGAGAGGGACATGCCACTTGGCATTCAGTGTGGATCCATTTATCGCTTCATGCATTATATTAAACTGTCAGTATATATATATGTCATTTAATTTCCGCATTGCATTACACATTTAATCTTAGGGATAGGATGCTTATTATATGCCTCTAAGAGTGTGTTTACACACGCGCATGAGTGTCTTGATGATTGACCCAGATCCCCCTCTTTTTTTTTTAGATTCAGGTACCCGTTCCATTGTTTGAATTCGTGTTGTGAAGGCAAGGTCCATTCGTATGGTGGAGAGCGAGTGCTTGAAACTATGACTTCACCAGATTTACACTTTTTGGGTTTTCTTCCTACTTATACTATGTTTGATCTGGCCTTGTCGCGACACTGGTTGTATCGTTTTCAGAACTTATGTTCTTTGCATGAGAAAAGGTTTTCCGCGTTGTAGACTTAGGACAAGTACAGTGGTTTACCCTGGGGTCTCTAATGGACCTTTAGGATTTGGGTGCGAAATCCCGCTTCAAACTACAAATATTCGGTTTCAAAACTTCAACCCGTACTCGGAGCGCAAGATCCTAACGAGGGGTTTTATGCCTTGAAACGTAACTCGGGAATCATAATTCCGGGCCGTTACAAAGGTGGTATCAGAGCTGAGGTTTTGCAATCCGAGTAGAATAGGTTGAAGAGGTTTTGAAAATCGCCCAATGTTTTCAAATGGTTTTCGAATTTTTTTTTAAAAGGGCAAAATGAATTTAATTGGAAATAAACATAATTGAATAAAGGGAAACAATATCGGGGGTAGAGACCAAAGCGATAGACATCCCTTATGGATGTAGAACTCGGAGAACGATAGGCAAAATACTAGCTTTTATTTACAGATGGGCCTAGAAGACTCTAAGGAACACCGCGGAGGTTGGAGTGTTGAGTTAGGAGGCTGTGAGGTTTTTGCCCCTCTGGTCAGCCATCCCTTGAAGAACGGCATAGATCGTCTATATGCTTACGTTTATATATACATATATGCAATTGGGTCCGAGGGCGATCCTCCACGAAGAGGATCATATTAATCTTGTTGATTGCTTCCGTGATGAGTGCTATTGTTCTTAGGATAGCGAACTAATCAATATTCCTTGACTTGAATCATGTATTGAATAACCGTGCAAACGGGATAGCGGGAGAAAGTCTTGTTCTTATGTAATCAGAATTCTTGTCTTGCCGGATTAGCCCTTACATAATTCAAACCCCCTGATGGTTCTGACACATCCACCCCACCAAAACACCTAGGCATGTTATCAAGGGTCGAGAAGCATCCGCTCTCCCCGTTTTGAGTCATGTTTTGTATCCCACCATCGATGCTTCTATCGAGTCTTGTACCTGGGGTTGGGGTCTTGATGCGGGACCATCCAAGACACCTCCGGACACACCTATACTTGGGGATGGACCTATGATTCGAGCTCGTGAGAATGTTTTCATCCTCAAGAGGAAGAAGAAGGCTCCACCATGAGAGAAGGTCCAAAGGTGCAAGCTTGATGGGATGTTCATTTTGAGATTCGTTCAACATTTGACAGTCGACGTCTTAGAAAAATGAGTCGTACGGATTCAATATTAATCGGATTGGATCATGCCATACCTTGTCGGAACGAGGACGAAGAGATCTACAACTTTGTTGTTGAAGGTTTTTCTAGACTGGACCTAGATCTTGGCCGAAAATCACATTCTTTGATGCTGTCACTGTTTTAGACGGGAATTTACTTAAGTGTTGGAACTCTTTTTATTGCTATTTTTAGAGACCTTATTTGCTTAAGTTATTTTAGGTAATTTAGGGGTTATTTTTAATTATTCTTTTAATTATTATTTTCCATCTAAATCAGCCCTAGGTTATATATTGAAGGCTGATCTTCTTGTAAACATTAGACGTCTTCAATTATTCAGAAATACAGTGCTTTGTGTGAAACACAACTGTGAGAAAGTCAATCGATTTGAAGCGTTGCTCATCGATTTCACAATTGGTTATCGATCTAACTTGGTTTGTTTTGAGTTCGTCAACCTCGCGAGAGCATGGTGATCCAGGTAATCACAAGTCCCCTCCTTGTGCCTCCAAGTTGTCCGCTTGGTTATGTAAGGTTGTAGAGGCGGACTTTATAGTCGTTGGTATTTGGTTCCTACCCTCTGAGGAGGCCTGGGGTCTTTGCCTCGTTCTATTTTAGTTCGAATCACTCCACTATCGGTCGAGTCTTTGTTATCAATTTCGAGTCTTGCATATTGTTCATTGAGTCTTTGAGTCTTTTGCTTCCATTCTTGTTATTTCTTGTTTGATTGTCGAAGATCGGGCCATCCTACGGCTAAGCCCGTATCAAATTGGCATCAGAGCTTTGGTTTCCGACATCAAAAGTTGTGTCTTTTGTTTCCCTAAACACAAACCCTAAAAAAAATTAGTCTTTTTTGTTCTTGATTTTTACTTCTTGAAATTTTGAATTGATTGCATTAACCTTTGTTTGTGATTGTTGTGGTTGCTTTAGCCCCAAACACATCCCAAGCCGAGACCAGTAGAAACCATTGAAGCCAATTAGGACCATAGTGCAGCCGACACTATTGGTGAAGTCAATTACCACGTAGCCACCGTAGCCTTATTAAAGCCAAATTGTTGCCACAGTAGGCAATTTAAGTCAAATTGGTATTGATCGGCCGAAGCAATTCACAAACCCTAGTTTGCTTTCTATCTTTGGTTATCTTGGTATATCCTAGATTTATCTATTTAATTGCCTTATTTAATTTGTTGAAATTTGTGGTAGATATATCTCATATTTTCTATCATAGATTATCAAAGGCATAGATAGATTTATTTACCATATTTAGCCAAACCATCACCTATATATATTTCATTAGGGCTACATATTTTATTTCTCTTTCACCATAGCTTAAATTTTCAAAAGTCCTTTTATTTCATAGATAGTTTCTTGCATTATTAAAAAAAAAAATCATCCGATATTTCAAAAAAAAAAAAAAAATACATTCAAAGCTTAGTCCTAGGAGGATAAAATTCACTAGGGGCAAAAGTAAGCTTTAAAAAAAAAAAGGATTGTTGAGATCTAGTGCAAGAACTTTCAAGGACCAATTTTGGTAAAATCCTATAGCCCTAGCCGAAAGTCTCAAACACATACCTCCCAAACCATAAATTTTTTTTAAGCCCTACATTGCAACTACAACATCCATACTAAGGGTTTAAATAAAAAAGAGGTAAAAATCCAAGTTTTCATTTCTTTTCCTATTTTTGTGTGTCGTGTACTGCAGTGCCCATACCGACCCCTACAGCCTCGGTACGGGTCCTGTCGAGTCAGTTTGGTCGATTCCGAGCTTCTGTCCAGCTTGTGTCGAGCACTTTCTTCGGTGTTTCTTTGTCCTTTCTCTTGATTACTTTCTTTGATTGTCAAGTCCTTGCTTGAAGTGTTGATTTGCCCAAAGCGGATTGCCCCAACAAGCTTGTCATAACCAATTAGAGAGAAGTGTGTGAGAGAAACACATTGTGAGCTTGTTTATATTTTTCTAACCTTTACACAGTTCTTTGTTTGTCTTTATTTGCAATGTCTAATAACCAGGGCAATGATTGGTACACTACCTTCTTGGAGAACATGGCTAAGATAAATGCAAACATAGCTAGGATAAATGAAGGGAATCAAAGGCGTGATGAGCCGCCTCGTGACGAAAGGGAAGTATATAATCCTAACTCTAATCCTAATCTTAATCCTCATTTAGCTAAACCTTTATTTGATAAGAACATCTCTCCACGAAGGGAGAGACATGGTAGGAATAATGTGTTTGCTAATATGCAGGGACGAGGGAAAGGACGATGGCAACAAGAAGAGTATTACTTCTCAGAGTACGACGACGACTTCCAAGAGCATGATCATTGGGAGCAACGTCTTCGACGAAATGTTAGAGGAGGTTGATACCACTATCGAGCACCTAGAGAGCTTGCGCAAGATGGCATAGGTAAGGTAAAGGTAAAGATCTCTCAATTTTATGGTAACAACGATCCAGATGCATATATTGATTGGGAAACTAAAATGGATCGAATATGGAACTGTCATAACTTCTCTGAACATAAAAAGGTGCAATTAGCTTCTTTAGAATTTCAATGGTTCACTTTAATTTGGTGGGATAGTCTGAATAAAGAAAGAAGAAGAGCCCTTGATGCGCCTATCGCTTCTTGGAACCAATGAGAAGTAGGTTTGTTCCCCAACACTACTCTACAGAGCCTAGACAACGACTAGAAAACCTTAGGCAAAGTAATAAAAGTGTTGAGGAAACGTTTAATGCAATGTAAGAAACCATGGCTAGAGCTAATGTAGTTGAAAACGATGAAGATACCAATGCTAGGTTTCCTAGAATATTGCACCCCGCCTTAGCTCATGACATTGATTTCTTTCCTTACTCTACTCCTACTGACTTGTTACATTTGGCTATTAAAGTTGAACGTGGAGCTAGATACAAGAACCAAGGGCGGCCTGACGGAGGCTACAACTCTCGGCCAAACCCAGCCCAAGGGAAAGGGGAAGGCCAAACATTCCAACAACCCTCCGACAAGGGCAAGGCGCCTGCTTATGGACGACATTCTTCTGGGGCATCTACTGGCCCTAAAGAGAGTAATCCTAACTCTTCTACTCTTAAACCTATGTACATTCCTTGCTTTATATGCCAAGGTAGAGGACATGTTAGGAAGGATTGCCCAAATAAGAATACTCTCATGATTAATCACCTAGGCGATAATGAATCTGAAAATTCTAGTGGTGAAAATGATGAGCATGTTAATAATGATCAAGATCTTAGTTTAAGTGCCTCTAAAGATTATTGCATTGAATATGAGCATGATGATTCTTTGATTGATAGTAAAGTTTTAAGTGCTCAACCTTGTCCTTGTGAGGATAATCAAAGGGAAGATTTGTTTCATACTAATTGCTTAGAAAAAGGCAAAGTTTCTACTATGATCATTGATGGTGAAATTTGTTGTAATATTGCTAGCCTTGAACTGATTGAAATTCCAACCTTGAAAAAAGGAAGATAACTTTCTAGCTTTTGATGGAAACTTAAAAATAAATGAACAAGCTAAGGTGCATATTAAGTTAGAACATAATGAAAATGATGTGAAATTTGATTTGTGCACTAGTAAGGCTTCCTTTCTTGGTGTTGTAGTGACCTCTAATGGTCTTGAGAGGAGTTTCCATGGGCATGAGGTATTCGATCCAGGAGCTCGTGTGGATGCATTTGCGGAATCTTATGCAACCTTGGATTCGAGGTCGAATCCTTTTCAAGAAAGGGGGAATGATGCGGGACCATCCAAGACACCTCCGGACACACCTATACTTGGGGATGGACTTATGATTCGAGCTCATGAGAATGTTTTCATCCTCAAGAGGAAGAAGAAGGCTCCACCATGGGAGAAGGTCCAAAGGTGCAAGCTTGATGGGTTGTTCATTTTGAGATTCGTTCAACATTTGACAGTTTTTCGACGTCTCAGTAAAATGAGTCGTACGGATTCAATGTTAATCGGATTGGATCGTGCCATACCTTTTCGGAACGAGAACGAAGAGATCTACAACTTTGCTGTTGAAGGTTTTTCCAGATTGGACCTAGAGCTAGGCCGAAAATCACATTATTTGATGCTGTCACTGTTTTAGACGGGAATTTACTTAAGTGTTGGAACTCTTTTTATTGCTATTTTTAGAGACCTTATTTGCTTAAGTTATTTTAGGTAATTTAGGGGTTATGTTTAATTATTCTTTTAATTATTATTTTCCATCTAAATCAGCCCTAGGTTATATATTGACGACTGATCTTCTTGTAAACATTAGACGTCTTCCATTATTCAGAAATACAGTGCTTTGTGTGAAACACAACTGTGAGAAAGTCAATCGATTTGAAGCGTTGCTCATCGATTGCACAATTGGTTATAGATCTAACTTGGTTTACTTTGAGTTCGTCAACCTCGCGAGAGCATGGTGATCCAGGTAATCACAAGTCTCCTCCTTGTGCCTCCAAGTTGTCCGCTTGGTTGTGTAAGGTTGTAGAGGCGGGCTTTATAGTCGTTGGTATTTGGTTCTTACCCTCTTAGGAGGCCTGGGGTCTTTGCCTCGTTCTATTTTAGTTCGAATCAGTCCACTATCGGTCGAGTCTTTGTTATCAATTTCGAGTCTTGCATATTGTTCATTGAGTCTTTGAGTCTTTTGCTTCCGTTCTTGTTATTTCTTGTTTGATTGTCGAAGATCGGGCCATCCTACGGCTAACCCCGTATCAGGTCTTACACGGGAAATTTGGGTCGGTCAACTAATTACCTTAGGAAATCATTTCGGATGTGAGGGTTACTTGAGTATGTTAGTGGGGGTGAGGATTTAAATTGCTTCGAGATAGAAGTGAGTTGTCTTATGGAGTCATCCCTTTCAATCCTAGTAATGGCCAACCATATCTTCTTGCCCAAGAGTCTAAACACGAGTTCTACCCACCCCTCTCGGAAACGGCGTGAATGTCCTTGTGTCCTACCCATCGAGTCATACTAGCGTCCCACAGGGAAATGGGGTCGTGAGTCGGTGATTGCCCTTAGAGAATTCTGCCAAGTTATAATGATAGCCTCCTTGTGATTTAATGACATGCTATATTTGTATAATTCAGCATGACTTGCCTGGTACCTTGTATGGTTGCACTTATGAGTAGATGTATGTGCCGTATGTTTTGAATTCCCATGATTACTGTCTTCCTATGAACTAGGTCCATTATAGTGTGGTCAACTCTCGTTGCATGTTTAAAACGTGAATTGGATTTCTTAGCATGCCAAATTAACCTAATTGGATCTCATGGTTGTGTACATGTTTAATGAGGATTGCTAGTATCATGTAGGACATATACCTCCCAGTTTTAGACCCTTATATGATTGTGTGACGTCCTAGTCTTACTATGCGAATATGTATGTATGTGAGGAGATATTTTCTATACCAACCCTGCATGAATTGATCATACCCTTAGCATGATTTTTAGGGTACATCTTAGCATGCTTGCCTCAATCCCGCAATATTACGACTTGCTTATGTGTGTATCTAAATTGAGTGATAAGCCATGCATATGATATCATGTAATGGTTGATAGGTCTTGCATAACTTATGCCATATATGTCCCATGTCAGTCTATGCATACATGTTCTGAGTCTGTCAAGCATGATTGGTGAATGAAATGATAGGTTCCTAGCTTCTTTTGTGAACGTGTAAAGTGGATGATATGAACATGTTATGAATTCATAGATCGCTACTCCTTGAGATAGGTGCATGTTAGGGTGGAATGATGTGATGGTATTCGTGATTATTATGTGTTTTGCGTGCCACAGTTATAACTTCATGGAATACCCTACGAGCATCATTGTAACTCTCGGGTTGGGATCTTGTTTCTGGTCTTGTCATCTCTAGTCCTGGTCCATGTGTGAACCCTTAAGGAAGTTGTGTTGTCCGCCCTTGTCACTCCCCTATCTCCGTAACTTCTGACTCTTGCGATCCTTCGATGAGCGTCGACATGCAAGAAGGGACCGACGACCAAGTGGCACCAGAGCGGCGCAGTGGAAGTGTGATGGGTCCATGACCCATAGGCCACAATACAGACGTTGCCAAAGGTACACTACTAAAAAAACAGGAAATAGCTACAGATTTTTATACACGGATTATAGTCGACCCTATATTCGTGGCAACTAGCGATGACATTAGCCACGACTGTTCCTGACCGTGGCTATATTCGTGGCTGGTACTCATCTTGGAATGTCACGTCATCAAATTAGTGGCTAATAGCAACGAACCTAATGTCCATAGCTGATTTCGTGGCTCGATAGGTGGTTGGTGTTGGTAAATAGCCACAAAAGTAGCAACGAATGGGATATTCGTGGCTGTATTCAAAGCTGATAGGGCCACAATGCACTGTCCGTAGCTGCAACCGTGGCTATTTAGTATCGGAAATCTGACGATCCATGATAATACTAATTAGCCACGGATGAGCCCAATATTAATTTTAAATCAACTATCCAAATAAATATAAGACCATCAATGTTAAAGCCATACATGCAGTCAAGCCTGTTAGAAATAGTCAAAGCCCAATAAATGCAAGCCCAATAGACCACTCGTATGTCGTATTAATGAGCCCATCCGTAGTAGTCACGATTTTAGCTACGGTTGAGCTGAAATGAGATTTAATTTATTATGGGCTCAAATATAACTATACTTTTCCCGATTGGCCATATTACGGGCCCAAATATGACTATAAAACTTTTTTATATATATTAATAAGTGTTGAAAAAACATATATTAACTAATTAATAAATTCTTATGAGAATATTATATTATTATAAGTATATGTTTTGAGGAAAAATCATATAAGTAACGGAATAAATTTTTAATAAAACCTTAAATTAACTAATAAACTCTTATGAGAACACTGTAAGAGTAAGTTCTAAGGAAAATTCATATAAGTAACTAATAAGCGTTGAACAAAATCATATAGTAGCTAATAATTTCTTATGAAAATACTATGAGAGTATTTTGAAGAAAACTCAAAGTAATTATTAAGAGTTGAATAAAACCTTATCTTAACTAATAAATTCTTATTATAATACTATAGGGTTATGTTTTGAGAAAAACTCTAATAAGTAACTAATAAGTGTTGAAAAAACCTTATATTAAATAATAAATTCTTATTAGAATACTATAAGCTATGTTTTGAGAAAAACTCATATAAATAATTAATGAGTGTTGAATAAAACATTATATTAAGTAATAAATTCTTATTAGAATACTATAAGGCTATATTTTGAGTAAAACTCATATAAGTAACTACTAAATGTTTAATAAGACCTTATATTAACTAATAAATTCTCATTACAGTATTATAAGAGTATTTTTTTTTATAGGAAAACTCAAATAAGTAACAAATAGATGTCTAATAAAACATTATATTAAGTAATAAATTCTTATTAGAATAATATAACAGCATGTTTTGTGGAAAACTCATATAAGTAACGAATAAGTGTTGAATAAAACCTTATCTTAAGTAATAAATTCTTATTAGAATATTATAAGAGTATGTTTTGAGGAAAACTCATATAACTAACTAATAAATGTTTAATGTGTAATAAGACCTTATATTGAGTAATAAATTCTTATTAGAATACTATAAGGGTATGTTTTGGGGAAAACTCACATAAGTAGCTAATAAAACCTTATATTAACTAATAAATTCTTATTAGAATACTCTAAGAGTATGTTTTGAGTAAAACTCATATAAGTAATTCATAAAACCCTATATTAACTAATAAATTCTTATTATAATACTATAAGGGTATTTTTTGACAAAAATTCATATAAGTAACTAATAAATGTCGAATAAAACCTTATACTAACTAGTAAATTCTTATTATAATAATATAAGAGTATGTTTGAGGAAAACCCATATAAGTGACTAATAAATGTTTAATAAAACATTTTATTAACTAGTAAGTTCTTATTAGAATACTATAAGGGTATGGTTTGAGGAAAATTTATATAAGTAACTATTAAATGTTGAATAAAACCTTATATTAACTAGTAAATTCTTATTAGAATAATATAAGAGTATGTTTTGAGTAAAAATCATATAAGTGGCTGATAAATATTTAATAAAACATTATATTAACTATTAAGTTCTTATTATAATAATATAAGGGTATATTTTGAGGAAAATCTATATAAGTAACTAATAAATGTTGAATAAAACTTTATAATAACTAGTAAATTCTTATTAGAATATTATAAGAGTATGTTTTGAGGACAACTCATATAAGTGACTAATAAATGTTTAATAAACCATTATATTAACTAGTAAATTCTTATTAGAATACTATAAGGGTATGTTTTGAGGAAAATTCATATAAGTAACTAATAAATGTTTAATAACACCTTATAATAACTAATAATTTTTTTAGAGTAATATAAGAGTATGTTTTAAGGAAAATTAATATAAGTGATTAATAAATATTGAATGAAACATTATATTAACTAGTAAGTTCTTATTAGAATACTATAATGGTATTGTTTGAGGGAAATCCATATAACTAATTAATAAATGTTGAATAAAACCTTATAATAACTAGTCAATTCTTTTTAGAATATTATAAGAGTATGTTTTGAGGAAAACTCATATAAGTGACTAAACTAATAAATGTTGAATAAAACCTTATAATAACTAGTAAATTCTTATTTGAATATTATAAGAGTATGTTTTGAGGAAAAATCGTATAAGTGACTAATAAATGTTTAATAAACCATTATATTAACTAGTAAATTCTTATTAGAATACTATAAGGGTATGTTTTGAGGAAAATTCATATAAGTAACTAATAAATGTTTAATAACACCTTATAATAACTAATAATTCTTTTTAGAATAATATAAGAGTATGTTTTAAGGAAAATTCATATAAGTGATTAATAAATATTGAATGAAACATTATATTAACTAGTAAGTTCTTATTAGAATACTATAATGGTATGTTTTGAGCAAAATCCATATAAGTAACTAATAAATGTTGAATAAAACCTTATAATAACTAGTAAATTCTTATTAGAATATTATAAGAGTATGTTTTGAGGAAAACTCATATAAGTGACTAATAAATGTTTAATAAAACATTATATTAACTAGTAAATTCTTATTAGAATACTACAAGGGTATGTTTTGAGGAAAATTCATATAAGTAACTAATAAATGTTTAATAACACCTTATAATAACTAATAATTCTTTTTAGAACAATATAAGAGTATGTTTTAAGGAAAATTCATATAAGTGATTAATAAATATTGAATGAAACATTATATTAACTTGGAAATTGTTATTAGAATACTATAAGAGTATGTTTTTAAGATAACTCATATAGGTGAATAATAAATGTTGAATAAAACCTTATATTAAATAATAAATTCTTATTAGAATACTATAAGGGTATGTTTTGAGGAAAATCCATATAAGTAACTAAAAAATGTTTAATAAGATCTTATATTAATTAATAAATTCTTATGAGAAGATTATAATAGCATGTTTTGAGGAAAATTAATGTATATGACTAATAAATGTTGAATAAAACATTATATTAATTAATAATTTTTATTAGAATATTATAATGGTATTTTACAGGAATATTTATATAAGTGACTAATAAATTTCAAAGCAACCGAGCATATTATTAATCTTTTCATATTTTATTTAGTTATTAATTTGCACAAAATTTAACTTTACAAAGGACACATCATATTATTTACTTCGAAAAAAAAGGTCAAATTTTATTTTTATAAAAGTGACCTGACTAAAGAGTTCAAAATTTGGAAAATTTTGTTCACACTTCATGTGGCCCACCCGATGAGAGGAAAAAAACCCAAAACACTCTTCCCTGTGACGGCAAACCCTAAGTGTAATCCCACCACCAAATCCCCGATTTCAATCAAAATCTTTCAAGAAAATTACGGGGCTTCGATGCCACACCTCATTATTAAGGCTATCTCACCCCTAATTTGGGGATTCAGGCTAGGAGTATGGCCTATTGTGGCGTTGATTGTGTGTTCATCTTGCCAAAGAATTAATGGCTGGCTTGTGCGGGATGAAGATCTGAGGAAGGTTTGTGAGAGCAACGAAGATCTGCAAGTACAAAGGAGTAAATGGAGGTGGTGGGTGCACGTTTGGATACTTCCGCCGCAAGGAAGAATCAAGTCGAGGAAATCTACGAAGTTGGATTCGAATGTCAGTCTGGATCGAAGGTTCAATGGTTTGTGTGAGTGTGAGTGTGCATTTATGAAGCGTCTGCAGAGGTATGGTGTTGGGTGGCCTCTGATCCTTCAAATCTTTCTTATACGCTATATAATGTCGAATTGGGGGCTTATTCGGCCTCACCCTCTACAATCTCATCAATTTCTCTTACTAATTCTTTGTGTTTGTGTTTGTGTTTGTGGTGCTTGTTATGAGGAAACAACAATGGAGATATCCGCTAAGGAGAAAGGAAAACAAGTCCTGGAGGAGGATGTGCCCTTGCGGTCATCGGCTGCTCATGGCGCTGCTACATCACCGGCTAAGAATCCCAAGAATCCATCCAAAGGGGTTCCTTCCCCGGCGGATGCGGATTCCAACCCGCAAAAAAAACCCTGAAAAAGGAAGGGGAGTTGTCCCTTTCGACATTGAGCATTACAAGGCCAAACTGGCTGGTGTGCGGGACAACATCACAAAGCTGAAGAACACCACCTTGTATGCCACCATCATCGGAGAGCCACTGGAGCTTAAGGAGATCCGAAAAAAGATCAGATTCGACTAGAGGTTCTTGGAAGGTAGCTTTCAAGTTATTCCTATGGCCAAAAATTGGTTTGAGATCAAATTTAACCTGCCTACAGATAGAGAAAAGGTGTGGAAGGGCAGGCCTTTCCACATCCAAAGTCAGCTCCTGCTTCTTAGGCCCTGGAGGCAGGGATTCGACCCTGGAAATGAGCCTCTGACAACGCTGGATATGTGGATCCGCATACCTGGGCTGCCTGCTGAGTTTATCAGTGAGGAAGTGCTCACCTCTATTGTTAAGGAAAATGGCTATGGAAAAGTTCTCAAGCTTGATGCTTTCACTGCAAAAGGAAAAAAGGTGAGATACCCTAGAATCCGTGTGACTGTTGACATCACCACCATCCCCAATAAATGTGTCTTTGTTCCTGATGAAGATGACAAGTTGATCGAGTATCCGGTGTTCCTGGAAGAGTTTCCTGAAGGATGCGGTAGCTGTGGCAAGTTGGATCACTTCTTCATTGATTGTCCATTGAGAAGGAGAGCTCCTCCCACTCCTGCTGGTGCAGCACAAGGTCCTCGTGTTGTGCCCGGGAGAGCTGGGGAGGGTGGCAGTGATGCAGCTAGGGAGTGGGTGTCGGTGGCGTCTAAGAGGAGGCTCGACCCACCTACTCTAAAAATCGGCGATGCAAGAGAAGAGATCTTCAAGGGGGTGGGTGCCAACATCCCTCTGGCTGCAAGATCTCCTAGCTCCTCTACGTCTGGCTCGCCTGGTGGCCAGGCTTCATCCCGGGTGGGGCCTCCCATGCCGGCTGTAACTGTGTTGCCGACTGCATCCTCTGATGTGGTGGAGATCATCCATTCCGAGACTCCTAGAACCACCTCTGAGGTGGTGCCTGTGCCCACTCCTGCTCCAACCCAAGCTACTGAGCCACTACCCTTTGTGGAGTTCTCCCCCTTGATGCCAGAAATCCCAAATGATGAGACTTTCCTAGAGTTGATGGCCCCACGTGACTCTATCTTTGAGTTTGAAGACGAGGATGAAGTGTACATGGAGACGGAGATGACTGATGTCGAGCTGTCCGTGGATGGCTTGGACCCTATGGAGCGATTTTCTCAGGAAGATATGGAGGTCTTCCTGCAGAACATCCCACCAGGTGAGGAGTTTATTCTTCCCAACTTAAGCAACCCGGCAGCTCTGGCTGATGCAATCCGCAAGACACCTGGGCTCTTCACTCTGTTGGCTGCCATGGCTGCGCAGCTGGAGAAGCTGGAAGTCAAGACCAACTCTACTTCTGAGTCTAGCAAGCACAAATTAAAGCAGGGCATGTGGAGGCCGACACTGCTTCATCCTCTCTCATGGGATGCAGCATCAAGAAACCCCGCAATGATGAGTGAACCATATAACAAGGGAGAGTGCACCACTCAACTGGTGTGGCTGTATTGGGTAAGTATCTGTCTTCCAATCAACCTTATTCGTGAATCTGTCTGGTCAGTACTCTATAAGAATTTGGGTAGTCTGGTATGGTGTGGTAGCTTATCCTGTGATGTAAGGGAGGAAAATAATCGATCTTCTTCTATTCCATGTAATATATTAGTTGAAGATCATGTGAAGACTCGAGTCTATCAGATCAGTAAGCTAGTGATGCTTGAAGAATGTATAGTTCTAAGTTCAATGTGTTGCCTAAAATCTCGTATGTATGCTGATGCAAGCTATATATATATATATATATATATATATATATATATATATGTATGTGAAGATGATTATTATGGTGTATATGGTGCTTTTGAAACACCCCACTATCAATAGGTATCCATGGCTTCGCCATAAGGGTTGTCATGCTCCACTGAATTTATCATCAACTTATGATAACAGGGTGCTCAGCACTTCCCCTAACAAACCCAAAAAAGATAATAAACCCACTTGTGGCCGAGTGGTGGGAGATGATCCCAGGCCATGTTATGGTCCAAACAAGCTAATGGTATTTGCAGGTGGTCTCTACTCCATTTCTCTTTGCGTCGTTAAGTACCTGGCTACCCGAAAATTCATTAAAGCGGACTATATTGAAAGAACCATTGTGTTACGTTTGGGATACCCGATCCTTCGCCAGTGGGCTCAAGATCAAGAACCCCAAACTGTTGATGGCCCGATCTTGCAATTATCCTTGTTATTCTCGATGTTTACAATTAATTACAATAAAGGTTTTGAACTATACTAAGAGGAAAGAAGAACAAGTAATTAAAACTAAGTAAAAACCAACAAAGAAACAGCGACAGAAGCAATGCAGCAACGACGGCGCTAGGATGGCCGCGGGGCGGCCAAGGAAGTCGCGGGGCGGCCCGGACAGTGGTGACGGTTCTGGGCAAACTCAGCGACAACTTCTCTCATCCAGCGACAGTTTCTCAGGATGAGTTCCTCCTTTGTGTTTGGTTTGGGATTGTTGAATTGAACAATAAGAACATAAGTGATGGCAAAGGCTTTTGGATTGGGAGATTGAAGAACCTTTTTAATCCTAAAAAGGGTTCCTCAATATAATTTTCAATCTAATTTTTATTGAATGTAAAACATGAGTTTAAATAGACAATATACAAATTCTATCTTGTGCAAAAGATAGAGTTTTGGTAACTAAAGATAAATCAAATAATCTGTAGATATGTAAATCTTTCCTAAGATAAGTAAATCTAACTAAGGATAGAAAATTAACAACTTGGTGGACACGAATTATATCTAGAAGAGATATAATTATTTCCACATTATTTTCCTAAATTCATAAAATAATTAAATCTAATTTAATTAAATAAATTCGAAAATAATTAAATAATTATGTAGAAATTCGTCCAAACAGAGACAGCTGCAAAGATGATAAATTTCGGCCATTCTCGAGGTTGATTCTGGAAACACCTTTGACAACAAAGTTGTAGATCTTTTCGTCCTCGTTCCAACAAGCTATGGCACGACCTCATCCGATAAATATGGACTCCGAACGATCCATTTTACTAAGACGTCGAAAATCTGTCAAACGATCCTAAACGAACGAAAAACGTGGACCTTGGTTACCTTTGGACCCTCTTCCATGGTGGAGCCTTCTTCTTCCTTTTGAGGACAACATTCTTTGCCATCGATGGCCCTCGAATCGGTCTTGAGAGCTCGCCTGGATCAAGATCATTGTTTGACCCACAGAAGGCTATCTTGATCGGCATCATTCTCCCCTTCTTAGCTTCGATTCGTCCTCGAATCACCAAAAAGTAACTTCCTTGATAATCACCTGTCATAGGGAACATTGAGAAATCAAGAGGAACAATATAAATAGGCTCAATAACCCCATGAACTTCAGAATTCTCAACATTAGGAACATTCTCAAGAGGTACAATAGCTAACTCAGAGCGATTTCGGATGTCTTCCCGGGATATTCTTGCATCGTGTAACCCACCTTTGGAAAGCTCGTCGAGTCAGATTCGCAAAAAGACTGAGTTGACTCAATTCCGAGGTCAGAGTCAACGGGAATCTGCGAAACAAAATCATCGCGCAGTGCAGTCTCTTGGCCAACGAAAGTATCCGAAACAACCTCTTTTACCTTCCCGCCGGCCGTATAGTCAAGAAAAATCACGTCCACATCGGGGGCGGATATCTCCAAGATCTCAGAGGTAGATGGCGTGTGAGGCTGACTATTAAGAAGTTTATGAATATAAGCCTTCCTCCATGCGTCATCAAGCCAATTAGCTTGCCGTTGGGCCGCTTCCTCCAACTTTCGTTTTTGTTCCTCCTCAAGTTCTCGTTGTTGGAGAAGCCAAATCTGACGAAGGCGACGTTATTGTTGTCGTTTCTCCTCCTCAATTGCGGCTTGACGTTGATGCACAAGGAGTTGTTGTTGTTGTCGACACCTCTCCTCTTCAATTTCCGCTTGCCGTTGAAGCCAAAGGTGGCGCCTTTGAGCCTCTCGTTGTCGCTCTAAAGCTTGTTGTTGTTGCAAAGCCCTTCTCTGGAGCTCTCGTCGGCGTCGTTGTTGTGCAACCCAAGGATCGGGATCATCATCCCAATCTCCCCAGATAACGTCAACCATTGAATCAAATCGTAAATAACATCAAGAAAAAAAATAAGAACTTGCGAAACCTACGGCTCTGATGCCACTTGATGCGTTTGAAATCCTCGATCCTTCGCCTGTGGGCTCATAATCAAGAACACCAAACTGTTGATGGCCCGATCTTGCAATATTCTAGATATCTTGATGTTTACAAGTAGTTACAATAAAGGGTTTTGAACTATACTAAGAGGAAAGAAGAACAAGTAATTAAAACTAAGTAAAAACCAACAAAGAAACAGTGACAGAAGCAATGTAGCAGCGACGACGCTGGGATGGCCGCGGGGCGGCGTGGACAGTGGCGACGATTCTGATCAGACTTAGCGACAGCTTCTCTGATTCAGCGACGGTTTCTCAGGATGGGTTTGTGTTTGGACGTGTGTATGATGTAGGTGTTTGGGATCTTTGTGAATTGAATAACCAAAAAACATAAGCTTGATTGCAAAGGCTTTTGGATTGGGAATCGAGGGAACCTTTTAATCCTAAAATGGGTTCCTCAATTATAATTCCAATCTAATTTTTATTGAATGTAAAACATGAGTTTAAATAGACAATATACCAATTCTATCTTGTGCAAAAGATAGAGTTTTTGTAACTAGAGATAAATCAAATAATCTATAGATATGTAAATCTTTCATAAGATAAGTAAATATAACTAAGGATAGAAAATTAATAACTAGGTGGACAAGAATTATATCTAGAAGAGATATAATTATTTCCACATTATTTTCCTAAATTCATAAAATAATTAAATCTATTTTAAATAAATAAATTCGAAAATAATTAAATAATTATGTAGAAATTCGTCCAAACAGAGACAGCTGCAAAGATGATGAATTTCGGCTATTCTTGAGGTCGATTCTGGAGAAACTATCAACAACATAGTTGTAGATCTTTTTTTCCTCGTTCCAACAAGGTTTGACACGACCCCATCCGATAAATATGGACTCCGAACGATCCGTTTTATTGAGACGTCGAAATGCTGTCAACCCATTAAGAACGAACCCAAACTTGAACAACAGCTCACCTTGCTCGTTTGGACCTTGTCCCATGGTGGAGCCTTCTTCTTCCTTTTAAAGATGACACTCTTCACCATCAATAGCCCTCGAATTGGTCTTGAGAGTTCGCCCGCCTGGATCAAGATCATTGTTTGACCCACAAAAGGCCATCTTGATCGGCATCATTACTTGATGTGTTTGAAATCCTTGATCCTTCGCATGTGGGCTCAGAATCAAGAACATCAAACTGTTGATGGCCCGATCTTGCAATATTCTTGATATCCTTGATGTTTAAAAGTAGTTACAATAAAGGGTTCTGAACTATACTAAGAGGAAAGAAGAACAAGTAATTAAAACTAAGTAAAAACCAACAAAGACACTGTGACAGAAGCAATGTAGCAGCGATGGCGCTGAAATGGCCGCGGGGCGGCCAAGGAAGCCGCGGGGCGGCCCGGACAGTGGCGACGATTCTGATCAGACTCAGCGACAGCTTCTCTGATTCAGCGACGGTTTCTCAGGATGGGTTTGTGTTTGGACGTGTGTATGATGTAGGTGTTTGGGATCTTTGTGAATTGAATAACCAAAAAACATAAGCTTGATTGCAAAGGCTTTTGGATTGAGAATCGAGGGAACCTTTTAATCCTAAAACGGGTTCCTCAATTATAATTCCAATCTAATTTTTATTGAATGTAAAACATGAGTTTAAATAGACAATATACCAATTCTATCTTGTGCAAAAGATAGAGTTTTTGTAACTAAAGATAAATCAAATAATCTATAGATATGTAAATCTTTCATAAGATAAGTAAATATAACTAAGGATAGAAAATTAATAACTTGGTGGACAAGAATTATATCTAGAAGAGATATAATTATTTCCACATTATTTTCCTAAATTCATAAAATAATTAAATCTAATTTAATTAAATAAATTCGAAAATAATTAAATAATTATGTAGAAATTCGTCCAAACAGAGACAGTTGCAAAGATAATGAATTTCGGCCATTCTTGAGGCCGATTCTTGAGAAACCTTCAACAACATAGTTGTAGATCTTTTTTTCCTCGTTCCAACAAGGTCAGACACGACCCAATCCGATAAATATGGACTCCGAACGATCCGTTTTATTGAGACGTCGAAATGCTGTCAACCGATTAAGAACGAACCCAAACTTGAACATTAGCTCACCTTGCTCATTTGGACCTTGTCCCATGGTGGATCCTTCTTCTTCCTTTTGAGTATGACACTCTTCGCCATGAATAGCCCTCGAATCGGTCTTGAGAGCTCGCCTGTATCAAGATCATTGTTTGACCCACAAAAGGCCATCTTGATCGGCATCATTACTTGATGCGTTTGAAATCCTCGATCCTTCGCATGTGGGGTCAGAATCAAGAACACCAAACTGTTGATGGCCCGATCTAGCAATATTCTTGATATCCTTGATGTTTACAAATAGTTACAATAAAGGGTTTTGAACTATACTAAGAGGAAAGAAGAACAAGTAATTAAAACTAAGTAAAAACCAAAAAAGAAACAGTGATAGAAGCATTGTAGCAGCGACGGCGCTGGGATGGCCGCCAAGGAAGCCGCGGGGCGGCCCGGACAATGGCGACGATTCTGATCAGACTCAGCGACAGCTTCTCTGATTCAACGACGGTTTCTCAGGATGGGTTTGTTTTTGGACGTGTGTATGATGTAGTTGTTTGGGATCTTTGTGAATTGAATAACCAAAAAACATAAGCTTGATTGCAAAGGTTTTGGATTGGGAATCGAGGGAACCTTTTAATCCTTAAAAGGGTTCCTCAATTATAATTCCAATCTAATTTTTATTGAATGTAAAACCTGAGTTTAAATAGACAATATACCAATTCTATCTTGTGCAAAAGATAGAGTTTTGGTAACTAAAGATAAATCAAATAATCTATAGATATGTAAATCTTTCCTAAGATAAGTAAATCTAACTAAGGATAGAAAATTAACAACTTGGTGGACAAGAATTATATCTAGAAGAGAAATAATTATTTCCACATTATTTTCCTAAATTCATAAAATAATTAAATCTAATTTAATTAAATAAATTCGAAAATAATTAAATAATTATGTAGAAATTCGTCCAAACAGAGACAACTGCAAAGATGATGAATTTCGGCCATTCTTGAGGTCGATTCTGGAGAAACCTTCATCAACAAAATTGTAGATCTTTTCGTCCTCGTTCCAACAAGGTATGACACGACCCCATCCGAGAAATATGGACTCCGAACGATCCCTTTTACTAGGACGTCAAAATGCTATCAACCCATTAAGAACGAATCCAAACTTGAACATTAGCTCACCTTCCTCCTTTGGACCTTGTCCCATGGTGGAGCCTTCTTCTTCCTTTTGAGGATGACAATCTTCGCCATCAATAGCCCTCGAATCGGTCTTGAGAGCTCTCCTGGATCAAGGTCATTGTTTGACCCACAAAAGGCCATCTTGATCGGCATCATTACTTGATGCTTTTGAAATCCTCGATCCTTCGCCTATGGGCTGAGAATCAAGAACACCAAACTGTTGATGGCCCGATCTTGAAATATTCTTGATATCCTTGATGTTTACAAGTAGTTACAATAAAGGGTTTTGAACTATACTAAGAGGAAAGAAGAACAAGTAATTAAAACTAAGTAAAAACCAACAAAGAAACAGTGACAGAAGCAATGTAGCAGCGATGGCGCTGGGATGGCCGCAGGGCGGCCAAGAAAGCCGCAGGGCGGCCCGGACAGTGGCGACGATTCTGATCAGACTCAGCGACAGCTTCTCTGATTCAGCGACGGTTTCTCAGGATGGGTTTGTTTTTGAACGTGTGTATGATGTAGGTGTTTGGGATCTTTGTGAATTGAATAACCAAAAAACATAAGCTTGATTGCAAAGGTTTTGGATTGGGAATCGAGGGAACCTTTTAATCCTTAAAAGGGTTCCTCAATTATAATTTCAATCTAATTTTTATTGAATGTAAAACATGAGTTTAAATGCACAATATACCAATTCTATCTTGTGCAAAAGATAGAGTTTAGGTAACTGAAGATAAATCAAATAATCTATAGATATGTAAATCTTTCCTAAGATAAGTAAATCTAACTAAGGATAGAAAATTAACAACTTGGTGGACAAGAATTATATCTAGAAGAGATATAACTATTTCCACATTATTTTCCTAAATTCATAAAATAATTAAATCTAATTTAATTAAATAAATTCAAAAATAATTTAATAATTATGTAGAAATTCGTCCAAACAGAGACTGCTGCAAAGATGATGAATTTCGGCCATTCTTGAGGTCGATTCTGGAGAAACCTTCAACAGCAAAGTTGTAGATCTTTTCGTCTTCGTTCCAACAAGGTATGACACGACCTCATTCGAGAAATATGGACTCCGAACGATCCCTTTTACTGGCACGTCGAAATGCTATCAACCCATTAAGAACGAACCCAAACTTTAACATTAGCTCACCTTGCTCCTTTGGACCTTGTCCCATGGTGGAGCCTTCTTCTTCCTTTTGAGGATGACAATCTTCGCCATCAATAGCCCTCGAATCGGTCTTGAGAGCTCGCCTGGATCAAGGTCATTGTTTGACCCACAAAAGGCCATCTTGATCGGCATCATTACTTGATGCGTTTGAAATCCTCGATCCTTCGCCTGTGGGCTCAGAAACAAGAACACTAAACTATTGATGGCCCGATCTTGCAATATTCTTGATATCCTTGATGTTTACAAGTAGTTACAATAAAGGGTTTTGAACTATACTAAGAGGAAAGAAGAAAAAGTAATTAAAACTAAGTAAAAACCAACAAAGAAACAGTGACAGAAGCAATGTGGCAGCGACGGCGCTGGGATGGCTGTCGCTGGGATGACAGAAGCAAGTACCCACACATGGAGGATTTACCTTTTTGGATTTAATTCCTTTATTCCATTTATTTATCTTTAAGTAAGTAGATATTTAGATATAGATATAGATAGACTTTCTTACCTTGATTAGCAAGGGTTGGAAGCCTATAAATAAAGCCTTGGGGGCTGAGTTTTATTCATTCCATCAGACATTCAATTTCAGAGAGAACAAGTAAGTAGTTATACATAGAGAGAGAGAGTTTGTGGCGAGCAAGGTGGAAAGGCGAAAGCGGATTTGGCTTGTTCGGTTGTAAGCTTTCTTTGGTTTATTTTAGTGCAAGTTAGTTTCTTTTGTTTATTGATGAGTTTGTTGATAATGAAGAGCGAGTAGTCCACCCACTTCTAGGGTCGGGGTGAGCCCGACGGTGGCCATGTAAGATGACGCGGTAAAGGTACAATCTTTTTATGCAATTCGTCTTCTATCCCTATGAGCATGATTCTTTTGTGAGAGTTTAAGGTGATCCTTGTTTGTATTTTTGAAGCGAAAGTGATCTTAATACAACTTGGGTTAATTATGTGAAAAGGGTTAGTAACAATTAGGGTTTATGCGAAAACCTCTATATTCCTATTTGTTAATAACGAAAGTTATTTGAGGGAAACCATGATCTTTTATGCCTATATGTGTTATTTTGCATGGTTATCGTTGTGGTGTTGATACCCTGGCCTTGGAAGTCTTTAGTTTATTGAATTTATTTCGTTGAAAATCTGAGTTCTGTGTTCGAAAGTTTGCATCTTTAAAGTTTCTGTGTTTGTCGACGTCGAGCAAGTTTTTTTCGATATCGAGTTGATCTTGCTCGATATCGAGGAGGGTTTACTCGACACTGCTTTTGCTAAGTTTCTGCTGTCTGTTGTCGACTTGTTGTAGTCGATATCGAGGACTGTTGCTCGATATCGAGTAGCTTCTATGTCCTTTCTTTATTTTATGCTTTTGTTTGTTATTTCTGTCTTTCTTTCTGTCTTTTTGTTTGCTTTTCTGTTTGTGAGATTTACAGCTACCTGAGATCTGCTGACACGCTTCCTCGTGGATCGATCCTAACTTACCACTACTGCATAGGGAGGGAGTCTTGTAATCATTTGCAAGGGATGGAATCTGGTTTGCTTTACTTTATTTATATTTTATTGCAAGTCTCGATTTCCTCCTACAACAACGAGCTAGGAGTTGATCGGGGGATTCTTGAGGAGAGGTGTTGTGAGACGGATTGGTGTGCTAAGGAAGGTGTCTAGATAGTCTAGGAGCGGATCGTGGGCAGTGTCGAGGATGATCGATTAAGGAACGTCTGAGGAATCGTAGAATTTGGGACTAGGTGATGTGTGTTGTGAGTGGGAGCGATTTCGGTAAGGGATGAGGTTGATGAATTGCCAAGGAAGAGTAGTATGAGGTTGCTTGAGAAATTATCGATCGGGGATATTAGGTTGTTCATATCAGGGTTGTTCGTGTGATGGGTATTTGGGGGGTTTTTAGATAGGGTTGGTAATGCGTGGGGAATTTATGAATGAAGGATCTCTAGATGCATTGATGGAGGATTTTGGGATAGGGAATGAATCGAGATTTATGACTGGAGGTCATTGTGGCTATTGAGGTAATTGAAGATGTGAGATGAATATTCGAGGAAAGGCTGGTAGCTAGGCAAGGATGTAATTGAGATTCTTAGTAAGAATGTGGGCTTAAGGTTGAGATAGGGAGATTATGATCATGGATTTGGTAACTAGGCAAAGCAAAAGGCATTGAGGACGCTAGAGGATAAGAGATTTTTGAAGGTTGGTGAAGTTGCGGTGCTTAGGAAATTCGGACGAGGATGTCATAGGAATTCGGTGAAAATGATGATCGGTACATAAGGGTTTAAGTGGTAGAGATTTCGAAGTTTAAGGAAGCGTGATCTAAGGTAATTTTGGGAAACATGCGGAGATGAGGGAACTAGTCCGGTTAGAGTATGATGGGAAGAGGATTTAGAGTGGGTCGGCTTGAGGGTCATGGTGATTCGTGGTTGGGAGTACCACTAGTTGGGTTCTGCGTTAGAATTGGTCGGGAGTGTCAAGTGTGAGATGGTCAACATGAGTTGAGTCCTTAGAGGTGGATGGTTAGTGAGAGTGGTTAGTGGTGTGGGAAGTATGATTAGGTCAGCAAGGTGATTCGAGGTGTCTCTTTAGGAGATGATGGTTGGGCGGAGTCTTGAGAGCTTAGGAAGAGTAAGCGAGATTGTTAAGAAGTGTCTAGATCAATCGTGAGAGCGGTTCAGTTGAGGACTCGGAATTTTCTATTAGAGGGTAAAGATGGGAGTGACAGAGGACCCCTAGGGAAAGGATGTGTTATATATGGAGTTTTGGGAGTAGATCGAGTGGTGCAGCTTGTCGAAATCAGGAAACCGTGTGATTAGGAACTCCGAGGAATAGTTTAGATGGTCGAGTGGAAGGTAGGATGATAAGACATATTTAGGTAGTGTTAATATAGGCATTTAGATGTGTTTAGGTAGGGTAAAATGCATGAGTTTAAAGTAGTTTTCATGTTTTCATTATTTTTCAATTAGAGTCGGAATCTACAAGTTTTGTGCATGATTTCAGGTGATTATAAAGAGGTGAAGCTAAGCTCGAGCCAATGCTCGAAGATTGGACGAAAATAGAAGAGAACGAGAGCCGAAGAGAGGAGCTAAACATACAATTAATTGGAGCTGTCCAGGTTGGCGACGTTGCACTAAAACGAGTCGTATGAAGGCTGTAGTTATCGGATCGGGACGTACTTATACTTGTTGGAAAGATGATTCGAAGACCTACAACTTTCGTGTTTACGATTTTTCCAAATTCGGCCTTAAAAACAGCGAAATCTGGACGTCAAGATTACTGTTCAAAAGAACTCGGGTGGAGTAGGCAACATACTCGACCGAGTTCTTTGGTTTCAGGCCGAGTTATTCAGCGTGTTCAAGCCGGATTGGGCCATGTTTTGGGCTGAGTCTAATTGACATGTTATTATTATTATTAGGGGGAAGAACCATTAGGGTTTGGTTAAGGAGGTTTGGATGGAATTCATCAGCCGTTGAATTAGTTTAGGTTTTCTCTTCAAGGATGAACAACTAACTTTCTTTGCTGGGGAAAATTAATCGAAGATTCAGGTTTGCAATTTCATTGTGAGATTTCTCTATTTTAATACTCCTCTTTGAATATTATCAATTCTTTGCATCGAATGTTTAGGGTTTTCGTGAATTTTCATTAGCTTGATCAACTGATGCCTCTTCATGATAATCTATAGCTAGATATAGGTAATTTCTGGTTGAATTATCTATATTCTTGAGTAGCAAAGTATGAATCTCTGAAACTGGTTGATTTAGGGATTTATATAAAGAATTGATTTGCAATTGATGCAATAACTGGTTGTGCGTGTCGATTGTCTTTGTTGATTTCCTTTAAGCTTAATCGATTATTGAATTGAATCTTGATAGTTTCAAGATTGTTTGATAATTAGGGTTTTCAGGGTCTGGTTGTCCTGTTAACTAATTTCGATAAGAAATTGGATTCAAAAGACCTAGTCTTTCCACAACAAAGTGTTCAAGAGGAAGTTATCTATTCGATTTCGATGATCAATGAACAAACCTGCTTGCTGAGATTGGTTGACCTAAGCTATTTATCTCATTTTCATTCATTCAAGTTGTTTAGTTTGCTAGTTTTGCTTACTTTTGCATTCTTAGTTAGTTTAAACCACCAAAATCCCCCTTCTTTGTGTCTTTAGTTCTTATTAGCACACTCTGACTTGCATACAAATCATTGACTCTCTGTGGGATCGACCCGTACTTGCCAAACTACATTAGTTAGGTTAGTTGGATTTATTTGATAGGATTTAAGGTGACTGAAAATCCTCCGTCAAATTTGGCGCCGTTGCCGGGGAGTCAAGTTGTTATTTGTGTGCTTGTTTTTGTGTGTTAATTTAGCTACTAACTTTTTTTTTTTGTGAACCTATCTTATGGTTCACAGTACATATGCTACTAAAAGTTTAAGATGTTGAGATTATTGCAGTTCGAAGGTGAGAACTTTCACCTATATCTCACTAGGTTGCAGAGGTGTGTGGACATCCGCAATGTGCGTGGTTTCCACGATAGTTTGCGAGATATGGTTGTCTGCGTAGTAGAGGGAATGACTGCTGAGACAAAGGCGCATGCTATATACATGAGCGGTGGAAGTCTAGCACGGTTAGGTTTGTTGGGAATTTGGGATCTTATCTGCTACATGGGTCACCAAGCGTTGCAGGAAGTATCCTTTGCCCAAGAACCTCAACCAATGGATTACTTTGACGCACCTTTGGAGCATCTATCCAAGGCCTCTTATCAGGAGTATGAGCAATTGTTTCAGCAGATCATTGAATTAGATGAACGAGTGCACCGAATGGTCCAAGTGGGGAATGATATTCTAGCATGTGAAGCGAGTGAACTACCGTCTAAACCGATGGTTAACCCGATAGAGAGCCTCACTATGAACACTCTAGGGAGTGGCAATGTCCTGTTTTTTACACCCGAGGGAAGCTCAGAAAGTCATGAAGATAAAGGTGAGTGTGTGTTTTCTATTCCCCCCTCATTGAGTTCATCCGAGTCTACTCCGCTACCACCCCCACACTTAAGCTATGAGCATGACAATGTTTTGGCGGAGGAGGATATGTTCGCAGATAATGACAATTTCTTTAGTGATGAAGAGGATAGTACAGTGCTTCCTGACATGGAATGTTATGAGTCGACGCATGAGATTCCATTTGATTTGTTGTCTCCTTCGTTCGATGAGATTGTCTCAAGCTTGTCTATCAAGGAACCAAGTCCGGAGCTGATTTCTGTAGCTCCTGAACAAAGAATTGATATCCTCTGCAATGGTGAGAAGTTCGGTGATTATGTCGATCTTTGGGCTCATTATTTCGACATACCACCAATGGAACTGAATTGGTGGTTCTACATACCCACGGCGGAGAGTCACACTCAGGCATATAAGGAGTTGAGGACATACTTTGACTTCAACTTATCCGTATGTAGTGTTAGTCTACCTAGATGGTGTGCACAAGAGTTTGATTTGCTGCTGAGGGCACTGACGATGTCCGAGTGAGTCTTAAATGGACAACCAAAACGTCGAGCTAACGACCATAACCAAGCGCTTCTTGGGAGGCAACCCAAGGTGAGTAGATTAGTTTTGCATATTTCATAATTTTTTTTTAGTTTCTCAAATTCCCTTTCAATTTCAAAAAAAAAAAAAAAAAAAAAAAAGATCGTCAAAAATGGGGCCAAAATCAAGAGAATTACAGTAGGTTACTCGGACAAGAAGCTCGGCCGAGTTCTTGGCCAACCCGAGTGCGCACAGTTCTTCAAGAAGAACTCGGGTGAAAATTTTTTTTAACTCGGTCGAGTTTTGTTTTATCACACCCGAGCTATATTGTGTCTCCTTAAAAAAAAAAAAAAAAAAAGGAAACGCGTCTGCCAGCCAGTTCTTCTTCTCCCAAGCGAAGTTTTCCCGAGCGCCTGCCTCTCGCCCCCGAGCTCCCTCCGACCACCAGCAGCGCGCCGGCGCCGATCAACTCCGCTCCAGCCATTGTATCCGGCGGCGCTAGCCTCCCTCCGACCACCAGCAGCCATCCCGGTGAGTCCCTGAGCCCTCAAGCCGCCCTCCAACGTAGCCCTCAGCGCCCGTCTCTCTCTCCCGAGTTCCCCAGCGCCAGCGCCCGAGTTCCTCGTCCCAGCCACCAGGCTGCCAGCAGCCACCTCCCGCCGTCCGTGTGCATCCACGCCGGCCAGCCTCCAGTCAGCCTTCCTCTCCTTCATTGAAGTTTAAGGTGAGTTTTCAAAAATCCCCAAATTTTAGGTTTTTACAAATTTGTTAAATTTGTGGAATTTAGAAGTTATGTGGATGGGATTAAAGCTTATTTGCATTGAATTTGTAGGTGAATTTAGATTGATTGAGAGGTTTGTGATTTGGATTTGAGATTTGTGTGCCTAATTGTTACATTGCAATTGCAAATTTGAGAATTTTCGAGTTTTGAGCGTTTGAATTGATCTTGTTTTTTTATTTTAAACTTGATAAGAGTTTCTTGTTGAGTTTATTGATTTTGGTTTTGATCAATTATGCTTAATTGTCATCAATTTGCAAATTGTTGAGGTTTGTGGTGTTGTGTGTTATTGTAAGTGGTTTAACACCATCGATTGTTATTGTGAGTTGTCCTTGCCAGGACAACAAATATTTTCTTGTTGGTGTTGCCTTGTCTTTGGTTGTAGATGGTAGGTTGTGGTGTCTCCTTGAGGCCGAGAAGAGAAATAATGTTGGCTCACCTTACTCGATCTTGTGCTTGAATTCATCATCTCCGCTTGACACGTAGATGACTCTGTAAGTGTTTTCTTCTTTTCTCTTTTATTTTTCACATTGAGGACAATGTGTGAATTAAGTGTGGGGGAGTGAACATTTACATGTTTGCATTTAGGTTGCATTGTATATATTTCTTTCATATTTTGGTATTTCAAGTTTATTATTCTTTTGCACATTATATAAAAAAAAAAAAATCTGAAAAAAATAGAAAACCACAAAAATATCATGCATTGCATTTTAGATTTAGGATCTCTCAGATAACCCTATCTGCATCACTTGTCTTCTTAATCTAACTATAAGTCCCATGATATGCTTGCATTGTTGATCCTCGTCGAGTTTGTTTGATCTATTGGAGCATGAGATAATTGACTAATTGAGCATGTATAACTCTTAGGTTTTAGGTGTCATTGAAATCCAACAAAAATTTACCTTGTGAGTTATTTTGGCCTTATTGGGATTGTGCTTTATTGATGTCCTTTTTGCTTCTTGTGTGTGATACTCTCCAATGTGACTACCTCTGAGAATTGAGATTGATATCCATGTCAAGGCCGTATATTTTGATTATTACTTGTGATCTTCATATGATTGAGGCAATATTTTGTTAGCCATATCTTAATCTGTATCTACCTGTATATACCATCCTCTGCTTGAAACCAAATTTGAGCCTTTTAGCCCATTTTTGTTAGCTCCACAAAATGTCTTTTAGCCGATTTTAGCCTTACCCTATCCGGGAATTAGGGAGAAGATTGGTGAAAATGTGTATTAATGGAGTATTTTGAGCATTTGGAAGTTATGTATGTGTGGTGTATTGGTGTATTCTTTTTGAGCTTCATATGGATGATTAGTGTGCTTAATACTCGGGGCCTAAGGAGAATAAAATTCACTTAGGAGTAAAAGTCGAGGAAAAATCATATAAAGGAAAAAATCAAGAAAAGAGAAGAAGAAAAATCATCGAAAAATCAAGAGAGAAGAATTAACAAAGAGTGAGTTGGTTAACAAGAGTTGCGCTTAAGTTTTTATTTGTGGATGGAGTTAAAGTTTGAATTCTATTGGTTGAAGAAATATTTGGTTGTGAGTGTTTTTCCGGTTGTAGTTGAGATCTCTTTTTCCCGGATTTTTAGCACCACAAAGCCTAAATCTTTCCCTACCTTGATTTTCTTACCGAGCCCCATTACAACCCTTGCAAGACCTCATGATGATTATTGCTTGTAATGTCACTCACGGTGGAGATTTTGATGTGGATTTCAATTTTCATTGAGCTTAGTTGCATTGGATTGAGTTTGAGCGGAATTGCCTTAGCCTAAACACAAGAGTGAGAGTGAAATACTTTATATACCCGGTGAAGTTGGATTGAAATGTGCCTAAGCTTTTGAGTTGTCCAAATACATGTGATGATGTTGATTATTGTCTTGTGTCTCCTACTTGATTTTGGATTTAATCGTTGACAAGGTGAATGCATGAAGGGTGTATCTTTGGGATGTTTGATTGGATTGGTTTTGTTTTCTTGAGGAAAAGAAAGGTTTAAGTGTGGGGGAGTTTGATAAGACATATTTAGGTAGTGTTAATATAGGCATTTAGATGTGTTTAGGTAGGGTAAAATGCATGAGTTTAAAGTAGTTTTCATATTTTCATTATTTTTCAATTAGAGTCGGAATCTACAAGTTTTGTGCATGATTTCAGGTGATTATAAAGAGGTGAAGCTAAGCTCGAGCCAATGCTCGAAGATTGGACGAAAATAGAAGAGAACGAGAGCCGAAGAGAGGAGCTAAACATACAATTAATTGGAGCTGTCCAGGTTGGCGACGTTGCACTAAAACGAGTTGTATGAAGGCTGTAGTTAACGGATCGGGACGTACTTATACTTGTTGGAAAGATGATTCGAAAACCTACAACTTTCGTGTTTACAATTTTTCCAAATTCGGCCTTAAAAACAGCGAAATCTGGACGTCAAGATTACTGTTCAAAAGAACTCGGGTGGAGTAGGCAACATACTCGACCGAGTTCTTTGGTTTCAGGCCGAGTTATTCAGCGTGTTCAAGCCGGATTGGGCCATGTTTTGGGCTGAGTCTAATTGACATGTTATTATTATTATTAGGGGGAAGAACCATTAGGGTTTGGTTAAGGAGGTTTGGACGGAATTCATCAGCCGTTGAATTAGTTTAGGTTTTCTCTTCAAGGATGAACAACTAACTTTCTTTGCTGGGGAAAATTAATCGAAGCTTCAGGTTTGCAATTTCATTGTGAGATTTCTCTATTTTAATACTCCTCTTTGAATATTATCAATTCTTTGCATCGAATGTTTAGGGTTTTCGTGAATTTTCATTAGCTTGATCAACTGATGCCTCTTCATGATAATCTATAGCTAGATATAGGTAATTTCTGGTTGAATTATCTATATTCTTGAGTAGCAAAATATGAATCTCTGAAACTGGTTGATTTAGGGATTTATATAAAGAATTGATTTGCAATTGATGCAATAACTGGTTGTGCGTGTCGATTGTCTTTGTTGATTTCCTTTAAGCTTAATCGATTATTGAATTGAATCTTGATAGTTTCAAGATTGTTTGATAATTAGGGTTTTCAGGGTCTGGTTGTCCTGTTAACTAATTTCGATAAGGAATTGGATTCAAAAGACCTAGTCTTTCCACAAAAAAGTGTTCAAGAGGAAGTTATCTATTCGATTTCGATGATCAATGAACAAACATGTTTGCTGAGATTGGTTGACCTAAGCTATTTATCTCATTTTCATTCATTCAAGTTGTTTAGTTTGCTAGTTTTGCTTACTTTTGCATTCTTAGTTAGTTTAAACCACCAAAATCCCCCTTCTTTGTGTCTTTAGTTCTTATTAGCACACTCTGACTTGCATACAAATCATTGACTCTCTGTGGGATCGACCCGTACTTGCCAAACTACATTAGTTAGGTTAGTCGGATTTATTTGATAGGATTTAAGGCGACTGAAAATCCTCCGTCATAGGACTTGAGATCGAGATGTTGAAGTGGATTGGCCCTTAGATGGCTTGATGGCATAGGATTTGGGATACCTAGTAGTTGGTTTGGGTAATTGGCCTTGATTGCGGTAGTTGTGAGGCTACAAAGGTTGTATGTGAGCGGAATGCAATGGTGTCTAGAACTAGTAGTGGTTTGAGTTAGTAGACCTCAGTGAATTTGATCTTAACGCAAGAGTTGATAGGTAGTTATAGCCAGGTTCTCTTGAGGTTGTGATATAGCGTATGCTTTACTTGGGGGCCGAATGTGGGGCGAATTCTATGCTATAGATGATGTTGACTCTATGATGTATTGTTGTTGACAATAGGGAACTCATAGTACTAACATAGTTATCCCCTGAACTCGATGGAATGCTAGTGCATGGAAGTACTTGTTTGCCTCTAATGCGATGACGCTTGGTAGTAGCATGAGTATGATGTGCTTACTTGATTGATATGACGTGCTTATCTGTTTGATATGACGTGCTTATCTAATTGATTGGCGTGTAACTTTTGTGAGATGATGTGATAAATCCTATCATGAATGATACGATTGCTATGTTGAACAATTGTTATGATATATGATGCCTTGAATTAGAAATGCTAGGGTTATAGAACCGAATTGATGAGATTTGATTCTGACTTGAAACCTAAGAAGAAAATATGGGATTAGCCCTTAGAGGTGGATGATTCCACCTCTTGAGATTTGAAATTGATTGATTAATGTCGGGTTAGGGAATTTTGAATGATGTTAAACTGGACTGAGTTGGATTTAGAGAAATCGAACGCGATCGATAACTTCAATGATTTTGAGACCAAACCTTTTTAAAAATAAGGACCTCTCTTGAAATTTTCTAATCGGGCTTGAATTATGACGCCCCACGAAGTGGATACAGGCATTTTATAGGAGCCCTTATAGACTGCTTGCTAAGACCTAGTGGAGATGCTGTAATGCTTTTCGAGTTATGATATAGCCGAAAAGTCGAAGTAAGGATGTGGTAGGGGCCCATATTACATTCTTGCTACGATCTATTGGAGATATTATTATTATGACAACGGTACTGTGAGGATCTCATAAGGGCACTTATGAGGTGTTTACGGGATCAATGGAAGGATCCTTGGACTCACCGATTTCAAACTTCATCCCCTGTTTTTAAAATGATTTCAGTCTCGGGGACGAGACTTGTTTTTAGAGGTGGTTGATGTAAAGGCTCGGATTCTCAAATCCTAATTTTTCAAAAAAAGAGAATTAAAAATGAAATTTAATCGATTTTAAAACACGTTTAGCGGATTTCGAACGGGATATAAAATTTGACGAATAATTTCCATCATTTTACCTCAAAAATTCAAAATAATTATCGGATGACGATATCTTGTTCTGGTTTGAAAAATCTAATCGATCGCAAAAGTGAGATTCGGGGAACCTTACATCGGAAAACTAATTACGAGATTCGAAATTCGCGTATTCGGAATTTATTTTCGGGTATTAGTTTAACCAATTCAACACTCATTCTCACCCACTCCCATCACCTCACCATGCCTACAAATGGAACCATTACTTTCACCATTCCCTCACCATCAACATCACTCATCGTCACCATCACCTCCTCACCATCACTCCTGCTCTCTCTTATTGTTCAAGCAACACCACTTCATCTTCAACATCACCTAAAACCATCACCGTCACCTTCCCGTTTCTCTTCTCCAATCACCACCACTACCAATCCCTTTTCATCTTCGACCCCTCCTCGGAGCCACCAGAGCAGCCGCAGCATCCCCTGGGGCCACCAGAAGCAACGAAGCCACCACCGAAGCCGACACGAGAGCCACCACAGCCCCATTCCCTTCTAAACCCTGTTCGATCGCGAGGCAAGTTCCGGTAAGCGATTCTTTTCCGTCTTCGATCGAAACCACTCTCGACCTTCACCATCACGCTCACCCATCTCCCACGCAGGTCCGACGAGACATCGTAAGCCACCGACGATGCCCAGAACTCCGATCGAGTGCTCCGAAGTCGCGAACCCCCCTCGGTGAGCTTCCGCCTTTTCTTCTTCCATTTTAATCCGATTTCTGTTTTGGGTCGGGCTGTGGGCGAGTCTGAGTGTGTATGAGCTGAGTGTGGGGAGTCGGGTGGGGCTCGAGAGCTTTGGCGAGCTCGAGTGGGCGATTAGCGAGCGTCGACGGCCGAGTGTGCAAGCGAGGCGAGGCAGAGAAGCGAGACGAGCACGGATGAGAGGCGAGCAACAGTGAGAGCGAGCACAAGAGGCCGAGGCGAGGTGGAGCTGGGCGCCGAACAACATCGGAGAAGGAGAAGGCCAGGAGGTTGAGCTCGACGCCAGCGGGAGTCCTCGAACGAACAATGGTGGGAGTCTCTGATTTGAAGGAGGAAGAAGAAGCCGATGTGGCATGTGGGCCCACCTCCATTGTTTTATTAATTGCTTAACCGGTTGAGTTTGGATGTAGCGGGTTTAGTTCGGTTGGATTTAAATGTGTTCGGTTCGGTCGGGTATATCCGTTAATTCATTTAACTATTTAACAGTAAATAAAATATATTATAATATTATTTGCGGATTAGAAGATAAAATATTATTTTGGGAAAATTATAAGGGTTGGTTTATTAAATAAAAATGGTTTGGATTTAGAGGATCTGAAAATATTTTATAAAGGCGTTTAATAAATGGTTTTTAAAATATCATATAATATTATTTGGACTTGAAGAATTTAAATGGAATTCAGAAAAGAATTTCAAAGTTGGAAAGGGATTAAAGATAATAAATTGAAAAAGGAATTTAGCGAGTATTTTCAATGGTCGAATCATTAACTGTTTGGTTCGGATTTCAAAACGGTTTTGGAACTAACATGAGAATTATACTTGTTCGATGACTAACTAGCATGATAATATGATCGGTTGACTAACGACATGATATTTGTGACTAATAGCATGAATTGTGGTGATTTATTATGAGAGATTAAATCTTGTTTACCGATGATGAGGATGATATATATTCGTATACTAAGTGGTAATATATGAATTAGACTATGTATGATATGGAGATTGTCTAAGCTAATGAGTTGGCAAGTTACGATGAAAATGATATAAGACGATGAAACGAGATGAGAAATTGAATTGAGAGATTAATGTTGTTGATGATGAGATTGTTAACTTATATATGTTTTATCTGAATCTTGTTTGTGTTATTTGATATGTTTTGTGTAAGTTAGACTTAGACTTATTATGTTACTTATCTTCTTGGTGAGCTCTAATCCACCTGGATTTGCTTGATTGCTATATTAATTGGATTCTGCGCCTCTCCAAGTAAGTTCTTTGAACTTACTCATGATGGGCGCTCTATGCACTGGGTGTTATATAGTAGGCTAGTGTCCATGCACCATACGACTTAGAATCACGCTTAGGAGCTAAAATGAAAATCATATGATTGTTATATGTCCTTGCAAGAGAACGACCGTTATCTGTGAAGTAACTAGAGTCTTTGCTAGGGTCATAGGACGACCCAGTCCCGTCTGGTCCCGTCCTGAGTCAATCGAGTCATGGAACTTTCTTTAGTTATATTATGAGCATGATTGCGAAAGCTGCCCGCGTGCTTTATTATTTCTTGTGGGGAAGGTTGGGCATGCGTGCCGCCCGATTATTATGGAATGCATTCACGAGCTGGCCAGTCTCCGCCCTATTGGAAGGGGGTGGAGGTAGGAGAGGGACATGCCACTTGGCATTCAGTGTGGATCTATTTATCGCTTCCTGCATTATATTAAACTGTCAGTATCTATATATGTCATTTAATTTCCGCATTGCATTACACATTTCATCTTAGGGATAGGATGCTTATTATATGCCTCTTAGAGTGTGTTTACACACGCCTATGAGTGGCCTGATGATTGACCCAGATCCCCCTATTTTTTTTTTAGATTCAGGTACCCGTTCCATTGTTTGAATTCGTGTTGTGATGGCGAGGTCCATTCGTATGGTGGAGAGCGAGTGCTTGAAACTATGACTTCACCAGATTTACACTTTTTGGGATTTCTTCCTACTTATACTATGTTTGACCCGGCCTTGTCGTGGTACTAGTTGTATTGTTTTCAGAACTTATGTTCTTTGCATGATAAAAGGTTTTCCGCGTTGTAGACTTAGGACAGGTACAGGGGTTTACCCTGTTGTGAGCCGAATCTGCCATGTTTTATAGTAACTTTTATATCGTTTTCTGCATACATTTCAGGCATTTGGGCTAGAATAGTACAAAATCTATGTAGTTTATGTTTATTTGCCAAATTATGGAATCTACACCAGTTTCTGTTTAAATTTGCAGAAATCGAAGGAATTTACAGCAATTCTGAGAAAGGAAGAAAAGCTCGAAAGTCAACTACAGAAGTCCATGGTCAAGAAGTAGCAGAACCAGGACAAATCAAGCTGGAAGCAAGGAAAAATCGACTCGACAACATCAAGTCGATATCGATTACACCTTGTCGATATCGAGTACATCTAAGTCGATTTCCAGCAAGCTGCCAGAATCGAGCAAGGAAAGCTGGAGAACATTAGTCGATATCGACTTCCATTAGTCGATATCGAGTTGGCTACATATCGAGTCAGACACACCAGACATCGACAAGTGAAGCTGGGAGCTGGAGCAGGTTAGTCGATATCGACATTGGTCGATATCGAGTAAGCACCCAAGTCGATTTCCATGTCCAGAGCCGAGATCGACGAAGCTGAGCACTGGGAAGCCGAGCAGAAGTTAGTCGATGTCGAGGAAAATTCCTCGATATCGAGGACAACCCAAGTCGACAAGTGTCCTGTTAGCCGATATGGAGTTGTTAAGCACAAGGCGAAGAAAACGCTACTCGATATCGAGGATTCCTACTCGATATCGAGGACATCTCAGTGGCGGATTCCGAGCTATCCGAATATCTTGTTAAGTTTCTATCCCGAAGCCGATGGTGATATTTTCGAGACCAAATTCTATCCACATCTATCAAGAGCTATCAACTCCATGGAGGATTTACCTACTTTAGATATATTTCCTTTTTGGATTTAATTCTTTTATTCCAAGTTCTTATCTTAACTAAGTAGATATAGATATAGATAGACTTTCTTACCTTGATTAGCAAGGATTGGAAGCCTATAAATAAGGCCTTAGGGGCTGATTTCTAAGCATTCAATTTCACACACAATTTGTTACATAGAGAGAGTAGAGGAGAGAGCTTGTGGCAAGAGAAGTTGGAAAGGCGAAAGCGGATTTGGCTTCGATTGGTTGTAAGCTTTCTTTGGTTTATTTAATGCAAGTTAGTTCCTTTTGTTATTTGATGAGTTTCTTGATGATGAAGAGCGAGTAGTCCACCCACTTCTTGGGTCGGGGTGAGCCCGACGGTAGCCATGTGAGGTGATGCGGTAAAGGTACGATCTTTTTATGCAATTCGTCTTCTATCCCTGCGAGCATGATTCTTTTGCGAAAGTTGAAGGTGATCCTTGTTTGTGTTATTGAAGCGAAAGTGATCTTAATACAACTTGGGTTAATTATGTGAAAAGGGTTAGTAACAATTAGGGTTTATGCGAAAGCCTCTATATTCCTATTTGTTAATAACAAAAGTTATTTGATGAAAAGCATGATCTTTTATGCTTTTATGTGTTACTTTGAATGGTTATCGTTGTGGTGTTGATACCCTGATCTTGGAAGTCTTTAGTTTATTGATTTATTTCGTCAAATTCCGAGTTCTGTGCGATTTTCAAGTTTCTACAGTCGATATTGAGTTTCTGTTAGTCGGTTTATTTAGTCGATATCGAGTAAGCCATAGTCGATATCGACCAATTTTTGCCTTTAAATTCCTGTTTCTGTTTTCTAGTCGATTTTGAGTACTGCTGCTCGATTTTCCAACTCGATATCGAGTACTGGTAGTCGATATCGACCAAGCTGTTGTCTTTGCTTTATTTTCCGCTTTTCTTTGTTATTTCTGTCTTTTTGTTTGCTTTTCTGTCTATGAGATTTACAGCTACCTGAGATCCGCTGACGTGCTTCCTCGAGGATCGATCCTGACTTCCCGCTGCTACATCAGGAGGAGGTCTTGTAATTATTTTCGTAGGCAGAATTTGGTTTGATTTATTTCATTATATTTTAAACTCGATTTCCTCCTACAACATACCCCTGGGTCTCCACCGGACCTTTAGGATTTGGGTGCGAAATCCTGATTGAAACTACAAATATTCGGTTTCAATACTTCAACCTGTACTCGGAGCCCAAGATCCTAACGAGGGGTTTTATCCCTCGAAACGTAACTCGGAAATCATAATTCCGGGCCGTTACATTATATTAGTCTGAGATTTTGAAATTATAAGTTTGAGAATTTTATATCTTATAAAGTTATTTTGGAAAGTTTTGAGGATTTGTGTGATGTTTTAAATATGTGAATTTAAGAATTTGTAAAATGATTTATTGGCTTGGAATTATTATTATTAGGATTTGTAAAGAGGATTTAATTTCAATATTTTATTTAGTTAAGTATTGTTTGGTAACTTATTTACAAAGGAGTTTTCAGGTTTTCGGAATTGTCTTTTAAGGATTTGTGTTTGAAAAACCAAAATGCCGGAATATTTTGATAAACCAAGATTTTGGGTTGGCTTAGAAAATTTGATACTTCCTCTTGATTTGGAAAAGTATGATTTGAGAATTGTTTTGAAGATGAGTTGACTTAACTTGAGATTTGAGAACTTGAAAACTTTGGGAAAATGCTTTACTTGATTTAACTCGGTGAATTTACGGTTGAGTCCTGCTTTAGAATTTTGTGAATTTCAAATAAGATATGAAATGTTATATGATGATGCAAGATGATGTGATGGATGAGATATTATATGTTGAGATGAGATGAACATGAAATGATACGCGATATATGATGAGATAAGACGGAATGATCTAAAATGGGATATGTGAAGTTATGTATGATAGTTAGGGGCGCCTTGTGTGATTTAGATAGACTTATGCATATTTTTATATCTGTTAGGTCTTTTATGATATGTTGGACTGCGCGCCTCCAGGTAAGTATCCTACGGGAGCATACTCAGCAACTCAGACCTCCTGCTTGATGTGTCATATAGTGTGTAGGTGTTGCATTTGCGTAAAATCATGCCATGTAGTATCATGCTTAGGACTTGCACTTATGAATGAAAGCATCCCTATTCTTTATGCGTTTGAAAAGAGAACGGCCGTTATATGTGATTCCTAGAGTCTTTTGCTAGGGTCATAGGGTAGCCAGCCCTGAGTCAGTATTATCGTTACAAGAGCATGATGAGATAGCCCAGCACCATCGGGCATGAGTATGATATGATGATGAAACAATGGGTATTGTACTAACCAGGACCGCTCATGAAACAAAGGGGCGGAGTAGGAGAGGGATATGCCACATGGCATTCTTTGGGCGCCTTTACATTCTTTCTGCACTTGTATTTATATATCCTAATAAGCATGACTTGTGTGTTTAAATTCTGTACCGCATTAGACCATCCTTTATTCTAGATATAGGGATATTATATATATGGCCTCAACGTGGTCTTTAGTGCTCGCATGCGTCTCTGGGCCTCACTTTGTGGATAGTGTTAGGTACTTGCTCCTTGCTTGCTCCACCCTTCTATGATGGGGAATTCTCCTATGCGAAAGCGAAGAACCGGCCTAACCCACTAATTTGGCTAAGTGTTATTTAATTATGTTTTATGGTTTTTGTTTTGACTTGGCTCCGCCATGGCAAGTTGTACTTTACTTTTGTTTTCCTTCTGCTTTCCTTAAATGAATTTCCGCGACATAGACCTTAGGACAGGTTAAGGGTACCCAACGACCCTATGATTGTTTTGGGGTTTGAAATCCTCGCTTTAAATACTTATGTTTAAGAGGTTTGAAACCTCGACCCGTACTTGGATTGCAAGATCCGAAAGAAGGTATCCGACCTTCGAAACGTAACCCGAGTATTTATATTTGGGTCATTACACCTTTGTCCCCTGTTGAAGTGTTGAAATGAGGAATTAATGTTGTAGATTTGTTTTGTGGTGTTCAAGGGGGTTATGCTGCTGAACCACTTGATAATGATGTTGCTGACACACATTGTGCTTATTCGGTTGGCTCCGCTGCTTCCTCTACTTGTGTCGACACATTTATTGGCAAACCTTCTAAAGGTAACACACTTGTTCTAGAAGGGAATGATGAGGGTTATGAGCATTTTGGGAAACATGAAATGAATGATATGTATGTTGAAGTTGATCGATAATGGTGCCCAAATAACTGATGGTAATGTTCATGAACACACTACTGATAAAAGGCTTAAAGCTGACATTGCGCGGGGGGGGGGGGGGGGGGGTGTAGAAGATAAGAGTGTTGGGATGGGAGAGGTACCTTTGAAAATGGATGAGAAAAATGATGGACTGGGAGAGGTGCCTCCCAACATGGATGATAATGCTTGTTCCGCTGCTATTCATACTTATCCTCATTTGGTCAAGGAAATATTTAGGCGGTTGAAAAGTTAAGGAATGTATGGGAAAGCTTCTTGTCAGTGTTGGCGAAATTAAGGAATGTTTGGGAAAGCTTCTTGGAATTGTTGAAATGCTTGCTGAGACGGGGGAGAAGTACAAATCACTTGAGACCAGGTTTACAAATGTATGAGTCTATGGTTGCTAGGTCACAGTCTTCTCATGGCATTCCTAATGATCATGTCAGCACAAAAGTTATTAATGAAGTTGTTGCTGATATTCAGGGGAATTTGAATCTTGAGGCATAAGCTGAGATAGATTTAAATGAAATAGATAAAGCATGTATCCCATCAATGAATATTGAGGGTCCATCAGCTGAAATCCTAATGGTTTCATCAGTGAATATTGAGGATCCTCATGCTGACATGATTGGCAAATGCATTGTTGAAGGTTGTGATGTGAAGGATGTTGAAACTACATCCTAGGGGGAAGGGTCTGACGTGGAGGATTCAAAGGATGGTTCTGGAGATGAAGATGGAAAGGATGCTGACATCCTATTATTGGGGCAAGAAAATGCTATTGGAAAGCGTTCTGCAGATGATAGTGAGAACCCATCAATTCCATCTAAAGGCATTGCATTTGATTTGGGTTCGTCATCGAAAAATGATTTTGTTGACGACGATGATGTTGATTTGATGAATATTGAGAGAGGTGTTGATTTCAAAGATATCAATGATGTAACCCCTGGGACTGATATGGTGGTAATGTGCGAGGTTGAAGTTGGCGCTGTGAATGATGCTGACACTGAATTTGAAGGGGTATGTTATGACGTTAAGGTATCAAATGATGTTGATGGAGATCAAGATGAAAATGATGTTTTCATCTTATATTAATGGGTGGGGAAGATGCTGATGCAAAGCGTCTTGCCTATGATCGTGATACGTCATCATCTCCATCAAAAGCCATTATACTTGAAGTTCTTTCGTCATTAAAAAATATTTATATTGGTTTGGATAATGATGCTGATGTGATGAAAAGTAAGAGGAAAGGTGATGTGAAGGATGGGGACATTGAACTTGATGGTGGGGGTTCTGATTTGAAGGACTCAAATGATGCTGATGGAGATGGTGAGGAAAATTATGCTACCATCTCCTTAAAGGAGTTGTTATGTGCTGACTCAAAGTGTCCTTCAGATGATCCTAAGACCCCATCATCTTCATCTAAAGTTACCGAATTTGAGAGGGGAGGTTATGATGTGAAAGATTCAATGGATGGTGGTGCAGATGTAGTTGGAAAGGATGCTGATATCTCATTAATAGAGGTTGAAGATGCTTCTGTAAAGGGTCCTGAAGTTGATTTTGAGATCACATCATCTCCATATAAAGTCATTATACTTGAAGTTCTTTCTTCATTAAAAAATGTTTCTACTGATTTGGATGATGATGCTGATTTGATGAAAGGTGAGAGGAAAGATGATATGAAGGATGTTGAGACTGGATTTGGTGGTGGGGTTTCTGATTGGAAGGACTTAAATGATGCCAATGAAGGGGTAGAAGAAAATGATGTTGAAATCTCCTTAAAGGAGTTGTTAGGTTCTGACTCAAAGTGCCCTTCAGATGATCCTAAGACCCCATCATCTCCATCTAAAGTTTCTGAATTTGAGAAGGGAGGTGCTGATGTGAAGGATTCAATGAATGTTGCTACATATGTAGTTGAAAAGGATGTTCATATCTCATCAATGAAGACTGACGATGCTTTTGTAAAGGGTTCTGAAGTTGATCTTGAGATCACATAATCTCCATCTAAAGTCCCTGCTTTTGAAGTTCCTTCGTCATCAAACAAACATGTTCTGGTTTCAGATGATGATGCTGACACAGGGAAATAAAATTTAGTTATTGATTGGGACATCTATGCCAACGATCTTGCTATTTTAAATGAAATTGAAGAATTAAAGCGATCCAATCGCATTGCTATAGACATCAGCTTTTTGCTGACTCCAATTGAGGATGAAAAGAAGAAGATATTGGAAAAGTATAAAGCCAAGAAGTCATTGATCAACAAGAAGGATCATGAGTTTTTGTATTCTATTATAAAGAGCAAACGATTTTTTTTATTTGGTTATTCATGCATTTATACATTATTGTGCTGATATTTTTATTATTTATAACCTATTATGCCGAATATAACTTTATGCATATTGTACAATTTTTTTAAAAGAAGTTTTCGGTTTCTGTTTTTTTTTCAAAGTTGGACAAATCATTTTTCAAGCCAATCATAAGCATGAATTTGTGGTTGGATTGGTAGGTAAAAAATGCTGACATTAACCAAATATAGTTTTTTTTATCTCGTGTGTCTTTTTAGTTTTCTTGCTTGACAGTAGTTTGTCAGTTTGTTTTATAGCACCTTGAAGCAGGGTCATATGAGGAAGCGAATTTGTGAAGAAGTTGTCAAGTACAAAGATTTTCTTGTTTTGGATTGACTGTTTTATCTCAAGTACTTGCCTTCATATGCTTCAACTTTTGGAGAAGATATTGTTGTTGAAGCATGTATTGTGGAGTATTTTTTTGGTATTTGCCCAGTCGGGTATGGTAAATCATGGGAGTCAAAAAAGAAGATTTACACATCCTTTAATCTCATAAACAAACATTGGGTTGGTTTGGAGATATTAGTTGATGAGAAAGTGATAAATGTATACGATTGTAATGTTATTGGGGTTGCTGCTGGTGTACTTGACGAACAATTACAATCAATTGTTGCTTGGCTCCCACTACATTTGGTGAAGGCTAGTATATATGAAAACTTTACTTCTTCTCCCTTCCAACTAATTATGGTTCCTAGGTTAGTCCATGAGAACACTGGGTATGTGTTCTTTCTACGCTAACATACCCTTTTTTTCCTCATCCATCAAGCCTTTCTTGTATGATACATATTTTTTAGGGTTGACACTCCCTTTATTTTATGTGTTTGAATTCAAGGTGTTCTTGTGGGGCGTTTACATTAAAAGCAATTGAACCTGTTATATTTGAGGGAGATGTGACGTAAATCACCAATGAGAAGCTCTTTCGATACAGAGAACTTATGTTCTTAGATTTGATCAAGGAGAGCTAGAGCTTTATAATGTAAATTTAAATAATTTATGTAGTTGGAAGAGAAACAAGAACAAATGGAAGAGGAGTTGGAAGAGGCCAAGGGCTACTGCATTGCCTTCATTAGTGACGTCTTCCAAGCAAAAGAGGAAAGGAAGAACAAGATTACAGAGTTCCTTGGATTGTAGTCTAAGATTTTCAGACATTTTCAGACATTGTGTGTTGGTGGAACATTTTAATTTTTAATGTTATTGTTATGTTTAAGTTTATGAACTTAATATGAATATATAGTATCTTATTATTTTCGCTTATTAAATTTGCAATTTCTTATCTTAGTTTATGCATTATATATAGTTATATAAATTATGAAATAAATTGAATATGTGATAGGACACTGGTGTATGTTCAAATCGGTTAGTTATATTTGAAATTATATTATTATATTTACACTTTACAATAGTAAAGTTGTATATGTGAAGTGCATTAGTAAATGGGCACAAAATATACACCTTTGAGTAATAGAGAAAAATACTAAAAGGGAGATGGACTTGAGTAATACTCCCTCTGACAAGATTTTTTTAAAAGTAAATGACAAAATACCTCAAATTAAGACGAAATGGTAGTGACTAGCACAAAAAAAAAGTTTGCTAAACTAACACATCCCCTTGAAAATTTGCACAAAAGTGCAAATTAAAACCCCCCGAAAACCTGTTATCCCCATCTATTTACACCCAAAAAAGAAGAGGGAGAGGGTCATCATGATACTGCCGGCGAGAAGGAGAAAAAGGGGGAGTTATTAAATGCAATCCCATCACCCTCTCTCACTTCAAATTCAAAGAATAGTAAAGAGAGAGTGGTTTTGAGAGTAGTTGTAGAGATACCGAGAGAGAGAGAGAGAGAGAGAGAGAGAGAGAGAGAGAGAGAGAGAGAGAGAGAGAGAGAGAACGAAAAGCAAAGGAGAGAGAAAGAACCCTCGTCCACCATCGCCGGAGATTACATAGCACCCACGAACGCCGACGACATAGTACACATGTACGCCTCTCGGTCTTCCTTTTCTCCCTTTGTTGGTACTGTGCGCGGGCGTGGGTCGGGGAAGCAGTTGGTAAAGGGGTTAGGGCAATGTAGTCATTGGTGGCCCGAATGGTGGGTCGTGGTGGTGGTTTTGGAGTATGGAGAATGGTGAGTCGTGGTGGCATGGGTGGGTTTCAGGGATGGAATTGGGTGAGAGAGGGGTTCCAATTGGGTGAGAGAGGTTTCCAATTAGGAGAGAAGGGGTTAGGGCAACGGTCTGGGAACTATGGAAAGGGGAAATCGGTGGTTAGAGTTTCGAATTGGGTGACAGGGGTTTCAAATTGGGTGACAGTGGTTTCAAGGAGTTCGCCTTAGTTACCGGGCTGCGGTACAGTCGACCAAGAGTGGCTGAGATGGAGGACAGCGACAAATATATAAAGGACTTTTTCTCAAATGAGAGGATGACAATGAGGGAGCTAGAGACGAAGTGAAGAACTCACTGTTAACGGAGCGGAGCCCGCGAAAAAGATTTAAGCTCGTGCTTCTCTTCATTGTGGAAGGAGTGTTCCTGAAACACATGAAGCCGTTGCGGAGTTGGATCATAAGGTTGGTGGAGAATATCGATCTGTTCTTAGCATTCCCATGGGGGAGGGTCATTTATGAGGCCACACACGCATCGTTGAACGACACGGTAAAGCGTCGGGAGGCTGAGTTGAAGCCAGAAGATCGCAAGAAACACAACGGTTATGGGATGATGGGTTATCTGCTTTCCTCTCAGGTAACCTTCTCAACCATACCCATAGTATTATACAACGATATGTTTATAAATCATATGCTGAAAATTTTATAATTTGAGTGCGGATGCATTGTGGATTTGGTTGTTCGAATCCATGTCGAAATGGAGGATCCAGTTTGTCTCGAAGGTGTCGCACACAACTTTCCCTTATTGCCTGAGATAGACCCTCAAAGATGAGAACCTATCTTACGGTGAGATATCCCGTCGCAGAGCATATGACGGAGAGACGTCCATTGAGATTGAGGAGAACCCAGTACTCATATCAGTGGAGGCTGAGCTGGAGTTAATGGATGGATGTGTCTATTATAGGATGAAGAGTCTGACCCCCTGTTCGACAACGTAGTGGCACCCTTCCGGAGCCATTTTCAAGCCCCTGGTGGGAGCTCTCCAAAGACGCAAAGAGAAGCCGATGAGAAGGACGACTGGGTGTACGACGTGGAATAGACACTCGAAGTAGTTATGGAGAAGCTGGGGACAAAGTCAAGCTGGATGGAGAAGATGGAGAGGAAGGTACGTAATTGAATCCCATATATTCGTTTTGTGGAGAGTCTGGAGAACTGTAGTGACAAGGGTAAATAGACTCCTGACACGTGAAATTGCTCATGTGACACGTAGTTTTTATATTGAATGAATCGGCCATGAATTTGAGTAGCGCCTTGTCTGGTATAAATTAAATGTGTTTGTTGTGAAGTGAATTTGGTGACCTTAGTCTGATATAAAGTATGATGTTGTTGGTGTGGAATTTAATTTGAAAGGATCGTATTTTCATATGTCGGGTATTGATTACTTTTGAAAGGTATCACGTAATATATTGCTATTGTTGACATGGAGTTAAAATTGTTGGAGGTGGGTGTGACTGAACTGCGTGTTGGTAAAGGGAAGGGGACGACCAGGCAGGAAACAACCCAGGGTGTGAGCACTTCATTTGAAATTCATGCAGATAAGGAAATGGATGGGTTGGGTGAAAAGGACGAAGGACAGAAAGAACACGCTGTCGAAAAGAACGAACGAAGAGTTGAATGAAACCTATGACAATGTAAGTTTGTTTTTGCGTGACATGTGTTACGATGTTGAGTCCGACTGGACATCGGAGATCCAAATTCAAACGTGAATTAATTTTTCAGGTCGAACTTGAGGATTTGGTGAAGTCAATTGCACTTGAAGGCGGTGAGAAAACCCTTGGTGGACAAGGTGGTAAGGTAAGCTGCTGGTAACCGTCACATGAATTTCTCAATCCAGGGTGACAGAGAGAATTTAGCTGTGTGACATGATTTATTATGTTAAGTGACACGGGATAATTTGAGGCCAAATTTAAGTTTGATTTCATGTGCAGTTGGGAGATGCTATTGGGAAGGGAACTGAAGGGGATGATGACGGGGACAAGCACGCTGAAGTTGAATCTGTCAAGGCAAAGGATGGGGGGGGGGGGGGGGGTAGGAAAGAGCAAGGCGGTAGGTATTTTTATCAATTCATGGTGACAGGGAGAATTTTGTTGTATGAAATGAATGTTTATGTTAATTGACACGGGAGAGTTTGAGCCCAACTTGAAATTTGATTTGATTTGCAGTTGGGAGATGTTATTGGGAAGGAAACTGAACGTGATGATGATAGGGAGAAGCATGATGAAGTTGAATATGTCAAGGCAGGGGATGAGGGGGGGGGGGGCAGGAAAGAGCAATAAGGTAAGTTTTTTTTTTATCAAATCACGGCGACATGGAGAATATAGTTTTATGACATGAACGTTTATATTAAGTGACACGGGATAGTTTCAGACCAAGTTGAAGTTTGATTTCATTTGCAGTTGGGAGATGCTGTTGGAAAGGGGTCTGGTGGTGATGATGGGGACAAGCTAGCTGAAGATGAATCCGTCAACGCGTGGGATGGGGCGGTAGGAAAGACAAAGGATGTAAGTTTTTTCTATAAATTCATGGTGACATGGATAATGTAGTTGTATGACATGACTATTTATGTTATGTAACACGGGATAGTTTCAGCCGAAGTTGATGTTTGATTTCATTTGCAGTTGGGAGATGCTGGTGGCAAGCGGTCTGGTCCTGATGACGGGGGAAAGAAAACTGAAGGTGATGAAGCGGCGAAGCCCCCTGTATTCCAGGTGTATGAATCTAAGGGGGTGAAGAAGACGATGAAGGGTAATGGAGAGGAGCTCGCTCCCCCGGCCAAGAAACCGCGAGCCCACAAGGTAGGCAAAGTTCCCGCTGATGCTGTTGCGCTAGGAATTGTGTCAGTGACGGACAATGAAGGCTTGACATGTTGGCTCGCAAATTCCGTAACTTATGCGTCTTACTCTCGAATATACGAAGAAGGTAGAAAGGTGAACGTCTACTCAACCTGACAGAAATTTACCGTGCAGTGGGGACATGGAGGTGTGCAAGTCAGCCTGCGGTGCGAACGTGACGAAGGAGTTCCTTACCTCCCTGAAAACTCCCCGAGCTTGGTTTGGCACAGTGGTATGAATACGTGTCACCTTTGAAATTTCACCTGTCAAGAGTTTGGATTGTTATTGTGGTTCACTTCATGCAGGAGATGGAGGAGTGTTGCTACCTTCTGCGCAAAGCGGTCTCAGACAGGGTGGATGACATTGGCAGTCGATCAATCGTTGTGGATACATGCTTGACGGGACGGTATCTACCACGGGAATGGAAGGAGTATAGTGCCAGCCCCGAAACGTACGAGCCCAATAATACTTTGCTGGCGTACTTAGACGGCCTATCCCCAAAGACAATGAAGCGACCGTGGTCAGGTACGGACCTCATCCTCCTTCCCTTGAACGTGAAGAACAAACATTGGGTTGCCCTTGCAATCGATCTGAAAGAGTGGGAGGTGAGGGTGTATGACTGCGATGTCCACATCGTGACGGACTGCCAACTCTAGCCTAATTTAATGCCTGTGACTAGCCTCATCCATGTCGTCATGCGGGCACACCCTGAGCTGAAGATGATGTATGCGGATAGGTTTCCCACGTTGTTTGCCATTCGCTGGCACAGGGAACTTCCACAGAACAAGCTAAGGTAAGTTGGGTCCCATGGTTCAATTTCGTTTCATTCGATGTGGTATCGGTGTCCGAGTTCTAACGGATTATTCCCCATTGCAGCGGTGATTGTGGCCCGTACACCATTAGATTCATGCAGCTCCTGCTGGAGACCGCCGCGACCTTCGGCGTCTTCCATTGTTGACTCAGATGCTACACTTTGGACTACCGATTGAATGTTTGTTTTGAACACTTGATTCCAATCAAAACACGCAGTTGTAATAGTTGAAGTAGGACTTTTGCATATTTTGCGAAACTTGGTAGTTGTCGAATGTGGACATGAACGTGTATTGGCCTTTCATGTTTATGTCCACTCGATCCAGATTTGGTAGTTTAGGTATGTTTACATGGACATGTATTTTGTTAAATTTGGTAGTGTAGGTATGAACATGGGTGCACTTGGTACGTTGTCCAATCGATCCAAATTGGTGACACGGTAGATAGTGTTAGATGACACGGGGATTAAAAGGGGTGACATGGGTGATTTCGACTATACGTAGGAATTTGAGAGAGTGAATATTGACACGACAAAGCCTGAAAAGTGACACGTGCATGCAATGATGTGACCCAATACTGGGAGAAAACGATTAAACGACAATATGAGAGGAATCTTTCCAAGTGGCAGTTGGTTGCTGACGAGATGGTTTCTCGACCAAATAAATTTATAGTCAAGACCCCCGCTATAGTATAGGGGAGTCAGGTTCGTCCTCAGGAGAGAAGTCAGCGGTTCTAGGTTTAGTGTGTTTTGGGGTTTAGGGATAGCAGGAAAAGGGGATGAGGGTGGCTGTCGACAAAGAATAGAGGGGTCGATGTCGAGGGATGGAGAGAGAATGGTGGTTGGATATCGAGTAGAATATGTGCCAAATAAAAATAATAAAACAAAACAAATAAAGATGCAAACTTCCAAGGTTAGGGATCACCACAACAATAAACATATGCGCAAATCATAAATCACATAAAGATGCATGATTTATATCAAATAACTTTCGTTATTAACAAATAGGAATATAGAGGTTTTCGCATAAACCCTAAGTGTTACTACCTTTTCTTAATTAGGATCAACCAACTTTCACAAGCAAAGCCTAATTACTATTCAAATTCATAATTAATTCACTTTTGCTTCATAATTGCAAATAAGGAATTATCCTCGACTGTAGCAAAGGATTAAGCACATAGGTAGATGATAATAAAGACATACAAAATCATGAATTAATAAATCAAACAAACATATCTATGTTGGGATCACCCCAACCCTAGAAGAAAGAAATTAGAAACAACCCATAATGAAAGAAATTAACTTTAACATAAAATAAACTAAAACTTACAAAACCTTCCAAACGTTCCTCCTCTCTCCTTGCGCCTCATCTCTCTCTCTCTCTCTCTCTCTCTCTCTCTCTCTCTCTCTCTCTCTCTCTTTGCGTCCTAAGACGACTTGACTTGAATGAATGAAAATCAGATCCCTAAGGCTTTATTTATAGGCTTCATTGCCTAGCTATTATAGGAAAGAAATTATATTTATATCTATATTTATCTATCTAATAACAGTAAGATAAAACATGGAAATAAATAATTAAATCTAAAAGGAAATAAAGCTAATTTGTGGATAAATCATCCATGGAGTTAATAGATCTTGATAGATGTGGATAGAATTTCATCTCGAAAATATCACCATTGGCTTCGGGATAGAACCTTAATAAGATCCCCGGACCGCCCGACGTCGGCTCCCGGGATTTACTCAATATCAACTAGGACTCCTCGATATCGACTAGCGCTTTCTCGTCTTCCGCTCAGCAACTCGATTTCGGCCTCCAGGAACGCATGTCGACTTGACTTTTACTCGACATCGAGTAACCTTCCTCGATATCGAGTAAGACTTGATCTGTCTTCAGCTTCTTCGTTGATCTCGGCTCCGGACATGGAAATCGACTTGGGCTGTCCTCGATATCGAGTAAAAGTCATCGATATCGAGTAATATCTTCAGCTCCCGGCTTCTCTTGTCGATTTCTGGGGTCTTTACTCGATCTAAGTTACTCGATATCGAGTAAAACAACTCGATATCGACTAAGTCTCTCAGCTTTCTGCTCTGTTCTTGAAACGCACTTTCCTGAGTCCTCGTTCGTTCGATTGACGCATATGACCATGCGTTGGAAAGCTCTTTTTGAGGGCTACAACTATCATGAAGACATCAAAGTGTGATTCAGAATGATGAATACCGAAAAATGGCTTTTTCTCCAGCTGCACCATTCTTAGCTTCTCCATGAGTTTCCTTTAAGCTCCAAAGTGCGTCCGATTTATGTGAAATATAACAAAAACTTGTGTAGACCTCCATATATTGCAAATAAACATATACTACACATATTTTATATTATTTTAACCTAAATGTATGAAATGCATGCAGAAATCGATATAAATGATAGTGTAAAACATGACAAATTAGGCTCACATCAAACACCCCATACTTAAGCTTGCTTGTCCTCAAGCAATACTTTTATTTGTCATACAGGGGAAGAAATAAAAAACTCTCAACATACTAGATTCATTCTCATATATCCCTGCAATCAATTACCATACTCGAAAAGGTACTAGTGTCACAAATATATGCATGTGCAATTAAAAAGCAACATCTACTCACAAAAGGAGGGTTGTGCAAAACAATTCATTCGTGACAAAGCATTAATAATCAAGAGGACTTTAATTTAACCTCAATAAGGAGTAGATTGGTAAAAGGCTAAAGGTGGGCAATTTTTTGGCAATGTGGTGCTAATGATCCGGGGAAATGAAGTATTTCCAAACTGAATTTCCACATTCCTTCTCCATAAGATTCATCACCTTTCATAATGCTTTTATCAATAATAATGTTTTTACCTCTCTAACCTCAGCACTGCCTTCTCGCGAGTCGCAAACATGGGTGTCATGAATGGCCCCGGATACTTAGTGCTTCAGACTCCTCACAATGTGTCCCATCTCGCGAAACTATTATCTTAGTGAGCAGGGTCGATCTACCTTTATCTCCTGAGGTGATCGGATTTTTTCTCACTCATTAAATTTTCCATCTATTTCGAACATTTTCCTACCAAACTCCAATAATGATAATAACAACACAACAACCATATAACATCTCCATAATGTAACATCATTCTCAACATAATCCCCAGATAGGAAATAAGGTAAAGAATGGCAAATATTTATATCATTTGGAGCAATATATGAAATAAGGCATATTATGGCTTTTGTGATGCATAAGCATAGGTTTGGCTAGGATTATAAACAATGAGCATTATATGGAATTATAAAGTCCTCCATCAACTTATCATGCAACATGTCAAAAGAAACTTCAAAATTTACCTCCTTTCATGGTTTTCAAGAAAATATGCCCTTCATTGTGACTTCCCTTTACTAGGCAATTTCATGCTATATCTCTAATGAATCCAATTTTGCATCGTCGAGTTCAATTTTAAACTTCCATGACACTTATTCAAAATTTTCAATGGGGGTCATTTTTTCAAACTTTTGGAAAATATGCATATAAGCACATAAATCAATAATGAATTCCAAAATAGTCATGTAGCAATTCAAGAAATAAACCTTAAATATGCACACATAATGTCAAATAAAACCAAATATGCATATAAAGTAAGCCCTTCCCCCACCCCATACTTAAACATTACAGTGTCTTCACTGTATAAAAACAAGGGTAGAGAAAGAAACTCACTAGACAGGTGTGCAGGGCTTCAAAAACTCGATTGAACATGCCTGGGCCGAGTCCAATTTAGCTTGCTTCTATCCCCAGAGACCTGAAAAATATAGAAGACATATACCCACAATAGAAAAACTAAAAATGTTCAAAACCAAAAACAAACAAAAAGCAGCAATGTCCAAAAGTCCCAAAAAGTAAATGTTTATTTACAAGCTCTAGATTTTATAGTCGCTAGGCCGACTTTCTTCATTAAGCAAAAGGTGGCATTTTCAGGGCCCATGTAGCTTGGGCTTCAAATAAGACTCCATTCTTGTCTATCAGCTGCAGTCCGCCTGAATGGATCTTGTTTACCACGAAAAGCCCCATCTTTTTCTTGTTGAATTTGTTAGGAAACCAATGATCCTTTGATTTGGAAACATAGAGCTTGTCTCCAACTTCATACTCTTTAGGCTCATCATTGGAAACCCTACATAATCGCACATACCAAGGCAAACCTCTCCCATGTATAGATAGATCTTTAATTGAAATAGGAGAGGAAAGATCCATACCTTGGCTTACCTTCGCAGAATCGGATGTCGGAAGCTCCTGAGGGTCTGGTCGATATCGAGTTAGGTCACTAGATATCGATATGTGTTGCTCTTCAGGTGGATTCTCAGTCGATATGGAGGGAGATGGGTCGATTTTTTCAAGTCGATATTGATTAAGGTCACTCGATATTGACTTGACTGGCTCAATATTGACTAGCTTCTGCTCGACATGAGGAATCGACTCAGGAGATGCAGGTTGATATTGACCAAAGGGGGTCGATATTGAGTTGTTTTGCTCGATATCTGGTGGGGCTGTCTCGGCATAGGGAGGTCGATATTGACATGTGGTAGTCAATATTGAGTGCCTTTGTGGCTCTGTCGACTTCTCCGGGTCGATATTGACCCCATACTTAAGACATGGCAAGGCATCCGAAAAATAGTTAGCCCAAATCGACTTACCTGGGTCTATTTCGATTGGATTCTCTGCCTCTTTGTTCATGATGACCATGATCTTTTCCACCTGGGCTTCCATATCCCTCTTTTTCAGCTCTTCAGGAGTCATATTTCTTACCTTAGGCTCCCCGCAAGTGATGTAACCAGCTGAGATAGATTTTACCTCTTCCATTGGACATGTATGCCTTTCAGTTTTATTAAAGGAATACTCAATTACCTCATCGCTGATGTTGAAAGTGAGCACTCCCTTCCTTACGCTTATGTTGGCATCCACCGTCGCCAAGAAGGGTCTTCCTAGAATAATTAGACAAGCAGGGTCCTCCGGCATATCAATAACTAAGAAATCAGCAGGGACAAAGAACTTACCTACTTGTATTGGCACATTGTCCACCATGCCTGTTGGAATGACCACTGTGTTATTGGCCATGTAAAGCTTGACATCCACAGGCTCTAGGGCACCTATCTTAATCTTGGACCAAATTGTTAAAGGCATTATACTCACGCTAGCTCCAAGATCACATAAAGCATTAAATTTGTATTGACCAAATCCAATGGTTATAGCAAACTTACCTGGATCTAGCCTCTTCTCAAGTATGTCCATATGGCTGCACTCCTCTGTAATCTCAGCCATTGATCTCTTCAGGCTTAGGATCTCCTTGAGGAATTTGACATAGGATGACATTTCATTGAGAGCTTCTGTGAAGGGTATTGTGACATTGAGCTTCTGAAGCATCTTGATGAAACGCTGAAATTTCTTCTCTGTTGGATCCTTTGGAGATTTTGTTGGGAAAGACAGCTTCTTTTTCATATTTTGAGCAGGAACAGATGTCGGAGGTGTTGCAGATGAGTCAATATTGACTGGAGGGGACTCGATATCGATTGCAGTATGGTCGATATTGACCGGTGGTTGGTCGAAATCGACTGCTGGAGTCGGTTTCGTGTTCACTGGTGCAGATGGGTCGATATTGACCTAGGTGTTGGTCAATATCGACTAGGTGTTGGTCGATATCGACCTCCTCTGCAGTGCCGTCTTTTGCTTCTCCGGTCTCTGTTTCGTGCAGTTTGCGTCCGCTTTTGAGCTTTACTGCTGCGATGTGTCCGGTCTTCCCCTTGGGATTGGGCTCAGAAGATCCAGGGAGCGAACCTGACTGTCTGGGGACTCCCGCTGCTAGCTGGCGAATCTGTGTATCAATTGATTTCCGCCATATATCAATCTCCCCAAGCCTAGAGTTGACACCTTGAATCTGAGTGTAGACTGAGTTGAAGGACTGCTTGGTGTCTGAATGATTTCTCCGTATCTCCTCTACGACGATCTATAGATCATCCCTCTTCTGGTCTCTTTCTGGATGTCCTGGAGCTCTGTAGGGCGGGGGGTTCCTAGGGGCACCTTGGTTCCATTGTGGTTGTTCGAATCTTTGGTCCCCCGTGTAGCGATTCGGAGCCCCTACGTAAGCTGCGTCTTCATGGTATTCTGCCAGCATGACTTGCTCTGTGTGTGGGCACTCAGTAGTGGTGTGCCTCTGTGATCCGCATTCAATGCAAGGCTGGTTGACAGAAAGATACTTTACTTGTTTGAGGAGCTTGCAATTCTGATCTTTGTAGTACTGCTCTATGACATCTGGGTCAATCTCTTTAGAGGGCTCATAGAGGGGCATGGATGGTGCTGGCCTGGCGTAGGGATTCTTTTCATAGTTGGTTGGAGTCCCATACTTGTTGTCATAGTTGGTCAGCTTGTCTAGAGCAGCCCATGCGTCAGCTGGCGGCATTGTCAGATACTCATAGTGAGTATATGGGTTGATCCTATCCTTTGCAGCCAAGTCCAGAGAATTGAAGAAGATATCTTGAACTACGCAGGGTTGCTGTCCATGTGTAGGGCATGATCGTAGCAGACCCTTATATCTTTCCCAAGCTTTTGCCAGCGGTTCCCCAGGCCTCTGTTTGAAAGCTGTAATCTTCTGGCGGATGAGTGCTGTCTTGGCAGGAGGAAAGAACTTGTGAGGGATCACGGTTTCAACCCTTCAAGCCACTTCAATGTTGGACGAGATAGGGACCAACGAAAGGCCTTCATCAAGATGTACTCCAAGGTGGTACCTTCAGCAAGAGTACGACACATGTCAGTAAAGTTTGTAATATGCTGAAGAGGGCATTCATTAAATCTACCAAAGAAAGCATTATTTTTTATTTCAACAAGGAAAGGAGTGCGAATTTCATAGTTATTTTCAGGGATTAGAATGGCAGATTCAGGCACTATGAGCGTCGAGTGCATGTAATCCTCAGTAGTTGTTGGGTATTGAGCAAGCTCATCTTCCAATAGCATCGCACGTTCAGCTTCTCATGCAGTGCGTGCTCTCTCAGCGGTGAGAGCAGTATCTTTAGCAGCTAGTTCCCTCGTAAGCCTCCCAATCAGCTGTTCCTGTGTCTCTGCAGCCGTCGTGACTCTTTTCAGTTTAGTTTGGATGTGTATAAGGCTCTCCGGTTCGTCTAAGGCGTCAAACTCAGGTGTTCGACCAGAACGGCGCATATACCTTCAAAGTAACTCAAAAGAAAGGTGAGATCTTGATTACCTAAGGCGCGAATGATTGCTTCCCCGGCAACGGCGCCAATTTGACGAGAGGGTTTCTCGACCAAATAAAATTATAGTCAAGACCCCCGCTATAGTATAGGGGAGTTAGGTTGGTCCTCAGGAGAGAAGTCAGCGGTTCTAGGTTTAGTGTGTTTTGGGGTTCAGGGATAGCAGGAAAAGGGGATAAGGGTGGCTGTCGACAAAGAATAGAGGGGTCGATGTCGAAGGATGGAGAGAGAATGGTGGTTGGATATCGAGTAGAATGTGTGCCAAATAAAAATAATAAAACAAAACAAATAAAGATGCAAACTTCCAAGAATAAGGATCACCACAACAATAAACATATGCGCAAATCATAAATCACATAAAGATGCATGCTTTATATCAAATAACTTTCGTTATTAACAAATAGGAATATAGAGGCTTTCGCATAAACTCTAGGTGTTAATACCTTTTCTTAATTAGGATCAACCAACTTTCACAAGAAAAGCCTAATTACTATCCAAATTCATAATTAATTCACTTTCGCTTCATAATTGCAAATAAGGAATTGTCTTCGACTGTCGCAAAGGATTAAACACATCCTAAGACGACATGACTTGAATGAATGAAAATCAGCTCCCTAAGGCTTTATTTATAGGCTTAATTCCCTAGCTATTCTAGGAAAGAAATTATATCTATATCTATATTTATCTATCTAATAACATTAAGATAAAACATGGAAATAAATAATTAAATTTAAAAGGAAATAAAGCTAATTTGTGGATAAATCCTCCATGGAGTTAATAGATCTTGATAGATGTGGATAGAATTTCATCTCAAAAATATCACCAATGGCTTCGGGATAGAACCTTAACAAGATACCCGGACTGCTCGGCGTCGACTCCCGGGATTTTTTCGATATCGACTAGGACTCGTCGATATTGACTAGTGCTTTCTCGTCTTCCGCTCACCAACTCGATTTCGGCCTCCAGGAACGCACGTCGACTTGACTTTTACTCGACATCGAGTAACCTTCCTCGATATCGAGTAAGGCTTGCTCCGTCTTTAGCTTCTTCGCCGATCTCGGCTCTGGACATGGAAATCGACTTGGGATGTCCTCGATATCGAGTAAAAGTCATCGATATCGAGGAACATCTTCAGCTCCCGGCTTCTCTTGTCGATTTCTGGGGTCTTTACTTGATCTTGGTTACTCGATATCGAGTAAAACAACTTGATATCGACTAAGTCTTTCAGCTTTCTGCTCTGTTCTTGAAACGCACTTTACCGAGTCCTCGTTCGTCGGATTGACGCATATGACCATGCGTTGGAAAGATCTTTCCGAGGGCTACAACTCTCATGAAGACATCAAAGCTTTATTCAGAATGATGAATACCGAAAAATGGCCTTTTCTCCAGTTGCACCATTCTTAGCTTCTCCATGAGTTTCTTTTAAGCTTCAAAGTGCGTCCGATTTCTGTGAAATGTAACAAAAACTTGTGTAGACCTCCATATATTGCAAATAAACATATACTACACGTATTTTATATTATTTTAACCCAAATGTATGAAATGCATGCAGAAATCGATATAAATGATAGTGTAAATTATGGCAAATTAGGCTCACATCAGTTGCACAGTTAGTTTGACCTACTTGAAAAAATAGAAAAAAAAAAAAGAAAACCAAATATTCTATCTGAAAAAAAAGGTAACCAAAAGAAAAGAAAATAAAGTAACTTTCACCAACTTGCATTCATTGGAGTTGGAGAAAATAAACCACCACCTCAAGGGAAAGGGAGTGACTATTAATAGAGGGCATAGGAGAAGGTGGCCACTGTGAATTGAAGGGAACTAAGGGAGGAACACACCGGCCGCTGTGAACATAGGCCATAGGAGAAGGGACGAACACGCCGGAGAAGACCCCACCGAAGATGAACGCGCCGGAAAAGAGGTACACCGCACAAATTCTTGTTGATATCCCTCTCCCTTCTCTGCTACTATGAATCTCCACTTAATTTGCAACCTTCAATTGTTTCGTTCAGCTGCATGCATTGTGGGAATGGAGAAATTTCCGAATTTGGGTAAACAGAGATCTAGAGAATTGAGGGATATGGGGAAATAGGGCTATGGGGAAATAGGGTTGTGGGGATCTGGGGAATTAAGATTGCAGAGTGAGGGAGGTTGAAGAAGAGCGAGGGAGGGAGGCTGATCCTTTCACCTAGAATGTCGGCGTGGAGAAGAACACCTGTCAGAAACTGGTATTCCAGGAGTATTCGCATCTAGCCAACTGAAAATCTTGACATGGGTTATCTTGTTGAATAACACGGGTTTTGACTAAGGTGACATGAGTAGTTACTCGTAAAATTAGAAGACACTCGTAGACAGATTTAATAATGAGGAAATGATTTTGTCTCGATATTTGATTATGTTCATGTCCACCTAATTGTAAGAAGGTGATGGTTTGGTCCCAAAACCAGAGGAGGAAGGGTGTCGATATTTGATTATGTTCAGTACGAGCCACGACTCGCAGTCCCGGAGGAGAAGCATTTCCAGGGGCGGGTGACCCATTGTTCGAGAGTGTTACTGCTCGTTAACTTGGACGACTGGATCGACCCCGTCGATTGGGAGAAGCTGCAGCGAAGTCAGTTTGGGGGGGTTGTGCAATTGGCAAGCCGGGTTCAGTTCTCGACGCAACTCCTGCATTACGTGTTACAACGACAGCTTGTGAAGGAGAAGAAGTGGGAGACTTGGTGCATGCTACAAGAAAAGCTCTGGTGATTCTCGATCAAGGAGTTTGCGCTCGTTACTAGGCTGCATTGTGGTCGAGGCCGGGGGGAAGAGACAGAGACGAAGGATGAGAAGAAGAAAAACTCAAGGACTTATTTGGAATGGAGAGCATGAAGGTTGGTGAGCTAGAGAACGCGTTCAAGAACTCCATCTTGAAGGAGCTGAGTGTGAGCATGCGTTTTAAGATCACTATCCTCCTCATCGTCAAAGGAGTTCTGCTGGGGGGAGAACCCAGGAAACCCATATGAGGGTGGATTGTGAAGCTTTTCGAGAACGTAGATCGGTTCCTGGAATACCCATGGGGCAGGATTGTGTACGAGGCCACCCACGCGTCCCTTTCGGGTGTCATAGAACGACGTGTCACTGACTTGAAGCCGAATGCAAAGGATGACAAACATGGTTATGGCCTAATGGGTTATCCGTATGTGTTCCAGGTTACCTACTCAACCCAAGTTATATTTTCATTATTAAGTGCAATTGATGAACTCTAGTCTCATGTATGGTTGTTTTAGATTTGGTCATACGAAGCGGTACCGGACATTAGGGAGGAGTTTGCGAACAGGGTGTCGAAGACGGCGTTGCCTCGCATGCTGAGGTGGGCAGACGATGACGATAATCTAAGCTGTGAGACGATCCAAGCCCGCATGGACCCGAAGAAGTCGGACATCATAAAGGTGGAAGACAACCCGATACTTCCGGCGAGTTTGAATTGATGCTCGGGTGCTTCTACAAGTATGAGGATCCTGGCCTCTACTACGATGACATTGAGGCTGCGTTGGCACCCTGTTATTACGATGAAGGCTTCGATAAGGCTGGTTCGAGTTCGGAGCAACGAGATGGGACCAGGGAATCCTGGGAAGATAAGGTGGGGAAGACACTTGAACTGATGTTGGAGAGGCTATGAACTATGTCAACATGGATGCGGAGCATGGATGACAAGGTACGTCTAACTTTTACCCCATTGATGAACACCATTGCTGACAGGAGGAAATAGACTAGCGACACGGTATATTCTGAAAGTGACACGGGTAACTTTTATCCCAATGATGAATAACATTTGCGAACCACCCCTCATTTATGTTCTCTGTGTTTCAGATGAAGGTCTTGGAAGGTGTTGTGAATGGGATGCGAGATGATGCCCATTCGAATGCAGGACGTGTGCAGAAATCAATGAGTGATGTTAGTGGAGAGGATAACCACAAAAATGTCCGGGGGGGGGGGGGGGGCCGAGGGACCAACTAAGGTGGATGACCAGCCACGAGAAGGATAAGAGGAGGTAAATTGGTTGTTAGTTCACCTGGTATTTTGTCCTAATGGGTCAAGGGTGAATAAAATCAAGAATTTCATATTTCAATATATTATAGTCAACTGACAAGGTTATTTACGGCAAGCAACACGTTTCAATGCGTCGGGTGACAAGGGATAAAAAAAATTATCTGAATGACAGTTGAAATAACCATAACCAATTGCCAGATCTCAGAGACTGCGAAAGCCGAGGCCATTGGAGTAAGTGTGCAGCCATAAGGGAGAGATGTCAGTGGAGAGGATGACGGGAAACGTAGGGGGGGCTAAGGAGAACAAGCAGCCTACAGTGGACGACCAGCCAACACCAGAAGGACATGATGGGGAGGTAAATTGGTTGTTACATCACATGCATGGTATTTTCGCTTCAGGGTCAAGGGTTAATCACAACTGGGGTTATCATATTTGAATATGTATTAGTGTAGTGAAAAGTTCATCATTGTCAACCGACACAGTTAATTGTTCGGGTGACACGGGGGTACAAAAATTTTCGGCATGACAGTTGAAACATCCTAACCAATTGCCAGATCTCAGAGGCTGCAAGAGCGGAGCCCGTTCGAGGCAAGAAGAGTAAGGGAGGTGAAAGGGATGTGAAGTCCCCACCTCATAAGAAACCGCGGAGGCGATTAAGCTGCGACTTGTTTCTGTCTTAGACAACGATGGCTTCCTCCGCTGGATGGATAGGTAACCCTCATTAGTAAACGTACCCAACTAATTGCAGACATGACTCCATTCTCCTCACATTGTGGTTGTGGTTGTGCAGTGGGGATGGGGAGAGCTGGAAGACTGCCTACGACACGGTGCTTACGAAGAAGTTCTTCACCGCACTAAAAACGCCCACAGTTTGGCTAAACTTCGAGGTACAAAAGTCGCCTAACTGATTACCTTTGTTTAGTGAATGATACGGTATTTATTGTAATAGGTACTGCAATAGTATTGGATTTTTCACTAGGTTTGTAATCGATGCAACACATGGAACAAGCATGCTATCCTCTTCGTAAAGGGGTAACGGAGAGAGGCGGTGACGTTGGCCGTCGAGTTGTGGTTGGGGACACATATTTCGGCTGCTATCTGCAGACTGAGTGGAACAAATACAACAGCGATGCGGATAGCTACGTAGCGGACCAGAAGCTGCTTGGCTACTTTGACGGGTGGTCCCCGGCGATGATAGGTCGTTCGTGGGAAGGGGCATAACTCATCCTCCTCTCATTGAACGTGGACAATATTCATTGGATAAGGGTTTATGATTCGGACGTTTACATCGTGATGGACCGCCATCTACCGGCACAAGCAGAGGTAATTTATATGAAACCCTTAAATATCTCTTCGTCTCATAGTGGTATCCAGCTGTTATGAATCTGATTTAAGCATCCCTACTGCAGTAGAGACTACGGACCACACACGATGAGGTTCATGCAACTCCTCACGAAGGACGCCCCCACCTTCGATGGTCTTGACGACGCATTCATCGGGGCGTACAGACACATGCTTGCTGTTGGCATCTTCCATGGTAGACGGTTATGATCGCTGTTGTGATAACCATTGCCCAGTGTTATGAACTTTGTTGTTATGATAGACGTTTGTTATGAACATCGTTGTTATTGTGTTCGATTTTTATGAATATGGTTGTTGTTTAGAACATTTAGTTGTCGACGGTAGTTCACTAGGTTAGTATTGTAGTACATTTCTATGAACTTTGTTTCTTTCTTTATCTTCCGTCGGTAGTTATATGTTGTAGAATTTTATGATGTTTTATGATAGTTGTTAAGAAGTGGTTAACTATGTTGTCATGCTCGAAACTTTGGTTATAAATTGTAAGGAAATCACCCTTGTCACCTAATTGGAATCCCGTGTCAACTTAACTAATCATCATGTCCCTTATTTCAATAAGGTGACAAGGGTGATTTCCTTACACGACTAGCACAAACACTCAGAAATGTAAACATCAGTTGAAACAAGTGCCAATGCAAGGGTGATTTCCTTATCCAAGTGTCAACCACCGAAATGTCAAACATCAAATTCAAATCAGTGACATGATACCCCTTTCATCTGACACGATAATACAAAAGGGTGACAGGGGTTATTTCCTGAAGCCATCCCCAAAAGTACTACGAAGTTGTTTACCACTTACTTTTAGTATGTAACCCGTTCCCAAAAGTAAAGCGACGTTCTTAACCACTTACCTATAGTTTTCCATATGTGCATGTAACCTAACTATACTACCAAGTACTTAACCCGTTCACAAAATAACCCAGACGGAGAATGGTCCAACCACTGACCCCAAACTGCAAATGCAAAAGAAGACCCAACTACTGAGGTAAGGCGTTAGACCACCAATAGAGGAACACATCTACTAACGACGGCACTTGACACGGTGAAATTCTCCCCGAGATGGGTAACACCAGGGCACCGCTTCATGTCCGGGGGGAGGCACACCGTGCTGGACATGGCTGGGGGGATTCCCCAATCTGCTCTTGGAGGAAGCGGATATAGATGCCATTGGTAGGCCATAATAACCCTTGTACTTGTCGTTACCCATCTCGGAGGCACAACGCGCTGGACATGGTTGAGGGGATTCTCCATAATAACCCTTGTATTTGCACCTCACATTCTGAAATAGATGTCATTGGCAGAACCCTTGCTTGGAAAAAACATAGTGGTCCCTCAAATCTTTGACGATACTAAGATGCCGATCAGAGAAAAACACTACGTCTGGTGCATCCTCGACGACATGTAGCATGTTCTTGAAGAAGAAGCCCCATGACCCGTGACTCTCACCATGGACAATCGCAAACGTGACCGGGTATACTTTGTGGTCTGTATCTTGGGTTGTGGCAAAGAGAAGCGTGCCCCTGAACTTCCCTTTGAGAAAACTCCCATCCATTGAAAACACTTGCACATGGAAATCGATACCAGCTGGTTTGGTGACATGGTATTTTATATTAGGTGACATGCAATATCATAGTACCGACATGGAGTTTTACCTTTCGAAGGTAAGGGATCACCTTGCGCCACACTCCGAAGCTAACAAAGGGGTACTTGAATCTTTGGGATGAGTCCAGCTCCAACCTAGTATATGTCCCGGGGTTAGTCTGCTCCAACATGTGCAAGTATGGAATAATATCTCAGTAGTTGTCTTCGTCGGTCCCATGCTTCACCTCCCTCGCCGCTAGTCGTGCCCTTCGTGCCTTCCAGTAGCTACACTTGACGCCATACTGGGAATTTGTTATTGTCTGCACTTGCTAGGGAACGAGGTTCTTTCGAGTCCCGGTGAACCTACATATAATTGTGACAATTCGAGTTACATCATGTGACATGTGGAATATTATTATATTGTGACATAAATACGTTTTCGCAACTAAAGTAACACTTACGTGGTCACGAGGTTCTGTCCAATCATGTTCGACGTAGCATGTCGGCTATGGTTGTGCTTCATGTTCATGTCACATGTATGCTCCTAGATATCCTGTCGGATGGACCACATAGTGGTGCGCCAGTAAGTCGACGCCTTTACCATCACTACAACAGAAAAGGCTATTTATGAGGAATTTTTTCCTCGTAGAAAATACCGATTTTCTTGCTAAAAGTGTTCGGCGAGTAAAAAAACAATTCCTCGTCTGTAGTTTTAAGGTTATAACATGTCACATTTATAAACGTCAAACATTTTCGTTGCTGAATAAGTTATGGGATTAGAAAATGGTCGTCGAATATATTTGCCGACGGAATAAAATTTGTTGCTATTGTTTATATTTCCTCGTTAATGATGACTAGTATTTAACACATTAGAAATTAAAAAATAATTTAAAATATTATTTTTGCCAAGGAACATATATTTGTCGTTAAAAATAATATCGGTGAGAGATTATTTTCTCAAGAATAATTATTTTCCGCGAGAAGATCAAAATCTCTCGCTATTTGTATCCCTTTAGCGAGAAAATATTGTCTCGGTACATATACCAACTAACGACGATTTCATTTTGTGGGTGTATAGAAATTGTATTTGTAGCGAGAAATATCCTTTCATCGCTAAAAATAGTTTAAGGCGAAGAAGTCATTCCTCGCCGTAGCCCAATCTTCAACTAGAAAATATATTTCATATATCGTATTTTGGATCAAAGAGAAAATATAATTTCATCATTATTGACTTTTACTTTTCACGAGGAAAGAATGCATATTATATTAAAATTATAATATAAATATTTGTGCTTTTCATTCAAGAAAATAAAGCCCTCGGGTGGTGCTTTGAAAATGACTAAATTAAATAATATCATTTGCACCTAGCAAAATAACTAAACAATACATGCCATAAGTATCTTAGAAATTATGTAAACAAACTGAAATTGCTAAACAATACTTATCATAAGTATCTACGTCTAACATAACTAGAAATTCTACTAAATTCCAAATAAAAAGCCAAAAAAGTCGATCATTATTTCTCTAGTTGTGGGGTATCAAAGCTTGCCATGAATTGTTCCATCTTCTTTGTCGTCTCTCGTAATTCAATTATCTGATCATTTTGATCCTTGATCTTGTCTTCTAAGGCTTTATTCTTCTCATACATTTCATGGAAAGACGGTTGAGAAGGCTTAATCGGTGTTGGTTGAGGTCCGAAACCACAACCCTTAACGTATCCCGATTTTACTCCAAGAACTTGTCGGCAGATTTCTTCATCTGTCATAGTGCGAGTTCCATCTTCTTGAGTTGTCTCAGCTCGAAGCAACACCATTTCATCCTACAAATGAAGTCAAGCATGAGTATTGAGTATAAAGGTGACAACTTTTAAACTTTCAACTATTCCATATTATTGGTTGTGATTTCATACGCAACATTAGTAAGGAGTATATAAGAGAAGGATAATTGTTTATTAAATCATCAAAATAAATACTCGTTTTTTCTCTCCTAAATTTAGATATGGTTTTATTTGATATTTGTCTATGCTTAGAGAAATGTATTTGGAAACATAACAACTTCAAATCATGAAACCAAAATCATAAACAACATGGAGTTAAAAAAACAAAAAAACAAATGACATACATGTTTTTGCTTAGCTCCCGAATCCCAGCCTTTTGCACCACTCTTGTACTCACTTTCGAAGAGTTCAATTGCTCCCAGTGTCTCAGTAGATCTTGCAGCCTACAAAAATCAGGAAATACCAATGTAATAAAACACTACACATTATAACAACAAAGATAAATGTTTGGCAAACAAGCATTAATAAAGAAATTCAGGAAATACCAATGCCATAAATGACCTAGATCCCGCTTTATGGTGATATAGTAGCTTTGACCTGTTGATTGCATTTTTTCCAGAAAGAGCCTACAAAAGAAAACATATGCAAAGCAACCATTACTATTGTGTGTAAAAGTTGAAGTTCACATCAAATGCATTTGTACCTTGCTTTCATATCTTACCTTGAATTTTGCACTTGAAAAATAATTGCACAGAAATATCCACTCTTCATCTGATTTGACTTGCTTGTGTCTGTTTTTTAAAGCTTCCTCCATAGTTGAGAATGTCACTACTAGAATTTTGTTCATAGACGTCAGTTAAAAACCGATGTAAAACAAAAATATTTTCAACGTGTTAGTGGGTGGTGTTAAAAATCCAAACTTTACCACGTCGGTTTTTAACAGATGTCTATAATAATTTATAACATTGTTTTTATGTTTGATAACGATTTAAGTACGTTGAAATAATTACGTTTTGGTTGATGAACCTAATGTTCAACCATTGTTATTTTGCATTTCTAGACGTTTGAAATAATGCAGGCCAATAAAAAAAATTGACATTAACATCACTAAATTTTAAAAAAAAGATGTTTTATGTTGATATACACATCGATTTTACATTATTCTTTTTGTGTGCACTCTTTATTCATTTATAAGTTTATGATATTAATTTATATAAATATAATATACGTATTAAATATTTTGAAGTCGATGTTATTAGTATATTTTGAATATATTAATTTATATAAATATAATATACGTACTAAATATTTTGAAGTCGATGTTATTAGTATATTTTGAAATCGTTTTTCCAGTTGGAAAACGATGTTTTTATGCTGTAAGATATCAGTTTATAATGGTGTAATGATGTAAGAGTTTCTTATTGACATCAGGTAGCATTGCAATTTTGATATTGTAAAGGCTCAGAATTTCAAATCTTAAATTTCTGGAAAAAGGAAATTAAAAATGAGCTTAAACTGAATTTAAAACTCGTTTAGCGGATTCCGACCGAAATATAAAATTTGACGAACAATTTCCGTCATTTTACCTCAAAAATTCAAAATAATTATCGGATTGCGATATTAAAAATAATCTAATTGATCAAGAAAGCGAGATTCGGAGAAACTAACATTCGGAATTTAATTTCGGAGTACCAAATTCGCGTATTCAGAATTTATTTCCGGGTATTTGTTTACCCAATTTCACACTCAATTCCTCACCCATATCTCCTTCAAATCATCCCTCCCCATTGCTTTCTTTCAGATCAACCAAGCCACATCTCTTTCCCTATTTTCGATAAGTAGCTGCAGTGCAAACACTCCCATCTCCATGCCATTTTGTTTCATTCCAAAACTAGCCGAACATATACTCCCCTACTCTTTCCTCACACCCCCTTTTTTTCTTCTTAAAATCTGGCAGGAAAGCAACAACACTCTCTCCTCTTAAAAAAAATCAGATCTCTTTTGACCCATTTCACCCACACAAATCCATAAAGCCCAAACATTGCCTTTCTCTCTCTCTCTCTCTCTCTCTCTCTCTCTCTCTCTCTCTCTCTCTCTCTCTCTCTCTCTCTCTCTCTCCCTTTGAGCTTGCCGAGAGCCTATGAGCTCCCTTGCCGCTTGTTCAGCCGCACCACCAACACACACCCTTCCTTGTTCTTTCCATGGCCGTGAGCCACCATCGCCAATCACTCCCTCCTTCTCCCGCCTGAGCAGCGCCGACATCACTCAACCTCTTCACCATCTCCACCCCAGCAACGCCGCAGCACCCTTTTCTCCTCTTTCCCTTCCGCCATTGAAGCCAAAGCTCTAGTTCCGCCCCTGTTTTCGCGTCCGAGAGCAAGCACCAGCATTCTAGTCTCTCTCCGAGCAGCAGCAGCCCAGCCACCCCCGTCTCTCCTCCGACGTCGACAGCCCAGTAGGAGCCAGAGCCACCGAGAGCAGCGCCTAGGCCTTCGACCCCTGGGTTTCGCGATTCGAGCTCGGTAAGGCTCCGTCCTCCTCCTTTCAACTCCTAACTTTGCAAAGCCACGACTTTAACCTCCCCACACTCTTCCTAGGACACCTCCGACAATGACCCAGCTCCGACGAACCGAATTCGACTCCGGCGACCTCGAAACCTTCCGGCGAAGATCGAACCCTCGGTGAGCACCTCTTTCTCTTCCTTCTTGTTGATTCCGTGTCTATGAGTGTCGAGTAGTCAGGATTGGGTGGTCGGAGTAGTCGGAACCGACCGAGTTCCCTCCTCCTCTTCTGATCTTTTTTCGAACGCAGGGGAATGGGAGGGGTGGATGAACAGTGGTCGGGTTAGGGTTCTGTTTCTTTTCTTGTTGGTTCGGTTCAAGGGTTTTATTTAACTTAAACCGGTCCGGTTCGGTTCCATTTAAAACAAAACCAGAGAATGTCTTGTTTGGGCCTATTTTCTGATGGGCCGAGTGGGATGTTTTAAAACGAAAATGGATTGGGCCTTTTCCTTCAGAAAACAAAATGATTTGGCTCTTCATTTTGGGTTTCATATAAAAGGGGCTCAGTTTCATGTAATTTAAAATAGAGGCTCGGTTTTGGATAATTTCCAAAATAAAGGGGTCGGTTTGGTAAATTAGAAATGACTGATTTTATTAAATAAAAATGGTTGGGATTTTTTTAAAGGATTTGGAAATGTTTTATGAAAGTGCTTAATAAATGGTATTTAAAATATTATCTAATATTAATTGAGATTTAAAATATAAAATATTATCTTGAGAATAAGGATATAATATTAGAGTGATTTAAAGGTATTATCAAACTTGAATCGAAAAAGGAATTTGATGAGCGTTTTCAAGGATCGGAAATTCTAACTATTTGACTCGGATTTTGAAATGGTTTTGGAACTAACTTGGGAATTTTGTGATCGATGACTAAGTAGCATGATGATATGATTGATTGACTAATAGCATGTTTTGTGTGGACTAATGACATGTTGGTTGACTAATGGCATGATGAAATGTTAAAGTTATGTATCGTTAACTTATGCCTTATGATATATGATAAAGATGATGAATATGATGACCTTGAGAGATATGACTATGCGAATTATTATTGCGAATATATGAATGCTATGAACACATGAATGTGGCTAAATGGAACGATGAGAATGACGTGGACTTGCGGAATGTGGTGAATGGTTGAACTTGATGTATTGACGGTTACGATATGGTTGCTATTCTCGTTGAATGATGTGTGCTTTGTATGACTGAATGGTTAGATATAGACTTATATGTGTTCTGCTATATATCTAGGTGATACCTTGTGTTTATGATTGATATGTGTCGGACCTTCCATTATGCTGTTCTGCATAGCCAGGTGAGTTCCTATATGAGCTCACTCAGATTTGAAAAGAGATCTCCCTGCTTTTAGCCATGTGCATACTAGGTGCTTGCATTCATAATAAAGCATGCCATGTATGCACTCATGATTGAGCATTCGTTTACTCATTGCTTTTGGAAACAGAACGGTCGTTATCTGTGAAGTAACTAGAGTCATTACTAGGGTTATAGGACGACCTAGTCTCATCGGGTCCCGTCCTGAGTCAATCGAGTCATGAACTTCCATATATTATGAGATGCATGCGGGCTTTATTGTGGATACGGGTTGGGCATGCGTGCCACCCGATTATATGGAATGCATTCACGAGCTGGCCAGTCTCCGCCCTATCGGAAGGGGGTGGAGGTAGGAGAGGGATATACCACTTGGTATTCGGTGCTAAGGCCTTATTATATTTATGCACTTGATCTTAGGACCATGCTAGTGTGTTAATATTCCGCCTTGCATCTAGAAGCATCTCTATTAGGACTAGCGTGTATATATGTCTGCTTGTTTGGGATTATATTGCGTAAGGCTTCGATCTGACACCGCCCCGCATACATTTTTTTTAGGTTTATTTTGAAGCATGATTATTCCTTGTTTCCGTGACGTGGGAACTCTCTTGGGCGATCTCAAAGAAATGGTTTAACTCCACTAACATTGTATATTATTTTCGATAAATACGTTTATTGATTTGGTTTTGACTCGGCTCTGCCGTGTCACCCTCTTGTATTACACCTTGATTCTACTATTTGCATGACTGTTGGTTTTCCACGCTTAGACTTATAACAGGTACAGGGGACTTCCCCGGGGATTCCAACGATCCCTTCGAATTTTGGGTATGAAATCCCACTTTAAAATGGTAGGATAGAATTTCAAACCTTCAACCTGTACTCGGGGCGCAAGATCCTAACGAGGGGTTTCGTCCCTCGAAACGTAACCCGGGAATCATAATCACGGGCCGTTACAAAGATGGTATCAGAGCCAGGTTATGCAAACCGAGTATGATAGGTTGAAGTGGTTTTGGAAATGGCCCAAGGTTTTCAAATGTTTTTCCAAAATGTTTTAGAAAGGGAAAAATGAATTTAATATGGCTAACTCAAATGGACTAAATATGAACTTGACTCAATAAATCTTGTGATCAAACAAAGGGAAACGAAGGGGTAGTAAAGGCGCTAGACCATCCCTATTGGATGTAGTTGGGAACGGGTAGGCAAAATATAGCTTGTTCTTTTACAGGTGGACTTGAAGACTCCAAGGAACCCGAAGGTTGGAGTGACATGGGTTAGGAGGACGTGGGGTATTTGCCCTCCGGTCAGCCGTCCCTCAAAGGACGGCATAGATCGTTTATGTGATTATAGGCACTATATCCAATTGGGCCCGAGGGCGATCCTCCTTGAAGAGGATCGTATTAATCACATCGATTGCTTCCATGCTGAGTGCTATTGTGCTTAGGATAGAGAACTAATTAGTATGCCTTGACGTGAATCATGTATTGAATAACTGTGCAAACGGGATAGTCAGAGAATACCTTGTTCTTATGTCATTGGAACTCTTGTCTTGTCGAAATAGCTCTTCCATAATTCAAACTCCTGATGATTCTGACTCCGTCAACCGTCCCACCAAAACATTTAGGCATGTTAGCAAGGGTCGAAGAGCATTCGCTCTCCCCGTTTCGGGTCCTGTTTTGTATCCCACCCCCAATGTTTTTATCGAGTCTCGTACCTTAGGTTGGTGTCTTCCATGGGAAAATTTGGGTCGGTCAACTAGATACTTCCGGGGGTGTGTCGGATATAGGAAATTCATGAGTGTTTTAGGGAGGGTGATCAATGAAACAATTTCGAGTTGGAAGTGATTGTCTTATGGAGTTATCCTTCTCGATTCCTATACTGGTCAACTGTGTCTTCTTACCACGAGAGACTAAACACAAATTATACCCTCTCATCTCGAAAACAGTGTGAATGTCCTTGTGTCATACCGAGCGAGTCATACTAGCGTCCCACGGGGAAACAGGGTGATGAGTCGGTGATTGCCCTTAGATAATTCTGTTTGGTTATAATAGTGGGCCCCCCTCTTGTGATTGTATGACATGATATGTTGGTATATTTCAGCATGACTTGTCTGATAACTTGCATGATTGCACTTATGAACGAATATATATGTGTCGAATCTATGAATTCCCATCATTGTTACTCTCCCTTGAATTAGGTCCATGATAGTGTGGTCAACCCTCTTTGTATGAGTGCCATGAGAAATGAATTTCTGAGTATGTTAAGTTAATCAAATTGAACCTCATTGACTATGTATTTTCTTAATGAGTGTTGATAGTACCATGTAGGATATACATCTCCTAATTATTAACCATAATGCATCTATGTGCCACACTTGTCATACTACATGTATATGGTTGTATTGGATGTGATAGTTGTTATGCCCAAATGACTTAACCATACCCCTTGACACGATTATTAGAGTGCATCTTAACATGCTTACCTGGAACCCACATTGTTTTGACCTACTTATCTGTACACTAAGTGAGTAATGAATCATACATGTGATATCCTATAATGCTCGCTATGTCATATATAACTTATGCTGCATATGTCTATTGTCGGTGTGTGCATACATGATATTAATATGTCAAGCATGATTAGTGCATGGGATGATAAGTTTTAGCCTGTCCCGTGTGCATGTAAAGTTGATTATGTGAAATGTTATATGGATGCATAGGACGCTATTCCTTTAATAGGTACATGATAGAGTGGAATGATATGATTGAAAAATTTTGTGATTGCCATGTGCACCTATAACCTTATAGAATACCCTAAGGGGATTGTTGTAACCCTTGGGTCTGTGTCTTGTCTTGAGTCTCATCATCTCTAGTCCTGGGTTGTGTCTGAATTCTTAAGAAAGTCGTTTTGTCCTCCCTTTCCCTCCTCTATCTCCGTGACTTCTAATCCCTCGCGATCCCCTTGATGGACGTCGACATAGAAGAGAAAACGAGCGATCGAACGGCATCAGAGTGGCGCAACGGAAGTGTAGTGGGTCCATGGACCATGGACCCTAGGATCGATGTCACCAAAGGAAGGACGTCTTTCGAAGATGGCGGTTGCAGACGTAATCCTCCTAGATGACTCAAGGAATGACGTTCTTCATCCGAATTGTGATCTCTCCTATGCGATATAGAATCGGTGTCGTGCGATGGGCTTGGAACTAACTAAATTGACGTGTGATGACTGATAAGCTGAGCTGGTAGTGGATGATTGCCTCACTAACCGTGCCTGTGATACCGTGCCTTGATACTTTAAAATACTGATGTGCTAATAAGTAAGATGTAGGGTATATGTGGTTGATGGCGTTTCTCTCTCGTGTATGGGTTGTGAGGTCCTTCGGTAAGCTAGATCGAAAGTGGTAGGTTTATTGGAGCCTTCAAGTTGGGTCATTGGTTGTGTGAGATGAGGTGCAGGAAAGATGTGTTAGCGTGGGTAGAGTCAAGTGAGCTAGGAATGGATCGGAGGGATTCTCGAAGGGAAGTGTTGTTAGACGAATTAGTGTGTTAAGGAAGGTGTCTAGATAGTCTAGGAGCGGATCGTGGGCGGCATTTAGGATGATCGGTTGAGGAATGTCTAAGGAATCGTATAATTGGGGACTAGGTTCTATGTGCTGTGATTGGGAACTGTTTATGGTAAAGGATGAGATTAAGGAATCGCTAAGAAAGAGTAGTATCAGGTTGTACATAGGATGAGTACTTGGGGTTGCTTAGATAGAGTTAGTGATGCTTGGAGGATTCATTAGAGAAGGATTTCTAGATGCTTTGTTGGAGGATTTTAGTATAGGAAAGGAATCGAGGTTGATGTGCGGAGATTGTTTTGGCTATCGAGGTATTTGGGGATATGAGAAGAGTTTTCGAGGGAAGGTTGGTAGATAGGCAAGGACGTCGTTGAGATTATAGTAAGACTGTGGGCTTGAGATTGAGATAGGGAGATCTTGATCATGGATTTGGGTACTAGGCAAGGCAGAATGCATTGAGAACGTTAGGGGAAGAGGTTTTAGAAGGTTTGGCGTAGTTGCGGTACTTGGGAAACTCGGATGAGGATGTCATAGGAATTCTGTGGAAATGATGATCGGTACATAAGGGTTCAAGCGGTAGAGATTTTGAGGTCGAGGAAGCGTGATCTGAGACAATATGAGGATAACTAGTCTAGGTAGAGGATGTTGGGAATTTTATAGATTGAAGGATATGATTGTGAGATAATTGGTCAAGTTGCGATGTTATGGGTAATTCAAGCTAGGATGGCATGAAGTTTCCTTGGGGAGAATGGTCGAGGGATGGAGGCTTAGGACCTAAGGCGTCGTGGTTAAGGAGTGGTAGCTTGAGGTAATTTCGAAAATGCTGGGAAGAGGATCTAGGGTAGGTCAGCATGAGGAGTCATAAGTGATTCAAGTTTCGTGAGTTTCGAAATGGGATGAGTAGATAGAACCAGTGGTTTGACTTTGAGGATAGGTGCTGGTGATGAGGGCCTTGGTGATTTGTGGTTGGGAGTAACACTAGATGGGTTTCTATGTTAGAGTTGGTCAGGAGTGACAGGTGTGAGATGATCAGTATGAGTTGGGTTCTTAGAGGTGGATGACTAGTGAGAGAGGTTAGTGGTGTGGGAGGAGTGATTAGGTTAGCAAGGTGATTCGAGATGTCTCCTTGAGGGATAATAGTCAGATGGGGTATTGAGAGCCTAGAAAGAGTAAGCGAGATTGTTAAGGAGCACCTAGATCGACCGTGAAGGCGGTTCAGTTGAGGACTTGAGATTTCTCTTAGAGGGTAAAGATGGGACTGGTAGGGAATCATTAGGACGAGGGTGTGCTTTGTAGGGAGCCTTAGTAGTTGGTTTGGGTAATGGGACTTGATTGCGGACAGTTATGAGGCTAGAGAGTATATTATGAGCGGGATGCAATGAGATTTATAATTAGTATTCGATTGTGTTGGTAGACCTAGGTAGGAATGAACTTGATGCGAAAGATAAGGAGTGGTGGTCGTGTCTTGTTATGGTTGGTAGTTGTAGGCGGATCCTCTTGAGGATGTAACCTAGTGAATGCTTTATTTGGGGTAGTATTGTGCGAATTCTATGCTTTAGACGGTGATGATTCCTTGATGTATTTTCATAGGTGATGGTGAGTTGTTAGTACTAACAATAATTATCCCCTGAACTTGATGAAATGCTGGCGTGCGGAAGTATTTGTTTGCCTCTAATGTGATGATGCTTTGTAGTTGGCATAAGTATGATGTGCTTATCATGATATGATTGATGTGACGAATCCTACTCCGTATGATATTATGCTAGATATGTTATGGTATGTGAGTATATGTGACATGATTATGACCTTATTATGAAGGTGTGACACGATAGCTATGATATATGATGCCTTGAATTGGAATTATTAGTATGATAGAACTGAATTAATGAATTTGATTTTGACTTGGAACCTAGTAAGGAAATATGGGGTTAGCCCTTAGAGGTGGATGATTCCACCTCCTGAACTTGGAACTTGCTTGACTAACATCGGGTTAAGGGATTTTGAATGGTGTTTAAAAATGACTAACTTGGATTTTGAGAAACCAAACGCGGTCGAGAATTCTAATGATTTTGAGACTAATCCTTTTCAAACTGCGGACCCCTTTTGAACTTTTTCGACCCAAGCCTGCATTATGACGCACACAAAGTAGATACAAGCATTTTATAGGGGCCCTTATAGACTGCTTGCTAAGACCTAGTGAAGATGTTGTAATGCTTTTCGAGTTATGATATAGCCGAGAGGTCGGAGTAAGGATGTGGTAGGGGCCCATATTACATTCTTGCTACGATCTATTGGAGATATTATGATTATGACAACGGTACTGTGAGGATCTCATAGGGGCACTTATGAGGTGCTTACGGGATTAATGGCATAATTCTTGGACTCACCAATTTCAAACTTCATCCCCTGTTTTAAGATTATGTTAGTCTCGGGGACGAGACTTGTTTTTAGAGGTGGATGATGTAAAGGCTCGGAATTTCAAATCCTAAATTTCTGGAAAAAGGAAATTAAAAATGAACTTAAACTGAATTTAAAACTCGTTTAGCGGATTCCGACCGAAATATAAAATTTGACGAACAATTTCCGTCATTTTACCTCAAAAATTCAAAATAATTATCGGATTGCGATATTAAAAATAATCTAATTGATCAAGAAAGCGAGATTCGGAGAAACTAACATTCGGAATTTAATTTCGGAGTACCAAATTCGCGTATTCAGAATTTATTTCCGGGTATTTGTTTACCCAATTTCACACTCAATCCCTCACCCATATCTCCTTCAAATCATCCCTCCCCATTGCTTTCTTTCAGATCAACCAAGCCACATCTCTTTCCCTATTTTCGATAAGTAGCTGCAGTGCAAACACTCCCCTCTCCATGCCATTTTGTTTCATTCCAAAACTAGCCGAACATATACTCCCCTACTCTTTCCTCACACCCCCTTTTTTTCTTCTTAAAATCTGGCAGGAAAGCAACAACACTCTCTCCTCTTACAAAAAATCAGATCTCTTTTGACCCATTTCACCCACACAAATCCATAAAGCCCAAACATTGCCTTTCTCTCTCTCTCTCTCTCTCTCTCTCTCTCCCTTTGAGCTTGCCGAGAGCCTATGAGCTCCCTTGCCGCTTGTTCAGCCGCACCACCAACACACACCCTTCCTTGTTCTTTCCATGGCCGTGAGCCACCATTGCCAATCACTCCCTCCTTCTCCTGCCTGAGCAGCGCCGACATCACTCAACCTCTTCACCATCTCCACCCCAGCAACGCCGCAGCACCCTTTTCTCCTCTTTCCCTTCCGCCATTGAAGCCAAAGCTCTAGTTCCGCCCCTGTTTTCGCATCCGAGAGCAAGCACCAGCATTCTAGTCTCTCTCCGAGCAGCAGCAGCCCAGCCACCCCCGTCTCTCCTCCGACGTCGACAGCCCAGTAGGAGCCAGAGCCACCGAGAGCAGCGCCTAGGCCTTCGACCCCTGGGTTTCGCGATTCGAGCTCGGTAAGGCTCCGTCCTCCTCCTTTCAACTCCTAACTTTGCAAAGCCACGACTTTAACCTCCCCACACTCTTCCTAGGACACCTCCGACAATGACCCAGCTCCGACGAACCGAATTCGACTCCGGCCACCTCGAAACCTTCCGGCGAAGATCGAACCCTCGGTGAGCACCTTTTTCTCTTCCTTCTTGTTGATTCCGTGTCTATGAGTGTCGAGTAGTCGGGATTGGGTGGTCGGAGTAGTCGGAACCGACCGAGTTCCCTCCTCCTCTTCTGATCTTTTTTCGAACGCAGGGGAATGGGAGGGGTGGATGAACAGTGGTCGGGTTGGGGTTCTGTTTCTTTTCTTGCTGGTTCGGTTTAAGGGTTTTATTTAACTTAAACCGGTCCGGTTCGGTTCCATTTAAAACAAAACCAGAGAATGTCTTGTTTGGGCCTATTTTCTGATGGGCCGAGTGGGATGTTTTAAAACGAAAATGGATTGGGCCTTTTCCTTTAGAAAACAAAATGATCTGGCTCTTCATTTTGGGTTTCATATAAAAGGGGCTCAGTTTCATGTAATTTAAAATAGAGGCTCGGTTTTGGATAATTTCCAAAATAAAGGGGTCGGTTTGGTAAATTAGAAATGACTGATTTTATTAAATAAAAATGGTTGGGATTTTTTTAAAGGATTTGGAAATGTTTTATGAAAGTGCTTAATAAATGGTATTTAAAATATTATCTAATATTAATTGAGATTTAAAATATAAAATATTATCTTGAGAATAAGGATATAATATTAGAGTGATTTAAAGGTATTATCAAACTTGAATCGAAAAAGGAATTTGATGAGCGTTTTCAAGGATCAGAAATTCTAACTATTTGACTCGGATTTTGAAATGGTTTTGGAACTAACTTGGGAATTTTGTGATCAATGACTAACTAGCATGATGATATGATTGATTGACTAATAGCATGTTTTGTGTGGACTAATGACATGTTGGTTGACTAATGGCATGATGAAATGTTAAAGTTATGTATCGTTAACTTATGCCTTATGATATATGATAAAGATGATGAATATGATGACCTTGAGAGATATGACTATGCGAATTATTATTGCGAATATATGAATGCTATGAACACATGAATGTGGCTAAATGGAACGATGAGAATGACGTGGACTTGCGGAATGTGGTGAATGGTTGAACTTGATGTATTGACGGTTACGATATGGTTGCTATTCTCGTTAAATGATGTGTGCTTTGTATGACTGAATGGCTAGATATAGACTTATATGTGTTCTGCTATATATCTAGGTGATACCTTGTGTTTATGATTGATATGTGTCGGACCTTCCATTATGCTGTTCTGCATAGCCAGGTGAGTTCCTATATGAGCTCACTCAGATTCGAAAAGAGATCTCCTTGCTTGTAGCCATGTGCATACTAGGTGCTTGCATTCATAATAAAGCATGCCATGTAGTATCCTGCTAGGATTGCACTCATGATTGAGCATTCGTTTACTCATTGCTTTTGGAAACAGAACGACCGTTATCTGTGAAGTAACTAGAGTCATTGCTAGAGTTATAGGACGACCTAGTCTCATCGGGTCCCGTCCTGAGTCAATCGAGTCATGAACTTCCTTATATTATGAGATGTCTGCGGGCTTTATTGTGGATACGGGTTGGGCATGCGTGCCACCCGATTATATGGAATGCATTCACGAGCTGGCCAGTCTCCGCCCTATCGGAAGGGGGTTGAGGTAGGAGAGGGATATACCACTTGGTATTCGGTGCTAAGGCCTTATTATATTTATGCACTTGATCTTAGGACCATGCTAGTGTGTTAATATTCCGCCTTGCATCTAGAAGCATCTCTATTAGGACTAGCGTGTGTATATGTCTGCTTGTTTGGGATTATATTGCGTAGGGCTTCGATCTGACACCGCCCCGCATACATTTTTTTTAGGTTTGTTTTGCAGCATGATTATTCCTTGTTTCCGTGACGTGGGAACTCTCTTGGGCGATCTCAAAGAAATGGTTTAACTCCACTAACATTGTATATTATTTTCGATAAATACGTTTATTGATTTGGTTTTGACTCGGCTCTGCCGTGTCACCCTCTTGTATTACACCTTGATTCTACTATTTGCATGACTGTTGGTTTTCCACGCTTAGACTTATGACAGGTACAGGGGACTTCCCCGGGGATTCCAACGATCCCTTCGAATTTTTGGTATGAAATCCCACTTTAAAATGGTAGGATAGAATTTCAAACCTTCAACCTGTACTCGGGGCGCAAGATCCTAACGAGGGGTTTCATCCCTCGAAACGTAACCCGAGAATCATAATCCCGGGCCGTTACAGATATATTCGAGGCTTTTGAAATCGTTTTGTGAGTCTCTGCCTTTGAATTTTCTCCTAATATTTTGTAGGTTTCTATTAAACCTGAGGTCACATCAAGGGGTGTTAATCGAGTAGTGATGCAACAATTGGTGAAGTTGTACCAAGGATCTCGCCTTGGAGGGTAGGCTTCTAGCTTATGATGGTAGAAAGAGTATACACACAATCGGTAAATTTATAGTAGAAAAAATCTTTTTTTTTTCGAATTCTAAATTTGGAGTTTTATTTAAATTATGTATATTTTGGTGGAGATTTTTTATAATTATGTATATTTAAATTTGTATATTTGATTTTAGAAAGCTTCAAATTGGACTTTTATAGCCTGAATTATTTGTATTATATTTTTTTTACATACGAGACTTTTTAGCCCGGATCTGAAGAAACCGGGCTAAAAAGTAGTGCTTTTTTTTTTAAATTTTCCAGATATAATTTAGCCACGGCAACTTGTTGTGATTAGCTAATTACCACGGGTGTAGCCGTAGCTATACTCTTTTGCCACCCAAGGTTTCCCCACGGCTGGTTTGCCGTGGCTATAGCCGTGGCTACTACCCTTTGGCCACTGCAAATGGACTTTCAGCCACGGTAAATAGCCGTTGCTAAATTTTTGTTTTGTAGTGCCACTTACTTGTTAAGTCACCCCATTTTTCAAGAAATAAAAGAAATTTGGTTCTAATAGATATTAAAACACAATTGTCTAGACTTTAATACTAAATAGTGTTGACTAATCATCAAATTGTTGTGTTGTAGGTCAATCCAAATTTCATTTTTGCCCTTGAACTCCTTTTGAAGTTATTTTCCCGTGTGATATGGTCGCATTTACTATGTTAGTGCACACTTCATTGACTTCTGAATAAACTAGATCATCTAGGTACTTCATGCGCAACTTTGAGATATTCTTATCATTCCCTTTTTCAAATCAACATTTAAACCCTTTTTTGGCTCCAAAGAAGGTCTCCATTTGTCACATAAGACAGATCCCAGTATGCAAAACTTTATCCTCTCCAACTCATGAAAGTTCAATGTTTGATGTTTCTGAGGTTGAAACTATGTCTGCACTGGAAGCAAATCCTGTTTTTCTGAAATACTCAATGAGCATATCTCCCTACATCAATAGAATAAGATGGAATAGAATTTTAACATCAAACTGACAATATATAGTTTTAAAATGAAGATTAACTATAAAAATATAAGATATCGTTAATAAAACTAACCAAACATTCAAATGGCGATACGAAGGTGCATCTTGGATCTGTACAAGTCGGTGTGACATCAAGAACTTGGATGGCTTTTCTCTTCAAGTTGTAGACAACAATGAAAAAGAGTCCTTCACTTTGGACACCAAATTCGAACTATACAGCATAATAGAGATCCAACAAATATCAATAAGATAGAAAATTGTTAACTTTGGAAACAAATTCAACTTCTAAATACCATCAAAAAAAAGTGTTGTGGGGTAATTAACATGTCAATATCTTTCAAACTAATATGAGATGCCAAAGATAATGTTGTATCAATCCAAAGGTTAAATTTCTCAAATTGTTCCTCAAATGCAGTCGATGACACAATCTCCATATAAAACTTTATCAAGAATAAAAAGTATTAAATAATAGATTCAATTGCAAATAACAACAAAGAATGAGAGACACATATAAATATGAAACTTAAAGAAATGAAAAATCTTACAAATGAGTTGAGAGACACAAAAAGCCTTATTGCAGACAAAACACTCTTATATTGCTTTTTATGATTAAGAAGTAATGTCCATGCATCAATAACAACCCTAGAAACTTGAAAATCCTCTTTGAGGGTTTTCATGTAATTCATAACCAGTTCAACAGACTTGTGTTTGAATAAAACTCCACTACAATGAGAGACATTAAGAGTATGAAACAAATTAAAATAACATTAATTGAATAATAAAAATTATTTAAATAAATGAATAAAATAATCTTACTTGTTAGAAGATGTATGCTAAATATGCATGAATATTTCGTTCAACGTCTGTCACACCATCATAAATGTCAACAACACTTGAATAATAAAGGCTTCGCAAGGGGGCAACATGTTTATGCATTCTTCTTCCAGCTCCATCTCCCTTTTTGTTATTATCTTTTTCTGCAACATTCAAAATAACTGGAGTGCCATGAGAAGACCTATGAAGTGGCATGGGAGCAGGAGAGTTGTTCCTTCAGATGTAATGCCCCCGGAGGAGGATTGTTTGAGGGAGTGGCAGCATCGCCAGCCATTTCTGTAGGAGGATCCTGAAAAACTTTTTTTATTGGTGGATCGTTAACATATTCTCTAGCAATATTATTAACTTCTTCTGGCACCCCAACTATGTGTGTAGAAGTCTTTGGGACATCCTTATAAGATTTTTGTGCATCTTCAGCACCCTTTTGTGCATCATTATCTCTCTTAAAACCAAGGTCGCTCTTGAATATGTCAAAGGAAAAGGTGGATCTTCAGTAATTGATTAACGATTTTTACTCGCGTAAATCGTATCAAAATAAAACTCAAACCTACAAACTAGTATAGCAAGAAAGTAAAAGGTCGATCCCACAGAGAATCAAGCATTTCTCAGCAATGTGTATTTACCAATTAGTAGAAAGGGGGGTTTTGATTGATTGAAATAGAAAGAAAACAAAATAAAATATAAACAGATTGATGCAAAACAATTCAGAAAAGATCGCTCTACCTACAATTATCCACTTTATTTGGTTTAATTGGTATTGTAACTTCCTCTTGTCATTTTAGTCTTCCTATGAATGCCCTTGTCCCGACCTGATATAGTTACTAGTCCAATCAGTCCTATAAACCCTTATCAATTGAGCAGTCTCTAAAGTAGGATTTAACCCAATTTATAGCTTTAAGGTCAGAGATTAACCAAGGTATTTGCAATCCCTAAGGAGGGATTTAACAACACATCCAACTTCCTACTTATCCAATTAGTTCAATCAGCCCTAAAGGGACAAGTTTGCTACTTGGGGTAAGGTTCGCAATCAGGAATCTACATTGAATCAGCTCTTAACGTCAACAGAAAAGTTGTAGCTCTTTGAAAGTTCTTTCCAACGCATGGTTATAATAGTCAATCGGACAACCGAGGCACTCCAAAAAGTGAAAAACAAGTTCAACATGTCTGTGATAACTTCTGCAAACTTGTTCTTCGTTTAGGCTCGCTTCTTCTTCTCAGGACCTCTTTAGATCTTCATGTAAGCTTCTTCGATCAACTAGACATCCTCATCTAATGCGTCATCAACCCATGGCTCATCCTCGGATCCACAGTTACCTGAAATAATCAATAAAAGTGTGTAGATTCCGACTCCACCAACATAAAGAGCAAATATGCAAATTGTACTTAAACCATGCATGATATGCATCATAACTAAACTAAATGCAACCTATTATGACCATCTAAATGCATGCTATCAGTAATATTCTTTTTCATTCTCTTATTGTTCTTTGAAGCCAACTCAACTTGAGTAAGACAATCTAGTAAGATAGGGTCCGTCTAAAATGGGTCTTGCGAGTTAATCCAATTTGTGTTTTGAGAATCATCCAAATAAGACTTGTCAACACCCTAAGGGGGAGGAAGATCTGGATCACCCTCAAAAACCTAAAAGCTTATTAGCCCCACGAAGAAGTGTTTTCACCTTGTCATCATCTTGAAACTCAGCTGGAAGTATGGAAATATCAGCAAACTCAGAAATAACAGATGCGAGTATGGACGTCTTCTGAGAAAAAGATTGTATCCAAGCCTAAAATAGAACAACAAAATACACACACAATTATAGAAAACCAATATAAACACAACTGATAAACAGAAGAAAAGAATATAAACTTAAATGTGTAAATTGAAAATGTACTTCAAACCTCAAGTGGGGATGTCCTTTCTAGATATTGTGGCCATAGTAGTGGGTTGAGCATTGCACTGAGTAGTGGGCTTAGAAGATGGATTATGAGAACAGATAGGACTGCCCTTTGTGAATGGAACGGATTGTCGATCTTGGATTGACCCTCACCCAAACCCTCCACTACAAATGTCATCGGTCTCCCACTGATGCAATCCAACATTGGAAAATTTAAGCCAATAAATACGGGGAAGGACCGAGGTAATCTCCTACAAACAGTGCTTGTAAATAAGCTTACTCTATCCGTGTAAAAGAACTACAACACAAAAAGCATAAAAAAAATACAAAGATTATGAAAATAAGAACAATATAAAACACAAGGGCAAAGGGGAAAAAAAGTAAATTACTTACAATCAAGAATAAAATAGGCCCTTTGAAGTGCAAACTCTTGTTCTTCTCCCAAGCATTCCTTGCATCTATCAAACTTTCTAATAGAAATGCGGTTTGAAGAGTCTTAAATCTCCCATATCTCCTACTGTTCTAACCAATCTTTGATTTGCATGTCCATTTCCAAGGTTATCAATTAATATAGAATGTAACGCAACGATAAAGTTTGAAGAGTCTATAAGACGTTGAATAATACTCTAGAGGGGGGGGGGGGGTGAATAGAGTATGCTCGATTTTTACAAAATAAAACATTTTGAGGATTTTCTAAAACAACTTGTCAAGGCCTTGATATGACTATCAAAACTTGACAAAGTAAAATTGAACAATGTAAAGTAAATGTGGAATATAAAAAGATGAACACACAAAATGTTAATGAGATTCGGCACGAACTTGGCCAACGTCCCCGTCTAGGGTTATCCAACCCGTAGGATTCAAACCACCTCTTATTTCACTTCCTTGAGCCTAGAACTTCCTAGAAGAACTTTCCTTCTTCTATAGAAAGCCTCACCGCTTCTATTCTAGCACTCAACCTTACAAGTGAAATAAAAGCTCTCACCACACACCAATGTGTGTTTGTTCGAGTACGAAATACTCTTAGAGTAAAATGAATGACTTGTACAAAAAACGTTGTGTTTCCCTCAACTCTCAAAGACATCCCATGATAAGCTTTATGAGAACTCAAGAGAGAAACTTTGAATCACAAATGCTAGTCGATCTCCTACAAGGATGAGGAGGGAGAGCCATTTGAATTTGAATTCCTTACAAAAGAATTCTTTCCAAATCCATGAGACTTAATCTTCTCCATGATTATGCATACGGTCCTAGAAGATTGTGATGGAACCGAGATATCTTATTGCCCTCATATGGCTCCCAATCCTTTTCTGAAATACATATAAAATATTCATCCAAATAATATAAGGTAGGAGAAAGTATATATGTAGTCAATCCAAAATGATTTTCTTTATGGCCCGATAGAAAAGCCGATGAGAAATCTTGGCCCAAAGGTTCGACTTTGAAGGAATCCCTGCACTTAAGCAAATCAACACATAAACGAAATAATATATGACCAAACATTTTAGTTCTGGTTTCAAGACTTTGAAACTAGGCCTTCTGTTTTGTCTTTCCTTACCCTTGACATCAACCTGCAAGTGATAGAATCTATTTTAGTCATGTTTTAAGTATAGTTTTGCATATTAGTTTAGAGCATTTTTACATAATTTATAGCTTAATTTGTATTATTTGGTTTTCGGAGTCTATACTAGTATTTTTATATATTTCAAGAATTTTCGGGTTGGATCGTATAAATTTGGAGGTTGCTTGTAATTTATGGGATTATTTTGTAAATTGGAAGCAAGGTGGTTGAATTGGATCGATGTTTGGACTGACATATTCATACGCTCAAGAGTCGGAAAGAGCCACACAGCTTGGATTGGAGCACTAGAGTTCTACCGATCGATTAATACTATAGTTTAGATGTATAGATTAGCTATATTAATATTATTAATATTATATGTTTAAATTAGGATATATTAGAATATTAGATGGATAGATTAGGATAGTAGTTCTTGATATATATACATTCAGACGGCAAAGTATATGGGAGAACGAACATACGTGAGGCCGACTGACTTTATTCCTCCTAAACCCCTAATTGTCTTTTGCTTTATTTTTATGGAGTTCAAAACTCTCTTCGTTCTTCTTGCAATTTGAAACTTTGTTTGGATTGAGTTGTGAGTTTCTAAATTTTTTTCCTCATTTCCTATATTGAATGTTTCGATTTCTTTGTACTTTATTGTTTATTGTTTTATTCTATCTTTTCTGATCAACTTGGTAAAATCAATTCAATTGCTAGGGTTCTGTAGATTCATAATTGTGCACCTTAACCCAAGTAGCAAACTTATCCATTTAGGGATGATTGAACTAATTGGATAGGTTGGATGTGTTGTTAAATCCATCTTTATGGATCTCAAATACCTTGGTCAATCTCTGAACTTAAAGCTATCTATTGGGTTAAATCCTTCTTTAGGGATTGTTCGATTGATAAGGGTTTCTAGGTCTGGTTGGACTAGTAACTAATTTAGGGATGGACAATGGCATTCATAGGAAGACTAAAAGGACAAGAGGAAGTGACAATATCAATTCAACCAAATAAAGTGACTTCTTCAGCTTTCTTATTCTTTTTTTATAGCTCCACAAAAATATATCATAGCCAATGATTAGCCTGACCCTATATGGGAATTAGAATGAGAATTGGGGAAAAATCTTATGTTGGAGTTGCTTTGAGTGGAGATAATGTATGTATGGTTGTGCATTGTGAGAGGCATAACCGAAATAAGGTAACCCTTCTTGCATAATAGAGATGACTTATTACTAGGGGCCTAAGGAGGATAAAATTCACTTAGGAGTAAAAGTATAGTAAGCTTGGACCTGGGGATGATAAAATTCATCTAGAGGCAAAAGTAAGCATAAAAGAAAAGAAAAGAAGTCACCATCTAATTGGAAATAATTGCATGAGTTGTATGGCTATTGAAATCGAAGAGCTTATTGATGTGTATTGGCGTTTATGTTATTGGAATGGTTTGCGAAGTATGGAAGTTTTGGTGTTGTTGTGGTTGGTTGTTGTTCCTTTTTCTCGGGTATTTAGCACCACAAGCCTAATTATTTCTCATGCCTTATGTTCCTACCAAATCCCCATTACAACCCTATAAAACTCCTCATGATGTTGTTTGCAAGAGATGACTTTCACGGTGTATAGAGCATTTTGGATTGAGTTGAGAGTTGGACTTTAAAACCTAAAACATGAGAGCTTGAGTGAAACACATTATCCCAGTGATGTTGGATTAAATTTGCCTTTGCTATTGGATCGCTCATATATTTGCTAGGATATTTGTTCTGTTATTCATGGCTCCTATTGCTGGATATTGCTTTTCTAAAACTATAGCATGAAGATCTTATTTGTGGGATGATTAATTCTATATTTGTTTTTTATTGCATGAGGACAAGCAAAAGCTTAAGTGTAGGGGAGTTTGATAGCATGCATTTAGAAGGTCATAATATTTTTCATTTAGCTTAGTTAAGATTCATATCATGCATGATTTAAGTAGAATTTGCATATTTGCTCTCTATGTTTGTGGAGTCGGAATCTACACGTTTTTATTGATTATTTCAGGTAACTGTTGATCTGAGGATGAGACATGGGTTGATAACGCATTGTATGAGGATGTTTAGTCGATCGAAGAAGCTTACATGAAGATCTAAAGAGCTAATGAGAAGAAGAAGCGAGCCTAAACGAAGAACAAGTCTGCAGAAGTTATCGCTAGACATGCTGAACTTGTTTTGCACTTTATGGAGGCATCGGTTGTCTGATCGACTATTATGACCATGTGTTGGAAAGCTCTTTCAGAGAGCTACAACTTTCCTGTTTACGTCGAGAGCTGTGTTAAAGCAAATTTTTCGTAAAAGACCCTTGCAGCGGGCGCTGCCATATGCTACGGGCGCAATAATGCGTCGTGGCTGTAGCATGTGCAGCGGCCGCCGCATTTGCCCAGAGCGACGAGTTTTGCGTTCGGAGACAGTTTAATCTATCTAAACCCTATTTACCTATCTTTGTTTTTTGGAGGCCGACTTGGACACGATTTCGGACGAAATGGAGAGAGGGGTTAGCCCTAGGTTTCCATTCATTCATTAGGTTAGGATTCAAGACGATTTTAGTTGGAAATTGGGAGCGATGTTCGCCATGGGCGGCTAAACTCTCTTCGTTCTACTCGCAATTTGAAGCTTAATTTGGATTGATTGTGAGTTTCTAATTCTCGTTCCTTGTTTCCAATATTTGAATGCTTCAACTTCTTTGTGCTTGATTGTCTATTGTTTTATTCTATCTAGCCCGCGCAACTACTTAGAATCAATTCAATTGCTAAGGTTTTGTAGATTCCTGATTGCGAACCTTAACCCAAGTAGCAAACTTGTCCCTTTAGGGCTTATTGAACTAATTGGATAGGTAGGAAGTTGGATGTGTTGTTAAATCCATCTTTAGGGACTGCAAATACCTTGATTAATCTCTTAACTTAAAGCTATCAATTGGGTTAAATCCTTCTTTAGGGACTGTTCAATTGGTAAGTGTTTCTAGGACTGATTGGACTAGTAACTATATTAGGTTGGGACAAGGGCATTCATAGGAAGAATAAAAGGACAAGAGGAAGTTACAATAACAATTCAACCAAATAAAGTGGATAGTTGTAAGTAGAGCGATCTTCTCTGAATTGTTTTGCATCAATCTGTTTATAATTTATTTTGTTTTCTTCCTGTTTCAATCAATCAAAACCCCCCTTCTACTATATGGTAAATACACATTGCTGAGAAATACTTGATTCTCTATGAGACCGCCCTCTTATTTACTTGCTATACTAGTTTGTAAGTTTGAGTTTTATTTTGATACGGTTTACACAACTAAAAACCGTCCATCAAATTGGCACCGTTGCCAGGGAATCAAGTTTATTTCTTTGTTTTGTGTATCTATTGATTTTTGTGCATATATCTAACCCGTTGTGAGCCTATCTTACGGTTCACGACACCCTTGCTACTAACCTTTCAAGATGTTGAGATTAGCGCAGTTTGAAGGTGAGAACTTTCACCAATACTTCACTAGATTGCATGCGTATGTTGACGACCTTGGATCATGGGGTTATCACTTCAGCATTCGAGCTTTTATTATTTGCATAATTGATGGGATGACTGTTTAGACTCGAGTACTTGCTGAGTACATGAGTAATGGAGGCCTGAAACGGTTAGGAGGATTGTCGGGGTTGTGGGATTGTTTTTGTTATATGGATTACCATGTTTCACAAGAAGTCTTGCTCGCTACGTCTTCTCCACCGATGAAGGACTATGTCACACACCTAGAAGATCCATTACACACTCTTACTCAAGAGGTGCAGTAGTTAGAGGAAGGAAAAATGAGCCAAATCGGAAAACTGGAGGAACAAATGAGCCGCTGTAAAAACTTGGAGGAACAGATAAACCAACTCATTCAAATATTAAGTGCAGAAGGTGAGAAAGAAAGGAGCTTCGGAGAAGAAGATGAAAATATGACGGATGGTGAAAAATCTGATGAGCAGCGACCGCCGTGCTGTTGCTGACGAGCCCCAAATGTCTTCTTCTCTTGATTTTGAGAACCTCATCCCACCGCCCATTGAAGAATTGAAGGATAAAAGGGTGGGGGATCCTATTGAAATCATTGTGTTGCATTCATTCCCTCCTAGGTGATTTCAACATAATAAGGATGTTCAAAAGGAGAAGGAATTATTTGATGACTTACTGTTGTAATTGACTCATATTTGTGGTTTTTGGTCTTGTCTTTGATGCTACAAATCCTGTTCATGTCTCTGGTGTTTCCTTTATTTTAATCTGCAGAAAACCTTCAGCTTGCTTGTTCAATTGGGTGTGGCTGGGTGACTCCTTTTTATTAGGTTCATGCTTTAGCTCATGTTGTTGCTATGAGTTGCTATTTTCGTGGGGTGATTTGCTGCTGAGTATATGGGTATTAAACTTATGACTGGATAGTGAATTCATTGAGTTTTAATGTGATGGGAAGTCTTTTATGCTGATTTTTGCTTTTGAAATTGCCTTCATATGTTGTTAAGCAAAAAAAAAATATTGCAACTAGTTTGGAGATTTATTCCATGAGTAAGCACGTGACCCTTGAATTTGATGCTTCATTATTGTGGGCTACTCTGAGTATACTTGCTATTGCACATTGAAAATTTATAAAAATCTGGCTGCTTACATCTTGAGCTTGATGTTTGAGACTTTGGAGTGATAATGTACTCTATGTAGCTGATCGGGTTATTCTTCTCATGTCCAAAATCAGCTGAGTTATTTTTGCAAGTCTCTTCTAGATTAATAGGTTTGTGCGGTATGATAGGTCTTTTTTGTTCTTAATTCTTGGATGATATATTTTTCTTGGATGTTGAAATGTATTTGGTTGTGGTGTGTTTTCTTTGTCTTTTGTTTTGGCCAAGACAAATTGCAAAGGAGACTGCCTATATTTTTTTTCGACTCCAAGAAGGTTCACGAATGTCAATTACTTCCAAGACTTGTTGAAAATTTCTGCTGAAGACCCAGGGCGGTAATTTCTACTATTTTATCATGTTTTAAGGGTGTTAGTACTTAGGAATAGTCACTTATCTTGCTGAATTTTATACTTTTGATATTCCTTTGCTATTGAGTTGAATCTGCTGCTGATTACTATCTAGTTTTGCTTGTTTTTGCTGCTATTAGCTGCCAACATCATTCCTACGAGTTACTGCTGCATTTTTCTAGTTGGGTTTGTTGCTGAATTTCCCCGAGGATATCACCTATTTTCTTCCCACCTCCGCTTGTACTAAAAGTTTCTTCGAAATGCCTGATTACATTGTGAGTTTCCTCTACCTCTTTTATTCTTTTTCTTTACTTTGAGGACAAAGTAAGATTTGAAGCATGGGGTGGGGAATTCAAGTGGAGCTCCGTATTATATGTTAGTTTTTTTTTTTTTTTTTTTTTCAATTTTTGTTATGCATTTCATTGCATTATAGTTTGCCTTCTAAATTTATCGGGTGTTTCATAATTATCCCATGGTCTAGTATAAGTCATTGAGTCTTTGCTTTTGATCTGTTATTTTTTCTTTTATTTGTGTTAAAGAGATATTTTTGTGATTGGTATGACCTCGATGATGATATATGGGTTTTCATGGCTTAAGAGTTTATGAAATTGAATTTTAATTGAATAACGACACTTGTGGGATTCCCATAGATAATCTGGATTATGAGCTTTAGTTATAACTTGATTATTGGTTGGATGTTCAGTTTAGAGCAATCTTTAAAGTGTTTATATGATTTCTATTGTATATGTCTAAACCCTTGATGAAAAGCACTAGTAAATTCGGTCATTTATTTGATGTGATATGTTTAATGTGGTTTGATATATATGTTGGGTTGATGAGTGTAAGGAGGATAAAATTCACTTACACCGCTCGAGGAGGATAAAATTCACTTGAGTGAAAAGAATCATTAATAAACCAAGGTTTATAGAAATGTTCGAGGAGGATAAAATTCACTCGAGACTAATAAGAATTGAGAAAAAAAATACGGTTAGTAACCGATCCTGTTTTGTAGAGGATAAAATTCACACAAGGAGGAAGAAAAGTAATTAAAGAATACTTGGAGTCAAAGGAAAAAAAATATGAGCTTTAATGAAATTCCGTAATAGAAAATGTCTAGTAATCTATGGGTGTTTATGACGATTTTAAGTGTGCTTAATGAATTTGATTGTTCAATACATTCTTAATGCAAGCATCCCATGAACCTAATCGGAGTTTAAAGCAATGAATATGAAAGGTTTGATGTGGGTCTCATAGTGTCCTAACTACTTTGAGTTTAACGTAATAAATCCTTCTAAAGCCATGATAACTATACTGACGAGTGATCATTCATAGGAATTACTTGAGTTATTGGTTTTTTTTTTGAGTTTGTCTTTATTTGTGATAGTTTGCTTGGGGACAAGCAAAAGTCTAAGCATGGGGTAGTTTGATAGAATCTATTTTAGTCATGTTTTAAGTATAGATTGACATATTAGTTTAGAGCATTTTTACATAAATTATAGCTTAATTTATATTATTTGATTTTCGGAGTCTACACTAGTATTTTTATATATTTCAGGTATTGGAAGCCAGGTGGTTGACTCGGATCGATGTTTGGACTCACATATATTCATACGCTCAAAAGTCAAAAGGAGCCACACAGCTTCGATTGGAGCACTAGAGTTCTGCCGATCGATTAATACTATAGTTTAGATATATAGATTAGCTATATTAATATTGTTAATATTATATGTTTAAACTAGGATAGATTAGAATATTAGATGGATAGATTAGGATAGTAGTTCTTGATATATATACATTCAGACGGCAAAGAATACGGGAGGCCGAACATACGGGAGGCCGACTAACTTTATTACTCCAAAATCCCTAATTGTCTTTTGCTTTATTTTTATGGAGCTCTAAACTCTCTTCGTTCTTCTTGCAATTTGAAGCTTTGTTTGGATTGAATTGTGAGTCTCTAAATTTGATTCCTTATTTCCAATATTGAATGTTTCGATTTCTTTGTGCTTTAATGTTTATTGTTTAATTCTATCTTGTCTGATCAACTTGGTAGAATCAATTCAATTGCTAGGGTTCTATAGATTCCTGATTGTGAATCTTAACCTAAGTAGCAAACTTGTCCCTTTAGGGTTGATTGAAATAATTGGATAAGTAGGAAGTTGGATGTGTTGTTAAATCCTTCTTTAGGGACTGCAAATACCTTGGTTAATCCCAGAACTTAAAGCTATCAATTGGGTTAAATCCTTCTTTAGGGACTGTTCGATTCATAAGGATTTCTAGGACTGATTGGACTAGTAACTATATTAGGTTGGCACAAGGGTATTCATAGGAAGACTAAAAGGACAAGAGGAAGTTACAATATTAATTCAACCAAATAATGTGGATAGTTGTAGGTAGAGCGATTTCTCTAAATTGTTTTGCATCAATTTGTTTATAGTTTATTTTGTTTTCTTTCTATTTAAATCAATCAAAACCCTGCTTTCTACTAATTGGTAATTACACATTGTTGAGAAATACTTGATTCTCTGTGGAATCGACCTCTTACTTGCTTGCTTTACTAGTTTGTAGGTATACGTTTTATTTTGATACGGTTTACGCGACTAAAAACCGTCCATTACCAAGTTAGTATCTCAAGGTCTTACCATCAAGGCGTAGTCTTCAATCTCCCCCTTCATGGAAGACAAAACATGATTTAAGTAACAAGGATAAGCAACATTTTATATATATATATATATATATATATATATATATATATATATATATATATATATATATATATATATATATATATATATTTATTTATTTATATATATTATATGGGGAGATATCTAATGAGAAGTAACATCTGGGTGAGAAGATGAGAAGTAAGCCTTATACCCTTTAGATTAAAATAAATTTTTTATATGGACATAGGGGACATATCTAATGATAAATATGTCAATGTTTTTTTAAAAATTATTTTTTATGCTATTTTTTTAGATGATGAATGAAAAAACTAATTTAAATTAGCATAAAAACCCTAAAATCAACCTTAAATCACCATCTAGATAAATAGCGTAAAAACTAATTTTTTAAAAAAAACATTGATATATTTATCATTAGATATGTCCCCTATATGTATATAAAATAAATCATTTTAATCTAAGGGGTATAAGGCTTACTTCTCATCTTCTCACCGAAATGTCACTTCTCATTAGATATCTCCCCTATATATATATAGGGTGAGGTTAAAGTGAAAAAGGGGCTTAAGATGAAAATATCTCTTAAAGTGAAAATAGGGCAAGGGATAAGCTGGCGCGGCGCGCGTTTGATTTAATAATAATAAAAAAAAAACAGAGACGCGCTAAGCCGCCCGTCTCCTTTCTCTTTCTCGTTCATGGAGGTCAAGGATCTCCGACCTCATTCTCTCTCACCTCTTCTACTCTATTGCCCCAAACTAAAAATTGCTTGAATCTACCCTCCTCATGCTCGCCCAAATTGATTTCTCTCTCCCTCTTTCCCATTCCCAGCCATCAATTTCGAATTTTCGATTGCATCTGCCTTGGGACGATGAAGAAATTGACGGATTTGCGAGAGCCCCAAAGTTCGAAGCATTCAATCTCAGATCTGTATGTTTTGAACCGCATATCTGGATAGTAACTTTATGGATATGGAGGGCAAGGCGGTGGGGAGTCCTTTGGTGGTGATGGCTCCGACGTTCAGGCCCCGGAGGGCGGCGATTCTGAGCCCGGAGACTGCATGTGCTGTGCCATTGTCGGATTCACCACCCACTGACGCCGCTCTCGGATCTCCACGGTGCTCGCCGCTCTCGGATCTGCCGCCTCCGCCGCCTCCTTTCTTTCTCATCGGAGATTCCGCCGTCGACAAGAGCATTGTTGTGCTCACCACCCTCAGATCTGCTCCACCGAGCTCTCCACGGTGCTCGACGCCCTCAGATCTGACGCCTCCGCCGCCTCCTTTCTTGCTCATCAGAGATTCCGCCCTCGTCATTTCAGATTCCTACCGAAGCGGCGCCATATCTGTGTTTCCTCGGAGCTGTGTTGGCGGATCCACCACCGACTGAAGCGGCACTGTTGTTCTGCTGTCGATCTTCCGCCGACGCGCCACCAGCAGCCATTGACAGGGACCTATGTAGCATCGCCGATCTGTTATGGTACTGTAGCAAGTCACGGGAGGAGGAAGAAGATGCTGAAATTAAAAAAACCTCCCAATACTTTCATTTATATAATTATTGCCCTATTTTAAATGTAAAAATTATAAATTTTAGCCCGTAGTTTTTATCGGGTTTAAATTCTATAAGATCCATCTTCAATATTATAAAGTACAAAAAAAATAGGCCGATTTGCATAAATACACCAAATCGGTGTTTGGTTTGCAAAAGTATACCCGTTTTCTAAGAATAGCAAAAATAGAATAGGTGGGTTATTTGTGCTAAAAAATAGGTCATTTGTGCTAAAAATAATGACTGATTTTTTCTTTAATATTAAATGTAAAAATCATTAAAAGGAGAATTATGAATTAAAAGAAAAGTTAAAAATATATAAAAAATTGAAATATATATTAAAATAATGTTTTTTAATATATTTTCTCAGAAATTTAAAAATAATAAAACTAGTCGGAAGAAAATCATTGCCTTAGTAAGAGAATTAATACTGACATGAATAAAATTTCTCTTTGACAGGATATAAGTTATTTATGACAAAGCTGATAATTAATAATGACAGAATGAAGTTTATAATAGGGAAGAGAAAAAAATACGATTTTATCCATACCATAACTAGAAATTAAATTTGTCCAAGATGACAAAGTTATTTGTTCACAACGACAGGAGTAATGTTCATAGTGACAAGACCGTAGGTTTATTTTGACAGGATTGAAGCTATAATCGGGGAGAGAATCCCTGAAGACACGGTAAATCATATATTCAGGATTATTAACCATATTTACAAAATGATTGTCAATATATATCTTGAAACCATAATATTATCACATTGACATGATGAATATTGTTCTTGACAGTCCAAAATATGAACATTGACAAGATATGATCAAAATTCTGCGGGAGATTGAGTAAAGATACGATTTTGACCTAAATCATAACCCCTAGATTATTAACCCTAACCGCTTAATTTTCGCCACCTACTAGATTAATCACCAGATTATTGATCCTGTCATTACTGGAAAAAACACATCAAGGATATATGCTTTTATAAGACAGTTTGGGCAAAAAAAAACCATACAATGGCTATAGGTATTTTTTTACTAGAGTTGATGATTTTCCAACAAACTAAACCGAGCCTTCATTTAAATCGAGCTTCACAGTCTCAAACTCGGCTCATTTAGTAAAAATGATCAAGCCCGATTAGCAATTTTCAAAGCTTTGAAAGAGAGGAAGCATTTTCCCTTGACTCTAAGTTTGAAATGACACAAGAACAATCCAAAACAATCATATAGAGAGATCTATACGAAATGGGGAAAACCTTTGGTAAATAAAGAGAAAAGTCGATTTATTGCTTGGAGCAAAACTCGAGTTCTTTGCACCCTAAATTGCAATTACGAGGCAAACCCATACAATTACTAAGAAAAATAAAGAGAAAAGCCGTTGGACCTATAACATCTAACCAATGTGAGTTACAATTAAATTAACAACAAAAATCTGTAAAAAGTTTCAGTTTGGCTAAAGATCAAATGGCTTAACTAGTTGGACTTGGAGAGTTTAGCTAGAATTCATAAAGTGAGCGTCTTCTGAACTTCTTCGCTGACTTGCTTCAGAGGCTTCTTTGTGTGAATGTTGGCGAGGATTAACCTGCATAGTAATCAATTATCTGCATTACAACAAAAGTGGAAGTGCAAATTAGTAATTTCGCTTCACATGGGTCAAGAATATTCAGGCAGACAAGGACAACCAAAATTTTCTAAAACAAAAAAAGTACACTAACTTGTTAAGAACACCATTAATTTTACGCGATGAAGATTCAAAACAATATACTACAGATAACAGATGCTTTAATGAATCAGTCTGTTAACTGCATTCGCGTGCATTTAAAAATAAACTCTCCCCGCACACATAAATGTAAAAAGCCTAGGTGCTTGAAATTAAGGATTTCAAGCACCTATCTTGATAGATGCTCGAGCTCACCAAATGAAAGTCATCTCTCGATGAGCACATGAACTGGAGACAACTTGTGCTTACCTAAAATAAAAATCAGAGAGACAATAAGTCTCTAAAACGCAATAACATCAATCACATGTTTGAATGAGAAACACTCACTCAAACATGATTACAAATTTACATCTATACAGGAAAGGAGGTGAAGACTTATTATTAGTGAAATGAATATAGACCATCACAAATGCATCCTTGATTAAAGTGTGCAAAACCCCTAGGTTAGATTATCATAATATATCCTTATGACCAGCGATAGAACTATCTCAATTAGTAATCATGTGGTTTATGGTTCTATAGATTTCTTTGACAATGGAAAATACGAGTTTCAATTGATACAATAACTTTGCTGTTTAGCCACTTACTCGATAGTGCACCTTCACCTTGTCGGCATTGTGAGCCTTGATGTCACAAGATGCTGGTTTATGCTGCCAAATTGGAACACATATATTAGAGAAATTCGTGATAGCTATTAGCTTAAAAATGTAGCCAACAAAGTGTGAAAGGAACCCTGTGTGTTCCTTGTAAATATACAATAAAGAATGGTAATAAGGATGTCATACTGTTCTTTCAAGAAAGTTAAGTCATGAAAATACAAACTTTGAAGACTTATGAGGTTGTGACTTACTACCCAAGGTCTATGTTCTAAACATGAAGCATGAAGCCTCTTTATGTTCTTAATATGAACCAAAATGAAATGATCACAAAATGAAATTCCAAGGTCTGAATTCCTTATCCAAAGGCAGCACTAGAATGGCTCGGCCTTCTTCTGTCAGATCATTCTTACAACTGTAAGGTTCTTCCTCCATTAAAAAAAACTCATTCAGAGTACAAATATACATTTGCAAGGTTCTTCCTCAATTAAAAAAAAAACCATTCAGAGTACAAATATACACTTGCAAGGTTCTTCCTCAATTAAAAAAAAAAATCATTCAAAGTACAAATCAGGGCTTGGAAGAGGCTGTAAAAAACCCATTCAGATTTCAGAGTACAAATCGGAAGAGACTGTAATTTGAGTACACATTTAATTGAAATCACAACTTCATTCACATTCACGGTAAGGAGCAAAGATAAAATGAAAAAGAAGGGTTTTCATAAGGGTTCAAACCTGATTGAGAAATACCAAATTAGGGTTCGAATTCAAGCTTTGAGATGCTATCCAACAGGAGCAATCGGTATTAATTAGCAGATGAGGGCTGGCCTCCAACGAAGAGCAAGGCACAGGAGGAAAGTCGAATTGGGAGAGCAAACGAGGGCTATCCAACAGGAGGAGGAGCAGGCGAGGGCTGGTCGCCGACGAGGAGCAGAGAAGAGCGCCGCCTCCACCGCAGAGAAGGTTGTCGCCGATGAGGGTTTTCGCCGGTTTGAGGGTTTTCGCAAGGTTCAGTACTGTGAGTCTGTGAAATTGGGAGAGAGGAAAAGCACGCGAAAGATCTTGCTGGCAACGAACAGAAGGATAGTGAAGATGGTGGAGGATGGGTACGTGCTGCGAAGGTGGTAGAAGGAGAGGTGCTAGTGGTCCTCTCGCCCTTTCGCCGCTCGGAGGAAATCAACAAGACGATGGACTACAAGTCTACAATCACTTTTTGTTTTTATTTAAAATATATTTTATATTATTTCAATATATTTAATAGATTTTCAATAAAAAGAAAATATAAATTAAAATATGATTTTACCTTTTCTTATTTGTTGGAAATTATAGTGGATAGGGTAGTTTTGCTAATTGAATAGGGTATATTTGCAAATTTTTATATATAGGTGCAATTGTTTTCAAAAGTAGATATTTTTGCAAACAAATTATGAAAGTAGGGTATTTACTACTAATTCCCCACAAAAATAAATCAAAGTGCAATTCATAATCTTAATTGTGCGCTTCATAATCTTATTCTTGCATTTTATCATTTTATTTATTCATTTTATAATCTTAATTGTGCACTTCATAATATTATTAATGCACTTCATCATTTTATTCTTGCACTTTATCATTTTATTTACGCAATTTATAATCATAATTGTGTACTTCATAATCTTATTCATGCACTTCATATTATTATTCATACACCATCATTTTATTCTCGCACTTTATAATTTTATTTGCACAACATAATATTATATTTGCACAACTTAAAGTTATATTCGCACAACATAATATTATATGTGCACAACGTAACATTATATTATTAGATATGCACAACATAATGTTACATTTGCAAAACATAGTGTTATATTTGCACAACTTAAAGTTATATTTTGCACAATATAATGTTATATTCGCACAACATAATATTATACGTGCACAACGTAACATTATATTATTAGATATCCACAACATAATGTTACATTTGCAAAACATAGTGTTATATTTGCACAACTTAAAGTTATATTTGCACAATATAATGTTGTATTCGCACAACATAATATTATATGTGCACAACGTAACATTATATTATTAGATATGCACAATATAATGTTACATTTGCAAAACATAGTGTTATATTTGCACAACTTAAAGTTATATTTGCACAATATAATGTTATATACGCATTATATCATCTTATTTGTGCACATTATCATTTTATTATTGCACTTTATAATCTTATTCATTAACGGGAACACAAAAAAAGCAACCATAAATAGCTTATGCGGGATTTTGAACTCGAACCTTTGTGCATGGGCACATCACTATACCATTTTTTGAGCTAATAGGCTTTTAATGGCACATGTTGCATTAAAGTACAAAACTGTGATAAAATAGCGGTCCATAAAGAAAATTTTTGGTAGGACACATTATGAAAATGCACATTTATAAATAATAACATTTATTGTATTATTTGTTCACTTTATATTTTGTAATCTCATCTTTTTCCCTTTTTAAAATAAAGACAAAAATTGTGATGTAACATTCTTGTTGTATTTTTTAAATATTATAGTTGCACCTAACAATATTATTTCAAATAAAAATTACGGGCTAAAATCTGTAATTTTCATAATTGAAATAAGGGCAATATTCATATAAATGGAAAGTTTGGGGGAGGCGTGTGAAATTAACCCCATAATTAGGGTCATTTAACCATTTTCTCATTTACTCATAAAATTAGACACATTTACACCAAAATTAAGCCTATTTATTCATTACTTATTTAATTAGGCCTATTTACCTTTAAATTAGGCCCATTTACATCCAAATTAGACTATTTTCATTTTAAGAGGGATTTTCATCTTAAGCCCCATTTTCATTTGAACCTTTACCTATATATATATATATATATATATATATATATATATATATATATCTCAAATAGTGCATAAAATGTTTAGACCAAGGTTTGCAAAACCAACAACCGAACCAGATCATTCTCCCCCTTTTTGTCTTCCAACAAAATGGGTAGAGACCAAGTGTTTTAAAACCACATTTCAAAATACCAACAAACCAAATGTTTTAAAGAGAACCGAAGTTTTTTGAAAACCAAGAGAGAGAAGGGAGAAGTATCAAGGCCTTGAAGAGGAGGCACCACCAGCAGACTTTTTCTTCTTCTTGCTGCAGGTTTTGGTCGGTGATGCTGAAGTAGAGGGCTCTACCAGAGTGGGAGCTGCTAATGTAGAAGGTTCTGCAGTAGTGGGTTCAGCTTGCTCAGGAGGGACGATAGCAGGTCCTTCCTCATGCCATTCCCTAAATCTGGGATACTGTTTATTCGACACAATATACTTGTTTTGAACCTTGTCTCTGCACTTCTTCCTCCATCTGTCCATCGAATCTTTGGTAATCTTGTCCTTCTCCATTCTAGCCAGCTGCTTCTGCCTCTCTACATCTTTGTCCTTCTTCATTACGTCGTATTCTTCAACTGTCGGAATTGTAGGTTCCGGATGAGTTGATCGCAGAATTGGCTTGTTCTTCACCAGTCTTTCACAATTGATGATGACGTACCCAGTTTTCTCCCTCATGTGATCAGCAGTTTTCTCGTCTAAGGGCTTAGAGCGGTAGCAGTGAATGTCAGGGCATTCAGTAACATACTCTGATCTATCTTGCAATTCACTATCAAGAGCAACTCATGAGTGTTATCCTACCTTGACACGATATTTGTCCACATTATTCCCATGTCCATTCTAAGGTCTTGAACATCAGTCTCCAACGATGCAATTCGATCCTCTGAAACTCCTTGATCAGAAGTAGGCGAACACCCACTGCCCCCTTAAAGTTCTATCAATCCCAAGACGTTCTAGGCAAGCTTCATCTATTATGCCACTATAGGTCTGTTTTTCTTCTGCAGATGTGTCGACATCAAAGGCTTCGAAAATCTTGGGCAGGAGATCTGCGTAGGGGAGGGGCATAGGCTAAGAGAAGGTAGAGGCATAAAGCATATAGTTGAGAATGAGATCGGGAAGGTTTGGCTCATAACCGCTCATAACAAGGTAGAGGATTTCAAGCAGGCTTTCAGTGACCAATTCTCTCGAATCGACCCTTGGGAAAATGCAGCGAGCAAGTGAAGGTTCGATAAAGTAAAACAAAGTAACTAAAGATACTCTAGAAGGGGGGTTCAATAGAGTATGCCGGTTTTTCGCAGATAGTCTCAAGACTTTTGAAGCTCGTGCAAAACCCCTTGAGATTAGACTTAGTCTTTTCTCTGAAAATCTAAATCACAAAGTTAAACAATTCGAACCAAGTGCGGAAATAAGGTAAAGCAATAGGTAAAGGACTCGATGAGTTGTTTACGAGGTTCGGCACGAACTTGGCCTACGTCCCTGCCTAGGGTTCTTCCACAACCCTAGGATTTAACCGGCTTTTATTAATTCACAAGACATAGGATCCTAGTAGCTCCTCGAGAAGCCTCTCTCCTATACAATTGCAATCTAGTCAACTCACCTTCCCTTGGAGTCCTAGACCAATCTAGAAGAGCCCCACCTCTCTATGCTATCTAGTACAATCCTCTTACACTTGGTGAATCAATCGCCTAGTGTTCACTTCCTGAGTTACAAACTCTCGAGTGTAACACTATAACTGAATATATCCTATAAGCTCATTGTGTAACTCTCAAATGCTTTAAAATGAAATAACAGACTCTTAGGACAAGCAGAGAGCACACGAAGACAGATTTCTCTTGAAGGCTTGGAGTGTATGAAAGGCCCATGTTCAATGTATGTGTCTTCTGTCTTCATCTTCTTTCTCTTTATATTGAGACAAATCGGCGCCAAGGATCTTCTCCAACGGCTAGTCAAGATCATGGCTTGAGATGGATCTTCTATCTTTGGAAACTTCGAAGGACATAATCTTTCCGATTTGAATCTTCTCAAATTGCATCATAAGGAAGGAAATTATTAGAAAATACTTCCTGAAAGGTTAGTTATATATAATAATATAATGGAAGCATATAATAATATTTAAATAATATTTCGAACAAAATATCATATAGAACAGGTTTTGTATTTCATCAATACCGTTAAAGCTCCAAGACCTTTGACACAGACATACTGTTAAGGCCTTTGAAACTTATTCCGATTTTCATCAAGGGAGGGAGTTATCAGCAAGGATAGCCAAGATCAGCTTTGGCTGCATTTTAAGGATGGTGTAGGTAGGCTTGTGGGTGGAGGAGGATTCAGGTGGGCCATTGAATAAGAACTCTTCTCCAGCAAGGTTAATGCAATCGGTCATGTTCGGGAAGTCTTTTATGGGGATGTCTCTGGGGAGGTCAAGAATGAGAGCTAGGCTATCGGCAGTGAGACGAATTCAGTGGTTCTAACACGGGGATAGCCAAAATTATCGGGGTTGGTAATAGACTAGAGACATGACGATTTTAGGAGGGTAATGCTGGCCAGGGGCATGGATTCTAGCAATTTGATGTCAACAGAATCACAAAAGCATAGCCGGCTGTGTTGAAAACCCTGTTCCCAAGATTTGGCCACTTCGGCAGAAGCATGCCAGGAATTAGAGATGCTAGACATTACTTGACAAGGGTGAGTAGGTGCTGGTTGAGCCACTGAAGTCTTTTTGGAGTTCCTGACAAGAGGAGTTAGAGATGAAGAACTGGAATCCTCAAAGCTTACTTCCGAAGATGAACAAACCCTTTTCTCTTTATTGGCGGCCATCTTGAAGTGTTTGGAAGAAGGAAGCAGCCGGGGATGCAATCTTTTGGAGGCCATTGATACGCAGTAGAGAGGAGAGGAAGGAAAAGGTCTTGAAATTGGAGAAGTGACCAGAGAAAGGAGTGGAGAGAGAGAGAGAGAGAGAGAGAGAGAGAGAGAGAGAGAGTAGAAGACTAGTGAAAAGACAGTGAGGGGAGAGGGTTTTAAATATTCATACATAGAAAACCCAAAAGACACTCTCCGAATTCAAATCAATTACAGTTCATTTAACCCAAATCGAATTAACATTAATATGGGGAAATAATATATTTTAAAGGGATCAGATATTATGGAAAAAGGAAGGAATGAATCATCAAGATATTTTTTAAAAGGAATATGATAATTTAATTTAGGATGAAATTTTAAAAACAAGATTTCACAAAGAAAGAAAATATTTTTGGAAAAATAGAAACTCTATTAGTATCTAAATAGATATTGACAAAAATTTTGGTCTAATATTTAATATGATTCGGTTTTGATACTACCAAGACCATAGGTTGTTAAGGTCTTGAGACATCAATCGAATTTGCATTTCATAAGGGAGTATTGCTCCTTCTAAGGAAATGCTTCCCTGTTGAGCATACCAAGTTCCAATCTAATGAAGTTGAAACGTTCTTCAGGCAACGGTTTGGTAAAAATATCAGCTAGTTGAAACTCATTAGATATGAAAGAAACTGATACATCACCTTTCTCCACATGATCTCTAATGAAGTGATGTCTCACATCAATATGCTTGGTTCTCGAGTGCTGCACAAGATTCTTAGTGATAGAAATTGCACTGGTATTGTTACACTTGATAGGGATACCTTTTAGATCAATGCCTAGGTCTCGGAGTTGTTGTGCTATCTATAGAATCTGTGAGCAGCAATCTTCTACAGCTATGTACTCGACTTCAGCAGTGGATAATGCAACCGAGTTTTGCTTCTTGGAGTGCCAGCTGATCTGGCATAATCCTAAGAGTTGACAACACCCTAAAGTGCTTTTTCTATCCACCTTATAGCCTGTAAAATCTGCATCTGAATAGCATGTTAGATGAAAATTGCTCTGTTTGGGATACCACATGCCAAGGTCTCAAGTTCCATTCAAGTATCTAAAAATTCTCTTCATAGCAATTAGATGAGACTCTTTAGGATCAGCTTGGAACCGAGCACACATACACACACTGAACATGATGTTAGGTCTACTAGCAGTAAGGTAGAGGAGTGAACCAACCATACCTCGATACTCCTTTTGGTTCACATTCTTACCATTCTTGTCTTGATCAAGAGAGAGAGTAGAGCTCATAGGGGTTTTTGCTATTTTGGATCGACCCATCTTGTATTTGTTGAGCAATTCCCTAGTATACTTCCCTTGATTTAGAAAGATGCATTTCTTTGTTTGAAGAACTTGTAGACAAAGGAAGAAGTTCAATTCTCCCATGAGACTCATTTTAAACTCTATGCACATTATATCTGAGAACTCCTTACAAAGGAAGTTTTTAGTAGCACCAAATAGTATATCATCAACATATATTTGAACAACCAAAAGATCATTTCCATGGGTCTTTATAAAAAGAGTTTTTTCAATTAAACCATAAAGAGCCTTGCTACGGGAGCAAAAGTATTTAAGATCATAAAGAGCCTTTTCCAATTTATAAACATGATTAGGAAATTCTTCACTTTCAAAACCAGGAGGTTGAGCAACATAAACTTCTTCTAAGAACCCATTTAGAAATGCACATTTGACATCCATTTGAAATAACTTGATTCCCATATAAGAGGCAAAAGCGAGAATATGCATATAGCTTCTAACCTTGCCACGGGAGCAAAAGTATCCTTGTAGTCTATCCCTTATCCTTAGTTGTAGCCTTGAGCCAGAAGCCTTGCCTTGTTTCGAATGATCTTGCCTGCTTCATCTAATTTGTTCCTAAACATCCATCGAGTTTCAATGACTGATTTATGCTTTGGCCTAGGTTGGAGAGTCCAAACCTTGTTCCTTTCAAACTCATTTAGCTTGCTTTGCATCGCAGTGATCCAGTCTGAGTCCTTTAGTGCTTCGGCCGGTGTCTTTGGTTCTATAAGAGAGACGAAAACATAGAAAGCACATAGATTTTTTTAATCTAGAGCGAGTTTGGATACCATACGATGGATCTGAAATGATGTTCTGAGCTGAATGTGATAAAGCGTGCTTGAACTTTTGTTGTTTTGGGCCTTGATCATTCATGACAATAGTGGGTCTCTCCTCAAAGTGTTGAGAGACAGTATTAGTGGTAGGTTCCTCATTGCTTGTGTTACTCACATTCAGGCTCTGTAGTTGCTTTTTAAGGTCTTGAGATAACTCGTTTGTATCTTGGATTTGCTCATGCATGTTGTGTTCTTGGACCTTCTTGTTTTCAGAATTTTCTTCTTCTTCTCCATCAGAATCATGGTGATTTAGATTGAGACACCATTATTTCTTTCGTCGAATACCACATGGATACTCTCCTCAACAATTTTGGTGCGCTTGTTATAAATTCTATAAGCTTTGCTATTAGAAGAATAACCAAGAAACTTATCTTTGTCACTACGAGCATCAAACTTTCCAAGGTTATATTTTCCTTTATTATGAACAAAGCAAGTACATCAAAAAGGTTTGAAATAAGAAATATTTGGCTTTCTTCCTTTGAAAAGTTCATAAGGAGTTTTCATTTAAATGGGAAGAATCAAGCAACGGTTCAAAATATAGTTGGCCGTATTTACAGCCTCAGCCCAATAATACGTTGGCAAACCATTTTCTAAAAGCATTGTCCTAGACATGTCATCTAGAGTGCGGTTTTTTCATTCCACAACCCTATTTTGTTGAGTAGTTCTAGGAGCGGAAAAATTGTGTGAAATACCATATTTAGCACCAAACAAAACAAATTTGAGTTGATCAAATTCTCTAGGAAAACCATTTTCTAAAAGCATTATCCTATACATGTCCTCAAGAGTGCGGTTCTTTTGTTTCACAACCCCGTTTTGTTGAGGAGTTCTAGGAGCGGGAAAATTGTGTGAAATACCATATTTAACACAAAACAAATCAATTTTGAGTTGATCAAATTCTCTACCATGATCGCTCCGGATGGAGACAATTGGTATATTTTTCAAGGTTGGCAACTTCTTACAAAGTTTAGAAAACTCGAACAAAGTCTCTGATTTTTCTCTAAGAAAAGAAATCCATGTGAAATGAGAGAAATCATCCATGATAACTAGGGTGTAATGTTTTACCTTTGGAGATTTGACACGCATAGGACCACATAAATCCATATGTAATAGCTCAATGTGACGAGAGGTACATACAACCTTTTTAGGCTTAAAAGACTCACGTGTCTTTTTACCTCTTGTGCATTCATTGAACAGTTCCTCACTCTTGAAGTTTAGGTAAGGTAATCCTCGTAAAAGGTCTCTTGACTTCAGTTTATTGAAGGTGTGCATGCTCACATCACATGTCCTAGCCTTCTATGCCAGAGGCTTGGGTTCTCTGTCAAGGCCTTGAGACACTTTGTTTCTGTGAGCAGTAAAGATTAAGTCTCTTGTCTCTTCATTTCTGACTTCACAATTTTGCATGTCAATGCCAACTTTGTTTCCCTTATCACACAATTGTGAGACACTTAAAAGATTATATTTTATTCCATCAACAAGATATACATCTTTAATGCGACTTTTAGAATTACTACTAATGTTACCTATACCAATGATATTGCACTTCCCTTTATCACCAAGAGTAATTATTCCAGTGGTTTGCTCCTTTAGTTCATGAAATAGAGATTTCTTCCGACTCATGTGCCATGAACATTCACTGTCCATAATCCATTTTGGCTCTTTGTTCTTGGTGATATCCTGCAAGACAAACATCGACCCTTCCGACTAGACCAATAGACAAATTTGGATTCATAATGGGGATAGACCATGTTGGGTAGTCTAGTCCCTTTTGGAACCCAAACTTTTCTTATCAGTTCGTTTAAGTGCACTAGGAATGTATTTCTAATGATGTGGGGATCCCTTCGTCTATACGGACAGGTTTCCTTCACATACCCTTTCTTACAACAGTAAAAACAAGTAGGTTAACGCCAATTTCCTTTTGCCTTAACAAAAGTGGTACTAGGTTTCTTAAGGAAATTTTTTGTTGTAGCCAATACCACTTCTATTAATTGATAATTGTTGTTCACCTAACATTTTAGCAAGATTGGCCTTATATCTCGTGAATTGTATGAGTAATGCCTGCTGATCTGTGCACTTGCTTGTCAGCTTAACTTTCTCTTTCTCTAAGTCATCATTGCGAAGCTTTAGAGAAGAGAGGGGTCTTTCTTGAGATCAGAATTCTCTGATGTCAAGGTCTTGACTTTAATGTCAAGAGCCGACTGAGAAGCTTTAAGATTTTTCATTTCCAACGACATTTCACTTATGCATTTTTGTTGATCTATCAGCTTTTCCCTCAAGATGTTGATTTCACTGTTGTAAGCCTCTTTATTAGAAATCATATTCTTTAAGAACTCAGATAAACTATCGGTTGGGCTAGACATTAAGCCTCTTACCACTTCCTCAAGGTCTTAACTTCTAGCATCCTCATGCTCAGCCATTAGACAAAGATTTGCTTGATCACCTTTCGTGTCTGAGTCACTTGATGAATCTTAGTCGCTCCAAGTTGCTAGCATAACTTTCTTCCTTTGATCATTCCTTTTAAATTAATTTCTTTTCTTCACAGCACATTCCTTCGCAAGATGATCTGTTTCACCACACTCAAAACAAGTCAGTACTTTTGGCTTCTTTGAAGGGTTGGAGGACTTACCTTTGAACTTTAATGATCCAGCATTGTCTCTATTACAGAATTGCTTTTTCATCTTTAGGATTCTTGCAAGTCCTCGGGTGATAAGGGTGAAAGGATTGTCCTCATCATCACTTTCATCATCATCAAATTGTACTTCTTCCTTCTTTGCTTTGAGGGCTAGGTCTTTTGCAGTCGAGGGGACTTCTCCATCTTCTTCATTTAATATCATCTCATGTGTAATGAGTTTTCCAAGTAAGTCATCCAATGGTAGTGTGGTAAGTTCTTGAGCTTCCTCAATTGCAGTAACCTTAGGACCCCACTTCATTTTCGGGAGGGTTCTAAGAACGTTCCTTACTTTCTATCTTTTGGAGAAGGTTTTTGCCAGTGAGTCGAGGTTATTCACAATTTGAGTGAATCTTGTAAACATTTCCTCCACCGATTCCTCAAGAGTCATCCTGAAAGGCTCATATTGTCGAAGAAAGATATTGATCTTGCTCTCCTTAACTTGATTGGTGCCTTTATAAGTGACCACTAGCTTGTCCCAAATATCCTTGGCACTCTTGAAAGAAGATACATGGTTAAATTAATTAGCATCATGTCCACAATATAATAGATTCATACCTTAAAATTCTTTGCGAAATTCTGCAAGTTTGTTTGAGTATATTCGTCTTCAGACTCCTCAACTTCTTTTCTAGTAGCGTCAGTCTTATTTGGAATGTGTGGTCCCTTCCTGACCAAATCCCATAGCTCTAGATCTTGATCAATGATGAACATCTGCATCAAAGATCTCCAATGATAAATCTCACAAGATTTTTAGATCAAATAGTGAGCCAAACACTGATGCCAATTGAAGAGTCGATAAGGCGATGAATAATACTCTAGAAGGGGGGGTGGGGGAGAATAGAGTATTTGCTCGATTTTTGGAAAACAAAACCTTTTGAGGATTTTCGAAAACCACTTGTCAAGACCTTGATATGACTATCAAAACTTCACAAAGTAAAATTGAACAACGTAAAGTAAATGCGGAATATAAAAAGATGAACACACGAATTCTTAACTTGTTAACGAGGTTCGACATGAACTTGGCCTACGTCTCTGCCTAGGTTTATCCAATCCTTAGGATTCGAACCACTTCTTATTTCACTTCCTTGAGCCTAGAACTTCCTAGAAGAACTTTCCTTCTTCTATACAAAGCCTCACCGCTTCTATTCTAGCTCTAAACCTTACAAGTGAAATAAAAGCTCTCACCACACACCAATGTGTGTTTGTTCGAGTATGAAATACTCTTAGAGTAAAATGAATGACTTGTACAATAAGCGATGTGTTTCCCTCAACACTTAAAGACAACCCACGCTAAGCTTTATGAGAACTGAAGAGAGAAACTTTGAGTAACGAATGCTAAGATGGCTTGATCGCTTTGAAATGATTGCTTGCTCGGTTGTTGATCACCCTCTGCACTCGTCTCTATATAGTCGATCTCCTACAAGGATGAGAAGGGAGAGCCGTTTGAATTTGAATTCCTTCTAAAAGAATTCTTTCCAAATCCATGAGACTTAATCTTCTCCATGATTATGCATACGCTCCTAGAAGATTGTGATGGAACTGAGATATCTTATTGCCTTATATAGCTCCCAATCCTTTCTTGAAATACATATAAAATATTCTTCAAAATAATATAAGGTAGGAGAAAGTATATATGTAGTAAATCCAAAATGATTTTCTTTATGGCCCAATACCAAAGCCCATGAGAAATCTTGGCCCAAAGGTTCGACTTTGAAGCAATCCCTGCACTTAAGCAAATCAACACATAAACGAAATAATATATGACCAAACATTTTAGTCCTGGTTTCAAGACCTTGAAACCATGCCTTCTAATTTGTCTTTCATCACCCTTGACATCAACCATCAAGTTAGTATCTCAAGGTCTTACCATAAAGGTGGAGTCTTCAAAGTTGATGAGAAATTGATCACTACATTCAGTATCGGCAACTAACTTTTCTATAACAATAGATGAGGTTATATATTCCACATCTCCAAATAAGCTTCTCCAATTCTTCACAAGATCAAAATTCTCTTTGCAACTTTTCCTAGACACTAAAGTCTTTCCCAAAGGTAATCCTAAAGTGATATGTACACCTATATCACTAATCTCAACTTTTCCACCATTAGTCATCAGCAAACAACACTTATTCGCATCAAAATGGTCAACAAGCCAGTAGCCAAAGCATTATGGGAGAGGCCATATATCTAACTCAACCCTCCCCCCCCCCTCCCAAAGTCAATCCCCTAAATGAATGTTTTTTGCTTTTCATTCATTCTTTGAAGAGCGGATACAAATAGGCTAGGATTGGTGATGTGCGCCTATTTTGCCATGTTTCACACTATCTTTTATTCCATTTTATGTCCATGTTTTAAACTTTTAGGTTAGGAAAATATGAGATTTCTGTAGTTTATGTTTATTTGGAATATATGGAGATCTACACAAGTTTCTATTCAATTTCGCAGAAATCGGAAGCATTTTCGGGCAATTCGGAGAAGAAGGAATTAAGATGGACTTTCACTCGATGTCTACTGGTCCACTCGAAAACTACTGGAGTGAAGTCGAAATTTGGCTAAGTGTTGGAGCAGAGCAAGAAGATCCACTCGAGGCCTACTAAAGTGGCTCGACATCGAGTGAAGACCACTCGACACCACATGCCTAACTCAATTTCGAGTGGAAGGCACTCAAGACATACAAGACCACTCGATATCGAGTGACCTCATTCGATATCGAGTGAACCATTAGAGCTCTACGACGCATTTTTGGAAATCCGGATTCAAGGGGGATTGGTTAGCCACGAAGTTGAAGATCTTTTATCCTCTTTGATGAACAATTATCCTTGTTGAAGGGCGAAATGGATATTGCAAATAAAATATGAATAAACTAAGCAAAACAATTCCATTCTGAGCAAATAAAGTTCAAGACTCCCTCCCGTTGTAGCAGAAAGAAGTCAGGTTCGATCCTCGAAGAGGCAGGTCAACGGATCTCAGACAGCGGAAGAATCACGTCCAGAAATCGACTCCGAAGTACTCGACCTCGACTAGGTAGTAGTCGACAGGGGTCAGTAAAGTCGAACTCGGGGAGTAGTCGACGTCGGCTGATGTGCGTTCATTTCACCATGTTGTATACTATCTTTTATATCGATTTCTGTTTGGATTTCATATTTCTGGGTTAGAATAATGAAAGATTTGTGTAGTTTATATTTATTTGCAATATATGGAGGTCTACACAAGTTTCTAATTAATTTCGCATAAATTGGACGCACTCTGGAGCCTAAAAGAAAGTCATGAAGACATTGGAGAAGCTAAGGAAGACCACATGATGGTGCAGCTCGGGAAAACGCCACATTTCGCCATTCATCATTTTGAATCAAGTTATGATGTCTTCATTATATGAGAGTTGTAGACCTCAAAAAGATCTTTCCGACGCATATTCATATGTGTCAATCGGACAAACGAGGACTCGGGAAAATGCATTTCAAGACGGAGCAGAATTGCTGAAAGCTGATAGGACTAGTCGACGTCGACCACTTTGGTCGATATTCACTCCAGAGGACGAGATCGAGTACGAGCCGAGCATAGGAACACTCGAGACGACCAATTCTACTCGACGTCGAGTACTTTACTTGATGACGACTACTCCCTAGTGACGAGTCCTAGTCGAGATCGAGGGGCAATCCGAGTGAGAAGCTTTCTTATCTATGAAGGCACAAAGATATCTATCAAGTTGAAGGAAGATTTATCCACTTTATTAATTCCCATATTTACTTAAGGGAATTTTAGTTGATTTAATTATTTTATTTGGAACAATTGATCTTAAGGTATTTATCTTTTATCTTAGGACATAGATAGAGACGTTCCTTCGTAGAATAGCTAGGATTGGAGCCTAGAAATAAAGACCTATGAGGCTGATTTTCATAAATTCAAGCCAAGTCGTCTTCGGGCGCAAGGAGAGAGGGAGAGAGGGGGGAGAGAGAAGGAAGATGAAGTAGTCGAATGGTTGTAAGTTTTAGTTTTATTTCATGTTAAAAATAGTTTTTTTTCATTATGTATTGTTTCAAATTTCCCTCTTCTAGGGTTGGGGTGATCCCAACATAGACATGCGTGTTTTATTTATGAATTTATGAATTGTATGTCTTTATCATCTTCTATCTTATATGCATACTTCTTCTACGAGAGTTGTAGGTGATCCTTATTTGTGATATTTAAGCGAAAGTGATCTTATTATGAATTTGGATTAATTATCAAAAAGGGATAGTAAGACTTAGGGTTTATGCGAAAGCCTCTATATTCCTATTTGTTAATAACGAAAGTTATTTGATATAAAGCATGCATCTTTATGTGATTTATAAACTACACATATGTTTTTTTTGTGGTGATTCCTAACCTTGGAAGTTTGCATCTTTATTTGTTTTACTTTATTATTTTAATTCGGTACAGATTCTACTTGATATCAAACCATCATTCCCTCTCCATCCCTCAACATCGACGAAGTCTTAGTCGACGCCGACAGCAACCCTCGCCGCTTTTTCCCGCTATCCTTAAACCCCGAAACTAACTAAACCTAGAACCGCTAAGGACTCTCCTGAGGACGAACCTGGCTCCCCTCTACTATAGTCGGGGTCTTGACTATAAATTTATTTGGTCAAGAAACCCTCTCGTCAAATTGGCGCGGTTGCGAGGGAGATATTAATCGCGCCTAGTTTAGTTGTGTTTAAGGTTCAAGAAATCCCATCTCCTTTTCTTACCATCACATACCCTACCACCACCCACCTCACCGGTATCAACTAGGTGCCAAGATTTTGCTACTAATTTGTGCTTTATTTTGATTTCAAAGCTTAGGTATAAAGACGGAAGACTTTGTCGAAGGGAATCCACGTGGGAAAGATGGGTCGAAGATTTGAGACGGAGAAATAGGATCGCAGTGGAGGATGCACATTAAAGGAATTAACTCGGCTGCAAGACGAAATTCGAAGGCTAGAGGCTTCCATTCAGTCTAAAGCACCATGCACTCCTCTCGACGAGCCAATTGACCCACTCGATGTCGACAACTAGGTATGTCCTTCCTCGAATTTCATTCCTACTTTGCTACCTATTGTTGGTGAATCATATGAAGGATCCCAAGACGAAATAGCACTAGAAGAAAAGAAAGAGGACATTGTTGCCCAGGGTGTTCCAAGGTCTCTTTTACCTTACGAGGTGAAGGCCATCTCCGACAATTTTGAGCAACCGATGTTCATATTTAAGTATGGGGTCTTAGCAAAGTGGTATGAAACTCCGCGGGATGAGGCGGAAATATCTCTTCCCGCTCCACCGTTCTGCTGTGGTGGAGATACACAACAAAGTATACCTATGAAGCGGAAGAGGTATGATAACGAGGTATGTATCTTTTCTTTATGTCTTCCTTTATGCAGGCTAGCTAGAGCCCAGGAAGACGAATGTGTGAAGCCATGGAGCGTTCACTCGGGGAGGTTTAAGCTTCTCCAGATGATGCCCCCGGATGACATCCCACGCTTCCCACCACCGAAGGAACCACCAGATCCACCTATAACTCCGAACAAGGATGAGCCAGGCTAATGCTTAAAGGGAAGTAGGTCGAGCTAGCGACTTAAACCCTAGCGCTTACCGGAGGCAACCCGCTATTATTTTTCATCTTTAATAAATTTGCTTATGTTTTATTTTCTTTACTTCGTGCAAGGTTTTCTTTCCATTTGTTTTCTTTAGGTGATTCGGGGATCTGGAAGCCCACTCGATGTCAACTCCTGGTATATGCTTACATCACCTATTTTGAGGATCTGCACATCTGTCTAGTAAGTAAGACAGTTTCTTTACCTTTGTTTTTATATAGTGAGGACACTGTAATGTTTAAGGATGGGGTAGGGAAAAGGTTTACTTTTGTGCATATTTTATCAGATTTCTTGAATTTCTCATGCATGGTTACTTTGGATTTATTATTCATCTATATGCTTCATGTTTTATCCAAATTTTATTTTTATCACCCCCATTGAAATTTTCTTATTAGTGTCATGGAAGCTTTAATAGAACTCGACAATGCAAAATTAGATTCATTAGAGATATAACATGAAATCGTCTAGTCAAGGTAAGTCATAAAGAAATGCATATTTTTTTATATTGAAAACCATGAAATGAGGTAAAATTTTAAGTTGCTTTTTACATGTTGCATGATGAGAGGATGGAGGACTTTATATTTTCCATACAATGCTCAAATTGTTTATATCCCAGCCATACCTATGCTTATGCATCACAAAAGCCATATTGAGCCTTATTTCATACTTGCTCCACATGATCTAAATATTGCCCATTCTTTACCCTATTTTCGTATCCGGAGATTATGTTGAGAATGGAAGTTACATTATGGAGATTATTTTATGGTATTTGTGTTGTTATAATATTTAGAGTTTGGCAAGAGAATCATCATATTATGGAAATTTTAATGAGAGAAAGAAAATCTGGTCACCTCAGGAGATAAAGGTAGATCGACCCGCATGTGTCGAGATAATAGTTCCGTAGGATGGGACAACAAGGTGAGGAGTCCGAATCACTAAGTATCCGGGGCCATTCATGACACCCATGTTTGCGGCTCGTGAGAAGGAAGTGCTGAGGTTAGAGAGGTAAAAGCATTATAGTGAAAAAGGCATTGAGCGATGAGCGAAAGGTGAGAAATCGAATGAAGAAGGAATGTGGTATGAAAATTTGAAAAATACTCCATTTCCCCGGACTATTAGCACCACATGGCCAAAAATACCCCAACTTAAGCCTTTTACCTATCTACTCCTTATTGAGCTTAAATAAAGTCCTCTTGATTATTGTTGCTTTGTCACTTATGGCATGTTTTTGGATAACCCTCCTTTTGTCTGCGAAGTTGTTTTATTCACAGACATGGATTTTGTGGCACTAGTACCTTTTTGTGGATAGTAATTGATTGCAGGTCTATATAAGAATGAATCTATATGTTGAGAGTTTGATTTCTTCCCCTGAATGACCATTAAAAGTATTACTTGAGGACAAGCAAGCTTAAGTATTGATTAACGTCGACCAGAGTCCTAGACGTCGAGTAGACCTGTTCGTCTTGAGTACCTGCAAAAGCAAAAAACAACAATCGATCTCGAGTAGAAACTTTTAATTGAGTATATCAATAGTTAACGTCGACCAGTTGGTCGATGTTGAGTAGTCCTGCAGAAACCTGTGTGCGTCGGCAAAGATGGCCGATGAGTGTGAGGATGGAAACGAAGCGTGATAAGAAATAAACCCATGTGTTGAGTTTTTCGAAGACCCAACGAATGACAAATTGTAGGTTGTAAACAAATTAAACGAAAACCTCCAAGACCGGGGTTTGCAACGACAATAACCATGCAAGTGGAATCATAAATCACAAAAGGCGGAAACTTTATCAATAGAGGAAAAGGTTTTCACCAAATCCGACAAGTAGGAATAGAAACCTTTCGATTAATACCCCCAATTGTGTCTATTAATTTTCATAATTAGAATTTATAATCTTCCGAATAGAAACCCTAATTACTACCCAAGTTTCACAACATGAGTTCTTTAATTTCTCAATCAAATATGAAGCACAAGGAATAGAATAAGATAATGTACCTTCTTTTGCAATTCGTCAATCCACCAGCATGGCTATTGTCGGGCTCACCCCGACCCTAGAAGTAGGTGGACTACTCATGCCTCATCATCACAATCGACATAATTGCTTGAAAAAAAAACTTGCATAAACTAAATTCAAAGTCTTTACAATTACAACACTCCAACTTCGCAAAAGGGCCAAAACCTTAAAACCTTCGAAATCCTAAATTGTATGTGAATAAGTAGCTCTAGAATTGAATGAATAGAAATCAGCCCCAAGGGCTATATTTATAGGCCTAACTCATTGTTATCCAAGGAAAGAAACATCTATCTAATAATAAAAGATATAAATCTTTGATAAAGGAAAAATAAATCCTAAGGTGAATATATCTAAATCTTCATGTGGTAGATAACTCTTCTCAAATGATGATAGAACTTGATAAAATCGGATATACTCGTCTTTGCTTCGTGCCCAAGTAGTCCACTCGAATTCGGATTGGCCCACTCGATCTCGGCCCAACGGAAAATGTAGTCGACGTCGAGTAGAATTGTGCTCGATTTCGGCTATCTTCAAGGCATCTCGAGTAGTTCTCCTCGTCAGACTCGAGTAAGGTTCCAGCAGTAATCGACGTCGAGTAGACTTGTCGACGTCGAGTACTCCTCGAGCTCGAGTGGTGTGCAGTCTTCATTCCTTAGTCGACCTGACCTCCAGCTTTTGTCAACGTCGAGTAGACTTGTCGACGTCGAGTACATTCCTGCATTCGTCTCCTCCTTTTGGCTTTGTCCCGGAATGGCTCCAAATTCTGCAATATTAAACCAAAACTCGTGTAGACCTCTGTTTCTAGAAAATAAGCTTATACTACACAAATTTAACATATTACCAGCCAAAAATATGCAAAGTATTTATAATAAGGAGCGAAAATGTGCACAAACACATGGTTACTTTAGTGGACATCAATCCTCAAGGGTTAAAGTCCTATTTACCCTAGGGAATTTTATTTCTTTTATTTGTTTTAATTAGGGATATATTATCTTAGGAAATAGATAGATATTTTTCATTCCTTGGCCAGCAAGGATTGAACCATATAAATAAAGCCCTTGGGGGCTGGTTTTTATTTATTAAATTTTCCACAGGCAATTGCGTTTACATAGAGTATAAAGAGTTGGCCGAGTTTGAGAGAGAGATTTGGATAACTTTGGTTATACTCTTTTGACGTTATTTTCAATTTCAAAGTTAGTTCTTTTTTTTGTCATTGATGATGTTTGCGAGTAGTCACCTTACTTCTAAGGGCGGGGTGAGCCCGATGATTTCCACGTAAGTATGCTTTAAAGGTATGATTTTTATATGATTTTTATCTTCTATCGTATATGCATAATTCTTCTATGAGAGTAGTAGGTAATTCCATATTTATGATATTGAAGCGAAAATGATCTTATTATGAATTTTGATTAATTATGGAAAATGATAAAACACTTAGGATATATGCGAGAGCCTCTATATATCTATTTGTTAATGACGAAATTGTGGTAGGAGGAAATCGAGATTGCAAATAAAATATGAATAAAGTAAAGAAGAGCAATTTCGTTTCGAGAAAATAATGTTCAAGAGTCCCTCCCGTTGCAGCAAAAGGAAGTCAGGTTCGATCCTCGAGGAACCAAGTCAGCGGATCTCAGATAGCGGATAAATCACGATAAAAAATGGACTCAGAAGTACTCAACCTCGACTAGGTAGTAGTCGACAGGGGTCAGTACAGTCGAACTCGAGCAGAAATCAGCAAAAGGAGGCACGGGGAGTAATCCACGTCGAGCAGCAACTCTTGATCGAGTATATCCGTAGTCGACGTCGACCAGAGTGGTCAATGTCGAGTAGTCCTACAGAAACCTTTTTGCGTCGGCAAAGATGGCCAAAGAGTATGCAGATAGAAATGAAGCGTGATCAGAAAAAAACCAATGTGTTAAGTTTTTCAAGGACCCGACGAACAACAGATAGTAGGTTTAATTGTAAACAGATTAAATGAAAACTTCCAAGACCGGAGTTTGCAACGACAATAGTCATGCAAGCAGAATCATAAATCACAAAAGGCAGAAACTTTATCAACAAAGGAAAACGCTTTCACTAAATCCGACAAGTAGAAATATAAGCCTTTCGATTAATAACCTTAATTGTATCTATTCATCTTCATAATTAGAATTTAGAATCTTCCGAATAGAACCCTAATTACTACCCAAGGTTCACAACATGAGTTCTTTAATTTCGCAATCAAAGGTGAAGCACAAGGAATAGAATAAGATAAAGTACCTTCTTTTGCAATTTGTCAATCCACCGACATGGCTATTTCCGCGATCACCCCGACCCTAGAAGTAGGTGGACTACTCACGCCTCATCATAGAAATCGACATAATTGCTTGAAAAGAAACTTGCATAAACTAAACTCAAAGTTTTTACAATTCCGGCAGTCAAACTTTCGCAAAAGCGCCAAGACCCTAAAACCTTTGAAATCCTAAATTGTATGTGAATAAGTAGCTCTGGAATTAAATGAATTGAAATCAGCCCCAAGGGATTTATTTATAGGCCTATCTCATTGCTATCCAAGGATAGAAACATATATCTAATCCTAAAAGATATTAAATTGGATAAAAGAAAAATAAATCCTAATGTCAATATCTAAATCTTCATGTGGTAGATAGCTGTTGTTGAAGGAGGATGTGTCAAGTATTAAAGTAAATAAAACTAATAAAAGCAAACAACTCTTGTCCAAGCAAATAAATACAAGACTTCCTCCCGTTGTAGTAGAAGGCAGTCAGGATCGATCCACGAGGAAGCTTGTCAGCGCCCGCCTTTTCAGTCCAGAGAACTCTCGAAATTGACTCAGGAAGTACTCAACGTCGACTGGTGTCCTCGACGTCAACCACTCAGTCGAATAGAAACTGCAAAACAGAGAAAACATAACGCAAGAACGAAGCAAAGACAGTCGACCTCGAGTAGTTGTACTCGACGTCGACTACTGTAGCACTCGATGTCGACCAGTGTCGTCGATCTCGAGTACTACAGAATCAAAAATTCGCAACGAAAGACAGAATGAAACAGGAAATAGGTGGATTTAATTCAATAAAGGAAAAGAGTTCCAAGATCGGGGTTTTAATACCACAACGATAGCGATATAAAATAATGCATAAGGTATAAAAGATAATGCCTTTTCATCCAATAACTACCGTCATTAACAAATAGGAATATAGAGGCTTTCACATAAACTATAATTGTTACTAACTCTTTTTCACAAAATTAATCCAAATTGTATTAAGATCACTTTTGCTCCAATAACACAAACATTGATCACCTTCAACTTTCGCAAAAGAATCATGCTCTTAGGGATAGAAGATGAAATCGCATCAAAATATTATACCTTTATCGCATTAACTTACATGGCTACCGTCGGGCTCACCATAACAAACATCAATATCATAAAAGAAATAACAAACATCAATATCATAAAAGAAATAACTAATTGTATTAAAAAAAACTGAAGAAAGTACAAACTGAGCAAAGCCATATCACTTCCGCTCTCTTTGCTCCACTCTCTCTCTCTCTCTCTCTCTCTCTCTCTCTCTCTCTCTCTCTCTCTCTCACTCTCGAAAAGAACTCTTTGTAACACTTGTTGCTTGGATTGTTGGATGATTATAAAAACCAGCACCTAAAGCCTTATTTATAGTGTTCAACCTTAGCTAATCTAGGGAAGAACAATCTATCTATATCTAAAACTTTCTATCTAAAAACATAAGATAAAACTTAATGATTAAAGGAAATAAATCTATAAGGAAACTATATTAATGTGGATAAATCCCTCTTGGACTTGATAGATCTTCATGTGGATGGATAGAATTTCACATATCTTCACTTGCAAGTAGTCTATCTTCTCGTACTCCACTCGATCTCGGACTCGGATTTGTCACTAGGGTACTCGACTTCAACTAGATGTAGTCGACATCGACTAGCACTTTCTTCTCCTGGATTGTACTCGAGCTCAAGTACCTGGTGGACTCGACGTGTGTACTCGACATCGAGTAGGGTTACTCGTCGTCGAGTAGCTCTTGACTCGTCGAGTGGATCCGTGCTCGTCTCGTGCTTGACTGGCCTGATGTACTCCACTTCGACTAAGTTTAGTCGACGTCGACTAGGACTATGTCGAGTGCTCTTTCTCATTTTCTGCTCGATTTGTCCTGGTTCAGCTGCTCCTTGACTTCGGACTTTCTGAAGTTGACTTCGAGATTTTCATCCTTTCTCTGAATTGCTGTAAATTGCCTCGATTTCTGCGAAATAAAATAGAAACTAGTGTAGACTCCATAATTTGGCAAATAAGCATAAACTACGTAGATTCTGTATAATTCTAACCCAAATGCATGAAATGCAGACATAAATCGATATAAAAGTAAGTATAGAACATGGCGAATTAGGCTCACAACAAACACCCCATACTTAAGCTTGCTTGTCCTGAAGCAATACTTTTAATGGTCATACAGGGGAAGAAATTAAAACTCTCAACATATTAGATTCATTCTTATATAACTCTGCAATCAATTATCATCATTGAAAAGGTACTTCTGTCACAAATCCATGCCTGTACAATAAAAGCAAATTTACACACAAAAGGAGGGTTATGCAAAAACATTCATTCGTGACAAAGCATTAATAATCAAGAGGGCTTTAAATTAAGCTCAATAAGGAGTAGATAGGTAAAAGGCTAAATGTAGGATATATTTGGTAATGTGGTGCTAATAATCTGGGAAAGTGGAGTAATTTCCAAACTTTCATACCACATTCCTTCTTCCTTTGATTTCTCACCTTTCGCTCATTGCTTTTTTCAACATTATGCTTTTACCTCTCTAAACTTAGCATTGTCTTCTCGTGAGTCACAAACATGGGTGTCATGAATGGCCTCGGATACTTAGTGCTTCAGACTCTTTACCTTGGTGTCCCATCCTGTGGAACTATTTTCTCTTGAGGTGACCGGATTTTCTTTCACTCATTAAATTTTCCATATATTTGAAACTTTTCCTACCAAACTACGATAATGATATAACAACAACAAAACAACCATATAATAATTTCTATAATATGACATCATTCTCAACATAATCCCCGGATGGAAATAAGGTTAAGAATGGGCATTATTAAGAACATGTGGAGCAATATATAATGTAAGGCATAATATGGCTTTTGTGATGCATAAGCATAGGTAAGGATAGGATATAGAATAACCTCATATGGAAAATATAAAGTCCTCCATCCTCTTATAATGCAACATGTCAAAAGCAACTTCAATTTTGTCTCCTTTCATGTCTTTCAAGAAAATAATCCACTTCATTATGACTTCCCTTTACTAGGCAATTTCATGTTATATCTCTAATAAATCCAATTTTGCATCGTCGAGTTCAATATAACTTCCATGACACTAATCAAAATTTTTTAATGGGGGTGATATTTATAAACTTTGGAAAACATGTATATATGCACTTAGATTGATAATGAATTCCAAAATAGCCATGTATAAACAGTTCAAAATTTAACACAAACGTGTACACACATAATGTCAAATATGGTCAAATATGCACAAAGTAAGCCTTTCCCCCACCCCATATTTAAACATTACAGTGTCCTCACTGTATAAAAACAAGGGTAAAGAAAGAAACTCACTAGACAGGTGTGCAAGAGGTCAAAATCTAGTGCGAATGGTGCTGCAGAAGTGGTCGATATCGAGTAGAAGTAGTCGACGTGATACAGGGTTAGCCGTGTGATGGTCCGATCTTCGACAACAAGCAAGAAACTAAAGAAACGGAAGCAAGAACTATCAAGACTCGATAAAGAATGCAAGAACGCAGCAAGAAACAAAGCAAGAAACGCAAGAAATTCCAAGAACCAAGGGCTTCTGGAATTCGACAATAGCAAGACTCAACAAGATGATTCAAGAACTGATCAAGATAGCCAAGAACGATCAAGAACTCAAACAAGACTCGAAAACAGTAGCTAAAGACTCGAAATTGATATGAAAGAATGAAAAGACACAACCTGATAAGGACTGAGTCGATCTATGTAGAAAAAGATAAAGACCTCAGGCTTCCGTAGAAGGTAGGAACCAATACCAATGACTACACAACCCGCCTCTACAACCCTACACAATCAAGCGGACAACTTGAAGGCACAAGGAGGGGGCTTGTGGATACTAGATTCACCAAGTCTTGCGAAGTTGATGAACGGAAAAGCAAACCAAGCTAGATCAATACCAATAGTTGCAATTGAAGAGCACAGCTCTATTCAACCGACAATCACTCATTGTGTTTCACACAAAAAGAGAGCTTTTCTCATATAATTCAATGTGTTCCCGTTTACAATGGAGATCAGCCGCTTAAATACAAAACCTAGGGCTGATTTTTAGATAAAATAATAAATAAAAGATTAATGAAAATAAACTCCTAAAAATACCTAAAATAACCTAAGTAAATAATGTCTCGAAAAATGGCAATAAGGAAAGTCCTTTAATCCCGTCAAAACAGTGACAATTTGCAAAGAATGCAATTGTCGGCCAAGCTCTAGGCCGAATCTGGAAAAACCTTCAACGGAAACGTTGTAGATCACTTCGTCCTCGTTGCAACAAGGTATGGCACGCTCCAATCCGATAAATATTGACCCCGTACCACCCATTTTACAGAGACGTCGAAAAGCTGTCAAGTTGCTGGACGAATGTAAAAACGCCACTTGCACCTTTGTATCTTCTCCCATGGTGGAGCGTTCTTCTTCCTCTTGAGAAGGACATCATCCGAAGGTGTCTTGGATGGTCCTGCATCAATCTCCCTTTCTTGAAAAGGATTCGTCCTCGAATCCAACGGCGCATATGATTCCGCAAAGACATCCACACGAGCTCCTGGATCGAAAACCTCATGTCCATGGAAACAAATCTCAGGACCGATTGTTGTAGGGATTGACCACTCCTCAATGGTTTTTGTCTCAGCTTCATCTACAAAATCAAGAAAAGAAATTTTATGAGTGCATAATTCAGATTTTATATGAATGTCATGATGTTCTAACTTAATATGCACTTGAGCTTGATCATTAATCCCTAAGTTTTCATCCAAACCTAGCAAGTTTTCATCTTTTTCCAAGGCTGAATTTTCAATTAACTCAATGCTAGCAATAGGAGAAGAAGTTTCATCATCAATGATCATATTAGAAACTATGCCTTCTTCTAAGCATGTAGTTTGACACAAATCTTTGCTTTGATTATCAGCACAGGGTATAGGTTGAACATTTAAATCAATCAAAGAATCAACATGCTCATGTTCAAGGCAATCATCTTTAGAGGCAAGTAAACTAATATCTTGATCATTATGAACATGCTCATCATGTTTATCACTAGAATTTTCAGATTCATTTTTGTCTAGGTGATTAGTCATGAAAGGCTTCTTATTTGGGCAATCCTTCATAATATGTCCACTACCTTGATATATAAAGCAAGGAATGTACACAGGTTCAAGAGTAGAAGAGTTAGGATTACTCCCTTTAGGGCCAGTAGATACCCTAGACGATTCATGTCTGTTCCAAGGCGCTTTGCCATTATCGATGGGCTCACGAGGCATTCGGCCTTTACTCCTCCCTTGGGGCTGGCTTACTCTCTCCCTTGAGCCGCCATCAAACCTCCTTTGGGGCTGCTGCACATGGCCTTGGCGCCACCTTTGGGGTTGCCCACTCGACATTCTACCACCTTGGCTCCTTTATCTAGCATTCCTTTCCACTTTCATAGCTAAATGTAAAAGTTCACTAGGCGTAGAATAAGGAAAGTAATTAATTTCATGAGCTAAGGCGGGGTGCAATATTCTAAGAAACCTAGCATTAGTATCTTCATAGGGTTCAACTACATTAGCTCTAGCCATGGTTTCTTGCATTGCATAAAAGGTTTCCTCAACAGTTTTGCTACCTTGCTTAAGATTTTCTAATCGTTGTCTAAGCTCGCTAGCATAATGTGGAGGAGCAAACCTACTTCTCATAAGTGCTTTTAATTGAATCCAAGAAGCAAAGGGTGGATCAAGGTTTCTTCTTCTTTCCTTTACTAGATTGTCCCACCAGATTAAAGCAAAACTTTTAAATTCTAAGGAAGCTAGTTGCACCTTTTTATGTTCAGAGAAGTTATGACAAATCCATATTCGATCCATTTTAGTTTCCCAATCAATATATGCATCTGGATCGGTGGTACCATAAAATTGAGGGATCTTTACCTTTACCTTACCTATGCCATCTTGCGCAGGCTCTCTAGGTGATCGATAGTGGTATCGAGGTCCTCTATCATTTCGTCTAGGACGTTGCTCCCAATGATCATCCTCTTGGAAGTCGTTGTCATCCTCTGAGAAATAGTACTCTTCTTGTTGCCATCGTCCTTTCTGTCGTCCCTGCATATTAGCCATCACAAAACAACAAACAAAGAAATGTATAAAAATTAGAAAAATATAAACAACCTTACAATGTGTTTCGCTCACACTCCCTCTCTAATTGGTATGTCACGCTTGTTGGGGCAATCCGCTTTGGGCAAATCAACACTCAAGCAAAAACCTAACAATTAAAGTATATATGAGAGATTATGAAGGAGAAACAGCACAAAGAGATCTCGGCAAAGGACCGCAGAGAACTCGACACAAGCAATACTACGAGATTCAAGTTAAACAGCACTCGATATAGCAAGAATCAACTCGAAATAGGCAAAGGAATACTTGAAAGTGGGAGGAGAGTACTCGATGCCAACAAGTAACACACAACAACACTCGAAACTGGACAGAAGTGCTCGACAGCAAGGAGAGAACTCGACAGAACCTGACACTCGAGCGGCACTCGAGCATCACTCGACCAGAACAAACGGAACTCGACCAGCACAAAAGGCACTCGACCAGAAGAGAAAAGTGCTCGACACAGCCTCAAATAACTCAAAAAGAAGTTGTAAACAAAAGAAAAATAAAAGAAAACTAAGAAAGAATGGAAATTTACCTCTTTTGATTGAAAACCTTTAAGTTAGAACGTTGTATTTGCAGGGTAGGGTTTCAATTTTGATAAAAAGGTATGTGTTTGGGGATTTATGTGTGTCGACTAGGGTTGATGAAAGGGGTTCACCAATTGTCCTTGGGTGCTTTCTTGCACTAGACCAACAAACACTTTCTTCTCTTTTTTTTTTTACTTACTTTTACCCCTAGTGAATTTTATCCTCCTAGGTCCAAGATAAATCTATTTTTTTTTTGAATATATTTCGAAACTGATATGTTTTTTTTTACACTAATGCAAGAAAGACTCTAAATATGTAATAGGACTCGAAAATCTGAATATTATGGTGATAGAAGATAAAAATTCAGCCCTAATGCAAAGATATAGATAAAATGGCTAAATTAGGTAATAGGATCTATCTTGTGCCTTTATGATATATGATAGATTTAATGAATTAATTCTACCACAAAATCAGTTTTGAAATAGGCAATAGATAAAGGAAATAGATAAAAGTTCCAAAGATAGAACAAAGTAACAAACTAGGGTTTCTTGGTGTGGATGTGGGGCTGTCGACCAAAGCTTTACTCGACTATGGGGACAAGGAGCTTGCCGTCGGCTAAGAGAGTGAACACAAGGGGTGTGCGCACTGATCTGGTCGACTCCACGGTCTCGGGTAGGCTTGTGTTTAGGCTATGCAACCACAAACAATCACAAACTCAAGATTAGTGCAAGAATCAAATAAAGAATTCAAGAAGTAAATAACCAAAACAAGAAAAGGACTCTTTTTTTGTTTTTTTTGTGTTTATGAAAATAAAAGACTCAATCTTGATGTCGGAAACCAAAGCTCTGATGCCTATTTGATACGGGGTTAGCCGTGTGATGGTCCGATCTTCAATAACAAGCAAGAAACTAAAGAAACGGAAGCAAGAACTATCAAGACTCGATAAAGAATGCAAGAACGCAGCAAGAAACAAAGCAAGAAATGCAAGAAATTCAAAGAACCAAGGGCTGCTGGAATTCGACAATAGCAAGACTCGAAAAGATGATTCAAGAACTGATCAAGATAGCCAAGAACGATCAAGAACTCAAACAAGACTCGAAAACAGTAGCTAAAGACTCGAAATTGATATGAAAGAATGAAAAGACACGACCTGATAAGGACTGAGTCGATCTATGTAGAACAAGATAAAGACCCCATGCTTCCGTAGAAGGTAGGAACCAATACCAATGACTACACAACCCGTCTCTACAACCCTACACAATCAAGCGGACAACTTGAAGGCACAAGGAGGGGGCTTGTGGATACTAGATTCAACAAGTCTTGCGAAGTTGATGAACGGCAAAACAAACCAAGCTAGATCAATACCAATAGTTGCAATTGAAGAGGACAACTCTATTCAACCGACAAACACTCATTGTGTTTCACACAAAAAGAGAGCTTTTCTCATATAATTCAACGTGTTCCCGTTTACAATGGAGATCAGCCGCTTAAATAGAAAACCTAGGGCTGATTTTTAGATAAAATAATAAATAAAAGATTAATGAAAATAAACTCCTAAAAATACCTAAAATAACTTAAGTAAATAATGTCTCTAAAAATAGCAATAAGGAAAGTCCTTTAATCCCGTCAAAACAGTGACAGTTTGCAAAGAATGAAATATTCGGCCAAGCTTTAGGTCGAATCTGCAAAAACCTTCAACAGAAACGTTGTAGATCTCTTCGTCCTCGTTCCAACAAGGTATGGCACGCTCCAATCCGATAAATATTGAACCCATACGATCCATTTTACAGAGACGTCGAAAAGGTGTCAAGTTGCTGGACGAATGTAAAAACGCCACTTGCACCTTTGTATCTTCTCCCATGGTGGAGCCTTCTTCTTCCTCTTGAGAAGGACATCATCCGAAGGTGTCTTGGATGGTCCCGCATCACGACGTCGACTACAACTACTCGACATCGAGTACAGTTGAACCTCATGATGGCCATTCTTCGACCACATGCTCCTTTCCTCGTGATGGGTGGTCGACGTCAAGTAGGTTACTCGACGTCGAGTACTTCTGTAGCTTTTTCGTACCTGCAAGAATCGTTAGACAAAAAATATCCACAATAGAAAAACCTAAAATTAATGTTTTTAAAACGAAAAACCAAAATGTCCAAAAATTCAAAAACTAATTGTCTTTTTTAGAAGCTCTAGACATTATAGTCGCTAGGCCGACTTTCTCCGTTAAAGCTCAAGGTGGGATCTGCAGGGCCCATGTGGCCTGGGCTTCAAACAAGACTCCATTCTTGTCTATTATGTGTAGTCCTCCTAAATGGATCTTGTTCACCGTGAAAGGTCTCATCTTTTTCTTGTTGAATTTGTTGTGAAACCAATAATCCTTTGATTTGGAGACATAGACTTTGTCTCCGAATTCATACTCCTTAGGCTCATAATTGGAAACCCTGCATAATCGCACATACCAAGGCAAACCTCTCCCATGTATAGATAAATATTTAATTGAAATAGGGGAAGAGATGTTTGTACCTTTGCTTATCGTCGCTAAATCAGCGTTCGGGACCTCCTGATCTAGTCGACTTCGAGTAGTGGTACTCGAGGTCGACCACTTTTCATCGTCTGGTGGCTTGCTCTTCGAGGAAGGAGGGATCGAGGACCCCGGTGTATGGTCGACGTCGAGTAGCCTACTCGACGTCGAGTACTGCTCGGCTTTGGGTAGTTTACTCGATACTGGTCGAGTCGATGGGGGCTTCTGGATCTGGTCGACGTCGAATAGAGTAGTCAACGTCGAGTACTTCTAGTCGACTTTGACCCTATACTTAAGACCTGACAACGAATTTGAATAAAAATTAGTCGATATCGACTTACCTGGGTCGATGTCGAGTAGATCTTCTGTATCTTTGTTCAGAATCGCCATGATTTCCTCCACCTGGGCTTCCATGTCCCTCTCTTCCAGTTCCTCGGGAGTCATATTTCTTACCTTTGGCTCCCTGCAAGTGATGTACCTACCTGATGTGGATTTGACCTCTTCCATAGGACCTGTACACCTTTCAGTTTTATTAAAAGAGTACTCAATTACCTCATCGCTTATGTTGGCATCCACCGTCGCCAAAAAGGGCATTCCTAATATAATTGGACAAGTAGGGTCCTCTGCCATATCTATAAATAGAAAATCAGCAGGGAGAAAGAACTTACCTACTTGCACCGGTACATTGTCCACCGTGCCTGTTGGGATGACCACAATATTGTTTGCCATGTATAATTTTGCATCCACAGGCTCTAAGGCACCTATCTTGACTTTGGATCAGATTGATAGAGGCATAATACTTACACTGGCTCCTAAGTCACACAAAGCATTAATTTTGCATTGACCAAATCCAATGGTTATAGCAAACTGACCTGGATCTGGCCTTTTCTCTAGAACGTCCATCTGGCTGCACTCCTCTGCGATCTCAGCCATTGATCACTTTTTTCTCAGAATCTCCTTGAGGAACTTTACATACGATGGCATCTCATGAAGAGCTTATATGAAAGGAATGGTAACATTCAGCCTTCGAAGCATCTTCACGAAACGTTGAAACGTCTTTTCTGCTGGGTTCTTTTGAGATTTCGTTTGGAATAGCAACGTTTTATTCGTCGGAGATGCAGGAGTGTTGTCAACATGGGAAGAAGGGTGGTCGACGTCGACTGGAGGCTCCTCGACGTTGACTATAGTAGTCGATTTCTAGGCAGGTGCAGTGTTTTAGTCGATGTCGAGTACATTGTCCTCGACGTTGAGTAGATTCTGGTCAACGTCAACTGGCTTACTGGACGTCGAGTAGTTTTCTACATCCTTCAGCTCTGCGTTTTGCTCGGGCGTTTGTGTCTGTCGCCCACTCTTTAGATTCATAGCAGCTACCTGTCCTGTAGACTTCATTTTAGGATTAGGTTCAGAGTATCCAGGGAGCGTACCCGACTTCTTGGGGACGGATGTTGCCAATTGACCAATCTGGGTCTCAATAGATTTCCGCCAAATATCAATCTCCATAAGTCTACAGTTGATACCATGCAGTTGAGTGTGGATGGAATTGATCGATTGCTTGCTATCTGAATGATTCCTCCGCACCTACTTAAGAATAACATGCATGTCATCCTTCTTACCTTCTCTGTCAGGGTGACCAGGAGCTCTCTAGGGCGAGGGTCTCTTTGATGCTGGGGCTGGCGATAGTGGCTCTAGTTCTGCTGTTGCTGATGCTGCCCTAAGTAGTTTCCCCCCGCATACCTCGCCTCTTTGTGGGTTTTATCCATGAGTATTTGATCTCCATGTGGGCACGCAGTAGTGTTGTGCCTCACAAACCCACATTCCAAGAAAGGAATTTAACTTGTTTGGTAAGTCGACGTACCTCATCGTTATGAAACTGGTCCCTAACGTCTGGATCAATCTCTTTAGGTAGCACATATAGAGGCATAGATGGGGCAGGCCTTTCATACCTTTCTTTGGCAGAGGCCGCAGAACTCCCATATGTGTTATCATAATTTTCCAGTGTCTCAAAGGTCTCCCAAACACGTCATGGGGTGTAGTCGAGATACCTATAGGTGGTGTAATTGTTGATCTGATCCTTAGTAGATGCATCCAGGCAGTTGAAGATGATATCTGGATGATGTAGGGTGGCTGTCCGTGCGTAGGACAGGATTTCAGAAGCCTTTTGTAGCGCTCCCAGATTTTGTGTATATTCCGCCTCTCGTCGAGTGTGTTTTGCTTCTCTAGTGGTTAATTCCTCAATGCGTAAGCGGAGTTGCTCAAGCTCCTACGCTGGTGTGAGCTGGACCTCATTCTCGTTGTGTGTTTGCGACATCCTCCTTAACCTTTGTCGAAGATGGAAGTATCGCTCTGATTCGAGAATAGGGTCAATAGATGTGTGATCAGTTCTTCGCATGCACCTACAAAACAAAAACAGAAAAGAAAGAGTAAAAAGGAACTAAAAAGGGCGTGATTAATTTCTTCGCCAGCAACGACGCCAATTTGTTGTTGCATGAGGATGTGTAAAGTATTAAAGTAAATAAAACTAATAAAAGCAAACAATTCCTGTCCAAGACTTCTTCCCATTTTAATAGAAGGCATTCAGGATCGATCCACGAGGAAGCTTGCCAGCGCCCGCCTTTTCAGTCCAGAGAACTCTAGAAATTGACTCAAGAAGTATTCGACGTCGACTGGTGTCCTCGACATCGACTACTCAATCGAATAGAAACTGCAAAATAGAGAAAACAAAATGCAAGAACGAAGCAAAGAAAGTCGACCTGGAGTAGTTGTACACGACGTCGATGTTGTGAACTGAATTTGCCATATTTTACAGTAACTTCAATATCGTTTTCTGCATGCTTTGCATACATTTGGGTCGGCTAGTACCGAATCTATGTAGTTTATGTTTATTTGCCAAATTATGGAATCTACATCAGTTTCTGTTTAAATTTGCAGAATTCGAGACATTTTACAGCAACTCTAAGGAAGGTCAGAAAAGCTCGGAAAACCACTACAGAAGTCCAAGGTCAAAGAAGTAGCGGAACCGAGCGAATCAAGCTAAAGAGCCCAGGCTACTCGATCTCGAGTAGGCCTTACTCGATCTAGACGAGCATGTCCGAGCACATGACTTGTCGACTAGGAGCAATGTCGAGAGCCAGACCAACCCAGCTCCGGAGCTCTACTCGATCTCAACAAGCCCTAGTCGAGGTCGACGACACCTCAGCGCCGCACCCGGAGTCGACAAGCCGAGGACGAGGATGACCTGACAACACTCGCTGCCAGCGATTCCACTCGCCGCAGCGGACCTCTCGCTGCCGCGGAAAATCTCGCTGCTAGCGGGATGCACCAAGCCGACGAAGAAGCCAACTCGGAGAAGCGGAAGGGAAGACCCAACTCGATGTCGACGAGCCTTGTCGATGTCGACGAGACCCGTGAGCCAAGTCCGAGCCACATCGAGCACCAGCTAACCGAGACGAGGAACCCGAGGAGCCAGTCGACAACACTCCTACTCGATGTCGAGGAGACCCTAGTCGACATCGACGACGAATCCAGAAGCTGTTGACGTGGCTTGACGAATCCTACTCGGAGTTGGAATCCTTGGAAGCCGAGAAGACCGAGAATCTATCCGATTTCATCAACATCTATCATGAAGAAGAGAGTTTTATCCACTTGGAACATTTAGATATATTTAGATTTAATTTCTTTATCGCTTTTATCATTAAGCATTTTAGATATGGTTTTAGATATAGATATAGATATTCTATCCTTGAATAGCAAGGAAGAAAAGACTATAAATAAAGCCCTAGGGGCTGAGCATTAGGATCTTATCTGACATACAATTCAATTTCAGTTAGAGAAGTAGTTCCACAGAGACGGTTTAGGGAGTTCAGAGGTTTTAGGGTTTTGGCGTTCAACGAGAGTTGGATCGCCGGGATTGTAAAGTCTTTGAATTTAGTTTAATGCAAGTTGTTATTTCCTTTCAATCAATGTCTGAGGTCGCGATGAAGCGCGAGTAGTCCACCCACTTCTAGGGTTGGGGCGAGCCCGACGATAGCCATTCGTGCTTGAGGTAAAGATCCGACCTTTATCATGTTTTGAGCATTTTCCTACTTATTTATGTGTTTATTACCCGCTAATGGAGATCCATGTTAACAACTTGGATTATAAACATAAAATCGGTAGAGACAATTAGGGTTTCTTGAGAGAGTTGTCTAATTGTTGGAAAAGGCGAAAGCTTAGTCCTTTGATGCGATTTACATGGTAAATTATTTGGTTCCGCCTTATGCATGCTTGGTTATCGTTGTTGCGACCCCCAATCCTGGAAGTCCTTTTACGTACAGTTTATTTCAAGAGTCCCAAAGCATTTGCCTTTACTTTATTTCTTTGTTTCGTTTTATTCTCTGTCTACTCGATCTCGACCAAGCCTGGTCGACTTCGAGTTACTGATCTTCGATCTAGCATCGCTGTAGCTTCTGTGTGCAGGTACTCGACGAGACGAAGAAAGTCGACGAGGACTGTACTCGACATCGAGTAGCCTCTCATCGACATCGACAAGCCTCTGCCTGTGCTTGCTGCTGCGCTGTGTTCGACTGTCCGATCTTCTATCGACTACCCTAGTCGAGATCGAGGACACTGTTGTCGACAACCGTGAGATTTCTCTGCTGCCTAGGATCCGCTGACACGCTTCCTCGTGGATCGATCCTGATTTCCCACTGCTGCATCAGGAGGAGGTCTTGTAATTATTTGCAAGGGACGGAATCTGGTTTCCTGTGATTTATTTCTATTTTATTATTGCAAGTCTCGATTTCCTCCTATCAACAAATTGGCGCCGTTGCCGGGGAAGCTATCATTCGCGCCTTAGGTAGTTAAGTCTCACGTTTCTTTTGAGCTACTTCGCAGGTGTATGCGTCGTTCTGGTCTACCACCTGAGTTTGACGCCTTAAACGAACCGGAGCGCTACCTACACATCCACTCTAAACTCAAAAGGATAATGGCGACCGCTGAAACACAAGAGCAAATGATCGAAAGGCTTACAAGAGAAATAGCCGCCAAAGATGCTGCTCTCGCCACTGAGAGAGCAGCCAGGGAACAACAAGCTGAGCGTGCAAGGCAAGCAGAAGCTGAGCTTGCCCAATATCCAACCACTGCTGAGGATTATATGCATCCAACTCTCGTCGTGCCTGAATCGGCGATTCTAATCCCTGAAAACTCTTTTGAAATTCGCACTCAATTTTTGATAGAGCTTAAAAATAATGCTTTTAATGGCAAATTTAATGAGTGCCCTCTTGAACATATTACTAACTTTCATGATATGTGTCGTACTCTTGCAGAAGGCACAACTCTGGAATATGTCAAGATGAAATCTTTTCGCTGGTCGCTCGCTGGACCTGCACTAAAGTGGCTTGAGGGGCTGAAGCCGAGATATCTCACCACCTGGGCCCAAGTAGAGCAAGAGTTCCTGAACAAATACTTCCCACCCGCCAAAACAGCACTTCTCCGTCAGAAAATCATCGCCTTCAAACAAAAGCAAGGGGAACCGCTAGCAAAGGCATGGGAACGCTACAAAGAACTACTGCGATCTTGCCCTACTCATGGACAGCCACCCTACGTCATCCATGAGATCTTCTTCAACTCTCTGGATCAAATCACTAAAGATAGGATCAACCATTATACTCGCTATGAGTATCTGACGATGCCACCAAGCGACGCATGGGGTGTGCTAGAAAAGCTCACTAACTACGACAACAAATATGGGGCTCCTACAAACTATGAGGAGAGCTCTTACGCCAGGCCAGCGCCATCTATGCCACTCTATGAGCCAGCAAAAGAAATTGACCCAGATGTCAGGGAGCAGTTCTACAGAGACCAGAATCGCAAGCTCCTCAAGCAAGTCAAATATCTATCCGTCAACCAGCCTTGCATCGAATGTGGATCACAGAGGCACACCACTACTGAGTGCCCACACACCGAGCAAGTCAGAATGGCAGAAACACATGAGCAGACAGCCTACGCTGGGGGTCCAAATCGCTACATGGGAGACCAACGATCCTACCAACCACAGTGGAACCAAGGTCCCCCTAGGAATCCCCCACCCTACAGAGCTCCAGGACACCCAGAGAGGGATCAAAAGAAGGATGATCTACAGCTAATCCTAGAAGAGATGCGTCGTAATCAGGGCACCATCAACAACCAATTCCAGAATATCACTACAATGTTTGGGGAATTGGACATCTGGAAAAGGGGAATAGAAACGCAGATGGGTCAAATCGCTGCCCAGATCCCACGACCGTCCGGACAACTCCCTTGGCAAACTGAACCAAATCCTAAGGGGAAAACCGGACACGTCGCAGCTATCAAACTCAGGAGTGGACATCAATTACACGAGCCAGAGGTCAAAAAACAGCAAAGCAAGGCAGAGCAGCAAATCGACGTAGAGCACAGCCAACTCGATCTCGAGGAAGGTGTACTCGACATCGACGAGACTCTACTCGACAAAGACCAGAAGCTGAGCTCGGACTCCGCTGCGCAGACCAGCAACTCCAGGTCGACCACCCTACTCGATGTCGATGAGCCCGTTGTCGAGATTGACGAGCAACGTCTGGCCGACGTCGACGACTCTGCAGCACCTCCGACGGCTGATCAGGCTCCGAAACTGAAAAAGCCACTGCCTTTCCCTTCAAAGGCACAGAAAGATCCCACTGCAGGTAGGTTTACCAGATTTGTTAATATGCTGCAAGAACTGAATGTTTCTATTCCTTTTACAGAAGCTCTGCAAGAGATGCCTTGATATGTCAAATTTCTCAAGGAAATCCTAAGCAAGAAGCGATCCATCTCAGAGATCGCAGGCGAATGCAAAGTACTCCACTTCCCTGAAAAGAGACCTGACCCTGGTAAGTTTTCTGTTACTATGGGCTTTGGTCAATACAAATATGATTCTCTGTGCGATTTAGGGGCAAGTGTGAGCATCATGCCTTTATCAATCAGGCGGAAAGTAAAGATAGGATGCATAGAACCTGTGGATGCCAAGCTATACATGGCAAACAATACAGTAGTCATCCCTACAGGTATAGTTGAGAACGTCCCTGTCCAGGTTGGTAAATTCTTTGTTCCAGCTGATTTCCTTATCATTGACTGTGCTGAAGATTCTACTAGCCCTATTATTCTTGGTAGACCATTCTTAGCTACTGCAGATGCCAGAATTAGTGTCAAGAATAGATCGCTCACCTTCACCATAGCCGATGAGGTATTGGATTTCTCTTTTGGCCCTGCAAAAGAAGAAATTGCATGGCTGGAGGTAAAAAGCATCAGCAACCACGGGACCACGCAAACAACGGAGGAAGGTGCTGACGTTGTACCCGAGGTCGATAAGCTCTACTCGACATCGACAAGAGACCTACTCGATTTCGACAAACCTTTGTCTACCTCGACAACCACTGTAGAGCCAGAAACTTTCCAGGAGCCTAAGTATGGGGTTCCTGTACTCGAAGTCGACAAGCCTTCATCGATGTCGACTAGCCCCAAGCCCAAAGATTCCTGTTTTGGGTCCGAAAAGGCAAGTTCAGGTATGAATCCTACTCCCCCTCAGTCCATAAAGAAAATTTTAAATGATTTAAGGGGAGATAAGACGCCATGGCAAGAGAATCTGCGAAAACTGAGAGCTGGAAGGAAAAGGGAGAAGGCAATAGGAGATAATGCAAGCAACAACCTATCAGCTGAGCTTGCATACTACCATCAGAACCTAGATGATCCAGGAGAAGGGCCAAGCATGAGCGGGCCCCACAATAATGGTCCTTGAGCGCAACGGAGAAGTCGGCCTAGCGACTCTAAAATCTAGAGCATGTATATAAAACTTTATGATTTTGGGACTTTTGAACTTTTTATTTTATTTTTAGTTTTTGTTTTAGGGTTTTATGTCTTTTAGAATGTTTTATGTGGATAGTCTTGTTTTTGTGTGCAATCTAACACTTTTAGGTCGGTGACGCATAAAAGGATCGCGAAGAGTGGAATAAGAAGTCCCTGAAAAACAGTCAAAATCGACGACGGCCAAGTCGACGGCGACAGAGAGGAGAAGCCCAGAAGTTACTCGACCTCGAGTAGACGTACTCGACATCGACCAGCCAGACGCTCCTCGACTTCAGATTCCACCAGATGCTGAGAGCCTACTTGATATCGAGTACTGTACTCGATATCGACAAGAACAGCTACTCGACCTACCTGGATCCGCCTTCCTCGACATTTTATCCTGTGAGTTCCTTCCTATACTCTTGTTTTTATTTGATTTTATACAGTGGAGACACTGTAAATTTTAAGTATGGGGTGGGGGAAGGGCTTACTTCATGCATATTTAACTTTATATGTGCATTATTTTCTTTGAATTGCTACATGGCTATTTTGGAATGCATTATTGATTTATGTGCTTATATGCATTTTTTCCAAAAGTTTGAAAAATCACCCTTATTGAAAATTTTGAATAATGTCATGGAAGCTGATATTGGACTCGACGATGCAAAATTGGATTCATTAGAGATATAGCATGAAATTGCCTAGTAAAGGGAAGTCATAATGAAGTGCATTATTTATTGAAAACCATGAAAGGAGGTAAAATTTGAAGTTGCTTTTGACATGTTGCATGATGAGATGATGGAAGACTTTATACTTCCATATAATGCTCATTGTTTGAAATCCTCGCCTTACCTATGCTTATGCATCACAAAAGTCATAATATGCCTTATTTCAATTATTGCTCCACATGACCTAAATATTTGCCATTCTTTACCTTATCCGGGGACTATGTTGAGAATGATGTTACATTACGGAGATTATCATATGGTGTTAGTGATTATTATCATTACTGGAGTTTGGAAGGAAATTGTTTGAAATATATGGAAAATGTAATGAGTGAAAGAAAATCCAATCACCTCAGGAGATAAAGGTAGATTGACCCTGCTCTCTGAGATAATAGTTTGGAGAGATGGGACACATTGTGAGGAGTCCAAAGCACTAAGTATCCGGGGCCATTCATGACACCCATGTTTGCGACTCGCGAGAAGGCAGTGCTGAGGTCAGAGAGGTAAAAGCATTATCGTTGATAAAAGCATTATGAAAGGTGATGAAATTTATGAAAAGGAATGTGGAAATTTAAGTTTGGAAATACTCCATTTCCCCGGATCATTAGCACCACATTGCCAGAAACTGCCCACCTTTAGCCTTTTACCAAATCTACTCCTTATTTGAGCTTAAATTGAAGTCCTCTTGATTATCACTGCTTTGTCACTTATGAATGTTTTTGCATAACCCTCCTTTTGTGAGTACATGTTGCTTTGATATAATTGCCCATGCATGAATTTGTGACACTAGTACCTTTTCAATGATGGTAATTGACTGCTGGGTTATATAAGAATGAATTTGATATGTTGAGAGTTTCTGATTTCTTCCCCTGAATGACAAATAAAAGTATTGCTTGAGGACAAGCAAGCTTAAGTATGGGGTGTTTGTTGTGAACGGAATTTGCCATATTTTACAGTAACTTCAATATCGTTTTCTGCATGCTTTGCATACATTTGGGTCGGCTAGTACAGAATCTATGTAGTTTATGTTTATTTGCCAAATTATGGAATCTACATCAGTTTCTGTTTAAATTTGCAGAATTCGAGACATTTTACAGCAACTCTAAGGAAGGTCAGAAAAGCTCGGAAAACCACTACAGAAGTCCAAGGTCAAAGAAGTAGCGGAACCGAGCGAATCAAGCTAAAGAGCCCAGGCTACTCGATCTCGAGTAGGCCTTACTCGATCTAGACGAGCATGTCCGAGCACATGCCTTGTCGACTAGGAGCAATGTCGAGAGCCAGACCAACCCAGCTCCGGAGCTCTACTCGATCTCGATAAGCCCTAGTCGAGGTCGACGACACCTCAGCGCCGCACCCGGAGTCGACAAGCCGAGGACGAGGATGACCTGACAATACTCGCTGCCAGCGATTCCACTCGCTGCAGCGGACCTCTCGCTGCCGCGGAAAATCTCGCTGCTAGCGGGATGCACCAAGCCGACGAAGAAGCCAACTCGGGGAAGCGGAAGGGAAGACCCAACTCGATGTCGACGAGCCTTGTCGATGTCGACGAGACCCGTGAGCCAAGTCCGAGCCACATCGAGCACCAGCTAACCGAGACGACGAACCCGAGGAGCCAGTCGACAACACTCCTACTCGATGTCGAGGAGACCCTAGTCGACATCGACGACGAATCCAGAAGCTGTTGATGTGGCTTGACGAATCCTACTCGGAGTTGGAATCCTTGGAAGCCGAGAAGACCGAGAATCTATCCGATTTCATCAACATCTATCATGAAGAAGAGAGTTTTATCCACTTGGAACATTTAGATATATTTAGATTTAATTTCTTTATCGCTTTTATCATTAAGCATTTTAGATATGGTTTTAGATATAGATATAGATATTCTATCCTTGAATAGCAAGGAAGAGAAGACTATAAATAAAGCCCTAGGGGCTGAGCATTAGGATCTTATCTGACATACAATTCAATTTCAGTTAGAGAAGTAGTTCCACAGAGATGGTTTAGGGAGTTCAGAGGTTTTAGGGTTTTGGCGTTCAACGAGAGTTGGATCGCCGGGATTGTAAAGTCTTTGAATTTAGTTTAATGCAAGTTGTTATTTCCTTTCAATCAATGTCTGAGGTCGCGATGAAGCGCGAGTAGTCCACCCACTTCTAGGGTTGGGGCGAGCCCGACGATAGCCATTCGTGCTTGAGGTAAAGATCCGACCTTTATCATGTTTTGAGCATTTTCCTACTTATTTATGTGTTTATTACCCGCTAATGGAGATCCATGTTAACAACTTGGATTATAAACATAAAATCGGTAGAGACAATTAGGGTTTCTTGAGAGAGTTGTCTAATTGTTGGAAAAGGCGAAAGCTTAGTCCTTTGATGCGATTTACATGGTAAATTATTTGGTTCCGCCTTATGCATGCTTGGTTATCGTTGTTGCGACCCCCAATCCTGGAAGTCCTTTTACGTACAGTTTATTTCAAGAGTCCCAAAGCATTTGCCTTTACTTTATTTCTTTGTTTCGTTTTATTCTCTGTCTACTCGATCTCGACCAAGCCTGGTCGACTTCGAGTTACTGATCTTCGATCTAGCATCGTTGTAGCTTCTGTGTGCAGGTACTCGACGAGACGAAGAAAGTCGACGAGGACTGTACTCGACATCGAGTAGCCTCTCATCGACATCGACAAGCCTCTGCCTGTGCTTGCTGCTGCGCTGTGTTCGACTGTCCGATCTTCTGTCGACTACCCTAGTCGAGATCGAGGACACTGTTGTCGACGACCGTGAGATTTCTCTGCTGCCTAGGATCCGCTGACACGCTTCCTCGTGGATCGATCCTGACTTCCCACTGCTGCATCAGGAGGAGGTCTTGTAATTATTTGCAAGGGACGGAATCTGGTTTGCTGTGATTTATTTCTATTTTAATATTGCAAGTCTCGATTTCCTCCTATCAACAGTCGACTAGTTAGCACTTGATGTCGACTAGTGTCGTCGGTCTCGAGTACTGCAAAACCAAAAATTCGCAACGAAAGACAGAACGAAACACGAAATAGGTGGATTTAATTCAATAAAAATAAAAGACTTCCAAGATCGGGGTTTCAATACCACAACGATAACCATGTTAAATAATGCATAAGGTATAAAAGATCATGCCTTTTCATCAAATAACTGTCGTCATTAACAAATAGGAATATAGAAGCTTCCACATAAACCCTAATTTTTACTAACCATAATTCACATTATTAATCAAGTTGTATTAAGATCACTTTTGCTTCAATAACACAAACAATGATCACCTTCAACTTTCGCAAAAGAGTCATGCTCTTAGGGATTGAAGATGAAATCGCATCAAAAGATTATACCTTTATCGCATTACCTTACATGGCTGCCGTCGAGCTCACCCCGACCCTAGAAGTTGGGTGAATACTCTCTTCTCATCATAAAGAACATCAATATTGAAGGTTTGATAATGTAAAACAAAGTAACATAAAGATACTCTAGAAGGGGGGTTGAATAGAGTATGCCGGTTTTTCCTAGATAGTCTCAAGACTTTTGAAGCTCGTGCAAAACCCTTTGAGATTAGACTTAGTCTTTTCTCTAAAAACATGAATCAAAAAGTTAAACAATTCGAACCAAGTGCGAAAATAAGGTAAAGCAGTAAGTAAAGGACGCAATGAGTTGTTTACGAGGTTCGGCACGAAGTTGGCCTACATCCCCGCCTAGGGTTCTTCCACAACCCTAGGATTCAACCGTATTTTATTCATTCACAAGACTTAGGATCCTAGTAGCTCCCTGAGAAGCCTCTCTCCTATACAATTGCAATCTAGTCAACTCACGTTCCCTTGGAGTCCTAGACCAATCTAGAAGAGCCCCACCTCTCTATGCTATCTAGTACAATCCTCTTACACTTAGTGAATCAATCGCCTAATGGCCACTTCCTGAGTTACAAACTCTCGAGTATAACACTATCACGAAATATATCCTATACGCTCACTGTGTAACTCTCAAATGCTTTGAAATGAAATAACAGACTCTTAAGAACTAGAAGAGAGCACACGAAGAAGACAGATTCCACTTGAGGGCTTGAGTACGAATGAGAGCTTGTGTTCAACGAATGTGTGGTTGTCTTCTCTTCTTCCTTTTCTTTATAGAGAACAAATCGACGCCAAGGATCTCTACCAACGGCTATAGCAGATCATGACCTAAGATGGATTATTCACAATCTTGTATCTTTGGAAACTTCTGAAGCCATGATCACGATTTGATTCTTCTCAGCTTTGAGCGATTAAGGAAGGAGATATAATTCAAAAAGCTTCCTGAAAAGTTAGTGAATATATATAATAATATCTGGAAGCATATAATAATATATAATAATATTCGAACATAATATCATGGAGAACAGGTTTTGTGTTTCATCAACACAGTTGTTAGCTTCAAGACCTTTGACACAAACGGACTGTCAAAGCCTTTGAAGCCAATTCCGATTTTCATCAAGGGAGTGGATTTATCAAATATCATAAAAGAAATAACTAATTGCAATAAATAAAACTGAAGAAAGTACAAACCGAACAAAGCCAGATCACTTCCGCTCTCTTTGCTCTACTTGGCCTCTCTCTCTCTCTAACTCTCGAAAAAACACTATGAAACACTTGTAGCTTGGATTGTGGTGTGATTCTAAAAACCAGCCCCTAAAGCATTTTTTATAGTGTTCAACCTTAGCTAATCTAGGACAATCTATCTATATCTAGTAATCTAGAGCCCTCGACGTCGAGTAGCTCTGGGCTCTTCGAGTGGATCTCTACTCGTCTCGTGCTCGACTGGCCTGATGTACTCGACTTCGACTAGGTTTAGTCGACGTCGATTAGGACTTTGTCGAGTGCTCTTTCTCGTTTTCTGCTCGATTTGTCCTGGTTCATCTGCTCCTTGACTTCGGACTTTCTGTAGTTGACTTCGAGCTTTTCATCCTTTCTCTGAATTGCTGTAAATTGCCTCGATATTTCCAAAATTAAACAGAAACTAGTGTAGACTCTATAATTTGGCAAATAAGCATAAACAACATAGATTCTATATAATTCTAACCCAAATCCATGAAATGCAGACATAAATCGATATAAAAGTAAGTGTAGAACATGGCGAATTAGGCTCACAACAATAACTCTTCTCCAATGATGATAGAACTTGATAAAATCAGATATACTTGTCTTTGCTTTGTGCCCGAGTAGTCCACTCGTCCTCGGATTGGCCCACTCGATCTTGGCCCAACGGAAAATGTAGTCGAAATCGACCAAAGTAGTCAATGTCAAGTAGAATTGTACTCGATCTCAGTTATCTTCAAGGCATCTCGAGTAGTTCTCCTCGTCGGACTCGAATAAGGCTCCAGCAGTGGTCGACGTTGAGTACACTTGTCGACGTCGAGTACTCTTCGAGCTCGAGTGATATGAAGTCTTAACTCCTTAGTCGATCTGGCCTTCAGCTTTAGTCAACGTCGAGTTGTCTTGCCGATGTCAAGTACATTCCTACATTCGTCTCCTCCTTTTGGCTTTGTCCCGGAAAGGCTCCAAAATCTACACTATTAAACCAAAATTCGTGTAGACCTCTATTTCTGGCAAATAAGCTTATACTACATAAATTCAACATATTCCCAACCCAAAATATTCAAAGTATTTAGAATAAGAAGCGAAAATGTGCACAAAAAAATTATTACTATAGTGGACATCAAATCACCCCATACTTAAGCTTGCTTGTCCCAAAACAATAACTTGGATGGTTATTTGGGGAAAACCTGCAAAAACTCTCAACATAGTGGACTCATTGTCATATTACCCAACACTCATTTGCCATCCTTGAAAAGGTACTTAATGCCTTCAAATATGTGCATGTGAACGAAAAGCAATTTCTCTGCACAAAAGGAGGTTATGTAAAACAATTTTTCTGTGATAAAGCAACAATAATCAAGAGGACTTTATTTAAGCTCAAAAAGGAGTAGATAGGTAAAAGGCTAAAGGTGGGCATTTTTTGGCCATGTGGTATTAAATCGGGGAAATGGAGTAATTTCCAAACCAAATTACCACATTCCTTCTTCATAAGAGTCCTCACCTTTCGCTTATTCCCTCGATGCTTTTTTCAGATAATAATGCTTTTACCACTCTAACCTCAGCACTCTCTTCTCACGAGTCGTAAACATGGGTGTCATGAATGGCCCCGGATACTTAGTGCTTCGGACTCCTTACCTTGGTGTCCCATCCTACGGAAATATTATCTCAACGCAACCAGGGTCGATCTACCTTTATCACTTGAGGTGACCGAATTTTTTTTTTTCTCTTATTAAATTTTCCATAGACTTTGAAATCATCTTGCCGAACTCCAATAATGATGATATAACAACACAAACACCATATAATGTCTCCAAAAAATGATTTCCATTCTAAACAAAATCCCCGGATAGGTTATAAGGTAAAAAATGGGCAATGTAAGGAATATATGGAGAAATAATGATATAAAGACATGTAAGGCTTATAATATGGCTTCTGTTATGCAATTAGGTATAGGTGTGGCAAGGATTATAAAAATGAGCATATTGGAAAATATAAAGTCCTCAATCCTCTGATTGTGCAACATGTCAAAAGCAACATCAATTTTACCTCACTTTTATGGTTTTAGCTAAAAAATCGCACTTTATTGAAACTTCCCTTTTCTAGGGAATATTGTGCAATATCTCTAACAAATCCACTCTTGCATCGTTGAGTCTTGCCTTGGCTTCCATGACTCTTTTCTTTGAACTCTTGCAAGCTTTGGTGACGTCCTCACAACTCTCATAAAATGCTTTGAATATCATAAGATAAAAATATGCAATGACAATATCCAAAATTATGATGCCATTCTAAACTCACAAGAGAGTTGTTCCATGTCCTAAACCATAAAAATACAAACCATGCAATAAAGTAGAAAATACAATCCAAAAACAACGAAAGGAGTCAAATGTCATAAACATAGCTTACCCCACCCCATACTTAAAATAGACAGTGACCTCACTATCATAAATAAAATCCAAGGGAGAAGGGCAACTTACTAAAGTGGAATTGCAGTAACTCTTATGTTGCGGCGGTGGTGGGTGTGGGAACCATGGGAGCTGAGGCCAATCGCATGGGGGAAACAGATACTGTGGATACCCGGCCTGGCGGTCAGGAGCTCCTCCTTGGCAAGAACTACCAAGATGAAAGTGGGAAGGGTCTCCATGATCGAAGGTGCTCCTCTACTAGTGGAAATGTGGGGGGGTATCCCCCGCACTGCTGCTCCAGTCGGTCGAAGCGATCCATCATGACGGAGTGGAAGTGCTCCTAGCAGCTGTCCATAGTGGCATAGCTCAAGCGTATGCTGACCAACTCCTCATGGATGGCCTCCTGGTTCAACTGTATCTGAGGCATCTGGGCCGCTAGATCGTCCGGATGCCCTCCAGCGTAGTGAGACTGCTGGGTGTGGTGGGAGGGCATTTGGTGTTGGGAGTAGTACCAGTGGTGGGAGCCCTGGGGACCATCAGCTCTGTCATCGTTGTCGTTGTTGTCTGGCTATGGATCCACCTCCGTAGGGGCGGAATCCAGATGATCAGAGAGTTCAGGATGGTCCCGCAGAGTGGGGTCGGCCGCGGGGTTAATGTCGGGGTGGTAGGGAATCGTTCTCTACTTGATCGCAGATGAAATTTTGGAGTTTTGAATAGTTTAAGATGAGGTATGGAGTGGTGAAGTGCCGAAGAGGCAAAGAGCTATTATCGATCATCAAACACAATATTTGACCTCTCTAAACATGTAGAGAATCTACATGGTTTCAATAGGTTGAAGAGTAAGAAGAGTATTACAGAAAATTATCTCAAATTTTCGTGGTAGTTCCTAAGCCCTCTCACAAAATGGATGACTCCCAAACAATCCCTTTATGTTAGACCTACTGATTTTACCGCAAGCTTGAGAGCATATGCCTCTGCAACTAGGGCCAGCATCGGACCACACCTTTCCGGCCACTCTGAATAATTGGAAGGAGAAATATTCAAAACACTCTAAGTTCCTTGAGATTCAATCGGGCAGCGAACATTTGTCGTCCGTTGAAAAAGTTACCACCGACAACTCACTACGCCAAAAAAGCATTCGAGTGACGAATATTTTCCGTCTCTTGAAAGAGCATTCTAAGTCGCCTAGGACCTCTGGCAATGCGCGACATGTTCGTCACCTGAAAGTCGTCTCATGTGCAATGCATTGTCCCCTAGTACTTGGGTCACGAACTAATAGACGTTGGTCGCCTCAATGTGATTGGGGGCGACGAACTATTTTCCTCACTTGAAATTTCAAGTCTATCTAAGCCGACCATGAGCACTAGGGCGACCACCAATGTGTTTGTCGCCTGAGAGGTACTCGGATAAGTGAAAACAATCATTTTTGTCCGTCCCCTGAGTGTTGTTGGGAGGACCGACTATTCAAGCGATAGAGTTATAGATATGTTGGTCACTTCAACCTCTTTGTTCCAGAGCAACAGTTCAAGCAACATAGGTCTATCTATGTTCGTTGCTCCAGGTGGTACAGAGTAGTTGGAATTGTTTCACGCGACAGAGTTAGAGATAAGTGCATTTGATGCTACAGATTTGCTCCCCTCTCAAGCGACCAACATAAACTCAATGTTTGTCGCTTGAAATTTAATATCACACGTCAGGCGACTACAAACAAAGTTCGTCGCTTGAACTGAGCTTGGCGGAGATTAACATTGGGCAATCCTAGTCGCTTGAGATGTGACTTACATGGGGTAATTAAGTTGTCTGTGTCAAGCAACCGACATGTTATATTCGCATATAAAAGAATAAAGAAACCATGTTGGCGGAGCTAGGGGGTCCTAGGGGGTCACGTGGCCCCCTCCTCATCCGACAAATTACCTAGGTGTATTCTCCTTGTCGATAGCTTCGTTTAGATATATAATACGCCCTAATCCGACATCCGAATAAAAGTTATGAATGTTTGAAAATTACAGCAGTATTAATCACTTTAGTTTTATTTCAATATACTATAATACTTTAATATTTTACTTAAATTGACATTCACATATTATAATTCATCTCGAGAGCTTCGAAACCATAGGTTATATTGCTTATTTTGAGAATATGGTAAGAAGTTACGTTAGTTTAAATTTTTTATATCTAGTTATACATTATTACATGTTAATAATGCAATGTTTATTTATTGTGTTTATATGTTTATTTTTCTTTTTTTTATCCTTATTTTTGTTTTATATATTTGTAGTATTTTTGAAACCATAGGTTGACACTAGTTTGTACTATTGATCACGTTGTGTTTTGCGATTTTTTTCTCGATCTTATTGTCGACTACTATGGTGACCCCCCGCTAAAAACTGTCTGGCACCGCCCCTGCATGCACATACAAGGTAATTTTACACAAATGGAAACAATGGTTCGTGACTCGTGAGGCCTATTCCCGCATACGACAAGACAAGCACATCCTATGAAGATTATGCATTGGTTATGTCCTTATGATCAAGGATTAATGACCATTTCACATGGACTATGTTGCTTAAAAGCAAAATACAGGTCTTCAAGGCCATTAGTGACTTCATTGCTTATGCAGAGAATCAGTTTGGCACTTCAGTAAAGAGTGTAAGGACAGATAATGGGACTGAGTTTGTGCAGAGACAATGTGCAGATCTATTTGCTCTTAAAGGAATTGTTCATCAGAAATCCATTCCTTATACTCCTCAATAGAATGGGAGAGTGGAAAGGACGCACAAACACCTTATTGAAACTGCTAGATGTTTGATGTTGCATGCTGGTTTGCGTTTGAAATTTTGGGGTGAGTGTGTTCCAGTAGCTACTCATCTCATAAACAAGATGCCTACAGAAATGTTAGGGTGGGTAACACCTCATGAGAAGTTATTTGGGAAGCTAGCTACTTATGATGAGTTGAGAGTTATTGGGAGTTTGTGCTTTGCACCTGTTGCTTTTAGCAATAAAGATAAAATGAATGCTAAGGCAAGAAAGTGTGTGATGCTTGTTTACCCTTTTGGACAAAGGGGTTACAAGTTATAGGATTTAGACAATAATAAAATGTTTGTCAGTAAAGATGTTGTTTTTAGAGAGGATCAGTTTCCTTTCAAAGATTGCTCAAAGGAGATCACAGATAAGGAGGTATATGTTCATCCTTTTTTGCCTCTTGTGAATCCAACACCAGATGAACCTTATGTGGCAGTATATCCATTCAATACTTAAGATAGTTATTCTCCTCCACCAAATGCACAGTTGAGTGTTGATTCATTACCTTCAGATAGTCAAGCATCTATACCTTCACATGTAGTTGATTCATTACCTTCAGGTGGAAATTCTGAACACATGTCAGCTGAGATACTGCAGGATATGAATGAATTTCCTCCATTAAGGAGGTCTACTAGAGCACATGTGATGCCTAGACGTCTCCAAGGCTTTGATTGTAGAAATGGTAGACAAAGGACTTCTCTGTCACAATCCTTCTTAGCTCAATGCCTTGGAGAAAGTGTCCATGATGATCCATGATTTATGAGTTCCTTTGTATGCATGGCTAATGTGCAAGAACCTTACAACTTCAAACAAGCTGTTCAACATAGTGAGTGGGTGGATGCTATGAATCTAGAACTACAAGCTTTGGAAAGAAATGACACTTGGGAAATTGTAGATGCTCTTGTTGATCATAAGCCAATTGGGAGCAAATGGGTCTATAAAATTAAATACAGGCCAGATGGAACAGTGGAAAGATGCAAGGCAAGATTGGTTGCCAAAGGTTATAATCAGATAAAGGGGAAAGACTATAAACACACTTTCTCTCCTGTTGCTAAGTTCTCTACTGTGAGAATATTGATTGTTGTAGCAACTGTCAGAAACTAGAGTTTACATCAATTGGATGTAAACAATGCTTTCCTTCATGGAAAATTAGAAGAGGAAGTATATATGGTGCCTCTAGAGGGGTACATTATAGCTAAACCAGGGCAGGTTTGTAAGCTGAAGAAATCTATATATGGCTTGAAGCAAGCTTCTAGGAAATGTAACACTAAATTATGCAAATTTTTTACTAGCTTGGGATATGAGCAGTCCATTGAAGATTAGTCCTTGTTCATTAAACATGTTCTAAATGGAATTGTTGTTACTCTAGTATGTGTAGTTGATCTACTGATTACTTGTGATGATGCTTAGGTGATTGATCAGACTAAAACAGCCTTGCACAGAGCCTTCACAATAAAAGACATTGGCATTGCTAGATATTTCCTGGGTTTGGAAATTATGCATGATAAAACTGGCACTATGTTGCATCAAATGAAGTACATCCTTGATATACTTGATGATTGCCAGGTGATGGAGTGTAAAGCTACAGTATTTCCTCTACCAAGAGGATTAAAATTGTCTATTGAAAATGGTGAGATCTTGCAAGATCCTGATCAATACAGAAGGTTGGTGGGGAGATTATTGTTTCTAAACTTGTCAAGATCTGATATCTCTTATGTCGTTCAGCATCTTAGTCAGTTCATGGTGGAACCTAGACAACCATACTATGATGTAGCTATTCATGTGGTGAGATATTTGAAAGGGATAGTTTCAACAAGTCTTTATTATCCCAAAGAATCCTCTATGGCTTTATCTGCTTATTGTGATGCATATTGAGGTGCTTGCCAATTCAGTGTTAAATCTCTCACTGGATATTGTGTCTTCTTTGGGAGATCATTGGTTTCATGGAAAACAAAGAAACAAGCCATTGTCTCTAAGTAATCTGCAGATGCAGAATACATGAGCATGTCCACCTTAGCCAGTGAATTAATATGAGTTGAAGGTGTTTTGCAGAGGTTTAAAATTTGTGCGCCACTCCCAATTCCTCTCTTATGTGATAGCAAGTCTGCACTACACATTGCTGAAAATCCTGTATTCCATGAAAGAACCAAACATCTCAAAATTGGCTGCCATTATATTCGTGAGAAGCTGCAAGAAGGATTTATTTTTCCTTAACATGTTAAAACTGGTGTGCAGATTGCAAATGTCCTCACAAAGCCTCTTGTTGAAAGACAAAATCACTTCTTCTCGTCCAAGTTTGGTCTTGTTGGTCTTCCACCACGCCCAACTTGAAGGGGGGTTATGAAGATTATGCATTGGTTATGTCCTTATGATCAAGGATTAGTGACCATTTCACATGTTTTCCCTTAGTCATTCTAGCTTATTTCATTTCCCTTTATTATGCTTTGTCTTGTAGTGTAATAAGAGTTTTTGTCTCATCTAGATATTATCATGTGCTTGGCAGATGTCTCTTGTTTGGACACATATAAAAGCATTGCACCCACTACCATGAGAGGTAGGGTTTTGGGATTGCTGTCGTCAATCATGAGGCTCCAGGTTTCCATTTGTTGCTTCTATTGCAACATATGAAGGACATTGAATGTCCTATGTGATCTTGCTCGTTTTCTACTCTGAAATCAGCTTATTACAGCTGATCCTTTGCTTATTTTCACAATATGAAGATTATGCATTGGTTATGTCCTTATGATCAAGGATTAGTGACCATTTCACATGTTTTCCCTTAGTCATTCTAGCTTATTTCATTTCCTTTTATTATGCTTTGTCTTGTAGTGTAATAAGAGTTTTTATCTCATCTAGATACTATCATGTGCTTGACACATGTCTCTTGTTTGGACACATATAAAAGCATTACACCCACTACCATGAGAGGTAGAGTTTTGGGATTGCTGTCGTCAATCATGAGGCTCCAGGTTTCCTTTTTTTGCTTCTATTGCTGCATATGAAAAACATTGAATGTCCTGTGTGATCTTGCTCATTTTCTACTTTGAAATCAACTTATTGCAGCTGATTCTTTGCTTATTTTCACATGGTATCAGAGCTTGAGGCTAAATCTGAAGTTTAGATTGGTATTTCTACTCTATTTGGTCGTTGATTAACTTATGTTCACCATTGTTAATTCTGGAGATAGACCATCATACGACATGGCAGTGCAAGGTAATCCTGGAGACCCCTTGTTCCTTTCTAATTTTGATCATCCTGGTGCACAACTTGTAGCTATACCTTTTTATGGTAAAAATTACATGACATGGAGTCGTGGTGTGATGATGGCACTTGGTGCTAAATGTAAACTTGGCTTTATCAATGGATCATGTGTTAAACCTGCTATTGGCAATGTTGATTTTGAAAGATGGATGCGAGTAGATTATATGGTGAGATGTTGGCTTTTAAATTCTATGGCTAAGACTATTGCATAAGGATTTATGTTTGTAGATTCATCCAAAGCTTTATGGGATGAAATAATTGAGAGGTTTGGTCAGACCAATGCTCTTATTTTTCAGATCAAGAAAATACATGGCAACATTGTACAAGGAAGCATGCCAATAGCTGATTTGTATAATGTTTTCAAAAGACACTTGGATAAATTGTAGGTGTTGGAGAGCATTCCAGAGTGCATCTGTGGTGCACTGGCCAATTGCATTTGTGATCTTAAAAAGAAGTTTACATAGATTGAATCTTGCAATAGATTGATGCAATTGTTGATGAGTCTAAATGATAAATATGATGCTGCTAGAAACTCCATATCAGCTACTGATCCATTGCCAACTCTTAACAAAGTTTATTACATTTTGCAACAAATTGAGAGAGGCAGTGAAGCTGCTAATGATCCAAATACTCAGGGGATGAATGTAGACTCTAGTGTCATGGCTGCTAACAGAAGTGTGAACTCATATCAGTACAGACCTTCAGGGATTAGTAATACACCTCTTAAGAAGGAAGTGAGAGACTGGAAGGAGATTAAGAGGATTAGTAATACACCTTCAGGGATTTGTAACATGAAGGGACATATGGTTGAGCAGTGCTTCAAACTGCATGGAGTTCTTGACTGGTTCAAGGAACCGAAAGAGAAGGAAAAGAGTAGTGGCATTGTGCCTGGGAGAAAGTTTGCTAATGCTGCAAGCTCTGATACCATGTGAAAATAAGCAAAGGATCAGTTGCAACAAGTTGATTTCAGAGTAGAAAATGAGCAAGATCACACATGACATTCAATGTACGTCCTTCAAATGCAGCAATAGAAGCAACAAAAGGAAACCTGGAGCTTCATGATTGACGGCATCAATCCCAAAACCGTACCTCTCATGGCAGTGGGTGCAATGCTTTTATATGTGTCCAAACAAGAGACATGTGCCAAGCACATGATAGTATCTAGATGAGACAAAAACTCTTATTACACTACAAGACAAAGCATAATAAAGGGAAATGAAATAAGCTAGAACGACTAAGGGAAAACATGTGAAATGGTCACTAATCCTTGATCATAAGGACATAACCAATGCATAATCTTCATACAACCCATAAAATCTTGCACAATCAGACCCAATAGTAAAACAAAACAAGGGAAAATTGCTAGAAACCACCCTTCAGCCAAAGACAACGTACACTTTTATTTTGAGTCGACTATGGTGTTTGACGCCTTATTTAATACAAAGGCTTCTTCATCTATGGAATAAAGAAAAGAGACCTTGATCTGTAAATTTTCTTGAAGGTGAGCATAATATCTCATTTGCTTTGTAGATGAATTTACTTTGGTTTTTAGTTGTTTGAACTTAGGTATGATGAAACTTATGTACTAAAATAGTGAATGATGATTCAGGATTGAATTGATTTTTTTCATTCATGATAATGAATTTGTGCATGCATGAACTCAAAGCATGGCCCGTTGCCTTTCAATTTTTTTTAAAGCATATATGTAATTAATATAAATTCAAAAGGGAGAAAGAAGTAATAAATGATTTGTTAGCTTAATTGGCACGAGATAATGAATGTTTTTTTTTCCACTTTCTAATTGTAGCTATGTTCGAACCCCTTGTTTTAATTTTTCAGGCTCAGTCACCCACATCAATTATTCATTATTTCAAAATGATATCTCTCAAGCTATATTTGGTTTATCGTTTTTACCATTCAATATTAATACTCCGTAATAAAAAAGACCTATATAAGTTTGCACAAGGCCTCAACAAGAATTGGATTGGCCCTGCTCTTTGCGGGCGTGACATCACCATCTCCCGCAACACCACCACTTATAACCCATTATTTTTAGTCTTTTATAATCAATGTGGTAGGGACTCTCGAATCTAGCTAAACTGGACTTTGATACCATGTTAAATATCTGACGGGCCGTTAACGAGAGGTAAACACGTGTCAGGTTATATTGATTTATTATTATTAATTTTGTGATTATACAGACTAGGCTTGAAATTGAGTTTAAAAGTCACTATATGATCATACGGTGGGCTAGGCTTTTTTTTTTTTTACAGTAGGCAAACAGTCGGAGCTGCCACTATAACATTAGCACTACTCCTGGATCATCCTGAAGGATGATGTTACAAAGCTCCCTATGATAGGGGATAGAGTGCAAATTACAGATAATACCATTCCTGGCTATATAATCTGCTGACATGTTAGCTTCTCTGTAAATGTGATGCACCTCAGCCAACTCAAATTCGGAAAGAAGGATGGAGATTTCATCTACTTGCCTCATAACTTCCTATCTCTGACTCTGTTGCTTCGTTATTGACTTAACCAAGACTTGGTTATCGCATTCCAGCATGATCTTCAGTAAGCCCATTTCCTTAGCTCTCTGTAATCCTAGCAGGACAGTTGTTGCCTCTGTTTGGATGATTTAGCATTCACCTATTTCCTTGAAATAAACATCAACACTACGACCTTCGGAATCCCTAATGATCCCACCTATCTGGCACTTGCCAGAGAGGTTAACAGAACCATCTACATTAATTTTATAGATAGCACTAGGAGGCCTCCTCCATTTAGCAGTGGCCCTTCTATTTTTAGTAGCAATGGCCTTTTTGGACGGCCTAATCCTTCTCTCCAATCATGGAGAGTTTGAATAATCTTTCTAACGATAAAGATTCTATCTGAGGGTTGTTTGAACTTAAAAATAAGCTCATTTCTAGTTTCTCAAATGGAGTGCCAAATACATATAAGCTCTTCAAAAATTTTGTTAGCTAAATTGAGAGTATCCAGCTCAGAGTGCAAGGGGGTGACATTATTTAGTTCAGGGAAGAACATACCAGTGTTTTGCTCAAAGAGTGCAATGATTTCTCTAGTGAAACTACATTTTGTGAAGAGGTGGGTGGCATCCTCTTCAGCCTGGTTGCAGAGAGAGCATTGACTCGGGACTCTGTTGAAATACCTTTTAAGTCGAGCCGCCGTCGGAAGCCCATCAATCGCAATTTTCCACAGAAAGTTCTTAGTCCTTGGTGGTAGATTTAGTTTCCAAATCCACATATATCTGTCTGGGCCCGTTGCATTATTAGTAATCAACTTCCTAGCTGATTTTGTGGTGAAATCTCCAGTGGTCTCCGGAGTCCAGATTAATTTATCCTGGGATTGGTGCATTGGGATTCTAATCAAGAGGATCTTTCGAATGATATTAGTAGGGAACATATGTCTCAAGAAGTCTTCATTCCAGGTTTTCGAATCAATTATAAGATCCTTAACCATTAGGGAACATTCATTGTTTCCCACGAACTAGGATAGGTTTGTATCCGGGATCCAAGGATCACTCCAAACATTAATTTTAGAACCATCGCCCACTGACCATAGGAGGCCTTTTTCAAAAATTTTCCTAAGAGAGAGAAGTCTGGCAAATTGCCAAGAAGTGTCATTTCTGCTAAAATCTTTAATACTGGTTTGGTTAAGATATTTTTCCTTAATGATAGTCACCCAAGGGCTTTTAGCATTGCTATAAATTTTCCATAAAAGTTTTATTTGGAGACAACTCCAGCTCGTGTACCAATCGCGGATGTGGTGCAAATCCATGAGATCCTGACGGATCTATATTCGTGAAACACGATGCACCCATATGTTCCCTGAGCGGGCTGTGATGTTCCTCTTCCTAAGTGATTCAGTATCAATACGCATAAGCTCAAAAGGGGTATACTTGTCTAGGCGGATATCCAAGTGTATGGCCAGGACAGCCACCATGTTGCCCTCAGAGATCTGTCCACCAACGTCCCTGCGCTCTATGCAATGCTAGAGCCAAGCGTGAATGAGCGGCAGATGCTCTAATTCGAAGAGCATCCTCCGCATGCACTCCAGCTCATGGTGGTTGGGCCGCTCTCGCTTAGGGCGGGCCCAAAGAGTTCTCCCTAAGATCCGTAGGATGGTGGCGAAGAGGGGGCTGGCAATGTTGTAGGAGTAGGTGGTTGAGGGGTTTGGTGCCAGCTGTTGATAGGAGGAAATCGAGTATGCAAATAATAAAATAGAAATAAATCACAGCAAACCAGATTCCGTCCCTTGAAAATAATTACAAGACCTCCTCCTGATGCAGCAGTGGGAAGTCAGGATCGATCCACGAGGAAGCGTGTCAGCGGATCCTAGGCAGCGGTGAAATCTCACGATCAAAAGTCGACAACAGTGGTACTCGACCTCGACTAAGGGTTAGTCGACAGGGGTCAGGCACAATCGAACACAGCGCAACGGCAATTACAGGGGCTCGTCGATATCGACAAGGCCTATACTTAAGCTTGCTTGTCCTCAAGCAATACTTTTATTTGTCATTCAGGTGAAGAAATCAAAACTCTCAACATATCAGATTCATTCTTATATAACCCAGCAGTCAATTACCATCCTCGAAAAGGTACTAGTGTCACAAATCCATGCATGTGAAATTTAAGGAGCAACATCTACTCACAAAAGGAGGGTTATGCAAAACATTTATAAGTGACAAAGCATTGATAATCAAGAGGACTTCAATTTAAGCTCAAATAAGGAGTAGATTTGGTAAAAGGCTAAAAGGTGGGCAGTTTCTGGCAATGTGGTGTTATTGATCCGGGGAAATGGAGTATTTCCAAATTGAATTTCCACATTCCTTCTCCATAATATTCATCACCTTTCATATTGCTTTTATTAATAATAATGCTTTTACCTCTCTAACCTCAGCACTGCCTTCTCGCGAGTCGCAAACATGGGTGTCATGAATGGCCCCGGATACTTAGTGCTTTCAACTCCTCACAATGTGTCCCATCTCTCCAAACTATTATCTCAGAGAGCAGGGTCAATCTACCTTTATCTCCTGAGGTGATTGGATTTTCTTTCACTCATTAAATTTTCCATATATTTCAAACAATTTCCTTCCAAACTCCAATAATGATAATAATCACAACACAAACACCATATGATAATCTCCATAATGTAACATCATTCTCAACATAATCCCCGGATAAGGAAAAGAATGGCAAATATTTAGATCATGTGGAGCAATAATTGAAATAAGGCATATTATGGCTTTTGTGATGCATAAGCATAGGTAAGGGCTTGGAATATAACAATGAGCATTATATGGAAATATAAAGTCCTCCATCATCTTATCATGCAACATGTCAAAAGCAGCTTCAAATTTTACCTCCTTTCATGGTTTTCACAAAATATGCACTTCATTGTGACTTCCCTTTACTAGGCAATTTAATGCTATAACTCTAATGAATCCAATTTTGCATCGTCGAGTTCAATTAAAGCTTCCATGACATTTATCAAAATTTTAAATGGGGGTCTTTTTTCAAACTTTGGAAATCATGTATATAAGCACATAAATCAATAATGCATTCCAAAATAGCCATGTAGCAATTCAAAGAAATAATGCACATATAATGTCAAATATTGTAAATATGCATAAAGTAAGCCCTTCCCCCACCCCATACTTAAAATTTACAGTGTCCCCACTGTATAAAATCAAATAAAAACAAGAGTAAAGGAAGGAACTCACAAGATAACACATCGAGGAGGGTGAACCAGTGCAGGTCGAGTAGACATCCTTGTCGATCTCGAGTACAGTGTACTCGATCTCGAGTAGCTTTTCTGCGTCCAGTGGTTTCTGAAGTCGAGGAGCGGTTTGGCTTGTCGATGTCGAGTTGGCCTACTCGATATCGAGTAGTGTCTGGGCTGCTCCTCCTTGTCGTTGTCGACTTGGCCTTCGTCGATTTTGACTGTTTTCAGGGACTTCTTTATTCCACTTTTCGCGATCCTTATATGCTTGCCGACCTAAAAGTGTTAGATTGCACAAGAAACAAGACTATCTACATGAAATATTCTAAAAGACATAAAACCAAAACCAAAAACAAAAATCAAAAACTAAAAAGTTCAAAAGTCCCAAAAATCATAAAGTTTTATATACATGCTCTAGATTTTAGAGTCGCTAGGCCGACTTCTCCGTTTGCGCTCAAGGACCATTATTGTGGGGCCCGCTCATGCTTGGCCCTTCTCCTGGATCATCTAGGTCCTGATGGTAGTATGCAAGCTCAGCTGACAGGTTGTTGCTTGCATCATCTCCCTTTTCTTTCGTCTTCTTCCTTCCAGCTCTCAGTTTTCGCAGATTCTCTTGCCACGGCGTCTTATCTCCCCTTAAATCATTGAAAATTTTCTTTATGGACTGAGGGGGAGTAGGATTCATACATGAACTTGCCTTTTCGGGCCCAAAATAGGAATCTTTGGGCTTGGGGCTAGTCGACATCGAGTACAGCTGGTCGACCTCGAGTACAGGGACCCCATATTTAGGCTCCTGGCAAGTTTCTGCCTTTGCAGTAGTTGTCGAGGTAGACAAAGTCTTGTCGATATCGAGTACGTCCTTTGTCGAGATCGAGTAGCCTTTGTCGATCTCGAGTACAGTGTTGGCTCCTTCCTCGGCTGTTTGCTTGGTCCCGTGGTTGCTGATGCTTTTCACCTCCAGCCATGAAATTTCCTCTTTTGCAGGGCCAAAAGAGAAATCCAAAACCTCATCGCCTATGGTGAAGGTGAGCGATCTATTCTTGACACTTATTTTGGCATCTGCAGTAGCTAAGAATGGTCTACCAAGAATAATAGGGCTAGTAGGATCTTCAGCACAGTCAATGATAAGGAAATCAGCTGGAACAAAGAATTTACCAACCTGGACAGGGATGTTCTCAACTATACCTGTAGGGATGACTACTGTATTGTTTTCCATGTATAGCTTGGCATCCACAGGTTCTATGCATCCTATCTTTACTTTCCGCCAGATTGATAAAGGCATGATGCTCACACTTGCTCCTAAATCACATAGAGAATCATATTTATATTGTCCAAAACCCACAGTAATAGAAAACTTACCAGGGTCAGGTCTCATTTCAGGGAAGTGGAGTACTTTGCACTCGCCTGCGATCTCTGAGATGGATAGCTTTTACAGAGGTCTTGCAAGACCTCTCTAAAAGGAATAGAAACATTCAGTTCTTGCAGCATATTAACAAATCTGGTAAACCTACCTGCAGTGGGATCTTTCTGTGCTTTTGAAGGGAAAGGCAGTGACTTTTTCAGTTTCGGAGCCTGATCAGCCGTCGGAGGTGCTGCAGAGTCGTCGACGTCGGCCAGATGCTGCTCCTCGATCTCGACCACGGGCTCCTCGACATCGAGTAGGGTGGTCGACTTGGAGTTGCTGGTCTGCGCAGCGGAGTCCGAGCCCAGCTTCTGGTCTGTGTCGAGTAGCGGCTTATCGATGTCGAGTACACCCTCCTCGAGATCGAGTTGGCTGTGCTCTGTGTCGAGTTGCTGCTCTTCCTTTCTTTGCTGTTTTCCGACCATTGGCTCGTGTAATTGATGTCCACTCCTGAGTTTGATAGCTGCGACGTGTCCAGTCTTCCCCTTAGGATTTGGTTCTGTTTGCCCAGGGAGTTGTCCGGACGGTCGTGGGATCTGTGCAGCGATTTGACCCATCTGCGTCTCTATTCCCCTTTTCTAGATGTCCAATTCTCCAAATTTTGTAGTGATGTTCTGGAATTGGTTGTTGATGGTGCCCTGATTACGACGCATCTCCTCAAGAATCAGATGCAGATCATCCTTCTTTTGATCCCTTTCTGGATGTCCTGGAGCTCTGTAGGGTGGGAGATTCCTAGGAGGACCTTGGCTCCACTGTGTTTGGTAGGACCGTTGTTCTCCCATGTAGCGATTTGGACCCCCAGCGTAGGCTGCCTCTTCATGTGTTTCTGCCATCCTGACTTGCTCAGTGTGTGGGCACTTAGTAGTGGTGTGCCTCTGTGATCCGCATTCGATGCAAGGCTTGTTGACAGATAGATATTTGACTTGCTTGAGGAGCTTGCGATTCTGGTCTCTGTAGAACTGCTCCCTGACATCTGGGTCAATCTCCTTTGCTGGCTCATAGAGTGGCATAGATGGCGCTGGCCTGGAGTAGGAGTTGTCCTCATAGTTTGTAGGAGCCCCATATTTGTTGTCGTAGTTAGTGAGCTTTTTTAGCACACCCCATGCGTCGCTTGGTGACATCGTCAGATACTCATAGCGAGTATAATGGTTAATTCTGTCCTTGGTGATTTGATCAAGAGAGTTGAAGAAGATCTCCTGAATGACGTAGGGTGGCTGTCCACCATGAGTAGGGCAAGATCGCAGCAGTTCTTTGTAGAGTTCCCATGCCTTTGCCAGCGGTTCCCCTTGCTTCTGTTTGAAGGCGGTGATTTTCTGACGGAGAAGTGCTGTTTTGGCGGGTGGGAAGTATTTGTTCAGGAACTCTTGCTCTAGTTGGGCCCACGTGGTGAGAGATCTCGGCTTCAGCCCTTCAAGCCACTTCAGTGCAGGTCCAGCGAGCGACCAGCGAAAAGATTTCATCTTGACATATTCCAGAGTTGTACCTTCAGCAAGAGTACGACACATATCATGAAAGTTAGTAATATGTTAAAGAGGGCACTCATTAAATTTGCCATAAAAAGCATTATTTTTAAGCTCTATCAAAAATTGAGTGCGAATTTCAAAAGAGTTATCAGGGATTAGAATCGCCGATTCAGGCACAACGAGAGCTGGGTGCATATAATCCTCAGCATTAGTTGGATATTGGGCAAGCTCAGCTTCTGCTTGCCTTGCGCGCTCAACTTCTTGTTCCCTCGCTGCCCTTTCATTGGCGATAGTGGTATCCTTTGCGGCTAGTTCCCTTGTAAGCCTTTCGATCAGTTGCTCTTGTGTTTCAACGGCCGCCATGATCATTCTGAGTTTAGAGTGGTTGTGTAAGTAACGCTCTGGTTCATCTAAAGCGTCAAACTAAGGTGGTAGACTAAAACGGCGCATACACCTTTGTAATAACTCAAAGTAGATGTGAGATTTAACTACCTAAGGCGCAAATGATAGCTTCCCCGGCAACGACGCCAATTTGTTGATAGGAGGAAATCGAGTATGAAAATAATAAAATAGAAATAAATCACAGCAAACCAGATTCCGTCCCTTGCAAATAATTACAACACCTTCTCCTGATGCAGCAGTGGGAAGTCAGGATCGATCCACGAGGAAGCGTGTCAGCGGATCCTAGGCAGCGGTGAAATCTCACGGTCAGAAGTCGACAACAGTGGTACTCGACCTCGACTAAGGGTTAGTCGACAGGGGTCAGGCACAGTCGAACACAGCGCAGCAGCAGTTACAGGGGCTCGTCGATATCGACAAGGCCTACTCGATGTCGAGTAGAGTCTTCGTCGAATTCGCTTCGTCTCGTCGAGTACCTCCACACAGAAGCTACAACGATGCTAGATCGAGAATCAGTAGTCGAGATCGACGAGTGCTATTCGATCTCGAGTAGGACAGAAATTAAAACGAAAGAAAATAAAGAACAAATGCTTTGGGGTTTCGACTAAACTTAATGTAAAAGGACTTCCAAGATTGGGATTTGCAACAACGATAACCAAGTATGCATAAGGCAGAATAAAACAAATTATCATGTAAATCGCATCAAAGGACTAAGCTTTCGCCTTTTCCAACAATTAGACAACTTTTTCAAGAAACCCTAATTGTCTCTACTAATTTTATGTTTATAATCCACGTTGTTAGCATGGATCTCCATTAGACGGGTAATAAACACATAAACAAGTAGGAAGATGCTCAAAACATGATAAAGGTCGGATCTTTACCTCAAATACGCATGGCTATCGTCGGGCTCGCCCCAACCCTAGAAGTGGGTGGACTACTCGCGCCTCATCGCAAACTCAGACATTGATTGGAAAGAAATAACAACTTGTATTAACTAAATTCAAAGCCTTTACAATCCTGGCAATCAACTCTCGTAAACTGCCAAAACCTTAAAACCTCTGAACTCCCTAAACCGTCTCTTTGGAACTACCTCTCTAACTGGAATTGAAAAATGAATAAAACTGAGCCCCATGGGCTTTATTTATAGCCTTCTAATCCTTGCTAATCAAGGATAGAATATCTATATCTATATCTAAAACTATATCTAAAATGCTTAAGGATAAATAAAAAAAATTAAGGAAATTAAATCTAAATATATCTAAATGTCTTAAAGTGGATAGATCTCCTCTTCCATGATGTATCTTGATAGATTGGTTAGAATCGGAAATCATCGAGCCCAAGTAATCCCACACCGAGTAGGATTCGTCAAGCCACGTCACACAGCTTCTGGAATCGTCGTCGATGTCAACAAGGGTCTTGTCGATATCGAGTAGGAGTGTTGTCGACTGGCTTGGCTTCGTCGTCTCGGCTAGCTGGTGCTCGATGTGGCTCTGACTTGGCTCACGGGTCTTGTCGATCTCGACAAGAGTTCGCCGACATCGACTAGGCATGTTCATCGACTAGGTCTTCTCGGGTGACTCTGCTCGACATGGCTCGGATCTGGGCTCTTGGGCGTCGTCAATCTCGACTAGGGCTCGTCGACATCGACTAGGGTTGTGGTCGAGGGTGGCTCTCTGGTGATGTCGAGGACTCCTCCTCGGCATGGGCTCGGACAGACGCTAGGTGGCTCGTCGATCTCGACTAGGTCTTGTTGAGGTCGAGTAGAGATGTGCTCGGCGTCCTCGTCCTCGGCTTCTCGATCAGCTCCTCTTCTCATCGACTCCGGGTGTGGCGCTGAGGTGTCGTCGATCTCGACTAGGTCTTGTCGAGATCGAGTTGTGTTCCTGGAGTCGGGTTGGTCCGGCTCAGCTTTCTCGACCAGGCTTTGTCGACCATGTCCTCCCGGGCTCTCTACTCGAGATCGAGTAAGGTGTACTCGACATAGAGTAGCCCTGGCTTTAGCTCGGTTTGTCCTGGTTCTGTACTCTCGGATTTTGGACTTCTGTAGTTGTTTTCCGAGCTTTTCTGACCTTCCTTAGAATTTCTGTAAAGCGTCTCGAATTCTGCGAATTAAACAGAAACTGGTGTAGATTCTAAAATTTGGCAAATAAACATAAACTACATAGATTATGTACTATCTAACCCAAATGTATGCAAAGTATGCATAAAACGATATTAAAGTTACTGTAAAATATGGCAGATTTAGCTCACAACACCAGCTCTCCTATCAAATAACGTCACATGACGTTCGCATCCTGAATGTGAAAAGCACTGGCGGTGTGGACGAAGCTGAATGCAATGCTCATCTCCTCGAGTGTGAGGCGGAAAGGGCGGTTGCCCAGCTGGAAAGCAACCGGGCGGTGAAACGCAGCTGAGTCATGTACCTGGAGAGTTGCCAGGAACTCCCTAGTCAGTTTCGGGCGGTGAATGCAATGCTCATCCACCGTTGGATGCCTCTACCATCCAACGGTGGATGCGTAGCAGATCCATACTAGGTCGGTGGTACCAGCGTGTCGGGTACCAGCGTAGCTGAGTCAGCAATCCTCATATGGTCAATGTCTGGGTGCTTAGTGCGAACCATTTTCTGCAAGAAAAGACCATTATAAGGAATTTTCTACACAAAATATTTAAACATGATAATTACAAGAACCCCATTGTGTAGGACAAATTACAACGTCGAAACGAACATTGTTGAAACGTGTAATCCAATGTTGCTAAAACGTCAAATTCGACGTTGCATTAGCAGCGCTAAACGCGGATTTGCGGTGTATATAGGAAGACCCTAAAAAATTGACCCAGTATAATTTTTTTAAAAAATATGGAAAAAATAATAACTGACATGAAAGACATCCTCGACGTCGAGTAAAGTACTCGACGTTGAGTAAACCCCCTTACCTGTTGACGTGTAGTCGACGTCGAGTACTTTACACGACGTCGAGTAGATGTTTCCTCCACTTTTGGTGCTCGACTGGATGTGCTCGACCTTTAGGGAAATCATGTTTAAATGTGGTCGATGTCGAGTAGTATGGTCGACGTCAAGTAAACCGCTAGTTCTCCGACTTTGCATGTATCTATCAACGAGAAGAGATTATGCACGAACATAAAGAAAATAAAATAAAACAAAAGAAGACAGAATAAGAAATAGCTGGCTGCCTCCCGTAAGCTCTAAGGGTCAAGTCGTTAGCTTGACCTACTTCCCTGTTTAAACTTGGATCAACGCCAAGGTGGTGCGAATCTCTTCCTCCGGGTCTTCTTTGTCATAGTACTTCTTGACGCAGTGTCCATTGACCTTAAAGGGGATGCCATCAGTGCCAAGTAACTCCACCGCTCCATGGGGATAGATATGGTGAACAACGAAAGGTCCACTCCATCTTGTCCTTAGCTTCCATGGGAACAAACGGAGTCTAGTATTATATAAAAGCACTTTGTCACCTACCTCATATTTCTTTGGCACCAATTTCTTGTCGTGCCATCTCTTCGTGCGCTCCTTGTAGATTTCGGCATTCTCATATGCCTTCATTCGCAACTCCTCTAGCTTCTACAAGTCAATAAAGCGTTTCTTACCTGCCTCGTCGAGATCCATGTTGAGCTCCTTAAGAGCCCACATTGCCTTATGTTCCAATTCGAAGACAAATGTCATGACTTCCCATAAACCAGGTTTTAAGGAGTCATCTGCATTGGTGTCTTATATGCCGTCCGAAAGGCCCAAAGCGCGTCATCAAGCTTAGATGATGTTGTGAGCCTAATTTTCCCTGTTTTATAGTTACTTTTATATCGATTTCTGCATGCATTTGGGTTAGAATAATACATAATCTATGTAGTTTACACTTATTTGCCAAATTATTGAGTCTACACTAGTTTCTGTTTAATTTTGCAGAAATCGGACGCACTTTGGAGCTTAAAGGCAACCCATGAAGAAGCTAAAAAAGATGCAGCTGGAGAAAAGGCCATATTTCACCATCCATCATTCTGAATCAAGCTTTGATGTTTTCATGAGAGTTGTAGCCCTCGAAAAGAGCTTTCTAACGCATGGTCATATGGGTCAATCCAATAAACGAGGACTCGGAAAAATGCGTTTCAAGAAAAAAAGCAGAAAGCTGAGAAACTTAGTCGATATCAAGTTGTTTTACTCGATATCGAGTAAACCTGAAATCGAGCTGAGTTCCAGAAATCGACAAGGAAGCTGGGAGCTGAACATCCAACTCGATATCGAGGAAATCTACTCGATATCGAGGAAGACTTAGTCGATTTTCACATCCTGGAGCCGAAATCGACGAAGAAGCTGAAGACGGACCAAACTCTAGTCGATGTCGAGGATATTTCCTCGATGTCGAGTAAAAACTTAGTCGATGTGGCGTCAAGAAGCCGGAATCGAGTTGCTGAGTAGAAGATGAAGAAAGCGCTAGTCGATATCGAGGAAATACCAATGGTCGACGCCGAGCAGTCCGAGAATCTTGTTAAGTTTCTATCCCGAAGCTGATGGAGATATTTTCGAGATCAAATTCCATCAAGATCTATCAAGATCTATCAACTGCATGGAGGATTTATCCACAAATTAGATATAGTCACTACTACAATACTGCAATTAGACATCATATGATTTAAGTCTGTCATCAAATCAACAGATGTTAAATTAATTTATCACATCTAAAAATTTTTTTTGTGATGTTTAAAACAGTTAACACAATAGTCAAATTTATAGACAGATGTGAAATTGTTAATTCGAAAAAAAAGAAAAAAAGCGGGAAAGGGCGGGATTTAAACACTTGGAAATTTTTTGTAGTCCGGCTTCCAAATTTGGAGGCACTTAAAAAAAAATTGGAGCCTTCTCTGATTCTCTCTCTCCTCACTCCCTCTAACCACGTTCTACTATCTCCAGACCCGAGCCCTTAAATCCCCAACTCCTTCTTCGATCATCTCTCTCCAGATCCGAGCTTCCTCTCCGGCGACCGTCCTCCTGGGTTTAGTGCTCCTCCTCGTTGTCGTCTTCCACCCTCTAGATCTGAGATCTCCTTCTGCTTGCTGGCCACCCGCACAATCTCCTCACCTCCTCCTCGCCGTTGTCTCCCTCCCTTCAGATCCGAGATCTCCTCCTCCTCGCCGGGCACTGACATCATCTCTCCTTCTCGTCGGCGTCTCCCTCCCTCCAGATTTGAGATCCCCTTCTGCTCACCGGCCACCCACACCATCTCCTCACCTCCTCCTCGCCGCCGTCCTCCTCCTTCCTCGCCATCGCAAAGATGCTTGCCAGGTTTTCCCCTTCTCCCTTTCTGCTCTACCGTGGATCAACTAGGGTTAGATTTATTAAATGGTTTCCAATTTCTGATTTTGGATGCTAATTTTACCATTTTTGATTTTCTGCTAGGATATGGTTTTTGATGTTGAAACGAATGTTGTATTGCTTAAAGAGATGGCCAAGAAAAACGTTTTTATCAAGACAAGTTAGTTTTTTAGTTTCACTTGTTAGTGATCTGTGTGATTGTGAATTGCTCAGTTTGACTAAAATTTGTTGATGAGCCTACAGTGAAGCTTCAACTAAAACACTAAATTCTCAAACAAGTGAGTACCAACCAAAACCCTAAATTCCCAAATTCCTAAATTCGCCGGACCTCCTCCTCCGGAGACGGAACTCAAGGCCCCTTCGTTTGATAGCCAGGCAAATTAGGGTTAGACAGAATGAGAGTGAACTGCGGGACCGAGATCGAAGCAGGAGCACTGGCGGGACAAAACAAGGGCACAACAGGCAGCGGGAAGATGACTACGGAGGATCCAATTGGAGGATGAATTTCTTACCACCCCCATTCTAATCCCCTCCAATCTGGTTCCATATCTCACAATCAAATATTTGTTTGGTGCCTCTTTGGTGTTTATGAGGTATGCACATCGATATTGTTTTATTTTGTGCAATTTCTTCTCTAAATTTGAGATTTTTTTTGGAGTTTACAAAGCACAATTTGGGATTTTTAGGTAGGTTTACTTCTATTTTGGCCCTGTGACTCTTTGACTCTCACAAGCACTCTCACCGTCTGTTCCTAAGAGATTGAATTGGTAGGGCCAAAGCGCCTCAGGGTGATCTCCGATACTAAAGATTTATAGTTGGCACAAGTTAGAAATTGGGTTTAACAAAATCATAAAGTTCAACCCGTAAAATTTCATTGTCAATTTATTCCAGTGGGTCAATCTCCAATTGACTTCTAAACGAGAAAAAAGAAAACGGAGTCAAAACCCTAAATCAAAATTTCCTCAAATTCAAACAGTTCTTAAAAAGAACTACGTGAAGACTTGATACTCTTTTATGAGTTACGTAGGAAATCCAATGTTAAAATTCAAATATACATTGGATCCAGTCGCCCATCTCAAATTAAATTAATTTGGGTCTTAAAAGAACTACGGGTGATTTGATCCTGTTCCAAACGGGTACGTAGGATACCCGACAAAAAGCTCAAGCTCTTCGGGTTCAATCACTAAAACCCAAAAAAATAAAAATCAATTCAAATACCCGGAACTACGTAAGGCTTGATTCTCTTCCAAGAGATACGTAGGCAACCCGTTAAAAATTCGGGTGCAGCCCAAATCACCAAAACCACTCAAGTCTTGGTGTCGATACAACTTCGAAACAAGATGATAACTAAAAGGGGTTGAACTCAAATTCTAAAAATTAAATAAAATATGTTTTACAATTATTCGCGCATTTTTGTTCAATATATTTTTGGCACGCCCAGTGGGACCCTTTTTGCCTTTTCATCTCTTAGTTGTGTTGAAACTAATATTTGCCTATTTCTTATTTGAAGGAGAAAAATGGCACCAAGAGCTATTGTCAACTTCAGCGAACTACCTGCTACCTTTCTCATGGAAGATGGTCGCTGGCTGAAGAGGAGATCGTTTAAGGTCCAGTTCGACGTGACTAGGGAGTCGATCATCGCTGATATCCCAACTAAGAACAGCTTCGAAGCTATCAGGGAGGAGGGAACCGGCAGAGAAGAGCTCACTCCCAAGCCTGCTCGTGGGCCAATCATTCTAGTTATCAAGAGAAACGGTAACTCGGTCAAGGTCTCAAAGCCAGCTGTGAATGAGGCGAAGAAGGAAACCAAGCCTCGTAGGAAGAGGGGACGCAAATGTGGTTCCTAACGCGGAAAGACATGAGCGCTTCGTAAATTGGCTCGTTCCCCTGCTCTGGAACAGGCCAATGCAACATTGTGGAGAGCAGCCAAGGATCTTCTCGATAGCCCAAGGAAAATCTTCTTTGGGTCTATCACTTTCGACATGGACAATGTAGTGCAGGTTTTGGTTACCTCCTATTCTGATGAGGAGTCGGAGGCAGTATCCTCAAATGTGAAGGCTCAAAGGGCTAAGGTTCCAGAGGTTGAGGTACGAAATCCGGCCAAGCCTCAAAAGGAGACATCTAAGGCTTCTTAAGCCCAGAAAAAAGGAAAGGGTCTAGCTATAGCCGAGAAATCAACGTTGCTAGAAAAATGTGAGCGGCGAGTGATAAGGTCTATGTCTAAGGCCGAGTCATATGCTAGAGTGACCACCCAATCTTCGAATCCAGAAACGGTTCAAGAAGAAAAACAAAATTCCCCATTATATGGGGACTCTACTTCTATGTTTCAAGAGGAGGATTTTCCACTTGTTGTAAGCGAGGGTGGGTCATCCAATGACTCTGAAGAAGAAGAAGTTGAAAGCATGCCAGTTCTAGTGACTGGGGCAACAAGCACTGAAGAGCAGCTCCAGGAATTACAAAAAAAGCTAGAGGAGAGGGACGCTCAAATTAAATTGCTCATGTACCAGCTCCAACAGAAAAATTCGGAGAGCATGCAAGAGCAAACTTCGGGGAACAGGCAAGAGATTCCTAACGTGGGAGAAAGCAGTGCTTGTATCTCTCCTCGGGAAATAAAAGAGTGGATTGCACAGGGGATTCGAGAGTTCAAGATTTCTCAGAGTCCGCATGTGATCGGTTACAGAAAACCCTATCCTGCGGAGTTCGACGCGATCCCGTTTCCTCTGAACTACCAAAGGCCAAACTTTGATAAATTTGACGGTCTCAATGGGTCCCCACGTGAACATCTAGCTCACCTTTACTCGACATGTGGAGAAACTGCCTTGAGTGATCAACTACTGATAAGACAATTTGTCCAATCACTACGAGGATCCGCGTTCACATGCTATACTCAGCTTCAACCTGAGTCTATCCATACATGGGACGAGCTGCAAAGGGAGTTCCTAGCTCAGTTCGTGAGCTCGAAGCCAAGGTGTCCATCATGGATCTGGCTAATACACAACAAAGACCCAATGAGTCCGCAAATGACTTTATCGTAAGGTGGAGAAGTGTAAGACTTCAATGCTCAGAAAAATTGAGAGAAGAGGCATGCGTGCATATGTGTGTCAACAACCTACGCCCAGAGCTTCCTATACATGTCGGTAGTGCAGAACCTCGTGCTTTTGATACCTTGGTTTCAAAGGCTTGCAATGTTGAACGCCAGCTGGCTCGACGAAAACCCATAGCAAGCCAACCTCAGATCAATGAGACAAGGAAGGATGACAATAAAAAATCTCCAAAAAGGGGAGAATCCATGGCTACGTTCATCAAGCCTCGTGGGAAATCCGTTGGAAATAATCCTAAAGCGCAAGAAAAAGGGCAAGCTAAAGAGCCCTTTAAAAGACTATCTCTCGAGGACAGAAAGCAGAAGAAGTATCCCTTTGACGATGAAGATGTACGAGGGATATTCAATGAGCTCATGAAAGAGAATATGTTTTCACTCCCCGAGCCAAAGAGGCCAAACGAGACAAACAAAACGGTTGATCCAAAGTATTGCCCTTATCATTGAATTGTTAGTCACCCTCTCGAAGGCTGCTATGTGTTCAAGGACATCGTGGAAAGGATGATCAACAAGGGAGAAATTGAAATCGAAGGTGCAAGCTCAAAAGGCCAAGCAGCCTCGTCAAACCTCATCTCTATAGTAGAGGAGGTTGAGTTTATTCCTTCACCAAATGACATACCTATAGTGTCATTACCCCCGAAGGCAGTCCCCGTGCAATTTCATGTGCGTGACAAAGTGTGCACTGTATGGGCATATCCTGACATGCCAACGGAAGAACCAGGTTGCCCGACCTTATACGAGGTCTTAATACAATCAAACATTGAAGAATCATTTTCGCACGATGAAGATGGTGGGGATGGTTCTAAGTGGAAGGTCTGTCTAAGTCGAAAGAAGTCTCATCCAAAGAGTACACGGCATACCGGACCTACGAGCTTTAGAATAATCGTTAGAAAGCCCGAGAAGAAAAATAAGAAAAAGAAAAACAAGAACAAAAACAAGAAGAATAAGAAATCAGAAGATGATTGTGATGAAGAGTATATCTAGCCTATACGCCAGATCTTTACTCTGAAGGACTTTATTCTGAAAGAGCTTCTAGAAAATGATTTTTCTGAAGAAGAGTTATTTTGGGAAGAAGAAATTGTTCAATGTTGCTTGGCCACATGGGCCGAAAAAGTTGAGGAAGAAGAGTTAGAGGTTGATGAAGTTACTCTTCGTTCGGGAAAAAATTTGCTACCTCCTAAGCCCAAGGAAAAAGGGAAAGGGAGGGGGCCACTTGTCAATGAGACTCCAGATGCTGCAAATTTTGAAGAGGCGGTTGAAAAGGAGACTCCTACATTGGGTCAGAAAGACCAGAAAGCTGGGGCATCCGCCCAAAAAGATGTCGTGCCACGGAGGCTTGTGTTGCTTCGTAAAGCTTCTTTTAAGGAGCAAGTGAAGTACGACGTGATCGGACATTTGACATTTGAAGCTCCTGCACGCTTAAGTGTATATGACGTATTACAAATGTCGACCGATTTAAGGAAGGCCTTGATTCAAGCCCTCATGGATCCAGAAGATTACAAAGACCAAGTGGATCGGGTTAAGGTTGATGAAGTGACTTTACCCACTCCATCTCAATGTGCTTCATGCATGGCATCCATAACGTTATCCGACGGAGAACTCCAATTAGGAAGCACCGATCACAATAGACCTTTATATGTCACGGGTACGATTGGGGATGCAAAAGTCAACAGAATCCTGCTGGATTGTGGGTCTGCGGTGAATCTATTACCTTTATGGGTCTTGGAAGCAATGGGATTGACCGTCGATCATCTGTCGCCCACATTGCTCACCATTCAAGGTTTCAATCAGGTGGGACAAAAAGCTTTGGGCACCATTGCCTTGAAAGTGGCTCTAGACGATCTCTACAAGGATGCTCTTTTCCATGTCATCGACGCTGGAACCTCCTATAACGCTTTACTAGGGAGGCCATGGCTCCATGCCAGCAAGTTGATTGCTTCTACACTTCATCAGTGCTTGAAGTACACCGATGAAAACGGAAATGAAAGGACTATCCGTGGCGATAGTGATCCTTTTCAAGGTGAAAGCGTTAATTACGCGGATGCTGAATTCTAACTCCAATCCGCGTAGGGAAGTGAAAGAGGAGGGTAAAAGTGTCAGTCCTGAAAAAGGAGCAATGGCCCAAGAAGAGTCCCCGTCACCCAAGGTCTCTCTTGTGTGTAGAAAGGAAGAACCAGAGACACGTCCGAAGGTGTTATTCAAATACACACCCAAGAATAAGAGACAACCCGGCCAGAAGCCATTGAGTGCAGTAAGGAAGGCTATGCACTCCCTAATGACAAGCTACACCTGTCCTCTCCGCAAAATCGACCAATCCGTTCCAAAGAAGAAGTTGGTCATTCAAAGACATTTCGGAGATAAAAGGAATAAAAATGTAAGGGTGGTGTTCAAGGGCGAGTCTTGTAAGGCACCAGTCGAGCAGGCCTCTTCGAAGCATCATAAGGCCATCAAAGTTAAGGCGACAAGACCTCTGCTGAAAAGCAAAGCTTTGCGGAAATCCCTCAATGAGATCTCGATGGATGATCTACAAATCTCTCAAGAGGGGGAGTCATTATCTGCTAAAGTCTTGGAGCCTATGACTCTAACAAGCCAAGAGCAAAACATGTTCTTACAAGACGCAGCAAGTGCACATCGGGTCTCGGTCTTCGAAAGGCTTGAGACGAGTGCTCCAAGAGTTTCTGTGTTCGAGAGGCTTGGAAGATTTAACGTGCCTAAAAACAAGAGGGCTAACACCAAGAAGACCATAAAGTGGAAGCTGAAGAATAAGAAGCCATAAACTTCCATTTACGAAGATGAGGATCCTATGGATGCTCAAATAGAAAAAGTAAATATGGTGTTGACCTATACAAGGAGTGAGCCAAGTGAAGATCCTAGGGATTTTCTTAATGTGGTCCAACCTGCTCCACCAGAAATGGAAGATGGAGGTCAAGCTACGGTTGACAAACTACAAGAGATCAACTTGGGGACTACAGAAGACCCTAAGCCCGTATTCGTTAGTGCTTTGCTAACGGAAGAAGAAAGAGGATCATATGAGCATCTTCTCAACGAATATGAAGATGTGTTTGCTTAGGGATATCAAGACATGCCTGGTTTTGACCCTAAGGGGGCTATGCACAAGCTATCTGTCTCCGAAGAGGAAAAGCCAGTAAAGCAAGCTCAACGTCGTTTTCGGCCCGAGCTGACAGTGCAGATAAAAGCTGAAGTCAACAAGCTCATTGAGGTTGGATTCATTCGTGAGGTCCAATACCCAATCTGGTTGGCAAACATCGTTCCCGTCAAGAAGAAGAACGGCCAACTACGTATCTGTGTGGATTTTCGGGACTTAAATGAGGCATGTCCTAAAGATGAATTCCCTCTTCTGATAACCGAATTATTGGTCGATTCTACCTCTGGTCGACATCGACCCCATACTTAGTACCTGACAATGATTCTGAATAAAAGTTAGTCGAAATCGACTTACCTTGGTCGACGTCGAGTAGATCGTCTGTCTCCTCGTTCAGAATTGTCATGATCTCCTCCACCTGGGCTTCCATAGTTTGCTTCTCTAGCTCCTCATGGGTCATATTTCTTACCTTAGGCTCCCCGCAAGTGATGTACCTGGCTGATATAGACTTGACCTCTTCCATAGGACCAATGGGCCCTGTCAGTTTTATTAAAAGAGTACTCGATTACCTCATCGCTGATGTTGAAAGTGAGCACTCCCTTCCTTACGCTTATGTTGGCATCCACCGTCGCCAAAAAGGGCCTTCCTAATATGATTGGGCAAGCAGGGTCCTCTACCATATCAATAACTAAGAAATCATCAGGGACGAAGAACTTACCTACTTGTACGCGCACATTGTCCACCATGCTTGTTGGGATGACCATCGTGTTGTTCGCCATATAAAGCTTACCATCCACAGGCTCCAGGGCACCTATCTTCATCTTGGACCATATTGATAGAGGCATTATAATCACACTGGCTCCAAGATCACATAAAGCATTAAATTTTTATTGGCCAAATCCAACGGTTACAGCAAACTTACCTGGATCTGGCCTTTTCTCTAATACGTCCATCTATCTGCATTCCTTTGCGATCTCAGCGATTGACCGCTTCTTGCTTAGAATCTCCTTGAGGAACTTGACGTAGGATGGCATCTCATTAAGATCTTCTGTGAAGAGAATAGTGACATTGAGCCTCTGAAGCATCTTAATGAAGCGGTGGAATTTCTTCTCTCCTGGATCCTTTGGAGATTTTGTCGGGAAAGGCAGCTTCTTCTTTGCTGAAGGTGCTGAGAAGTGGTCGACAGGGGCAGAAAGCTAGTCGACGACGAGTACGGGCTGGTCGACATCGAGTACAGGCTGGTCGACATCGACTACTGTAGTCGACTTTGGGTTGGGCGCAGAATTCTGGTCGACGTCGAGTTGGTGCTGGTTGATGTCAGGCAGATTGTGGTCGACATTGAGTGGCTTGGTTGACGTCGAGGAGTCTTCTGCAGCTTCTCCTTCTGTGTTGGGCTCGGGCGTTTGCATCTGACTCTCACTCCTTAGGTTCATTGCAGCCACCTATCCTGTAGATTTACCTTTAGGATTAGGTTAAGAGGATCTAGGAAGCGTACCTGATTGTATCTGTCTCCCACTCCTTAGGTTCATCGCCAGCTGGCTAATTTGTATATCAATCGATTTCCACCATATATCGATTTCCCCAAGCCTAGATTTCACACCATGCATCTGAGTGTAGATGGAATTGAAGGACTCCTTGAAGTCTGAATGTTTCCTCCGCATCTCCTCAAGGAGGGTTTGCATGTCATCCTTCTTACCTTCTCTGTAAGGGTGACTAGGAGCTCTGTAGGGAGGGGGGTTCTGATGTTGGTGCCGGCGATAGTAGCTCCAGTTCTGGTTTTGATGTGGCCCTGAGTAGTGTCCCCCTGCATACCTTACCTCCTCATGGGTCTCTCGTTCATGTACTTGATCGACGTGAGGGCATGCAGTAGTGTTGTGCCTCACAGACCCACATTCCAAACAAGGTTGATTTTTGGAGAGAAATTTAACTTGTTTGGTAAGACGACGTACCTAATCATTCTGGAATTGCTCCCTGACGTCTGGATCAACTTCCTTTGATGGCACATACAACGACATAGATGGGGCAGGCCTTTCATACCTTTCGTCGGAAGCGGCCGCAAAATTCCCATAAGTGTTATCGTAGTTTGCTAGCGTCTCAAATACCTCTCATGCACGACGTGGAGTGTATCCAAGATACTCATAGTTGGTGTAGTTGTTGATCCGATCCTTAGTAGGTGCATCCAGACAATTGGAGATGATCTCCTGGATGACGTAGGGCGGATGGCCATGAGTAGGACGGGATTTCAGAAGCCTCTTGTAGCGCTCTCAGACTTGTGCAAGTGGTTCCCCTGGCTTTTGTCTGAAAGCCGTGATTTGTTGTCTGAGAGCAGCTGTCTTTGCAGGAGGAAAGAACTTGTTGAGGAACAGGTCCTGTAGTTCATTCCATGTGCGAATTGATCGTGCAGGCAATCCTTCCGGCCATTTTTGAGCTATTCCTACAAGGGACCAACGAAAAGCTATTAGTTTCAAGTATTCCAGATTCGCACCATCAGCTATAGCTTCGCATAAGTCTATAAAAGTGGCGACATGCTCTAAAGGACATTCATTAGTTCTTCCCCTAAATTAACTTCTTCTATTTTCAGTAATAAAAGAAGGACGAATTTCATAGTTCCCTTCTCGCGTTAATAGCGGGAAGAATGATCGCTGATTCTGGAACTTCCAGAGTAGGATGCAGATATTCTTTTGCGTTGGCTGGTATATGCCCCATCCGCTCCTCAAGTTCCCTTCTCGTGTTGACCTCGTGATCTACCCTTGCTTCCCACCGCTGCTAGTTCTGTGCATATTCCGCCTCTCGTCGGGCGTGTTCAACTTCTTTGGTGGTGAATGCCTCAATTTGTCGGCGGAGTTGCTCAAGTTCCTGTGCAGGTGTGAGCTGGCCCACGTTCTCGTCGGATGTTGACATGAGTCTCTTTCTAAGCCTTTGTCGAAGATGGAAAAATCGCTTCGGCTCGAGAATAGGGTCTATAGGCGTGCGATCAGTTCTTCGCATGCACCTGAAAAGCAAAAAGAAAAAGCAAGTAAAAAGGAACTAGAAATAAAAAAAAATATAAAGAAAAGAAATAGAACTAAAAAGGGCGCGATTGATGGCTTCCCCGGCAACGGCGCCAATTTGTTGTTGTAGGAGGATGGTCAAGTATGAAATATAAATAAAATATAAACCAAACTGACTCCCTGTCTCAGCAAATAAATACAAGACTTCCTCCCGTTGTAGTAGAAGGTAGTCAGGATCGATCCATGAGGAAGCGTGTCAGCGCCCGCCTTTTCAGTTCCGAAACTCAACAGATCTCGACCAGAAGCGTACTCGACTTCGAGTAAGGTACTCGACTTCGACTAGGTTGTCGACCAAAACATAAATAGAAACAAAATAGCAAACGAAAACCAACAGAAAGTAGTCGACCTCGACTGATCCTACTCGACGTCGACCACGCTTTTTCGATTTCGAGTGAAAATAGAAACGAATACCGAAACTTTAAATTGCATAAATCTGAAAGTAAACACGGAATTTGTAATAAAAAATCAATAAACTAAAGCACTTCTAAGATCAGGGTTTCAACACCACAACGATAACCATGTAAAATAACACATAAAGGTGTAAAAGATCATGCTTTTCATCGAATAACTTTCGTTATTAACAAATAGGAATATAGAGGCTTTCGCATAAACCCTAATCATTACTAACCCTTTTCACATAATTAATCCAATTTTTATTGAGATCACTTTCACTTCAATCACACAAACAAGGATCACCTTCAACTTTCGCAAAAGAATCATGCTCATAGGGATAGAAGACGAATTGCATCAAAAGATTGTACCTTTACCGCATCACCTTACATGGCCACCGCCGGGGTCACCCCGACCCTAGAAGTTGGGTGACTACTCGCTCTTCATCATCATGAAACTCATCAAATAACAAAAGAAACTAAATTGCATTGAATTAAATAAAATAAAGCTTACAACCGAACAAGCCAAATCCGCTCTCGCCTTTCCACCTTGCTCTCGCCACAAGCTCTCTACAATTGAATTGGAATAAGATTGAATGCCTAATACTCAACCCCTAAGGGCTTATTTATAGTGTTCCAGTCCTTGCTAATCAAGGCAGGAAACTATATCTATATCTAAACTTTCTATCTAATAACATAAAGATAAAACATTATGATAAAGGAAATAATATCTAAAACGAAATAAAGCTAATGTGGATAAATCCCTTCCATCTTGATATATCTTCTCTTGATTAGATAAAATATCTTGTTCCTTTCCTTGCAAGTAATCTATCTTCTCCATACTCCACTCGATCTCGGACTTCGATTCGGCCACTGGATCGTACTCGACTTCAACTAGAGTTAGTCGACTTCGACTAGAACTTTTCCTCCTGGTTTGCACTCGAGCTGAGACATCTTCTGGACTCGACATGTGTACTCGACTTCGAGTATGTGTACTCGACGTCGAGTAGCTCTGGGCTCTCGAGTGGCTCTGCTCAAATCCAGGTGAACTTCTGGCTCCTGGTGTACTCGACTTCGACTAGACGTGGTCGACGTCGAGTAGAGCTGTCAGCTTTCAGCATTCTGCTCTGTTCTTGAAACACACTTTCCCGAGTTCTCGTTCGTCGGATTGACGCATATGACCATGCATTGGAAAGCTCTTTTTGAGGGCTACAACTCTCATGAAGACATCAAAGCTCGATTCAGAATGATGGATGGTGTAAAAAGGGCTTTCCTCCGGCTGCACCATCCTTAGCTTCTTGATGACTTTCCTTGAAGCTCCAAAGTGCGTCCGATTTCTGCGAAATATAATAAAAACTTGTGTAGACCTCCATATATTGCAAATAAATGTAAACTACACAGTTTCTGCATGCAGAAATCGATATAAAAGTAAGTGTAAAATATGGCAATTTAGGCTCACGACAGTTCTCATTCCCAAGGTTGACAATCCGACCTCCTCGAAGCAATTCAGGCCAATCTCATTCCTGAATGTAGTCTTCAAAATTTCAACCAAAATGATCGTTAATAGACTCAAACCGGCCCTGACAAGCTTGATTTCGAATGCGCAATCGAGTTTTATACTGGGTCGACAAATTATCGACAATATCGTGGTTGTTCAGGAGGTTTTACACTCCATGGTGGAGAGAAGAATGAGGAAGTGTATGGTTATTAAAGTCGACTTGGAGAAGGCCTACGGTCAAATTGATTGGAAGTTTCTCCAAGCGTTATTATGTCGGGCGCAGATCCATGCAAAGCTGGTGGAGGTGATCATGAATCGCCAAACAACGGGCAAGACTGAGGTTCTGTGGAACGGAGGCATGGCGGGCGGTTTAACCCCGACTCGGGGAATCCGACAGGGAGACCCCTTGTCCCCGTTCCTCTTCGTTCTATGCATGGAGCACCTGGCTCATATCATTCAAGACGCGGTCACCGATGGACGATGGAAGCCGGTTACCATGGGGGGAGTGAGAATCTCCCATCTCTTCTTTGCGGACGACCTTGTTCTGTTTGGAGAGGCAACACTAGAGCAGAGCAGAGTGGTGAAAGAATGTCTCGAAAGCTTCTGTAAGGTCTCGGGAGAACGAGTGAGCTATGCGAAGAGCTCCGTCTTGTTTTCACGCAACGTCCCTGCAGCTATAAAAGGAGTAATCAGTGATGCTCTTGCCATGCCGATGGTAACGGAGTTTGGTAATTACCTCGGTGTGGCAACTACTTGTGGGCGGCTGACGAAGAGAAAGTTTAACTTCCTCCTCGACAAAGTTTTATCCACATTGAATGGATGGAAAGCCCGAACGCTGCTGATGGCGGGCCGTATAACCTTGGTGAAATCGGTCCTAACAAGCCTACCAATTTGCACGATGTAGTCAACATTAGTGCCTAGAGGAGTTTGTGAGGCTATCGACAAAGTGGTCCGAGGGTTCGTGTGGGGCTCGTCGGCTAACCATCGTCGAATCCATCTTCTTAAGAAGGAACTCTTGTACGCCCACACATCGAAGAGAGGCCTTGGCATCCGTCCGATGAAAGAAACCAACCAAGCCACCCTTGCTAAACTTGGATGGAGGACTCTGCAGGAACCGACTTCGCTATGGAGTAGGTTGATTAGGGGGAAATATTGTCATGGAAGGGCGGATATCGACATGTTCACGAGGAGACCAAATGGATCAGCTCAATAGGCGGGAATCGTCCATGGTGCAACCTTGCTCACGCCGCGTTTACGAACTGACATAAGCAATGGGCGGAGTACTTTGTTATGGAGTCATTCATGGCTACAAGAGACGCCGTTGGAGGAAGCGGAAATTATGCCAGTCCTGGAGGAACTAGTTGGACAGACGGTATAGGAAATTTGGAAGGAAGGAGACTGGGATTGGGACACCATTAACATCTACTTGTCGGAGGAGATTCGATTGAAGCTTCATGCGATCAAAGTGGTGAATCACCCGGATTCTGTTGAAAGGGTTTTTTGGGGCCACACCCCGATGAGTTTATTCACTACCTCTTCGGCCTTACAGTTGCTGAGGAAGGATTGGGGGTGCCCCGAATCGTCAAATTGGAACCGAATTTGGAAGATCCCGACGCAGCAAAGGGTTAAATCCTTCACCTTTCTTGCGGCCCATGATGCAATGCTATGCAACGCCAATAGGCAGAGACCTCACCTCTCGAACCATCCTGAATGCCCCAGATGTGGTCTTGAGGAGATGGGCATTCATATGCTTTGAGATTGCTTTGCAGTAAAGGAGGTTTGGAAGAAATTAATGCCAAGTCCAGTGCCGCATGAGTTCCTTGATATGATGAATATTGAAAAGTTGATTATGCACAATATAAAGAAGGAAGACATGTGGAGTTCCATATTCCCATCAACGCTTTGGGCAACTTGGAAAGTTCGAAACGAACTAGTCTATGATGGCAAGGATGATTCACAAGGCATAACTCATAGGGTGTGGAGAACAGTGTCAACGTATTTTCACACCAGGGACAAGGAAGCTAGAATGGAATACAACCGGAGAGAGGATCGGACCACCCAACCGATTTGGTCTCCACCTGAGCACGGATGGGTCAAGTTAAACACAGACGGGGCAACGAAAGAGAACCTAGTTCTGGCCGGTGGGGAAGGAGTCTTTAGGGACTCCAATGGCGAGTTCCTGCGAGCCTTTGCCTTTAGATGTGGGAGCTGTCTAGCTCTAGCGGCGGAGCAATGGGCTGCCTTTCATGGCCTACGGATCGCAAAAGAGATGGGAATAGAAAGGATTATTTTGGAATCAGACAGCACAATGGTGTGTGGGATACTCCAATCCAACGGTACTCGTGTCTATGCCCACCAACATCTAGCCATCCAAAGTCGGAAACTACTAGCGGATACTCCGTGGGAGTACCGAATTCAGCATGTCGGAAGACAGGCCAACGGCGCAGCGGATGCCTTGGCCAAGCTGGGAGTGTTGCAAGATGAACATTTTACTCTTTTTTCCACCGCTCCCACTTGTATTATTGAATGTAATATTAGTAATATTACATTCAATAATACATCCGGGCTTAGCCTGCTTTAATGACCAAAAAAAAAGAGTTGAAATATAAAATTGTCGATGTAAATAATTGAAGTGTAAAATTTTATCTATACACACGGGAACAATTTCTTCAATCTAAGCGTCTTGGATCTTCCAGACCTTCCCCTCCGCTCTCTCTCCCTCTCGCCTCTACTCTCTCTCGGAGCGCCTTCGATGGCCGCCCTCACTCATCTCCAAATCTTCTCTCCGTCCTTCGCACTCGCCGGCAAGGACCCCCAAGACTAGTGTTGTTTCTTCTCCTCTGTCAACGACGCCTCCTAGCAATCTGAGAAGGAGCTGCTGAAGCCGGCGACAAAGGGCCTTTTTTTTTCGCCCACCTAACCTGCAATTTTCGCCCTCGTCGATCAACTACGCTCTCAGGTTCGTAATAATCTTCACCCTCTTGTTGACACCTTCTGGACTGCATTCGTCGTAGCCATCTAGTGTTTTCATCTGCTTTCGGTGAGAAACGTCATCATCTGATTTTACACAGGTAATTTGGCTAGGTTTCATTTGATTCAACATATTTTTATGGTTTGGTTAGGCTTTATAGATGGAATGAAGCAAATCCATTGATACTTTAATCAGAAATTTTGCGAGGTACCCCTGGAATAGTGCAATTTTCGCGAGGTATACAACTATTTTTCATATTTCAATATTTCACGTTGTGCCCCTCGGGTTAATAATTTTTTCGCCCTGAGCCCTTCCCCGTTAAACCTAACCTATTTTCGTTAGTTTTCAATTGTGAAATTAAAAAAAAACGGACGCAAAAGCGAGGAGAAAGACCAGATCTCCGCATGGACAGAGAGGATAAAGGACGGACAGTGTCAAGACGAATGGACAGAGAGATAAGAAAGAACAGAAGATGTCTAGCGGCGGAGGCGGGGAGGAACCGTCTAAAAATGCCGAGGAGTCATGGTGGAGGAGGTCGAATTTGCCAAGGAGGACGCTGGCGACTCGCGGTGGAGGAGACCCTAGAGGAGGCCACCTATCATGTCGCTCTTAAGCAAATCTCTACCCTCAACCTCTCTGGTGTCTCCGATTCCGTCCTCCCCCAACACCTCGAGTCCCGCTTCTGCTGCCTTAAATCTCTCCCTTCCTTTCTCCCCCAACAAGAATCGCCACCTCCCTCCTCCGCCGACTCGCCACCTGAACTCAAACCCTCAGTCGACTCGGCCCCCAAATCCACGGATTCGACTCACAACGAGTTGGATTTGGTGATGGCGAACTTGTTAATGATGGCGAGGAGGGCGTAGCCAATTAGTAGTGTGTTGATGGTATGTTCGAATTTGGGAACCGCCACTACCTGATTTGATGATTTCTAGGGTTTTGGGATTGTCAATCGAATTGATCTAATTCCCCTTGTTTGGTGATTTCAAGAGTGTTGTATGCTCATTCGGCTATGGAGGGAGACAAAGAGGGTGGAAGATTCGGTGACAAATCAATGGCGGATCTGGGGACGGGCAGTGATCCTTTTTTTTTTTTTCGACAATTGAAAACTAACGGAGATAGGTTAGATTTAACGGGGAAGGGTGCAAGGCGAAAAAATTAGAAATCCCAGGGGTACCACGTGAAATATGCAAAAGAGTTGTATAACTCGTGAAAATTGCAATACATCAGGGATACCTCGCAAAATATCCGTACTTTAATTGAAAGATGCATCTGCTCATGTCAGCAATCTCCCTTTTTTCTTTTTCTTTATTTTTGAGAAAATTCCCTCTTTCCGTTGATTCGACATATTATTACGATTCAGCAGTCCATTGATACTTTAATTGAAAGATGCATCTAATTCAGCATATTATTTTGGTTTGCTTAGGCTCTAAATTGACAAAGGGAACTCTTTCTCATGATTCTTGTGTGCCATCTCCCTCTTCTGTTGATGTGCTCTCCTGTCACCATTGACAAGGAGTCTAAGCTGACATCGTCGTCGTCGATATCCCACTCCTCTCCATCGTCCATATCTAAGCTGACAAGGAGTCGACCGAACATGTTTTTCACTTTAGTGGATGGGTGTTTTGACTGCGAGGATAGCTCCATGGATTCAAATGAGCTTCCTCTCAATGTCTCACGTGAGATTCTTCAAGAAAGTCACATTGTAAGTGCCATCTCTTTTGCCCCTTACCAGAGCGATGTATATAAAATGCTTGATCACACATTGTGTTTGGCAAATGGAATATTAATGGAAAGGAAGTGAAGAGAAAATAGAGAGGTGAAGAGAAGAGAAATGAAGTATTTTTTTATGATTTGCTATTTGGCAATGGGAAGGAAAGGAAGAGAAACGTAAATATGTTGTTTGTTTGGGTGGAATTGAAGGGATTTTTATTGAATTAGTAGTGCTAATTAATTACATATTTTTTCTTTTTCTTTTTTTTAAAAAAAAATCTCCTCTCACACTTTCTCATGAGATTCCACCATTTTGATGGAGTTTCAAATCCCTTCAAATTCCACGTTTTTTCCTCCTCCTTTTCCAACCAATCTCTTCTCTTCTAAAAGAAACTACCCATCCAAACAATCAATGTATTTTCTCTTCACTTCCCTTTCCTAATAAACCCCTCAAATCCCTTAATCCAAACAGGGTGCAAATGAGATATCATGTAAAATGAACAATCTGTGATTTTGGCACCCCATTTAACTTACATTCTTTACATTTTGTTGTGTCTTGCAGGTAAGAATTATGAGAAAAAAGATTGGTAAGAAAAGCCTTTGACATGATCCTTGGAATATCTATGAGCGAGAACAGAGATGTAAGTAGGCTCTATTTGTTACCTCTCTTCTACTCCTATTCTCCCTTTGTCATCAGGTGCACTACTGTTTCTGAAATTTGCTATCAAGTGCACTACTGTTTTAGAATTCTAGTTGTAGATCTATTTTAGAATTCGAGAAATCTCGGGTGTATTTGGATTCCATTGCATTTTAATTATAATGCAATTATTCTACCTTGTTTTTTGAGCGTGTTTGTTTCAAAATTTAAAAAACTCATAAAAATCGAGGTAAAATCGTAATTTAACCAAATAATCACATAAATTGAGATAAAATAATTGCATTATAATTAATACATCGTGAAATCCAAAAACATCATAATTTAAACACCTTAAAAATTGTGTTAACCAAACACCCCCTTTTTATTTTGCATTATAAACATAATGCATTTGGAATCCAAACACACCCCTCCTATAATTTGAGGATTGTTCAATTAATTGCACATCATGAATTTGGGGGTGAATTGAAAGGGACAAATGGTAATTGAAAATCCCTAATTTGAGAAGATGGATTTCAAACTGCAATCTTGATTTAGATTCGTATGATCAATCTCAGCTTATCCAGATATATAGCAAACTGTGTTTGGTGACTGCAGGTGAGATGTGTGTCGCTGGCATTTTCAGGCTAATATCTTGCACTAAATCAAATCAAATTGATTCGATTAGAGTGGATGTTGAGGCTGTAGGAGGTTTGTATACGAGGATATTCAAAAGTTGTGTTAGTTAACCTTGCTTCAACTTGACCGCATCTTGCCACTATGATAGAATGTTTTTTTTTTGCCTATTAGTTCAATTTATAGAGTGATGTGCGTATGCACAAAGATGTGGGTTCGAATTCCACATAGGTTACACAGTAAACAAGAACACAATAATCCCAAATTGTTAACCATGCACATTATAATCTTATTTATGCACTTTTTAACCTTAATTATGTACTTTTTAATCTTAATTATGCACTTTAATTTGAAATCGTGCTACGGGGAAAAAAAATCAATTTCAAACTCACATCTATCAGCCTAAATTATTGTTGTAGGAGGAAATCGAGTTCAAAATATAAAATATAATTCAAACCAGATTCGTGCCCTAGTAAATAATTACAAGACTCCCTCCCTATGCAGTAGTGGGAAGTCAGGATCGATCCACGAGGAAGTGTGTCAGCGTATCCTAGGTAGCTATAAATCTCATAGAAAAGCAAACAAAAGACAGAAACAAAGAAAAAATGACAGAAATAACAAACGAAAACAGAAGCAAAGGCCAAGACAGAAACTTGTCGATCTCGACAAACAGTACTCGAGATCGACTAAAAACAGCGACGACAGAAACTCGGAAAACTCAGACACACAACTCCATCCAGACAAAGCCCTACTCGAGATCGACAAACAGCCAACTCGATCTCCACAAATGTTCCTCTAGATCGACTAAAAACAGTAACTTTCAAATTGCAAACTCGAACCATAGAATTCAGATTTCGGACGAAATAAACCAATATATAAAGAACTTACAAAGCCAGGGTATCAATGCCACAACAATAACCATGCAAAGTAACACATAAAGGCATAAAAGATCATGCTTTCCATCAAAATAACTTTCTTTGTTAACAAATAGGAAGATAGAGACTTTCGCATAAACCCTAATTATTACTAACCCTTTTCAAATAATTAACCCAAGTTGCATTAAGATCACTTTCGCTTCAATAACACAAACAAGGATCACCTTCAACTCTCGCAAAAGAATCATGCTCATTGGGATAGAAGACGAATTGCATAACAAGATTGTACCTTTACCGCATCACCTTACATGGCCACCGTCGGGCTCACCCCAGCTCCAAAAGTGGGTGGACTACTCGCTCTTCATTGCAATAGCAGACATCTTTTTGAAAGAAATAACTTGCATTAAACTAAATTCAAAGCCTTTACAATCCTGGCACTCCAACTTTCATTTAACGCCAAAACCCTAAAACCTTTGAACTCCTAAACCGTCTATGTGGAACTACTTCTCTAACTTGTGAATTGAATGAATCCTAAAATCAGCCCCATGGGCTTTATTTATAGCCTTCTACTCCTTGCTATTCAAGGATAGAATATCTCAATCTTTATCTAAATCTATATCTAAAAGCTTAATGATAAATAAATGCAATAAAGGAATTAAATCTATAAGAAAAATTATATCTAAAATAGGTAAGTCTTCCATGTGTTGATAGATCTTGATGTGCTTTGATAGATGTGGATAGATCTCAGACTCCTTCTCCTCCAAGGAAAGCAAAACCGCGTCGGACAACTCGGACAGCTCACCGCGTAACGTGTCTTCAGAAGATCTCCTCGAGATCGATTAGGGTTTACTCGAGATCGAGTAACGTGGTTATCGACTATGGCTCGGCTGGGCGTCTCGAGTAGCTGGTACTCGATCAAGCTCGGACAGGTGCTGCTGGGGTCCTCGAGATCGAGGAGATTCCTCGAGATCGAGTAACCATGTTGACTTCAGTGTGGCCTGGTGTTGTCGAGGAACTGCTCCTCGGTATATGCTTGGACAAGTGGTGATGATCTTGTCGATATCGACAACTTTTGTCGAGATCGAGTAAAGTGTGCTCGGCGTCTCCGGGTCCTCGGCTTCTCGACATGGTGTGGCTCCTCGACTTCGGACATGGCATCAGGGTTTATCGATCTCGACAAGTTTACTCGAGATCGAGTAGGGCTCCGGAGTCAGGTTTCTCTGGCGCTCAGCTTCTCGATATGGCCTTAGTCGACAAGGCCTGTGCTCGGACACCATTGTCGATATCGAGTAAAATAACTCGATATCGAGTAACTTTGTATTCCAGCTTGATTCATCCTGGTTCTATAGTCTTTTGACCTTGGAGTTCTATAGTTGATTTTCGAGCATTTCCAACTTTTCTTAGAACTGCTGTAATTTGCCTCGAATTTTGCAAAATTAAACACAAACTGGTGTAGATTCCATAATTTGGCAAATAAGCATAAACTACATAGCTTTTGTACTATCTTAGCCCAAATGCATGAAATGTATGCAGAAAACGATATGAAAGATACTATAAAACATGGCAGATTCAGCTCACAACAAACACCTCATACTTAAGTTTGCTTGTCCTCAAGCAATACCTTTATTTGTCATTCAGGGGAAGAAATTAAAACTCTCAACATATTAGATTCATTGTCATTTGTCCCAGCAATCAATTACCATCCTCGAAAAGGTACTGGTGTCACAGATCCATACATGTGCAATTTAAAGAGCAACATCTACTCACAAAAGGAGGGTCATGCAAAAACAATTCGTATGACAAAGCATTAATAATCAAGAGGACTTTCATTTAAGCTCAAATAAGGAGTAGATTGGTAAAAGGCTAAAGGTGGGCAATTTTTGGCAATGTGGTGCTAATGATCCGGGGAAATGGAGTATTTCCAAATTGAATTTCATACCACATTCTTTCTCATAAGATTCATCACCTTTCAGAATGCTTTTTTTCAATAATAATGCTTTTACCTCTCTTACCTCAACACTGCCTTCTCGCTAGTCTCAAACATGGGTGTCATGAATGGCCCCGGATACTTAGTGCTTTGGACTCCTCACAATGTGTCCCATCTCTCCAAACTATTATCTCACAGAGCAGGGTCGATCTACCTTTATCTCTTGAGGTGATCGGATTTTCTTTCACTCATTAAATTTTCCATATATTTTCAAACTTTCCTGCCAAACTCCAATAATGATAATAACAACACAGCTACCATATAATAATCTCCATAATGTAACATCATTCTCAACATAATCCCCGGATAGAAAATAAGGTAAATAATGGATAATATTTAGAACATGTGGAGCAATATGAAAATAAGGCATAATATGGCTTTTGTGTAATGCATATAAGCATAGGTAAGGCTTAGGATTATAAAAATATGAGCATTATATGGAAATATAAAGTCCTCCATCCTCTTATCATGCAACATGTCAAAAGCAATATCAAATTTTACATCCTTTCATGGTTTTCAAGAAAATATGCACTTCATTGTGACTTCCCTTTACTAGGCAATTTCATGCTATATCTCTAATTAATCCAATTTTGCATCGTCGAGTTCAATAAAACTTCCATGACATTAATCAAAAATTTAAATTTTAAATGGCGGTCATTTTTCGCAAACTTTGGAAAACATGCATATAAGCACATGAATTAATAATGAATTCAAAAATAGCCATGTATAAGCAATTTGAGAAATAAATTCTAAATATGTACACATTATGCCAAATATAGTCAAATGTGCACAAAGTAAGCCCTTCCCCCACCCCATACTTAAACATTACAGTGTCCTCACTGTATAAAAACAAGGGTAAAGAAAGAAACTCACTAGACAGGTGTGCAGGGCCTCTTAATATCGAATGAAAGAATGCCTGGGCCGAGTCTGAATATAGCTCGCTTGGACTTGAAAAGTATAGAAGACATATACCCACAATATAAAAACTAAAAATGTTCAAAACCAAAAACAAACAAAACAATGTCAAAAAAGTCCCAAAAATAAATGTCTATGTACAAGCTCTAGATTTTATAGTCGCTTGGCCGACTTTCTCCATTAAGCTCAAGGTGGCATTTGCAGGGCCCATGTAGCTTGGGCTTCAAATAAGACTCCATTCTTGTCCATCAGCTGCAATCCTCCAGAATGGATCTTGTTTACCGCGAAAGGTCCCATCCTCTTCTTGTTGAATTTGTTAGGGAACCAATGATCTTTTGATTTAGAGACATAGAGCTTGTCTCCAACTTCATACTCCTTAGGCTCATCATTGGATATCCTACATAAGCGCACATACCAAGGCAAACCTCTCCCACGTATAGCTAAATCTTTTATAGAAATAGGAGAAGAAAGATCCATACCTTGGCTTACCTTCGCAGAAACGGAATCGGGGACCACGGTGTTTGGTCGATCTGGAGTAGGGGTACTTGATCTCGACAAGGATTCAACTTCTGGCGGTGGACTGCTCATGGTTGCTGGAGTCGAGGAGGGTGGGGCTTGCTCAATCTTGATAAGGTTAGTCGATCTCGAGGAGTCTGGCCCGTCTGGTGGAATCAGCGTCGAGGAAGGTGAAGTCGATGCAGTAGTGGGTTGGTCGATCTCGAGTAGTTTACTCGATCTCGAGGAGTGCTCGGCTTCTGTCTGGCTGCTCGACGACGCTGGTGCTGGTGGAGGCTCCTAGTTTTGGTCGAGATCGACTAGAGTCCTCGATATCGGGGAATCTTGGTCGACTATGACCTCATACTTACATCCTGTCAAGGCATCCAAAAAATAATTAGTCCATAACGACGTACCTTGGTCCATGTCGAGTGGATTCTCTGTTTCTTCCTTTAGGATGGCCATGATCTCCTCTACCTGGGCCTCCGTATCCCTCTTTTCCAGCTCTTCAAGAGTCATATTTCTTACCTTGGGCTCCCCGCAAGTGATGTAGCCAGCTGAGATATATTTTACCTCTTCCGTTGGACATGTATGCCTTTCAGTTTTATTAAAGGAATACTCAATTACCTTATCGCTGATGTTGAAAGTGAACACTCGTTTTCTCACGCTTATGTTAGCATCCACCGTCGCCAAGAAGGGTCTTCCTAGAATAATTGGACAAGCAGGGTCTTCTTGCATATCAACAACTAAGAAATCAGCAGGGACAAAGAATTTACCTACTTGTACTGGCACATTATCCACCATGCCTGTTGGAATGACCACTGTGTTGTTGGCCATGTAAAGTCTAGCATCCACAGGCTCTAGGGCACCTATCTTAATCTTGGACCAAATTGTTAGAGGTATTATACTCACACTAGCTCCAAGATCACATAAAGCATTAATTTGATATGGACCAATCCAATGGTTATAGCAAACTTACCTGGATCTGGCCGCTTCTCAAGTATGTCCAAATAGATGCACTCTTCTGTAATCTTAGCCATTGACCGCTTTTTGCTCAGAATCTCCTTCAGGAATTTGACATAGGATGGCATTTCATTGAGAGCTTTTGTGAAGGGAATGGTGACATTGAGCTTCTGAAGCATCTTGATGAAGCGCTGAAATTTCTTTTCTGCCGGGTCCTTTGGAGATTTTTTTGGGAAGGGCAGCTTCTTTTTCTGATTCTAAGCTAGAACAGATGTCGGAGGTGTAGCAGCCTTCTCGATCTCGGCTTGGGTTTCCTCGATCTCGACCAAGTTCTTCTCGATCTCGACCAGTTCCTGCGGTGTCGAGTTGCTGTGCTGTGCAGACAAAAGCTGGCCTATTCTGTCGTCGATATCGAGGACACCTTCCTCGATATCGAGTTGCCTTTTATCGATATCGACCAAGGTCTGGTCGATATCGAGTTGTTGTTCTCCTTTCTGCTTTCCGACCTCTGGCTCTTGTAGCTGATGGCCGCTTCTGAGTTTTACAGCAGCGATGTGTCCGGTCTTTCCCTTAGGATTTGGTTCTGAAGATCCAGGGAGTGAACCTGACTGTCTGGGGATTCCTGCTACTAGCAGGCCAATCTGTGTATCAACTGATTTCCGCCATATATCAATTTCCCCAAGCCTAGAGTTGACACCTTGTATCTGAGTGTAGACGGAGTTGAAGGACTGCTTAGTTTCTGAATGATTCCTCCGTATTTCCTCTAGGACTGTCTGTAGATCATCCCTCTTGTGGTCCCTTTCTGGATGTCCTGGAGCTCTATAGGGCGGGGGGTTCCTAGGGGCACCTTGGTTCCATTGTGGTTGCTGAAACCTCTGGTCCCCCATGTAGCGATTGGGACCCCCTGCGTAAGCTGCCTCTTTCATGGTATTCTGCCAACCTGAGTTACTCTGTGTGTGGGCACTCAGTAGTGGTGTGCCTCTGTTATCCGCATTCAATATAAGGCTGATTAACAGAAAGATACTTTACTTGTTTGAGGAGCTTCTTATTTTGATCTCTGTAGTACTGCTCCCTTACATTTAGATCAATCTCCTTAGGGGGCTCATAGAGGGGCATGGATGGTGCTGGCCTGGCATTCATCTTTAGGACATGCCTCATTTAAGTCCCGAAAATCCACACAGATACGTAGTTGGCCGTTCTTCTTCTTGACGGGAACGATGTTTGCCAACCAGATTGGGTATTGGACCTCACGAATGAATCCAACCTCAATGAGCTTGTTGACTTCAGCTTTTATCTGCACTGTCAGCTCGGGCCGAAAACGACGTTGAGCTTGCTTTACTGGCTTTTCCTCTTCGGAGACAGATAGCTTGTGCATAGCCCCCTTAGGACATGCCTCATTTATATTTTGAACTCGATTTCCTCCTACAGCAAATTGGCGTCATTGCCGGGGAAGCAATCATTCGCGCCTTAGGTAGTCAAATCTCACGTTTCTTTTGAGTTACTTTGCAGGTGCATCCGATGTTCTGGAATGCAAGGCGCATATGATATGGAGGCTAAGATAGCGGAGCTTCACCAAGAGATAGCGGAGATAGAACAAGAGAAGGCGGAATTAACCCGTCGTGGGAATGCCGATGTCGCCGAAACCCGCCGGATCAGGGAACAATTAGATGTCTGACGTAGAAGAGAACATCACACTGAATAACCCAAACCGACAATGACAAGTTGGTTCGACAACGTCCCCTTCTATGAGCCAGTCGACATCGACTACCTGAACTCGACACATACACATTCTGGAGGAATTGATCCAGAAACACCGGCGGAAATCATCTGTACCACAGAAATCCAGGTATGTCCTTCCTCTATTTTAATATCTACTTCGCTATCTATCTTTGAAGAATCTTTTGAAGGATCCCAAGAAGAAGAAGAGCCAGAAAAGAAGAAGTTGGACGTCGTTGCCCATGTTGTTTGAAAGTCGCTTTTGCCTTATAAGGTGAAGGCTATCCCCGACGATTTTGAGCAACCGATGTTCATATTCAAGTATGGGGTCCTCGCAAAGTGGCATGAAGCTCCACAAGATGAGGTGGAAATATCTCTTCCCACTCCACCGTTTTGCTGTGGTGGAGATGTGCAAACAAATCAACCAATGAAGCGGAAGAGGTATGATGATGAAGTATGTATATTTTCTTTATATCTTCCTTTATGCATGCCAGCTGAAGCCCATGAAGATAAATGGGTGGAGACATGGAGCGTTCACTCGGGGAGATTTAAACTTCTCCATATGATGCCCTCGGATGACATTCCACGCTTCCCACCACCGGAGGAACCACCAGATCCACCTATACCTCCGGACAAAGATGAGCCAGGCTAATGCTTAATGAAGAAGTCGGCCTATCGACTCTAAAATCTAGAGCATGTACATAAAACTTTTTGAATTTTGGGACTTTGAGACTTTTTGTTTTTGGTTTTGTTTGTTTTTGGTTTTGAATGCTTCATGTGGAAGGTCTTTTCTTTGTGCAATATCTAACATTTTTAGGTCGAGAAGCATAAAAGGATCGAAAAGAGTGGAAGAAGAAGTCCCTGACAGAACAATCGAAATCGACTAGGCCAGTCGAAATCGACCAAGAGGAGCAGCACAAAACTTTACTCGACATCGAGTAGGCCAACTCGACGTCGACCAAGCCAGGAGCTTCCTCGACTTCACCATTCCAGTCGATGTTGCCACTTTCCTCGACATCGACCAAATTCCTTGATGTCGACTAGCACTCTGTTACTCGACAGCCCCTGTTTTGCTTCCTCGACGCGTTATTCGGTGAGTTCCTTCCTTTACCCTTGTTTTATATTCATTTTATAGAGTGGGCACACTGTATATTTTAAGTATGGGGTGGGGGAAGAGCTTAATATTATTTAATTACTTTTTATTCTTGTTTTTTATTTACATGGTGAATTTTGAATAAATTTTTAATTTTTGTGTTTAATTGCTAAACTCAAAGTTCGATGAGACATCTCCCAAAGCTTGTAAATTGTCTAAAGAAATAGAGTCATGGAAGCTTATATTAAACTCGACGATGCAAAATTGGATTCATTAGAGATATGGCATGAAATTGTCTAGTAAAGGGAAGTCACAATGAAGTGCATATTTTCTTGAAAATCGTAAAATGAGGTAAAATTTGATGTTGCTTTTGACATGTTGCATGATAAGAGGATGGAGGATTTTATATTTCCATATAATGCTCATATTGTTATATTCCTAGCCATACCTATGCTTATGCATCACAAAAAGTCATATTTATGCCTTATTTCATATATTGCTCCACATGATCTAAATATTGCCATTTTTTTTACCTTATTTCCTATCCGGGGATTATGTTGAGAATGATGTTACATTATGGAGATGTTATATGATATTTGTGTTGTTATATATCATATTTGGAGTTTGGTAGGAATTGTTTGAACTATATGGAAAATTTAACGAGTGAAAAAAAATCCGATTACCTTAGGAGATAAAGGTAGATCGACCCTGCTTACTCAGATAATAGTTCAGTGAGATGGGACACCAATGTGAGGAGTCCAAAGCACTAAGTATCCGGGTCCATTCATGACACCCATGTTTGCGACTCGTGAGAAGGCAGTGCTGAGGTTAGAGAGGTAAAAGCATTATTATTGATAAAAGCATTGTGAAAGGTGAGGAATCTTATGAAAAAGGAATGTGGTATGAAAGTTTGGAAATACTCCATTTCCCCGGATTATTAGCACCACATTGCAAAATATTGCCCACCTTTAGCCTTTTACCAATCTACTCCTTATTGGGCTTAAATTAAATTCCTCTTGATTATTAATGCTTTGTCACATGAATTGTTTTTTGCATAACCCTCCTTTTATTAGTAGATGTTGCTTTTATTTGCACATGCATGGATTTGTCGCATTATTACCTTTTTGATGATGGTAATTGATTGCAGGGTTATATGAGAATGAATCTAAGATATTGAGAGTTTTTGTTTCTTCCCCTGAATCACCATCCAAGTTATTGCTTGGGGACAAGTAAGCTTAAGTATGGGGTGATTTGATGTCCATGTTTTGTGTCATGTTTTATATTAACTTTTATATTGATTTTTGTATGCATTTCATGCATTTGGGTTAGAATAGTACAGAATCTATGTAGTTTATGCTTATTTGCCAAATTCTGGAGTCTACACTAGTTTCTGTTTACTTTCGCAGAAATCGGACGCACTTTGGAGCTTAAAGGAAAGTCATGAAGAAGCTAAGAATGGTGCAGCCGGAGAAAATGCCATATTTCGACATCCCTTCATTCTCAATCAAGCTTTGATGTCTTCATGAGAGTTGTAGCCCTCGAAAAGATCTTTCCAACACATACTCATATGCGTCAATCCGACGAACGAGGACTCGGAAAAGTGCGTTTCAAGAACAGAACAAAAAGCTGAGAGCTGTCACATTTGTTCGACATCGAGCAAATTGGTCGAAGTCGACCAAGCCCAAATCGAGCTGGAGTCCCAGAAATTGACAAGGATGCTGAGCCAAGAAGAATTCAAGTCGATATCGACTAAGCCTTGTCGATATCGAGTAAACATCAAGTCGATTTCCCTCATGGAGCCGGAATCGAGTAGCTGAGCTGAAGACGCGAGAAAAGTTGGTTGATATCGAGGAAACTACTCGATATCGAGTTGACCCACAGTAGCCGACTTCGAGCTAGTCCGAGTCTTGTTAAGGTTCTATCCCGAATCCAATGGAGATCTTTTCATCTTTTTATCTATCTTATGGATTTATCTAGTTTTATCTAGTTTAGATATATTTATTTCCTAAGTAGAATTCTATCTTTAGATATAGATAGAAATTCCTTCCTTGATTAGCAAGGATTGGAAGCCTATAAATAAAGCCCATGAGGCTAATTTTTATTCATTCAATCTTAGGAAGAGAATTATGAGAGAGAGAGAGAGAGAGAGAGAGAGAGAGAGAGAGAGAGAGAGAGAGGAGGCCGAGTAAGAGCAAGAGAGCGAAAGCAATTTGACTTCGATCGGTTGTAAGCTTTGGATTATTTTAATGCAATTTAGTAATTTCCTTTTATTATTGATGAGTTTCCTTGCGATGAAGAGCGAGTAGTCCACCCACTTCTAGGGTCGGGGCGAGCCCGACGATAGCCCTGCGTGTTTAAGGTAAAGATCCGTCCTTTGTTATGTTTTGAGCATCTACTACATTTTATGTGTTTATTACCCATTCAATGGAGATCCATGCTAACAACTTGGATTGTAAACATAAAAATTAGTAGATACAATTAGGGTTTCTTGAAAGAGTTTCTTAATTGTTGGAAAAGGCGAAAGCTTGATCCTTCGATGCAATTTGCATGATTATCGTTATTTATCTTGCCTTATGCATGTTTGGTTATCGTTGTTGCAAACCCCGATCTGTGAAGTCTTTTTCATATTGTTTAAAGTTCGAAGTTTTGCATTCGTTTTCGTTTCTGTTCTTCCTCGATTTCGACCAAAGCTTGGTCAACGTCGACTACTTACTTTCGATCAAGCAAAGATCGCCGTCGCTTCTGTCTCGGCAGGTTTCTCGATTTCGACCAGAGTTCCTCGATTTCGACCAACAACTTGACATCGAGTAAACAACTCGAGATCGACCAAAAAAGCAGTGACCTTCGCTTGCTCGGATTCGACTGTGCTTGACCCTTTGTCGACTAACCCTAGTCGAGGTCGAGTACACTATGGTCGTCAACCATCTGTGAGATTCGCCGCTGCCTGAGATCCGCTGACACGCTTCCTCAAGGATCGATCCTGACTTCCTGCTGCTACATTAGGAGGAGGTCTTGTAATCATTTGTGTGGGCACGAATCTGGTTTGATTTATATTTTTATATTTTGAACTCGATTTCCTCATACAACAACACATCTTTGGATAAACCACCTATACTATTACCATCTTCCCTTGATTTACGTAGGAGAGGCACATTATCTTCTGGTTCGATATCTAGTGACACCCCTTCCCCATCTGATACAGAAAACCCAGGGGAATCATGTGCCAAATCAATAGCTTTAGGAGCAGAGCGCGGGGGGGGGGGGCGAGATTTGTTAATACATTTTGAAAGATAAGACACAACAGCTAAAGATTCACCATCAACCTTAGACCTTGTTCGTTTACCTATAAGGAATAACAGATCAAAAATATAAACAAACATAAAAACCCCAACCACCAATAAACTGAACATAAATAGCAATAAATATATAAAATTGACAAAGGATAAAAAATGAACACTAAAAATTAATATAAACCGAACACAAAACAGAGTATAAACACAAATACACAAAGAACATTACTAATATCAAACACCTAAGATAATAAACGACTATAAAACAAAAAATAGAGAAACAAACAACGGATAAATCACCGAAAAAGAAAACGAAACAGCTTTAATAGACAAAGGAACAAAACATTTGCACAACTACAAGCACTGACACATAAAATCATTGGAGAAAAGGGGAAAACAAAAATAGCACAAAATCGAAGTAAAAAGAAAACCCTAACAACGAGGACAAATTAAATAGGAGGGAGTAAAAGGAAATCAATGGCGTACTAACGAGAGGGTTTCTCGACCAAATAAATTTGTAGTCAAGACCCCGCTATAGGATAGTGGAGTCAGGTTCGTCCTCAGGAGAGAAGTCAGCGGTTCTAGGTTTAGGGTGTTTCGGGGTTCAGGGATAGCGGGAAAAGGTGAGGAGGTTGTTGTCGACGTCGACTAAAACTTGGTCGATGCCGAGTGAATGGTAGGGGAAGAGGTGGTCGGTATTGGGTAACTTTGCAGTATAAAAAAAAGTGAAATAAAATAAATAAAGATGCAAACTTCCAAGGTTAGGGATCACCGCAACAATAAACATATGTGTAGATCATAAATCACATAAAGATACATGTCTTATATCAAATAACTTTCGTTATTAACAAATAGGAATATAGTGGCTTTCCCATAAACCCTAAGTGTTACTACCTTTTCTTAATTGAGATCAACCAACTTTCGCAAGCAAAGCCTAATTACTATCCAAATTCATAATAAGATCACTTTCGCTTCAATATTGCAAATAAGGAATTGTCCTCGACTGTCGCAAAGGATTAAGCACATAGGTAGATGATAATAAAGATATACAAAATCATGAATTCATAAATCAAACAAACATATCTATGTTGGGATCACCCCAACCCTAGAAGAAGGAAATTAGAAACAAAACATAATAAAAGAAATTAACTTTAACATAAAATAAACTAAAACTTACAAAATCTTCCAAGCGTTCCTCTCTCTCTCTCTCTCCTTCCTTCTCCTCCTCCTTGCGTCCTAAGACGACTTTGCTTGAATGAATGAAAATCAGCCCCCTAGGGCTTTATTTATAGACTTCATTCCAAGCTAATCTAGGAAAGAAAACTCCATCTATATCTATATCTATCTATCTAATTTATTAAGATAAAAACATGGAAATAAAGAAATAAATCTCTAAAGGAAATATAACTACAATAGGTAAATATCTCTTCCAACTTGATAGATCTTGATAGAATTTGATCTTGTGGATATCTCCATTGGATTCGGGATAGAATCTTAACAAGAACTCGGACTAGCTCGAAATCGGCCAACTAGGTGTCACTCGATATTGACCTCGGCTAGTCGATATCGACCTGCAATTCTTAGCTTCTCTTCCTGACTCGATCTCGGCTCCAGGGGATGAAAATCGACTGGCTTCAACTCGGTATCGACTAGCTTAAGTCGATATCGACCTGCAATTTTCCTCTTCAGCTTCCTTGGTCGATTCCTGGGTTTCTCCTCGACTTTAGCCAACTCGATATCGACCTGGCATGGTCGATATCGACCACCTCTCTCCTCCTTCGGCTTCCTGGGTCGATTTCTGGCCTCCAGGAGATAAATCGACCAAAATTAGGTCGATATCGACCAAGTCTGGTCGAAATCGACCTCCTCTGTATTTTCCAGCATTCTGCTCTGTTCTTGAAACGCACTATTTCGTGCACTTTAGAGGTCTAAAGTGTACATCATGCCTTTCGTGCACTTTAGAGGTCTAAAGTGTACTTGTCCTAAGTTAACGATAATGTTGTGTATATTGTGTTAAGTATGGTATATTAGTTGTTTTGAATATACATGCTTGTCAGTATATCATTTCGTGCACTTTAGAGGTCTAAAGTGTACATCGTGCCTTTTTTGGTCACCTAGAATGTATTTGTGGATTGGTACTTATACCAGCTGTGTTATTATTGTTGTTGTTGTTGTTATTTTTATTATTATGATGTGTCTTAAATAATGGAAAAAGGGTAAAGTCAGGTCAAGGTTCTGTTATACCTTGCTCTATAAACGTCTCATGAGATGCCCCTTCGAAATTGCAAATCTCTCGAATGGGTACATCTACCTAAGGGTAGTAGGTCATCCGCCCAGTATATGCGGCCGAGGCCGGTATCACTTGTCCTAAGTAAACGATAATGTTGTGTATATTGTGTTATTACTATTATTGCGTTGTACATTACTTACTAATAGGTGACCCACTTTTAGTGATGTTATATCATATTCTTTCCGTACTCGGATTATGATTCCCTAGGATCTCCGGATCCGCATCCCATTCAAACACTCGGTTCTTTTGGATCATCCTGTTATTTTATTTTGTTTTAATCAAATGAGTCAGGTTACACATAAATATTTACTCATATTTCATATTTTAGTCTACAATCACCAATACCCTTTTATGGTCAATGGGTGGTAGACGGAGTCTTGAACATTTTACTTTCTGCTACTTGCTAGTCGTAAAAAGACTAACCGTCCTATTTTTCTCCTTTGGACGATTGGGGTCCCTGGTCTGCATAATACACCTCAGCCGTCGATCTTCAGGTTTAGGTAGACAGTCTTGAGGCGCTGAAGAATAAATGATTTCATTGTTTTTCAGTTTTATTGTGTTTTTGAATTAAGGTACAGACTTTTAGAATTTATGGGATTTATTTTAGTCATTCCGCTGCTACTATTTGAATATTATTTCCGCTGTCGTTATTTCATTATTTCGGTTATTATATTTGGACCCCTTTGTTTTGGGTAACTTATTTTATTTTAGAACATTATTTTATATTTAAGTCTTCCGCTGATTTAATATTTGTATGTTATCGTCTTGTTTATGGGAGCATGGTTGCATGTCCCTATAAGCCTAAGGCAGTTACAAAGACATTAAAGTCTGCGTAATTGCTGGCGCTACAACATCTCTTCAATGTATTAAGAAGGGGTGTTACAATATAACCCTGCAATCAATTACCATCCTCGAAAAGGTACTAGTGTCACAAATCCCTGCATGTGCAATTAAAAAGCACTCACAAAAGGAGGGTTATGCAAAACGATTTATATGTGACAAAGCATTAATAATCAAGAGGACTTTAATTTAAGCTCAAATAAGAAGTAGATTAGTAAAAGGCTAAAGGTAATCAATTTTTTGCCATGTGGTGCTAATGTTCCGGGGAAATGGAGTACTTTCCAAACTTTTATATCACATTCCTTCTTCTTTTGATTTCTCACCTTTCTCTCATTGCTCATTGCTTTTTTCCAATATTATGCTTTTACCTCTCTAACCTCAACACTACCTTCTCGCGAGTCGCAAACATGGGTGTCATGAATGGCCCCGGATACTTAGTGCGTCAGACTCCTCACATATGTGTCCCATCCTGTATAACTATTATCTCAACGCAGGTAGGGTCGATCTACCTTTATCTCCTGAGGTGATCGGATTTTCTTTCAGTCATTAAATTTTCCATAACTTTTCAAACTTTCCTGCCAAAATCCAATAATGATATATAACAACACAAACACCATATGAAAATCTCCATAATGTAACTTTCATTCTCAACATAACATAGTCCCCGGACAGGAATAAGGTAGAAAATGGACATATTTAGATCATGTGGAGCATAATATGAAATAAGGCTCAATATGGCTTTTGTGATGCTTAAGCATAGGTAAGGCTAGGAATATAAACATATGAGCATTATATGGAAATATAAAGTCCTCCATCCTCTTATCATGCAACATGTCAAAAGCAATTTCAAATTTTACCTCCTTTCATGGTTTTCAAGAAAATATGCACTTCATTGTGACTTCCCTTTATTAGGCAATTTCATCCTATATCTCTAATGAATCCAATTTTGCATCGTCGAGTTCAATTTAAGCTTCCATGACACTTATCAAAATTTTAATGGGGGTCATTGTTCCTTGAATTTTGGAAAACATGCATATAAGAACATAAATAGAATATGAAATCCAAAGTAGCCATGTATAAGCAATTAAAAAAATATCATAAACATATGCACACATATTGTCAAATATGGTCAAATATGCATAAAGTAAGCCTTTCCCCCACCCCATACTTAAACATTACAGTGTCCTCAATGTATTAAAAAATAAGGGTAAAGAAAGAAACTCACTAGACAGATGTGCAGGATGTCAAAAATCGAGTGCTTTGCTGTTGTGGTCCTAGTCGATATCGAGTGTGCATGGTCGATATCGACCTACTGTACTCGATTTCGACTCCTTGTTTTCTTCCTTGTCCCTGAAAAAATTAGAAGAGATATACCCACAATAGAAAATAATGTCCAAAACCAAAAACAAACGCAACAATGTCCAAAAATCCCAAAAAATAAATGTCTATTTACAAGCTCTAGATTTTATAGTCGCTAGGCCGACTTCTCTATTAAGCATTAGCCTGGCTCGTCTTTGTCCGGAGGTATAGGTGGATCTGGTGGTTCCTCCGGTGGTGGGAAGCGTGGGATGTCATCCGGGGGTATCGTATGAAGAAGCTTAAACCTCCCCGAGTGGAGGTTCCATGGCTCCACCCATTCATCTTCCCTGGCTCGAGCTAGCATGTATAAGGGAAGATATAAAGAAAATATACATACATCATCATCATACCTCTTCCGCTTCATATGTTGATTTGTTTGCGCGTCTCCACCACAGCAAAACGGTGGAGTGGGGAGAGATATTTCCACCTCATCATGCGGAGCTTCATGCCACTTTGCTAGGACCCCATACTTGAATATGAACATCGGTTGCTCAAAATCATCGGGGATAGCCTTCACCTTGTAAGGTAAAAGCGATCTTGGAATGCCCTGGTCAACAATGTCCAACTTCTTCTTTTCTAGTGCTATTTCGCCTTGGGATCCTTCATATGATTTATCAACAATCGGTAGCAAAGTAGGAATGAAATTCGAGGAAGGACATACCTGGTTGTCGAAATCGAGTGGGTCAATGGGCTCGTCGGGAGGAGGGCATGGTCCTTTAGCCTGAATGGAAGCCTCAAGCCTTCCAATTTCGTCTTCCAGCTGGGCTATTTCCTTTAATCGTGCCTCCTCCACTGTGATCCTATTTCTCCGTCTCAAATCTTGAAACCATTCTTCCCATGCAGGATTCCCTTCGACAAAGTCTTCTATCTTTGTACCTAAGATTTGAAATCACAATCAAGAATACAAATTAGTAGCAAAAGCTTGGCACCCAGTTGGTGTCGGTGAGGTAGGTAGTGGTAGGGTATGTGATAGGGTAAGAAAAAGGGATGGGCTTTTCTGAACCTTTAAACACAATTAAACTAGGCGCAATAGATATCTCCCCGGCAACGGCGCCAATTTGACGGGAGGGTTTCTCGACCAAATAAATTTGTAGTCAAGACCCCACTATAGGATAGTGGAGTCAGGTTCGTCCTCAGGAGAGAAGTCAGCGGTTCTAGGTTTAGGGTGTTTCGGGGTTCAGGGATAGCGGGAAAAGGTGAGGAGGTTGTTGTCGACGTCGACTAAGACTTGGTCGATGTCGAGGGAATGGTAGGAGAAGAGGTGGTCGGTGTCGGGTAACTTTTGCAGGATAAAAAAAATGAAATAAAATAAATAAAGATGCAAACTTCCAAGGTTAGGGATCACCGCAATAATAAACATATGTGTAGATCATAAATCACATAAAGATGCATGCTTTATATCAAATAACTTTCGTTATTAACAAATAAGAATATAGAGGTTTTTGGATAAACCCTAAGTGTTACTACATTTTCTTAATTGGGATCAACCATCTTTCGCAAGCAAAGCCTAATTACTATCCAAATTCATAATAAGATCACTTTCGCTTCAATATTCCAAATAAGGAATTGTCCTCGACTATCGCAAAGGATTAAGCACATAGGTAGATGATAATAAAGACATACAAAATCATGAATTCATAAATCAAACCAACATATCTATGTTGGGATCACCCCAACCCTAGAAGAAGGAAATTAGAAACAAAACATAATAAAAGAAATTAACTTTAACATAAAATAAACTAAAACTTACAAAATCTTCAAACGTTCCTCCTCTCGCCTCCTCTCTCTCTCTCTCTCTCTCTCTCTCTCTCTCTCTCTCTCTCTCTCTCTCTCTCTCTCTCTCTCCTCCTCCTCCTCCTTGCGTCCTAAGACGGCTTTGCTTGAATGAATGAAAATCAGCCCCCTAAGTCTTTATTTATAGGCTTCATTCCAAGCTAATCTAGGAAAGAAAACTCTATCTATATTTATATCTATCTATCTAAATTATTAAGATAAAAACATGGAAATAAAGAAATAAATCTCTAAAGGAAATATAACTATAGTAGGTAAATATCTCTTCCAACTTGATAGATCTTGATACAATTTGATCTTGTGGATATCTCCATTGGATTCGGGATAGAACCTTAACAAGAACTAGGACTAGCTCGAAATCGGCCAACTGGGTTGTAACGGCCCAGGATTATGATTCCCGAGTTACGTTTCGAGGGATTAAACCCATCGATAGGATCTTGCGCTCCGAGTACAGGTTGAAGGTTTGAAATCGAAGATTTGTAGTTTAAAGCGGGATTTCGCACCCAAATCCTGAAAGTTCGTTGCAGACCCCGGGGTAAACCCATGTACCTGTCCTAAGTTTACAACGCGGAAAACATTTTATCATGCAAAGGACATAAGTTCTGAAAACGATACAACCAGTTCCGCGGAAAGGCCGGGTCAAACAGAGTATAAGTAGGAAGAAATTCCAAAAAGTGTAAATCTGGTGAAGTCATAGTTCAACACTCACTCTCCGCCATATGAATAAACCCCGTCATAACAGCACGAAATCAAGAAGTGAAACCGGTACCTGAATCTAAAAAAAAAGAGGAGGATCTGGGTCAATCATCAGGTCACTAATGCGCGTGTGTAAACACACCCTAAGAGGCATATAATAAGCATCCTATCCCTAAGATGAAATGTGTAATGCAGTGCGGAAATTAAATCACATATATATACTGACAGTTTAATATAATGCAGGAAGCGATAAATGGATCCATACCAAATGCCAAGTAGCATGTCCCTCTCCTACCTCCACCCCCTTCCGATAGAGCGGAAACTGGCCAGCTCGTGAATGCATTCCATAATAATCGGGCGGCACACATGCCCAACCCGCCCCATAAGAAATAATAAAGCCCGTAGGCAGCTTTCGCAATCATGCTCATAATATAAGTAAAGGAACTTCCATGACTCGATTGACTCAAGACGGGACCCGATGGGACTGGGTCGTCCTATGACCCTAGCAAAGACTCTAGTTACTTCACAGATAACGGCCGTTCTCTTGCAAGGACATATAGCAATCATATGATTTTCATTTTAGCTCCTAAGCGTGATTCTAGGTCGTATGGTGCATGGACACTAGCCTACTATATAACACCCAGTGCATCGAGCGCCCATCATGAGTAAGTTCAAATAACTTACCTGGAGAAGCGCAGAATCCAAACAATGATCAGCAATGGCAAGCAATCCAACATATCAGAGATCACCTAGTAATCCAATAAATAACATAATAAGGCTAAGTCTAATTTACACACAGCACACAAGTCACATATGAAACATGTAAGATACACGCGATTGATAACTTCAATGATTTTGAGACCAAATATTTTCAAACTAAGGACTCTCTTGAAATTTTCTAACCGAGCTTGCATTATGACGCCCCACGAAGTGGATACATGCATTTTATAGGGGCCCTTATAGACTGCTTGCTAAGACCTAGTGGAGATGTTGTAATGTTTTTCGAGTTATGATATAGCCGAGAAGTCGGAGTAAGGATGTGGTAGGGGCCTATATTACATTCTTGCTACGATCTATTGGAGATATTGTGGTTATGACAACGGTACTGTGAGGATCTCATAGGGGCATTTATGAGGTGCTTACGGGATCAATGATATGATCCTTAAACTCACCAATTCTAAACTTCATCCCCTGTTTTAAGATGATTTTAGGCTCGAGGACGAGAATTGTTTTTAGAGGTGGATGATGTAAAGGCTTAGATTTTCAAATCCTAATTTCTGGAAGAAAAAAAAAGGAAATTAAAAATAAACTAAAACTGAATTTAAAACTCATTTAGCGGATTCCAACCGAAATATAAAATTTGGCAAATAATTTCCATCCTTCCATCTCGAAAATTCAAAATAATTATCGGATGGCGATATCGTTGTCGATTTTAAAAGATCTAATTAATTGAGAAAACGAGAGTCGAAAAACTAACATTCGGAGACTAATTACGGGATTCAATATTCGTGTATTCGAAATTTAATTTCGGGTATTTGTTTACCCAATTCAACACTCAATACTCACCTACTCTCTCACCTCACCATACCCCTTCAAATCACCATCCTCCCCGTCTGTTTATTTCACATCTGCCACCCCCCTACCCTCTGCAACCCGGCTACTCCACTGCAACTCGCAACTACTCCCGCTCCCTTCATTTCAACTCCTTCTACACTCCTCCTATCTCCATCACTTCCTATATCCATCATGCAGCTCTTCCTCTAGCTGCTCTCTTCCTCTTCATCACCTCACCATCATCCCACACAATAATCACCATCACTGCACCTTGCACCTCTGTTTTCCGAAATCGAGCCTAGCAAGTCGACGCCGAGCTACAAGCAACATCAGCAGCCCTTCAACACCCCTCGGAGCCACCACCAGCAACCGGAGCAGCCCAGAAGCTCCCCAGCGCCGCCGCAAGACACCGGAACTCCGTCGCCCGGTTCGAGCGCGAAAAATCTTCCGGTAAGCCGTTCTCCTTCGTTTCCGATCCAAATCACCCCCGAGCTCCTCCATCACACTCACCCAGTGTTCTAAAAAACGGCCTTGGCAGCCGCCAAGACGGCGCCAAGACGCTTGGCAGACCCACACCGTCCCGAATTCGGCCTTGGCGGTGTAGCTTGGCGGGGGAGGGCCTTGGCGGGAACGGAACATGACCTTAGCGGCCTTGGCGAGTGCAAGACGGAGACCTGGCGGCCTTGGCGGGTGCAAATCGGGCTTGGCGGGGAAGAATTTTGGCGGGCACGAGACGGAGGCTTAGCGGTCTTGGCGGTTTTAAATTGATATTATTTAGTTTTTATGGTTTCAAATTTCTCTATTATGAAGTCGTGATACTTATTTGAATATATCTATATGATTTTATATTTCATTTAGACAACTTTAAAAAGGGTCATGATGATTTTTTATTTGATATGTTATAAACTTATAATTAATACATAGTTTATTACATAATATATGTTTTATACATAGTTTATTGGATAAATACAACGAAATAATCAAAAACCGTTTTATCCGCCAAGAACCGCTAATAAGGCCGCCAAACCGTCTTAGCGCTTAGCGGTACCCTACCGCCAAGCATCCGCCGAGCGTTTTTTAGAACATTGCGCTCACCCATGTCCGGCGCAGGTCCGACGAGCCATCACGAGCCACCGACGAAGCCCAGAACTTCGATCAAGAGCCCCGAAGTCGCGAACATCCTCGGTTAGCGTTCGAACCTCCTTCCTTTTCCTTGGTTCGTTTCAATTCTTTTCTTGTCATCGGGTGGTCGGAGTGTGCGTGAGGGCTAAGTGTGGAGAGGGTGGGCGAGATCGAGGGCGGCGAGGCGATCTTGAGCGTGTGTGAGCAAGCAAACTCGAGAGCTGGCGGATAAGGCAGACGCGACGTCGAGCGGAGCACAATGGCACGAGGAAGGAGATGCGCCGGCGGCAATCTCCTATTTGAATCGAGGAAGAAGACGTTAGGGGCCCTCCTTGTTTTCTTAATTGTTAATGTAAAACCGGTTGGGTTTGTAGTTTATGCGGGTTTGGTTTGGTTCGGTTCGGTTGGATTTAATTGGGTTTGGTTCGATTTGAGTTTAACCGTTTACTTATTTAATTATTTATTTAACTAATTAATGTTATTTGAGGATTTAAAAGATAAAATATTATTTCGGGAGATTTATAAGGGGTTGGTTTTATCGAATACAAACGGGTTGGAATTATTTCATAAAGGATTTAGAAATACTTTATAAGGGTGTTTTATTAAATGGTGTTTTAAAATATATCATAAAATCATTTGGATTTAGAAATAAATTATTAAGGCTCGTCGATTTAAAAAGAGAATTTGGAAAAGAATTTCAAGGTCGGAAAATGATTTAATAAATAATAAAAAAAATGGAGTTTTGCTAATACTTTCAAGGGTCGGGATTCTAACGCGGATTTGAAACAGATTTGAATCTAAACTTGGGAATAAGACTTATTCGATGATTAACTAGCATGATAATATGAGTGTTTGACTAACGACATGATATGTGTGACTAATAGCATGACTTGCGGTGATTTACTATATGAGATTAAATGTTAGATATTATGATGTTGATGATATATATTTGTATGCCAAGTGTGAGTATGAAACGGTAATATGTGAAATTGGCTAAGTATGATATGGAGGTTGTCATGAGCTGATGAGGATGATGTTATGATCGAATTGAGAAAGATGTTAATTTATGAGATATGATGAGACAATATGAGAATTGAATATGAGATAACAATGTTAATAATGACAAAATGGTTGAGTTATCATATGTGTGTATCTTACATGTTTCATATGTGACTTGTGTGCTATGTGTAAATTAGACTTAGACTTATTATGTTATTTATGGGATTACTAGGTGATCTCTGATATGTTGGATTGCTTGCCATTGCTGGTCATTGTTTGGATTTTGCGCTTCTCCAGGTAAGTTCTTTGAACTTACTCATGATGGCTGCTCTATGCACTGGGTGTTATATAGTAGGCTAGTGTCCATGCACCATACGACCTAGAATCACGCTTAAGAGCTAAAATGAAAATCATATGATTGTTATATGTCCTTGCAAGAGAACGACCGTTATCTGTGAAGTAACTAGAGTCTTTGCTAGGGTCATAGGACGATCCAGTCCCACCGGGTCCCGTCCTCAGTCAATCGAGTCATGGAAGTTCCTTTTACTTATATTATGAGCATGATTGCGAAAGCTGCCTGCGGGCTTTATTATTTCTTATGGGGCGGGTTGGGCATGCGTGCCGCCTGATTATTATGGAATGCATTCACGAGCTGGCCAGTTTTCGCCCTATCGGAAGGGGGTGGAGGTAGGAGAGGGACATGCTACTTGGCATTTGGTGTAGATCCATTTATCGCTTCCTGCATTATATTAAACTGTCAGTATATATATGTGATTTAATTTCCGCATTGCATTACACATTTCATCTTAGGGATAGGATGCTTATTATATGCCTCTTAGAGTGTGTTTACACACGCGCATGAGTGACCTGATGATTGACCCACATCCTCCTCTTTTTTTTAGATTCATGTACCCGTTTCACTCCTTGATTTCGTGCTGTTATGACGGAGTCCATTCATATGGCGGAGAGTGAGTCTTGAACTATGACTTCACCAGATTTACACTTTTTGGGATTTCTTCCTACTTATACTATGTTTGACCCGGCCTTGCCGCGGAACTGGTTGTATCGTTTTCAGAACTTATGTCATTTGCATGATAAAATGTTTTCCGCGTTGTAAACTTAGGACAGGTACAGGGGTTTACCCCGGGGTCTCCAACGAACTTTCAGGATTTGGGTGCGAAATCACGCTTTAAACTACAAATCTTCGGTTTCAAACCTCAACCTGTACTCAGAGCGCAAGATCCTATCGAGGGGTTTAATCCCTCGAAACGTAACTCGAGAATCATAATTCTGGGCCGTTACATGGGTGTCACTCGATATCGACCTCGGCTAGTCGATATCGACCTGCAATTCTTAGCTTCTCTTCCTGACTCGATCTCTGCTCCAAGGGATGAAAATCGACTGGCTTCAACTCAATATCGACTAGCTTAAGTCGATATCGACCTGCAATTTTCCTCTTCAGCTTCCTTGGTCGATTCCTGGGTTTCTGCTCGACTTTCGCCAACCCGATATCGACCTGGCATGGTCGATATTGACCACCTCTTTCCTCCTTCGGCTTCCTAGGTAGATTTCTGGCCTCCAGGAGACAAATCGACCAAGATTAGGTCGATATCGACCAAGTCTAGTCGAAATCGACCACCTCTGTATTTTCCAGCATTCTGCTCTGTTCTTGAAACGCACTTTCCCAAGTCCTCGTTCGTTCGATTGATGCATATGAACATGCGTTGGAAAGCTCTTTTCGAGGGCTACAACTCTCATGAAGACTTCAAAGCTTGATTTGAAATGATGAATGGTGAAAAATGTCGTTTTCTCCAGCTGCACCATCCTTAGCTTCTTCATAACTTTCCTTTAAACTCCAAAGTGTGTCTGATTTTTGCGAAATATAACAAAAACTTGTGTAGACCTCCATATATTGCAAATAATCATAAATTATACAAATTATGTATTATTCTAACCCAAATGTATGAAATCTATACAGAAATTGATATAAAAGTAGATGTAAAACATGGCGAATTAGGCTCACAACACGTACCTACTGAAGAGCTCGACATTATGAAACGACGGCAACAAAGATTACGAAAAAAGATCGCCGGAGATCAAGGACGCAGAGGAACGAGAAATCGAACGAGAGAGAGAGAAACGAAGATCATAGCTGAAGAGGATCTAAACGAAATTATATGAAACGAAAATAAAAAAAAGGGACAGCCCAACGCAAAACAGGCCCATCTCAATTCGGGAAAGAGTAATCCAAGCCCAATGGTGTTAATTAGGGAAATTTTACACCCTAAGCAAATTTTACACCCTAAGGATATTTTACATTTGAACCTTTGCCTATATATATATATATGAGATGGAAAAAGTATGCGGTAGGCCACTTTAAAATTAATTTCGACGGATCTAGGCTTCAAAGTGGAAGTTCTACTATAGAGTTTGTCATCCGGGATTCTTTCAAATCAATCTATTCCTATTGGGGGTTTCATTGCGACTCTTTCCCGTCCTTGATGGAAAAAGCGCTAGCACTCCAATCCAGTATTGTAATGGTAAGAGAACTTAGCCTCCGACGCATTGAGATCGAGGGTGACAACCTTGCGATCATCAATTCCATCACTGACAAGTGGAAATGTTCATGGGAGATCGAGATGATCGGACGTCACGCATCTTCTTCGGCTCTTTGAGTGGGTCTACTTACAAGCATGTCTTCCGCGAAGTCAACTAAGTGGCAGACAATGTGGCTCAACTTCGACATGCAATGGACTCATGTCTCACCCGAAGCTCATTTCTCTTGTTCGGAAAGATGTCATTAGGTGGTCAGTCAGCAGGGTCTGACACCTTCTAAATCCTTACCTTGTATAATAATAAGGGTGATAGTTGGTAACCATGTCTAATACTACCTCCGATCCACAAAGGATATTGTTTGACTTTTTAACACATATTTTAAGGATGTAAAAACTATATAAAATATCAACTTTTTTAAGATTATTTTTTTACAACTTAATATTTGTTGGTAATAAGTATTAGATTATAAAACAATAATAATAAAAAAGTTAATATCTTATATAGTTTTTAGCTCCTTAAAATACGTGTTAAAAAATCAAACGACATCCTTTGTGGATCGAAGAGAGTACCTCTTATCACCCCTGCAAAACTTTTGTTTTTTTTTTTCATTTTTTAAATGTGAAGTCGTGCTTTACTATTTTTTTTGTTCTTTATAATTTTAAAATACAAAAGTGAAATAAATGCGGATTAAACCCGCTTTTGTCCGAAATTGATTATAAAACGCAGTTTCAAACCATATTTCTTTCGTTTATTTTTTCCCCACTTTTCCTATAGTATCAAATTTCAGGGTTGGTGAATGAAATGCAGTCTAAGATGCGTTTATTTGTCAAAATGCAAAATTTTTTTTAATATTTTCGTAAATATTTTTAATGTGTGAATATTTTGAGAAATAAGTATTTTTGAGTGAATATTTTGGAAAAATAATTCTGCATATCGTTTTATATTATTACAATATGAAAACACAAATTCATATATAAGGGTAAATATCGTCACAAAAAATAGTTTACCAATCTTGTACATATCGTACCGGTACTGCACTAGTTTGGTTTTAAAATAGACTAGTATATTGACTTTCAGAGTAAAACAAAATTTTAACCGTGCGTATAAGACCATCCATAAGGTTTTGACTAAATGTACATATTTGCATAAGATATGCAAAAATACATATCACTTTTTAGTAATTTGCTCAATTGATCAAATGTGCATTTTTTACACATTATTCAAATATAATTAATTTAAAATAAAAAGAGAAATAAAATCATTAAAAAATAAACCAATTAAATTGTCTTACTTTTTGTAAAAATTTATGCACATAGGGGAGATAGTGTGCTCAAATGTGTACATTTACACACACTCAAAATAACCAATTGAGCTAAAAAAAAAAATCTAAAAATACACATTTATACACAACCATTCCGAATGATCTAATAACATCTCAATTTTTCGAGAGTGATATTTACATTCATATTTTTTAATCTATTTTTTTTAATAATCCAATTGAGTGACATACGTATTTCGTGTATATAGTAAAAAAAATGTGGGGTAAAAAAAATGTGGGTAAATAGCAACACCCTAATTTTTTCACACATTGCGGACCCCAGTTATCTAATAATCCCACCGTCCCACATAACTACGGTATATGCTCCGTATTAAAGTAGTAGGAGTACAGTATAAACCCTTCTCAGATGTGAGTGAAATGCCTAAAAAACCCTCTTCTTTTTCATCACTTTTATTAGATCGTACGGCGATGAATCAGTGAGGCAGTCAAGGTCACTGTGAATGTTAACGGAAAGCCAATCACACCTTTATATACTACGTATTGCTTAAAAAAGGGCGAATTCCACTTCTATTCCAAGTCTTCACAAGCATGTAGAGAGAGAAATAGCTGAGCCAAGAGTCACGAGATTTGGTTTGGTTTTCCATTGAATTTGCGTCCGATTTTCCTGTCTGATTCATAATCCATCTTTTCGTGGTGTGTGGGGAGCTAAAAGCTTTGATTTCGTAAAGCTTTCTCTTCTGATGCTTCTCCTGTTTGTGGCTCCCCCTGATTTCTTCTAGTATTTGGTTGCTGGGTTCTCTTGAATTCGGTTGATCTGATTCGATTTTGGGGGTATTTCAGAGTGAAAAAACAGGTATTTTTGTGTTTGGTTTCTTTCCTGTTCCTGTGTTGCACTCAGGCCTTGACTGTTCTTGCAAACCTTTCTGAATTAGGGTTTTGAATTTTTTGTGATCCCTTTGCCCCTTCTGAACCTCTCTCTCCACAATCTGGTCTCTTTTCTCCCAATTTTAGTTTCTATATTACCTCTTCTGCTGTGATTCCCCCAATTTTAGTTTCTATATTTCCCCCAATTTTCCTTCTTACCCTTGTTTTTGTAAATCTACAATCCTTTGGTTTCATGTCAGTTTGAATATCTTGAGTTGAAATCTGTTATCTTTGAGCTTTTTTTATTCTAATTGTCACTTCTGCTTTGCTGAATTTCTCTTCTTACTTTCTATTTTAAGACTTTTCAACTCCGCCAAATCTCTCATCTTCTGGATGATCAGTTTTTCTTATTGATCATCTACCTCAATATGGTCAATGGTCAATTTCAAACTTTAGCTCTTCTTCTTTTCTTAGCTATCTTGTTCACCTGTATCCATTGAACTTTCCTTTGCCATTGAAATTCTCATTGAAGCACCAAACTTTGATGCTTTTGCACAAATACATACATACAATTCATCATCAGAAAAAAACGTTGTTCCTTTTGAGGTTGAAATCCCCTTCTGAGATTCACTGAATATGAATCACCAATCAAGCCTGAAAATGGAAGATGATTATGAGGATTTGCCCTCTCTCTACGAGAGAGAGGAACACATGATTTCAGCTGCTCAGCACATTGTAAAGCTCCTCGCGACCCACAGACACGCAAACGATCATCTAAGGGAACTGTTGGCTGAGCTTGACACTGAGTTGGCTGCAATGAAACTGATGGATGAGAACAAGGCAAAGGAGTTGAATGAGATCAGAGAGAGGCTTGCCTCAGCCGAGGAGAAGATCAAAGGATGGGGATCAAACCAGTCAATGACATGGGAATCTTGTCCTGACCTGTTTTCTGATTATTTGCGATCTGTTGATGAGGTTCACCGGATGGCGGAATATTCTAGAAGCTTATGTTCAATGGGGAAGGCTGATTGTGAGGAGATTATCCGAAAAGCTGAGGATGTTCTTCAGATTGCAATGGTGAGGATTGAAGAGGAGCTAAGAGATATATTTTCCCACAGCCTGCAGTCATTTTTATCAAACATGCCATCTTATTGTGAAGAGGAGGTGGCTGATAGGGGTTCGGTTATCTCAGACGAATCCCTCATGGGAAGTTCCCGGAGAGAGAGCAGTAGCAGCGGCGATTCTGACCACTATGTCGGTGACTTAGTCTGTGCAGATTCAATCCCGGTGATAGCATCCATTTCCCGCGTGATGTTCACTGCAAACTACGATAAGGAGTTCTGTGAGGCTTTCGTAGCAAGCCAGAAAGAAGCATTGGATGAGTTTCTGATAGATCTTGGGATCAAGAGGTTCACCATTGAGGAGCTAATAAAGATGGATTGGAAAGTCTTGGATGCTAAGATCAAGACATGGATTCGAGCTGTTAGGATCTTTGTGCAAGTCTACCTTGCTGGTGAGAAGCGGCTATGCGAGCAAGTCTTTGAGGAGTTGGGGCCCATGGATCCCGCCTTCTTTGCCAATATAGCAAGTCCTACAATGATATCTCTCTTAAATTTCGCCCATGGAGTGGCTATGGGAACTCGTAGGCCAGAGAAGTTGTTCAGCCTCCTCAACATGGTTGAGGTTCTCAGAGAGGTTAGCCTGGAGTTGTATGATTTGTTCTGCAACGATGCCAAATCGTCTGTCATGAAGGAACTACAGGAGCTAACAACTAGGCTAGGTTGCTCCGCCAAAGCAACGTTCTTGGAGTTTGGTGACCTCGTTGTCTCTGATCCATCTGTTGATCCTTTCCATGCTGGACGGATTCACCATCTCACCAAATACGTCGTGAATTACATCAATACGCTTCCAGCATATGAGGATATTCTTAACTTGCTTCTCCGTGGCCAGGATGGCTCTGACATTCTTGCTATTGGCAGCCGCGTAGTGGAAGCAGAATCCATTTCAGAACATCTAGCTAGTCCCGAAAGCTGCCTGATGGCCGACGAACTTCGTTCAATAGCTGACAAACTTGAAGCCAACCTTGAGAAGAAGTCTCAGCTCTACAAAGACAGCTCTCTTAGACACGTCTTTCTCCTCAACAACATCCATTACATAGTCCAAAAGGTTAGGGACTCCGATCTCAGGGCATACATTGGGGATGATTGGATCAGAAAAAGGATTTCAGCCTACAAAAACCACGCCACAGGCTACATTCGATCAAGCTGGAGCCTGATTGTGCCTATGATTTTGGACGATGCAGGTTCAGGCTCCAGCCCCAGCTTTGGCTCAGGTTCAGGCTCCTCAAGGACAGCGGTTCTCAAGGATAAGCTAAGGAGCTTCACCTCTGCATTTGAGGATGTGTATAAGGTTCAGACCGGGTGGCTCATCAGAGACCCCCAGCTAAAACAGGAGCTGAGGATCTCAATCACTCAAACCCTGGTTCCAGCTTACCAGGGTTTCGTGATCAGGTGCAAGAATCATAACCTCGAGAAGCACTTGAAGTACGAGGCTGATGACCTGGTAGACCTCATCCAGGATCTCTTTGAAGGGTCTGTAAAATCCTTAAGCAGTTCTTGGAGAAGATAAATTGCTACTCCGTATTTTTTTGTGAGTTTCTTATGTTGTTAAGTGGTTTGTATTGCTAGCAACTGAACTCCGTGATGAGACCAAAATGTTGTGTTTTGTTGTATATTGTAGTACAATAGATGTAAGAATGTATGGCTTCGTTTGTATCCCTGAGCTCACACCTCTACATACTGCCAAGAAGTGTTGAGTTTACCTGCTTTTTTGTTGTCCCTGATAAAACTGGACTCCGTCCATTCACTTATATTTGTCGTTTATTTATGCACGTTTTTTTAGTATAATAAAAACTATATAAAATATTAATTTTTTACTCCCTTCATTCGCGAAAACTTATCACTTTAGCTTTTAGCACAATTTTTAAGAAATCCAATAATCTACTCCATTTTTTACTAATTTACCCTCATTTATTATTCTACTTTTCACTTTATCGAAAACTATAACTCACAACCCATCAATCATGTCAAGGGCATTTTCGTAAAGTGGAAACTAAAATATCTACAATGACATGTTTTTATGAACAAAATCGAATCTCTAAAAGGACAAGTTTTCGCGAACGGAGGGAGTAATTAAAATTTTAATAATCTAATACTCCCTCTGTTTCAAAATAAACGTCGCTTGACTTTTTGCACGTTTTTTAAGGATGTAAAACTATATAAAATATTATTTTCTTAATCAATTTTTTTTTGGGTAAATTACATGTTTCATCCCTAACCTTTGCACCATTTTCCACTTTGGTCCCTAACCTTTCATTTTTTCTATTTAGGTCCCTAAGCTATATGATTACATGCGCCCAAAGTCCTTCTGTTCAATGTTCCGTTAACATGCAAACTCATCCAAGTTGGTATATTGAAAGAGTGAAGATCATCTCACTTTGTGTAAGTTATATAAAATTATTTTATCTTAAAATATTGATAAAGCACTTTCAAAAAATTACAATATTGTTATAATTAATTTGAATATACACGCAAGGGCGGATATAAAAATATTTTCACAATTTTTATGGATTTTTATATATATTTATATTAGAAATAATTTCAAAAATATATATGAAGATAATATTTAAATTTGTAAGAAATTATTATTATTTAATTATAAAATACCAAATAAATTATAAAAAATTTTAAAATAATGGAAAATAGATTGAGGAAAAAAAATTAAAATATGTGCCTAATGAGATTTGAAAAAAGGTTGATTGAATTCTATTTAAAATGAGGTGCGCTTAACAATTAAGCCACTAAAGATATTTATATTTAACCATTTAATTTTTTTACATAACACATATATTCTTCTATTTTTTTCGGGATCAGGATGGGCGATGGCTCGATGTCGCCACCCTTGAATCCGCCACTACATACATGTGGAAAAATATTTTAAAAAATATCATAATTTTAACAGTGTATGAATCATCAGTGTATGGATCTTTAAGGATTTTTTAAAAATAGTTTTCAAATTTATTATTAAATTATATTAACTTTGTATTAAACAAAAATATTTAAGGGTAAACAAGTAATAACACTAACAAAAGAGTGTATACTTAAAAGATTTATTATGAGATCTATTAACTACAAAATTATCAAAGAGTGTACATGTACTAATCCTCCAATTGTCTAAAAGTTACATTTTAAAAATAATTTTGACACAAATATTATTATTTTGTGATTTATAATCATATTTTTTTAGAAAAATATTGTCATGTTTTTTTTTTAAATCAAATGCGCATGAATCATCAATTATAACATTTTTGAAAACTTTTAATCAATATTTTTGACATGAATAATTTTGTGTTACACCAAATGTTACACGAAGCGTAATAGGTGATCTTCACACTTTTCATATATACCCATTTGGATAAAAAAAATTGCCACATCAGCTAATTAACATCATGTTAACGGAACAATAGACAGAAGGACTTTTGGTGGATGTAATCCCATAGTTTAGGGACCTAAATAGAACAAATGAAAGGTTAGGGACCAAAGTGAAAAATGTTGCAAAGGTTAGGGATGAAACATGTAATTTACCCTTTTTTTTTCCATGAATTGATACTTATTAGTTATAAGTATAAATTCATAAGAAAAGTTTGAATAAAAAAATAATATTTTATAGATTTTTTACCCCCTTAAAAAACGTGCAAAAAGTCAAGCGACTTTTATTTTGAAACGGAGAGAGTACGTAATAAGAATGATATTATTAAAAAATAAATATTTTATATAGTTTTTATCACCTTAAAAACGTATCTAATGCATGAAATCAATAATGGCCACCCTCGACAAACGCTTAACCCCTTGAGAAAAACAAAAAATGGCGTTTAGCTGGTGGACACTTTGGTTACCAAGAAATTAGTTAATTTTTCAACATGAAAAACTTCCGAATATAGATGGGTTTACCCGTAGAGTCAAATCACAAATGAATAACTGGATTAAAGCTAACAGATATAATCACCAAGAAGATTCGAAGACAATTAAACAAGCTACCAACAATAATAACCACGGGAAAAATAAGAAAACATATAAATGGAAAAAACCATCGGTTGGTAAGATGAAACTTAATTTTGATGGTTCAGCAGCGCCACAATGTCAAAGCTCTATTGGGTATGTTATTCGTGATGATAAAGGAATGCCGGTCACAATGGATTGTAAGAGCATGTTTATCAGTGAGCCCCGTTCCGGGCTCATAACTTACTTTTTAACTGACACATCAGTTCATGAGCCCAAACTAAGTTTTTCACCTTTTCAGCAAATTATTAGTGAGCCTCGTCTTGGGCTCTTAACTTCATTTTTAATCTATTCCCTTTTTTTCTTCAAATTTATAAAAACAAACCCCCTTAAATGCGGAAGCCCTAGCTCTTAGGTTTGGTATTTTGAAAGCTTTAGATATGAAAATTGATAAACTTATCATCGAAGGTGACTCCCTTATTGTAAAGGTTGATTGCAACTCTCAGAATTGTATTTATTAAATAAGGAATTACAAGTATATATATTACAAAGTAACAATATGGATGAAAGATTCTAGCCTATAAAAGAGGGAACCGATTTAAATGTGAAGAGATTGGCAAGAAATCAGGAACTGATCAGCACATGAATTTGAAACTAATTTTGACCTATTCTAATGGGTGGATATATGCTCATCACCCCCAGCAAGACCAAGTGTGGGAAGAACTTGGAGCTTGGATCGAATGAAAGCCATGCGATCTTTGGAAAAGAGTTTTGTGAATATATCCGCAAGCTGATCATGAGAAGAAACGCAACCGATCTTCAAGCTATTCGACTCGACCTGTTCACGGACGAAATGGAAGTCCAGTTGGATGTGCTTCGACCGTGTGCGTATCACTGGATTTTGGCACATGAAGGTGGCGCCAATGTTATCACAAAGGATGGTCGGAGGGAGAGTGAACGGAAGCTGAAGATCTCGCAGAAGTCGTTTTAATCAGAGCAGTTCAGCGGTGGTATAGGCAAGGGCTCTATACTCAGCCTCCGTGCTTGACCTGGCGACGACTCTTTGTTTGCGTGAAGTCCAGCTGATGAGGTTGCGGCCATGGAAGATGGCAAAGCCGTATTGAGAGCGTGAATCATCCAAATCTGAAATCCAGCCAGCGTCGGAGTAGGCGAGAAGGGACTGCGCAGTCGTCGGCTGAAAGTGTAGGCTATGAGACATAGTTCCGTTAAGATACCGAAGGATGCGCTTGATGGCTTGCCAGTGGAGTGTAGTCGGGGAATGCATAAACTGACAAACCCTATTTACCGCAAATGCAATGTCCGGACGCGTGATTGTAGCATATTGCAGAGAGCTGACGGTTTTCTTATATAAGGTAGGATTGGCAAAGGGTTCACCATCCCGATGGAACCTGGTGGAGAGATCAGCTAGAGTGGAGAGGCTATTGGAATCAATCATTTTGGTTCGATCAAGGATGTCCCGTACATAGTTAGTTTGAGAAATGGTGATGTCGGTGGATGAATGTGTGATTTGTAGACCAAGAAATAAGTGGAGATTGCCGAGGTCCTTGAGCGCAAAAGTGTTGTTGAGGCAATTAATGAAACTTTGTGACTAAACCGACAATAAAAACATCTGTAAAAATATAAAAGTAAAATAAAACACAAGTAACAAACCCCATGTGGCATGTCATTTGGAGATCGCCTAATACCTATAAAAGCGAGAAATTGCATTAAGAAAAAGGACTTTTTGGGAGGGGGAAGGAGAGAAGGAGAAAAGAGGAGCGGATCAAAACCAAGCAAACCTGAGAAGAAGGAGAACAAGAAAGAGTAGAATAGAGAGAGGAAGTTGAACGCGCCGCTAGAAACCTCTTTTCAGGAAGAAGGGGTTGCTCCGCGGACAGAGACCTTTCTTCGCCCTTTGAAAAACTTTCCACCCGAATCAAGAATCTGTTGTTGTTGGTCCTCAAGACAATCAACGACGGCAGGTAAACATCTGATTCCCAAATTGTCTGAGGAAAACTCGATAAGGGAATGACACTTCAAAGTCCGTTGGGAATATTAAAGGCCCTGCTGGGTGAATTCCCGGGTCCCACTAAAAATGGTGGCCTTATGAGATCGAGAGTTTTCATTGACAATGTCTGTGGGAACCCCCTCACACTAAGGGGTTCCTCCAAAAATTCTTTATGTTCGATAAAATTAGGCAAAGACCCTCAGAACTTTGAAGGAAACAAGGGTCCGCGTCTGAATCTAGAAGTTTGAAGAATTGCGTATAAAAATTTGTCTTTTACTGTGGCAGATTTACAACACTGAAAAAATGAGTGATAGCCAAAACAATGCGACACAGAACATGAGCCAAGGGATCCACCAGGATCAGGAGGCCTTGAATATATATGTCCCATTAACACCACAACCAAATCTGGATGGCGAAATGGGAGACCAACACCTCAGTACCCCTCCGCATCACCATTACAATCAGCATGGATTAGGAGGAGAGTACATACCACAGAACTTCTGGTACTATGAAGTACATCGTGAACAGCCTAACCCCTTTTAGCAAGAACATTCACAGTACTTTTATTATGATCACTAGGGGCAGAATCCGCGTCAACAGGGGAATTTTCATCAGGAGGAGCAACGTGGAAATTTTGATAGATATAATACTGCGTATGACAGCCCAAGCAACTGGAATTACGGTTTCCAGAATCAGGCAATGTCGCGCCAGGCATGGCAGAATGATCAGTGGCAGCGTGAGAACAAACTTCGACGTGGAGAGAGATCCACAGATGTTTCCACCTCTACGAGGTCCGACTCGGCAGAGAAAAGAACCGAAAACATGCCAGCAGTTTTCCCATCAGTGTTTACCAAGGAAATCTGTTCCGCGACAGTGCTAAAAAGGTGGAGAGACGTGAACCTTATGAAATATGATGGAACGACTGATCCTGAAGATCATCTCTGCCATTTTACAACCGCGATGGGAATAAATGAGTACAATGATGCTATGTTATGTAGAACGTTTCCCTCAACCTTGACAAAAATCGCACTTACCTGGTTCACGAACCTTCCAAAAAGCTCCGTAACCAGTTTTATCCAGTTCTCCCACGTCTTTACATCCCATTTTGGAAGTGCGCGGTCGAGAAAGAAGACCATGCTTGACCTGAATTCCATTAGGCAAGGAACTGGAGAATCTTTGGGGCATTTCTTCACCCGTTTTATCAGTGTGGTAGTGCAAATCCCCAACTTTAATCATGAATCGGCGATCATCATACTCATGGGGAATTTGGCAGAGGGAGATTTCAAGACATACCTGTTTCGGAAGAAACCAACTAGTTACGACGATTTGAGGGAACGGGTGTCTAGGCAGATCGACGTTAAAGAAGCAGTCGCGTCCAGTTCAAGAGCAAACACAGGGAATCAAGGTCTCTTTGGGAAGCTTACTGGAAAATTCAAGAAGGAGAAAGCCAAGCCACCGCGACGAAGTACACATGAATTCAGAAAGAGGTCAAGGGTCTCATCGAATAGAGGATCATCCGCGTTTCTATCATCCGAGGGAGAACCCCTATGAGAATCAAGAAATAAGATTTCCACCAAGGAGAGAAGATCAACCTAACCGGAGGCTGGATTGGGGAGATCGAAACCCCAGGCTTGATGACCCTCGTGATCAGCAAGACCATTACTTAAGGCAACAAGATCAGCATAGAGATCCCCCTTTTAACAACCGAGGAAGAGGAAGGGGAAGAAGAGGACGTGGAGGTAGGCAAAACTATACGCCTGCAGTACAAAGATCCGTTAATCAAGGAGAAGCTCGAAGAGCGGAAGAAGGCCACATACTAGAGCCCGAGGGCTTCATCAATACCCTCGCGGGAGGCTATTCCATGGCAGGGTCTAGTAGACAAGAAAAGAGAAACTATGAACGAGAAGGAATGCAACCTCCATCTGCGTCAAGCAGAAGAATCTCTCTATCACAGCATGAAGACATATCCTTTTCCCCGAAAGACGCTGAGGAAGTAAGGATGCCGCACTCAGATCCTTTAGTCATCCATGCTCAAATAGCTGCCAAGACAGTCAAAAGAGTATTTATCGACACCGGTTCGTTGGTCGATATCTTGTCATGGGAGGCTTTCTCTCATATGAGGATATCCGCGACATCGTTGAAACCATATTCAGGTACATTGATCACGTTCTCAGGGGGAGAAGTACAAGTGGCAGGAACGATCGAGCTAACAGTAGTTTTGGGAACAGCCCCAAAAAGGCGCATGGAAAATATTGTATTCACGGTAGTAAAGATTCCTACCTTATACAATGCTTTGCTGGGACGCGTCTCGCTCTATAAATTTCAGATGATAGCTAGTGTCAATATATCACTTCGTTGGGAAGTTTCTTTTGCCAGGAAGAGGAATCGGCGAGGTTCGCGGCCAGCAGCCAGAAAGCAGAAGCTGCTACTTGACTTCTATCAAGAAGAGGAAAGAAGTAATGCGTATTAGTGAGAAATGTGAATCCGTGGTGGGAGACAGCGACCCATCAGGACTCTCAGGGGCTGAACTTGAGGTAACACCGACAGAAGCAAAAATACCAACCGCGGATGAAAGAGTTGCCTATACACCATTCTCAAACCCTGAGGAGAAAGTCTATTTGGGACAGGCACTAGAACCAGAAAAAAAAAGACCGGGTCATGGAGATCATAGCAAGATCAAGAGACGTTTTTGCATGGACTCCGCGAGATATGTTGGGAGTCCCATCCACAACTGCTTTGCATACTTTAAGAATTCGTCCAGGAACAAAGCCTATAGTACAAAAGAAGAGGAAAATGGCTCCTGAGAAAGCTGTTGTGGCAAAAGAAGAAACTGACAAGCTGTTAGAAGCAGGGTTCATAGAGGAAGTAGAAGACTCATATTGGCTCTCGAATGTGGTTCTGGTGAAGAAATCTAATGGGAAATGGACAATGTGCATCGATTTTACTGATCTTAATAAATCTTGCCCCAAAGATAGTTACCCATTGTCATCCATATACGAACTTGTCGATGGGACCGCGGGTAATAAGGTCCTCAGTTTTCTTGATGCTTACTCTGGTTACAATCAAATAAGTTTGGACCCGCTAGACAAGAAAGCAACTACTTTCATCGCCAACGAGGGGATATTTTGCTACCGCGTCATGCCTTTCGGACTCAGGAATGCCGGAGCTACGTTTCAAAGAACTGTTGATCGGATCTTTCGTAAACAGATTGGCAGGAATGTGTCGATATATGTGGATGATATTGTAGTCAAGAGCGAGAAATCACAAGATCACGCGGCAGATCTACAAGAAACATTTGATTCCCTTCGCAGAGGAGGTTTGAACCTGAACGCAGAAAAGTGCGTCTTCGGGGTTGATTCTGGAAAATTCCTTGGTTTCATGGTTATCCATCGAGGAATTGATATGGATCCTGAAAAGGTGGCGCCAATCCAAAATCTTCAACCACCATGGACAATCAAAGAATTGCAGTCTTTAAATGGAGCAGTAAATTACCTAAGCCGTTTTTGCTCTTGCTTGGCGGACAAGTCATTACCCTTCTTTGCTTTACTCAAGAAAAAGGGACCAATACAGTGGACTCCAAAGTTACAAAAAGCGTTCGGGAGTTTGAAAATTTTCTCATCAACACTCCCCACTCTGCACCAACCCGAGAAGCAAGAGATTCTACACCTATACTTATCAGCAAAGAGCATTACCATCAGTGCAGTGTTGACTTTAGAAGAAAAATACCCAGTGTATTATGTCAGCCGTGTGCTACAGGATGATGAGACGCGGTATGAACCAGTGGAAAAAATGATTCTATGTCTGGTATTCGCGGCAAGAAGATTGAGGCCCTACTTCCAGGATCACATCATCAGAGTAATGATTGACCTACCGTTGCGTCAAATCCTTCATTCACCGTGCTTGTCGGGGAGGATGATGAAGTGGGAAGTCGAGTTGACGGAATTTGAAATAGATATACCCCGCGGAAGGTGGTACTGGCTCAGGCTTTAGCCGATTTCATTGGTGAAACAAGTTTTGAACTAAGTGCTCAAACAGAAAAAAGCGAGTGGACGCTCAAGGTGGATGGCGCGGCCAACAAAGACGGATGCGGAGCTGGGGTTACTCTCACTGCACTTGACGAACAACAATACAATTACGCTTATAAATTGGACTTCCATTCTACGAACAATGAAGCTGAGTATGAGGCCCTGCTCACGGGCCTGGAAGTAGCTTTGATCAAAGGCGCCAGGCAAGTATCAGTCTACACCGATTCAGAAGTGGTGACGCGACAGATAATAGAGGAGTATGAGGCTAGAACTGATTTAATGCCTGACTATCAGAGAAAAGCGCGGGCGTTATCAAAGGCTTTCTTGATTTTTTGCCTAATGGTCGTTTCTAGAAGTGACAATCAGCAAGCGGACGCGTTGGCTCAATTAGGAGCAGTCATGCCTGAAGAGGTAGGAAAGGAGGTGATCCTCGAAAGAATGAATAGTCGCAGGGGATTGAAAAAGGAGACTGGAGAATGGAGAATGGCATCCTACCCGAAGAGATCCTCCAAGTGACAATCCTCCAAGAGATCTACCAAGTCTAGGGGATTGAAAAAGGAGACTGGAGAATGTCACTCGCGGATTATCTGGGGAAGGGCATCCTACCCGAAGAAAAAGACGCGGCCAGGAGAGTGATCACAAAATCTTCTCGATTCACGATCAGGGAGGGAAGGCTTTACAAGAGAGGTTACTGTCTCCCGGATCTGCTATGCATATCAACAGAGGAAGGAATTCTCGTCGTAAAAGAACTGCATGATGGGGTTTGCGCACACCACCATGGGTGGAGAGCCATGGCGGGCAAAGCAACTAGACTGGGGTATTACTGGCCAACTATGAAGCAAGATGTTCAAAATTATATCCAGAAATGTGACACGTGTCATAGATTCGGAAATTTGATACATCGCCCCTCTGAAGTACTAAAAAGTATAACTGGAGCTTGCCCTTTTTCTGTCTGGGGAATGGATATCCTTGGTCCATTTCCCAATGCCCCAAGACAGTTGAAATATGTGCTTGTCTTGGTTGATTACTTCACAAAATGGGTTGAGGCCGAAACAATGGGACTCATCACCGCGGAGAAAGTAAGAAGGTTCTTGTGGAAAAACATCGTCTGCCGTTTCGGGGTACCCAACTCGATAATTACAGATCATGGACCTCAATTTGATTGTGAAACAATCAGAGATTTCTGCGCGGGATTGGGCATAAACCTCAAAATCTCGTCTGTTGCCCATCCACAGACAAACGGACAGGCAGAAACGACCAATCGACAATTGCTGCATGGGATACAAAAGAATCTCGGGAGCACAGCAAAGGGGCGATGGGCTGAACTTCTACCATTAGTTCTCTGGTCCTACCGCACATCAGCAAAAAATCCAACTAGAGAAACCCCGTTTTCACTAGTCTTTGGTATGGACGTGGTCATTCCAGTAGAAAGGATGGTTCCTTCGGCACGAATAATAACATACAACCAGGAAACCAATGATGAAGCATTGGAACTCAAACTCCATCTCATAGAGGAGCGCAGGATGGCAGCAGCCATAAGGGAGCAAGAATACAAAAGTCGACTATCTAAATATCGGGACACACGAGTTCGCCCGCGGCATCTTAGGGAGGGAGATTTGGTGCTCTGCCAAGCTACCACTGGAGGAAAACAGGACCCAAACTAGGAGGGGCCTTATGTGATCGTGAAAGAAGTTCAAGAAGGAGCGTACAAACTCAGCACCCCCGAAGGCACCTTTCTAAACAAGACCTGGAATGCAGATAATCTAAAGAAGTACTATGTATAATCGCCAGGGCTTGTATGTAACAGGAAGCTTAGTCGCCCCCGCAAAAATAAATAAAGCAGTTAGAGGGCGCTTTTATTATTTTCCTCCAGGTGAATTTCTTTAACAAGTCCCAAAGACGCTAGAGCTTGGCTCCGCGTCGGGTCTCCGATCGAAGCTGCATTCTCGGAGATGAATTTTTATTTAAGTCCCAAAGACGCTGGAGCTTGGCTCCGCGTCGGGCCTCTGATCGAAGCTGCATTCTCGGAGATGAAGTTTTATTTAAGACCCAAAGACGCTGGAGCCTGGCTCCGCATCGGGCCTCCGATCGAAGCTGCATTCTCGGAGATGAAGTTTTATTTAAGTCCCAAGGACGCTGGAGCTTGGCTCTGCGTCGGGCCTCCGATCGAAGCTGCATTCTCGGAGATGAAGTTTTATTTAAGACCCAAAGACGCTGGAGTCTGGCTCCGCGTCGGGCCTCCGATCGAAGCTGCATTCTCGGAGATGAAGTTTTATTTAAGTCCCAAGGACGCTGGAGCTTGGCTCCGCGTCGGGCCTCCGATCGATACTGCATTCTCGAAGATGAAGTTTTATTTAAGTCCCAAAGACGCTGGAGCTTGGCTCCGCGTCGGGCCTCCGATCGAAGCTGCATTCTCAGAGATGAAGTTTTATTTAAGTCCCAAAGACGCTGGAGCTTGGCTCCGCATCGGGCCTCCGATCGAAGCTGCATTCTCGAAGATAAAGCTTTATTTAAGTCCCAAAGACGCTGGAGCTTGGCTCCGCGTCGGGCCTCCAATCGAAGTTGCATTTTCGGAGATGAGGCTTTGGAAAAATCCCGAGAACGCAGTCTCAGATTTAGAGCCCAAGATATGCGTCAGATCTCTGCTCAAAGCATTCTAAAAGTAATAAGCCCTTCAAGAACACCCGAACTTTTTGGGCATCATAGAAAATTGTGGCCATAAGCCAACAAATAAACATAAAACAAAACAACCAGTGACAAAGGTACGCTAACACAGTTGCACAGCGTCTGCTTAAAAAAGAGAAACATGCATGCTTCAGCTTACGCTCGCCGAGGCCTAGCCAGGATTAAACGAGTTCTACCTTGACTCAAACGAAATCCATTTGAAGGAGGACCCCCTGACTCTGGGGAGGCCCACTCAGCATCCACCTTATCCCCCACAGCGTCTAAAATCTGAACCTCAAAACGATTTCCTCCTTTATGAATAAATGTCAAGGAAGAACCAATATTGATGTTGTGCGACTCGGCAAAATTATTCCAACCACCCCTTAGAAAAGGAACCCTATAATCTCCACGTATAACTTCCACAGGGAAGTCGCGAAGAATCCTAGTCGACAAGAGAATGTTCCTAGGAAGATCTGGCCCTAGCTCATCCTCAAAGCGTAGTGGCAAAGACTAGCAAAATGAAAAGACAAGAGAGTGTTAAGAAAAAGATAAATCCAAGAAAAGAAAAGCTTTGCAAACAAGAAACTAACCAAACGAAAGAGTTGCTCAGGAAAACTGATGCGCTCGAAAAATGACCAGGGCGGACGGGTGGGAGAAGGCATGTTGAAGGCAAGAGATCAAGTTTAAAGCACCCCTCCCCCTATACTCTCACTTTTATAGGACACTCGGACAAAGCTGAACTCATGTCACAGACAGGGACGAGAGATTGATAAATTCGAAAGGTCAATCACTAAGCCTAACCGCAGATGCGCCATGCATGAGACGACAATGAACACTATTGCTAAAAAAATCAGAAGACCCGTGAATAACACATCACGACAAAGTAGCATCGAAAGACTAAAACCGTTCATATAGTTGACATGCATGACCTCGAAAACTCCCTGAAAGCAAAGATCAAGAAATTTGCAATTAATGAAAATTGTAGCCAATCTTTTGATTACTCGCGTCCATAAATAGACCAGTTCAAAAGGTAAAATGTGTGTTAAACAGAACTTCAAACACATCCACAGGCTAAGTAAGGTTGATAAACAAGCTTGAAGTTTTGTCCTATTAAACTATCGTAAAAGACCAAGCTTAAGAACCATTCGAAGTTAAGACGTGGAGAGAAGGATCATCATGATTAGCCTCACGCTCACCTCCGCGTGAGTCCACCACCTGAATTTCGAAACACGCCTCATCCATGTGGGTAAAGATCATAGAAGCCCCCCTCTCAAAACCATGCGATTCTACAAAATCTTTCCATTCGCGGCCAAGGTATAGAAGACCACCGTTGTGGCGTTCTACACAAACTGGAATATTACGCAACAGATTAGAAGAAAGTAAAACTCGGCTAGGGACAGCATCCGCGTACACCTCCTCAAACCTAAGTGGTAGCAGCTGAAAAGTAGAAAAAGATAAAAGCAAAGAAAGATTTCATAAGGAAAATAGAAACTAAATACAAAAATCTTACCAAGCGCAAGAACTGTTCGGGATAATCAATCGCTTGGAAGAAAGCCCATCGTGGTTCTTGCCCGAAAACCCTGTCTGCCCTAAATGATAAAGGAGGAACTATAATGGATCCCCGCATCTTGAGAAAAATTGGAGGAAAACAGTAAGTTGTCTCTCTCTTTTGTCTCATCACTCACGAGGGAACAGTTAAGTAAAAAAAGAAGAGTTGCATGCATGGCGCGCAATAGGTGACACAGTCACCAAGGGCATGCGTCTTTTATTTTCTAAATTCAAAATTAATTAACCGAGGAAGAGGCTTTTCAAGCAACCAAAAGTAAGTTGAAAAAGGAAAAACTAAAAATTACTTTTCGATAAAAAGCGATAAAACCGAGGGCGAGAAAGCCTCACACAGCGGGTATAAAGCACGCTAGAACGTCCTAAAATGATGAACATCCTAAAACAAAATGGATCCAGGATTGCCGCCAAGGGCTTTCTATAGAGTCATCATGAGGGAGGAGCAACTTCAAACACTTCGGTTCCCTCTCATGTACGTCCTAATCGACGAAGATGCTCACACTCAAGCTAGACTCTGGTCTCGCTCCAACCAGGAACACGAAGTAAAGGTAGAAAGGGACGGAGACGGCCTCTTCTGGTTAACACAAGGATGGTGCTAGGGGTGTGCAAAAAAACACGACACGACTGACACGACACGAAAACACGGGAACACGACACGAAAAAACACGAAACCGAAAAGACACGACACGAAAATGACACGAACCGAGAAAACACGGCATTAAACGGTTCGTGTTCGGATCGGGCATATCCGCTTATCGGATACCCGACACGAACCGTTTATTTTTTTAATTTATATTACAGTGATTTATAATACTAGTATAAACACAGTCCCTACAAGAACAAAGATCTCTGTTGGCTCAGATGGTAGTGGCCCTATGCGCGTTACCTGTTTCAATTCTCTAACCCCAAGTTCGAGGCTTGCCACCTCCTATTTTTTATTCCCTCAGTCCTTTTTTTTCATTTCCAAAATGGGCCTTTTTTCATTCCCAATCGAGCCTTTTATTTTCATTCCCAATCTCAACCCTTTTTTTTTTCATTTCCAGACTAAGCAAACCCTAAATACTCTCAATCTCTTCTCCTCCACTTCTCTGCGCCGACAAGCCATATCCATTCTCTTATATGGATCTGGTTGCATACTTGCATCTATTCAATTGCTTGCAAGATAACGAGAAACAACCGTCACCACCGACCACAAGGAATTGTCGTCGCCGGAACCGCCCCTTTGACCAGCAATCAGACATCCCCAAGACCCAAACCTTCTTTTTCTGATATTCCAACACCTTCTCTCAACGAATCCCCTTATTTTTGTTTTGATTTCATCTCTTTGGCCTCTTTTGCTTTTATTCTTCACATCTGCTTCTTCTTCTTTTTTTGGTTGAGCAGAAGAATTTTTTATTTTATTCCGGGGTGCAATTAATGTGGGATATTGTAGATCTATTAGATTTAGGGGCTTAGTCTTTAGATTTGGATGGTTTTTGTCATGAATTTCATTTCCGGGGCTGGAATCGGATTTAGATTGAGAACGATCAAGGAGTCCAATGGTGGCGGCATGCTTTGGTTTAGGGCTCAGCTCCCACACTGTACACTGGACAAGGCATTTTTTTATTTTATTTTTAAAAAAAAATAGTGGTTCGTGTCAGATAACCCAGTTATTCGACACGAACCGTTTAGCTTTACCAGGTCGGATATCCGACTGTTAACGGTTCGTGTACGGTTCGACAGTTTGAGTCTAAACGGTTTCGGGTATCCGACACGGTTACCCGGTTCGTGTCGGATACCCGGATATGCACACCCCTAGATGGTGCGACTTCACACAAGCAAACCGAGTCAATGTAGGATCAGCTCTGATTTTCACCTACATGGGAGACTCCATCTTTAAAGTCGATGTTGTCAGTCCTGACAGCGAGGAAAATGGAGAAGTAGGACGCCCTTAGGTTTCTACTTTATCCATCGCGTTACTGTCTCCAGTATAATGTATCAAGTTTAAAGGGATCCAAGACATCAAAGATTAATTGGTGGTGGCTGCCTTCCCAACTTCTTCCTCCGCGTCCTCGACATCCTTGTCTTCAGAGTAGGACTCTTCCACGACCATCTCTTCCTTTGAAAGTCCCCAGTCAGCACTAGTCATACTAGGCTCAAACTTCTCTAGGGGAACACCAGGATTAATAGCCGAACGCGCAACACTCTGGTTGATCCCCGCCACCATTCCCTTCCGAAAGTAGTTAAAACACCTGTTTTTTAAAATACTGGTGCCTTTCGGAGTCTGGAGGCAAGCTTTGGCTACAAGGGACATGAAAGAGACGCCGGCCTCAGTTTTTATCCACTCAGAGGATAGATAAGCCAAACCCTCCGGACTGTGAAGCCATTGAAGGGCCATATCTCGATCTGAACGCGCCTCGATAGTATCGAGTTCTTGCTTGGTAATGGACACTTCCTCGCGAATGATGGAGAGATCTTCTTCCAGCTTATCAATGCTGGCCTGCCTAGTTTGAAGAAGTTCCCGCGAGTTCCCTTCCGCCACCTCTAGCTCTTTGACGCGGGAAACAACAACATCCAGAGAAACCTTCAGATCATCATATTTCTTCTTACAAACTGCCATAGCTTCCTTTTGGGCCTGCACTTCTTCATGGAGTTCCACTGACCTCTTTTTGAACTTCTCCACTGAGGCTGGGTCACCAACAGTGTTCCCCATGATCCGCAGCTGATGAGACAATCTCTTGATCTCCTCTTCTTTCTTTTTAAGACTCTCTTCACCACACACCATGCGTTTATCGACGTCTGGTTGAATCACCCTTAGCTGAGACAAGAGAAAATAGAGGAGGAAAGCCAGAATTAAACCACGTCAAATTATTCCAAAAGGTAAGACAAAAGGCAACTAAGCAAAATTAACCTACCCGTTGGATAATACGATCAAGATTAGTCGAAAGAGTGACGGCATCCAATCGACTGACATATCCTTGCTCAAGAAGACAACATTTTTTAGCTGGAAAGGCAAGACCTTGTAGATCAATCAAGTTAAAACCTGGAATGGGAAACTCGCGGAGAGTCGCTTCACCCTCTAAGAAGATCCCCCTTTCATCCGCGGCTGATGGCCCAACAACAATGCTAACCCTCCTTTTCTTCGACTTAGGAGTTTCAGGAGCGGATAGACGAACGCGTTTCTCCCGGGACGCAGGAACTAATGAAGAAGACCCTACGAGAGCGCCAGTCTCTTCAGCGACAGTCATGTCAACAATCGACGCCACTTCCGAAGCTGGAAGAGGGGCAGAAGGATCATTGATCTCCAAACTTGTCTTTTTCTTCTTTTCGGATCTTGCTTTGTGTCGCTTCAGAAGCGTATCCAAATCCATTTTATCTGAGCACGAAAACGTTCAATGATAAGTCAACCATCAAAACAAGACAAAACTTGAAGCACAAGTCTAAACACCAAAAGAAACAATAAAACAAAAAAGAGCCACCTAGTCGCGGATGAGGCAAACTTAAACCAACCATCTCAAGACGGAACGCGGATAGCATTTTATCCCATAGGAACCTAGGTGTATGAGAAAACGATTGTTTGAACTCAGGAAGATTGGAAACATTTGGTTTTTTCACAAAGCAGAAACGTCCTGGAACAGTCTGGCAATTAAAGCCCTTTCCAGACCTGTCGCGGACCAGAAACCACTTATGCTTCCAATTCGGCTTGCTAGGCAACCTCTCCGTGTATCCACAACTTGAGTTGCGCTGATAAAATCTCGAATCCTGAGTTCCCTTTTTCAAAGAAAAGATACTGAACATCAACTTCAACGAAGGAGCAACCCCAATCTCCTTACACCTCATAATAAAACTGGTAAAAAAACATCCAACCATTAGGGACAATCTGAGCAGGGCTTAAATTGTACCCATTCAAGAACCCTGAGAAAAAGGGGTGTAGGGGAAGTCGAAAGCCTTGGGACAAAATAGCCGCGTATACGACCAAACAGTCTTCATAAGCATCCAAGCAACCTCCCCCCTCGTCAGGAAGGCAGAACTCTACTCCCGCGGGCCATGGGAAGATACGAGAAATGACATCAAGATCTTCCAATTTCAACAAAGTGGTACAACCCCTTAGCTCTTCCACGGGAGATCTCCACGGGTGAATCCTATTAGTTACGACTAATGGACGGTCGGATGGAGGCGGAAGAGGTTTAAAATCTCCCAGGAAGAGGCAAGTATCCAGATCCCCTAAGTCATACACTAGAGTATCCAAATCGGTCAAATTCTCTTTAGAACGGATCTTCTTCGGATTTTCTGCTACACCAATCGGGGGAGCTTCATAAGGAATCCAAACATTCTCTACCTCTTGATCCGCAGAGTGAGAAGTAGAAGAAGGACCTGCGTCCACTGAAGAACAAGCACCTGATTCATCCGCATCCCTCGAATTTTCGTCTCCCGCGCATCCCTTCGAAGAAGAAGAAACTGTGTAAGGAGAAGAATAGTAATCAGGGTCAGAACGCTTCCGACGCCTTCTCACCTTAATAGGACTGCCCGTAGGACCGACCCAATTTGGAGTCGACCTGGATGTGGCAGAAGACGACTCTAATGAGAAACCACCAGAGCTAGAAGAGGAACTCGAAGAAGAAGAAGAAGAAGAAGAAGAAGAAGAAGAAGAAGAGAGGATCTTTTGAGTTTGACGCGCTCGAGAAGATGAAACGACACCGCTTTTCCACCCTTTACCTCTCTCGAAGTCTTCTAACGGGTCGTGCTCCCCACTGAGACTAGCCATTTCTAAAGAAGCTAGAAGAAAATCGTATGAAGATTTACTTACACAAAGCAAAACCTCGTCCAAAAACACATTCAGAGACGAACTCACACCCTAATTTTCGATCTATCCATCAAAAAATCAAAGAATTAAAAAAGAAAATCAAGAACAACTTAGAACAAGAAAAAATACCTTGAAGATCTGAAGAAATTTGCCGGAAACTTCAAACGAGCAACCGGAAACCTAAAAGACCGCCGCTGGAAAACCAAGAGATGGATAAGAACAGGAATCTTTGGAAGAACAGAAGAAGAAAAATGTGAGATAAAAAGAAACGGAACGGGGTAACTTATAGGAAATTACCGACGTTTGAACTTCCAGACATAAATGGGCCTAATGGACCCTAATTGGGCCAAATTTCGGTAGAAAGAGGCCCATCATCCCTAACGAAAACCAAAGTTGAAGCAACCGCAAAAGTACATACGTTTTCTTAAAAATCTTTATCGACTCGCGTCAATCCCTGAGAGGAATCGACCCAGCCCGAGGAGCTGTGACTAAACCGACAATAAAAACATTTGTAAAAACATAAAAGTAAAATAAAACACAATCAGTTGGCAAGAAGTGGTAAAAGCATTATCACAAAGGTCGTCCGCGGATAGACATCCAACAGAAAAAACTACAAACACACTTGAACGTAATCATCCGCGGATGGAAAAGAGGGGCACGTGGCGGTCATTCCCACCCCCCACGAGTAGAACACGTGTCGAGTAACAAACCCCACGTGGCATGTCATTTGAAGATCGCCTAATACCTATAAAAGCGAGAAATTGCATTAAGAAAAAGGACTTTTTGGGATGGGGGATGGAGAGAAGGAGAAAAGAAGAGCGGATAAAAACCAAGCAAACCTGAGAAGAAGGAGAACAAGAAAGAGTAGAATAGAGAGAAGAAGTTGAACGCGCCGCTATAAACCTCTTTTCAGGAAGAAGGGGTTGCTCCGCAGATAGAGACCTTTCTTCGCCCTTTGAAAAACTTTCCATCCGAATCAAGAATCTGTTGTTGTTGGTCCTCAAGACAATCAACGACGGTAGGTAAACATCTAATTCCCAAATTGTCTGAGGAAAACTCGATAAGGGAATGACACTTCAGAATTCATAGGTAGATTGTTCCCGCGGCACAAGTTGGGCTGCATCGATTATTTCGATGCGGGTCAGGTAAGTCCGTTGGAGATATTAAATGCCCCACTGGGTGAATTTCTGGGTCCGACTAAAAATGGTGGCCTTATGAGATCGAGCGTTTTAACTTTGGATCTGGTCCGGACGATTACCTGTAATGATCAAGTCATCAACATAAACAAGGATATATAATGTGGTTTCCTTGGTGACATGAACGAATAGAGAGGTGTCCGATTAGCATGCCCTGAAGCCGTTGGAGACAAGGAAGGTTTTGAGTTTAGTGAACCATGCTCTAGGGGCTTGCTTGAGGCCATAGAGGGCTTTGTGGAGTCGACACACATGGTTAGGGCGAGACGGATCAATGAACCCCTTTGGTTGCTCCATGTACACCTCTTCTAGGAGATCGCCATTTAAGAATGCATTGTTGATGTCGAGTTGGCGAATGGACCAGTTTGTTGGACAGAGCCACTGAAAAGACCAACCGAATAGTTGATGGCTTAATAACCGGGCTGAAAGTTTCAAAGAAGTCGACCCCTTCTTCTTGGTTGAATCCCTTGGCAACCAACCGAGCCTTGTGACGTTGGATCGAGCCATCGGAATGCCGCTTAATCCTGAAAATCCATTTACAACCAACAAGATTAGCGTGTCTAGGACGAGGAATGATAGACCAAGTATTATTTCGCATTAAGGCATCATATTCAAGTTGCATCGCATATTGCCAACATTCAGACTTAAGGGTTTGTTTTATGGTTGTTGCATCGCAGATTGCCAACATTCAGCTCATGGTTTTAAGGAGTTTGTGCTTGCCCGGGTGGTCATTTGGTGTTGACTATGGGCTGCAGGGCGGAAGTAGCTCGGTATGGTTGATGGTTGAGGTTGTTTTGCCCAAGAGGAGTGAGTGTGTTGGCGATATCGTGGAGGAGATGGGTCTCCAACGTTATGAGTAGACGGTGATGATAGATTGGGATTGGGAAAGGGAGGTGAAAGTGATGAAGCTATATCTAAAATAGATGACGTAGTAGGCTGGGAGGGAGATGAGATTGGTGAGGGTGGGCAATGAGATAATTTATTGGCATAGGGAAAAGACTCCTCATAAAAAACAACATGACGTGAGACGTAGATTCGAGAGGTGGGTTTGTGATAGCATAAATAACCTTTGTGGGTAGGACTATAGCCAATGAAAACACAAGGAAGAGATCAGAAATCCAATTTGGTGGCGTTGTATGGACGGAGAAACGGATAGCATAGACAACCAAATGTTTTAAGAAATGCAAAGTCTAGATCTTTTGAATAGAGTTTTTGATATGGTGACACAAAATTCAGAATGGGGTGATGGTGCGGTTATGAAGATAGGTGGAGGTTTTGAAAGCGTGTTCCCAAAAAAGCAATGGGAGGGAGGATTGAGCTAGTAAGGAAAGACCATTTTCGACTATGATCCGATTCCGTCGTTCAACGGCCCCGTTTTGTTCTTGTGTGTATGGACACGAAACACGATGGTTTATGCCGCAAGTTTGAAGAAAAGTGGATACATTTCGGTATTCGCCTCCCCAATCGGATTGAAGTTGTTTAATATCGCATTGGAATTATGTTTTAACCATAGCTCGAAATTGGATAAAAGCTTGGAGAACCTGTGATTTTTGCGATAAAAAATAAATCCAAACATATTTGGTGCAATCATCAACAAAAAGCAAGAAATATCGATTGCCATTAATTGAAAATTGCGGGGAGGGACCCCAAACATCCAAATAAACTAAATCGAAAGGTTTCAAAGATGTATGCAATGGTGGGAGATGAAGGCGATGACTCTTGCCTAGTTGGCATGGAGCATAAACATTTGGAAAATTATTTGAAGAAATTGGGAGATTAAAACTCGAAACTAAATGTTGTAATATTGCGTGATGAGGATATCCAAGCCTGCGATGCCAGTTGTGGAGGGTGGTACGGACAGCGGTCAAGGCAAGAGAAGTGGGGGAGGTGGTTAAAGGTGGTGCGGACAGCTTGTAGAGCCCGTGACCAACCATGATATGTTTGGGATACCCAATCCTTCGCATGTGGGCTTCAGATCAAGAACCACGCCGTATATTTGCTTCGATCTTGCAATGCTCTTTGATATCTCCTGATTTGGAACAAATTAAACAAGTAATTAGGTTTCTGAAATAGCGACAGAATTTAACTTAAACAATTTAATCTAAAAACAGTAGCGACGGAAAACAAAGGAAGGCGAGGGAGAAGGCTGTCGAGCGCGCGGGAACAGGGACGTCTCAGGAGCCTCGCTCGCTGGGAGCGAAGGCTAGACGCGGACGCGGGAACGCTTCGCTGGGAGCGAGGGCGCTGGTGAGTGGGAGCGGGCGTACGAGTGCGAAGACAAGGGCGCGGGAGCGAGCGCTGGGGATGTACGGGAGCGAGGGCGCCTGGAGGCGACCGCGCTCGCTGGAGCGGAACTGCTCGCGAGTGACGCCAAGGGCCTGGTTTTCTCTTGTTGCGACAGTTTCTGTTTTTAGGGTTTGTGTTTGGTTTAGGGTTTCCGATTTAGAACAAGGTGATGGTGATGATTTGTGAAGGCCGAAAATAGCATAGAACACAATAGCTTTGGGATTGAAATCGAAGAACCCTTTAATCTATAAAGGGGTTCCTCAATTCGATTCAATCTGATTTTAATAAAAGATGCATAACATGAATTTATAGAAAACTATGAGAGATCTATCCAATCCTTCCTTGCAAAAGAAAGGGGTTTAGATAGATTAATTCTATCTAAAGATAAATGAAATAACTTAAAGATAAATAATTCCTAAGAAGATAGATATTAAATAACTTGGTGGCTAAGTAATATATCTAAAATAGATATAATTAATTTCCACCTTTATTTATCTAATTGCATGAAATAATAACATAATTACTAACTTAATTTCGGCCCATGCACAAGGAGCTACTCGGCCCACTCGGCCCATGGTGTTGTCGAGTGTCCAAGCTTATGTCGAGTAAGGTTGGCTCATGGTGGGTGCAGACGAGTCTTCATGAGCTCTGTGTGTGGATGCAAGCTCACTTCTTGTGCTGGCGGTGTAACCTTGAGCCAAGTGATCCAGGGTGGCCTGAACCCTTGCTCTAAAGTTCCATGGTGACGGACAAGAAAGGCTTTAGTTGCATTTCGAATCTTCTTGGCCCTTGCACGAGTGACAGGGCCATCAAATGGAACCTTCATGTTGTCCTCAATGTCACTAGGAGTCATCGATATTTGAACGACATCATTCTCCTCCACTTGACTTCGATTTGTCCTCAAATCGTCGTTAGAGTCATCGTCAGGCACGAACAAGGATAGATCGGCGACGTTGAATGTAGAATGGACGCTGTATTTATCGGCAGGGAGATCCATCTTGTATGCATTAGGACCCATCTTTCGAACCACTTTGAATGGTCCATCTCCCCTGGGGTCGAGCTTAGATTTCCATTGTTGGGGAAACCTTTTCTTCCTGAGATGTAGCCAGACCAGATCACCAACGTTGAACTGCACATCCTTGCGATGCTTGTCCTTCGCGGCCTTGTATTGCGCAGTCTTTCTCTCCAGCTGCGCTTTGGTACACTCATGCAAGCTTTTGATGAAGTCCACTTGCTTAGCTGCATCCACGCTCTCCTTGTCCTTATATGGCCGAGGCATCATGTCCACTGGAGTGAGTGGATTTCGGCCATATACTACTTCGAAGGGGGTCATCTTAGTTGCAGAGTGCCTAGACCTGTTATATGCAAATTCTACAAATGGTAGGCAGTCTTCCCACCTCCGGAGGTTAGTTCGCAGCATGACTCTAAGGAGAGCCCCAAGAGTTCTATTTGTGACCTCAGTTTGGCCATCAGTTTGTGGGTGACAAGAAGTAGAAAATAGCAATTTTATACCCAATTTAGACCATAGAGTTTTCCAAAAAGAGCTTAAGAATTTAGGATCACGGTCAGAAACTATAGATAATGGCAATCCATGTAAGCGAACAATATCTTTGAAAAATAAATGAGCAACATGAATAGCATCATCAGTTTTATGACAAGGAATAAAATGAGCCATTTTGGAAAATCGGTCCACAACAACAAATATGGAATCATGACCCTTAGAAGTTCTAGGCAATCCTACAATAAAATCCATAGAAACATCTTCCCATGATGCATTAGCAATAGGCAAAGGTTGGTATAGACCATTAGCATTGGATTTCGATTTGGCTTTAGCACATGTAACACAACTTTTGACAAATCTCAGCACATAATTAAACATTTTAGGCCAAAAGTAGTGTTCCTTTAGTCCAGCTAAGGTTTTTTCGAAACCCCCATGTCCCCTAGATTCATGAATTTCTTGGGTTAACAATCGGTGAATAGAAGAAGATGGGATACAAAGTTTGCCCATCTAAAACAAATACCCATTATCAATAAAATATTAATCAACTTCACCTTTGGACACACATTGAGCATATATAGTTTTAAAGAAACCATCAGAAGCATATAGTTCATTTATCAATGCAAAACCCAAAACATGTGCATCCATATGGTTTAAGAGGACATACATGCGTGATAGCGCGTCAGCTACCACATTATCCTTTCCCTTCTTGTGGTGGACCACATAGGAAAAGGTCTCTATAAACTCCACCCATCGAGCAAGTCGCCTGCTGAGCACTGCTTGTCCTTTGAGGTACTTTAGAGCTTCATGATCCGAATGAATAACAAACTCCTTAGGCCAGAGATAATGTTGCCAAGTCTGTAAGCAGCGAACCAGTGCAAATAGCTCCTTGTCGTAGGTAGAATAGTTGAGCTCAGCGGTGCCCAACTTTTCACTAAAGTAGGCAATGGGACGCTTGTTCTGCAGCAGGACCCCTCCAATGCCATTGCCAGAAGCGTCACACTCGAGCTCAAAGGGTTGAGCAAAGTCAGGTAACTGCAGCACTGGGGCGTATGTCAGGCGGTCCTTTAGTGCGTCGAAAGCTTTTTGATGTGAGTCGGACCAGCGAAATGTCACATCTTTCTTTGTCAGCTCATGTAGGGGGGCGGCAATCATGCTGAAGTCCTTGACAAAACGTCGATAGAAGCCAGCAAAGCCCAAAAATGAGCGGACATGGGTGGGTGTAGTCGGCCTAGCCCACTCCTGAATAGCACGAATCTTTTCCTCATCCACCTTTAATCCAGATGCAGTCACTACAAAATCAAGAAAAATGGTAGACTCAGATGCAAAAGAACACTTCTTTAAATTCGCATATAATTTCTCTTTCCTTAGACAATCAAAAACCAATTTTAAGTGACTTAAATGATCATGCATATTCTTACTGTAGATTAAGATATCATCAAAATAGACAATGGAAAATTTACCTAAGTGTCTTCTAAGCACATGGTTCATAAGCCTCATAAATGTAGAAGGGGAATTAGTTAATCCAAAAGGCATTACTAACCATTCATATAAGCCATGCTTAGTTTTAAAACCCGTTTTCCATTTATCACCCTGTTTCATCCTAATTTGATGATATCCACTTCTAAGGTCAATTTTAGAAAAAATAGAAGCACCATGAAGTTCATCAAGCATATCATCTAAATGAGGAATAGGGTGGCGATACTTAACCGTTATTTGGTTGATCGCGCGGCAATCAACACACATGCGCCAGGAGCCATCCTTCTTTGGAACCAAAATGACAGGCATGGCACAGGGAGAGAGACTTTCTCGCACAAAGCCCTTGTCCATCAATTATGTGACTTGTCGTTGCAGCTCCTTTGTTTCCTCAGGGCTAGCTCTATAAGCGGCGCGATAAGGCAAGGCTGCTCCAGGCACAAAGTCAATCTGATGCTCAATACCTCTAATAGGAGGCAAGCCTTGGGGTAGTTCAGCTGGAAGCACATCCAAATAGTCCTGCAGAAGAGCAGCAATAGGTGCAGGAATATGACTTAATTCAACATTAATTAATACCTGTTTCATGACCAGTAGAATATGAGGTCGATGAGCGTTCCAGGTGATGGTCCCTTGCTGAGGGTGAGAGACCAAGGATCGACGTTCCACAGAGCCTTTAAGTGATGTAGAAGAGGGCTTAGGTGGCGTCGAATGGGGAGGAGAAGGCGGCAAGGGGGCTGTAGGGGCGGCTGCGGAGGCTGCTATTGGGGCCGCGGGCGCGGCATGCTGGGCCGCGGGGGCGGCTTGCTCAGCCGAGCTCCCTTTCAGCTTCTCCAATCTTTCAGCTTCTCTGTCGGCGTTCCTTTGTTGCTGTTTGCGAACCTGGTCCTTCAGAATAATTTGTGGCGAAAGGGGTAGGAGAGTAACTCTCCTCCCGTCATAGGTGAAAGCATATGTATTTGCACAACCATCATGAAGGACATTACGATCATATAACCAAGGATGCCCTAACAATATATGACTACAATCCATGCGAGCAACATCACATAATATTTTATCATGATATGTTCCAATAGAAATAGAAACTAAACATTGTTTGGTGACCAATATATCAGAACCATCATCAGTAATCCCATTTAAACCATAGTGAGTAGCTCTAGGAGTAGTAGGTAAATGGAGGAAATTCACTACCTTTTCACTGATGAGATTGCAGCAACTCCCACCGTCGATGATAAGGGTTAAGGTAGCTTCGCGAACCAAGCATCGTGTGTGGAATATGTTCTCCCTTTGATTCACCATGGGAGATTCCTGAATGTGTAGGACCCGTCGATTGATGATGCAAAGCACGTTGTCGTACTGTGAAGTATCGATCTCCTGAATAGGCTCAGTCGACTGGTCCTCCTCCACTTCACTCGAAACTACCAGGTCCTCAGCAGTCTTCTCCTCGTAGTAATGGTCTCCCAAATCATTGAGAAGAACCTTCCTTTTCTGGGGGCAATTGCGAGAGACATGCCCAGACCCACCACAAGTGAAGCAGCGGATATCTTTGTTACGGTCTGTAGATGGTGTAGCAACTCTTCTAGTTTCAACCTGATAACCCTGTTGAGGTGAGTTGGAAACTCCCTTATGCTGCATAGAAGGGTTAGAAGTAGAAGGTTTAGATTGACTGGAAGAGTTAAAGGGAACAAACCTGCGACCTTGAGAGGTCTGGTCCACTCGGTTCCGTTGTAGCCGAAGCTGCTGCTGCTGTTGCTCATACATCAGCTGTGCTTTATGAGTCAAAGTGTTAATATCTCTAATGGAATGGATAGCTAAAGGATTTTTAATAGAAATATTAAGACCAGCAAGAAATTGAGTACACAAAGCACGTTCAGTAAGAAAAACATTAGCCTGATGAGAGAGTCGTTCCAGTTCATCCCTATATTCATTAGGAGAGCGAGTTCCTTGGCGGCAGGATGCATGCTGCATCCTCATGGACTCCGTGTATTCCTCAGGCACATGTCTCTTCTTCAGGAGATAGAGAAGTTGTGGCCAGGTTTCAACAGGTTGCTTGTCCTGACGACGGCGCATCTCACGAGTGCGGAACCACCAGGTGCGAGCTTTACCTACTAAATGCGATATAACAACTTCCAACTTCTCCGTTTCCTCATAGCGTAAATGTTCAAGCAGATAGTCAGTATGATTTTCCCAAACAAGATAAGCTTCAGGATCAGTATTACCATGAAAGGTTTCTAATTTAAGCTTAACATCTCGTCTTTGTATAGCTTGAGGATTATCAAATCTAGGACGACCAAAATTAGGAGGGGTAAATCATCAAAGTTAGGATTTACCTCATGGTAAGCATCCTCCAGATGTGGCGTCTCATATAGATCATTGTTGCTGCGGCTGTCATCCCAGTTAGCACGGGTATGAAACGGCTGCTGCTGCTGACGCTGAATGGGCCTCCCTTGCTGATGCCGTGGTGGGGTATGTTCACGGCGATCGTGGTGTCCGTTGAAGCCCGCTAGATGATCGTTGTCATTCTCTCCATCGAAAGGATTAGGAGTAGCAGACTTAAGTTGATAATGTAATTGACCAGAAGGGGGAGGGTTAACTGAACCAGAAGGGTTACCTGTAGGTGGAACATTACCTGAAGGAGGTGTAGGACCCGTAGGTGGTGGGGGCAGTCTACCTCCTGAGGGAGGTGTAGATCCAGAAGCCTCCGCCTGCTTTGCCTCCTCCAATTGTCGTGTAACTGCCTGTTTGATGAGGTTAGACCAGAATACGCGGTCCTCCTGGCGTTCAATAGCCCGACGATTTTCAGCCTCTGCCATGTCCTTACGGAAAGCCAAGGTAGATTCTTGTACAGCAGAGTCAATAATGAACCGCATATTATCAGCAGAAATGCCAGCAGATGGGGTAGGGGAAGGGTTGGGGTCGCTATCGTTCGACATGTTCCTACAATATCAGAAGAGCAACAAGTAAACGAAGCAAAGACCAGAAACCAAGTAATGCAAGCTCTAGTGATTCCTAAGAGTGATTCAAGTTATAGAAATCAAAGAGCGAGAAAACAAGGCACAATATTCAAGCAATTCCCCTGGACACAGAATTTTGCAATATTGAAGACAGCAAGTAATAATCAAATTGCAATTTAAATCAACCACAAGTCGGATATCAAGGATAGCAAGTATAAACAAGCGGCTAAATGTGTATAGAATAAGATCTACAATGTGATGCTTGAATAATATGAATGTGTAAGTATCGAAAATAGCAATCACAAGGGCAATCAAGTGCACACACTCCGTCAACTATTATCTGACGGTTGCAACACGGTTCAGAGAAAAAAGGGGTGTGACCAAGGCTCCAGTGTCGGCACAGCACAAAATCACACAAGCAGGGTTCTTTTGTAATGCTTAAAACCGTTTAGATCATCTAACATGTAGCAATCAAAGAACAAACAAGGAAGAGTTACTAACTCAACAATGTAATGAAGGAATGCTCTATTTTTTTATTTTTTATTTTTTTGAATTAAGGCTCGGCTTTTCTGTTTTTTTTTTTTTATATATATGATGAACAAGCTGCTGTAATATGGAGGTAGCAGCCGAAAACTTGAAGAGCAAGAAAAAAAATAAAAATAAAAAGCTACGATGATCTAAAAGTAAGCAAAATTAAAGAAAATAGGGCAAATAGGCTAGAAACTGGAAAAAATAGGGTTCTTTAGTGGTGCAAGTTCATATAATGCTTTTAATCCAAGAATCACAGTCATAGGCATGATATGTAGCAACTAGGAATAAAAGATCACAACTTGCAGTCAAGAACTCAATATCTTCCAAATTATAGATCCAAACAAAGAATAACAAAAATAAAGTGCCAATTTTGATGGGTGGATAATAAAGATTTAACTTTTATGCAGCGGCTATGGTGAAAAATAAGGCACGAAAAATAAATCACTCAAATAGAAACCAAGAGAGTAAAGAACTTGCATTAACCTGAAATCCGATACCACTTGATACGTTTGGGATACCCGATCCTTTGCCTGTGGGCTTCAGATCAAGAACCACGCCGTATATTTGCTTCGATCTTGCAATGCTCTTTGATATCTCCTGATTTGGAACAAATTAAACAAGTAATTAGGTTTCTGAAATAGCGACAGAATTTAACTTAAACAATTTAATCTAAAAACAGTAGCGACGGAAAACAAAGGAATGCGAGGGAGAAGGCTGTCGAGCGCACGGGAACAGGGACGTCTCAGGAGCCTCGCTCGCTGGGAGCGAAGGCTAGACGCGGACGCGGGAACGCTTCGCTGGGAGTGAGGGCGCTGGTGAGTGGGAGCGGGCGCGCGAGTGCGAAGACAAGGGCGCGGGAGCGAGCGCTGGGGATGTACGGGAGCGAGGGCGCCTGGAGGCGACCGCGCTCGCTGGAGCGGAACTGCTCGCGAGTGACGCCAAGGGCCTGGTTTTCTCTTGTTGCGACAGTTTCTGTTTTTAGGGTTTGTGTTTGGTTTAGGGTTTCCGATTTAGAACAAGGTGATGGTGATGATTTGTGAAGGCCAAAAATAGCATAGAACACAATAGCTTTGGGATTGAAATCGAAGAACCCTTTAATCCATAAAGGGGTTCCTCAATTCGATTCAATCTGATTTTAATAAAAGATGCATAACATGAATTTATAGAAAACTATGAGAGATCTAACCAATCCTTCCTTGCAAAAGAAAGGGGTTTAGATAGATTAATTCTATCTAAAGATAAATGAAATAACTTAAAGATAAATAATTCCTAAGAAGATAGATATTAAATAACTTGGTGGCTAAGTAATATATCTAAAATAGATATAATTAATTTCCACCTTTATTTATCTAATTGCATGAAATAATAACATAATTACTAACTTAATTTCGACCCATGCACAAGGAGCTACTCGGCCCATGGTGTTGTCAAGTGTCCAAGCTTATGTCGAGTAAGGTTGGCTCATGGTGGGTGCAGACGAGTCTTCATGAGCTCTGTGTGTGGACGCAGGCTCACTTCTTGTGCTGGCGGTGTAACCTTGAGCCAAGTGATCCAGGGTGGCCTGAACCCTTGCTCTAAAGTTCCATGGTAATGGACAAGAAATGCTTTAGTTGCATTTCGAATCTTCTTGGCCCTTGCACGAGTGACAGGGCCATCAAATGGAACCTTCATGTTGTCCTCAATGTCACTAGGAGTCATCGATATTTGAACGGCATCAAACGACCCCGCGGAGGAGGATTCGTCCTTGAAAATTCTTAACACAACAATGGTTAGGCCAAAACTCCATCATGACATTGTTATCTTGACAAAGTTTAAAGTCATTAATGAGATGCTTGGTTAATTTAGGGACAATGAGAACGTTTGGCAACCTGAGATTATGAAAGGAAAGGGAGCCAAAATGCGAAATAGATAGTTGGTTACCGTTCCCGACTTGGAGCTTGTCGGGTCCTGAGTAGTCATTAGACACGGTTAACTTGCGGAAGTCCGGAGAGACATTGATGTCGTGCAATTATCGATGACTCCTGGTGACATTGAGGACAACATGAAGGTTCCATTCGATGGTCCTGTCACTCGTGCAGGGGCCAAGAAGATTCAAATTGCAACTAAAGCCTTTCTTGTCCGTCACCATGGAACTTTAGAGCAAGGGTTCAGGCCACCCTGGATCACTTGGCTCAAGGTTACACCGCCAGCACAGGAAGTGAGCTTGCGTCCACACACGGAGCTCATGAAGACTCGTCTGCACCCACCATGAGGCAACCAGACTCGACATGATCTTGGACACTCGACATGACCATGGGCCGAGTGGGCTGAGATTGTTCTTATGCATGGGCTGAGTTACCTTAGTTAATAATTATGTTATTATTTTATGCAAATTAGATTAATAAGGTGGAATTAATTATATCTCTTCTAGATATAATCCTTGGCCACCAAGTTATTGAATTTCTATCTTTATTAGGAAATATCTATCTTAGATTTATTTCATTTATCTTTAGATATAATAAATCTATCCAAACCCCTTTCCTTTGCATGGAAGGATTGGTTAGATCTCCCATAGTTTTCTATAAATTCATGTTATGCACTTTTGAATTAAGCATATTGAATTAGAATTGAGAAACCCCTTTATGGATTAAAGGGTTCTCGATTATCAATCCCAAAAGCTCTTGTGTTCTTGAGATTTCCGGCAATCACATTCTTCACCCTCGCCTTGTTCATCGACATCGAACACAAACCCAAACACAACCCTAACCTTGAAGCTGTCGCGAGAAGGAAGGCATGCGCTTGGCTCCGTCCGCAAGAAGATCCGCTCCCAGCGAGCGCGGCGCTCCCTGCATCGCCAGCGCCTCGCCCTCGCTCCGCGTTCACCAGCGCCCAGAAACTCCCAGCGCGTTCTCGCTTGCGCACACCCTGAGGACTCCGTCCTGTGTGCCCAGCGATCTCGCGCAACCCAGCTTGCTTCTCCCTCATTTTCCCTTATTGATTTCTGTCGCTATTTCTTAGTTAGAAATTTCTGGAATTTTTATTAAGTGTTAAACTGTCGCTATTTCAGAAATTTAATTACTTGTTTAAATTGTTCCAATCAGGAGATATCAAAGAGCATTGCAAGATCTAGCAAATATACGGCGTGGTTCTTGATCTTGAGCCCACAAGCGAAGGATCGGGTATCCCAAACGTATCAAGTGGTATCGGATTTCAGGTTTATGCAAGTTCTTTACTCTCTTGATTTCTTATTTGAGTGATTTATTTTTCGTGCCTATTTTTCACCATAGCCGCTGCATAAAAGTTGAATCTTTATTATTCACCCATCAAAATTGGCACTTTATTTTTGTTATTCTTTGTTTGGATCTTAAATTTCGAAGATATTGAGTTCTTGACTGCAAGTTATGATCTTTTATTCCTAGTTGCTACATATCATGCCTATAACTGTGATTCTTGGATTAAAAGCATTATATGAACTTGCACTACTAAAGAACCCTAATTTCTCCAGTTTCTAGCCTATTTCCCTTATTTCTTTATTTTTGCTTACTTTTAGATCATCATAGCTTTGTTATTTTTTTAATTTTCTTTGCTCTTTATTTCGGCACTTTCCAGCATATTACAGCAGCTATTTCATAGCAAAAAAAAAATAGAAAAGCCGAGAGCTTCAAAATATATATATATATATATATATATATATATATATATATATATATATATATATATATATATATATATATATATATATATATATATATATATAGAGAGAGAGAGAGAGAGAGAGAGAGAGAGAGAGAGAGAGAGAGCATTCTGTCATCTTACATTGTTGAGTTAGTAACTCTACCTTGTTATTTCTTTATTGCTACATGTTAGATGATCTGATCGGTTTTAAGCATTACAAAAGAACCCTACTTTGTGTGATTTTGTGCTGTGCCGACACTGGAGCCTTGGTCACACCCCTCTTTTTCTGAACCGTGTTGCAACCGTCAGATAATAGTTGACGGAGTGTGTGCACTTGATTGCCCTTGTGATTGCTATTGTCAATTATTACACATTCATATTATTCAAGCATCACATTGTAGTTCTTATTCTTTACACATTAAGCCGCTTGTTTATACTTGCTATCCTTGATATCCGACTTGTGGCTGATTTAATTTGCAATTTGGATTATTACTTGCTGTCTTCAATATTGCAAAATTCTGTGTCCAGGGGAATTGCTTGAATATTGTGCCTTGTTTTCTCGCTCTTTGATTTCTAAAACTTGAATCACTCTTAGGAATCACTAGAGCTTGCATTACTTGGTTTCTGGTCTTTGCTTCGTTTACTTGTTGCTCCTGATATTGTAGGAACATGTCGAACGATAGCGACCCCAACCCTTCCCCTACCCCACCTCCTGCCCCTAGCCCTATTTCTGATGAGACCTTGGAGCGTATTATTCATGCCACTACTAAAGCTTCTATGGCCGAACATAGACAACTCCTCGAAGCTGCTAAGGAGCGTTGGAATAAGCGCTTCCACGATCAGTTGGCCCAACAAGCTAGCCTGGTTACTACTCGGTCTATAAATGGTGTTCTGCGACATCTTGAGGAGTTGAAACAACATGAGGCTTCTGGTTCTACACCCCCGGGTGGTATGCCGCCTCCTGCAGACGGTACACCTCCAAAAGACCCTACCCCCCTACATGTAATCCGCCACCTGCAAGTAACACCTCTTATTCTGTTAAACCTCCCCCTTCTAGTCAATTACATTTTAAGCTTAAGTCTGCTACTCCTAACCCTTTCAATGGAGATAATGACAACGATCATCTAGCGGGCTTCAATGGTAACCAAGATCGCCGTGAGGCCAAACCCCCACAGCATCACCAGCAAGGGAGGACAAATCAGCGTCATCAGCAGCCGCTGCACACCCGTTCTAACTGGGATGACAGCCGCAGTAATAATGATCTTTATGAGACGCCACATTTGGAGGATTCTTACCATGAGGTAAATCCTAACTTTGATGATTTACCCCCTCCTAATTTTGGTCATCCTAGATTTGATAATGCTCAAGCTATTCCGAGACGTGATGTTAAGCTTAAATTAGAAACATTTGATGATAACACTGATCTTGAAGCTTATCTTGTTTGGGAAAATCATACTGACTATCTGCTTGAACATTTACGCTATGAGGAAACGGAGAAGTTGGAAGTTGTTATATCGCATTTAGTAGGTAAAGCTCGCACCTGGTGGTTCCGCACTCGTGAGATGCGCCGTCGTCAGGACAAGCAACCTGTTGAAACCTGGCCACAACTTCTCTATCTCCTGAAGAAGAGACATGTGCCTGAGGAATACACGGAGTCCATGAGGATGCAGCATGCATCCTGCCGCCAAGGAACTCGCTCTCCTAACGACTACAGAGATGAGCTTGAACGGCTCTCCCATCAGGATAATGTTTATCTTACTGAACGTGCTTTGTGTACTCAATTTCTTGCTGGTCTTAATATTTCTATTAAAAATCCTTTATCTATCCATTCCATTAGAGATATTAACACTTTGTCTCATAAAGCACAGCTTCTGTATGAACAACAGCAACAACAGCTACGGCAACAGAGGACTAGATTCGACCAGCCCTCTGAAGGTCGCAGGTTTGTTCCCTTTAACCCTTCTGGTCAATCTAAACCTTCTACTTCTAACCCTTCCATCCAACAAAAGGGAGTTTCCAACTCACCTCAACGGGGTTATCAGGTTGAAACTAGAAGAGTTGATGCACCCTCTACAGATCGCAACAAAGATATCTGTTGCTTCACTTGTGGTGGTTCTGGCATGTCTCTCGCAATTGCCCTCAGAAAAGGAAGGTTCTTCTCAATGATTTGGGAGACCATTACTATGAGGAGGAGACTGTTGAGGACCATGTAATTTCGAGTGAAGTGGAGGAGGACCAGCCGTCTGAGCCTATTGAGGAGATCGATACTTCAAAGTAAGACAACTTGCTTTGCATTATCAATCGGCGGGTCCTACACATTTAGGAATCTCCCATGGCTGATCAAAGGGAGAACATCTTCCACACTAGGTGTGTGGTTCGTGAGGCTACCTTAAGCGTCATCATCGACGATGGGAGTTGCTGCAATCTCATCAGTGAAGAGGTAGTGGATTTCCTCCATTTAACTACTACTCCTAGAGCGACTCACTATGGATTAAATGGCATTACTGATGATGGATCTGATATAATGGTCACCAAACAATGTTTAGTTTCCCTTTCTATTGGAACATATCATGATAAAATATTATGTGATGTTGCTCGCATGGATTGTAGTCATATATTATTAGGTCGTCCTTGGTTATATGATCGTTCTGTTCTTCATGATGGTTGTGCGAATAAATATGCCTTCACTTTTGATGGGAGGAGAGTTACTCTCCTACCTCTTTCGTCATAAACTATTCTGAAGGACCAGGTTCGCAAGAAGCAACAACAGGACGCCCAGAAGGAAGCTGAAAGGAAGGAGAAGCTCAAGGGGAGCTCGGCACAACAGGCCGCCCCCGCGGCCCAGACTGCCGCGCCCGCGGCCCCACCAGCCGCCCCTGCAGCCCCCTCAGCACCAACCCCTTCCCACTCGACGTCCACTCAGCCCTCTTCTGCATCACTTAAGGGCTCTGTAGAACGTCGATCTTTGGTCTCTCAACCTCAAAAAGGGGCCATCACATGGAATGCTCATCGACCTCATATTCATCTGGTAATGAAACAGGTATTACTTAATGTTGAATTGAGTCATATTCCTGCACCTACTCCTGCTCTTCTGCAGGATTATTTAGATGTGCTTCCAGCTGAACTACCCCAAGGCTTGCCTTTTATTAGAGGTATTGAGCACCAGATTGACTTTGTGCCTGGGGCAGCCTTGCCCAATCGCGCCGCTTATAGAGCTAGTCCTGAGGAGACAAAGGAGCTGCAACGCCAAGTCACAGAATTGATGGATAAGGGCTTTGTGCGAGAAAGCCTATCTCCCTGTGCCGTGCCTATCATTTTGGTTCCAAAGAAGGATGGCTCCTGGCGCATGTGTGTTGGTTGTCGCGCAATCAACCAAATAACGGTTAAGTATCGCCACCCTATTCCTCGTTTAGATGATATGCTTGATGAACTTCATGGTGCTTGTATTTTTTCTAAAATTGATCTTAGAAGTGGATATCATCAAATTAGGATGAAACAGGGTGATGAATGGAAAACGGCTTTTAAAACTAAGTATGGCTTATATGAATGGTTAGTAATGCCTTTTGGGTTAACAAATGCTCCTTCTACTTTTATGAGGCTTATGAACCATGTGCTTAGAAGACACTTAGGAAAGTTTGTCGTTGTCTATTTTGACGATATCTTAATCTATAGTAAGAATATGCATGATCACTTAAGTCATTTAAAATTGGTTTTTGATTGTCTTAGGAAAGAAAAATTATATGCCAATTTAAGGAAGTGTTCTTTTGCATCCGAGTCTACCATTTTTCTTGGTTTTGTAGTGACTGCATCTGGATTGAAGGTGGATGAGGAGAAGATTCGTGCTATTCAGGAGTGGGCCCGGCCGAATACACCCACTCATGTCCGCTCATTCTTGGGCCTTGCTCGCTTTTATCGACGTTTTGTCAAGGATTTCAGCCTGATTGCCGCCCCCCTAGATGAGCTGACAAAGAAAGATGTGACATTTCGCTGGACTAACTCACATCAAAAGGCTTTCGACGCCCTCAAGGATCGCCTGACACACGCCCCAGTGCTGCAGTTACCTGACTTTGCTCAACCTTTTGAGCTCGAGTGTGACGCCTCTGGCACTGGCATTGGAGGGGTCCTGCTGTAGAACAAGTGTCCCATCGCCTACTTCAGCGAAAAGTTGGGCTCCGCTGAGCTCAACTATTCTACCTACGACAAGGAGCTATTTGCACTGGTACACTGCTTACAGACTTGGCAACATTATCTCTGGCCTAAGGAGTTTGTGATTCATTCGGATCATGAAACTCTAAAGTACCTCAAAGGACAAGCAGTGCTCAGCATGCGACTTGCTCGATGGGTGGAGTTTATAAAGACATTTTCCTATGTGGTTCACCACAAGAAGGGAAAGGATAATGTGGTAGCTGACGCGCTATCACGCAGGTATGTCCTCCTAAACCATATGGATGCACATGTTTTGGGTTTTTCTTTCATAAAGGAAATGTATGCTTCTGATAGTTTCTTTAAAACTATATATGCTCAATGTGTGTCTAAAGTTGAAGTTGATTCATTTTTTCTTGATAATGGTTATTTGTTTAAGATGGGCAAGCTTTGTATCCCATCTTCTTCTATTCGCCGATTGTTAACTCAAGAAATTCATGAATCTAGGGGACATGGTGGTTTCGAAAAAACCTTAGCAAGACTTAAGGAACATTACTTTTGGCCTAAAATGTCTAATTATGTGCTGAGATTTGTCAAATGTTGTGTTACATGTGCTAAGGCCAAATCGAAATCTAATGCTAATGGTCTATATCAACCTTTGCCTATTGCTAATGCACCCTGGGAAGATGTTTCTATGGATTTTATTGTAGGATTTCCTAGAACTTCTAAGGGTCATGATTCCATCTTTGTTGTTGTGGACCGATTTTCCAAAATGGCTCATTTTATTCCTTGTCATAAAACTGATAATGCTATTCATGTTGCTCATTTATTTTTCAAAGATATTGTTCGCTTACATGGATTGCCATTATCTATAGTTTCTGACCGTGATCCTAAATTCTTAAGCTCTTTTTGGAAAACTCTATGGTCTAAATTGGGTACAAAATTGCTATTTTCTACTTCTTGTCACCCACAAACTGATGGCCAAACTGAGGTCACAAATAGAACTCTTGGGGCTCTCCTTAGAGTCATGCTGCGAACTAACCTCCTGAGGTGGGAAGACTGCCTACCATTTGTAGAATTTGCATATAACAGGTCTAGGCACTCTGCAACTAAGATGACCCCCTTCGAAGTAGTATATGGCCGAAATCCACTCACTCCAGTGGACATGATGCCTCGGCCATATAAGGACAAGGAGAGCGTGGATGCAGCTAAGCAAGTGGACTTCATCAAAAGCTTGCATGAGCGTACCAAAGCGCAGCTGGAGAGGAAGACTGCGCAATACAAGGCCGCGAAGGACAAGGATCGCAAGGATGTGCAGTTCAACGTTGGTGATCTGGTCTGGCTGCATCTCAGGAAGGAAAGGTTTCTGCAACAAAGGAAATCTAAGCTGGATCCCAGGGGAGATGGACCATTCAGAGTGGTTCAGAAGATGGGTCCTAATGCATACAAGCTGGATCTCCCTACCGATAAGTACAGCGTCCATTCTACATTCAACGTCGCCGACCTATCCTTGTTCGTGCCTGAAGATGACTCTGACGACGATTTGAGGACAAATCGAAGTCAAGTGGAGGAGAATGATGTCGTGCAATTATCGATGACTCCTGGTGACATTGAGGACAACATGAAGGTTCCATTCGATGGTCCTGTCACTCGTGCAGGGGCCAAGAAGATTCAAATTGCAACTAAAGCCTTTCTTGTCCGTCACCATGGAACTTTAGAGCAAGGGTTCAGGCCACCCTGGATCACTTGGCTCAAGGTTACACCGCCAGCACGGGAAGTGAGCTTGCGTCCACACACAGAGCTCATGAAGACTCGTCTGCACCCACCATGAGGCAACCAGACTCGACATGATCTTGGACACTCGACATGACCATGGGCCGAGTGGGCCGAGATTGTTCTTGTGCATGGGCCGAGTTACCTTAGTTAATAATTATGTTATTATTTTATGCAAATTAGATTAATAAGGTGGAATTAATTATATCTCTTCTAGATATAATCCTTGGCCACCAAGTTATTGAATTTCTATCTTTATTAGGAAATATATATCTTAGATTTATTTCATTTATCTTTAGATATAATAAATCTATCCAAACCCCTTTCCTTTGCATGGAAGGATTGGTTAGATCTCCCATAGTTTTCTATAAATTCATGTTATGCACTTTTGAATTAAGCAGATTGAATTAAAATTGAGAAACCCCTTTATGGATTAAAGGGTTCTCGATTATCAATCCCAAAAGCTCTTGTGTTCTTGAGATTTCCGGCAATCACATTCTTCACCCCCACCTTGTTCACCGACATCGAACACAAACCCAAACACAACCCTAACCTTGAAGCATTCGCGAGAAGGAAGGCCTGCGCTTGGCTCCGTCCGCGAGAAGATCTGCTCCCAGCGAGCGCGGCGCTCCCTGCATCGCCAGCGCCTCGCCCTCGCTCCGCGTTCACCAGCGCCCAGAAACTCCCAGCGCGTTCTCGCTTGCGCGCACCTCTCTCGCCATCACTCTCGCTCCCAGGGAGAGGAGTCTCCGCGCGCCTGCACCCGCACACCCTGAGGACTCCGTCCTGTGTGCCCAGCGATCTCGCGCAACCCAGCTTGCTTCTCCCTCGTTTTCCCTTATTGATTTCTGTCGCTATTTCTTAGTTAGAAATTTCTGGAATTTTTATGAAGTGTTAAACTGTCGCTATTTCAGAAATTTAATTACTTGTTTAAATTGTTCAAATCAGGAGATATCAAAGAGCATTGCAAGATCTAGCAAATATACGGCGTGGTTCTTGATCTTGACCTCACAGGCGAAGGATCGGGTATCCCAAACGTATCAGACATGGTCTGTCGCACCGGTGTCAAAATACCACGTTGGGTCAATGGTTGATGGGTTGTTGTATTCAGCAATATAAGCCTGTTTTCCGGCGTCTTTCGGATTCGGCTTGCGAGAAGGGAAGTCAGCCTGGTTGTTTCGTTGCCAATAGTCAATGGCTTCATGGTCGGGCTTGTTACACAACTGACAGTGAGGACGACCCCGACAACGTCCATCCTGGCCACGGGAGTCGTTGGACCGAGATCCACCGGAGGAGCCATAGGGGGAAGGCTGTTGGCGCCCAGAAGATCGAGCAACAGTATTGGCTGACGGCAGAGACAACTCTAGCGCAGTAGGAGTGGGCAGCAGGGGCTGGGAAATCGCTTGGCGGGCGAGATCACGAGCCATCTTCTCTTCTTCTTGGTATAACAGACCAATGAGATCATCAACCGTCAATTCTGCAAAATGCATCATGAATGATGTAACAAACGGACCATAGGAAGAGTCAAGACCATGAAGGATATGCCCGATGAGATCCTCATTGGAAACAGGTTGTTGATCAGCGGCAAGGGCATCCGCAATTGCTCTCTTTTTCTCAATATAATCAGCCATCGGAAGAGCACCTTTGGTCAGGGATTGGAGCTGCAGTTTCATGGTGATGCGACGGGCTTTGGATTGTGCCTGGAATTTTTTCTCGAGGGATAACCAGGCCATATGAGAGGAAGTGGAGCGAACAACCGATGCAAGGGCACGCTCGGAAAAGGTTGATTTTATCCAAAGAAGGACGAAGCGATCCCTCTTCTTCCAAAGAGTGAAGGCTGGGTTGGGTAGAGTTTGGGTAGCAGCGGCCGAATCGGGAATGGTAGCCGATGGTGGAGCCGGATTGAGGACATAGCTCTCGAGATCGAATGTTTCGAGGGCTGAGATGATAGTTGTTCTCCAAAGAGAGTAATTGTCTCTATCCAACTTGATAGAGATTGATGGGATTTGAAAATTAAGGGAGGTGGAGGAGCCATCTGCGGCAGCTAGGAGATGCTGAGTGGTATTTGGGGTGGTCATGGTGGAGAGCAGAGGAAGGGAAAGAGAGAAAAAAATTCTTATTGCTCCGATAACATGTAAAGGCTGATTGCAACTCTAATAATTGTATTTATTGAATAAGGAATTACAAGTATATATATTACAAAGTAACAATACAGATGAAAGATTCTAGCCTATAAAAGAGGGAACTGATTTACATGTGAAGAGAGTGGCAAGAAATCAGGAACTGATCAGCACATGAATTTGAAACTAATTTTGACCTATTCTAACGGGTGGATATATGCTCGTTACTTATAATCATTAACTACCTAAAATCCGGTATCAAATGTCCATGGGAAATAGAACTAATTATGATAAATATAGGGGATTGTTAAATACACCGTTAATTTTTACTGAATACACCGCTAATCTCCTTGCGGAGTTAATTCCGCAACTCCTTGCGGAGTTAATTCCGCACCTGTTGCGGAATACTTTTGACGTTGTGCCAAACAGCCTTTACGCCAACTTAACTCCGCAAGGAGTTGCGGAGTTAAGTCGGCACCCGGTTACGACTCTGTGTCCGATTCTCCTTCCAAGGAGCAAATCCAAGGAGCAAAAAAAAAAAAAAATACTACGCACCTCACTGCGTAACTTGTGTTGAGAAAAAAAAAAATTTCCTTCCAAGGAGCAAAAAAAATAAAAAATAAAATAAAAAAAATACTACGCACCTCACTACGTAACTTGTGTTGAGGATTTTTTTTTTAAAAAAAAAACATATAGGTTAGGGAACTCCGCATCTTAATGCGGACCTCTCTCCGCAACATCTTGTGAACCTTTTGTCAATGGACTTTTAGGGCGTGTTTGGCACGATGTCCGGGGAGATCCGCAAGGGGTTGCGGAGTTCGGTTCGCGGAGAGTTGCGAAGTTTAGCGGTGTATCCAGTAAAAATTAGCGGTGTATTTAGAAAACGCGTAAATATATGTACTCTTATTACATGGATTAACGAAGTCTCGTTTTCACACATTCTTCGTAATGGTAATAGCGTGACTGATGAGGTTGCACACATTGCTCACGTTACCACCAATCGCTCAATGAATTGTGACTCGGGTCTTGCTGACCTCATCCGAAAGGATGCTATCGGATAGCGAGTAATCGCATCCGAATTCTTACCCAATAAAAAAAAACGTACATAGATGATAAAAAGACAAATAAAATGAACGGAGGGATTAATTTGAAACAAAAGTAAAAGAAAAGAGTCGCTGTGAAAGCAGCACCGCACTTATTTAGTGATAGCAAGTGGGGATGGTACTTTGGTACTTTGTTAGTTGGCTGGTAAGTGAATGTCATTTAATGACCAAATTCATTGAACTGACTAATACTGCGCATTACAAAAAGTTAGAGGTCCATCTCAGTAATTGCACATCTTTGAATTGACGCGTACCAACTCAACCAAACTCTAGAAGAACAAAATTCATTTTAGCCTGGCTGTACAAGGGCGCGCCAATAGACTACTTGATGAACCCCTGTTCGCCCACACAAGTGACGAGTTGATTGGATGCGAGTGGGAAACCGACTGGCTTCGTAGGGGTCAAGTGGAGTAATATAGAGTTCATCCACTCGTCACCTGATATGGTCACTCTTTATTTACAAATTCAAGGTAAATGACCTTTCCTAATGCCTGATCATACCAATTGCAGGACCCAGTTTGTTATGCTAAATTATTTGAAGCTATTGGAAACAGAAAAATGGTGACAAAGAAGAAGCTGTTGCATTTATGCAGTAGTTCCATTCTAAGTTGTACACTATACCATACCCTAACAATCAAAAAATATATTTCCAGTTGGTTTGTGACAGTCATTCTTCATTCGTATCGAGGGAAACCATTGCTTTATGAGCATCCGAAATTGCAGGTGAGCCTTGCCTGGTCTTTTCCACAATCTGCTTTATCAGCAGCGCCATATCTTCATCTTCATCCTTGCTCTCGTCCATGGGGAGCCTACGGGGCTGCTGAATCATTTTCCTGCTGGTTTCTGATATATGAGGAGCAACAGCTGCAGGCTTGAACAGAAATAAACCATCTTCTGTCCCATTCTGTTTTGACCTTAAACTCTTGCGGAAAATTCGCTGTCCTCCACTCTCTTTGTAGGTTGCATAGCTGTGTACTTCATTCTTGGATCTGTAGATGTTCTTGAATTCTTTAAAAGTTTCATTGTAAGTTTCAACAGCTTCCCCATATAGGTTGACGAGAGGCTCCCCTTGTGCCTCTACAGAGGTATTGCTTCCAGTTGTAACTGGACTGCTGCTGATGGAAGACGAAGATGATGGCATATCAGTGTATGAGAATCCTCTTCGTGAGCTCAGCCGTCGCTCTGACTGAAATTGTACAATCCTCTTCTGGCTCTTCTCTAATGCTGCTTCAAGCTCTGTAATGCGCTGTTCTAGTCTTGATTGAATGACTTGGTGGAGCCGCAGGCTCAGCTCTTGCGGTGAAACAGCTTGTTTCTGCGTGCAGGGGGGCGAAACGCTGCTTGAACAGTGGTCATGAGAAGGGCCTGAACTACGGTTTATGGAAAACATGTCAGCTCTTAATTCACCTTGGATGACGTTTGCGATGAGGTCTGGGTCGAGCTGCAAGACAAAGAAAGCTAAATAAGTGATGCTAATTTAAGAGGGGGGAAAGGAGCAAAATTGTATGTCAGAAACTAAAATGTCAAAAACCACCAACTAGGAAGCGAATACAGCAAATCCAATCAGCTACGGAATATTGTACAAAAACTACAATAAATAGCAAGGGATATCCACCTAGACTTTTTGCTTTTGTCTAAAACTTGTTAAGATTTGTAACCCATGTTGGTTTCAAGAAGTGCAGCCAAAGTTACATAATAAGACCATCAAATGTTAAAAATAGCTCATAAGCCAACAGCAAACCATTTCTATTCCAGAAGATGATCATAATGTAGAGAAAGCATAAGATGTAAAACACCAACAGAAAGGGATATTATGGAAAGGTGGACAGCAGCAAAAGATAATAAAGTTTAATGTTGAAACAACTGTTACCACCAGACTTGTGAAGATTTCAAGCAGGGACAAGAACCAATTTCGAAAACATAGATCACTAAATGAAAAAATGAGAAGCAATGGCGAGGTTAGCAATAAAAGAAAGATGTCACCGCATTTCTGAGTTTCCAACTAACCCAATGCTGTTAAATTATGTAGACGTTATTTTTTCTGACTATTCACCTAGGAAAGCATTGTGTGACTTGAAAGGTTGCAAGTTGGGAATAACTATCGAGCCTTTTGTTGATAGACAATATAAAGAAACAACTATCAAGTTAAGTCGAAGTCGCCAAAAAGTGTTCAGGCAAATACAAATCATGTCAAGGTTTGCATACCAATACCATTGAAATTAACAAATATAAGCATTTAGCTAATTGTTTACAGTGCAGATTCTGAAAATCCCAGTGATTATCTTAATGTGAAGCCTTGATAAAGCTCTGACATGTCAAAAATGAACAACAACATCCTAGCGAAATCCACCTAGGGCGGAGTCTAGGAGGTCGAAGTTTACGCATCCATCCCCGGGAAAGCCAAGAGGATGTTTCCAATAAGCCAGTCGAAAATGGCATACAAGTTAAATCATTTACCAATTTAGTAAAAAAGAGTGGTTCAACCTTTTCAAGACCAGTTCACTAGCAAATGAATGTTAATGTTTAAGATATACAAACTGGTTTACCTCATCACCTTCTGATAACTGCCAAGGCACTGGCAGTGCTGATTTTTTCATGTTTAGCTCTAATCTTTCAAGTTCAGCTTCAAGTTCGGCCTCGATAATACTCATTGATTCTACAGTTTCCGCTGATTTATGGGTACAAGTTGCTTCACCACCATATCTTGTCAGCACGTCAGAATCTGTGTGAACTAGTGCCTTTATTGACTTCTCTATATCAACAGAATTCTCATTCGCTAATGGAGAGACATTATCCTCATTTATTAGCTCCTTCACAGTTATGGAGTCCTTCATTTCAAGTTCCTCCTGCAGGTCTTTAACCAGATTTTCAGTTTGCTTCAATAGATCGTGCATCTTTGTCACTTCTGCTTTATTAGCTAAAATGTTGGATATTATACCAACAGAGACACCAAGACAGAAAAGCACTGCACCATTTGATAGCCCTGGTAGAAAGTAAAACGTTAATATTAAATGATAAGGGCAATAGGATACCAAGCATGTGAAGAAATTCATCACTTTAATGTTACTAATCACTATCACCTACCATACAGAAATATAAAATAACAATTTAACGCTTACAATCACAATCAGGGGGCATTAGAACATAACTAATACTAAAACCAGACACATTTAAATTAGCAAAATCAGGATAAATTTGGTCCACTACAGTTTCTTCTTTTAGCATTAAATTAGCAAAATCAGGATAAATTTGGTCCACTATAGTTTCTTCTTTCAACATTAAGAGAAGAGATTCCTTCAAGGGTTACTATGGATAGTAGGAAACGGAGACTCCATAAACGTTTGGAAAGATCCCTGGGTTCCCAATCATAATCTCACAAGCTTTCAAGAACATATGGATCCCGACCTTAAAGTTAACCAACTGTTCACGTCTAACAAGAAGTGGAATGTTCCCCTCCTCCATGAGATTTTCCCCAATAACATTGTCCAACAAATCATCAGAATTCAAATTCCCAACTGGAACACTCCTGATAAACTAATCTGGAAATTTACCTCAGATGGCCAATTTACTACTAGATCGGTCCGACAAATGGTTAACAATAGCAACGATTCTACCGAGGATTACAAGTGGATATGGAAACTAAACCTCCCCCCGAGAATAAAAAATCTTCTTTGGAAGATAAACACTGATAGTCTCGCTACAAAGGAGAGACTAAATAGGTATATCAATAGAGCTCCGACTTGTTGCTGCTTCTGTAATGATAATAACGAAAACAACAACCACCTTTTTATCCTTCGTCCATTCACTAGAATGACTATTGCTGCTTACGAACAAAGATTAAGTAAAACCACACCACTTATACCCAATTCTTGCACCAGTATGAGCGAAGTTTTGGCACTTGATAATAACAACAAATCTATCGAAGAACTTTGCTTTATTTGGCAAAAAATTTGGGAAGTTAGGAATGATATGATCTTTAGGAATAAAAAGCCGAACACCCCTTGCCAGATGGCTATAAGAATTATAATAGATCTTAGTGAATGGCATGGTGCAGCCAAACTAAAAATGTACCCTCAGCGCCAACTATAAAAAGAAGACGCAATTCTAAATGGATCAAACAGCCTAGGGCTATCTACAAAATCAACGTAGATGGCTCTCTGAGACCCACTGGCGATTGCCAAGTGGGGGGATTATTAGGGACCATAATGGTTCCGTGATTGATATCTTTCAATCTGAAACGGAAGCAAGCTCTGCTATCCAAACAGAAGCTGTTGCGTTTTGTGCAGGTGTAAACTTAGCTCTAGCTAAAGGTCTGCGAAGAGTCATAGTGGAAGGCGATTGTTTGGAAGTCATCAAGGCAATCAATGATAGCAAGTACGTAAGATGGGAAATTCTCCGGGAAGTGGAACTAATCAAGAAACTTAGCTCAAGCTTTGACAGCATCAAATTCAAACACTGCTACAGGGAAGCAAACAAGGCAGCTGATTTTATAGCTAAGTGTAGGAATATTTGTACGTTTTCAAACCTCCCTATCCGTAGGGATCTTTGTAACATCATCCTTTTGGATGATCATGGTGGCATCTTACGTCTGTAAGATCTACTTAATTTTTGCCTACTGTAAAAATAAAAAAATAAAAAAAAAACATTAAGAGAAGAGAGAATTTAGAAAATGATTCTAAAAAGATGGTCCTTGAAAAAACAAACATGAATTTCCAAAGTAGGAGCGGAATCCTAAATGGACAAAGTACCAGATAAAAGGGCAATAAAATCTTATTCTGGACAATGTTCCGTGCTATCAGATGTAAGAATCAGAGATCAATTAAAAGTTACCGATTCTAAGGTTCTAACAAGTCATCACCAAATTCAGTATGATACTTGTCATATTCTTTTCATCAATGACAGTTTGTTAGGAGCAATTGTAAGAATCTGACATCACACACAATATTAACAATCCAAATCATCTTATCATGACATTCTTAATCACAACACCCAGTAATATAAGTGTAACTCTCCTCATAAAACTAAAAGAGGTAGTACCTTGTGAAGAAATCTCCATTTCATTGGGCATTCCTCGGGAACTGCTTACTTTATTATTTTCATCCTTTCTCTTCTTGAGATTCCTTTCTTTTGATCCTTCCAGCGGCCTTATTAGTGGTATACAAGGAATACCACCCAAAACTGCCTCATTTACTTCAGGAAAGACTTGTATACGTGCCTTGTCCTTTCCGTCTATGATTTGCAGGTTAAGCGAATCACAGCTTGATCGGCTAATTATATGAGTACCATCAGTCACCAAAAAAGGCCTAAAAGCTGGAGTACACGGTGATGGGAAGGGAACAACCAGATGCTCCTCTATTCCATCCTGTTCTCTGTTAAGCTGAGCCATCAGGCAACTCTCTAAGGAACTAAGAGGCTTCAGATGGTGCAAATTAGATCGTCTACTTCTTAGATAACTCTTCCCCCTTATAGGACTACTCATAGCACCCATTTCAAAAGTTGACGCTTCGCACATATTATTAGAATTATCACAGTAATCACCCTCAAACCGACTAGTAGAAGCCATCTCCGTTGCTAGATGACTTTCACACGGCATTCTTTCCTGAGAGCTTCCATCAGAGGGGGTTCTGTTCCCCCAATCAAAACAAGGCTTCTGTTCCCTTCCGGCTAACTTCTGAAAGGATGAGTTCTCTCCCCGCATTTTCGGAGGTTTTTCCACAATGGAGCTCCCAGAGGGCAGCCCTAATAAACCATTGTTATCCCACAAAAATTTCTGCATATACTTGGATGCATATCCAGCACCAGTAGCTGCAGCCACCTTCAACCAGTCCATTGTCAATCTATCTTCCCCCAAAACACATGGTCAACTGAGTTCCACCAGACAACCTATCTGCATTGCTTTTTTTCCCCCAGACATAAACAAAGTTCAAAAACCTTGCAATTGCCATGGATGAGCTTTAATCAAACACTACATACGGGGCCTCAAGCCATAGAAAGTTGCACAAAAAATAATCATCAATGAAGAAAGAAGAAAGCCCCTAGAAAGTCACAAAATTTCCAATCAGAAACCCTAACTGTTTGGATGGCAATCGCTGCCGAAAACCCAGAAAGAGAGAAACTAGTAAAAAAAAACTAAAGAAGATGGATTACCCAATTGCAAGAAATGACAGGAGCGCAAAACCCCGTCAATGGCAATGGCGAAGCAACTCGGCAACCGGCGAACCTTGAACCCCCTCGCGAATTCGTCGGAGATAACTGGCAGCAAAGCCGAAGATTCTCTCAGGGAAAATGGGGGTTGTTGCTGGCTAATTGTTACAACAGATGTGATGGAAAGGGGCCCGGTTGGTGTGTTTGCCTTTGAACGAAAGGCGGTATGATGAGTTGGGGTTGGGGAGCCTAAACCAAACCCAGGTAAAGGCGGAAGGTGAGTGTCGTCGTTTTTGTTTTTGAATCCCTTGTTTGTTTAGGTCTGATGGGGTCTACTCTACAATTTATCACCGAGCTTATTCGAGGGAAATCTTAATCAATGTCTGCACTCTGCAGTGATGTGGATTGTGGATGCTCCGACAAATGATTAATAAGAACCCTAATTTGTCCTCACACATTTAACACCATCGTATTGTCTTGACCTAGCCCATAGCACTTTTTTTTTTATTAGGAAAAACTAGTCTATAACCCGTGCGCCACGCACAAGATTTTTAAACAGTAAATAGCATTCAATATATTAAATATTTAAGGTCTTTGCAAAAATGACATTCCTCTTGAAAATTTGCAAAAGTAGCAAATAAGCCCAAAAATTGGCAAAAATAACCGGTTCACATGACCCTCTTTCACGGGTCACCATTCCTGTTGAACAAAACCCTCACCGCCCCGCCTCCTTCTTCTCTCCGGCCGTTCCCTGCTCTCCACGAGCCACCTCCGGCCACCCAACCACCACCGTTCGAACCGCCACCCTCACCTGCACCCCCCAGCCCAGAACCCAATCGGCTCATGCCCCCTTGACCCCACACCGAGCCCTCATCTCCCCTCCATCGTTGTTCGTTTTCTCGCCCTCCAATGAAGTCGCCCTCCTCGAGGAATGAATCGAATCCGGTGAGCCCGAACGTAGTTCGAACCCGCTCTCATCTATGGCGGGTTGGAGTCAGTGAGTGCTTCTCTCCCTCCCCTTCTCTCTCTATCTATGGCGGACCTTGAACGACGAGCGGCATATTAATTTTCTTGCCTCCTGTTAATTTTCTGCCAGTGTTAAAAATCGAACCTTTGAGGTTCAATTGTTGATTCGTTTTGAGAAAGATTGGCAGTTGATGCCGCTCAATTATCGATGACGCCTGGTGACATTGAGGACAACATGAAGGTTCCATTTGATGGCCCTGTCACTCGTTCAAGGGCCAAGAAGATTCAAAATGCAACTAAGGCCTTTCTTGTCCGTCACCATGGAACGTTAGATCAAGGGTTCAGGCCACCCTGGATCACTTGGCTCAAGGTTACACCACCAGCACAAGAAGTGAGCCTACGTCCACACACGGAGCTCATGAAGACTCGTCTGCACCCGCCATGATTCACCTAAACTCGGCATCACCAAGAAGCCACTCGGCCGAGTGGGCCATTGGTCTTGTCGAAGAGCATGGGCCGAGTCACACTTGTGTTGGGCCGGATTTAATTAATTTGTTATTTCATGCAATTAGATAAATAAGGTGGAATTTAATTATATCTCTTCTAGATATAATACTTGACCACCAAGTTATTAAATTTCTATCTCATTAGGATTTATTTATCTTATGCTATTTCATTTATCTTTAGATAGAATTAATCTATCCAAACCCCTTTCCTTTGCAAGGAAGGATTGGTTAGATCTCTCATAAGTTTACTATAAATTTATGTTATGCACTTTGATTTAATTAGATTGAAATAGAATTGAAGAAACCCTTTATGGATTAAGGGTTCTTCGATTATCAATCTCAAAGCTCTTGTGTTCTAAATCTCTCGGCACTAAAATCATCATCACCTTCGTCCTTCATCCTCACCGACACAAATCACCATCACCTTCCTGTTTTTCCGTCGACATCGAGCCCAGGCCAAACCTTCGTCGAGAAGCTGTCGCAAGAAGGAGGCCAGCCTTGGTTGCACCCGCGAGGAGATCCACTCCAGCGAGCGCGGCGCCCCTGCATCGCAGCGCCGTGCCCTCGCTCCGCAGTCCCCGACGTCCTCGCTCCGCACAGCCCAGGATCCCCAGCGCGCTCGCCATCACCTTCGCTCCCAGCGAAAGGCTTCCGCGCATCCTTCCGCGCACACCATGAGGACTCCAGTCCTGTGTGCCGAGACCCAGCACCTGCGCGTCCGAAGTCCTCGCGCAACCTGCTCGCTACTCTCTCTTCGATCACTTTCTTTGCTTTCTTCGCTTTCCTTTGATTCATCGTTACTGTTACTTTGCTAATTAGTTTCATTTAGTTAAGTTCGTTATTAGTAGATTAGTTTCTTAAGTTATAGAATCTGTTTCTTTTAGTTTAGTTTAAATTTAATTAAAGTTTATTTCCATGTTGTTAGAATTTCTTAAGTTAAGAATTATTGTTTAATTTGTTTAAATAATTAGTTTAATTCAATTGTAATCAGGAGATATCGGAAGAGCATTGCAAGATCGGGCAAATATACGGCGTGGTTCTTGATCTTGAGCCCACAGGCGAAGGATCGGGTATCCAAACGTATCAAGTGGTATCGGATTTCAGGTTAATGCAAGTTCTTTACTCTCTTGATTTCTTTATTGAATGATTTCTTTTTCGTGCCTTATTTTTTTCACCATAGCCGCTGCATAAAAGTTGAATCTTTATTATTCACCCATAAAAAAAATTGGCACTTTATTTTTGTTATTCTTTGTTTGGATCTATAATTTGGAAGATATTGAGTTCTTGACTGCAAGTTGTGATCTTTTCTTCCTAGTTGCTACATATCATGCCTATGACTGTGATTCTTGGATTAAAAGCATTATATGAACTTGCACCACTAAAGAACCCTAATTTTTCCAGTTTCTAGCCTATTTTCTCTATTTTCTTTATTTTTGCTTACTTTTAGATCATCGTAGCTTATTATTTTTATTTTTTTTTCTTGCTCTTCAATTTCGGTTGCTACCTTCACCTTATAGCAGCTGTTCATAAAATAAAATAAAATAAAATAATCTATATAGAGCATTCTTCATCTTACATTGTTGAGTTAGTAACTCTTCCTTGTTAGTTCTTTGATTGCTACATGTTAGATGATCTAAACGGTTTTAAGCATTACAAAAGAACCCTACTTGTGTGATTTTGTGTTGTGCCGACACTGGAGCCATGGTCACACCCCTCTTTCTCTGAACCGTGTTGCAACCGTCAGATAATAGTTGACGGAGTATGTGCACTTGATTGCCCTTGTGATTGTTATTGTTGACTATTACACATTCATATTATTCAAGCATCACATTGTAAATCTTTTTTTCTTCCACATTAAGCCGCTTGTTTATACTTGATATCCTTGATATCCGACGTGTGGTTGATTTAAATTGCAATTTTGATAATTACTTGTTGTCTTCAATATTGCAAAATTCTGTGTCCAGGGGAATTGCTTGAATATTGTGCCTTGTTTTCTCGCTCTTTGATTTCTAAAACTTGAATCACTCTTAGGAATCACTAGAGCTTGCATTACTTGGTTTCTGGTCTTTGCTTCGGTTACTTGTTGCTCTTCTGATATTGTAGGAACATGTCAGCCGACGGAACTACCCCCCCTATCCCTATTTCCGATGAGGCCTTAAACCATATTATTCAGGCCGCTACTAAAGCTGCTAAGGAAGAACATCGGAAAGAACTCGAATCTGCTAAAGAAGAGCATAGGAAACAGCTCGAAGCTGCTGAGGAGCGTTGGAACAAGCGCTTCAATGATCAAGTAGTCAATCAGGCTAACTTGGTCACTTCTCGGTCGATAACCGGTGTTTTGCGACACCTGGATAAAAGGAAACAACAGGAGGCTTCTGGTTCTACACCCCAATATGGGATGCCGCCCCTTTCCGACCCTACCCCGCCAGTCAACCCCACTCCACAGTCAGGTAATGTACCCCCTCCAGGTAATACTTCTTATGCTGTTAAACCCCCTCTTTCTGGTCAATTACATATCCCGCTTAAGTCTGCTCCTCCTAATCCTTTCACTGGAGAAAATGACAACGACCATCTGGACAACTTCAATAGCAACCAAGATCGTCGTGGGTATACACCGCCACATCATCAACAGCAAGGGAGGTTTTATCAGCGTCAACAGCCCCCGCCGCATGGCCGTGCTAACTGGGATGACAGCCGCAGCAACAATGATCTATATGAGCACCCACATTTGGAGGATGCTTACCATGAGGTAAATCCTAACTTTGATGATTTACCCCCTCCTAATTTTGGTCGTCCTAGATTTGATAATGCTCAAGCTATACAGAGACGAAATGTTAAGCTTAAATTCGAAACCTTTGATGGTAACACTGATCCTGAAGCTTATCTTGTTTGGGAACAACATACTGACTGTATGCTTGAACATTTACGCTATGAGGAAACGAAGAGATTGGAAGTTGTTATATTGCATTTAGTAGGTAAAGCTCGCACCTGGTGGTTTCGCACTCGTGAGATGCGCCGTCGTCAGGACAAGCAACCTGTTGAAACCTGGCCACAACTTCGCTATCTCCTAAAGAAAAGACATGTGCCCGAGGAATACACAGAGTCCATGAGGATGCAACTGGCGACCTGCCGCCAAGGACCTCGCTCTCCCAATGACTACAGGGATGAGTTGGAACGACTCTCCCATCAGGCTAATGTTTATCTTACTGAACGTGCTTTGTGTACTCAATTTCTTACTGGTCTTAATATCTCTATTAAAAATCTTTTATCTATCCATTCCATTAAAGATATTAACACTTTGACTTATAAAGCATAACTTCTGTATGAGCAACAGCAGCAGCAGTTTCGGCAACAGAGGAATCGACTTGACCGGACCTCTCAAGGTCGCAGGTTTGTTCCCTTTAACCTTTCTAGTCAATCTAAGCCTTCTACTTCTAACCCTTCTATGCAGCAAAAGGGAGTTTCCAACTCACCTCAACAGGGTTATCAGGTTGAAACTAGAAGAGTTGCTGCACCATCTACAGATCGCAACAAAGACATCCGCTGCTTCACTTGTGGTGGTTCTGGGCATGTCTCTCGCAATTGCCCTCAGAAACGGAAGGTCCTTCTCAATGATTTGGGAGACCATTACTATGAGGAGGAGACTGCTGAGGACCTGGTAATTTCAAGTGAAGTGGAGGAGGACCAGTCGACTGAGCCTATTGAGGAGATCGATACTTCCCAGTACGACAACCTGCTTTGCATTATCAATCGACGGGTCCTACACATTCAGGAATCTCCCATGGCTGATCAAAGGGAGAACATTTTCCACGCAAGATGCTTGGTTCGCGAGGCTACCTTAAGCCTTATCATCGACGGTGGGAGTTGCTGCAATCTCATCAGTGAAAAGGTAGTGAATTTCCTACATTTATCTACTACTCCTCGAGCTACTCACTATGGTTTAAATGGCATTACTGATGATGGTTCTGATATATTGGTCACCAAACAATGTTTAGTTTCCCTTTCTATTGGAACATATCATGATAAAATATTATGTGATGTTGCTCGCATGGATTGTAGTCATATATTATTAGGTCGTCCTTGGTTATATGATCGTTCTGTTCTTCATGATGGTCGTGCAAATACATATGCTTTCACCTATAACGGGAGGAGAGTTACTCTCCTACCCCTTTCGCCACACACTATTCTGAAGGACCAGGTTCGCAAAAAGCAACAAAAGGACGCCGAAAGAGAAGCTGAAAGAGTGGAGAAGCTCAAAGGAAGGCCGGCTGAACAAGCCACACCCGCGGCCACGTATGCCGCGCCCGCTGCCCAGCATGCCGCGCCCGCGGCCTCAACAGCTGCGCCTGCCGCTGCCCCTGCAGCCCCCTTGACGACTTCTCCTCCCCATTCGACGTCATCTAAGCCCTCTTCTACATCACTTCAGGGCTCTGTGGAACGTCGATCGTTGGTCTCTAACCCTCAGCAAGGGACCATCACATGGAATGCTCATCGACCTCATATTCTTCTGGTAATGAAACAGGTATTACTTAATGTTGAATTGAGTCATATTCCTGCACCTATTGCTGCTCTTCTGCAGGATTATTTGGATGTGCTTCCAGCTGAACTACCCCAAGGCTTGCCTCCTATTAGAGGTATTGAGCACCAGATTGACTTTGTGCCTGGAGCAGCCTTGCCTAATCGCGCCGCCTATAGAGCTAGTCCTGAGGAAACAAAGGAGCTGCAACACCAAGTCACAGAATTGATGGACAAGGGCTTTGTTCGTGAAAGCCTGTCTCCCTGTGTCGTGCCTGTCATTTTGGTTCCAAAGAAGGATGGCTACTGGCGCATGTGTGTTGATTGCCGCGCAATCAACCAAATAACGGTTAAGTATCGCCACCCTATTCCTCGTTTAGATGATATGCTTGATGAACTTCATGGTGCTGCTATTTTTTCTAAAATTGACCTTAGAAGTGGATATCATCAAATTAGGATGAAACAGGGTGATGAATGGAAAACGGCTTTTAAAACTAAGTATGGCTTATATGAATGGTTAGTAATGCCTTTTGGTTTGACAAATGCACCTTCTACATTTATGAGGCTTATGAACCATGTGCTTAGAAGATACTTAGGAAAATTTATCGTTGTCTATTTTGACGATATTTTAATCTATAGCAAGAATATGCATGATCATTTAAGTCACTTAAAATTGGTCTTTGATTGTCTTAGGAAAGAGAAATTATATGCCAATTTAAAGAAGTGTTCTTTTGCATCCGAGTCTACCATTTTTCTTGGTTTTGTAGTGACTGCATCTGGATTAAAGGTGGATGAGGAGAAGATTCGTGCTATTCAGGAGTGGGCTAGGCCGACTACACCCACCCATGTCCGCTCATTCTTGGGCCTTGCTGGCTTCTATCGACATTTTGTCAAGGACTTCAGCTTGATTGCCGCCCCCCTACATGAGCTGACAAAGAAGGATGTGACATTTCGCTGGTCTGACTCACATCAAAAGGCTTTCGACGCTCTCAAGGATCGCCTGACACACGCCCCAGTGCTGCAGTTACCTGACTTTGCTCAACCTTTTGAGCTAGGGTGTGACGCTTCTGGCACTGGCATTGGAGGGGTCCTGCTACAGAACAAGCGTCCCATCGCCTACTTCAGCGAAAAGTTGGGCACTGCTGAGCTCAACTATTCTACCTACGACAAGGAGCTATTTGCACTAGTTCGCTGCTTGCAGACTTGGCAACATTACCTCTGGCCTAAGGAGTTTGTGATTCATTCGGATCATGAAGCTCTGAAGTACCTCAAAGGACAAGCAGTGCTCAGCAGACGACTTGCTCGATGGGTGGAGTTTATAGAGACCTTTTCCTATGTGGTTCACCACAAGAAGGGAAAGGATAATGTGGTCGCTGACGCGCTATCACGCAGGTATGTCCTCTTAAACCATACAGATGCACATGTTTTGGGTTTTGCTTTGATAAAGGAACTGTATGCTTCTGATAGTTTCTTTAAAACTATATATGATCAATGTGTGTCCAAAGGTGAAGTTGATTCATTTTTTATTGATAATGGGTATTTGTTTAAGATGGGCAAGCTTTGTATCCCATCTTCTTCTATTCGCCGATTGTTAACCCAAGAAATTCATGAATCTAGGGGACATGGAGGTTTCGAAAAAACTCTAGCTGGACTAAAGGAACACTACTTTTGGCCTAAAATGTCTAATTATGTGCTAAGATTTGTCAAACGTTGTGTTACATGTGCTAAAGCCAAATCGAAATCCAATGCTAATGGTCTATACCAACCGTTGCCTATTGCTAATGCACCCTGGGAAGATGTTTCTATGGATTTTATTGTAGGATTGCCTAGAACTTCTAAGGGTCATGATTCCATATTTGTTGTTGTAGACAGATTTTCCAAAATGGCTCATTTTATACCGTGTTATAAAACTGATGATGCTATTCATGTTGCTCAATTATTCTTCAAAGATGTTGTTCGCTTACATGGATTGCCATTATCTATAGTTTCTGACCGTGATCCTAAATTCTTAAGTTCTTTTTGGAAAACTCTATGGTCTAAATTGGGTACAAAATTGTTATTTTCTACTTCTTGTCACCCACAAACTGATGGCCAAACTGAGGTCACAAATAGAACTCTTGGGGCTCTCCCTAGAGTCATGCTGCGAACTAACCTCCAGAGATGGGAAGACTGTCTACCATTTGTAGAGTTTGCATATAACAGGTCTAGGCACTCTGCAACAAAGATGACCCCCTTCGAGGTAGTATATGGCCGAAATCCATTAACTCAAGTGGACATGATGCCTCGGCCATATAAGGACAAGGAGAGCGTGGATGCAGCTAAGCAAGTGGACTTCATCAGAAGCTTGCATGAGCGTACCAAGGCGCAGCTGGAGAGGAAGAATGCGCAATACAAGGCCGCGAAGGACAAGCATCGCAAAGATGTGCAGTTCAACGTTGGTGATCTAGTATGGTTGCATCTCAAGAAGGAAAGGTTTCCGCAACAACGGAAATCTAAGCTGGACCCCAGGGGAGATGGACCGTTCAGAGTGGTTCAGAAGATGGGTCCTAATGCATACAAGCTGGAGCTCCCTGCCAATAAATACAGCGTCCATTCTACATTCAACGTCGCCGATCTATCCTTGTTCGTGCCTGACGATGACTCTGACGACGATTTGAGGACAAATCGAAGTCAAGTGGAGGAGAATGATGCCGCTTAATTATCGATGACGCCTGGTGACATTGAGGACAACATGAAGGTTCCATTTGATGGCCCTGTCACTTGTTCAAGGGCCAAGAAGATTCAAAATGCAACTAAGGCCTTTCTTGTCCGTCACCATGGAACGTTAGAGCAAGGATTCAGGCCACCCTGGATCACTTGGCTCAAGGTTACACCACCAGCACAAGAAGTGAGCCTACGTCCACACACGGAGCTCATGAAGACTCGTCTGCACCCGCCATGATTCACCTAAACTCGGCATCACCAAGAAGCCACTCGGCCGAGTGGGCCATTGGTCTTGTCGAAGAGCATGGGCCGAGTCAAACTTGTATTGGGCCGGATTTAATTAATTTGTTATTTCATGCAATTAAATAAATAAGGTGGAATTTAATTATATCTCTTCTAGATATAATACTTGACCACCAAGTTATTAAATTTCTATCTCATTAGGATTTATTTATCTTATGCTATTTCATTTATCTTTAGATAGAATTAATCTATCCAAACCCCTTTCCTTTGCAAGGAAGGATTGGTTAGATCTCTCATAAGTTTACTATAAATTCATGTTATGCACTTTGATTTAATTAGATTGAAATAGAATTGAAGAAACCCTTTATGGATTAAGGGTTCTTCGATTATCAATCTCAAAGCTCTTGTGTTCTAAATCTCTCGGCACTAAAATCATCATCACCTTCGTCCTTCATCCTCACCGACACAAATCACCATCACCTTCCTGTTTTTCCGTCGACATCGAGCCCAGGCCAAACCTTCGTCGAGAAGCTGTCGCAAGAAGGAGGCCAGCCTTGGTTGCACCTGCGAGGAGATCCACTCCAGCGAGCGCGGCGCCCCTGCATCGCAGCGCCGTGCCCTCGCTCCGCAGTCCCCGACGTCCTCGCTCCGCACAGCCCAGGATCTCCAGCGCGCTCGCCATCACCTTCGCTCCCAGCGAAAGGCTTCCGCGCACACCCTGAGGACTCCAGTCCTGTGTGCCGAGACCCAGCACCTGGGCGTCCGAAGTCCTCACGCAACCTGCTCGCTACTCTCTCTTCGATCACTTTCTTTGCTTTCTTCGCTTTCCTTTGATTCATCGTTACTGTTACTTCGCTAATTAGTTTCATTTAGTTAAGTTCGTTATTAGTAGATTAGTTTCTTAAGTTATAGAATCTGTTTCTTTTAGTTTAGTTTAGATTTAATTAAAGTTTATTTCCATGTTGTTAGAATTTCTTAAGTTAAGAATTATTGTTTAATTTGTTTAAATAATTAGTTTAATTCAATTGTCATCAGGAGATATCGGAAGAGCATTGCAAGATCGGGCAAATATACGGCGTGGTTCTTGATCTTGAGCCCACAGGCGAAAGATCGGGTATCCAAACGTATCAGCAGTGGTTTACTTTAATTTCACCCAAATTACTCGCTTTCTTTTTTCAATTCTTAAAAAAGAAAAAGAAAGAGGGTAATTTTCTGTTTGTCTAATTAGAACTCAACTTGCAGAAATGGTGGGTTGTGGTTGTAAATGTGGTGCCTGGTGGAATGCATTAAGTATTTTGCTTAAAAATTGGTTTGCAGCTTCAAGAATGTATCTTTATTAGTTTTAGTTTTAAACCAATTGAAACTCTTAAGATCTTTTTGAAGGGGACGCACAGCTGATTTCTACCAAGAACAATCAATTGAATCTTGAATTGGGGATAATAATGGAGAAGATGTCAAATATCTTTCTTAGATTTTGTTGGCAAGATTAAGTAATGTGGATAAAAATCTGGAATCCTAATTTCCAGTATAGTTATGGAGGATTGAACACTTGTTTTAACAAGAGGTGTATCAATCTGCAGGGTGTAAATCGTAATTGCCTCGCAACCCAAATTGCTTCTGCTCTCCAGCTAGTAACTAAATCACATACTTACAGGTAAATTGGCATTTCTATCATGGCAGACATTTTTTTTTAATGGCAAGAATTATTTCAGTACTGGCTAGCTTTTTTTATTTACTGTCATTGGTGTTACCAACCTCTGAACAGGTTGTTCAGTGATGTCACAAGTTCACACCGAGCGGCCATGACTAGAGTTAAAGGAGGGAAGACTTTTTGTTGTGTTAGGAATCAAACGTGATCTGATATTGGCAAGACAATCATGCATGTGGACTCGTATGCAACTTCATATTGTTGTATTTGTGTTGGTGATATTAATCATGAAGTGGGATATATGTGCGGCCGTCATTAGCTTTAGAGGAAGGTCTAACCACTTCTCCAATATGGGCCTCCTGGATCGCATGAACCAAGCCCTCGCTGCTGCACACTGGAAAATGTTGAAGGAAAGCAGTCGGCTTTAGCTTTAGTACTTCGTTGTGTTTGTTTAAGGTCTAAAACGTTTCCTCCCTTTTTGATGGCTAATCCCTTATGTTCTGGATTTATGTATGGATGGTTTTATGGTTGGTTGTTCTGAATGTTGTTCTGACTGCTTTAGTTTGTGCTTAATATTGTCTATCCTGTTGTTGGGAAGTTTCTGAGATTGACACAAGATCTGACAGGGATTAGTCTTATATTGGCTAAGACGAGATCCGGAAGGGGTTACTTCTACATTGGCTAAGACATCGTTGTCACTGGCTAGATAATAGTATCTACTGGCTAGTAATTTGCATCGCAAATATTCGGGTTTCGCATCTTAGGCAAACAAAATAGACAACCACATACTTTACCTTGAGTTCATGCAAAATAACAAAAACCATCCTTCGCCGACTAAAAAGAAAAGGCGTCCGTACGACGAGTGGCATATGATGACCTTACCATTCCACACTTACTTAGGTTTTAATTGTTTAATCGTTTCCACCTTTTGGATGACTTGTGTTTGATTACTGATAAGGTATGTTGTGGTCTTGTGGTCACTTGTTTATATGTGTTATGGATGGTTATTGTGAATTCTGGGTTATGACGCATTTCGTTTGAGTTTAATGGTCGATATAATTAGGATGAGAAGTTTATGAGATAAATAATATGTGTTAGGGGTTATTATCTTATTGGCATAGACTTTGATTTTATTAGCTAGGGAAAATCATATACTGGCTAGTAAACAAAAAATCGCATACATTTGTCTTTTGCATCGTCGACAAACTAAACGGCCAGTTATGTACATTCAAAACCATCAAAATCCCAAAGTATTATTGAGTTACAAGCAAACTAACAAAATACTACATTCGACTACGCAAAAGAAGAGTTACCCAACTAGACATCAATTTCTTCACCTTGCCACACCACGCTTGCTTATGTCCTCCGACGCTTCCGGCGAAGGAACTCTCCCCAAGACGGGTACCTGCTTGTCTCAATTATCTTGCTCCTGACAGACCCAAACGACATGCTCTCCTCTATGAGCATTTCCCCCTCCTCCATGTCCACGTCGGGAGCTTTACCTTTCATCTCCGGAGCAACGATTGTCGGTTCTACCCATTATGTTGTTTTGTACTTAACTTGTTATGTATTGGTCAGGAACTTTAGTACTTTGTAGTTTTTGGTTTAGGTCTTAATTGTTTAATCGTTTCCACGTCGGGAGCTTTACCTTTCATCTCTGGAGCAACGATTGTCGGTTCTGCACAGGTTTTCTGGTTTATCTTGCCAGTTGTGTGAATTTCTGTGCCAGCTGAATTGTTGTATTTGTCATCCAAATGGTTATCCATGTCATACTCCAAATTGAGATCAAGATGCGATATAGACCAAACTTTACTTCGAAATATTTTTTTCCATAAACATATACAAAGTGGGTATCTATAGATAGATAAAATTAAAGTAAGTTCAAAAATAAATTTATTTTTTAATTTTAACAAATAAAAATGCCTGAAATTTAGTTTAAAACAATTAAATGGGTCTCTTTCTCCCCCCCCCCCCCCCCCCCTCTCTCTCCCACCCTCTTTCCATTCGACACGTGTCCAAAATTTTCATACCCTCTTTCCCTGTTTTTGCAAACTGTAACCGGCAACCTGTTGAGATTAATTTGCAAGAATGACAATTTGTCATTCATTTGCCAATTTTTTAGGTGTAGGTTATTTTTACAAAGTGGACCATGAAATGGTATATCTATGCAAATCAGCCATTTTTAAAATTAATCTAAGTACACTCATCTTATTTTTCAGATGTTATTATATTAATAAATGCGTTTTAAATATTGTATAAAACATAATACTCGTTAGAAAAATATAGTTTAATATATACATTTTTAGTATTTTCTCAATCTTTGAATATCGGTAAGTCATAGTTTAATATATACATTTTTTCTCAAGTAAAAATCATCGATTTTTTTAACATATGCTCTAAGGACATAAGTTAAAAACCCACGTTAGAAAAAATTCCTTAAATCTAATGTATTGACATCAAGAAATCTATGCCCAAAGGTTTAAGTTAGAAAAACTATAAAATTAGAACTATATATGATTGATATTGATGTGTTTTTATTATTGTATTCATATCAAAACACTTATTTTTCTAGATATATCATATATGTAATGATCGAAAAATATAACATGATCCAAAACTACTAGATGGAGCATTAAATAATGAAAAAAAATTATGATAATTAGAGCTTTTGGCACTGCCTTTTGCCACTTCGAGATTGTGGGAGAAGACACTTGAGACTCTTTAACATATCATACTAGACATCCACATCCCAGTTATACTGACTTATTCTCACAAACTCACCAAACTAAGCAAATCATTTGACCAGAAAAACACCATAGCATAAACTAAAGGGAACACTCCTCTAGAAAATTCAGCAAATATTCCTATTACAAGCTTACAGTGAAGAAAGAAAACTCTCCAAAGATTCTAGACGTTGATGACCAACCTCGAAACCATAATGTACTCGATGTGTGCAGAGTGGTGGTGGCAGCTCAGCACAACAAATCTGTAATTCCAATATATGGGGCAACAATACATATTAGATAAAAAGGGGAAGAAAAAGAAACAGGGTTTCTAAACAAGCTGGAATGTTTGCTGGCATATACACAAGTTAAATTGACTTTATATTGCACTAAATACAACAGAAATGGGCCAGGAGTTGAAATAGTATGAGCATAGTACACATGCTGTATTATATTATAATAAATGAGCTATAAATCAAGAATACCTTTGTTTGAGTAAAAAAAAAAATCGTGTTTAATTAGAAGATATTGTATAAGCTCATGAAGTTACTTTCGTGAAGGCTCTCATGTGATGCTTTATAAATCAAACACGAATACAAATTGACTAGCGATAATTACAAGTAAATGAGTGCGCAAAATGTGTTAAATATCGAATGCATCATTTTAGTGCCTTACAAGCTCACAAACTAAAGTGTACAAATTTAATACAATAGTTGAGCATACAATAACAAAAAATAATACAAAGTTGATGCCGAGAGCGCGAATCCTGTCACTTGGGTGGCGAGTTTCTCAAAATCCAATACTAGCTCAAGCTACCTGTTCGATCTGCAAAATAAGACCAAGGTCGAATTCGTGGGTTAAAAAAAATTCATTTGGGCTTTTAAATTGGAGAACAGCCCAAAATAGCCTATAAAAGGCAGCCCAACCCAAATGAAAGTGGCTACCAGTTTACTGATGCCTACGTACCAGATTCAAAGAAAGAATCAACAAATAAATAAATAAATAAATAGCTAGAAGGAAGGAAAAAAGCCTATCTTTATCTAAAAGGAAAATCAGTAGCTCTCCATATCAAAAAAGGAAGATATGCAGTTAAAAAAAGATATGAAAAAGTAGGGTTTTCTACCGATTGCTCCCTATAAAAAGGGTTGTCTGAAAAAAGAAACAGTAAAGGGATATTTTCCGCCGATGGAAACCCCTCTTTGCCCTACGCGCCCCTCTTCTCCCTCAACAGAGAGACTTCGCCGCCACCAAGGTGATCTTGTGCCCGCCGATCCCGCCATTCAGCACCAGCCCACGAACCCCCCCTACTATCCCTCCTCTACTTCAGGTCTAGCACACATGCTCCTCGCGTTGATTTTGAGAATTTGCTCCGCCTGCCACCCTTTGCCTCCTACGGGAGCTTTCTCTAACCCAACTTGCAAATTGGAGGTGGAGCCTCCCGATTGGTCCTCTTACTCGAGCATTCGGTCCACGGGGAGCGTGTTGATGACCTGTATACAAGCTTTATTGAGCCGAGGGGGGCCTCGTGGTGGTCGGTCGGCCGGGGTTGCTTCTTTCCTTGGCGTGCCTGGCTTTTTCATCTCCTGTTTCCTCCATCGGCTTGGTGTCATTTCGCTGCTTCTGCTGGTTGCCCTGTAAGTCTTCTTTCCTACCCTCTAATTCACCCGAGCGACCCCCTTGCCCACCAGCAATCGATCTATATTTATCATTGTTACAAATACATATGGGTTCATCAACCCCTTTCGACCACAATCTCGCTATCCTTAATTCGGGATCTGAATCCCCACATTTTTTTAAGCTTTATCAATATTCTACTTCTAACTTGGTTTTACTTCGGCTTACCTTACAATCTACCCTTGTCTTTGTTTGGTTTAATTACTCTCACTCGATCTCTAGTTGATTTTGCATTCTCGTCGGTTTGCCTGCTTCTGTGTGCGGGAGGTCCGTCCGAGTTGGTGCGGGTGATGTTTGCTGTTGCAGCCGTTGGTGCCTAATTTTGATGCTCCGTGGTGTTGATTTCTACAGTTGGTTTCCTTGTGACCCGGGACTCGGTGTGTGCTTCTTGGCTTGCTTGTGTAGCTGCCCAACTTTTTCTTCAACACTTCCTTTTTCGCACAATGGCTCACAAACCTCTTTTGAGGATCTCCTTGGTTATTCAAAGCCCTACAAGGCCTTTTCAAAACACCGAATGGGGTGTAAACATCATTCTGCACTCACAAATTGTATTCAACTACAAACGTGCATTGAATTTAGTCCATGGCATTACTTGTTTGGAGTAAACTCTTTTAATTTCTACAAGGTCTATTGTAATCATATACATTACAACCGAAATAACTACTACTTCCTTGGTTTGAGTTGTTCTCCGTACTGCTGTTGTTTGGCTTCTCCTTGCTGTTGGGTTGCTTTTTTGCGCAGGTCTTCTCCTCCGGGCATCGGTCTATACTGTCGAGTGCTGCTTCAGTGTGCCACTGCTGTCCTTGCTGCTCGATGGTCCTCGCTGCCTCGGTTGGATCATGGTCCCTCTACCATGTTGGCACCCAACAAGGTCACTCAAACACACCAAAACTACTACACTGATCCCTTGAGATCATATAAGCCCCACAAGGTCATCACAACTATTACTCTACAAGACAAGCACCAAAGGAGGAATTACACATATATCAATCTTATGCTTTCTACAATTTGTGTTATTTCTCATATTTTGTACACTTATTCCCTATCTTGGATTAATAAACATGTCTACTATGTTTTGAAAGATTGGTGTAGTTACCCGCATTTGAACACTTCCCTAACAGATCACGGTATGGCCGTACATTGTGACATACAGTTTCAATATAGCGAGTGGTTGTGGCCTTGCCTATCAACAATTAACTTCTTATCAAATTGGGACTTCTCAAAGTTTAAGTACTTTTTCCAACTACGGACCTATAAGCAATTGCACATCACTCAGTTTAAAGACTCGATTTTCATACGATTACGGATCAAAATTGGTTTTATATGAATATATGCTCTTGGAATTGTCGTGGTTTACGAAGACGTAATTTCTGGACTAATACAGAACTCTTTTGTAGAAACAACTACATTAATGTCATGGTACTGCTTGAAACTAAAACAAACAAGCCCCCGCCAGAAAATGTCTGGAGAAAGTGTGGTTTCAACAACATAGCTTTCGATCCTGCCTTGGGTTTCTCCGGTGGTATCTGTCTGCTGTGGAAAGACATGTTGATGTCTGAAGGAGAAATTACACTTATCTCGGTTCACCACAGATTAATCCATATAAATTATCATGATCACATCATCAACCAAACAACGGCCTTCATCCTGGTGTATGCACCACCGGACTACCAGTCAAAAAACCCGTTCTGGGAATTTGTAATGCAATACACTTAGCAACTTGTTCTACCATTCTGTATCTTGGGCAATCTCAACGAAATCGCGATCCCGGATGATAAGTTGGGAGGGATTATCCCCTCTCAGGCTCGCTTCCGACGGTTAACCCAAATAAAAAACGATCTGTTTCTTAATGAAGTCCCCACTCATGGGGGAAATTATACCTGGCAGAGGAAGAAAACGGGATCACCAAATAACAGTTTCGCAAAACTTGACCGTCTGCTGGCACAATCCGAAATCATTGCTGCTTATGATGGTTTACGAGTCAAGATTCACCCTTTCACAACTTCGGATCATGCCCCGATATCCATTGATCTACGTTCACAAACGCATATCAACAATCGACCTTTCCGGTTTGAATTAGCTTGGACCACCAAACCTGAATTCAGAAATATTGTAAAACAGGCTTGACGCCTGAACCCGGTGGGTTCATACATTTATAAATTGGTCAAGAAAACATCTCTGCTTAAAGGCCTGGCGAAAAAATGGCATAAGAGGACTTTTAATAATATTCACAAACAGGTTTATCAAACCGACGAGCAATTACTCAGATTGCAACAAATCTTAATTAACAACCCAAATGACCACGATTTTGAGCTCCAGAAGAGACTGCTTAACAAAAGAGAAAGAATGCTTGATTTTCAAAGACGCTATTAGAGCCAAAGGGCTAAAGTAAAGCACAACAAACTCAATGATACAAACTCGGCCTATTTTCACCGTATCGCCACGGCGAAGCGGGGTAAAAAAGCTATCAAAATTCTCACAACAGATTCGGGTCTACAACTGACAGACCACGAATTGATAATAGACGAGTTCGTCTCAAAGTTCTCCGACCGTTTCAAGTCATCATACAACCATGACCTCGCGTTTACAGAGGATCTAAATGTTATAGATACAGAAATAACGACAGCAGAGAATGGAGCTTTAACGGCACGAGTTACAAACTCTGAAATTAAGGCCGCACTGTTTTCTATTAAACCGGATAAGGCTCCGAGACCCGATGGTATGCCTGCTGGTTTCTACCAGGTCTACTAGGATATTGTGGGACCGTCTATCATTAAAGCTGTCAAGGCTTTCTTCGCCTCTGGAAGAATGCTGCGACAAATTAACCATACATTTATAACTTTGATTCAAAAAAGAGATAACCCAAACTGCGTTAACCATTTCAGACCGATCAGTCTCTGTTCTACGATCTACAAAATCATCTCCAAGATTTTGTCCGCTAGATTAGCCAAAGTTTTTGATAAACTGATTCATCCTTTACAAAGCGCGTTTACGAAGGGAAGATCCATACAGGATAATATCCTAATCGCCCATGAAATTTTCCATTCATTTAGAACAACAAAAGTAAGAGGTGGCTACATGGCCATCAAACTGGATATGGAAAAGGCTTACGATAGGGTTGAATGGCCCTTCCTTTTTTCCGTTCTTCAAAAGTTCGGCTTTAACAACAAGTTCGTTATGTGGATCCAAGAGTGTGTTAGAACTGTGTCCTACTCAGTTCTCATAAATGACGAACCATCGACACCATTTAGACCCACTAGGGGCTTGAGGCAGGGTGACCCACTCTCACCTTTCCTATTTATTCTTATGGCTGAGGTACTTGCCAGAACGCTACATAGACAAGCTTCTCTATCAAAGGAACTGGGCTTCTGTTTGGGGCAGGGAGGAGTCAAAATTCCCTTTCTCGCCTTCGCAGATGACATTATGCTTTTCGGGAAAACATCCCAGTCAATGTGCAACAAACTAACTGGCACCATACAACGATTCTGCCTGATATCCGGCCAAAAGGTCAATCTACACAAATCTAGCTTCCAAGTATTTTCCAACACACCTAACTCAGTCATTCAAACGATTGCTACAACCTTAGGGATTCCACAAACAAATTGCCTTGAGAAGTATCTCGGCTGCCCAATTATAAATGGAAGGGTTAACCGTGACACGTTTGCGGATGTGGTCCTAAAAGCAAAGCAACAGCTTACTAAATGGAAAGCGGCTTCTCTATCTGCTGAGGGTAGGAAAGTTCTCATAAAGTCCAATTTAAGCGCACAACCTATTTTTATAATGCAGGCATTTATGCTACCTGCATCTATTCTGCATGAGCTTGACAGAGTTTACAGACAATTCTTCTGGAATAAAGGCCCGGAGTCAACTCCCTTGATCAGCTGGGATAAAATCTGTTCAGATACTCTATCCGGTGGCCTTGGTATCTACAAGGCAGAAACCATGAACATAGCTCTACAAATGAAGCTGCTTTGGAAAATTATTGCTGAACCAGATAACATCTGGGTAAAAATTATTACAGCTAAATATCTTAAGAATTCCACCATCATGAACTACACTAAAAAAGGGAACACCTCATGGCAGTGGTCCAAGCTAATCTCTATTAGACACTTATTTAAACCGGGCCTCCGTTGGTCTATCGGAGACGGCCACTCGGTGAAATTCTGGCAGGACAACTGGGTAAGACAGATGCCCTTAGCAGAACTAGCGCTCACAACAATTACAAACGAGTCCGCCGATTGGACTGTTAACAGATTCATTGATACAGATAAGAATTGGAATGTCTCAGCCCTCCATACGGACCTTGCCGGTTTATTAAACAATGATGTCATTGACAACATCACACAGATTAAACTTCCTGACAATGTTTACCATGACAGACTTTTTTGGGGACCTAGTAAGAACGGGTGGTTCTCAACCAGCTCAGCAACTTCTATCATCCCGCTTCATAACGGGGACTCAAATTTTGACGGTAACTGGCTTTGGAATCTGAACGTCCCCTACAAGATTAGACATTTTCTTTGGAAAATCTCTCGAGATGGATTACCGACTTCTGACAGATTACAACGGTCCCATATAGCGGTGCCTTCTGGCTGCAGTTTTTGCGCCAGCACAAGGGAATCCACCTTCCATATACTAGTGGAATGTCCCATGACAATTGCGCTTCTAACTACCCTAAACATCCGTAGACCGAATCATATAGGCTTAACAGCGGACTCAAAGGCAAATACCATTCTAAACAATATTTTTGTAAACCTTGGGAAGGAAAAGACTGGGTTTCTGGCCTTCGCTTGGTGGAGTCTTTGGTTTTTCAGAAACCAACTGGCGTTCAGACATGTGTCTTCTGTCAAAACACAGGAGATTGCCCTCTTGTGCAACACTTCAAGTCATACTTGGAATGAAAGTAACAAACAAACTAACAAAGTGTACACCTCAGAACGAAATGGTTCCGGCAGTGCGCAATTAACAAACCGAAATTCTACCGGGTACGAGCAGCATAAAACTAAACCTTGGGAGAGACCACCCGCTGGTTATTACAAGTTAAATTTCGATGGCTCGTATTGTCAGTTAGAGAAAGGAACCTACGGCTATGCTATTCGCGATCCTTGCGGTAACGTACTTGCCTTAGGGTCGGGCAGATGTAACAACAGTTCAACGGTTTACGCAGAAGCAATGGGCCTTCATATGGGTGTGGCTAGGGCTAAACTGCTGGGAACTAAATGCCTTCTGATCGAAGGAGACTGTCTGGTTGTTATAAAAGCTCTCCTGGGTGACTGGTCTTGTCCCTGGAACATTGAGCTGTTAATGGCAAATACGAAAACGAATTTATATTATATGTCTCATGTTGCTATTCGTCATGTTTTTAGGGAATCGAATGCGGTAGCCGACGGGATCGCACGTCTGGCCTACATCATCCCTGCCGATGATAGCTTTGAGGATCAAGAACTTACTTTTCTCGTCCGTTTGGACGCGCTAGGAAAGAGGCCCGGTCGACGGCGGATTTCCTAAATTTTACCTTGCTTCCAAAAAAAAAAAAAAAAAGGGTTGCCTGCTGCAAGAAAAAAAGAAAAGGAACGGACGGCAGAGAAACAGGCTGCAGAAAAACACACAGCAAGCACAAACAAACACATAGCAAACACGCAAGCAAATCCGCAAGAAGAAGAAAAGGAGGAGGCAAACAAGGTAGCCTTCTCTCTCCGTGTGGGGCTTCTATTGACTCCCGAGACCCCGCCCTTGCAAAGCATTCTTGTTTTCGCTTGTGGCCTGGGTTTCGGAGTCATCAAATCACCCTAAATACAGCCGGAACGCTGCTGCAATTCACTCTCGAGACCCCGCCCTTGCAAAGCACTCTTGTTTTCGCTTGTGGCCTGGGTCTCGGAGTCGTCAAACTGCCACAAAAGAAGTCGGAATGCTGTCAAAATTCACTCTCGAAACCCCGCCCTTGCAAAGCACTCTTGTTTTCGCTTGCGGCCTGGGTTTCGGAGTCGTCAAAATACCCTAAACAGGGTCGAAGTGCTGCTGAAATGGATTCCCGAAACCCCGCCCTTGCGAATTTTTTTTCTAATTAGCCAAAAAAACGAAAAATTATTAGGGAAATAGCCAAGATTGAAAAGAATTTAGAGAAATAGCCAAAACAGGTTAAAGTCGATGTTTCAAACAGCAACTTTACCCCAAGTTTTTAAAAAAATTAATATAATATGTAAGTCGCTGTTTAAAACAGCGACTTACCTCTTTTTTAAAAAAAAAATCTTATTTCTTTGCTAAAAATAATTGAAAACAAAAAAAAAATTAAAAAAAAAAGAGAGTCGTTGTTTAATCTTTTTATTTTTATTTTTTTTCAACCTAGGGCTACAGGAGAATCTCCTTCTTCGTTCTCCATGGGTGACGGCCCAAAATCCCCGCCACAGCCACCGCTTCCAGTCCTTTGCCCCTCCGCCGCTTCTTTCGCCTCCACCACCACTCCTCCCCGGCGGCTATCCACCCCGACTCCCCTAACCACAAAGGTCAGTCGTCCCCATCACCGACTGCGAGTCGGGTGAAGTCCACAGCGCCGAGGATAATCGGAAGAATTGCTCTCCCATGGCGACCTCGGAGTTCAAGACGTTGCTCCCTCTCTGTTCAAATCAGTAGTTGCTCCACAATCTCAGCCGATATGGGGCCCCCAACGGAATCCGAATCCGCCACCGGGCACCAACCACTGCAGCCTCTCAACCGCGGATTTGAGATCCGATGTCCCCGGCGCCACAACACGGGCATAGGCTGAGCAAGGCGGAACAGGATCGACATAGGCAACCGGAGGGTTTAAAGCTCAGGAGGAGCTCGGCCATGGCCAATTGTGAAATTGAACCAACGACGGCGCAAAATCGGATTCCAATTTGTTTCTTCCGCTCTTGCGTGTGTTGATTATACCGATCAGACTCCCTCTACTGCTGCTAGTAGTAGCAATTGCTCTGATTTTGCTCATATGCAGCCGAATATGTGCAAGTCCGGTCGGGTTAGGGTTGGAGGAAGCCGAAAGCCTCCATGTTTGCCTAAACTTCAAGCTTTTGGGGAAAAAAAAAATTAAAAAAAAAAGGAGTCACTGTTTCAAACAGCGACTCTCCCAATAAATTATTTTTTTCCAGATTAAATCAATTTTTTACACTCAAAATTAAAAAAAAAAAAACAAAATAAGGTAAGTCGCTGTTATAAATAGCGACTTACCTATTATATTAATTTTTTTTACAATTCTGTTTTGGCTATTTCCCTAAATAGTTTTCAATCTTGGCTATTTCCCTAATAATTTCTTGTTTTTTTGCTATTTAGAAAAAAAATTCCGCCCTTGCAAAGCACTCTTGTTTTCGCTTGTGGCTTGGGTTTCGGAATCAGTTAAACGCCCTAAAAGAGGGCGAAACTCTGCTTAAATTCACTCAGAAAATCCAAGCAAAAAAAAAAGAAAGCAGTTCAATTGCAGACAGCCATGACAATGATGCAGCTGACATCTAAGAAAGCAAATTTTCTGGGTAAACTAAGCCAGGAAAACTCTCAAGCAAATAAAAGAGGGTACTGGCAAAATAAGGCCAAGCAAGCAAAATATAAGGCGCACACATCCAGCCAAAGAGAAGTGGCATCAGCAAAGACCAAATAAATTCAATGTCAAATTACACTAAGCAAACCAGGCCTTTATGACAAGTCTAAACTTGCACCTAAAGGAGTCTAAACTGAAATTGGAATCAAAACCAGCGTCAAAGCCAAAACAATCTCACCAAATTGGAACCAATCTCTATCCTAAACAAACCAAAATAAATTAGTGAAGCTTCTATCAAATTGAGTACTGTCCGAAGCCTACACACACAAAGAAGGCTGCAACAGACATGGGCGTTCATACAAAAAGAAGAAGATAATGAAAAACTGGAGATCACAAATTATGCGTTTCAAACCATAAAAAGGCCCTAAATTAGCCTCTGCCAAGCACAAATAAACAGGGAAGAAATTAACTTACTGGGAAGACTGTCCCAAATTGCTGCACGTCTGCCAAACGCCCAAGCACTAGCGTCCTGTGGCCTCGTTAGATTCCTCAAGCCCAGAATCCGGATTTCTCAAACCGAAAAGCCCTGAGTTTGTCCCAAATCGCAGCCCTAAAATGAGTGCAAGCAAAAAGTTATCGAACTCAGAAATTGAGAACGTAATTAAGGAGAAAGGAAAAATAAGTTCCTGATCCAAGCTTGAATCATTCGAATCAAATGTTTAAGAGCTGGAATTCACAGATTGGAGACGAGGCAAGAAAAAAAAAAAAAGAGAAAAAAAGAAAACTAGGGCGAACCTAATTGGAATGAGCCGAGGTGACTCTCGCGCTTTCCATCCTTGCACCGCCTTCACGCCGCCTTTGCCTTGCCCGAGCGATTCGCCGGTGCTCCACCCTCCTCCGTTCAACTGCCCAAGTAAGACTGAAGGTCGCTGTTGGTGTCGGAAGAACAAAGGAGCGAAGAAGAAAGACGATGAATAGAAAAAGAAACGCTTTGTGATTGAAAGCTGGCTTTCCAAACAAAGGGGGATAAATAACAACTTGGGCTGGGTTATAAAAAAAGGGGTTTACTATTAGCAAGGCAAATTTATCGCCCGGTTTGCAATCACGGGCTAGGAGTTTGCAAAATCCGCAAACTCACAGTCCACAATTGCAATTTTTTTTATTTTTTTTAATTTCCGCAACCGCACATTGTGAGTTTGCGAAATCCGCAAACTCGCAATGCGCGATTTCCAATGTTTATTTTTTTAAAAAAAAAAATTCAGGATATATATCTTACGGAGTATGTTAAATGCAATTATTTCCTAAATCAAGATTCCGGTAGATATATTTGGATCGATAATGATATTTGACGAAATCCCGTAGATATCAATTTTGGATCGGTAATGATATTTGAAAATATCGCGTTTCAAAGATATTTGAAGATAGATATATTTGGATATAAATATATTTTATTTCCTAGAATATTCGTCAACGATCGCTATACATACCCTCCCTGTATTTAGAGCACAAGTATCTCTACACTTTAAGGGTTCTTACAAAGATAATATTTCCAACATCCTAAATTTCTCCCTATGTCGTTGTCAGATGAAGATGATATACCGTTCGATATAAACGGGATATCGTCAAATATTGTTAAAATTTATCTGTAATCTGCTTTAGGATTGGGATTAACGTAGTACTCCCTATGATTTTTAATATAAGGCATTTGACTTTTGAACACGTACTTTAAGGAGCTAAAAACTAAATAAAATATTAATTTTTCCAATTAATTTTTTTTACATAATAAGTATTATAATATAAAAAATTTAATTGAAAAAAAATTAATATTTAATATAATTATTAGCTCCTTAAACTATATGCTCTAAAGTCAAATGTTGTATATTAATAATCGGAGGGAGTGTATGGTAATCGGAATTTTATTTTCAAAAAAAAACAATCACAACCGCGGATTGTGAGTTTGCGGAATCCGCAAACTCGCAATCCGCGATTGCAGAAATATAAAAATAAAAATCAAATTGCAACCGCAAACTCGCAATCCGCGGTTGCAGATTTTAAAAAAAAAAAAATACAACTGCGCATTCAACCTACGTGATTGCGAACCTCATCCGTGTATCCGACGAGATTTTCACCGTGCATATAGCAAAACCGAAAAAAAAAAAAAAAGGATTGAATTGGGCTCAAAAAAGCTTAGTCGGTTAGCTTATACTCCAATTATAATTTGGAGTTTTGGAGTAACAAAAAAAAAAAGGACGTAGGCTTACAAAAAAAAAAAAGGAGAAACGAGCCCTTTGAATTTGAAATGAAATTCATCAAATTACAAAACTTACCCACTAAAATATAAAAAAATATAATTGGCATGAAGTGAAATTGAGTTTGACAAAAATCATAAAGTTAAGCTCGTAAAATTTCATCACCAGTTTATGCCGAATTTTTTTTCAAAATATTCATTAAAAAATAAAAATTTACGGATAAATTCACACATTGAAACTATTTACAAAAATATTCAAAATTTGCAGATAAGTCAGAGAAACACGGCCTGAGACCGCGTTTTAGGTGTTAGTTGGATAATTTTTATTTCTTAATTTAAAAAAAAAACAAAAAAAAATATATACGTAAAACGCGGCCTGAGGCCGCGTTTTACTTTGAAAATTAAAAAAAAAAAGAAACAAAAAGAAGAAGAGACCGGCGCTCCCATCCCCATCCTCATGTGTTCGCCGCCCCCGCATCCTCCCCTGCGTTCGCTGCCCTCTCCCAGACCTTCTTCCCCGCCTGCATCGCCGGATCCGCCTCCTTCTGACCACCGCACTGGCCACCACACCACCGCAGTCCCCAAAACCGTCATCTCCCCTCCGGCCTTCCTCTCCTTCCCTCGCCTCCGCCGGCGAAACCATCCGCCACCGCGCGCCAATCACCATCAGCAATCCACCGCCACTCCTCGTCCCGATGCCCTCGCCCTCATCGGATCTTTCATCCGCCACCGCTCCTTCGCCCTCCTCCTCCCGCACTCCGTCCTGAAGCCCAGCGAGCCCCGCCAGCACCAGCCCTGCCAGATCTCGCCATCATCTCCTTAGCCGCCCGACGCAGCCTCAATCCTTGCCTTGCCGGCTTCGATTTCGATCCCTGAATCTGTGCCCTAGACGTCAATCCCCGCCCGGTATGTACAGGCGCGCAGAGGTGCAATTCGTCCCCAAATCGCCCCAAATCCGTCCATCACCACCTGCTAGACGTTATTCTTCAAGAAGCCCTCTCCGTCGATTCCTGGCCGGCCTTGAAGAAGCCCTCTCCGTCCCGGCCGGCCTTCGAGCAGCGCTTCTTCTTCTTCTTGTTTCTTTTTTTTTAATTTTCAAAGTAAAACGCGGCCTCAGGCCGCGTTTTACGTATATATTTTTTTTTTGGTTTTTTTTTTAAATTAAGAAATAAAAATTATCCAACTAATCCCTAAAACGCGGTCTCAGACCGCGTTTCTCTGACTTATCTGCAAATTTTGAATATTTTTGTAAATAGTTTCAATGTGTGAATTTATCCGTAAATTTTTATTTTTTAATGAATATTTTGAAAAAAAATTCGTTTATGCCAGTGGGTCGGTCTCAAAATTGGCTTCTAAACGAGGGAAAAGAAAACGGAGTTAAAACTCTAAATTAAATGTCCCTCAAATTCAAACGGTTTTTAAAAGAACTACGGGTGATTTGATCCCGTTCCAAACGGGTACGTAGGACACCCGACATAAAGCTAAAGCTCGTCGGATTCAATCGCCAAAACCCAAAAATTAAATCAATTCAGATATTCGGAACTACGTAAGGCTTGATTCTCTTCCAAGAGATACGTAGGCAACCCGTTAAAATTCGGGTGCAGCCCAAATCACCAAAACCACTTAAGTCTTGGTGTTGATACGACTTCGAATCAAGAGGATAACCAAAAGGGGTCGAACTCATATTCTAAAAATTAAATAAAATATGTTTTACAATTATTCACGCATTTTTGTTCAACAACCTTGCAAAAGCCAGTCAAGCAATAAGGAAAATATAATCCAACATCCAAATAAATTAGCAGTGCAATCAGATCTCCCGGCAACAACTCAGAAAATGATATCAAAAAGTAGGGATGGGCATGGGACGAGACGGGATTGGGGTAATCCCGCATATTTTTTACGAGTCGGGCTTAAAATATTTTTTTTGAATCCCACCAGGTCTTATCTCTCGCGGAACGGGACTTGTCCCTCGTAAAAAAAATCTATAATAATCCAATAAAATGAACTATATTTTATCTTTTGATTAACTAAGTACATTAAGCATAATTGAACTGAAAATTTACATGCTACTTAGGTGTGTATGTATATATATATCATGCTACTGAGATAGTGAGGTATGTATATATATCATGCTACTTAGTATATTATGTACAACATTTATATCTATACAGTTTATTGTTTATCATACATGCTACTGAAGTAGTGAGCTGGGTATATATATACAATATATTATATACAAAATTTATATCAAACTCATCAGGTGCATACTACTCCAAATTCAGTAGGTTTATTCATAAATACAACATTCATATATAATGGGGGAAACTAATTAAAACCTTCATTATGTATATTTAGTTTTAATAATTTTTATATAAAATATATATAGTTTTGTATATATGCGGGACGGGACGGGATTTGCGGGACAAGAACTTTCCATCCAGCGTCCCGTCCCTTGCATTTTTTACGGGACATGATTGATTATTTTTTTCAAAATCCCACCGGAATCGAGACGGGATTTGTGCCCATCTCTATCAAAAAGTATAATTCGGAATGAACTCAGAAAGCATCTTAGCGCCAATACGAATAAAAACAATAAAAGAACCGTAACTTAGAAAATTATCACAAAAGAAAGTATGTATAAGAAAGTGTTTTGATCAGACAAACTTGATTACTAGGCATGGGATTATCCATCAATGCTGAAAATTCCAAAAGCACTCCCTCTCCCTAACAAAGAACTTATTTATGATATAAAATATTCTCTCATCTTTGGGAGTTTCCGTTCATTGCCTTAAGATTTATTACTCCTATGCTAAAATAGCATCAACATCAAATGAATGTTCACGTATTATTTTATTGCCAAGGGATTCACACGACACAATCTAATGCACTAAACTTGTAAAGATTTTCTAGATCAGCATCAATTAGTTTCATCATACCCTTAAAACATTAGCAGCTTGGTAATATTATACTTTTCTGATGCAAAGAGTACAAATGAATGGGAACAGGATTAAAAGTGTTTTATCTCAATTTAACTTGTAGTTATATATCTCAGGAATCCATGACAATCCCACATGGTCTGAAACTCTACAATCGTAATTTGTTTCAACGTTATCAAGACCCACCATACAAGATGTTTCTAACAACCTAGCCAGGTATGTCTATTGACTAAAATTACTTTAAGTATCCTCAAGACTACAGCATCAAGTAAAGGAGAGAATGGGCCTTAACCTTACAAAATGTAGAGGGAAATCAAGTTTTAGTCAGATTGTAGACTTGTTATCACATCCAGTTTTCTGAACTTGAGCCAAATTATGTCTACTCTTTAAGCCATGAGGGTTTAGTAAAATTCATTCAAGTTGTAGTATAAAGCATTAGTTCCAGCGATTGCACAGCGGCCCCAATTGCAAATTTAACTTCATCAAACCCTAAAATTCCCTTTTGATTCATAAATAAAGTAAAAAAAAGGAGGAAGAAGGGTCATGAACTCACCCGATGAATGTGAGCAGTTCGTTTGAGGGCTTCTTAAACCTCAGAAACCTAGTCTCAACCCAATTTCAGAATCAATCAAAGCTAAATTGAGATTAAACAGCCACATTACAATTAAAGGCTAAATTGCATATTTTAGTCCAAGGATTGTTTGAATGGGGATTGAAAGGAAGAATCCAGCATACCAAGACTTTAGCACTTCAAAAATCACAATTTTTTAGTTGGTGAGTGTAAGGATTTACATGCAAGACTTTAGCACTTCAAAAATCACAATTTTTTAGTTGGTGAGTGTAAGGATTTACATGCAAGCAAAGATCACTAGAAATCTTAATACAAGTAATTGAAGGCACTAGAAGCGGTATACACCATGGATTAGGTCGAGGAAATTGTTTAGTTCATGGATTTAATGGCCCTATTAAATAAGAAGGTTCACATCTACTTCTTTTAAATGAAGCTTGCAAATTTCAGTAGCATGTATGTAAGTTAGTGGTACACTAAGGATTTGAACTTGAAATGTAGACTCAAAGACTGGAGAACCTTGAAAAGTGATATCAAAACCTATGCCTCCTACTTCTTTCCAGTCAAACCGAACCTTTTTATATTGCCAAGGATTTACTATTTTATGTGTAAATACATGTCACTTTGCTTCTTCAGATCTTGCATTGCCAGCGATAGATTTGAACCTGACTGGTTATAGTTTAAGGGCGGAATAGATACTCAAAGTGTTGTGCCGGGAAGCAAGGGGACGTCAGACACACCCCTTTAACACACACGAATCGGGATGGACAAGAACTGTAAACCAGAGAGCCAAACTCAAGCAACCCAAACCAACAATCAGACACAAACAGAAGATAAAATAACCAAGCACAAAGAACACCAGATTTACGTGGAAACCCCAAAACGGGGAAAAAACCACGGGAGACAGAAACTTCCACTATCAACAATAACAAGTGGGTACAATCTTCCCTAGACAAAGCTAGAGGCATACAACATCATCAAGCATCAACAAGCTTGGACAAATCTCCAATTTCATCACCCAATTGGTGGAAATCAACAACAACCCAAGAAAGAACACAAGCAAAGGGGATCTGAGATTGGAGGCTCAAAACGATGATCCAACCGTACAAAATGAAGCCTATGATGAGGTGAACAACATACCAGAAAATCGTCCCAATCGGAGGTCGTTTGGTCGTCGATCGGGGCACTTCAAAATGGGCTGAACAAGGGCATACGGGATTCCTCTCCAAGCTCTCTCTTTTCTCCCTTTCTCACTCTTTGTTTTCTCTCTCTTACTTTCCCAAATGGAAAAGGCATCCCCTTTTATAAAGGAGGTAGGGTAAAACTTCACATGGTAAAAACCATATAGTAAATAGTCCATTGGACTCTTCCCCCATATAGGAGGGAAACACAACATAGCTCCCCCTCAATCCTATATGGGGGGCTCGAGCAAGCCCGCCTTTGAGCGGCACTTGATGAGCTTCTCCTTTGACAAAGTCTTCGTCAGCATATCTGATCCGTTTTCATTTGTGTGGATCTTCATGAGCTCAAAATCTTCATCTTCTACTCTTTCTCGAAGCCAATGATACCTTCTTCGTATGTGCTTGGTTCGAGAATGGTAGGCGGCATTCTTGGCAAGGTGGATGGCACTCTGATTGTCACAATAGAGTGGGTAGCTAGCTTGCTCCACTCCCAACTCCTCTAGGAAGTCTCTCATCCATATCAGCTCCTTACCAGCTTCAACTGCAGCCATATACTCTGCTTCTGTCGTTGACAAAGCAACACACTTCTGCAGTCTCGATTGCCATGAGACTGCTCCCCCTGCGAATGTAATCAGATATCCAGATGTGGATCGGCTCGTGTCAATATCACCTGACATGTCTGCATCTGTAAAACCATCAAGCATAGGTTTTCCAGGACCAAAGCACAAACACACTCTCGAAGTGCCTCTGAGATACTTGAGAATACATTTCACTGCAGCCCAATGCTCCTTTCCAGGATTACTCATGAACCTGCTGATAACCCCAACTCCATAGGCGATGTCTGGCCTAGTGCAAACCATGGCATACATCAGACTACCAACGGCTGAAGCATAAGGCACCTTCTTCATCTCCTGTTTCTCTTTCTCACTTGTAGGACACTGATCAGAACTCAGCTTCATGTTCACTGCAAGTGGAGAACTCACGGGTTTAGCCTTGTCCATGTTGAATCTTTGCAGCACCTTCTCAATGTATCTTTCTTGTGATATCCACAACTTCTGATTCTTTCTGTCACGGGTAATCTGCATACCCAAAATCTGGCTTGCAGGGCCAAGGTCCTTCATAGCAAAGGACTTCTTCAATGCAGTCTTCAAACTAGCAATCTTGTTGGTATCCCGACCAACAATAAGCATATCATCCACATAAAGCAAGAGAATCAGAAAGTCACCTTCGGCGTAATTCTTCACAAACACGCAGTGGTCGGCATGTGTCTTGTGGAATTTGTGGTCGATCATAAAAGACTCGAACTTCTTGTACCATTGCCGAGGTGCTTGTTTCAAACCATACAAGCTCTTTCTGAGACGACAAACCATCTTCTCTTTTCCCTTGACTTCAAAACCTTCAGGTTGCTCCATGTAGATTTCTTCTTCCAAATCACCATGAAGGAAGGCGGTTTTCACATCAAGCTGCTCGACCTCTAGGTCCATGCTAGCAGCCATGCCTAGAACAACCCGGATGGATGACATCTTCACAACTGGAGAGAAAATCTCATCGAAATCTACACCCTTTTTCTGCTCAAAACCCTTCACCACAACTCTGGCTTTGAACCTGGGAGGTGTACCATCTTCTCCAGACTTCAAACGAAAAACCCATTTGTTCTTGAGAGCTTTCTTGCCCTTAGGCAATTTCACCAAGTCATAGGTGTGGTTCTCATGCAAGGAACTCATCTCATCCTGCATGGCATTGTACCACTCTTTCTGATGCACATCTGACATAGCTTCCTCATAGCATTCAGGCTCTCCTGAATCAGTCAACAACACATAATCGTTGGTTGAGTATCGGGAGGAAGTCTGTCTCTCTCTGGTGGATCTTCTCAACTCAACTTCAGGTTGGATAGGGGGCTCCTCTTGTTGAGGTTGTGGAACTTCTGGTGGATCAACATCACCATCATCATGCTCACCTTCCTGCTGATTCTGAACTGAACTTCTCTGCACAACTTGAGGAAAAACGGGATCAAATGTGACTGGAGCAGGAGAGGAAGACGACGGTCGCTGGAGCTTCCCGTCATCAATAGTCTTGTCTTCCATGAACACAACATCTCTGCTTCTGACCACTTTCTTGTCTGTAAGATCCCACAATCTGTACCCAAATTCATCCTCTGAGTACCCTAGGAAGATGCATGGCTTTGTCTTGCTATCAAGCTTGGATCTCTGATCTCTAGCAACATGAACATATGCTAGGCATCCAAAGACTCTCAAATGCTGGAAGGAAACATCTCTCCCAGTCCAAACCCTCTGTGGAACATCACCATCAAGAGGAACTGAAGGCGAGCGGTTGATGAGATACACAGCAGTCAACATTGCCTCCGCCCAATAGGACTTTGGCAGCTTTGCAGTCGACAACATACTTCTGACTCTTTCTGCTATGGTTCTGTTCATCCTCTCTGCAAGCCCATTCAGTTGTGGCGTCTTCGGAACTGTTTTCTCAAGCCTGATGCCCTGACTCTTGTAATACTGCTCAAACGGACCCCTGTACTCTCCACCATTATCTGATCTGAAACACTTCAACTTCAAACCAGTCTCTCGTTCAACTCTGGCTTGGAACTCCTTGAAAACTGTCAGAACTTGATCTTTTCTTTTCAACACAAAAGCCCACAATTTTCTAGAATAGTCATCAATAAAAGTGACAAAATATTGTGCACCACCATGTGACTTGCAATCCATAGAGCACACATCAGTATGAACAAGATCTAATGCATGCTTTCTTCTAGATGGAGGTCGAGTATGAAATGCTACTCGATGTTGCTTTCCAGCTAGGCAATCAACACAAGGTTTGAGAGAAATACCTTGCATATACGGGAGAATGTCCTTCTTGGCAAGCATTTGCAAACCCCTCTCGCTCATGTGTCCAAGCCGCTTGTGCCATAGCTCTCCGGCACCATCATCAATCACATTTGCTTCTTCTCTGCAAATCTTGGCTTGCATCACATACATGGTATTTTGCTTCTTTGCCCGGGCTACAATCAAGTTTCCCTTGGAGCACTTCCAAACACCGCCTTGTGCATTTTGAGCATACCCATCATCATCAAGTATCCCAGAAGATATCAAATTCAATCTGATATCAGGAACATGGCGAACATTTCTCAAAATCAAACTGCAACCAGTGGATGTCAACAAACAAACTGTGCCCATGCCAACAACATTGGACACGCCATCATTTCCCATCCTCACACGGCCAAAATCTCCACAAGTGTAAGACGAGAAGTACTCCTTATGTGGAGTAATGTGATATGAAGCAGTTGAATCAACAATCCAAGTGCACTCACCACTTGCAAGATTCAAGGAACCTTCATCAGCCGCCACAAACAACTCCACTATGTCATCACTGATTGTAAGAGCGGCAGTGTCTTTATCTTCTTGATTTCTCGAAGTCTCTGACTTCTCAGGTTCTTTGCCTTTGTCCCTCTTGAACTTTCGGCAATACTTTTGAATGTGACCCGGCTTCTCACAATAATAGCAAATGTACTTGCTTCTAGACTTCGATCTCCCTTTGGACTTGTCTCTGTTCTGCTGCTGTCGTTGCTTACTCCTTCCTCTGTTGTTACCAGAACCCTGCGTCACATTAGCCTCTGACTGTGAGGAGACACCCATCTCCTTCCTTCTAGTCTCTTCGTTCAAAAGACTAGCTTTCACACATTCCATAGTCAGCTTGCCTTCCGGAGCGGAATTACTAAGTGACACGACAAGTGTATCCCAACTATCCGGCAACGAGGAGAGTAGTAGTAGAGCCTGCAACTCATCATCTAACGACATCTTCACAGAAGCCAACTGATTCACAATGCCCTGAAATGTGCTCAAATGCACAACAATGCTCTCACCATCTTTGTACTCCAATTTCACAAGCTTTCTCATCAATGACGCCTTGTTGAGGGCATTCTTCCTCTCATACATCCCTTCAAGCTTATACCATAACTCATAAGCATTCGTGTCATTGGCAATATGCTGGAGCACACTCACATCAACAAATTGTCTAATCGTAGCAACCGCTTTTCGATTCAGAATCTTCCATTCAACATCAACGACACCCGTTGGAATCTCTTTGTGCACAATCGGCTCATACAGATCTTTCACAAACAAAAGATCTTCCATCTTTATCTTCCAATCTGAGTAGTTGCCTGAATTCAACACAATCATTCCCTGAAAACTGTTCTTTTCCTCCATCCTAAACCAAAAGCTCTGATACCAGTCTGTTGTGCCGGGAAGCAAGGGGACGTCAGACACACCCCTTTAACACACACGAATCGGGATGGACAAGAACTGTAAACCAGAGAGCCAAACTCAAGCAACCCAAACCAACAATCAGACACAAACAGAAGATAAAATAACCAAGCACAAAGAACACCAGATTTACGTGGAAACCCCAAAACGGGGAAAAAACCACGGGAGACAGAAACTTCCACTATCAACAATAACAAGTGGGTACAATCTTCCCTAGACAAAGCTAGAGGCATACAACATCATCAAGCATCAACAAGCTTGGACAAATCTCCAATTTCATCACCCAATTGGTGGAAATCAACAACAACCCAAGAAAGAACACAAGCAAAGGGGATCTGAGATTGGAGGCTCAAAACGACGATCCAACCGTACAAAATGAAGCCTATGATGAGGTGAACAACATACCAGAAAATCGTCCCAATCGGAGGTCGTTTGGTCGTCGATCGGGGCACTTCAAAATGGGCTGAACAAGGGCATACGAGATTCCTCTCCAAGCTCTCTCTTTTCTCCCTTTCTCACTCTTTGTTTTCTCTCTCTTACTTTCCCAAATGGAAAAGGCATCCCCTTTTATAAAGGAGGTAGGGTAAAACTTCACATGGTAAAAACCATATGGTAAATAGTCCATTGGACTCTTCCCCCATATAGGAGGGAAACACAACACAAAGTAGGTAACAAATTACCTTATCAACATATAATCGAGCCTTAATTCATATTTTTAAGGGCAGAATAGAAGAATTTATTCATATTTTCATTTGATCAAGTAGATGATTCATGCTCTTGCTAGTTTAAGGTTTGAAATAACTTAAACTTTTCAGAAAAAAAATAAAATAAAATGTGAATGTTACCTTAATTGTTGCTGTCAAAACTTCTGCAAGAGCACCTGTACCAACCATTCCCACCTCATTTGGTATCTCCATAGAAATGCGAATGTTACCAGCTCCCATACAATTATTATCCACCTCATTCAAGGAAATCAAAATTGAACGGAAATTCAGAAATCAAATAGCAATTAAGAAGGAAATTGAAATAGATAACCAATTCAGAAACTCAGAAACAACAATCTGAACATGAAACTCCCAATTTCTAATACCCCAAATCGATTTCTAGGGTTAGGGTTCTCACCAAACAATCAGAGAGGAGGGGGAAAGGGACCCAGAGATGGCTGCCATGGATGACGACAGCTAGAGGAGCGTGCTATGAAGCCGTATGCGGCCTAATGGCCGACAGATCAAGGGTTCTGACTGGGACCCAGGGGTGGCTGCCATGGATGACGACGGCAAGAGGAGCGGGTTGTGAGGCGGAGGCAGCCTAATGGCCTCGCTCCCTCACAACCGTCCTTTTTGCTTCCTTCTTCTTTCCCTCAGATCGTGGGAGACAGGAGGGAAAAAAATCGCTCTTGAGAAAGATTGAGGAAAAGAAGGGTAAAAAACAAAAGAAAAGAAAATTTATCGATGAGCTTCGTTACCTTCATCGGCGATGGAAGACGGCGGCACTAGCACTAATGGCGACGACAAAGGTTCTCTTGAGACCCCAGCCCCGATTCCGGCTTTTTTTGCAATTTTTTGGTGGTTTCAGATCGTGGGAGAGAGAGAGCGCATAGAGTTGAGAATGGAGTCCTTCCGTTTTTCAGATAGAAAGAGGAATAGAAGGGCAAAAACGGAAAGAAGGAAAAAAATTGGAGAATGTTCCACGTGGATAGCCTCACTGCTCTCCAAAGTACTCAGCTTTAAGATATAGGAGGATTTTGGGGGAGAGAACTCTACCCGAAACCTTATCGGTCGCTCTATTGCCTATTCGGGGTACATGGAGAAAAGAAACTTTTTTCCGGAATGGATTCTGCTTTTGTTTCAGCTAGCGACAAAATTTAGACATGCTCGTTTTTACTTAGCGAATCAATTTCTATCCAAAAGGTCTATTTACCTATGCTTCTGTAGTTCCAACAACAGACTTTCATTTATAACAACCTATTTGGTGGGAATGGAGCGGAGTTTTACTGACCCCATCCATTTGGTACCAAACTAAGAATGTTTTGATTATTTTGTAATGAATGTAGTTACGTGTAACTTTATCACTTTGTTTTCTGAATTCACCCCAAAATAAAATATTGTCCTTATATTTCCTACGAGTTGGGTTGGGAGGGGTGATCACAACTTTGTAAATTACCTGCTTTTTTATATTTAGAAGATTTTTAGGTTGAATTTTATTAGACATAAACAATGTTTCACTTACATGACGATTAAGCAAGGTAAAATAGTTGTTGTAACAAACAACAAGAGAGCAACTCCAAGAGTAATTTGTCCACTTTCCATCTACTAACAATATATGATATACATAAAGATTTACGAAGACTCCACTAAGACAGTTTGGTTTCCACTCCCTTCAGCCGGGGCGATGTTGAGACGGTTTTCCCTAAGTTGTTTGTACACAAACTTGCTACAGGTTTAGGTGACATCCAAACCTCCTGCTGCTCAAACTCGCGAACACCCGTGAGTGAACCGCCAGGAGCAACAAAGGAAGCGAGAGATTAAACGGTGAAAACAGAAATGAAGTCAAGGTTGTGTAATAGTGTAACGGAAGGTTGAAAGGGGCCAGATGACAGCCCCTGAAAGTTAGGCCTAACATATCCACTCAACAGCATACGGATCACCATGAACATAGGAACGCCACCGAAACATGCATAATCAGCAGATACGTACAAAGTGTTTTTAGGAGAAACCGAGACATACAGACCCAAAATCACACCATGAGGGATTTTAGGATTGTGCAACAGATTAAAGTACCCTGAGGCCATCGGGAATAATAAGGCAGCATCAATGCAAACAGTCCACCAAGTGAATAGAGCTTTCAATAGACTATTTCCTGTATCATCTAGGTTATATTGAAAACAACAACATAATTCTCCATGAAAGATTTTACATAAAAATTTAGCTATGCAGTTGAGAAACTGATCAACATCATAGACCGACCTATTTTCATCCACCCTGGGATTACAGAACATGAAATTCAAGAATCTAAACATCATAGAGATCAATTTCACATCATAATGAATAAATTCATGTTGTGGGTGTGTTTTGACCATATAACAATAACAGAAATAATATGTTATCCAAACAGCCACTACCAAAGCAGTGCACAATTTTCCTGAAACAAATTTTATGGCAAGCCTTTTGTTGTACATTCCCTTTAGTAGGGCCAAAGCAATCTATTCACAGGAATCGGAATTGCAATACCAGGGAGCAATAGGACGAAGGACATATACACCTAGCTGCTCAAACCCATGAAAGTTAACAAAAGAAACATGAGGAGCAACAATAGGTGCATAAGGCGATTCAACAGGACTATTTTCAACACAAAAATTTAATTTTCCATTAAATATTCTACCTAAAAGCTTAGAAAAGCTATTAGTCATCTGTCCAGCATCATAATCCGACCTTTTCCCAATCCCCCCCCCCCCCCCCCCCCGGTATTGCAGAGGATGATAATAATGAATCTAAGCATCGGAGCCCTAAGATATTCATCATAAGGGGTGAGAACCTAGAAACGTTGCATTCTATCAAAGAGACAAAAGCAATTAGAGTAAAGTATCATCATAGTCGGATCTGGGCTCAAATTTTCACTACCGGATTTTGTGAAAAAAACTTTTTCATCAGGGCTTGAGAGAGGAGCAATAACAGCCCCATAACTCACATCTTCTTCAAGGCCCAAAGATCGGGGGTAAGGGGTGCAGAGTAATCAACCTCTAACACTGGGTTTTCCATCCACAGATAGGTGGTGAGTTTTTGTGCTGAAATGAGCATGTTAGCCATATCAATGATAAAATCATAAGGTTTTATAAGCATTGTAAGGCAATTGATTAGGGTACCTCTAGAGCGAAAATAGCAAAACCTGATAGTATACGATAAGCATAGCCTTGTACCTTTGGGGGATGAAAACCCAATTTGTCCAGGGCTATAGAGGCCGGATGAGAGACGCCGAAGCCCGACATGAGAAGACCGAGGGTGGAGGTAGAAAACCTCAAGTTTTCTAGATTCACCGAGGGCATCAAGACTCTTTCCATTCTTGTTAATACTATGCTTGTTTCCGCCATCATTGGGACTTGAGAATCCCTCAGGGAATTTTGCCTCAGAAGAGGGTTTGGGGCCCTTTCGGGGGGTGTTCGATAGGGGCTCGGGTGAGGAGACCCCCAAGGAATTTTTTCCTTTGGCCATGTCCAAGCCAGACAAAGCATGCACAAATGAAAACAGCCAGTAAGAAAAGCGAGACGAGAGAGATGTACGAATGGAAGATGAGTAGGTATGAGCGAGAAGCTTAAATCAAGACCACAAAACCAAACATATAGACAAGAGATGGAGGAGGAGGGGAGGTGAGCGAGAGCCTTCAAGGAGAAGACCATACCTCAGCCGGGCTGACAAGATGTAACAGAGAGATGCAACCAACAACACACTATGATAGAGAAGCGCAACAACCCTCGCCGGAGGATCCGGAGCAGGAACCCTTTGCAGAACCTGATTAGGCCAAGGAGGAGGCCTGATACGCGACATAAATCGCCCATCCAACGCAAGACCCAACTTAGGTCTGTAATAGAACGGATTTTTGTACAGATTGGGTTCAAGGAGATGCCAAGGAAAAAAAACCCAATTGATTTCATTGCAAGGGGATTAGCCCCATCGCAAACACAACCTCCACAGAGGAGTTTGGAAGCGAGAAGGGGGCGGAGAGAGGGGTAATCTTCGTCACGCATAGATCGGATGTTGGTGAATGAAGGAATTTCAGAAGGAAACAATCTAGAGAATGGAGAGCTACAAGAGTTTTCAGAACGAAGATGGGCAATTTCAGATTTTCGCAGGGGAGGGTTTGCAAGGCGCGTGAGGCGCATTCTCTGCCTCGCAGGGAGGGTTTGCAATTACCTAGACCCTAGCACTAGTAATGTGGTAGCCGCATGATTTTATTATTATTATTATTATTATTATTATTATTATTATAAAACAATAAGAGTTTACAAAGAATTAGTGAGGAGCCGAGAAACAATCTGAACCCCCACTCCTTTAGCAATAGAAAATCCCACCCTAGTAAAAATATGAGTGCATTCCGGGCCCCAATATCTTGAGCTTGAGAAAATTTCTGAATCCACTTTAGAAGAGCTATGGCATCTGACTCAAGTTCCCCCACCGCAGAGAAAGAGAAGGGTAAGAAACCATAACCCATAGCTTTGCACTTTGCTTGATACTTGACCCGCTTACGACGAGCCGCCTCGATCACCACATGCCCTGGAACAAAATTAGTCATCCCAGATTGCGTCAAAGGGGATGATCCTGTCAGGTCAACACTAACATCTAACCCCTCATCCCACGCGTAAAGAAGCATGTCCGCATGTCGCAGGGATTTCCCAAAGACCAATATCAACCTCTTTACCAACTGAGATCCCAAAACGATAGCAGACATTCACCAAGGTGTCACGAACAACATTATGTCGATGTTTAATCCCCACAATGTCTGCACATGACACATCATGATCTCAAAAAATGTCCCCCTCAAAAACCTTGGAGCAAGCAGAACCAGGCTCCGAAATGGGAAACAAAGGGATGCCTAATCGATAGCACAACACACAACGAGCGAGCTCTACTCGGTGGTATCCTTACGGATGTGGTCTAAAAGACCAAAATCGTTATGAATATCGACTCTCCGGGCAGAGTGGCAAAGGTATGCAACCTTATCTACTCTATTGCCTAACCGAGGAACATGAAAGAAGGAAACTTCTTTCATAGTCAATAATAAGAGTTCAACATCTGACAAGAGCAATTCAATTTTCCAAGGACTTTTAGATGTTTTGTTAATGTGGTTTATGATTATAATGAAATCACCTTCAATCTGGATTTTATCAATACGGAATTGTAGCGCATGTTGGATTCTCAACTTAAGAGCAAGGGCTTCTGCTTTCAAGGGACTTTGTTTTCCAAGCTTCTGATAACAAATGTGTATCGGCCGGCCTTCCCAGTCCCTGATTATGGATCCCGCTAAGCTGTCATTATTTGAAATTATGGATCCATCAAATTTTAATTTGAGGGTACCCCTCGGGGGTTTGCGCCATGTAATCTTACCATACTTCTTTTTCTTCCTTGTGTGATTGGGGTTTTGTTTGTGTAAAGGGGGGTCCTCATCAAGACTACTATCAAATAGAGAAGTTTTACTACAATTCTTCTTATGAGTTTTAATAGTGCGTAATGAACAGTCTTTGTGAGGAATGGGAGCCTAACTAAACACATATTGGTTCTGAATGTACCAAGCCGACCACCAAGAGAAAGCAAGCTCTACCTTGGGCACAGAAGTAAGGTTCTTTCCAATGAAGGACATGATATGTTTTATATCTCGTGATTGGTTTATCATACTGGATATGGTTGAATGTATGTGTGCAGGGAGACGGGAGAGAGAGAGCGCACATATTGATATTCAAATAGGAAGTGAACATCATCTTCTACCGCACGGTTACACAAACTGCAGGTGGAAGGAACAGAAGTCCCTCGTTGGGCAAGCCTAGACGCAGTCAAGAGACCATTCTGGCAGACTTTCAATAAGAAAATTTTGACCTTCGGCGGAACATCCAAATTCCAGATCCATGCGTTACTATCTAAGCTTACAGAGGACTGGCATGTGATTAGTTTGCATGCACTCGAAGTGGATATGGTTGAATGTATGTGTGCAGGGAGACGGGAGAGAGAGAGCGCACATATTGATATTCAAATAGGAAGTGAACATCATCTTCTACCGCACGGTTACACAAACTGCAGGTGGAAGGAATAGAAGTCCCTCGTTGGGCAAGCCTAGACGCAGTCAAGAGACCATTCTGGCAGACTTTCAATAAGAAAATTTTGACCTTCGGCGGAACATCCAAATTCCAGATCCATGCGTTACTATCTAAGCTTACAGAGGATTGGCATGTGATTAGTTTGCATGCACTCGAAGTGGTAAATCGGCCCTCTCTATCAGTCCACCATTACAGTTGATCCTTATGGGAAAAACGGGAAGTGAGATGTCCAGGATTTCTTTAACTATGTCATTTGGTAGCACATTGTTAAGTTTTTCCTTAACTTTCAGCATCTTCCACCCAAAATGTAGTCACTAACAGTTTCCTCTATGTTACGTTATTAATTTGGGGGCATTATTCCCTAGCATGTAAAGAAGAAGTTGTTATCAAATTATTCGTCCAAAATTTGATGGTAGACCCATTTCTAACCGTCCAAATTATCCCTAACTTAAATTGATTAATGAGAGTTGTTAGTTTGGCCCATTGCCATGAAGAATCACTTCTTTTTTTGTATTCAAGGATGTTAGCTGAGCGCAGGTACTTGTGTTTGATTAAATTAACCCAAACATTATCTGGTTCAGTCAATATTTTCCATAGTAATTTCATTTGAAGGGCTTCGTTCATCTTTTTTGATTTCTTAAGTCCTATTCCCCACATTTTTTTGTCTGCAAATCTGATCCCAGCTAATAAACAGACGGTGTTGAAGATCTTTATTCTAGAAGAACATCATATTAATCTGATCTAGTTCTTTATGTATCGATGAGGGTAACAAAAAGTTTTGCATTGTATACAGCAGTTTGTCTGATAAGTTTGTGTTAATTAGAATTGCACGTCCCTGTTGTGATAAGGCATTGGCTCTCCATTTACTTACTTGTTCTTTAGATTTACAAATTATGTCTTCGAAAGTGTGTTTGTTTACTCTACCATTAATTATCGGACAACCAAGATATTTTTCCAACGATTTCTCGTTTGTAATATTTAAACAACCACTAAGCTCTGATATCCTAGAATTCGGAATGCCTTTTGTAGCTTGGAAACTAGATTTATGGTAGTTAACTTTTTGCCCAAAAACCTTACAGTATGTATCAATAATTGATCTAACTTTCTGTCCCACGGCAACGCTGCCTCTTGTGAAAATAATGATGTCATCGACAAACGATAGGAAAGGAACCCGAGGGTCGTTTCTACCAAAAGAAAATCCAATTGGACTACTTTCCACATTTGTTTCTGCTGAGAGTTTCCGAGCTAGGATTTCTGCTCCTATGATAAACAGGAATGGAGAAAGCGGATCCCCTTGACGAAGACCACGAGAGAGGAAGAACATGTTAGTGGGGCCGTTATTAACTAGCACTGAGAAGAAAATAGTCGTCACACATTCCATAACCCAGTTGATGAAGGTTGGGTGAAATTCGAATTTTTCTAAGATCTATTTAGTGAAATTCCAATTGAATCTATCATATGCTTTCTCCATGTCCAATTTTATTGCCAACCATCTCCCTGACACCCCGTACGCGATCTGAAGGAATGGAAGATTTCGTGAGCTGTCAGAACATTATCTTAAATGCCCCTATCTGACATAAAGGCACCCTGCAGTGGGTGAATAAGTTTACCGATAATTATTTTAATTCTTTCTGTTAAATTTTTTGAGATGATTTTATATAGTGTAGAACATAAACTGATTGGGCGGTAGTGACTAGTAGTGGAAGCTTCGGTAGTAGTGAGATGAATGTGTGGTTTATTTGTTTAATAATTTTTCCAGAATGAAAAAATCCCTTAACGGCTCTAATGATGCAATATTCCATTGTTTCTTATAAAACTCGGTTGTAATTCCATCAGGACCTGGGGATTTATGATTACCCAAGCTAAACACTGCAGACTTAATTTCATTATTAGAAGAATGTTGGAATGAGGAATTCATTTTCAGTTGTAGTAATGGAGGGTTGGATTACATTAAGCATTTCATTAAGTAGTCTTTCATCAATTGACTCCTTTTTAAAATATTTTTTCAAAATCATTTTTAATTTCGTTTCTGACATTTTCTTCTCCAACTATCAAAGTTCTTTCAGCAGTGAGAATGTTACGAATTTGTTTCCTATGTCTTATCCCCGATGCCACACGATGAAAATAAGATGTGTTGGAATCAGACAACTTGAGGTGCTTTGTCTTTGCTCTTTGATTCCAAAACGTTTTCTGGAATAGGAGAATATTTTCCTTCTTTTTGATAAGGCAATATTCTTTCTCTTGGTCCTAGTAGGAATCGCCCCAGACCAAGACAATTGGATCTTAAGCAATTCGTTTTCCACCTCATTTAGTAATGAGGTTGGGGAATTCGTAGAGGTTCTGGTGATGAACCAGCACCCGATCAAGTTTTTCGAGGATGTTGCTTTCATCCTCATGAATCTTTCTCTAAGTGAATGGATTCCCGAAAGTTGGAATATCCATAAGTGCATAATTATTTTTGAATTGAAAAAGTCGTGAGAACCGAGAAGGACGAGGATAAGCCTCACCTAGCTTGTCATCACAACAATACAACACGCAATTTCATTTTTTTAACAGTAGGCAAGAAGTAGATCGACTAAGGGATCTTGAAGCCATCGAAAGATGGCTTGATTAACCCTACACAGAGGGTCGCCAGTAAAAAAAAAAATTTCTTAAACCTAAAATTACAATAAGATAACTTTAAATTTAAGAAAAAACATCAAAATTATTGATCACTGGTTGCATGCAAATCGAGGATGAGTTGACGCTGGCATAGTTGGAAGTAGTGATGGTTGCAGATCTGATTCCGGGTACGCTGCCCAGCAAAAAAAAATTGCTTAAATCATGTTTCATGTGGTGGCTTTGCTCATCTATCATCTTGCATGTGGTGCCTCGGAGCCTGAAACATGAAAACTTGAGATTTGAAGGTTGAGAGACAAAAGATTAAGAATCTTTTGTACATAGATTTCGGATGAAATTTTATGCTAAGGGTAGGAAAACAACAGAAGGTGTTTGGATTTAACAGATTTGAGATTTGATCAGGGTTGATTTAGTTTCAATTGGGGGTTTTCGATGGCTGCAGGGAGGGATAAGGATTTTTCTTATTCTTTTTTTTTTGGATTTTGAGATTTGAGAGGGGCTTGGAGAGGCACTGCCGAAGCCATCGAGGGCGCCGGAGAGGCTGCGACCCTGGAGGGCGAGGGCGGGCCGGAGGCGATGGCGGAGAAGGAGGTGATGAGGAAGGAGAGGAGGTGTATGCTGGATGGTGAGGGAGGTCGAGCAGGCAGAGGAGCGAGAAGGTTGATCCGCTGAAGCCACACGAGCCCACCAAGGCCGGATATATGAGAGGTGGCCAGTAAGGGAGACCTCGTTGAGGGACTAGGTCGGTGCGGCTAGGAGCCAAGCGGCAGGGCCACCGGAAGTTTGTTGTAGACGGAGGAGGAGAGGCCGGGAGACGACCAGCAGAAGGATGCCGACGGAGGGAAACTGGCGGCCAGGAGGTTGAGGGTGGGCGACAACCCGCCGCCACTAGAACCCACCACCACCGAGAGCCGAAGGGAGTGACCAGACTAGAACCCGCCGCAGGAGGTGTGGGTCGAAGCCGCCAAAGAGCCCATCGGAGAAGGCCACCGGAAGCCCCCGCAGGAGGCGGCGAACGGCAGAGGTAGGTTAGGTTGTAAAGGTGCGGCTAGGGTTTTTTGGAGAGAGCGTTTTTCAGTCTGCACTCCTACTACACGCAATTTCATTTAAATCCCCCATCACAATACAAGGAATGGTTGAATTATTCACTATATTTGTTAATGTTTCCCATAATGAAATTGCGTCAGAATATATATATATATATATATATATATATATATATATATATATATATATATATATATATATATATATATATATAAAAGCCCAGTATATATGGTAAAGAAATTTCTTTAAAAAATATTTTTTAAAAAAAATCTTAAATTGTAGCTTAAATATGACAACTTTAAAATAAAAAAAATCATAAATAAAAATTAATAGAATTTATATGTGCGTTGAGGTGACAAAATCTGACCCAATTGAAGAACTCAATCCGATGACACGATTGCCTTGATACAAGATTATTAGAGTTTGGGAGGTATCAGGTCCTGATGACCCATCACTCAATTGCGTACTTGCTGACGAGGAGAAGGAACTCTGTGATGCGATGTGAGAGGTCCATAGTTCATCATGTGTCTGAGCTTGACCACCCGCAATCCCGCCTCTATCCTTTCTCTTGGGTGAAAAATCAAGGTTCACCTTACTTCTTTCCTTTGGGTTTAGTCGGTCGGCGCAAGCCGATTTCCCTGTTATGTGACTCTTACCGGCTGGATCATGTTTCTCAGATTTACCACCAAAGATACGTTTATCTCGTTATACATAAATAAATAAATAAGAGTGACACAATAACTTAAAACAGACTGAATAATTTTAACCTCATAAAATCATTTTTGTAAATTTAATTTACAGTTCCGAGAGAGCAAAACTAAGCGAGCTCATTAAGGCCCAAGGGCATTATTGTCTTTCCTACGGTAACCCTCAAACCCTAATTTTGATTATAAAATATGTGATACACCTCCAGAGGGACGATGGATCAGAACAATACTGACTTGAGCGTCGGAGGGTCTTCCAGGGGAGACAAGCCCCGCCCCGACCACGTTTGTTCTTGTTTCACGGATCATCATCAAGATCGGTCTCCATCAACGATCATTGAGAGCAGATTTTTGCACTCACAATTGGCGCCGTCCGTGGGGAATTCGATCAAAAAGTCATAAGATCCGATCTCCCAATCAACAAAGCAATGAGGGATTGATAGTTTTGGGGTGAGATTTTGACCGAAAGAGGTCCAGAGCATCGGTTCAGATCTGGAGGCCGAATCTCTCCCTCCTGGGGTGATGATTGTCAGATCCAGCACCGTCGGCACTCCACTTCGCCGACACCGCTGTGATGCAACTGACAGGCTCGAGCCAAGAGTTGTTTATCCGCTGCGATGCAACCGGCACCGCCGACACTCCACTTCACCGGCCACACCAAGAGCATCCTCTCCTCTCCATCGCCTTCTCCGTCGACAACCACCGTATCTCTCGGTCTTATCACGCCAGAGACGTCCCTGGCAACGGTGATCGAATCACCGAGCATCCCGTTGTACTGAGCGTCGAAAACGCTACCGGTCGTCGGCCTTGGTGGTCGTCTCCAATGGTCAAGAGAATTGTAGAACCAACAGCGGGCCAGCCCACGTCTGAGCCTCGTCGCACCACCGCACTACGCCGGTTGATCGAGCCTCCATCGCCACCTTGGCCGCCGATTCCGACCTCCTCTGTCTAGCTGTGCGACTCCGATTGGACCCGGCTTGAGATTGCGCCGCCACCAAGCATCCCTTTCGCCAAACCACGAATCCGACGATCGGTAGGCCGGGGGCACCCGAATCCGCCCTTAAGGATCCTTCGCCGCATCAAAGATCGAGGTCAGAGGCGGGACGATGCCACTCCGAGCCCTGCGTCACGCCGCTCTCCAAAAACCCTACGAAGGAGACGACGGTTTCATCTGATGAAGGTTTGTTTTAATTACAAGTCCGGCCCAGAGTTCTCCGAAATTACAAACCAGCATGTATTTTTAGGATAACATCAGGAAAGGGCCAAGTTCTCAAAAGCCCAAGAATTTGCCTCAAACCCCCATATTTGGCACATTACAGATTTTTGGTCGGGTTTCCTATTAGAAGCAAAGGGACCCCACTTGAAGAAGCACATGATACACAAGCTAAGTTTCCTCCTCTATTTTGTGAACTTATATGCTGAAAATCTAATCTATGGTCAATCGTATTGCATGACGTCACAGGTGACTTATGATATGATTTACTTAAAGTTCTTACAATTACTTAGTTGCTAAAGTTGTCTGATTCGTTTGATGCTAGAATTACATTTGATTCGTTTGATGCTAGAATTACATTGATATAAAGGGCATGAGATGCTCTTAGCGAGTACACAAAAATAGTCGATCAAAGGCGGGGGCACGATGCGAAGCTCCTACCCTAGCTGCCCCATTCTATGTGGAATAATAAGCCTTCGCTCAACTAAGTATACCGATCGCAACATCAATCCGAAGCAAAAGACCTACTAGCTAAGTTCTCTAAAATTTTGATGAAAAATTTACTCTTTAGGTGATTATATTACATGGTTAATTGCATCAGCGACATATAAATTCTTGAAATGCTTATATGCACATCTATATATAGAACAACATTATATCAAAGCCAAAAAAGAAAAAACAATCAACGAATCGCCACTCAAGGCCAAATGATCGCCACTTATGGCCAACGAATCGCCACTCAAGGCCAAAAGATCGCCACTCAAGGCCAAATGATCGCCACTTATGGCCAACGAATCGCCACTCAAGGCCAAATGATCGCCACTTATGGCCAATGAATCGCCACTCAAGGCCAAAGGATCGCCACTCAAAGCCAAATGATCGCCACTTATGGCCAACGAATCGCCACTCAAGGCCAAAGGATCGCCAATTATGGCCAATGAATCGCCACTTAAGGTCAAAAGATCGCCAATTTCAGGTCAACACAACGCCACTTAAGGCCAAAAGATAGCCAATCAAGACCAACGGATAGCCAATGAAGGCCAAAAGATAGCCAATCAAGGCCAATGGATAGCCAATGACGGCCAAAAAATAGCCAACCAAGGCCAATGGATAGCCAATGAAGGCCAAAAGATAGCCAATCAAGGCCAACGGATAGCCAATGACGACCAAAAAATAGCCAATCAAGGCCAACGGATAGCCAATGACGGCCAAAAAATAGCCGTTCAAGACCAACGGATAGCCAATGAAGGCCAACAAATAGCCAATCAAGGCCAAAAAATAGCCACTCAAGGCCAACAGTTCGCCACTTAAGGCCAATTCTCGCCACTCATCGGCCATTCAGGTGATCGTCAATCAGGACCCAAATAAAAGCCAATCACATGTCAAATGCGTCGAAGCCGTCAAAGGCCAATTATAATCCGTCACCGATAGGGGTCGATTGCTTTCGTCATGTAAGGCCAATAGTAGCCGCTCACAGGCCATCAAGATGAACGCCATGTAAGGCCAATAGTCGTCATTTACAAGCCAAATAGTGAACGCTATGTAAGGCCAATAATCGCCATTTACAGGTCAGCTAGTGGACACCAACTAAGGTCTATAGTCGCCGTTTACAGGCTAGAATTTTGGCACCAATCACGGTCAATATTCTTCAACCATTGGCTATCAAGAGAGTTTACACAACTTGTTATCCAAGTACCCATCTACTAAATCAAGGCCTAACTGAGTAATCAATGGGAAGGTCCAAGTATAAAGATTCTCAAGGATCGGAAATTATCGGCCTCCCTCACCACTGATAAGTGCTAAAGAAGCCCGAGGGGCAATTGAGAGAGCAAAACTAAGCGAGCCCATTAAGGTCCAAGGGCATTATTGTCTTTCGTACGGTAACCCTCAAACCCTAATTTTGATTATAAAATATGTGATACGCCTCCATATGGAGGATGGATCAGAACAATACTGACTTGAGCGTCGGAGGGTCTTCCAGGGGAGACAAGCCCCGCCCCGACCTCATTTGTTTTTGTTTCACGGATCATCATCAAGATCGGTCTCCATCAACGATCATTGAGAGCAGATTTTTGCACTCACAAGTTCCCAGATAAGATATATTTGTTAAATCAAAGTAATTAACAGACTTTATAACTTTAAATAGAGATTAGTTAATCCATAATCATTCAATAAATAAAGAAAGAAAGAAAGAAAGAAAGAAAGAAAGAAAAAATAGAGGGAAAGTGTGTGGAGCAAGTAAAACAAACAATTTGAATGATACAAAATAACTGCATCTGGATTCTCCCTAACCCCTCCCACCTGCACCAAATTACCAAAACCAAACCACTCTCTGCATCTTAAGTAGTTCTCCGATTATTGCATCTACTCCTCCTCCTCCTTGGAAACCTCCATGGCCATGGATTGTTGCAGGCCACCTCCTCCTTATCAACAACAGGGCTCCTCTTTCTCCCCCTCCTCCTCCACCTCCTCTTCCTCCGGCTCCTCTATCTCCTCCTCTTCGGACTCCGGTCACTGTACCCACCATTGGCTCAGATTCGTCGACGATGGGATGCAGTGGAGCCACGTCCAGCTTCGCTTCCACATGGTTGCTTCCCCTGCCTCCTCCCCTCCTCCCGTCATTGATGCCTCTGATTTCGCCTTCTCCATTGGTGAGAAGAATGCATTGGATAAATTGCTCACCTTTAAACTTAGGGGTTGTTTACAAGTATCATACATTATAGATTTCTTATTAGTCTAAAAAAATCTTTTTATCAACCTTTATAGGAGTAAGGAGCATTTTATTTTTATCACTAAGACCTAGTGACCTCATGTACCTGTCTTTGACTGTTTTATTTCGAATGTGACAACTATGGATGGTTAACCACCAAACCACTTTTGAACAAGTTTACAAGTTGGAGTTTTCGGGTCTGGTTATGTTTTGATCGACCGGTTTAGTTTCATCTCACTGCATTTATCTTTTTGGTATGAAATGGTTGCACACATTAAGAGCAATCAAGAATATATTTACTCCTTGCCTTGTTAAAAAAAAAAAGCAATAAGGAAGCTAATATGAGTATCTGACTATAGATTCGTTCGAGCAGGGATGGAACGAGCACCCGAGTTTGCCAAGGAGCTCCTTGCCGCGTTGAGGAGAAGGGAGAACCTAAGCATGAACGTAACTGAAAGCGAGCTGCATAACTATTGGCTTCGAATCACTGGCCAGTGCTATGATTCCAGACTACAAGTTTTCTTTGACATGTAATGAGTGACAATCACTGCCTCGAATTTCATTTCATTTCATTCCAAGGGGAAACTGGCACAGCTTTGATCTCTTCTGTTGTTGTTCAGGTGTGACAAAGACATGAAGGGGAGAATCACGAAATCGGATCTCAAGAAGGTTCTCTACCTTGATGAATGATGATGATCTGATTTCATCCTTTGATGTGATTTCCTTTTCTATGTTAAATGACTCTTCCGTTTGATTTTCCTAAGATGATTGCATTAAGTGCCTCAACGAATAATCTGACGCTTTCTAAGGAGGAAGCCGAGTGCTATGCTTCTCTAATCATGCAAGAACTTGGTGTCCGACATACAGGATACATTGAGGTAAAGAAATTCAACGCAACTCTCTTTCGGATTCAGTACTATCCTTGTTAACAATCTAACAAGTTTCGACATTCAAAAGCGCAGTTCTGTCAGCTCAAGTCTCTCCTAAGTACTGTCTCGGCAAAGAGCTTTGGTAACTTTTCGACTAGCCAGGGCTTTGGAGCTTCCAGTCCCTATTCCGATGATCATCTATACCAAGAACCGAAGTCAGTGCCTGATATTCTGTTTAGGACATACTGGCGGCGCACTTGGATAGTTGCCCTTTGGTTGATGCTTTGCGTTACGCTTTTTGCTTGGAAGTTCATCCAGTACAGCCACAGGGCGGGTTTTCAGGTAATGGGATACTGCCTTTGCACCGCCAAGGGTGCAGCCGAGACTTTGAAGCTCAACATGGCTCTCGTTCTTCTGCCTGTTTGCCGAAACACAATCACTTGGATGAGAAGGAATCGGTGCATCAGCTCTGTTGTCCCTTTCAATGATAACATCAACTTCCATAAGGTGATTGATTGATTGATCTATGTTGTTTTATAAGGTGAACACAAGGGTAAAAAAACAGTGCTTACAAATTGTGTGAGTTTAGCTCATTGCAGGTGGGATAGTAATCGGGGTCATCCTACATGGCGGAACACATTTAGCCTGTGACATCCCGAGGATTGCTACGAGCAACCCTATTACGTTTCAAGCAACCATTGGCAGTCGATTTGGGAGCATCCAGCCATCATACTTTCAAGTCGTATGCACAATAGAGGGAGCAACCGGGATCATAATGGTCATACTAATGGCCATCGCATTTCCTCTAGCAACCAAAATGCCACGCCGCCAATCTCCATCTTTACCGAGATCAATTAGGCAAGTTACCGGCTACAACACCTTTTGGTACTCGCACCATCTGTTCATCCTCGTGTACATACTCCTCATCATTCACTCCGTCTTCCTATTCCTAACCAGCAAAGTAGCTGAAAAAACGGTACTTTATGGATCACAATCTCTAACAATTAGTCCTCTCAAGCTTCTGAGTCTCTTTTAAACTCCTAACATAAGCTTGCATTGATCTCTTACATGTGTAGACATGGATGTATGTAGCAATTCCGGTTTTGCTGTACGCAGGAGAAAGAATCTATAGGAGCATAAGATCCGAGATCTATGATGTCGAGATTATAAAGGTAAGCTGAAAGTATTCAGAAGGCTAAAAACCAACGTTTTATGTGTCGAATACTTCAAACAGTTAGTTGAATGACTTTGGTGGTCTTATGCTTTGCAAGGCGAATATGTTTCCAGGAGAGGTTCTGTCACTGAAACTGTCAAAGCCAGAAGCATTTGTTTACAGAAGTGGGATGTATATATACATCAAGTGCCCCCAAATCTCTCCCTTCGAATGGTACCAGAAATTCCCATATCCGAATCAAGCTTCAATTGAGCTCACTTGTTGTGGTTGAGCTGATGTTCAAGTTTTCTCATTTCAGGCATCCGTTTTCCTTGACTTCTGGACCGGAAGAGGACTGCCTAAGCGTGCATATACGAACTCTTGGAGATTGGAGCAATCAAATATACGATCTCGTTCAAGAGGTAATGTACCGAACTGAAGGAAACTAAACAAGAAGGAATGCCTGAAAATTAACAAGACGAATGAATGATCTTTTCATTGCTATATATTCCCAGCAGGCACAATGCTCGGTGCCACATTGCTATCCGAGAGTTTACATTGATGGTCCATATGGAGCAGCTTCACAAGATCACGTCAAGTACGACGTGGTTGTGCTGATTGGCCTTGGCATAGGAGCTACTCCGTTCATTAGTGTTCTAAAGGACATTTCAAGCTATCTTCAGAAACCTTCGCTCAATCACGTAAGCCTCTCGTTAGGGTTTTGATTGACCGTCACCTAACAAAAGAAACACTGATGTGTATCATTTCACACCCCGCTATTGACAGAAGAGTTTCCTGATGCCTTAAAACAGATGGATGACGTTGAATCAGGTGACGTAAAGGGTCCGTTGAAAGCTTACCTTTACTGGGTCACGCGTGAACAAGGCTCCCTCGGCTGGTTTAGAGAAGCCATGAACGAAATCTCTGCAGACACCAACCCAAAACAGGTGACATTATTAATTTCTCAAACTTTCTCCACTCCGACACCAACAATGAGACTTTCCTTTTCCCTTCCAATAACAAAACAACCGTTCATGTTGCAGAGAGTGATAGAGATGCGTACATACCTAACAAGCTTGTACCCGAGCGGGGATGCAAGGTCAGTTATGTTGAGTGTGATTCAAGCATTGCATTTCTCCAAGAACGCAACCGACATCTTCTCTCAAACCCAGGTACAATGCGAACCTGTGTCAATTTCACCAATGGACACGATACAGTATTTGCTTGACCTGATACAAGTACCATTTGGCATTCATACCATCTATGACACATCCTTCGGTGTTTGTGTAGGTACATACACACTTCGCTCGGCCAAATTGGATCAAAATCTTCTCAAATTTGGCTTGGAGACATACAGGCTCCATAATAGGTGAGATTGCAAACAGAATTGTAAAACAGCTTATCTTGGAATTCATCTGACATGACTCTTGCTCTTGCAGGGGTCTTCTACTGTGGTTCGCCAACACTGGCAAGGGATCTGGAGGGATTGTGCACAAAGTTTTCAACCAAAACTGCAACAAGATTCGTGTTTCACAAGGAGAACTACTAAAAATTCACAATTCCTCTCTCAGTTGTTAATTTATGTGATTTTCTTGTACAAAATCACCGAAAATACTGCCAAGGAATGAGCTATATACCTTATGTTTCCATGTACTTGTTGCAATACAAAAACAATAGACCTGGTTATAAAGCAGTGTATGTCGCAGCAAGAACCAATAAAACTGAATATGATACCAAGGGAAGTATCTTATGAGGGAAAAAATCAGTCATCACCATTGAGGCTCTTTAGAAAGTGAAAATTCCTCATGAGATAAGCTTCAAACACCGTGTTATGTTTCTTGAAACAAACGAGAATGGCATACCGGCTCAGAAACTGAGAAGCTCTGCTTTACAGCCAGAATCAACAAAATACATAATAGAAAAATCTGAACAAAAAGGAACAAAAACTTGCAATCCTCCCGGTTTAGTAGCAAATGGGGATGTTATTTTTCAAGGTTCTACTTTGCAGACCCCGTCGAAAGGGATCATGAACAAGACTAAAGGAAATAGTTTATTTCATCACCATCTTGGGGATCAGGGGTAACATTCACTACCCAAATTAGGTCTCCAGTGCTGATGCTCCAGAAATAATCTCAGTAAGTTCAGTTGTGATGGCAGCTTGACGAGTCCTGCAATAATTTATTACAAGCATAAAAATGAATCAGAAAAGGCTATAAAATCATCATATATGTTTAGCTATACAAGGACAGCATGGAATAATCTTCAAATGCTACAAGGTGGGAGAAGCAAAAAAGAGACGGTAATGGAGGGAGATAAAGGTGGAGAAAGGTGACCTGTTGTAGGTAAGTGTAAGACGGTCAAGCATCTCTCCAGCATTTCTGCTGGAGCTGTCCATCGCAGACATCCTAGCTCCTTGCTCACTGCAAGCATTCTCCAACACCGCGTTAAACAGCACCTGGTGAAGAAGTTCAATATTGTTCAGTTATAACTCTATGTGACCCATTTTCTAAGGAACTGGACTCACTATTAGGATCTAGTCAATAAGAAAAATAGAAGACTGCAAATGTATCAGTATAACTGTTTCTAGTTTCCAAAGCAAGAACTTACGCATGAAAACTGGAACTCTGACAAATTCTGAAGAATTTCTGACTTTGATTCACCGCCCTCAATTTCATAAGCATCTAGTTCACCAAGCTTTCCACCAGCTTCAGACTCTCTCTCAACAATCTGTTTAAAACAGCTCAAGTTCATGAAAGAAAGATTCAAGCAGGAAGAGCTAACAGGTCACTCGAATGAACCCAGTCTACTACCTCAGGTGACAGAATAGTTGACACTGTTGGCACAAAAGAGACAACTGAACTGAACTTGTTGAATACAATTCTGAGAGCATCAAACTGCACGTTCTTCAAAATCTCGTCCGCGATAACAGAAACCTTAATATAGGCAAAATTAACAAAAACCAGTGAAAAGAGGGAAATGTTATAACAAGCTGATTTATGCAGTAAAGCAAAATAAATCGAAATTTGAGGCAAGAAAACATCCATGGTTATTAGGATCCCAATCCGGATCCTACGATCCTACGATTCTAGGCAAGGTTTTGATCCGGATCAGGCATATAGACTCCTTCGTGCTAGGATCCACCTAGGATCCTATAGGATCGGTAGGATCTACCTAGAATCTACCGATCCTAGAAAAAATATCCGATCCTAGCAAAAATCATATTTGTGTAATTGTGTTTGTTTTGTTTGGATATTGGGCCTTCTGGATACGATGAGCCTTTTTATTTTTTATTTTTTGACAACCCATCTCCTTAGAAATTCAAGGCAGAAGAGTGAAGACGTTGAATTGAAACCCTAGGCCCTTTGTTTCGTTACTCAACTCGACAAATCCATGTCTGAACGCCTGAAATTGTTCATGATGTGGTTAATTGCGATAATGACATTTGAAACTAGAGATGACATTGGATATTTGGATGTGTGATTTATCTCTTATATGTTTGTCATATTTTAAGACATTATCCTTATCTATTTGTCACCTTTTGAGACATTATTCTTGACAAATTATTAATGTTAAGTGCTTATTATTGGACTATTTTAGTTACTTAATTTGTTTAATGGAGGAAAAACTTAGTTATATTTTAAAATTAAGGTATTTGTTTAGGATGGTTTGTTTTTATTTTATTTTTTATTTTTATTTTTTGTCTAGGATCTTACGATTCTACTATCCGATCCTACGATCCGATCCTACGCCCTTGTCTCGATCCCACACTAGAATCCCGATCATAAAAACCATGAAAACATCACATTTTGGATTTAGGATAATTCAGCTGTGATGGGATAATCTATGTTGTTAGATCCCAGGAGGAAAGTTAGAAACATCAGAGGGGAAGGGGAAGAATTCACAATAAACTTGTATAGAAACTTCCTAATCTTATTACCACGCCATGAAGATAAATGATGAAACAATTTTTTTATATATAAAAAAAAAAGATAAGCAAAATCCAAGCAAGAAGAACCGAAGAGGCAGCTCTCCGGCTAAAAGCCTATAACAAATCTGAGAACTGTGTCCAAAACAGTACTATATCCTAATATTTGTGCTCCTGTAGATTTTCATTTCACAAACCAAAAACCTTAGAGCTTCATATTATAATTTACATTTACACCCAAACCATACTGACCTGTGTATAGTTCAGAGGATTCTTCTGCAACTCAGTAATACAAAGATCAATATCTTTCTTTGAGCCACGAATCAGTTGGACTTTTGCTTTTTCCCCCAGAATAACATATTTTGCTTCCTTATCAGGACCTATTGCAGTGGAGTTGATTAAATTTGCATCCAGAATAGGAAAATAAAAGCAAAAGTCGTCTTCTCAGCCAAAGTTGCTTCAAGATAGACAGGATTACCAGAGTTTAACTTGTGAACTCCACGACTAGTCTTGACTGATGTTGAGTTAATTCCACCACAAAGACCCTTGTCTGCGGAGACGGTAACTATAACAGTCTTCTTGACATCAACACCTAGAATCACAACAGATGTTGAGAAGAAAATGAGAACACAGTAAACCGGCAAAATTATTCAAAACAATCTGAACAGCTACTGCTTCAACAATCATGAAAAAACAGTTTAATATATTGTCGTAATTTTGGAAAAAAAATGAACACTTTATTTACAAAGTTCTGAATTTTGCATTATGATATAGGAAACTTGCAGCTAACTTTCTGACACTATAAAACCCTAAGCCTGAAATCTACAATGCAGTATCTAGAACAAGAGGCATCTCGATTCCAATATTGACACTAAAAGTAAAAGGCCAATGCCACAAAGAATAGAAACATGTGAAAATACAAAATCAGACATCTAATCAGATGTGCAACCCACTTGTTTATTACCTTAAAGCAACATAATCCATAATCCTACAATAGTTTTCCAAATCCTTGTTAAAGTGATAAACTGATCATTGTTAACAATAAACAACAAGCTTACTCAATCGAGTGACGGCTTATATAACTATAAAAAATGCAAACAAGAATCCAAAACTAGTTAATCCAGTAGTTTAAAGATTAAATTTATCTTCACTTGAAAGATGTAAAATGCAGCTGTGAAGCATCATTGCAGGACGTACCTAACAATATGACATTTCTTTTACCAATTAGATCAATGCATAAGGATTTACATACTTGGAAGATCCCCAAGAAGAGCAGTGAAGGGCTGCCAAAAGCCACGGGAGTTTTCAGCCTTGGTTTGAATTTGACGCAGTTTGGAGGCTGCAACCATCTTCATAGCTTTTGTAATTTTCTGAATATTCTTAACACTCTTCATTCTATTCCTAACTGTGAGAGGCATATTACCATAATACTTCATCAGAAAAAGCCAGAATACTGAATAGTGCAATTAACTGTTGAAATTGAAAGATAACTCATCAGTACACAATGAAAGTATCTGTTAATTCTTACCAATTTGAGTTGAAATGTAACGAACACCCAAAGCTTCCTCCCTATACAACAGAGTCAAAGAGCAAAACTGTAAGACGTGAATTGCATTGATGTCAACAATGTCCTATCTACAAATTCAGCTCAAACTGAAACAAGGCATATAAACAATACACAGAGTATTGCTAACTCCAAAATGGATTTGGAACTGCGAATCCTCAATCCGATGGATTCCCAAAACAATGAATCGCAACGAAACCGCACCGATCCACAGACAATTTTACGAACCATAAAGGAAGAAATCATAAATCGCTAAATTAAAAGTCCGAATATCCCAAACTGAAAAGCCATTCAGAAACCCTAATTAAACATATTTGACACAAATCTCAATGATCCAAATCGAACCTATAGAAAGCCCAACAAAAATAAAGAGGAGAAGCCAAAAACAGATGTTGGAGATCATACTGGGCGGGGAGGAGAGAGGATCGGAGAGCGTTCATGGGGTGGGGGGAGAGCAGGGGGGTGAGACGCCTCCCCTCTTTCCTGAAAGCCGCCATTGCCATTTCGTGGAGGAGCTTCTGGGGAGCGTTAGATTTACTGTGAGAGGTTCTCCGATTGGTTTTCTAGGGATTCGGTTGTGCGCAGCGGCTTTTGCTTGTATATTGATTCCGCACTCTCTCTTTCCTCTTACCACTGCTCCACAGGGTTTGAAGAACTGGAATGGAAGGTGAAGACTTCGTTCGATACGGCGTCGTTTCATTCTGTTGGGCGAGCTGGGCCTACGAATATGAGGTTGGGCCGTTAGGCCAAATTTGTACAGTAATTTTTTTTTGCCAAATTGCATAAAACCACCCTTTAAATAAGGTGTTTTGTGAAAAATCGCCCCTTAAAATAAAAACTACAGAAAACTACCCGTTAAAATAGTTTTCTTTGCAAAGTCACACCCATCACCCAATTTTCGTTAATTAAATGTTAAAGTGTGGGGAAATTCAATTATACTCCTTATTTTTATTATTACTTTACTCAATTCAATTGGTATTAGTTGATATTTAACTTTTTGACTTTTTTTCAAAAGCAAAAAATACTATAAAATATCAAAAAAAAAATTAAAAATAATTTCATACTTACAAAAAAAACTCTATAAAAAAATTGATGTGTAATTTATGTTTTATACATATAAAAAATGTAATACTAGGACTACTTGAAGAAAATAAATATTTTTAAAAAATAATGTTTCATATAGTTTTTATTATTCTAAAAATGTATGTGGAATAGTGAACATATTTTTAGAATAATAAAAGCTATATGAAATATCATTTTTTAAAATTTTATTTTCTTCAAGTATCCCTTTAGTAATATACACTTTTTAAAATATATAAAATATCAATTATATCTATTTTTATAGTGTTTTTACTAATAAGTGTGAAATTATATATAAAAAATGATATTGTATATAAAAAATTACTTTTCAAAAAGCATGTTAAAAAGGTAAAAATTAATTAATATCGATTGGATAAAGTAAAATAATAATAAAACCAATGGATATAATTTATTTTTCACGCACTTTAATATTCAATTAACGGAAATTTGGTGATGGGTGTGACTTTGCAAAGAAAACGGTTTTAAAGGGTGGTTTTCTACAATTTTTATTTTAAGGTGTGGTTTCACGCAAAACACCCTATTTAAATGGTGGTTTTCTGCAATTTACCCTTTTTATTAGGAAAGAATTCGGTTAGGATCACCTAACCGATAGAAGACCTGAATCACACAAGACATCGTCCCCCTGGAACGAGCGGTAAAGGTGTGCAACTTTATCAGTCACTCAATTCCTACAACGGGGCACATGAGAGAAAGAAAGATCTCTCGAATTTTGTAGCATGAGTTTAATGTCAGACATAATTAGTTCAATTTCACAAAGTGATTAATGATTATTAGTGAATCCCCTTCTATATGAATCCTTAGGATGTGTAGTTCGAGGCATTTTAATACCCTATGTTTAAGAGCTAAAGCTTCTGTCATAATTGGGGATTGAATCCCTACCTTCTCATATCCAATATTAATTGGACAACCGCAAATCCCGAATAATGAACCCTATCGTACTGTCCCCATTAGATGGGGTGGAACCATCCAAATTTAACTTTAGAACACCAAAGGGTGGTTTGTTCGAAGATGATTTTTTGTTACTTTTGTTTATGTGGTGAGTATGAGTAATCTTCGGATGGCTTTGTTCGAAGATAATTTTTGATAGTGTTTTGGATTCTTATTTTCATGGATGCCGTTGTTGGGGCAGGAGCATATTATTACGTAGATTCCATGTAGACCACATGTAAAGACAAGGCGTTGTAAATCATGAGACTTCAGGGATGATCCTAATGTGTTAAGGACATGATTGAAATTAGTGGCTCCAGATGTGATGTGTAGAATGTGTTTTATCAACTCATCATCAAGGATTGATTTGATAGAGTGAAACGGGAAATCTAGAAAAATATGGATGGCATCTTCATCAACAAGTTTATAGAGGATACATGTTGAAGGAATAATGACCCCTTTTTTACAAAGCCGTACTTTTGTCGGGAGGCCATTGTGATGCAGTTTCTATAGAAAGTTGTTAACTTTTGGTGGGACGTCAAGTTTCCATATTTAGTAGTTTGTGTCATTGGATATGGTGGTTTGTAGCCAGTTAGTATGCACTAGTGGTTGTGTACCAACCATTCTTATCTGCCCACCAATATAGTTGATAATGAGCATTTCATTATCATATATTCATGTATTATAGTTAATTTTGCATATTGCTCTTTTAGTGGTGAAGTTCATAAACGATGCTATTTGATATTTCGGTTGATTTACGCAGATTCATAGATTTGAGTCAAAGAGCAAATAAGGCTAAGGATAGGCTTGTAAGAGCTAAGGAAGAAGTTCCAAAAGAGCAAGAAACAAGCCAATGAAGGATTAGAAGTCAAATCGAAAGGCCGAGGAACGAGCCGAAACGAAGGAAGTGGAGAAAACTCAACTTTTGGCTATCAATCACATCGAATCAGATTATGGTGTCTTCATGAAAGTCGTATACTCAAAAAGGGCTTTCCAACGCATATTCATATGTATCAATCGGACGAACGAAGACTTCAGAAAGTGAATTACAAGACAGAGTTGAAAAAGTTAGAAAAGGGATGATCGGCGCCCACCGATCGTCAGCGCCCGCTGAAGACTCCTGCGGACAAAACGAGATCAGCACCCGCCGATAACCGTATCTCATCAAATCTTCCGAGGTCGAATCTGGCCCATTGGGCTTTGCTTCTACCATATGTTTGCCGCTCCTACCCCTCATATACCTATAAATACAGCTCTCCTCGGCCCCATTCAACAAATCTGAACACACACCTCTCTTCTATAAACCACTCATCATTCCTCTCTCGCCTTTCACCCCTATTCTTGTAACGACCCGGGATTATGATTCCCGAGTTACGTTTCGAGGGATGAAACCCCTCGTTGGGATCTTGCGCCCCGAGTACAGGTTGAAGGATTGAAACCGAAGGTTTGTAGTTTAAAGTAGGATTTCGCACCCAAATCCGGAAGGTCCGTTGGAGACCCCGGGGTAAACCCATGTACCTGTCCTAAGTCTACAACGTGGAAAATCATTCATCATGCAAAGGGCATAAGTTCAGAAAATGATACAACCAGTGCCACGGCAGAGCCGAGTCAAAACGGAGTATAAGTAAGGAGAAATCCCAAAAGCATGAATCTGGTGAAGTCAGGTTTCAAACACTCACTCTCCGCCGTATGAATAGACCCCGTCATAATAGCACAAAATCAAGTAGTGTATCGGGTACCTGAAACTATACCACCAAGTCAGGCCAAGAGTCCGCTCGTGGGTCCTCTGACCGCGCTGAGGACATATAATACGCATATACCTAGAATAAAGGATGCCTTCATGCAGTACTGAAATAAAACCACACTATCATGCTCCTAATTCATATGTGCAGAATATTGAGGAAGGCTTTAACAAAGAATACCAAGCGGTATATCCCTCTTTTACCATCACCCCTCTTCCAGACAAGGTGGAGACTGGCCAGTTCGATGCTATAATCATATCAAATCTCATCATCATATCATATCTCATCACAATATCATATCTCATGCCCATCTCGTATCTCGTGATATATATAAATGACTCGAGGAGGACAACACCCGATGAAGCTGGGCTGCCCTATGACCCTAGTAAGGACTCTAGGACTCACAGATAACGGCCGTTCTGTATTCAAACGCATACAGAATAAGAATGATCATTCGTAAGTGCAATTCCTAAGCATGATACTACATGGCATGCTCTTGTGCATATAAAACACCTACATACTATATTACACATCAGGCAGGAGGTACTGGTTACTGAGTAAGCCCCGGAGGTACTTACCTGGCTAGCAGATCGGCAAAAAAGAATCCAGCACACAGTAGTCACAATCACATAGTATCACCTAGTACATGATTGAATATACATAAGTCTGCATCCAACTATTAAGCACTCAAGCACACCTCAATCAATAGAACAAGTAACATATTATGAAAGTCATTTCATCGCATCATCCGATCATCAAGACAACATCGTTCTCCATAAATCATTCAACCAATTCTGCATGTTCATATGCATCATTTCCGCATATACCTCAACGGTTTATCAAAATCATAAGACAATATTTGTGTGATATAAAATCCTACTAGATCGTCATAATTATCCAACATTTAATCTCATATAATAATTCACCACAAGTCATGCTATTAGTCATACATATCATATTGTTAGTCAAACGATCATATTATCATGCTAGTTAGTCATCGAATAAGTCTTATCCCCGAGTTAGTTTCAAAACCGTTTCAAATCCCAGTTAAATAGTTAAGTATTCCGACCCTTGAAAATACTCGCCAAATTCCCTTTTAAATTTATTTATTAGATTACTTTCCAACCTTGAAATTCTTTTCCAAATTCTTTTTAAATCTCCAAGTCCAAATATAGTTATATCTTAAACCCCCAATAATATTATATTTTATTTAAAATACCATTAATTAATTAATTACGGATAAATCCAAACCGAACCAAACCCATTTAAATTCAATCGAATCGAACCAAACCAAACCCGCTAATTAGTATAACTCCCAACCGGTTCAACCATTTGATAAACAAAGGAGACTGACTGGACAGGGACCCCACGGAGCTGACTGGGCAAGCAGGAGGGCCCACGTCTCCATCTTCTTCCTCTGTAGATTTCCCGCTCCCGTCTGCGCTGCTCTGGTCGACGAGGGTTGCCCGCGATTGCAGCTGCGTCCAGCTCGCTCGGATCCGTCTTCTACAGCACCCGCTCGCTCGCTCCCGCTCTCATGTGTCCGCTGCTCCCGCGCTTTTACCAGCACCCTCGCGCACGCTCTCGCATCGCTCACATCCGTCGCTTCTCATTGCTCCTACACTCCTCGAGCTCGCCGGAGTTTCTGAGCTTACCCAACGCCCCGCACTCAGCTCACGCACACTCGACATTCGCCCACAACCCGACGCAGAAAACGATTAGAAACAGAGGAAGGAAAATGCGGGACTCACCAAGGAAGGTCGCGACTTCGGAGCTCTCGATCGGAGTTCTGGGTTTTGTCGGAGGCTCGCGATGGTTCGTCGGACCTGCGTGGGACATGGGTGAGTGTGATGGTGAAGTCCGAGGGTGGTTTCGATCGAAGACGGAAAAGAAACGCTTACCAGAAAAGTGGCTTGCGCTCAATCAGGGGAGGGGGGATGTCGGGGCTCGGTGGCTTTGCGACGGCTCCGGTGGCTGCTCCGCTGCTGCTCAGGATGTCGAGGAATGATGCGGCTGCTTCGGTCTCGAAGAGGATGGTCGAAGAGGCAAGGCGGGCGTGGGTTTGGCGTCTCCGACCCTCGGATTGGCTCAGTGGTAATGCACATGGGAGGAATGTAATTGTAATAGATTAGTTGGTACTGCTGCGCTCTTGAGGAAGGAGGAGGATAACTAGCGGATGCGGCTTCCCATCAGACGAGGAGGAGAGGAGGATGAAGAGGGATTGGTGGCGGAGGTGTGTTGCTGCAAATGGAGAATGGTGATGGCGTGAGATGATGAACCGATGGGAGTTAGTAAGGGTGATGATGAAGAATGGCAGTGAGGGTGGTGATGGTGAAGCGATCTTCAGAATAGGAATGGAGGGAGATTGATGGATTGGAGAGGGTATGGTATGGTGAGGGAGTGGGTGAGGATGAGTGTTGAATTGGTTAAACAAATACCCGGAAATAAATCCTGGATACGCGAATTTCGAATCCCAAAATTAGTTCTCGAATGTTAGTTTTCCTTAATACCGCTTTCTCAATCGATTAGATTTTTAAGATCGAAAAGGATATCGCCATTCTATAATTATTTTGAGTTTTCGAGGTAAGAGAACGGAAATTGTTCGTCAAATTTTATATTACGGTCGGAATCCTCTAAACGAGCTTTTAATTCGATTTAAATTCATTTTTAATTTCTTTTTTTTTCCCGAAAAATTAGGATTTGAAAATCCGAGCCTTTACATCATCCACCTCTAAAAACAAGTCTCGTCCCCGAGACTAAAATCATTTTCAAATAGGGGATGAAGCTTGAAATTAGTGAGTCCAAGGATCATGCCATTGATCCCGTAAGTATCTCATAAGTGCCCCTATAAGATCCTCACAGTACCGTTGCCGTGATCATAATATCTCCAATAGACCCTAGTAAGAATGTAATATAGGCCCCTACCACATCCTTACTCCGACTCTTTGGCCATATCATAACTCAAATACTTGTATCCACTTCATGGGGCGTTATAATGAAAACTAGAGTCACATTAATTTCTTAAAATCCAAGTTAGTCTCTTTTGAAACACCATTCAAAATTTCAAGTTCGACGTTAGCCAACATCATTTCCAACTCCTCAGTTCATTCTACCATCCGCCTCTAAGGGCTTATCCCATATTCTCTTCCTAGGTTCCAAGTCATAATCAAATTCCAATACTTCAGCTTCCATCATTTCTATCATCAAGGAACGTATATATAATAGCAATCATATCTCACGTTTAATAACATCACATAAACACGTCAAGTACAGTCGTATAATATAATATATCTAGCATCGTATCGTCCATGGTAGGACTTATCACATCATCTCACAAAAGTGACACACCATATTAATCAGATAAACCCGTCATATCAAACAGATAAGCACGTCATATCAATCAGGTAAGCACATCATACTCATGCTACTGCCAAGCGTCATCACATTAGAGACAAACAAGTACTTCCGTAGACTAGCATTCCATCGAGTTCAGGGGATAACTATGTTAGTACTAATAGTTCACTATTGACAACGACAATACATCATAGAATCAACATCGTCTATAACATAGAATTCGCACCACATTTGGCCCCAAGTAAAGCGTACGCTAGATCACATCCTCAAGAGAATCTGCCTATAACTATCAATCATGACAAGACATAACCACTACCCATCAACTCTTGCATTAAGATCAAATTCACCGAGGTCTACCGACCCAAACCACTACTAGTTCTAGACACCATTGCATCTTGCTCACATACAACCTTTGTAGTCTCATACCCATTCGCAATCAAGGCCGAATACCCCAAACCAACTACTAGGTATCCCAACTCCTATGCCATCAAGCCATCTAAGGGCCAATCCACTTCGACATCCCGATCTAAAGTCCTACCTTTCACTCGACTATCATCTCCTAAAGAGACATCGCGAATCACCTTGCTAACTTAATCATACTCCCTACGCCACTAACCACTCTCACTAACCATCCACCTCTAAGGACCCAACTCATGCTGACCATCTCACACCTGACACTCCCGACCATTTCTAATGTAGAACTCAACTAGTGGTACTCCCAACCACGAATCACCATGACCATCAAGCCGACCCACTCTAGATCCTCTTCCTGGCATACTGTACCTAGCTAGACTAGTTCCCTCAACTCCACATGTTTCCCCAAATTGCCTCAGATCGCGCTTCCTTAAACTTCGAAACCTCTACCACTTAAACCCTTATGTACCGATCATCATTTTCACCGAATTCCTATGATATCCTCGTCCGAATTTGCTAAGCACCGCAACTTCACCAACCTTCAAAAATCTATCTAGCGTCCTCAATACCTTCTGCTTTGCCTAGTCCCCAAATCCATGCGCATAATCTCTCTGTCTCAACCTTAAGCCCACAGTCTTACTAGGAATGTAAACTACATCATTGCATAGCTACCAGCCGTTCCTCGAAGATTTATCTCACATCCTCAATTACCTCAATAGCCACAATGACCTCCACTCATAAATCCCGATTCATTCCCTATGTCAAAATCCTCCAACAACGCATCTAAAGATCCTTCACTCATAAATTCCCCAAGCATTACCAATCCTGTCTAAACAACCCCAAAATACTCATCACACGAACAACCCTGATATGAACAACCTAATATCCCCGATCGATAATTTCCCAAGCAACCTCATACTACTTTTCCTAGGAAATTCCTCAACCTCATCCCTTACCGAAATCGCCCCCACTCTTAGCACCCATCACCTAGTCCCAAATTCTACGATTCCTCAGACATTCCTTAATCGATCATCCTCGACACCGCCCACGTTTCGCTCATAGACTATCTAGACACCTTCCTTAGCACATCAATCCATCTCACAACACCTCCCTTCAAGAATCTCCCAATCAACTCCTAGCTTGCCCATCCACCTCTAGAACTATCCTAACTACCTCTACCCACACCCAATCTCAATATCACCCTAATGAAACTAGTCCAGACCTCAGTCAACCACTCTCTTATACTACCCGCACACACTACCTACCTAGACTACCACTTCTCACTTGGACATCTCCCTCAAAATCTCCCCATACTAGCCTCACTGCTCACCTAAGACCTACCTGAAAGCTCATCTATACTCATAGACCACTATCTTTCACACATCCCAACCCACTCAGCTCTACCCAAGCTAACGCATCCTTTCTGCACCCCATCTCACACGACCAAAGACCCAATCCGAATACCTTAATCCACCTGCCACTTTCCAACCCTTCTCACTGAAGAATCTCACGACTCAAGCTCAAGAAGAAAGCACTCCCATACATATAACCCATAACCTACTCACCCGCAAGTCAGTATACCAAGCACCAAGGCACATCATCATAGAAACAAGTAAGTCAGGCAATCATTGCTACCAATTCAGCACATCCGTCATCACACATTCAATTATGTCAGTTCTAGGCCTATCACACAACATCAATTCCGATTAGTATAGAAGAATCCACAATTTGAATTAAGAATGCTCTTCCTCGTGTCTGCTAGAATGAATCTGTTAACGATTATCATCTTTGAAGCATATTCGTCCTTTTTGCCATCGGTGACGTTGTTCCTGGGGCTTAAGGGGTCATGGACCCATCACACTTCCGTTGCGCCGCTCCGGTGCCACTTGTTCGTCGGTCCCTTCTTGCATATCGGCGCTCATCGAAGGATCGCAAGGGTTAGAAGTTACAGAGATAGGGGAGAGACAAGGGCGGACAACACAATTCCTTAAGAGTTCAGGCATGGACCAGGACTAGGGACGATGAGACCAAGGATAAGATCCCAACCCGAGAGTTACAACGATGCCCTTATAATTATGGCACACAAACACATAAAAATCAAGAGATATCATCACATTATTTCACACTAGTATGCACCTATCTCAAGGAATATCGATTTACGCATTCATAACATGTTCATATAATCATCTTTATATGTGTGCAGAACAAGCTAGCAACTTATCATTTCATTCACCAATCATGCTTGACAGACTAAGAATATGTATGCACAAACTGACATGGGACATATATTGCCCAAGTTATGCAAGATCTAGCAAACATCACAGGATATCATATGCACGACTTATCACTCATTTAGAGACACAATTAAGCAAGTCATAATATTACGGAAAGCATGCTAAGATGTACCCTAAAAATCCTGCTAAGGGTATGGTCAGTTCATGCAGGGTTGGTATAGCAACTATCTCATCAGATACATCCATATTCGCATAGTAAGACTAGGACGTCACACAATCATACGAGGGCCTATAACTGGGAGGTATATATCTTACATGATACTAGAAATACTCATTAAACATGTACACAACCAATGAGGTCCAATTAGGTTAATCTGGCAATCTAAGTCATCCAATTCGTGTTTTAAACATGCAACGAGAGTTGAACACACTATCATGGACCTAGTTCACAGGGAGACAATAATCATGAGAATTCAATACATAAGACACATACAAAAACTCATAAATGCAACCATGCAATGTACCGGGAAAGTCATGCTGAATTATACCGATATAGCATGTCATTAAATCACAAAGAGGCTATCATTATAACTTGACAGAATTCTCTAAGGACAAACACCGACTCACCACCTCGTTTCCCCGTGGGACGCTATTATGACTTGCTGGGTAGGACACAAGGACATTCACGCCGTTTCCGAGAAATGAGGGTAGAACTCGTGTTTAGACTCTTGTGACAAGAAGACATGGTTGGCCATTACGAGGATCGAAAGGGATGACTCCATAAGACAACTCACTTCTATCTCGAAACGATTTAAATCCTCACTCCCACTAACATACTCAGGTAACCCTCACATTTGACACGATTTCCGAAGGCATTTAGTTGACCGACCCAAATTTCCCGTAAAAGACCCCAATCACAAGTACGAGACTCGATAGAAGCATCGATGGTGGGATACAAAACAAGACTCTAACAGGGGAGCGGATGCTTCTCGCCCCTTGCTAACATGCCTAGATGTTTTGGTGGGGCGGATGACAGAGTCAGAACCATCAGGGGGTTTGAATTATGAAAGGGCTATTTCGACAAAACAGGAATTCCGATTACATAAGAACAAGGTTTTCTCCCACTATCCTGTTTGCACAGTTATTCAACACATGATTCAAGTCAAGGCATACTGATTAGTTCGCTATCCTAAGCACAATAGAGCACTCATCACGGAAGCAATCAACAAGATTAATATGATCCTCTTCAAGGAGGATCGCCCTCGAGCCCAATTGCATATATGTACATATATAAACGTAAGCATAGAGACGATCTATGCCGTCCTTCGAGGGACGACTGACCGGAGGGGCGAAACCTCACGGCCTCCTATCTCAACACTCCAACCTCCGTGGTGTTCCTTGGAGTCTTCTAGGCCCATCTCTAAATAAAAGCTAGTATTTTGCCTACTGTTCCCCGAATTCTACATCCATAAGGGATGTCTACCGCTTGGGTCTCTACCCACGAGATTATTTCCCCTTTATTCATTTTAGGTTTTAAATCCAATTAAATTCATTTTGCCCTTTATAAAATATTTTCCAAAACCATTTTAAAACATTGGGAGATTTTCAAAACCTCTTCAACCTATTGTACTCGGATTGCGAAACCTCAGCTCTGATACCACCTTTGTAACGGCCCGGGATTATGATTCCCGAGTTACGTTTTGAGGGATGAAACCCCTCGTTGGGATCTTGCGCCCCGAGTACAGGTTGAAGGTTTGAAACCGAAGGTTTGTAGTTTAAAGTAGGATTTCGCACCCAAATCCGGAAGGTCCGTTGGAGACCCCGGGGTAAACCCCTGTACCTGTCCTAAGTCTAAAACGCGGAAAATCATTCATCATGCAAAGGGCATAAGTTCAGAAAATGATACAACTAGTGCCATGGCAGAGCCGGGTCAAAACGGAGTATAAGTAAGGAGAAATCCCAAAAGCATGAATCTGGTGAAGTCAGGTTTCAAACACTCACTCTCCGCCGTATGAATAGACCCCGTCATAACAGCACAAAATCAAGTAGTGTATCGGGTACCTGAAACTATACCACCAAGTCAGGCCAAGAGTCCGCCCGCGGGTCCTCTGACCGCGCTGAGGACATATAATACGCCTATACCTAGAATAAAGGATGCCTTCATGCAGTACTGAAATAAAACCACACTATCATGCTCCTAATTCATAAGTGCAGAATATTGAGGAAGGCCTTAACAAAGAATACCAAGCGATATATCCCTCTTTTACCACCACCCCTCTTCCAGACAAGGTGGAGACTGGCCAGTTCGATGCTATAATCATATCAAATCTCATCATCATATCATATCTCATCATCATATCATATCTCATGTCCATCTCGTATCTCGTGATATATATAAATGACTCGAGGAGGACAACACCCGATGAAGCTGGGCTGCCCTATGACCCTAGCAAGGACTCTAGGACTCACAGATAACGGCCGTTCTGTATTCAAACGCATACAGAATAAGAATGCTCATTCGTAAGTGCAATTCCTAAGCATGATACTACATGGCATGCTCTTGTGCATATGAAACACCTACATACTATATGACACATCAGACAGGAGGTACTGGTTACTGAGTAAGCCCCGGAGGTACTTACCTGGCTAGCAGATCGGCAACAAAAGAATCCAGCACACAGTAGTCACAATCACATAGTATCACCTAGTACATGATTGAATATACATAAGTCTGCATCCAACTATTAAGCACTCAAGCACACCTCAATCAATAGAACAAGTAACATATTATGAAAGTCATTTCATCGCATCATCCGATCATCAAGACAACATCGTTCTCCATAAATCATTCAACCAATTCTGCATGTTCATATGCATCATTTCCGCATATACCTTAACGGTTCATCAAAATCATAAGACAATATTTGTGTGATATAAAATCCTACTAGATCGTCATATTTATCCAACATTTAATCTCATATAATAATTCACCACAAGTCATGCTATTAGTCATACATATCATATTGTTAGTCAAACGATCATATTATCATGCTAGTTAGTCATCGAATAAGTCTTATCCCCGAGTTAGTTTCAAAACCGTTTCAAATCCCAGTTAAATAGTTAAGTATTCCGACCCTTGAAAATACTCGCCAAATTCCCTTTTAAATTTATTTATTAGATTACTTTCCTACCTTGAAATTCTTTTCCAAATTCTTTTTAAATCTCCAAGTCCAAATATAGTTATATCTTAAACCCCCAATAATATTATATTTTATTTAAAATACCATTAATTAATTAATTACGGATAAATCCAAACCGAACCAAACCCATTTAAATTCAATCGAATCGAACCGAACCAAACCCGCTAATTAGTATAACTCCCAACCGGTTCAACCAATTGATAAACAAAGGAGACTGACTGGACAGGGACCCCACGGAGCTGACTGGGCAAGCAGGAGGGCCCACGTCTCCATCTTCTTCCTCCGGAGATTTCCCGCTCCCGTCTGCACTGCTTTGGTCGACGAGGGTTGTCCGCGATTGCAGCTGCGTCCAGCTCGCTCGGATCCGTCTCCTACAGCACCCGCTCGCTCGCTCCCGCTCTCATGTGTCCGCTGCTCCCGCGCTCTTACCAGCATCCTCGCGCACGCTCTCGTATCGCTCACATCCGTCGTTTCTCGTTGCTCCTACACTCCTCGAGCTCGCCGGAGTTTCTAAGCTTACCCAACGCCCCGCACTCAGCTCACGCACACTCGACATTCGCCCACAACCCGACGCAGAAAACGATTAGAAACAGAGGAAGGAAAATGCGGGACTCACCAAGGAAGGTCGCGACTTCGGAGCTCTCGATCGGAGTTCTGGGTTTTGTCGGAGGCTCGCGATGGTTCGTCGGACCTGCGTGGGACATGGGTGAGTGTGATGGTGAAGTCCGAGGGTGGTTTCGATCGAAGACGGAAAAGAAACGCTTACCAGAAAAGTGGCTTGCGCTCAAACAGGGGAGGGAGGATGTCGGGGCTCGGTGGCTTTGCGACGGCTCCGGTGGCTGCTCCGCTGCTGCTCGGGGTGTGGGTTTGGCGTCTCCGACCCTCGGATTGGCTCAGTGGTAATGCACATGGGAGGAATGTAATTGTAGTAGATTAGTTGGTACTGCTGCGCTCTCGAGGAAGGAGGAGGATGACTAGCGGCTGCGGCTTCCCATCAGACGAGGAGGAGAGGAGGATGAAGAGGGATTGGTGGCGGAGGTGTGTTGCTGCAAATGGAGAATGGTGATGGCATGAGATGATGAACCGATGAGAGTTGGTAAGGGTGATGATGAAGAATGGCAGTGAGGGTGGTGATGGTGAAGCGATCTTCAGAATAGGAATGGAGGGAGATTGATGGATTGGAGAGGGTATGGTATGGTGAGGGAGTGGGTGAGGATGAGTGTTGAATTGGTTAAACAAATACCCGGAAATAAATCCTGGATACGCGAATTTCGAATCCCAAAATTAGTTCTCGAATGTTAGTTTTCCTTAATACCGCTTTCTCAATCGATTAGATTTTTAAGATCGAAAAGGATATCGCCATCCTATAATTATTTTGAGTTTTCGAGGTAAAAGAACGGAAATTGTTTGTCAAATTTCATATTACGGTCGGAATCCTCTAAACGAGCTTTTAATTCGATTTAAATTCATTTTTAATTTCTTTTTTTTTCCCGAAAAATTAGGATTTGAAAATCCGAGCCTTTACAATTCTGCCCTTCGAAGACGAGTTCGACACAGAAGTCGCCTTCCTAGTCTATTTAGTTTACAGTTCTTATGGATTTCTTCAGCTTTGCTATTTTTAGGTACGTTATGAGTACTTAAGACTCTTTTCGGTTTCTTACATATTCTAAACATGGTTGGTTTGTGATGATTCTATTTATAGTTACTTCTATTATGATTGTTTCTATTTCCTTTGTGCTCAATTGCTTATATTGTGATTATGTTTAGTTTCGCGACCTAGATATAATTGTATATTGCTAGGGTTTTTACTACATACGCTAAGTAGGGTTGAACCTATAGTAGCAAACACGTCTTGTGATGAATAGGTTGGGATTCTTGACAATGTAAGAAAATCGACACTTGAAAAATATTATTTATAGTAATTGGCAAGAGCTAGGTTGACAACTAGGTTGTAAAGGCCTCGAGTTTTTAAATCTTAATTTTCGGAAAAATGGATTTAACTTGGGAATTTCAAGAAAAACTCGTCCTCAACTTAATGAATTGACTTCGAAACTCATGAAGAAGATTTCCGACCTAAAATTGAATTTCGGTAACTAACTTGGAATGCGACATCTTCCTGGGATTTTTTTCAAAATCTAATTGATCGAGAGAGCGGGAATTCGAAAACTAACTCTCATGAACTAATTTCGAGTTTCAAATTCGTGTGTCGGGAGGAATATTGAAGACTCTCGCCTTAACTCTTCCATGCTCTAGCCGAAATTCCCACAAGCCAAACTCTAGCCAAGTCTTAGAGCCAAAGGAAAGAATTCAAATTAAGTCAAAGATGCCATTACCCTATTTGGGTGAGACACCCACACTTACCTTTTCTTCTCCTTCTCTCTTGCACCCCCTACTTTGTCAAGAAGACAAACTCAATGCTTATTCATCCACATCTCTGAAATCCACCATATCTCCTTAAGATCTCAACCGAGACTTAGTCCTTAGGACAGGTACAGGGGTACTAACCCCGGGTCTCCAACGGACCTCACGAAGTTTTGGGTTCTAAATCCCCCTTTCTGCTACTAATGCTTTGTTTTCAAACTTCAACTTGTACTCGGTGCGCAAGATCCGAACGAGATTCTATCATTCGAAACGTAACTCGGGGTTTCTAATCCTGGGTTGTTACATAGATGACACCTTACTATAAACTATAGACTACATTGTTAAAGTCCTAGAAGATTGGATAATTAATGATGCTCATCCCCCGTGTTAGAGTAAGACGCATTCTTTGCATAGAAAAACCAATACGCTAGAATAAATAATAGAGTTAACAGTAACTCTGAATGATTCAATGATCGACATGCCAACCATTGTTATGAATTTATAAGGAACTGATTCATTGCCAATCACTTACAAACCACTTTTATTATGTTTGCTTATTTCTGTTATTTGCATTACCACTACTTTCACAACCATCTGCTTTCATTACTTGGTGATAAGAGAAACACATAAGAAGAGGTTAAGCTTCTCCTGGATCGACCCCTGGAGTTACTGGTTATACTAGCTTATTAAGTGTGGGTTATCTTTGTACAGATTATCGACCCTTGTAGAGGTCGTACCAATAGTCTATCCTCAAAGCAGTTTGAAGGAAGCGGGATACTCACGATCTCCCTAACCCTCACCAGTGGTAGGTTTTCCATCAATTTTTCTTCCCACCATCCCCCCCCCCCCCCCCCCCTCACAATAATATATGTAATCACAAACCTTTTCATCTAGGTTGCGGGAGGGGTGATTGTCGATAGTGGTAATCAATGATTCTAGGGAGACCCAGTTATCAGTCCAAAATTTGATCGATTTACCATTTCCCACCGACCAGATTAGACCTTTTTTAAATCTACTAATGAGAGGGGTAATTTTGGACCATTTTCATGATGCTCCACCTCTCCTTTCATAGGATAGAATATGCGATGTCTTAATATATTTATGTTGGATGATTTGCACCCAAGGGTTGGACAGTTCGGAAAGAATTTTCCAGAGTTTCATTTGAAGGGCTTCATTCATGAATTGCGCTTTACGAATACCAAGACCAACTTTGCTCTTCGTTGTACATATTTTATCCCACTCAATTAAAGGTCTATGTTGTGCATCGTTATTCCAGAAAAATGTGCGATTAATTTGGTCGAGATCCTTATGAATGGAGGAGGGGAGCATAAAGTTTTGCATGATATATAGCGGTTTGACAGCCAAGTATGAAGCAATTAATGTAGCCCGCCCTTGCTGAGAAAGGGTGTTCGCCCTCCATTTACTGAGTCGGTCCTTAGCCTTGCCAATCACTTCCCCGAATGTTTCTTTATTCACCCTACCATTAATGACAGGACAACCTAAGTACTTTTCCATAGATTTGTCATTAGATATGGCTATGGTGCTCTGAATTTTGGCGATGTGGGAACGAGCGATACCCGACGTGGTTTGAAAGGCAGATTTTTGAAAGTTCACTTTTTGCCTAGAGATTTTGCAGTAACTATCAATAATATTTTTTTTTTATCATTCTACAAACAGTGGCAGATCCTCTAGAGAATATTATAATATCATTTGCAAAGGCTAGAAAGGGAATATGTGGCCCGTCAATCCCAAAGCGAAATCCGATAAGAGATCGAGAAGCCGTTGAAGAGTAAGAGAGTTTTCTAGCCAACCGTTCGGAGCCCAGGATGAAAAGAAATGGTGAGAGGGGGTCTCCTTGATGGAGCACCCTTGATGGTTGGAAGATTTCCATTGGGCCATTGTTAATAAGAACAGAGAACAAAACAGTTGAGATGCATTCTAAAATCTAGTTAACAAAGGTGGGGTGGAATCCAAATTTAGTCATAACCTTTTAAGTAATGCCCCATTCGACCCTATCATAGTCTTTTTCCATGTCAAGCTTAATAGCAAGCCAACCCTCTTTACCTCGGCGTTGTTTGAAAGAGTAAAAATTTTCATGTGCAATCAGGACATTATCTTGGATAGCCCTATCGGATACGAATGCCCCTTGAAGAGGGTGGATGAGCTTGTCAATGACCTTCTTAAGCCTCTCAACAAGGATTTTGGAGATAATTTTGTAAATAGTAGAGCAAAGACTAATAGGACGATAGGGTGCAGTCATCGTGGGATTGTCGCATTTAGGAAGTAGGGAAATGAAAGTATGGTTGATTTGTTTTAAAAGTTTCCCTGATAAGAAAAAACTTTTCACGGTGTGGATGACAGACACCCCTACAATGCTCGAGCAATGTTTATAGAATTCTGTAGTCATCCCATCCGAGCCTGGCGATTTGTTGTTACCCAGAGGGTGGATGAGCTTGTCAATGACCTTCTTAAGCCTCTCAACAAGGATTTTGGAGATAATTTTGTAAATAGTAGAGCAAAGACTAATAGGACGATAGGGTGCAGTCATCGTGGGATTGTCGCATTTGGGAAGTAGGGAAATGAAAGTATGGTTGATTTGTTTTAAAAGTTTCCCTGATAAGAAAAAACTTTTCACGGTGTGGATGACAGACACCCCTACAATGCTCGAGCAATGTTTATAGAATTCTGCAGTCATCCCATCCGGGCCTGGCGATTTGTTGTTACCCAGAGCAAAAACCGCTTGTTTAATCTCGCTATTTAATGGGATCTTAATGAGCATAGAATTCTCTTCTTCCGTAACTTCATGAGAGACAAGATGCATAAATTCTTCCAAGTCCAAGAGAGGACCGGAGAGGGTTTCATGTTTGAAACGTAGTTCAAAATCATGCTTAATTTCCTTTTTGATGTTGTTACCCCCCACACTATGAGGGTCCCATCCATTGTAGTAATAGTTATAATAATCTTCTGATTGCGCCGTCCTGTAGCTACTTTGTGGAAGTAGCTAGTGTTTGAGTCAGATAATTTGAGGTGCCTAGTTTTAGCTCCCTGATTCCAAAACTGCTTTTGAAAGGTCTGTAGCTTCTTTTTTTCCTTAATAAATTTAGTTCTTTTTTAATAAGAATATGATCAAGATCTGAGAGAAGCTGGGATTGAATGTTAATTAGGCTGGCATCGACCTCCTGTACGTAGTTGCCAAGAGATATTCCCAAAAGCTTTTTAGTTCCAGTCTTTTGCTTTACTTTTTAGAAGCTTAGTTTTATATACGAGTTGGAACATGTTAGATCCATAATAGACGCGCGCCAAGCTTGTTTGACTATGTTTTTAAAATCGTTTCTTTGCAACCATATATTTTCAAATTTGAATGGTGGGACTTGATACTATATGTTTTCGTTAAGATCAATGGTAATTGGGCAGTGATCGAAAGAGAAAAAAGCCCCATTTTTTGCTCTAATGTCAGGGAAAATTTGTAAGATTTGATGCTGGACGAGAACCCAATCCAACTTTTCATAAATATTTCCGTCCCCAGTTGGTTTTTTCCTCCAGGTTAAGGAGTTATCGTAAGTGGGGATGTCAATAAGTTGACATTCATTTTTAAAATCAGGAAGTCGTCGAAAACGGTTTAGGCAGGGAACTACACCACCCATTTTATCACTCGAACTACTAATTTCATTTAAGTGTCCCAAAACCATGCAAGGGAAGCTAGAATTGAGCACTATATCAGTAAGGGCTCTCCAACAAGCATCCTTGTCCCTAGGATCAGGAGGTGCATAAACGCAAACTATAATGATAGAGAAATTTTCTTTGATGTTGTGTTATTTGATTCCTTTGATCCAAGGTAGATGGATGGTAATTGAAACAGTTTCATGAAAGAGTTGATGGGCCTTCTAAAGGATGCCGAGAATCCCCCCCTCCCCAATCTACCGATAGCAAGTGACCACACAACGTTGTCAAACCCGGTAGCCCCCTAGGTTTTATCACTGGGGATGTTATTGGTCTTAGTTTCTGCTAGCACAGGGAAGTGAATAGATTCATTTTTACAAAGTGAGTTAACGTTGATCCAAAAGGACCGTTTGGAGATACCGCGACAATTCCAAAATCCAATTTTCAAGTGATAACTTGCTGTGATTAAGAGCACCATTTAATGACCCCCAACCAAAATTTCATACAAGAAACCAGGAGAATCCATCTTTTATTTATGACAAGCGACAAGAGCTTACCTTTAAGATCATCCATTACACTTAATTAATATATTCCACCTATCCCTGACTTTCTTTCTGATTTCTTTAGTTTCAATATCATCACCAAAGAGCGTTGTCAAAGGAGTATCAGTGTGTTAGGCCCAATTTGTAATTTGTTTTTGAATGTTAGGCCCTTAGCGTATTTATTTTTATTTTTTATACAAAGTAAGGAGTTAAGAGGCATCAGACCGTACTGACACGCCACCCAATGACATCCCTTCTAATAAGGGAAAGAATCTCTGGATACGATATAATTGTCTTGTGCCCCATCGTATGTCGTAGCTGCACCACCTTTTCTGCCACCTGATTGAGTTCACGGACGATGTGTGTGCAGAACAACCACTCAAAATGACGAAGCAACCTTAGAATGTCTATGATCGTCATCTCGATCTCCCAAGGTCATCTCCACTTGCTAATGATAGAGGCCTTTGCTTGAGGCTCTTGGCGAAACTTGGTACCATAGATAATAGAGGCTTTTGCTTAATAAAAACAATCACAATTTTCGCGTCATGACGCATTTATTTTTTTAAATAACTGTTAATGAAAATAATAAATTACTACTGTAAAATTAAATAAAAGTAAATAAAACATAAAATTAAGGTGGTTATGAAAACTAAGAAAAAAGATTCTTAATTAATAGTTAGATATAGATAGATGATTCAAAATGTGTAAAATTTTTACTTGTTAACAATTTATGAGACTGAAGCAAAAAAATCATATTTAATAGTTAGATATAGATTTATATTTATATATAGATTATATTATTCAATGTTTTGAATTTAAGTAATTGATTATAAAATATGTAATATCTTAAGAAATAATTATACGTGAATTTAATGTTAAGATAAGATGTTGAAAATTTGACTTGGTTGAAATTTATAGCTTCCTCTGAAGATGGAAATGACATCTCTTCAAATTTCTTCTCACATAACCATATGTAAATGCAAATATTATAGATGGTTTGAATCAATCCAATTGGTTGCTCAAAAAGAGGAAAAAAATTAATATCATTGTAACTTCATGTAAAAGATACTGATAGAGATGATTGGATAAAAATAAGGGAAAACTAATTAAAATACCCCACCTTTGGGGGTATGGTAAAAATATATCCTAAACTTTCAAATGTAATAAAAATATCCCGACCTTTGAGGGTAGTGATAATATATTACCGTGGGTTTGCTCACAGTTCAAAAATGCTGACAAGAAAACCAACGTTTATTTTTTTGACAAGACAACTTAAGTGGAAGCCTTTTTAAAAATTAGCATTAAAATTGAATTTTATTGAACAATTTCTTTAAGAAAAAAAAAGAGTTGGGCTGGGTTCATACCCAACAACTGATTTTTATTTTTAATGATAAAAAAAATCAACCTTAAACCTAGTCAAGAAATTGCTTCTCCTCGAATCTCGATCAATCTCCTTGAATCCACACCAATTCAAGAAGCGACCACGGAAGAAGATAAGGAGGAAAAGACATTGGGTATGAACCCGGTCCAACTCTTTTTTTTTTACCTAAGGAAACCGTCCAAGAAAACCCTTGTCAAAAAAATTCACGTAGGCTGCCCCGTCAATATTTTTGAGCCGTGAAAAAACCCGTTGTAATATATTACCACTACCCTTAAAGGTCGGAATATTTTTATTACATTTGAAAGTTTTAGATATATTTTTATCATACCCCAAAAGGTGAGGATATTTTAATTAGTTTTCCCTAAAAATAATCAAATATCATTGTAAAAAAAAATGCTAGTATAATACCCATGTCTTATGCAATAAATTTATAAAATAATTCATCTTCATATACCTAACACTATTATTTTATATGTTATTATATTATAATAATATAAAAACTATATAGAAATATCATATTATGACAAGATCAAATAAAACAAAAATACTATTTTAGATATATCAATATTTTTTTAGAAACATAGTGCACAATTATTAAACTAAAAATATAAATAATCAATTAATATTAATTAAAATATACTAATATATGTGGCTAATTGTTATTATTATAAGAAAATATAATTAAAAAAAGTATAAATGACCAATAATTATAACATTATTAATTTTTGTTGATAAAAACAAAACATCAAAAAGGGATTTATGTTTCGATGAAAATTGAGAAATGATGGAAGAAAAAATAATAAAAGGGGAAAATTGTTATTGGGAAAGAAATAAGGAAAAAAAATAAAAGGGGAAAAATTATAGTGGTTCAAGTTATTAACAAGAGGTGGCCATTCGGGCCTTTACTCACATGTGGTTCAGGACTTGTACAACGTGTGGTTCATGATGTTACAATAAGGGTTTTAGGATATTAACAAGAATTGGTTCAGACTTATACAACATATGGTTCAAGATTTTGATAATAAGTGGTTCATAATATTAACAAAAAGTGGTTCGTGCTTTTAGTTACATGTGGTTCATAACTTGTACACATGTGGTTCAAGAGTTTAAGAGGAAGTGGTTTAGGATATTAACAAGAAGTGGTTCAGATATTTACACACACGTGGTTTAAGACTTGAACAACATGTTGTTTGGGAAATTTAATAAGAAGTGGTTCAGGATATTAACAAGAATTAGCCAAGCTTTTACTCGCGTGTAGTTTAGAAATTATACAACATATTGTTAAAGGTTTTGAGAATAAGTGGTTCATAATATTAATAAGAAGTTGTTCAAACTTTTACTCACATTTGATCCAAGACTTGTACAACATGTGGTTCATGATTTTAAGAAGAGGTGATTTAGGATATTAAAAACAAATGGTTTATGTTCTTACACACATGTGGTTCCAGACTTAAATATATTAAATATATAACATGTGGCTTAAGATATTAAGTGGTTCGAGATATTAATAATCCCGGAATGGCCGCTCTTTATTTACCAATTCAAGGTTCAAGATATTAATAACAAGTTGTGCATGAGATTAACTAGTTTATTTTAATTAATACTCTCTTCTCTCCGCTCAAAACCCTAAAACACTCTCTTATCTCCGCGCAGCTAGGTTTCCTGAGTTTCGCTCTTCGAAACTCCATTGCCGTCGTGTGAGCTTGGTCGCCATTGGCGTCTTCTCTTCGTGAGCTTAAGACGAAGGCCGCTTGTAGCTGCCTACTTCTTTCTTCCAATGGTCGAGAGTTGTATGAGATTGAAGCTTTTCTTCGACCTCGAGTCCCACACAGGGGGAATCTCTTATTGATTTACCTTGTGCATGCATAGATATAGGGTTTGTTTATCACCTCCTGTATCGCCTTTCTACGAACTCGTTTTCAAGTGGATTTTGGGTTGATTCTTGAGGCCCTAGGGACTAATTAGGACGTTTGTCCAAACCTCATTAACAAACCTCTTGTGTCGATCTAGCATCTCTACTTTCAGGTCTGTGTTTTTCGATTACACCTTCATTCTTCGACGTTTTTTCGCTTCCTCTCATCATTTGATTTTTCGCTTAAATCTTTCAAACAATAGTCCTTTTGCATGGAGGGCTTTTGAAGAGAACTCAGAACTTTCTTGCTTTTTTTTAATTTATATTATTTTTGTTCTTATTGAACCATACATTTTGCACCTCAACCCATATTTATATATACATAATATGTATGTATGTATGTATGTATGTATGTATGTATGTATGTATGTATGTATGTATGTATGCATGCATTTATGCATGTACCCATGTATGCATGTACCCATGTATGCATGTAAGCATGTACCTATGTACCCATATATGGATGTATGCATGTATGGATGTATGCATGTATGTATGCATGTATGCATGTATGCATGTATGCATGCATGCATGTATGAAGGCATGCAGGTATGCATGTATGTACGCATGCATGTATGTACGCATGTACGCATGTATGCATGTATGCATGCAGGGGCGGAGGGAGGGGGGCATGCGGTGGCTCGAGCCCCCCCTCCCCCCTCCCCCCCCCCCCCCTAGCCGGAGGAAAACCTAAAAAAAATTAAAAATATGTTTTTTTTTGTAATTTTTGATAATTTAAGGGGTAAAAACAATTAAAAAGAGTAAAAGATCAATAAGAGTGCTTAGCTTAGTTGGTATGAGGGTGGGAACTTGAGCAATGAGGTCTTGAGTTCAATTCCCTATAGCTTCATTTATTGATTTTTTTTCCTTCTTTTAGCTTTTTACACTTAAAATTGCAATTTAAATCATAAATTTAATGTGTTTTCTAATATATTTTTACAACAAAGATTGTATCTTATATATATTTTTTTTAAAAAAAGTCGAAAATATAGTTGAGCCCCTTGTATCTTATATATATCTTTTAAAAAAAAACTCGAAAATATAGTTGAGCCCCCCCTGGATTTTTTTCTGGCTCTGCCCCTGTATGCATGTATGTGTGTATGCATGTATGTGTGTATATATGTATGTATGTGTGTGTGTATGTATGTATGTATGTATGTATGTGTGTATGCATGTATGTGTGTATATATGTATGTATGTGTGTGTGTATGTATGTATGTATGTATGTATGTATGTATGTGTGTATGTATGTATGTATGCATGTATATGTGTATGCATGTATGTGTGTATGTATGTATGTATGTATGTATGTATGTATGTATGTATGTATGTATGCATGTATGTATGCATGCATGTATGCATGTATGCATGTATGTATGTATGCATGTATGCATGAGCGCCATAAATCCGAGCAAGCATCCGAGCACACATCGACACTACAAATCCCCCCTCATCCGATCCCATAGCTACTTGCTCAAAAACTAAATCCCTTCACCCCAATATCCACATAAGTGAGGCAGCGAAACATGTTGAATGGCGACAATTCATGACCAATGTGTTCCAGGCTCTCCTCGACACTCAAACATGGTCTTTAGTGCCCTCGTTCCCAATGACAATGTTCTTAGAGTCAAATGAGTGTTTAAAACAAAAAGACAGTTTTGATGGCAACATTGGATGATGGAAGACATGGTTGGTGGGTAAGGGATTCAAGCAACTCCCTAGACTTGGTTACAAGGAGACATTCTCTCCGATTACGAAGCCATCAACAATAATATTACTCATCTCTTTGGCTATGATGCACAGATGGATGACGCATCAGTTGGGCATATAAAATGCCTTTTTACATGGCTCTCTAACAGAGGAGGTCTACATAGCTCAACCACTAGGTTTTGTCAATCCTGCCTTTCCCTCTCACATTTGCAAATTAAACTGATCGTTATACGGTTTCAAACAAGCACCGATCGTGGTTTGTTCGCCTGAGCGACACCCTTGTGTCGATGAGTTTCTCCACCTTTCAAAGCCATGAGATCTTTGCCCTTTTGGATGCAAATTGGGGCATTAATCGAGTAGATCATCGATCTATAAGTACATATTGTGTCTTTCATGGGTCTAACCTTATTTCATGGATATCCTAAAAATAGAGCAATGTGGCATTGACCTTCATCAACAAAGGCGGATTACACGACATTGGCTCTTGCAACCTGCAAAACCTTATGGTTCTAGTTTGTACTTGCTACCAACGGAATTCTACTCATAAAGGCTCTCACCTTATGGCGTGATAACTCATAGCAACTTACCTTGCAATCAATCCAATCCTCCATCACATAAATAAGCACCTTTCCATGTATTATCACTTTGCTCGGGAAAGATTTATGACCAAGTCATTACATGCTGCCTTCATCTCATCCAAAGATCATTTTTTAATTAAGTAAGAATTCCATATTAGATATACCTCAATCTTGATGGCCGACAATTCGACAAATGGAAGACCGTCAGAAATTACAACAAAAAACATAAAATGTGCAATACAACAAGTAGAAACGCACCCTACAAAGGACGAACCTACGCAAAACTAAATCTATCACATTGGGGATGTAGAATACGGATGAAGCCAAGCACCATCAAGAAACAACACCGTTGACTAGCGATAGCTCAGGAATAGATCTCACCTTTGCCTTGCAACATTGAGATTGTCGGAGAGTACTAGCCATGGGATGAGCATACCAAAACCAGAGCCAAATATGCAAAGGAAAGCATAACTCAATATTAAAATAGACGGAAAAAAACCCAAATTTGAAGATTAACAGAAACTCCAACAATACAATTTGTACGCAATTATTCACACAAGACGATAATAGCTATACCTCTCCTCCAAGAAATCTATGTGTTTATAAACACATAACAATCTTTTCAAACAATGATTCATATATTGTAGTATTAACCTATCTCAATTCTCATTTTTTTTTTAAACAAGATAAGAATTCATCTCTCTAGACAAGCCTAGAGAAACCGAGAGACCGGAAAAGCTGGTAGATGGACTAACCATCATGTACAGTACAACCAATCAAATAACAGAAGAAAATGACAAAAAGTAAATAAAACGAAGCAAATAACAAAAATGAAAATGCAAAAATAAAATAAATGTGCTAGCTATCCTACACCGTAAAACAAAACCAACACGACAAACGAATCAAATAGCCAACGGAGGACGCACATAGAGAATTCTGGGGATACTAACGGACATCTTAGATCATGGACTCAAAAGAGCCTTCAGATATCAATCGCAAATCCACGACGTATTCGGATACAACAAATCAAACACAGTTCAGATGAGGCTTGTATCACAGCAAGAACAACACAACACAACAAGCTGCAAATCCAAACCCAAGCCAAATCATTGCTCAATAGAAATCCCAACCCGTCTCAAACCTTCAAGGACAATAACGAAATCGTAAGCGACTACTAGGTAGTTAAAATAGAGGCGACTGAGAAGGGACAGAGCAAAGAAATTGAACAACAACCCAAAGGCAAAAGAAAAGAAGGACATAATGGAACGGAAAACCCCTAAAAAGGCATTGTTACAACGCATGAACCAAGGATTGTTGAGTGGAGCCGATGGAGCCGCCGAGAACCGAGGGCAGATCTGAGGCTAGAGCCGAGGGAAACCTTTAAGGAGGAGTCAGATGCAAGGCTATCCAAGCATGAGGAGGCAGAGGAGGGCGAAACTGATGGTGGCAAGGGGAGATGACGGGAGCCGAGAGAGGCTAACATAGGCAAGATCTAGTGAAGGCGGGGAAGGGACGATGAGGGCGGCAGGATGGCGGAGCCGAGAGAGCCATTGCGGTGGCCGGAAATCAGGGCGGAGGTCAGCTCAAAATCCGATCAATATCACCCTCCCCAAGGCCAAAATGCAGAAGAACAAGAAGCTGGAGGTGGTGAGCGATGATGATGATCAGAAACGGATCAAAGTGGCCTCCAAAGGCTTGGCTGAAGGACCCTCATCTAGGGTGGGAAATTCGAAGTCTGAGCTCCTAAAGAATATTGACATCAATGTGGTCTACAAGATCGAATCCTCTTCTTCAAAGATGTCTGGAAAAACCTCCAGCTTCTCTTCTCATGTTGGTGGAAGAGGGGAGGTCGTGGTTGATCCGAGCATTACTAAAATGGTGCACGAGCTCATTGTTGATGATATTATGGAGCCCCTTCCCAGTGATGAGCTTATTGTGCCCCTTCCTGGTGATGAGCTAATGGATCTGCAGGTTGATCTTCCTCATTTGCCTCCTATCCTACTGCCTGATGATGATGACACTTTTGAGTACAAGGAAGTGTTGTTCGAGGACGGCTTAGTTGACCCTATGGGATTCTACTGTCAAGAGACCTTTGAAGACATCCTAAATGATGTCCCTGCTGGAATGGAGTTCATCATACCAGACCTGAGCAACCCGACAGTACGTTGATTCCTTGAAGAACAACACTGGTCCACCCTCTTCTCCTGCTTTTGTGCAGAGGCTGGAGAAGCTTGGTGTGAACACTACCTCGACGTCTGAATCGGGCAAAAGAAAGAGCGGCAAGGGAGAATCCGACACGACCTCATCCTATCCGAAGAAAGAAAGCGGAAAGAAGCCTCATACCAATGAATGAACAACCTACAAGTTCAAGAAGCTAGTGCCGAAGGTATGAAGCTAGTTCGAGCATATATAATTGTTGTATAGGAGGAAATCGAGAATGCAAATATAAAATATAAATAAATCACAGCAAACCAGATTCCGTCCCTTGCAAATAATTACAAGACCTCCTCCTGATGCAGCAGCGGGAAGTCAGGATCGATCCACGAGGAAGCGTGTCAGCGGATCCTAGGTAGCGATGGAATCTCACGAACGTCGACAACAGTGGTACTCGACCTCGACTAAGGGTTAGTCGACAGGGGTCAGGCACAGTCGAACACAGCGCAGCAGCAGTCACAGGCTACTCGTCGATGTCGACAAGGCCTACTCGATGTCGGGTAGAGTCTTCGTCGACTTCGCTTCGTCTAGTCGAGTACCTGCACACAGAAGCTACAGCGACTTTGGGTCGAAGATCAGTAGTCGAGATCGAGTAGTGCTGTTCGATCTCGAGTAGGACAGGGACTAAAACGAAATAAAATAAATGCAAAGGCTTTAGGGTTTCGAATAAACTTAATGTAAAAAGGGCTTCCAAGATTGGGGTTTGCAACAACGATAACCAAGCATGCATAAGGCAGAACCAAACAAATTATCATGTAAATCGCATCAAAGGACAAGCTTTCGCCTTTTCCAACAATTAGACAACTCTTTCAAGAAACCCTAATTGTCTCTACCGATTTTATGTTTATAATCCAAGTTGTTAGCATGGATCTCCATTAGACGGGTAATAAACACATAAACAAGTAGGAAAATGCTCAAAACATGATAAAGGTCGGATCTTTACCTCAAACGCGCATGGTTATCGTCGGGCTCGCCCCAACCCTAGAAGTGGGTGGACTACTCACGCCTCATCGCAAACTCAGACATTGATTGAAAAGAAATAACAACTTGCATTAATTAAATTCAAAGCCTTTACAATCTTGGCAATCAACTCTCGTAAACTGCCAAAACCTTAAGACCTCTGAACTCCCTAAACTGTCTCTGTGGAACTACCTCTCTCTCCCTCACTGAAATTGAATTCTTGTATCAATAAAACTCAGTCCCATGGGCTTTATTTATAGCCTTCTAACCCTTGCTAATCAAGGATAGAAGATATCTATCTATATCTAAAACTATATCTAAAATGCTTAAGGATAAATAAAAGCGATAAAGAAATTAAATCTAAATATATCTAAATGTTTTAAAGTGGATAAATCTCTTTTTCCATGATGTATCTTGATATATTGGATAGATTCTCGGCCTTCTCGACTTCCTTCGTGCCCAAGGAATCCCACACCGAGTAGGACTCGTCAAGCCACGTCACACAGCTTCTGGAATTGTCGTCGATGTCGACAAGGCTCTTGTCGATATCGAGTAGGAGTGTTGTCGACTGGCTCGGCTTCGTCATCTTGGCTAGCTGGTGCTCGATGTGGCTCGGACTTGGCTCACGGTTCTAGTCGATGTCGACAAGGGCTCGTCGACGTCGACTAGGGTACTTCCTTTCCGCTTTTGCGAGTCGCTTCTTCCGCTGCAGCGAGTTCGTCAATCCGCAGGTGCGAGAGACCCCTTCCGTTGGAGCGAGTCGGCGAGCTCCGTCGTCTTGGTGCATCCCGCTGGCAGCGAGGATTTCCGCGGCAGCGAGTGGCTCGCTGCAGCGAGTCTAGTCGCTGGCAGCGAATCCTGCCTGGTCGTCTTCGTCCTCGGCTTGTCGATCAGCTCCTCTTCTCGTCGAATCCGGGTGTGGCGCTGAGGTGTCGTCGATCTCGACTAGTGCTCGTCGAGATCGAGTAGGGCTCCGGAGCTGGGTTGGTCTGGCTCGGCTTTCTCGACCAGGCTTTATCGACCAAGTCCGCCTGGGCTCTCTACTCGACATCGAGTAAGATGTACTCCACATAGAGTAGCCCTGGCTCTAGCTTGGTTTGTCCTGGTTCTGTACTCTCGGATTCTGGACTTCTGTAGTTGTTTTCCGAGCTTTTCTGACCTTCCTTAGAATTGCTGTAAAACGTCTCGAATTCTGCGATTTTAAACAGAAACTGGTGTAGATTCCATAATTAGGCAAATAAACATAAACTACATAGATTCTGTACTATCTAACCCAAATGTATGCAAAGTATGCAGAAAACGATATTAAAGTTACTGTAAAATATGGCAGATTTAGTTCACAACAATAATGAAGCAAATATGATCGTATGGAATGAAATAAGACCACTGATCCCCTTTGGTTATGTATTTAGCATGGGTAGGGATGGAATCTTTGATTGTGTTGTAAATAGGTCTACCTGGATCAGTATCTTTTGTTTCGAAAATGATGCAGGAATTTTATGTAGTAAGCTATGTGTAGTGGTTGAACTTCGAATCCTTTTCATGAAACATGCTTTGAAATGTGAAATGTTAATATATGTTTTAGCCTATCTCGCTTACCTCTTCCATTCTTCAAGTTCACCCTTTTCTGCCCATGTGTTTGATCTGTGCATACGACTTGAGCTTGTGTGTGAGTTTGATTGGTTTAAACAGTGGAGGTGTAAGCAAACAAAGAAGCTCATCTATTGGATTCCTGACATTTACATCACTTGTTATTAGGTTAAACATGAAACCATTAAGTCAACCGTTACATTTGATCATATATTTAAGTATTTGATTACACCTACACGAAATAAAGAAACGGAGATTAAAAAGAATTATTCAACAAATGCTAAAAGGAAACTTAGTATTAAAAGCATCAAATTCTATGATATCCCACTTCTTAATCACAAGACCACAAAAGAAACAAAGTGGATTAAAACTCAAAGACACTATTTTATAATCTGAAACTCAATGTCATCCTCATCGGATACCCTTGGTACTTATTGTATCAACTTAACCGACAATATGAGAAGACATAACAAGAAAATAAAAACATCATAATCATCGAATGGCCGCCCAGAGGTTACCAGTTCCGCTCAGGGCTTTCAAGAACTTTTAGAATGAGAATTTGTGCTTTGAATTGCCGCGGTATTGACAAGGCAACCTTCTGGACAGACATTAACTACTTATGCAGAAATGAACAAATTCAAGTCCTAGCGTTGTCTGAGACAAAAGCTAGTAAAATCCTCTCTGACCACCTTTAGCGGGCAGCGGGTTTCGATAATGCCATTTGGGTTCCTTCTGTGGGCCTGACTGGTGGTTTAAGGATGTTGTGGAAATCAAACCATCTCCCTTAAGAGGAATTAACTGAATTTCTTCGCCTCCTGAGGATCACTAGTATAAAATACGAAAACACGAATTCTAAAACACTGATTAACATTATGGCCCTCCGGAACAACAACACAAGGAGAAATTTTGGAATGAGCTTCTCCAATCGATTAATAACTCAAATCTGCCTTGCATGATTATTGGTGACACGAATGAAATTCTATATCCAAAAGAAAAAGAGGGAGGTGCAAAACCAACCCCCAGGAGATTTGATAGATTAAGAAATTTCAAAAACCTTTCAAATATGATTGACATTCCTTTCACATGCAATAAATTCACTTGGGAAAAAAAAGGAAATTGGTCCAGATAATATTCTCGAACGGTTTGACAGAATTTTGATACACTCGGAAATTATTCAAATTTGGCCTGCTATTCAAACTAAACACCACGCCTTTTCTTCTTCTGACCACTGCCCGATTACGGTTGATCTGAGTGGTTCAGACGAGTTTAAGGCTCTTCCTTTCAAATTTGAAAACATATGGTTATAGAGAAAGGATTATAAACATATAGTCAAACAAACATGGAGATCGTCTTGCTCGAGATCGGCTCTGTATAATCTCATGTTCAAACACAGAACACTGAAAATAAAAACCAAAGAATGGAATAAGAAAACTTTTGGGAACATCTTTATCAATTAAAAGAGGTGGAAGCTAGGCTCCTAGATCTACAAACTAATGATAGAATCCCCGATACTACAGAGACAAAACTGCAGGTCAACCTGTTTAGGAAAAAAGAGCAACTGTTGTTATTTCATAAGAGGTATTGGAATTAGCGAGCCAAAGCTAAGCACATCCATCTTGCTGATTCCAATACGGGATATTTCCATATGGGAAAATTATAAGACAAATACACACAAGGGAAGGAACTCAAATTCTAGGGGAACAAAACATAAGAAAAGAAATACAAAGGGACTCTGAGACAAGATTTACTAAATGTGATAGAAACAAAAACTTACTGTAAGAATACTTAAGACCAATACATTTAGAAGTTAATGAGCTTGACAACAGAAAACTAACTAAACCTGTAACAAATAATGAAATAAAAAATGTTGTCTTTTGCCTTGGGAACAACAAATCTCCATGACCAGGTGGATGGACTGCTGCATTCTATAAAACATACTGGGATATGGTGGGCCTTTTAGCGATAAAAGTTGTCAAGAGCTTTTTTCAGCATGGTAAACTATTAAAGCAAATAAATCATATCTATATTTCCCTCCTGCCAAAATGTGAAAACCCAACAACAACAAATAATTACAGGCCTATCAGCATGTGCTCAACAATTTATAAAATAATCTCCAAAATAATTACAAAAAGAATGAAAATGGTCATAGGCAAACTAATCCACCCACTCCAAGGAGCTTTCGTCTCTGACAGAGCAATTCAAGATAATATTTTAATAGCACATGAGATATTCCATTCTATAAATAATAGGAGGGGTCGTGAAGGTTGGGTGACCATCAAATTAGATATGGAAAAGGCTTATGATAGAGTCGAATGGGACTTCACACAAGTCGTACTGGAAAAATTTGGCTTTCACACCCTATTTTTGTTTCATGGATCATGGAATGCGTTACTATAGTTTCCTTATCAGTTTTAGTGAATAATGGACCTATGAAATGTTTAAACTCTCTAGAGGACTCAGACAAGGTGACCCATTGTCAACCTTCCTCTTCATCCTCGGAGCAGAGACACTTGCTAGAAGACTGACAACAGAATCCTCAAAACCTACAAAACACATTGGCTTTCCTTTCGGCCGGGTTGGACCAAAGATCCCTTTCCTTGCCTTTGCCGACGACATCATAATCTTCTCAAAAGGAACTGACAGTGCAGTCAGAACAGTTCGCAAAATTATTGACGAATATTGCCAAATTTCGGGTCAACTAGTCAACTTTAGTAAATCTGCTTTCCAAACTTCATTGGGGTTAGACCATCAAAGAATATTGCAACTACACAATATACTACAAATCCCGAACTCTAGATCATTGGATAAATATCTAGGCTGCCCAATTATTAATGGCAGAGTAAACAAAGATACTTTTCAGGAAATCATCTGTAAAAGTAAAGAACAACTAGCAAAATGACGAGCTTCTTCTCTCTCTCAAGAAGGAAGATCGGTATTGATTAGATCGAATCTAGCATCAAATCCGATATACACTATGCAAAGCTTTATGCTTCCAACAACAATACATCATGAGTTAGATCAAATCAACATATGTTTCTTCTGGAATAAAGATATACAACACAAACCCCTTATTAGCTGGGATAGAATATGTAAACCAAAACCCCTTAGAGGCCTAGGAATGAGAAAATCTAAAGATGTAATTGAGGCCTTACAAATGAAGCTACTATGGAAGATTCTAGCAGAACCAGACAATATTTGGGTACAGATTATACAACATAAATATTTAAAACAAGACAATTTGTTCCATTATAAACAGAAAGGGGGGTTGTCTTGGCAATGGGGACAACTCAGCAAGATGATAAATTCCTTTAAGCAGGGGCTTATATGGGCTATAGGAGATGGGAAATCTGTCAAATTCTGGACAGACAACTGGATTTCAACAACTCCGTTATACACAACATTGAAGAAAGATCCTGGGAATAGTCCAAATACCCTAGTAAGTGACTTTATCCAAGATGGAAAATGGAAAAAAAGAAGAGCTACAGAAAGAGTTGCATGCTCACATTGTAAATCAAATCACAAGCATACCCCTTCCGAGTAGTGTTTTCCAAGATAGGTTGTATTGGTGGCCTGATCGATATGGCTGGTTCACAACAAAAAGTGCGCTACGTATCTTACCAAATCAAAACAACCATCAAATTGATCCTACGACATGGAGATGGAAACTTGATGTTTTGCTGAAAATTAAAATTTTCATGTGGTGTACTTCCCAACAGGGTCTTCCTACGAAAGCTAGGCTCTGCTCTCGGGGAGTACCTACCACCCCCCCTAGGTCTTCTGTAATAACCCTTTTGAGGATGACATGCATCTTTTTGTTGAGTGCTGGTTCTCAAACCAACACATGTTAAAAGCAAAGGGTGTGGAAAAATGTCTTAGAAATGTGAATCCCCAAGGACAACATGGAATATCAAAGGACTATTGGCAAAGATAGGGGAAACATGAAAAAAAAACCAAAAAGAAGAATTGACACTAAAATGGCGGACAATCTGATTCTTCGGAAATAAAATAATCTTCGAAAACAGGAAAATCCCCTCGCATATAGAAATTAGTGATTTCATTCGAACCCAAAAAGATAGCTAGAACCTATCAAAAACCATGGATGCACCCACGTGACAGAACCGCTCGTCTGGCTGTGGTTAGGGTTTAAACAGACGACAACGACATATAACTAAATGGAAAAAACCGAATCACCAGTTTCAGAAACTGAACTTTGATGGATCTACCTGGTCGGACGGAGTCAGCGTTGTTGGCTTTGTAATCCGAAACAACTTGGGACTTGTCACAAGCATAGGAGCAACAAAACTAGGCTACCTCTCACCACTTCAAGCAGAATGCGGGCCTTTGAAGCTTGGCATCCAAAAAGCACTAGAACTCAATATCACACATCTACATGTTGAAGGTGATTCCTTAGTAGTAATCAATCACTTGAAAAACAACAACAAATGCCCATGGGAAGTAGAACTTATTCTTTCAGATATCAAAACAAATCTAAGGAAATTTATTTCTACCACATTCTCTCATGTTAACAGATCAGTGAATGGAGTTGTTGACAAGATTGGACATCTTGGTCACTCCACCGATGTTGATTGTAAGTGTTCTGACCTATGTCTCCGGGATCTCATCTGAAAGGATGCTCTCGGATAGGGTTACCCTATCTGAATAATTTCCTTATCAAAAAAAAAAAAAATTGTTTAAAAAAAAACAATACAAAAACTATTTGTTTATGATTTAAATTCATAATGTCAAAACCATCAAATTCAAACCATCAAACTCCATAAATCAATTTTAAGTCGTCAACCATTTATAAATTAAATACTCCAAATTAAGCGCGTGTTTGGTGGTAGATTAATTTTATGTAGATTAAGGGGATTTTTGTAGATGTAAGAAGATGGAGGTAGATGGATATTAATTTTGTAGATTATTGAGATTGTGTGGATTGAGATTTTATTTGACGGAAATCTCGAAAAGGTGTTTGGTGGGTTGAAGATTGTATTGTATTTGAAACAAAGGAAATGACAAATATACCCCCGGCCCATGCCCCTCCACAAATTGGGTAAGCTTCCTCCTTTGTCAAGCAGTAGCGAATTTGGAGAGCTCCATCAGGCGACGCGAAGACGAAGCACCGACCCTGCGAAGGCAAGAGGCGCCGATTCCAACACCAGTGTCGGCCCGAGACAACCCACTCCTCGTCATTGGCAAGAAGGCGGTCGTCATCTTTTGGTGGGACGAAGCCGCGAGGTCCTCTACAACTCAATCGGGAAAACCGTAGGAAAAAGGTATCTGCGATCCGGCAACCTTTTCCGTTTTGTAGGGTTTGGTTACAGTTTCCGCATGTAGGACCTTTAGATTTATGTGATTTCTTTGTGTGTTGTGGTAAGATCTGCAACCCTAGATTTGAAATTGGGGCAAATTACACTTTCGGCAGTTATAAAACCCTAGATGTCAATTTGGGGCAAATTCGAAATCGGGGGTTTGTATGGCATTGTCGGTATTCGAATTCGTTTGTTGCCTTGGTTGATCCTCAATTGTCGATCAATGTAGTTGATGTATTGGTTCAATTAATTCGTTGTTGTGTGTTACCGATTCGACTGTCCCTCGGGATATCGTTTGTCCCCGACAGATTGTATGACATCGAGTAGCAAGAACCCTTGTATGGAGAAGGACAAACAAACCAAGGTTAACAAGGAGAAACCTTTCACTTGGCCACCTACCCTGCTCAAAATATTCCTTGACCTGATGATTGCGTATCAAAGAAAATATGGTCGGGACCAGGGATTAAGTTGGGTGGTGCTCACCACTCAATTCGAGGAAGCTACGGGGCAGAAATGTGGCGGCAATACGCTGAAGAACAAACACGCTACTATGAAGGAGCGATGGAGGAATTGGAAAGAGTTGAAGCACGGGGAGACAGGATTAGGCTGGGACTTTGAACGAGGTTGCATAAATGCGACTGACGAATGGTGGGAGTGGAAATGTCAGGTATCATCCATTACTCTACTCTGTCACTTACTTGTTGTGATCACAACGATGTAGGAAGTTAAATTATTATGTCGATTAACAATGTCCTAATCCCAATGCTTGAATGATGTGCCAGGAGAAGGAGGACTTTCAGAAACTGAGGAAGAAGTGCGTGCCCCCGGACCTTGAAGAGGCATGGGACCAGATATATGGGGGGACAGTTGCGACCGGCCAGCACTGCGTGTCTCCCTCCATGAACCCCGTTGACAGCGCTGTGCCGATGTCCACTACGACAAACATTGGAGGTGGGACTCAGAGGACAGAAGACACTCCCCCCCCCCAGGTCGACCTTGGGGTTGATGCCGACAACATCGACGACTTCGACCTCAGCCGGTTCCTTGACATGGTACGAGGGACTAGCAACTCCTTCCCTACCCCTCCCGTTCAGCCACCTCCTGATGCTAACCCTATCAGTCGTAGCTTACCATTTACCACCTAGGCCTGGAAAGCGTCCTTCGGGGTCGACGGGGACGACATCTGTTAAGAGACGAAGTGGAAGACGTTCGGCTGGAGAAGAGTCTTTCGACACACACATGGAAATGGTTGGGGAAACAAGCGCTGAGATTCTCAATTGGGTGAGGGGTGAGTCAGAGGCGTCAAAGACACCCCTCAGCCGTGAGGCGGAGGTGATGAAGGTTCTCGACGAACTTGTTGCTGAAGGGTTCATCGAAGACGAGAGCGCCTTGTTATGCTTTGCCATGGACACTCTTATCATCCCCGAAAGGGCAAGGATGTTTCTCGCATGCACCCGTAGCAACGCAATGAGGCTTGCCTGGCTGAAGTATCACTTTCGTAAGAGTGGCGGCGATGAGGACATGTGACACTCAACCAACCCCTTCTTTAACCCTGCTGCGTACGGTTCCCTCCAGTTTGTTATCGACACTTGTTTGTAGACTATTACATTGATCTGCTGTTCTTTGTTTTCGTTGTTGCACCCCGACTTCTATGGTCTACTTTGATCGGACATGTTTGCGTACTATCATAACAGTTTATTTCCAGTTGTATATGCGTATGTGTTATGATGACTACTTGGAATATGTGTTTGGATGATTAGGTGTTATAGCGTTGAGCATGTGTTCATTGTCGTGCAAGCCTCATGTCGGATGAGAGATCCGAAGAAGGTACCGACGAGGAGACCGAGCAGAGGAAGAGGAAGCGTAGGCACATGCGCGCATTCATAGGACAATTTCTCCTTGTTGTGGGGACGATTAAGCGAGCACGGCACTACTACAAGTACGTGCACAAGGTCCCATGTTGCACCTCCGAGTACACGGGGGAGAGGTGGATTGAGGACATACTTGCCCATCCAACAGACCTCCGATGTGTGCAAGTATTCCGTATGCCGAAACACGTATTCAGGTCGTTATGCTCCACTCTGTCTAAGCGTTACGGCTTGCGCGGCTCCCAAAACATGAGCGTTATGGAGAAGGTCGGGATTTTTGCGAACACGATGGCTTGGGGTGCTTCGCTTAGGGACAGCTGCGAGCGATTCCAGAGATCGACATCAACCATCAGCGAAGCCATAAGTGATGTATTGGACGCTCTGGTTGGCAGACACAATGGATGGCACGGCCTCGCGCGTGACGTAATCAAGCCAGTTGACCCAACCTTCGCAGAGGTTCCCGAGCCTATCCGGAATGACATTCGATATAGCCGATACTTTAAGGTACCCAAATGTTTACCGTCATGTGTTGTCTTCTTTTGCCAGTCGTTCTGACTGCAGTAATCAATGTCCGTAGGGATGCATCGGAGCTCTCGATGGGACCCACATAGAGGGATGCATCCCGCGGGAGGATCAGCTCCCTTACCGGGGGCGCAAAGGCATTACGACATTCAATGTCCTCGCCGTCTGCGACTTTGACCTCAACTTCACCTTCATTTCGGCCGGGTGGGAGGGAAGTGCCCACGACGCGCGCGTCCTAGAACACGCTCTAAGTAACCCGAGCATGAACTTCCCCCACCCTCCTCCAGGTCGTTATTACTTGTGCGACAAAGGATACTCGGAGAGAGAGGGGTACATGATCCCGTACTCGAAGACAAAGTACCACCGAGCATCGTTTGTGGACGAACCTGCGGACAACGAGAAGGAAGCATTCAACCAAAGGCACTCCTCATTGCGAGGAGCCATGGAAAGGTCGTTCGACATCTACAAGGGCCAGTAGAAGATAACGAAAACCATGCACAAGTATCCGGTTGCGAAGCAGGTGGACATCATTTTGGCCACGTTCTCCCTACACAACTTCATTCGTCGATCACCAGCGGATCCGTCGGCAGATGTATTGGAGAATTCCCACCCTTACGTGGATCCCTGGGAGGAGGAGATGGCACCACATGGAATCGAGGAGGACAAAGACGATGAGGACGAGCTCCTGAACAGCTCTAGCGACGACGAGGAGTTTGAGGCAGCTGGGATGCAAGGTCTTCGGGACGAGATAGCAAGACAGATATGGGCTGATAGGCGGCGCCGGAGGTAAGTAGGCTCGTAGGACCGGGTAATGTACTAGTATATAAGTAATATTTTGGCACCCAGTTCCAGTTGATAGTCCGTCTGCGATTGCAACATGAGTGGTTGGTAGTACAACAGGCAACACATTTCACATCTTGTTGCAGTTGCCGACGGACGAGAAGGTGGTGCACTTTATGAAACAATGGATGTTGTGATGTATGCACTAGGCCGGTTTTGTTTGGTATGACAATCGTCATAAGGGTTGTATTATGTAACGTCGTTGACGTACTGCTACCATCATTATGGAGTATGCATATGTTAGGGGTATTTGGTTGGCATAGGTGTTCCTATACATGATCAAACACAACAATGGGTGTGTGCGAGTCTTGCTTACCGAACATTAACCATCATTTTAGAGTTCACCTACATGGTCATACACAAAATGGGGCACCGTATTGTCTGCTTACTTCACATCTTGCTTACCAAACATTACCCACACCCCTAATGAAACCCAAAAAACCGACATTGTAGGGGTGTGTGCGAGTCACCTGCATCTGCTAGTTGTCCTACATTAGATTACATAAGATAACTACATAATAGGCCTAACAATCCCATTGTTTGTACAACAACAAGGGTTCACAAAATGCTGAACTACGCCGAAGGGCCGCCCTAGTGCCTGCCAATGGCCACCAAAGCGACAAACGTCATCGCCAGGAAGCAGATGGTCAGAGACTCCACCATCTCCCTAGCAGCAACTGCTCGAGTCCAAAGCTCTGTGGCGTGTGTGGAGAGGGAGACGACGCGGTCAACCAGCTCCTCGTTCAGCGCATTGACACGCTCCAGGTCTCGAGCAGTGCTCTGTGCATTCCCCTCGGCCACAAAGAGCCGGGCAGTGAGCTCCATTGCAATTTCCTCAAGCTCCTTCACTCTCAGATCCTCAGGAGCTGCTGGAATTTCCTGAAGCACCTCGTTCATAGGAATATCATGAGGTGGATCATTTTCAGCAACCATCTCCAGCAGTGGTGGCATAGTCTTGCATCTCTTGATTATAGCCACGAGTACCGGATGAATTAGGTGTGACCACATATCAGTTCATTCCTTCAACATAGGATGGCAATGTATACGACAAACATTACCTGCTCATACCAAGGCGGAATCCTCTCTTCGCCCCCAGTCCAGGGGTACTTCTCAGGGCATCCACTAGGCTAGCTACCTGACGATGACATTATTGTACCTGCAGGCGGGATGTCAGCGGTTTAGAGAGCAACATATACGACCGATACAAATATGACACTGCAACACATATGACTGCAACAAATCCAATTGAAACTGATTGAATCACACTCATTGACACTCATTGAATCAAAGTAATTCAATCGAAGTCATCAATAGACAAATCCATTGTTACCTAAGCACAAGGCAAACATTCAATTGTACTCATTGACACTCACAGTCATGGAATCAAATTCGTTCGATCGAAATCAGAAAAGGCCATTACCATTTTCAAGTGACTACAAGGCAAACAAACAGTACATGACTCTTTCACCCTCATTGAATGTAACTCATTCGATCGAAACTCATCCAAATCCACACTCATATTCATGTCAGTACAAGGGAAACAAACATTCAAATCCTCATGGACACTCATGCTGTGAAACTCATCCACATCAATTACCAATTTCATGCTAGTAGAAGGCAAACATTTATTTAAACACATTCAGTGATACTCATTCAAGAAAACTCATAACGAAATTTCCAAAAGGTTTCCTCCCAACAATTGGGGCTTCGAAACAGACGAGGAATGGGTGCCTACTCACTTACCCAGGTGGGTCAACCGCGTAGGAGCAGCCGGCAAAGGCGGAGCTGCACCTCGGAGGGTGGCTAATCACCGTCGCCCTTGCCGCTGCACTGTGGAGAATCCCCAAATCAGGGGATTATCTCTAACCTAGGGTTCCGCCCTCGGCTCCGGTTGGCCGGCGAGGACGTTGGCCGAAGGAACCCTAGCGGAGTGGTGGGTGCGTGGCCTCCGACCGCCGTCCCCATTGCAATGGGGACGAACGGCGCCCATTCCGGCCGGAAAACCCTATCTCGAGAAAGGGTTCTCCGCCGCCACACCTCCTCCTGGCCACCGCCTTCGCCACGACACACACCACAACCGGAGAGAGCATGGGTAGGGAGAGCTTACCTTGCAGTCGTCGACGATGGTGACGGGGATTCCTCTTCCTTCGGGTGGAGCGCGATTCCAGATCTGAAAACCAAAGTGAAGAAATGTGGGAATAGGAGGGCATATGTGTGAATTTTGGAATACAATCCACAAGAATACGTAAGAATCTTGGGGGGGGGGGGGAGATTGCATTTTCGCCTTATTTTCATCTAGTGGAATACACACAATCCCCATCCCGAGATCTCCTCACATACACAACTGAACACCAGTTCAGCGGATTTTCTTTTCCACACAATCCCCTTAATCTAATGGAATACCTTATAATACACTACCGAACACGCGCTAAGCCAGAGGTGGAAGAAGAAGATAGAAAACCTTGCTGCGGACTTTCAGGTCAGAAAAAGGGTGCCTACGACGCCGTATTGGAAATCATATATAAACCGCCACTGCAAAGACCGAATCCGGAGACGCTCATCTTTTTTCTTAGCCGGCGACCTCTTTCCCGGACCGCACCTCCATTGGCGATTCGTCATCCACAACAACCGAAGGTCCGAAACCCTAACCTTTCCGTTTTCAATTTCAGAGGTACAGAGAGAGAAATAAATGTCAATTAGGGAGGGGAGAAGCTTCTCCGGGGCTCCAATGGAGCTGCCAACCCGGCCAGCTTCTTCTACCGTCCATATGGAGCAACGAGCTTCGTCGCTGCCTCACTCTTTCAACGCCCACAATCAGTTCTTTGGTAATCCCTCTTGGTTTTGAATTAATGTGTTCCTTTACGCTTCTTTGCCCTTAGATTACGGGAAGCTTTTGTGATTCCTTCCTGTGCCACTGAGAATTAGATGCCTATTAGGATGCATTTGCACTTTCTTTGTTTCTGATGAGCTGATGTTTTGGAATCGAAGCACTTATGTCGGATGCCATTTTGTATCCTAATCCTAATGAGCACTGGACAGCAATTTCGGCCAATTCAACATCACAGGGATTTAGTTGTTGTTTGCAAAGAAATTGAGGCAGTTAGCGGTATTCTATTATAATTTTCGGTTTTTTGGTGTGTTAAAGAGAAACAAAGAGGCTGGATATTCTTGATTCATTATCTCTCGCTGTTTCAACTGAGGAATGAAAATTGAACTTGTCAGTATTGAGTATTGACAGGAAGTTTTAATGTTATGGCATAGTATTCTGAATATGGATTAATTTCCTAAGAATTGCTCTACTTATCAGTGAGGGATCCATTTAACTGGAGTTTAAATGGACCTGTAAATGATTAGCTATTTGAGAATGCACCTTGAACTAAACTTTCCCGTCCCAGAATGCGTAGAGTTTATGTTTTTTGTTCTGGAATTAGCTTCCTCTATTTATTGCTCCACATTTGAATATAACTACCATGAGATTGAGACGAGTAGAGGTGGATTGTTAAAATATTTGTCAGCAAAAATATCATGTTGGGATAACAGACATTAATTGTCAAGCAACTGGAGGATCGAAATTGATTTAAGCAAGTATGATTTCACAAGTAAATTTACTTCAAGCCCTTGTTTCTTGTGCAGTGTGGAGAGAATTTTTATGGGGTGGCATTGCTGGGGCTGTTGGCGAAGGGATGATGCACCCAGTTGATACCTTAAAGACTAGAATCCAGAGCCAAGCTATTCTCTGTGGTGCCCAGGTAGCACTCTTATGTGTGGTTTAAACTTTAAAGCTTATAGAAAAGAGGCGATTGAAAGAATGAGCTGTTGTGCTGTGAATGTTCTCCTAAAATCATTTTTTTTTTGTATTTAGACATTCAAATTATATTCTTTCTTCAGGGCCAAAAGACTGTTTCACAAATGGTGAGAACAGTGTGGGCTGCTGATGGATTACGAGGTACACTAGCTTGCATTTTGTTATCGATACTTGGGACTTTTTCCTTATTCCAGCTTGAATTTCCCCGTGTAACTACTCCTGTTTTTGGCCACTTTAGTGTAATATGTAGCTTCATCTCAAGTCTTATGTGACTTTCCTTCGTATTTTTTTTTCCGCCATTACAGGCTTTTATAGAGGAGTGAGTCCTAGTCTAACTGGATCTCTTGCCACCGGAGCCACTTATTTTGGTTTCATAGAGTCCACAAAATTATGGCTTGAAGTGTCGCATCCTAGCCTTGGGGGTCACTGGGCTCACTTCCTTGCCGGAGGAGTGGGTAAGATTTTGACTGATGTTTAGCCTTCATTCCATTACTTTCATTAGTTCACCACCTTTCAGTTGTTAATACTTATTGCATAATAAGTTGGTAGATTTTGGATCACTATCCACACAAGGTGGTTTGAGGTGAGAATCATGAGATGGATGGTATAATGTTGAGATTTCTCCCTCATTCCCTTAAACAAAGATCTTAAGTTCGAGCCCTAGGAATCGAGCACTTAACATTTGGCAGCCTTTACTTAGATATTTTGCATGCATGTGAAGTGCTCCAGATATTGTGCATGCATGTGAAGGTTTCCACCTCTTGGGAAAAAAGTAGATTTTGTTTTCTATCCATTTTCACTCAATAAGTTGTGATAATCTGTAAAAAAAAAAATGAGTGTACAATGAATACCTGCTATGCAATTACATCATCCTATGACAAACTCCTAGTTTCTATTGAAATTACTCTAGCATAGTTATGCATTTTAATGCTAGAGTGATCCCACATAATCAGCAATGCCGACATTAGGAGCAAGGGGGAGTTACGAGTATTGTGGATAAGCTGCTGGAGACTGGGTTGCGTCGTTGGTTTAGGCACGTTCAGAGGAGACTTCCTTCGGCACCATTTCGTAGGAACGAGAGTTTGGATCTAGGAGCTTCCGAAGGGGAAAGGTAGACCGAAGAAGAGTTGGATGAAAGACCTCCAACATGACCTCATTCTCTTCATTTGGGAAGATATGACTCTAGATAGAGACCAATAGCGAAGGTGCATTTGGGCGGCAGACGTTTAGTGTCCTGGGTGGTTGTGCGGTGTCAATTTTCTTTGCATCTTTGCTCCTTTTTGGCTCTTATCTTCCTTATTGTTCTACTTGTTACCATTCTGTTCATTTGTTCTATTATTTTTGGGTCTATCGGAAACATTCTCTCGACTAGTTTAGGGAAAGAGTGCGAACATTATGACCCCTAGACCCCGCATAATCGCGGGATATATTGGGTAGGTGTTGTTCTTGTTGTTGTTGGGATGTAGTTAAATAAAGATTCTTTATGTTAGTACCTCTCTTTTTTGCACATAAACCTGTATGAATACTCACAGAACTCGGCACTTCTTCATTTGAAATGCATTTCAGGTGAAGCTCTTGGTTCTTTTGTATATGTTCCATGTGAAGTGATGAAGCTACGCATGCAGGTTCAAGGAACAAGTACTTCTTGGAGTTCTGTGATTGCTAATGCCAACTGTGGTAGGATACCTGGAGTGCAGATGTATAGTTATTACACTGGGATGTTTCATGCCGGCAGTTCAATATGGAAAGAACATGGATTCAAGGGTTTGTATGCTGGGTATGTATTTACTTTATCAACCCTTGGTTTTATCCCCTTGTACACTGAATTGTAACAGTGATTAATCATTGTTACAATTATAACTGATGTTACTTTTATATGGGCCAGTTCATTGGTTTCCCATTAGAAGTGAACGATTGTTCTATAGAAGACATCTACTTATGATCCTATTTTCCTTTGGAGTCATGAGCTCACTGGGGATTGAGGTTACATTGTTCAGATACGTCTGGAGTCACAATTGGGCCTACCCTTGAAACTTGGGAGTTAAAACACTAGGGCCTTTGAAAAGTTAAGCAAATGATACAAAATAATCAGTCAGATTTATCAAATAATCCTTTTAGAGGTTGTATTTATTTGTTGTTAGATCTACAAAAATTTGCATCCTCAGAAATATTATCTTTCAACTAACCTCGCCATTAATGATGCATTGTTTTCTCATTTCATTACAATATTGGGATTGGTCTATTGTAAAGTGAAGTGGTATGAGAAAGTCCTGGATCCCAAGGATCTTCAACTTTAAAAAGGAGACATTTAAGTTTTGGTACAATGGATCATAATCTGTAGTGGGAATCATTTCATACGAGAATACAGTCCTTGCTCAAAGCTACTTCAGTGTCAATTACAGGAATGCATCTGTCAAAAAAATTAATAAGCATCAGCATAATGTTTGCTGTTTATTTATTCTGTAGTGTGACTCTTTTTCAAATGCTTGTCTAGGTATTGGTCTACACTAGCAAGGGATGTGCCTTTTGCTGGTTTGATGGTAAGTATATTTCTCCAGTGTTCCGTCCATTACCGATTCTTGTGAGGAGACTATTGTTAACATTCACATTTTTATGCTCCTTCAACCTTCTAAAGTTGGAAATACTTTCTTCAGGTTATGTTTTATGAAGCCCTGAAAGGTACGACCGCATATGGGAGTAACAAGTGGGCATCCAACTCAGACTACCATTTGAATGGTTCTTTAGAAGGACTCCTCCTTGGAGGAGTAGCTGGTGGTCTGAGTGCTTATATCACAACACCTTTAGATGTCATCAAAACAAGACTGCAAGTGCAGGGACCAACCTTGAGGTATCAACTGTTCGTTATCACTTTGGTGATCTCTTATTTTGTTTAATGACTTGGCTAATCTATTACATTAAGGATGCATCGGTTCTGATCTTTACCTTTTTTTTAAAAAAAATGCAATCCACTTTACATCACACCCTCAATCAAAACCCATAATCTAATTATCATAGCAATCAATATCCCCTTCACCCCAGCTACTGATTCCAACCATGTCGCAATCTGTTCATGCACTCTGTTTCTAGCATCTAATATCAGTTGTTCTAAGCTTGCCCATTTCTGTGTGCTTACCGTTTGAGTGGAATGTGCTTAAACTTTAATTTTGCACATTAGGTACAATGGCTGGTTAGATGCCATTCGCAGAACGTGGATGATTGAAGGCCCCAAAGGATTCTTCAGGGGCAGTGTCCCCAGAATAATGTGGTATGTCCCAGCCTCAGCCTTGACATTCATGTCAGTTGAATTTCTCAGAGACAACTTTAATAAAGATACCAGCTGACACATTCGTCAGCATTACACAAATCTCTGGCATTTCTATTAGACAAGATGGAATCTGTACCAAGATAGCGCAAACAGTTCTCGATTCCCCCTCTACCCACTTTTTAAAGTTCAGATGGGGCATTGTTGTGGTATAGCAATATAACTCACGTGAAACCAAATCTTTCCATCGATGAGGATACAGAAGTGGAAGTTGAAACCATGGCTGATTCATTGGAAGACCAATTTTTTCCCTACCAATTGTTGTTTCTGTAACGTGGTTGAAATGTACTCAATTGATACCCATCTGTAAATGCTTCTTTGAGTTCATTTTACCAGCAAGCTTGTTAACAATCAGATGTTTGGCGTTTTGAAGTGCGCTTAAAGTAAGGCGTAAGGTTGGCATACAGAATGTCATCCCGTATAAAAGAGAGCTGAATTTAACCATCAAATTCATGGGTGAAGTTTGGCAAATCTCAGCCGTAAAAAGAAAAAAAAAATGCTAGATTTGTTCCCCTCCACTCTCCAACCTCATCGCTTTTCTTTTTTCTTCTAGTTCTTTTTTTCGAGTGCAATATGTGTTGTCTATTTGCGGAAATTTGTAATCTCATGTTCAAATTCTGCCTGGTTTCTGTTGCACTCGAAGGGTGACAGCAACCATTGATGGACGCTGGTTTCCACAGCTTGAACCAAACAAACGTAGAGGATTCAACTGGGATTGAAACGGTTGCGCTTGAAGGGTGGGATAAGAGACCCATTTGTTTTCAATTGAGTTCCAGTAGTGTTTACTTGATAGTGATGCTGTCTGATCGTCATCTGTGATGGTACTCAGGAGCCATCTCCTCTTCGATGGCCGACTGTTAGGATTTAGGTTTCGGTCAAATAGTTTTGGACACTGCTATAAATAAGTGTGCCATTCGGAACAAGGAAAAGGCTAATCCAAAAAAATATTTTCTATCAATCCATGATCTGATACATTATACATTCCAAGATGAGCAAGGTTTGTGCAATAATCACTCAAAAAAATAGCATACATCTTTTTCCTCTTCCTTTCCAATCGGACAGAATGATACCTTTCAAACTTTTTTTTTGAAAAGGTAAATTTATATATAAGAAATAATAATTACAAAAGCAGATCGACCCAAAAGGGTTCAATCCAGATGATGGCTCTAAGAGCATCCCCAACAACTTATGTAAAATAGAAAAAATAGGCAATTTTAGAGAAAATATAGGTTTTTTTAAACCCAACAGCTTTTATAAAACCATCTCTAAAATAGAGAAATGGGAGGAAAGAGAAAAAAAATCTCTAAATTTAGAGGAAAGCTTAAAATCTGTAAAATTAAATGCATTCACTCCTTCCCATGTCTACCCATTTATACATATTGATTTAATTAATTTATTGAAATTTTATTTATTAAATTATGAATTTGTGCATTTATTATAATATATAATAAATGTATAAATATGTAAAATAGAGAAGCTGTTGGGATTAGAGACTTAGAGTATAAAAATTATAGATATTTTGATATTTTTCTCTGCATAATAGAGAATTTTTAGAAAAGCTATTGGGCTTGCTCTAATGACATAACTCCAACCAATCCCCTATACAAAAGCGATATCCCTATGATTATTTTATTTTTTAAGGTAAAAACAAATTCCACGCATGTTGAAACAAATTCTGGTAGTACTACGTTTTTTTTGATCCAACAGTTAGCAGCAGGGGAAGCACCTGTAAAGTGCTGGACAATACAACTAGGATTGTCTAAACTTAGGATTGTATAAACTTAAGGACCAATTGGCAATGCAATCTGCCACAATATTTGCACTTCTTCTGATCACTCGGATCTGCACTTGCCAGTCATCAGCTCCCACAAGGCGGTGGCATTGCTCAATCAAATGAAATTCAGGGTGTATTGCCGAAATCGTGGATCCAATTAGTGCACAGGCAGTAGTAGAGTCCGATTCCATAATCAGCTTAGTGAATCCCATGCGCTTTGCTAGCTCTAAGCCGTGAAATGCAGCCCAAAGTTCCACGGTAAGTACAGCGCAAGTTCCACAGGTGAAGGTGTAGGCGCCAAGAAACTTCCCTTCATGGTCCCGGAGCACTCCTCCTCCACCAGCTTTGCCTGCATTGCCTTTGGAGACGCCATCAGTATTGAGCTTCACCCATTCGACCGGAGGGGGAATCCAAACAGCCGGGGTCCGAGTACTCAGATTTGACGTCACACTGGCAGCAGTCCAAGTGGCCTTTGTGGACAAGAAAATACCTCGGTGAGTCTTGACCAACTCGACCAGCTTTGACGAAGACTCCTCCCCTGGGAAAGCAAGCTTGTTTCGACATTTCCACACAAACCATACCATGTAGGCGAAGGTAGATTTCCAAATCATGTCTCCCTTGAGATTGGAGAACACCCAATCTTGAGTACTCATAGCGGTGAAGAAAGTGGAAGGGAGTGAGTTGCTTTGCAGCTGCATCCAGGCTTGTTTGATCACATGACAGTCTCTCAACGTATGCAAGCAAGTCTCCTCCTCTGGGCACCTAGGGCGAGCCAGATCATTCGATAATTGGCGATGCACCCGATTAGCATTACACATGAAGCTGTTATGTGCATCTAGGAAAACAAATTGTCTTGCCCGCTGCTGAGCCGGTGCCTGCCAGATAAGGCGCCAGGGCAACAGAAGGGGTGGGGGCTACCTCTCCTCAAGGCCAAGGCTGAGCCCATGGTGAAGAGCCCAGATTGCGAAGGACCCCAGTATTATTTATGAACATCTTCAGGCAAATCAGAGACCATTACAGCGCAAAGTCTGTCCTGTATATCGGGGCCAAGATAGGGTGCAAGGAGTTCCCAATTCCAGTTACTAGCAGTCCACATCTCTCCCACTGTGTGCCCCGGAATACCATCAGGAACTGTTTGCTCAGCCATATCTAGAAGCAAGTCATCTCCCAGCCATTTGTGCAGCCAGAATAACGTCGATGTTCCGTTGCCAATAGACGACCTTAGGCCCCTGTTCAGAAGCTCACCTTCCAGCCATTCTGGTAGTACTACATTGATGCGTGCGCTAGTGGCAATTTTCATCAGAAGCCAAAATCTAGGAGGGTCTAATTGCTCTTTGAAAGCATACCGTAACTGTTAAACAAAATTTCCCATAATATCATATGTTGCTAAGACTCGAGCGAGAAAGGGCAAAACCTTAAAAATACTTTAAGAAGAACAAACTCCACGATGAAAATCCAACAAATAACAGACTTGTTGAAAATGCCTAATCCTCCTCCTCAGCCCCATTCTCAGCAATGTTGAAGTATTTCAGCTCGTACACATTTCGGTTTGGAGAAGTTATTGTCAGAGGTGACGGTAATCTTGTTCTTCTCGCTGCTGACGGTGACGGAATCGCCGAGAGCACCGGCCTTGCTGCCAACCTTGATCCTCTCCTGGAGGAATTTCTCCAGTGAGGCGATGTCCGTGATCTTATCCTCCCCCGGAGGAATTTCTCCTGGAGGAATTTTTCTTGCCCTTGGCAACTCCGGCAGCGGCTCCTCTGCTGCTCCGCTTTGCGATTTCCTGGGAGGGAAGATGACTGGCTCTGTAGAATTTAACACCTTTCAACTTCGATTCACACAAAGAACAGAGGGAAAGATTCAACAAAAGCATGTCAATCTATGGATCCTTTCTCCTTCTGCCTACTTTCCAACACAAGATTGAAGCAGTAACAACCGCTCTACTCAATCACATATTAAATAGGCAGATACAAATCACACATTCAATGGAAAATTCAACTTCTTCCAGTTTATCATCATTGCAATGAATGAAGTACGACGTATGAAGATAAATCAAAGGCTATACGAAATCACAGGGCCGTAAAGCTGAAATTATATAATCCTATTCCAATAATCTCCGCCGCGTATACTAAAATCAACGAATTCTCAATTTGATTTTCATGATTCAAAAGCGAAACTATCCAATTTTCTTTTATTATACTCCGGTGGATCGCAGACTATAGAAACGTTAGGGTTTTACCCCCCAAATCAGATACAGGAGAAAGAGGAAAAAGCCTGATTGATCTACAGAAACCTGATCGCTAAACATCGCCGTCAGATCCAGGCTTGTTGCGCTTACGGTAGTTCTGCTCGGCGGTCTTGGCCCTCTCCAAAACGGCGTTGGCGAGCTTCTGGATGTTGGGAACGTTGTAGTTCTGAGCAATGTACACACCGACCGCTGTCCCTACTATGAATGAGAAGTAGCTCCGTATTATCCCCATCGTCGATTGGCGAAATCTCTCTCTCTCTCAACTTCTTCTTCTTCTAGGTTTGCTGCAGATTCTCCAACGCCGACTCACACGTTTGAGGGGGCATAGAGGCTTGTTTGGTAGTCATCCCAATCTGAATAATTCACTTAACCCAACCAAATATTTCTAACCAAACCCGTTCAACTCAACCCAACCAAATATTTCTAACCAAACCGGTTCAACCCACAATTTTCTAGATAGAGTTGGGTCCACTCATGAATCATCCGTTGGGTCTGACTCGAGGGTAACGAAATACGTATATAAATTAAAGAAAAAATCACCGAAAATAATACCAATTATTAACTGTGAACAAAAAATAATACAAACTTTCAAAATTATAAAATTATAGCAAACTATGTTGATATATACCGAAAATAATATACCGGTTCATTTTCCGGCGAGAGTGTACAATTGTACACCACAACGACACATAGGGAAAAAAATTTAACACGGCCTATTACTAATGTGTATGTGCTTCTGGGGAAAAAAATTTATGTAATTAAATTGAAGGAAGAGAACAACAGAAGTGAGAATGAACAGTGGGCACATTCTCGATCAAGAAAAAGGGAAGGGCTGTGTTGGTATTAAATCAATCAACTCAATATCGATTTTGGATACTAGTACTTGCTGGAGAAACGCTCCCAATAAAACACCCAACCCTAGCCCCAAATCTTCGCCGCCTCTCCAGCACCGCCTTCCCAGCGCCGCCCTCTGCTTCTTCTTCCCGGTGTAGCCCAGGCGGAACCTCCTATCCTCAGATCTCCATCCCGCTGCGGCCACACACAAAGCCTTCCATGTCGGCTTGTTAGATAAGCTCTGTTTCCCCCCTTCTCTTTTCTTTCCTGTTGTTTTCTTCTTCTGTTTTTTCGCTCTGTTGGTCGGGACCTTGGTTGTTTACTGGTTTTCCTTTTCGGAGGAAATCAGTTTCTGGTGGTGGACTTTTAAATGTAATTGCTTCAGTTTTCAAATTAGGCTTCACAGCCATGTCGACTATAATTCGTTTCGGTTGCATAAAAAGCTTAACAACTACCCTTCTTGTGATCTGATGGGGATGTATCCTTCTCAATTTCTGGAAGCTATTGTCGATTCAACTGATGATTTCAATTTCTCGTTGCTTTCCCGTTTCAATTTTATCGCCAATATTATGCTTTGTGGTTCTATTCTGAGGTCTCTGTGTAATTACTCCTTCCTTTTAGTGTTCCTTCTACAATCCAGATTAATTCCTTATAACGTTTTCTTGATTCAATTGAATGGCGGTTTTGGTGCTTTCTGTAGGAATGGTGAGAAGTTATGGCAATATAATAAATGGAGTGACTTTATTATCATCAGCTGTAGCCATCCTTGCTTTTCTTCAGGCGTTGATTGTGGGGATTTTCACACAAATATTGCCATGTCTTCTTCGTTCCTTTCTGCTGTTGTCCATGGGGCTCCAAGTGATATGGACTTGTTCTCTTCTATGGACTTGATCTCTTCCATGGATCTATTTCTTGTTGCTTTCCCATTTCAGTTTAGGTCTGTGGTGTTCTTCAACTCGGTGTGCCTCACTGTTGTAGTTGTAGGGGCTGTGTGTTTGTTTTTTGATTTTACAGGGGGTCCAGAGGGCATCCATCTTTTTGTTGTTTATAGGGATGTCTCTTTGGCGGCGTCTCTAGGTGTTTTGTTTAAGGGCTTTGTGTGTTTTGTGGTTGTTGTCCTTGGTTTAAAGTTCTATGGTTGTTGTTTTGGTTGTTTCATCATTCTGAACAGCTATATTATTTCGGTTGTTGAATCCAGTACCAGGGGTTCTCAAAAATGTTGGTTTGCATCTTATTGTACCGTGCTTAACAGCATGAACTATGGGTTAAGACCCCTTTGGCTTCACTGGAAAGTGCTTAACAACATGATCTATGGGTTAACACCCCTTTGGCGTCACTGGAAACAGATTTGGTGGGATTATGAAATTCCAAACATATATGAGATCCATACTTATTTTCTTAAAAATATTGGTTATATTTGGATTAAGCAGATTTTGAGGGATTCTGAAAATCCCAATAACTATAATATCCATACTTATTGTCCTCAAAATATTGGATATAGTTGGATTAAAAGATTTACTTGTATCTATATTCAATCTGGACTTATGTCAAAAAACATGGCCGGTTTTATTACAAGGAGTTTAAATGGTTGTGATCATAAACCTAGGTATAATATTCTTTTTGTGAGTTTATATATTTTATGCTTTATCAACCAAGTTATATATAAGATCAATTGTCCAACTATTATTCTAAATATCCTAACAGATCAGATAATGATTAATCAATGTTGTCAGTCATGGTTACTACGTAGTATATGTTTTAGAAATGCTCACAAAGCGGGTATGTATAAAATATTTTATTAAATGACGAACATCGCATATTGGAATATCAGGGGTGTGAGAAAATCTAACCTATGGCAAGACTTAGCTTATATTCAACAAAGAAATAAACTGGATATTTTAGTCCTTGTAGAAACCAAGTCATTTGAACCGCCAGCTCAATCCCTTTATATTAGAGCAGGTTTTAACAATGCTCATCATATTGCCTCAATTGGAACAAAAGGAGGTTTATGGATTTTACTTAAGACTTCTAAATTTACTGAATCGTTTCAACAGATCTCAGCATCAGATAAGTACATTATTTACAGGGTTAAAATTGATAACTTTAGTTTTATTATTACTTACATTTATGCTCCTTCGAATCAAATAGATAAAAATAGGTTATGAAATGAGTTATTCGTTTTCATCCATAACCAATCTCTCCCATGTTTGATAATGGGAGACTTCAATGAAATCGAATCAGGTTCTGACAAAATTGGAGGACTAATTCCGCAGGCTAATAGATTTCTGCGAATTCAACAGATTGTGGAAGAATTAGATGTTCATACCGCAGGCTAATAGATTTCTGCAAATTCAACAGATTGTGGAAGAATTAGATGTTCATACGATCCCTTATACAGGTAGTCCAATTACGTGGAGGAAGAGTCAAAATCCTATTGATAACATTTATGAACGATTAGATAGAGTAATGGTTCATACAGATATCTTAACACAATTCCCTAATTTATCAGTACACAATCATCCTTTTACGACTTCTGATCATTCTTTAATGTCTATGTCTATAGGAAGTACGAAAATTAGGGCTGGTTCACCGTTTAAATTTGAAATGTCTTGGACTAGTAATGATAGCTATAACAGATTAGTTAAATCAACTTGGCAGAACAAGCTTCATGGGTCGTTTATGTTTACACTATTACAAAAACAGAAACTTCTTAAAAAAAATACAAAGATCTTGTGTAAGTCTCACCCAAATAATAATTTTCGACAGATAACAGATATTGAAAATCAGCTGCTGTTACTTCAAACACAACAAATTAGTGGAATTTCAAACGATACAATAAACATTAAACGTAATAGATTGTTAAGTAAGCGTGAAACCCTCATGAACTTTAATAATACTTTTTGGAAACAACGAGCTAAATCTAATTTTTTAAGGTTCAGAGACAGAAATACCAAATACTACCAATCAATATCTAAAATAAGAAATTCTAAAAATGTCACTTGTAATTTTACAAATAAAAATGGTTTATTGATTGAGGATGAGGATCAAATTAGAGATGAAATTACGACTGAATTGGCTGAAAGATTCATTTCTAATAATTCACCGATTAAAAGTAATCCATATTTCCTAAATTTAATTGATCAGACCATTACTGAATCTGAAAACAGAATTTTAACACAACCTTTTTCAGATAAAGAAATTAAGGATACCCTATTCTCAATGACAGACGATAAGTCTCCAGGTCCTGATGGTTTTCCACCAGAGTTCTATAAAAAATACTGGGATATTGTCGGTAAATTAGTTTGCAAAACTGTTCAATCTTTCTTTCATTCTGGTGTGCTACTCAATGAAGTAAATTCAACTTTTATTGCACCCATTCCAAAAACTGATACACCTAGTAACATTAACCACTACCGTCCGATTAGTCTGTGTAATACTATTTATAAGGTTATTTCGAAACTTTTGGCTAATCGTTTGAAGCCTATTTTACCACGTATTATTAATCCTTTTCAAGAAGCTTTTGTTCAAGGTAGAAATATTCAGGATAACATACTAATAGCTCATGAGGTTTTCCATTCTTTTCATAACAAAAAAGGTAAACTTGGGTGGATGGCTTTAAAGCTAGATATGGAGAAAGCTTATGATAAAATAAACTGGAGTTTTATTCGTATTATTCTAAACAAATTTGGTTTTGATTCTAAATGGATTAATTGGGTTATGACCTGTCTAACTCAAACTAGCTTCTCAGTTTTAGTTAATAATTTGTCGGGCCGTACATTTCATACTTATAGGGGAATTCGACAAGGAGCTCCTCTTGCTCCATATATTTTTGTATTGGTTATGGAACTATTAGGGAGAATGTTCCAACAAGAATCTTTGGAATGTGACCCTTTGGTTGGAATCAAACTTACAAATAATAGTGATCCTATTCCATTCCTTTCTTTTGCAGATGACACTCTAATTTTTGGACGAGCCGATGATTTAAGTCTTCATACGATTAGAAATATTCTAAATACTTTCTCCAATATGTCTGGATTAACCATAAATTATAATAAAAGTTCTCTACAAGTTTCTAAAAATATTCCTTTCAGTAAAGCACAGTCCCTTGCCCAACAGCTAAATATTCCAGTTACAAAATCAATGGAAAAATACCTTGGTATACCACTTATTAGTGGTAGGGTTTGTAACGTTTTGTTTGATGAGGCGATAAGTAGCCTTAAAAAGCAGCTGTCAAAGTGAAAATCTAATACTCTCTCTCAAGCTGGTAGATCGGTTCTAATTAAGGCAAACCTAAATTCTAAAACAAATTATTTAATGCAATCATTTCTTCTTCCAAAAGGAGTTCTACAAAATATTGATCAGATCAACAAAAATTTCTTTTGGAATAAAATTCAATCAGATAACTATCATCCTCTAATCAGTTGGGAACATCTGTGTACTCCTAAAAAAGATGGTGGGTTAGGTTTTAAATCAGCTGAGCAAATTAATATTGGTATGCAAATGAAACTTCTTTGGAGAATTATGGCTAATCCTGATAATATTTGGTCGAAGGTAATTACAGATAAATATCTCTCGACAGAATCTCTAATGGAAAGAGGCAGTTTCAAAACTTCTTGGCAGTTTGGCAGGCTTCTTAATGTCAGAGATCTTTTCTCTAACGGTCTGCTCTGGCTAGTGGGTAATGGGAAAACCATAAATGTATGGTCTGACATTTGGGTAAATGCGCAATATCTTCAAAATTTTCAGAATGATCGTAATCCTAACTTAAAAGTTTGTGATTTATTTACAAGTACCCACTCTTGGGATATTGATAAATTAAATAGTATATTCCCCTCTCATATTGTTCAAGCTATTACTAATATCCATATTCCAGTAATTGATATTCCAGACAGGTTAATTTGGATTTATAGTAGCAACGGAAAATTCTCTGTTAAATCCATATCTTCTATTTGTAATACAGGGAATACTAAGAAAATTCCAGCAGACTGGATTTGGAAACTTAATATTCCTCCTAATATTAAAAATCTTATTTGGAAAATTATTTTAGATATCTTACCTACCACGACCCGTCTAAATAGATATATAAACAGAGTTCCTAGTACTTGCTCCCTTTGTAATTCTGATACAGAAGATACAAATCATTTATTGTTTAATTGTCGTATCACAAGAGTCCTTATTCAAAATCTGGGTGTTAAGTTGGAAAAATGTTATAATATTCCAAATTTAACAAGTAAGGTTTCGGAAAATATTTTAAATACTAGGGCTCTTAATTTAGATTTTACAGACTTATGTCATTTATGGCATTCTGTTTGGGAGGTCAGAAATAGAATTATTTTCCGCACTACGTCTGATACAGGTATTATCTATGCTCTAACTCAAACAATAGACAAAATCTCATGTTGGAATAATCAGCAGGTAAAAATGAAGTTACCTAAACGTGTTAGACCTCCTGATAAATTGATTTGGAAATGCCCTCCAATAAATGTGATTAAGATCAATGTAGATGCTTCGGTGAAAATTGATACTCAACCACAGGTTGGTTGTATTGTGAGGAATAATGACGGTCTAGTTATTCGAATTCATAAATGTAACGTTAGGATGCGTTTGGTCATTCTAGCAGAAGCATTTGCAGTTTATACAGGTATAACACTGGCAGCGGAGATGGGGATTCGAAGAGTAATAGTTGAAAGTGATTGTGCAATCATCGTCAATGCCATTAATGAAGTAAACAATATACCAGTGGAGGTCGCTCAAATAATTCAAGAGATCCATTCATTAAGCAAAGATTTTGAGAGCGTAACAATTCAGCACTGCTACAGAGAGGCAAATGGTGCAGCTGATTTTCTTGCTAAATCTCAGTTGAATTGTAATTTTATTTTGAGTTCCCGTTGTTGTGAGTTCCAGAACATCATCTTGCGAGATGATCATGGATGCCGTTAGTACATCCAATTTATTGCCTACTGTAAAAAAAAAGAAAAGAAAAAGGAAGGGCAAAGGAATAAACAGTTAGGGCCCGTTTGGTATTAATATCTAGATATCATATATCGGATATCAGCCCCCAATATATGATATCTAGTGTTTCGTATGACTAGATATCGATATCACCTAAAATGATATCGATATCTAGTGTTTGGTATCCCACAAGATATCAAGTGATATCTGATATTTGTGTTCGGTATGTCCAGATATCGATATCACTTGATATTTATATATCAAATTTGGGCTATTTTGATATACTGATTTTCAATGGTATATCACTTGATATCGATATCACCCGATATTGATATCTTGATACTGATACCGATATCTTAATATCAACCGATATAGATATCTTGATATCTAGATATCGATACCAAACGAGCCCTTAAAGTAGACCCTCAATTAGAAAAATTCAGGTTCCCATGTCCCTTCAAAAGCATAAATATCATAGAAATCGATCTAGCTAATTCTTGACAGCTACTTCTCAAAGAAAGAGAAGAGGGCTAATTCGTTTGAACCCTCACAATTTGCAAAATTCAAGTTCAGAAATTGCTAATCAAGATGAAGACCCACCAAACCCCTAACTAGAATTGATACGGGGTTAGCCGCAGGATGGCCTAATCTTCGACAATCAAACAAGAAACTAAAGAACGGAAGCAAGAAAGACTCAAGACTCAACAAGAAAAGCAAGAAACGAATCAAGAACACCAAGAACTGCTCGATGTCGACCAAGAAACCAAAAAGACGGAGCAAGAACGGAAGCAATATGCAAGACTTGATATCGACAAGATCAAGAAACAAAAACTCGATTAAAGAAACAAACAAGACTCAAAATTTATGTAAAGACACGACCGATAAGGACTGATTCGAACTACAATAGAACGAGATAAAGACCCCAGGCCTCTTTAGAGAGTAGGAACCAAATACCAACGACTATAAACCCCGTCTCTACAACCTTACACAACCAAGCAGACAACTTGGAGGCACAAGGAGGGGACTTATGAATACCAGGATCACCAGGCTCTCGCGAGGTTGATGAACTCAAAGCAAACCAAGTTGAGATCAATACCAATTTGCAATCAATGAGCTCCACTTCTAATCGATCGACTTTCACTCGTGTGTTTCACACAAAAAGAGAGACTTTGATTAATGAATTTCGTGATGTTCTACATGGAAGGGCTCGGCATACATATCCTTATAACTAGAAACCTCTCCTTCCTAAGGTGCACCCACACAAGATCCCCATGCTGAAATGTGACCAACCTGCTCCCTTTGTTGGCCTTATTGGCGTTGTATTCGGCCTTTTGCACAAGCTTCTGATGTGTCCGTTCATGCAGCTCCTTAACGAACTCAACATGCTTACCTGCTTCAAACGATTCTTTCTCTCTCATAGGATATGGAGTAAGATCAAAAGGGGTTAGTGGATTAACACCATAGACACATTCAAATGGAGTGATTTTCGTCGAGGAATGCATAGTCCTGTTATAAGCAAAATCCACATGAGGTAAGGCTAGCTTCTTCCCAAAGTTTTAATTTTTTCTTATTATGGCTCTTAGGACGGTTGTAAGGGTTCTATTAGTCAGTAGTCACCTTAGTTTGGCCATCCGTTTGAGGGTGGCTAGAAGTAGAGAATAACAATCTAGTTCTCAATTTACTTCATAATGTTCGCCAAAAATGACTTAAGAATTTAACGTCCCTATCACTTACTATAGTTTTCGGCACACCATGTAATCTAACTACCTCTTTAAAGAATAAATTAGTGACATTGGTAGCATCATCAGTTTTGTGGCATGTAATAAAGTGAGCCATTTTAGAGAATCTATCGACCACTACAAATATAGAATCCCTCCCCTTCTTAGTTTTAGGCAACCCAACAATAAAATCCATAGAAATATCTTCCCAAGGGGCTGAGGGTGTGGGTAGTGGCGTGTATAATCCATAGGGCATAAGCTTAGATTTGGCATTTAAATAATCAATGCATCTTTTAAGGAAATGGTCTACATCCCTAAGCATATGTGACCAATAAAAGTGTGTTTTTAATGTATGGTATGTTTTATCTCTTCCAAAATGTGTAAAGGCTCGGATTTATAAATATAATTTTTTCGGAAAAAGAGAATTAAAAACGAATTTAAATCGAATTAAAAGCTTGTTTAACGGATTCCGACCCGAATTTGAATTTTGACGAACCATTCCATCCTTGATACGGGGTTAGCCGTAGGATGGCCCGATCTTCGACAATCAAACTAGAAATAACAAGAACGGAAGCAAAGACTCGATGAACAAGAATAAAGACTCGAAATTGAAAGGAAGACACGACCGATAGTGGACTGATTCGAACTAAAATAGAACGAGGCAAAGACCCCAGGCCTCCTAAGAGGGTAGGAACCAAATACCAACGACTATAAAGCCCGCCTCTACAAACTTACACAACCAAGCGGACAACTTGGAGGCACAAGTAGGGGACTTGTGATTACCTGGATCACCAAGCTCTCGCGAGGTTGACGAACTCAAAGCAAACCAAGTTAGATCTATACCAATAGTTGCAATCGACGAGCCACGCTTCGAGTCGATTGACTTTCTCTCAATTGTGTTTCACACAAACTGAAATTTTCATAAAATAGACGTCTATTCTTCTACCATGAAAAGGCCGGTTAATATAACCCTAAACAAGACTATTTTCTAATATAAATAAATAAAAATAAATATTTAAAATATTCCTAAAATAACGTAAATAATGAAGGTTCTAATATTAACATATGAAAGAACCCAATTTGGCCAAGGGAGAATCCGGCGCCAGCATTCCAGCGTTCCAGCAGCCAGCACGCAAACGTCCACGCGCCGAGGCCACACGCCCGCGCACCATCTGCACGCCCGCGCAAAACAGTGACAGCTTGCAAAGAATGTGATTTTCGGCCAAGATCCATGTCGAATCTGGAAAAACCTTCAACATAAAAGTTGTAGATCTCTTCGTCCTCGTTCCGACAGAGTATGGCACGATCCAATCCAATTAATATTGAATCCGTACGACTCATTTTACTGATACGTCAAAAAGCTGTCAAACTGTGCATGACGAACCCAAAAACGAACGACCCAAGGTGGGGCCTTCTTCTTTCTCTTGAGGATGACATCATTCTCACGATCTTGAATCATAGAGCAATCCCCAAGTATATGTATGTCCGAAGGTGTCTTGAATGGTCCCGCATCATTCCCCTTTTCTTGAAAAGGATTCGACCTCGAATCCAAGGTCGCATAAGATTTCGCAAATGCATCCACACGAGCTCCTGGATCGAATACCTCATGCCAATGGAAACTCCTCTCGATGCCGATTGTTGCAGGGGTTGACCACTTCTGGATGGATTTGATATTGGCTTTGCACGTCCTTAACAACCTGCAAGGGTGGCAACCCCCAAAGCGTGGCTACGTGCACGCACGTTTTTTTTTTTAACAAAACGTGCATTGCACGTCCTTATCGACGTGCAATGCACGTTTTGTCAAAAACATAAAAAAGAGCCCCTTCGTCTTCGTCCCCAATCAGCAGCAACCAGAGAGAGAGCGACGCCGACGAGACGTCTGAGAGAGAGAGAGAGAGAGAGACAGATCGAGACAGATCAAGACAGAGAGAGAGCGACAGAGAGAGATCGAGACAGAGATAGAGAGAGTGGAGGCGGAGAGCTAGGTGGAGGTGCCCATGGAGGAGGAGATGCTCCCGGTGGTGGTGGTGGTGGGGCGGTGGCGATGGAGACTGAGGAGGGTGGTGGGGCAATGGCGGTGGCTGAGATGGTGGAGGGTGGCGGAGGAGGTGGCGGATCTGGCGGATATGGCGGAGGAGGTGGTGGAGGAGGTGGAGCGGTGGCGGAGGTTACATTAAAAAGAATGGAGTGTAATTTCTGAGAGAGGAAGAGAGAGATGGAGGAGGCCATTGAAGATCTCAGTGTTGGTGGAGGGATAGACGTGGGGGAGGAGGTCGGTGTCGACGACTGCCCTAGGTAAGTCTCCTTTGTTAATTTCAACAGTATGAAGTTAGGGTTAGAATTTAGGTGAAATTTGGTAAAATATACCTTTAGCAAGATTTGATGAAGTGATTATGCCTTATCAAATAAAAATCATTTCGGCTATATACACCGCAAATCCACACGTTGTTAAGGACGTGCATGCATGTCGTTAAAGACGTGCTTGCACGTCCTTAACAACGTGCGAGGGTGGCAACTGACGAAGGGAAAACCTGTCGTTGATCCGTCAAAGTAAATCTCAAACCTATAACTAGTATAGCAATAAGCAAGAGGTCGATCAATAGGAAAAGTTATAACTCAAGTGTAATTTAGGTGTCAATCAAAGTAACCAGATTGGGGGGTTTTTATGTGGGAAAGTTTCGCCTTTTATCAAAGCAAAGTAAAGAAAGCAAAGCAAAGGAATTTGGTTTTTAGACAATTTGGAGAAGCAATTCTACCTACAATTTTCCACTTTATTGGATTGAAGCGATCCTTGTAACTTCTTCCCGTCCTATTAAGTATCCTATGAATTCCCTTGTCCCGACCTAATATAGTTACTAGTCCAACCAGTCCTAGCAACCCTTATCAATCGAACAGTCCCTAAAGAAGGATTTAACCCAATTGATAGCTTTAAGTTCAGAGATTAGCCAAGGTATTTGCAGTCCCTAAAGAGGGATTTAACAACACATTCAACTTCCTACTCATTCAATTAGTTCAACCAGCCCTAAAGGAACAAGTTTGCCACTTAGGTTAAGGTTCACAACCAGGAATCTACAAAACCTTAGCGATTGAATTGATCTAACAAGTTGGCCAGACAAGATAGAACAAAACAATAAACAATCAAGCACAAAGAAGTTGAAGCATTCAAATATAGGAAACAAGGAACGAGAATTAGAAACTCACAATCAATCCAAATAAAGCTTCAAATTGCAGGCAAAATAGATGAGTTTAGTTCCTCATGAAAGACATCGCTTAAAATCTCTAAAGCGTCTAATGAATAGAATAGAATGGAAGTGCTGGAAAAATAACTAAAAGTGGCCTTATCAATCATCCAAAGTCGGCCACTAAAGAAATCAATAGGTTCTACTTCTAGGGTTTTAATAATCAAAACGACGCGCACAGGCGCGGACAACCAATGCTGCGGGCGCAGCATATGTGTTGCGCCCGCCGCACACTGTTGCTTTGTACCCTCGCTGCAGCGGGCCATGCTGTGCCCGCCGCATCCTTGCGGCGCCCGCGGCATGCTGTTTTTCCGTAGCTACTTGTCTTCATTTGCGGGTTTCTCCTATTGTCTTACATCTTTCCTTCCTTGTTCTTTCCCATGTTTCTTGTGTTCCTCTTCGAGATACTGTATCTCCCAAATGTGTTCCGATTCAATCTGCGAGATAAACACAAATTTGCGCAGAATCCGAACTCTTCTAAAATAATCACAAGATGCAATTTAGCAACAAAGTATGAAAGAAATGCAACCTAACTAAACTAAAAATGCCTATAATGCCTATCTAAAATATGCATGATCAGCAACCCCCACACTTAACCTTTGCTTGCCCTCAAGCAATGATAGAATGAACATGAATCAATGTATCCTATAGGAAATCCCTTCAAGTTTCAACTTTATCAAAAAGCAACATCATAGCAGGTGAAAATATAAACCAAGCAAACAAACGTCATAGCATGTATTATAGTGATCAAAAGCTTAGAAGTAGACATTATCCAACCTCACCAGAAGTATGTGTTTCACTCATGTGTTTAGGCTTGAAGATACAACTCTCAACTCAAACCAATCATGCACTAAGCTCATAGACATTGACCACCATATCACCAATTCTCTAACGAAATGTCATTACTTGCGGGACACAATAAAGAAAATAAAATGCAACACTTTTTTTTTTCTTTTTCTTTTGTTTTGTTTTCTCTTTTTTTTTTCTTTTTCTTGTCTTGGTGCTTTCCTTACGCGAAGCGCAAACATGGGTGTCATGAATGGCTCCGGTCTATCATTACCTCAACCTTCTAATATGAAGTCCACTTGAACATCTTTTGACGCAAGTTGCAAACATGAGTGTCGTGAATGAACCTGGTTACTCAATGATCAAGCTTTCTTTCCCAGTGGATAGTTTTCAACACCTTTTTGCGCGAATCATACCCATGGGTGTCATGCATAGATCCGGTTACTAAGTGTATCAACCATTGCCACCTTATTCACTAAATATGTACAAATTCAAACAAAAGACTCAAAATATAAACATATACTCCGCAAGCAATCAAACATGTGCATCAGTCTTTAAAAATAGATATTGCAGTCAATGTCAAGAGGTAGCAACACTAGGAGAGTAATTCACACAACTGAGCAAAAGAATTCAATAAAGGTCAAACATTCTCACAGGGTCATGTTTTTAGGACTTCAATCATACTTTTAGCTCAATCATACATGCTCAATTATATTTTCTAGCTCATGTTCCACAAAAATCAAATAGAGATAATAATCAAAACATCCAGAACTCCATGGGATTTTTATGACTCATGCTTGAAATTTAAAAGAGAGGACAAACTAAGCCAGATGGGTATTTGAATAACTTGAATTGGTAAATATATAGAATAACACATATGTATGCAATGCATGCTCTATTTTTTTGGATTTTCGATTTTTTTTTTAAAATCCGAAAAATGCCGAAAAATAAATAAATAATAAAAAAATAGACAAAAATTAAACTTAACAGAAATTAAATAAACTAACTATTACAGAACTTAAACATGTTGTGCATAAATTTAAACATGGTCCCAAAAATTGACAGAATTGACATAATATACATATAATCTCCTCCCCCACAGTTAAAGTTTTTAGTGTCCTCACTGAAACACTACATACCACCAAAATAAAACATAAAAAGTCAGAGTGAAGGAGGTAGAACTAACCACTCACTGAGGCGGCGGCTGGTAGGGTGGCGACTGGTACGGCGGGATATGAGGATACTGCTGGCGAAAGTAGTAAGCATGCTCTCTTCGCAACTCCTCCAAGTGATAGTTTGTTTCACGCACATCGCGACCGATGTCGTAGAGAGTGAACTCGAAGGAGTCCTGGCGCACAGACATCCGATGGAACTCTATAAACATGTGGTCACGCTAGGCGTCATCCTCAGCAGAAGAGAAGCGAGGCCCTGAAAAAGGGCCAACAGCGTGTTGTTCATCCCCCATATGATAGTGCGTCTGTGCAGGGGCATCCTCCTCAGCCTCGTCATCATCGTCCTCATCATCATTCTCTACCTGGGCCTGATCAGCTGCGATGTATAGGGTGTTGTTTGAAGGCCCATAAGGTAAGGGCCTAGGAAGGCGTAGTTGGTGCTCCCCACACTTCCCCGATTTCCAAATCCAGCCTGCCACATCAGAGCCCTCAAGCACGAAAGCCTTCCTGAGTTGCTCCTCTGTATAGGTGTACCCACCAGACATGGGTTCACCGCACTATGTAGGCTCCAAAAAGCGGCGGGCTATGAGGCTGATCGTGCCTCCCAAACCAATCCGTCTCTTTTTCGTTCCTTGGATCTTCAGGCAGTTGTCAACAAATATCTCCACCTAGTTCGGCGTAACATGGGACTTGGGAGCAAAACTGCATAACCAAGATAGATCACCAGCAGGTACCTTGTTCACATCGCCTTAGCCGCTTAAAGACATTGCCAAGACCTTGTGCACAAGACGAAGGCATGGGTGGACAAATTTGTAGTTGTATACGCCGCCGTGTCCATCAAAGCTGGAGCCAGTAGCCGCATACCAGAAATCATGGCGCACCTAGTCTGATGCCATGATATAGCAATGTTGGGTCGGTGCCCGAGTGATCCCTAAAATCTGTCTCAGCTCGTCATGTGAGCAAACGTGAGGCTGATCCAACAAGTTGAACGCAATCCTCGAGTTATCTACCTGCTGAAACGTGGACAGAAACTCCCACACTAGCTCAGGGTAATTAGGGGCACTGCGGTCTATAAATCCCCCCAAGCTGCCCTGGCTAAGCATCTGCCGTGTAACATCTAGCATGCCCAATGTCTGTAAAGCTGGGATATGGAAAAATTTCGTCTGAACGAATCATTTTGCATCGAAGCTCTTAAATATCTTCCTCTGTTCGTCAGACGCATTCCTGAATCTTCGCACCATTTTGTATCAAATCTCAGCAGTGAATTGAACCCAAAAACAGATCTAGACTTCCACCTCAAGCTCAACAAACACAACCAATCCACCAAAACCAAATCAAACTCCACACACCTCAAGTATTTCAACCAAATCATCCCACTAATCACCAATATATCTCAACCAAACCACCGAAACCAAATCCTTCAAACAATTCTCAAATTCAAAATAACCCAAGATCTCAATAAAATACTTAAAAACACAAATCCACAATAACCCAAGATCTCAAATTTCCAACTTCAACCCACAACCAGGAACCAAACAATATCTCCACAGCAATTAGAATATGGATCCCACGTTTCAAACAAAATCTCACCCTAGCAATTAGAATCAATAATCCAAAACACAACCTTTTTCGCAATGACCAAAAAGCAAACCACCCGGCGAGAAGACAGGCGGTGGCCGCAGCAAGGTCGCGGCGGCCGCAGCAAATACTTCGCGGTGGAACGGCTTCGGTGGAGCAATAGATCCGGCGAGAGGGCGGTGCAGGGCGAAGCTCCGCCGTGGGGTGCTCGGTGGAAGGCGGAGAAGAAGATGAAAGAGAAGGCTTGGGGGGGGGGGGTGGTTATGGTGGTTTTGCTCAAAGGTTGAAGGAGAGCAACAATGGAGGTTAACAATGGATTTAGGGCTTTTGAAGGGGGCGGCAGGAGGAAGAAAGAGGTAGGGTTTGAGGGAAAATAAAAGCTCCCGTGATTCAACTAACTTGTATTTTATTTTTCTTTTTTTTTTAATTTTTAATTACCTATGTCAACTAATCCTAAAGGAAAAGAGAACTTACCTCGGGTTGCCTCCCGAGCAGCGCCTTTGTTTCAAGTCGTTGGCCCGACGTGATGGCCCTTGAGTGGCCTAGTTGGTTGGTTCAGCAAGCACCAACTCCTCCTCTTCACTATGTGGAATGTTTTCAAAGTATGGCTTAACCCTATGACCATTGACCTTGAAGAGCTCATTAGACTTGGGATCATAGAGTTCAATTGCACTGTGAGAGAAATTCTTTGAGATGGTGTAGGGTCCTTCCCACCTTGATCTAAGCTTTCCAGGGAACAGTTTCAGGCGTGATTTGTATAGAAGAACCTTGTCTCCTATTGTTAGTTCTTTCCGCAGGATGTGTTTGTCATGCCAAGCCTTGGTCTTCTCTTTGTAGATCACTGCTATATCATAAGCATCCAGACTCAATTCCTCCAGCTCTTGCAATTGAAGCTTTCTGAATTCACCCACTTCATCAAACCTCATATTGCAATTCTTGACAGCCCAATACGCCTTATGCTGAAGCTCCACAGGGAGATGACATGCCTTTCCAAAGACAATTCGATAAGGAGACATACCAATGGGAGTTTTATAGGCTGTCCGATAAGCCCAAAGAGCGTCATTCAGCCGTAGACTCCAATCCTTCCTGTTAGGTGCCATTGTTTTCTCCAGAATGGTCTTTATCTCTCTATTTGATATCTCCGCTTGACGATTGGTCTGAGGATGATAAGCAGTTGATACTCTCTGTGTGACATGGTATTTCTTTAACAAGGCAGTGATCGTCCTGTTGTAGAAATGTGTCCCTCTGTCGCTAATTATAGCCTTAGGCACCCCAAGTCTTGCGAAAATGGTGTCTTTCAGGAATTCTGCAACTACTTTAGAATCATCGGTTCTGTTGGCCTTTGCCTCCACCCACTTGGAGACATAGTCCACCGCAAGCAAAATATATATATTCCCAAAAGAACTAGGGAAGGGACCCATAAAATCGATATCCCAAACATAAAAAATTTCACAAAATATGACAGTTGTTTGTGGCATTTCATTCCTAGCAGATATGTTCCCCACCCTTTGACATCTATCGCATGATTTACAAAAGGCATTAGCATCCCTAAATAAGTGAGGCAAAAAAAAGAAACATGCTTCTAAAACTTTCCTAGCAGTCTTTTGAGGACCAAAGTGGCCTCCACATTCATGGGCATGACAAAAGTAAGGACATATTGTACCTCATTGTCCGGCAGACACCTCCTGATTACCTGATCAAGACAATGTTTCCAAAGGTAAGGGTCATCCCAAACATAGAAGCGAGAGTCATGTCGAATCTTGTCCTTCTGAGCTTTTGTGAATTTCGGTGGAAATTCTCCCGTGACCAAGAAATTCACCATATTCGCAAACCAAGGTCGAGGAGTATGGACACCCATCAACAATTCAGGAATATCAGGATTTATCTCGTCGGATGGGAGGGAAAAGGACTGAAAGGGGACCTGATTGCTATGCGGCGGGCGCAGCACGATTGCATGGCCGTGGGCAGCGCAAGGTTGCGGCGGGCGCAACATCCTCCGTTTTTGTTGTTTCCTGCAGCTGCGAAGAGAGGGTGTGAGTTATATAAAATAGTGTATCATCAGGGAACTCCCCATGAATGGGTCTTTGATCTTCCGGCTTGTCCTCTCCTTGGACAAGTCTGCAGAGGTGGTCCGCTACTAAGTTTTCTGCAGCTTTCTTATCTTTGATTTCAATGTCAAATTCACTCAAAAGTAAAATCCAACGAATCAATCTTGGTTTAGCTTCTTTCTTAGTCAATAAATAGCGAAGAGCAGCGTGATCAGTGAAGACAATTACCTTAGCTCCTAGGAGATAGAAGCGAAACTTCTCCAGTGCAAAGACCACAGCCAGGAGCTCTTTCTCAGTGGTTGAGTAGTTCCTTTGCGCTTCATTCAGAGTCATGGAGGCATAGTAGATGACATGAGAGCTCCTTCCTTCCTTTTGTCCCAAAACAGCCCCCACAACATAGTCGCTAGCATCACACATAATCTCAAAAGATTGAGACCATATGGGTGCTTGAATTATAGGAGCGCTAGTAAGGCGACCTTTAAGCTCATCAAAGGATGCTCTACACCTGTCATCAAACTAAAAAGCCACTTCCTTTTTAAGTAAATCACAAAGAGGTGCAGAAATCTTAGAAAAATCCTTAATAAACCTGCGATAGAACCCTGCATAGCCTAAAAAGGAGCGAATTTCGCGCACATTGGTGGGGTAAGGTAGAGACTGAATGACATCAATCTTAGCCTTGTCCACCTCAAGACCCCTGCTAGACACAATATGACCCAAAAAAATGCCTTGCTCAACCATAAAATGACCCTTTTCAGAGTTAAGGACTAAGTTGGTGTCTACACACCGCCTAAGCACAAGTGACAAATGATGCAAGCAAGTATCAAAATCATCTCCATGCATAGTGAAGTCATCCATAAATACTTCTATAAAGCGCTCAACATACTCAGAAAATATGCTTACCATACACCGTTGGAAAGTCCCAGGTGTGTTACATAGCCCAAAAGGCATTATGCGATATGCAAAAGTGCCAAAGGGGCATGTAAATGTCGTTTTTTCTTGATCCTCCGGTGCTATTGGTACCTGAAAATACCCTGAGTAGCCATCTAAAAAGCAATAAAAGGAGCGGCCGGCAAGGCGCTCAAGCATTTGATCAATAAAGGGAAGGGGAAAGTGGTCCTTGCGAGTAACTGCATTCAATTTTCGATAATCAATGCAGACTCTCCATCCAGTTTGTACCCTGCTAGGGACCAATTCACCATCCTGATTCTCAACAACAGTAATACCTCCCTTCTTAGGGACAACCTGAGTAGGACTCACCCATTTGCTGTCAGATATGGGAAAGATCATACCTGCCTGAAGGAGCTTCAACACCTCATTCTTTACCACTTCCATCATTGGCGGGTTGAGTCTCTGCTAAGGCTGTCTAGATGGCTTGGCATCATCCTCCAATAGTATCCTATGCATGCAAAGGGTAGAACTAATGCCCTTAATGTCTGCTATCGTCCATCCTAATGCCTCATTGTTCTCCTTTAGAACAGTCACCAATCGCTCCTCCTATCCAAATGTCAATTTGTTAGAAATAATGACAGACAGAGTATCATTTTCACCAAGAAAAGCATATTTAAGGTGATTAGGAAGTTGTTTCAATTCAACATCAGGCGCTTGGATAATAGATCGAAGAAGCTTTTCAGTAGGAATGGTCAGCTCGATGCGGTCTCCCCTTGGTGACACATAGGTGGGAGATCGATGGTCTAAAGCTACTATAGCCTCCTGCAAATCAGATGACAATACATAATCTCTAACAATTTCATCTATAGGAGCCTGTAAAGCAACTTCCATCTCATCAACACACTCCAAATCAAAGCAATCTTGTGCCATAATATCAATAACATACACAAAGCATAGAGAAGGATCGTCTGATGGGAATTTCATGGAATCATAAATATTATATTTAACTCTTTGACCATCAAATTCTATAGTAAGAGATCCCGAATAGACATCTATCTTAGTCCTAGCAGTTTTCAGAAATGGTCTGCCCAACAGAATAGGGCCTTCATTGTTACCAGGACCCATGTCAATCACAAAGAAATCAGCAGGGAATATCAAGTTGTCAACCATAACCAAGACATCTTCAACAATCCCTTTCGGGTAGATAGTAGATCGATCAGCAAGTTGAATTACTACCCTAGTATCATTCAGAGGTCCCAACCCCAAAGCATGATAAACATTAGAAGGTAAAACATTAATAGATGCTCCTAAATATAACATGACTTTGTCAAATTTAGTATCACCTATCACACATGGAATAGCAAACATACCAGGATCACTACACTTTTCAGGCATACGCTTTTGAAAGACAGCAGTGACATGTTCGCTTACCTTCACCTTTTGCTTACCTTTTAGCTTCTGGTTCCGCTTGATAGTGCAAAGTTCCTTCAAGAATTTAGCATATCTAGGAATGCTTTTGATTAAATTAAGCAAAGGAATGTTTACCTCACACTTACTGAATGTCTCGAAGATTTCCTTGTCGTTCTCATACCTTCTTGTATCCTTCAAGGCTTCCGGGAAGGGCGGAATGGGCTTTGGAGTCTCCATAGATAAGGAGGAAGAAGGAGGAGAAGGAGAAGAAAGAGGAAGAGGGGAAGAAGAAGTAATAGGCGTACCTGACAATGAGGAGGCGGCGGGCGTACTGGCGGCGGGCGCCGCAAGGTGCTGCGGGCGCAGCAAGATTGATTGGCTGCGGGCGCCGCAAGGTTGCCGCGGGCGCCGCATAGTGTGCGTCCCATCATCATCTTCTATTATTTCTATCTCTTCGTCCATTATTTCATCCTCATCCTTTTGAGGTGTGGCAACCAGTTCCTTGTCACTCCTAAGTGTTACAACACTGACATTCTCCTTCGTTGGATTCTCGATGGTCTGTGATGGAAGCTTTCCTGAATTGTTTGCCTCCTTAGCACTTAAGATTTGAATGAGATGACTCATCTGATTCTCAAGATTTGTCATCCGATCAGATTGTTGCTTTTCTAGATTTGCCATCCGCTTTGACTGTTGTTTCTCATTCTTTAAGACCAATCATGACAACTTCTGTAGTGGATCCTCATTATCCTCATTTGATTGCTGCTGACCTCCCTGTCGAGGTTCATATTGTTGTTGAGGCCTTGCCTGTTGCCCCCCTTGCTGATTGAAAGAGGCTTGGTAGTTCCCATAGCCTTGCTGATAGCCTTTGTTGTAATTGTTGTTGTTGAAATACCCGGGATTTCCATAATTGCCTTGCCTAGGCCTTTGTTGAGTGAAATTCCCAATGGCATTCAAATCAAAATTAGGATCTTGTAGAAGCGGGCACATGTCCATAGGATGAGTGTATTGACTGCAGAGACCACATGCCTTCAGTTGTTGAGGAGTTCTATCAATGACCAATTGTTTCATCATCTCCTTTACCTCTGCCATATCAGTCTGAAGTGCAGCCACAGGAGCGCCAACAACGAGTACACCCCTAGCACGAGGGTTCTTATTGAACTGCCTAGAGCCCTCAGATAGCTCCTTAAACACATCCCAAGCTGCGGCAGGTGTCTTGTTCAACATGTTTCCTCCACAAGCAGAGTTCATAGTTTTGTGCTCCATATCAGTTAACCCATTGAAGAGAAAAAGCACTAGATCCTTTTCAGAATATCCATGGCATGGGCAGCTGGAGCAGAGCTTCTTGAAGCGCTCAAAGTACTCATGTATTGACTCTGTCAGTACTGATCAATGCAGCTGATTGACCTTTTCAAAGCATTGAGCTTTGTTGCAGGGAAGTACATCTCTAGGAAGACTCTCTTCATCTCAGCCCAAGTAGAAATAGATCCAGGTGGCAGATAGAAGAACCATTCATTAGCCTCATCCTTCAAAGAGAAGGGAAAAGCTCTCAGGTTGATTTGATCTTCAGTTACATTTTCTGGTTTCATCCCAACAACCACCGTATGGAATTCAGACAGATGCTTGTGGGGGTCCTCCCCACTCAACCCATGGAATTTGGGTAGAAGATGAACTACCCCAGACTTCAGCTCAAAGTTGACTCCTTCTGCAAGCGCAGGGAATTGGATCGCTAAGGGTTGCTGTGCCAGATCAGGAGCAGAAAGCTCCTTAAGAGTGCGGTTCGCTTCGTTAGCCATCTCTGTTGTAGGTTCTTCTTGATCAAAAGGGAGTTCGCGAAAGCGATCACGAGCTTCTCGCCTTAGAGCGGCAAGGGTCCTTTCAATCTCTGAATCTAACGGCAACAAAGAAGAATTAGTAGCACGGGTATGGACCATATAAGACGGTCCACACCAAGATCAACACTAAAAACACACAAGAATTAAATAAAAATCCCCGGCAACGGCGTCAAATTTGACGGAGGGAAAACCTGTCGTTGATCCGTCAAAGTAAATCTCAAACCAATAACTAGTATAGCAATAAGCAAGAGGTCGATCAAGAGGGAAAGTTATAACTCAAGTGTAATTCAGGTGTCAATCAAAGTAACCAGATTGGGGGGTTTTTATGTGGGAAAGTTTCGCCTTTTATCAAAGCAAAGTAAAGAAAGCAAAGCAAAGGAATTTGGTTTTTAGACAATTTGGAGAAGCAATTTTACCTACATTTTTCCACTTTATTGGATTGAAGCAATCCTTGTAACTTCTTCCCGTCCTATTAAGTATCCTATGAATTCCCTTGTCCCGACCTAATATAGTTACTATTCCAACCAGTCCTAACAACCCTTAGCAATCGAACAGTCCCTAAAGAAGGATTTAACCCAATTGATAGCTTTAAGTTCAGAGATTAGCCAAGGTATTTGCAGTCCCTAAAGAAGGATTTAACAACACATTCAACTTCCTACTCATTCAATTAGTTCAACCAGTCCTAAAGGAACAAGTTTGCCACTTAGGTTAAGGTTCACAACCAGGAATCTACAATTCCTTAGCGATTGAATTGATCTAACAAGTTGGCCAGACAAGATAGAACAAAACAATAAACAATCAAGCACAAAGAAGTTGAAGCATTCAAATATAGGAAACAAGGAACGAGAATTATAAACTCACAATCAATCCAAATAAAGCTTCAGATTGCAGGCAAAATAGATGAGTTTAGTTCCTCATGGAAGACATCGCTCAAAATCTCTAAAGCGTCTAATGAATAGAATAGAATGGAAGTGCTGGAAAAATAACTAAAAGTGGCCTTATCAATCATCCAAAGTCGGCCACTAAAGAAATCAATAGGTTCTACTTCTAGGGTTTTAATAATCAAAACGACGCGCACAAGCGCGGACGACCAATGCTGCGGGCGCAGCTTATGTGCTGCGCCCACCGCACACTGTTGCTTTGTACCCTCGCTGCAGCGGGCCATGCTGTGCCCGCCGCATCCTTGCGGCGCCCGCGGCATGCTGTTTTTCCGTAGCTACTTGTCTTCATTTGCGGGTTTCTCTTCTTGTCTTACATCTTTCCTTCCTTGTTCCTTCCCATGTTTCTTGTGTTCCTCTTCGAGATATTGCATCTCCCAAATGTGTTCCGATTCAATCTGTGAGATAAACACAAATTTGCGCAGAATCCGAACTCTTCTAAAATAATCACAAGATGCAATTTAGCAACAAAGTATGAAAGAAATGCAACCTAACTAAACTAAAAATGCCTATAATGCCTATCTAAAATATGCATTATCAGCAACCCCAAAGCGTGGCTACGTGCACGCACGTTTTTTTTTTTAACAAAACGTGCATTGCACGTCCTTATCGACGTGCAATGCACGTTTTGTGAAAAACGAAAAAAAAGAGCCCCTTTGTCTTCGTCCCCAATCAGCAGCAACTAGAGAGAGAGAGCGACGTCGGTGAGGCGTCTGAGAGAGAGAGAGAGAGAGAGAGAGAGAGAGAGAGAGAGAGAGAGAGAGAGAGAGAGAGAGAGAGAGAGAGAGAGAGAGAGACAGATCGAGACAGAGAGAGAGCGACGGAGAGAGATCGAGACAGATATGGAGAGAGCGAAGGCGGAGAGCTAGGCGGAGGTGCCCATGGAGGAGGAGATGCGAGAGGGTGGTGGTGGTGGTGGGGCGGTGGCAATGGAGACTGAGGAGGGTGGTGGGGCGATGGCGGTGGCTGAGATGGTGGAGGGTGGCGGAGGAGGTGGTGGATCTGGTAGAGGAGGTGGTGGTGGAGGTGGAGCGGTGGCGGAGGTGGCGTCTATGGTAGAGGAGACGGAGGCGGTGGCGCCAGAGATGGTGGTGCCAGCGTCGGAGCCGGAGTCTCAGACCCTATTACCGCCGCGGAAGCGGCAGAATATGGAGGTCTCTCTTCTCCCGACCCCACCGGTATGTTATTTAAATTATTTATTTGAATTATTTATTTTCTTTGATAGATTATAATATAGTTTTATAATATAATTTATAGTTTAGTTTAATAGATTATATACTTTCATGATATTTTATATAGTTTAATAGATTATCGTAATATAATTTCATTATATTTTATAGTTTAGTTTAATGATATTTTATAGTTTCAAATTTAGTTTGTACAAATATATTAAAATATATTAAAATACATTAAAAAATATATTCAGAATCAAACACAATAAAAAGACATTAGTATAACATTAAAAGTCATTAAAAACATTAAAATATATTAAAATATATTTAAATACATTAAAATGCAATAAAAAATACATTAAAATACAATAAAAAAACATTAAAAGTCATTAAAAACATTAAATATATTAAAATATATTAAAATATATTAAAATACATTAAAATGCAATAAAAATTCATTAAAATACAATAAAAAACATTAAAAGTCATTAAAAACATTAAAATATATTAAAACATATTAAAATACATTAAAATACAATAAAAAACATTAAAATCCATTAACATATATTAAAATACATCAAAAGACATTAGAATAATAATAAAAGTCATTTAAAGACATTAAAATAAAAAAGATGAAAATATATTAAAATATATATTAAATAGAAAGTAACAGGTTCTTAAAATTTCATAACACCAGGCAGTAGGGAGGCTCTTGAGGGGGGATGGTACCTTCCGACCAGTTAGACACGGCGACCGGGCAGCGGTCAGTCAGATTGTGGAGGTGAGTGTACCCCATGACATTCACGGTCAAACACATACCGTAGATGATCTATTAATGTCTGCAGAGAGTTGTCAGCAGTCCATGGGGACCCCACCAGCCGACGAGTTAGACATCTTCTAGGGGGGTTTGCCAGATTTCCATCCTTCTGGCGATGCGACGATGGGGCTGCATCCTTCTTTGGAGCCCCTGAGGTACTGAGCAGCTGCGTCACAGATGTAGTTGCGGGTCGACGGGCTGACATGGGTAGATCGCATCCTGGTCTAACCCCCACCATCCCCGAGGCATCTACATCCGGCACCCACGACGTCGAGGCTTCTACATCCACACACATACCACCCATGGCTTCGGCAGATGACAGCATTCCGGACGTCGCGGAGGAGGTCGGTGACGGGCAGGAGGGGTAGCCCGGGGGGCAAGGGCAGCAGGAGCCCGTGCCCATCCCTGCGCAGGATGTTAAACCGGCTGCGCAGGTCGACCCATTCTTGCCGCCGGGTGATCTGCTGGTGTCTTACAGGCACCACCGAGCATACCGGGTGAGGAGTGAGCCGATTGTGGATCTGTCTTTGCTGAAGTTCCACCATCGGGCGACTCACCTGCATGATTTTGACCCCTACATCTTTGAGGGCCCGAGGACCTAGTGGCAGGATCTGCTTCCATTGGGCATCCATCAGTTGTGGGACCTCTATTGGGAGGGTGTGGACGAGTACACGGTCACCGCGTTCATAGAGCATTGGCACCTGGAGACTAACTCCTTCCATTTTCCGTGGGGCGAGATGACCATTACGCTGCACGACGTCGCCTGCCTCCTGGGGGTTCGGATTGAGGGTCTTCCGTGTTTGTCACACCTACACGCGGCGGAGCTGATCCCCACGGTCGCTGATTACTACCAGTTGACCCAGCAGGCACTGAGCTCATACAGACATGCTGGCGGCCCGCCAGTTACTTAGCTGAAGGACCGGAGGATTGCGAGACACGGCCCGCTCTTTGACCCTGCGCCCGCTGATGACCCTGATGTCGCTGCTGATCCGGAGCAGATTCGACTCCGCGTGCATACCGGAGGGGGGCAGCCAGATGATGACCCTGCTCAGCATCGGTTTCTGTACATCGGTTACCTCACCACCGCCATTAGCGCGACTTTGTTTGTGGACAAGTCACAGAGCCGCGTCTTATGGAAGATGTTTGCCCTGGTTTGGAACATCGAGGGGACGGCTACCATTGCTTGGGGTGCAGGTGCCCTTGCTTGTCTCTACAGGGGCCTAGGCGAGTATTTAGTGGTATGCCCTTCAATGTGTACATAGTTGAGGGTCAACACAAGGTTCTGAAGGAGGCACTTCACTCATCGACTAGTGCCTTTCGCATCGTGATCGATGCAATCCATAGCGTCAACGATTGTCAACTGCATGAGCTGCAAACTGCTTTGGAGATCGACCGCTTCAAATGGCCAACAACGGCGTATAAAGTCAACCTTTTCGATGAGGTAAAGACTTTAATCTCCAAAAAGTTCTTCGATTATCTGTACAAGATGTGGCAGGATGTCGTGAACCAAAAGGTTCCTCTGCAATGCACGGACCGACATTGGAGGGTTTGTTATGGGAGCTCTTGTGTCCATGAGATTCAGGCATACGTCAACTCCGGTACTCCGATACCCGCCGAGGACATCCACCCGTTCTGGATGGATTTGTCATGGACTGACATCGACAACACCCCACTGCCGTATGAGCTGTCATCTTCATACACGACTTCCAACGATGTATGCGACGATGAGCTGCACCCACCCTCATCTGCAAGCGTCCGAAGGAAGGGGAGGCCTCAGGGTCGAGAAATGCTTGCAGAACCAACCCGTTTCCATACGAGGAGTTAAGGGAAAGATTTGAGAGAGAAGAAGCACGTGCTGCTCGAAATGCTGCTCGGCATCGTCCACAAGCGACCTCAGCTCGACGTGGACGTGATGATGTATTTGGAGGGTTCAACTGGGGTCGGAACAACGTTGATCCCTTCATGCTCAGTCATATTGAGGGTGTGAGGGACACTGTTGGAGATGGTCATTGTGGATACCGTGCTTTGGCGGCTTTGACATCACCGATCAGCGAGACTGCTTTCCCGGAACTGAAAGCGTTACTATGCAATCAGTTGGAGGATCACGCCGATCTGTACGCCGGTTGTTATACGGGAGAGTACCCATTCCAGCAGTTCGTCGACTGCCAGAGATGGGCGGGAGCTGTGCATGGTGATAGGAGACGGTGGATAGAGCTACCCATCATGGGTTTAGTATTTGCAACGGTATAGCAGATTCCTCTCGTCGTCCTAGCTTGGCATCATCCGTTCACATGTCTCCCCATGACCTCGCCGACACCTGCTAACAACCCTCAATCAGCAACCCTTGGTGTAGCCTGCATCGGAAACCAAGACCATTTTGCCGCGGTACGACTTCAAACGTCTTTTTTTATTACCTATTCTTGGTTTTCATATAAATGTCAATACTCTAACTCTAATTTTCCGTTCTCATAGATCTGGTTGCGTCCTAATGCTCCTATTCCGCCGCCTCCGCCAGAATGACTCGCACATCATCAACTGAGCGTCGAAGGATGGGATGCTCCGTTTCAAGCTCAGTTTGAGAGATTTCGAGCCTTTCGTGTCGAGTCCGGTCGCCCTTTACTATTTTCCTAGATTTTATTCCACCAGTTTATTAAAATTATGGATGTAAACCTTTTTTTCCGTTCATTGTAACAATATTCGCATATTATCCGAATGAAAACCTTAACAAATATTGCTTTCCATTTAATTATACCCTAAATCATTCAACTCCACTAGCTAAACACTTAAATTTTTTCAGGTAATAATTCAAAATCCTCGGAAACCCTAAACCCTAAACCCTAAACGCGAAACCCTAACTAGGGTTTGCACATTCTTAACAACGTGCATACATTGCACGTCCTTATGGACGTGCATGTGACACGACTCGACTTACTTCGGATGCTAGTCGTGCGGCTCTTAGGCACTTTTCTCGATCATTGACTAAGTCAAGCCTTAAAGTTGTGCGGAAGAGAGATGGCTAAGAACTCTGAAAGTTGTTAGAAGCTTGTAAGAAGGCTTTGTGTGGGAAATGAGAGCTTTGATTGCTTGTGAAATGCTTGGATGGTTACAAATGGTGGGGTGACTCCCTATTTATAGCCAAGGCCCCATGTACAAGGAAAGTTCTAGACCAAGACGTAGCTAGGTCTTTCTAGATCCTTCCCGAGCTAAGCTAGCTTTGTAAGTCTCTAGAATTCTCTAGGACTATCTATACATGGCTAAGGATCCTTACAAATCTCTACAAGTCTCCGTAAGGTTCCGGAGATTCTACACAAGGGTGGAGACCTCCATAAGGTTCTCCAACCTCCCGGAAAACTCCCCACGAGTCTAGACACATCAAGACTCTTCAAGCTTCTAGAACCTTCTGCAAGATTCCGCTTTCTTCCGGAGCGTTCCACACGCTTCCGGAATCTTCCGTCGTGTTCCAAAAGCTTCCAGCATGTTCCACATCCTTATGAAATTCTCCGCCATATTCCGGATCACTCTGGATAAAGCTGGACTCTGCTGGATTAATCCGGAACACTCCTGAGACATCCTGAACACTCTGAAATGCTCCATATTGATCTCTCTCGCTCCCGCGAGCTCTGCTCTCTTCTAGTGAGCGCGTACGGTCTTCCGAGGCAACTTGGTCACGGACCGTGACATTCTCCCCCACCGAACTCAGAAACGCCCTCGTTGCTTGTCGTTCGAACTCCTCGATCAAGTCCTTGTACTTCCCTAAGGACTCGACTGGTTCCCATGTGGCTTCGGTAATAGGTAGTCCCTTCCAGTGGACTCGTTGTACTTTTTAGTAGATGTTGTCATGCCTTACGTACTTGTCTCATTTTAACACATTCTGGCTGCAACTATCAGCAATGTCTCTATTTCTCTATTTCTAATCTATTTTTTTACAGAAAGAAATATTAGTATTTGTTAGGTGCAAGGCGAGAGACCTGATATATCTGTTATGCACCTCAAGCATTTTGTTTTTTGACTGCTTCCGATCCGTATCTTCTGCTAAGTTATCATCTCTTAATGTCAACAGAAATTAGCAGGTATGTCATCTGGTGATTACCTTTCACACATTCATGCTCCAAGATTTGACAGCGTTCAACTCTGATCTGATGAATGCAGTAGATTGCAGTACCAGGTATGTCCATTCCTCTTTGCAGAATACACTGAGCAGGTGGTACTGAAGATGAAAACAATAGATGACATTTCCCCGAGTCTCAATGCCATAACATATCTATTTGATGATGATAATCAATGACAAGAAGTATCTCATTCTGTTGATTATAATCATAAGGATCCGGAACCATGTCCTGTAGATGAAAAGGATTATGGAGCTAATGTCGTTGACACTGAATGTATTGATGATGCATATGAATATGTAGGATGCAACATTGAAGATGAACATACAAACGCAGTTGATCAGGACCCTGTCATTACATATTCATTTCTTCCAGACCATTACGAGGTGAGTGTTGTCTTCCAGTGCCATTCTTGGGGTATTACTGAAAATATTTTCTGTAAGTAATTGAAGATCCAATATTGTACCAATTCCATGGTGACATTTTCCAGGGAAACAATGATTATCATTGTTTGAGATGATTTCTTTTCTTTGATTGTAATGGATTTGATACGAGCTTGTAGTTATTGGATTCAATGCCGGTACGTACAATGCAATATAATAACATCTAAAGTTTCAAGTTTGGGATCTTACTAGGCTTGATTGATCCCATTGAAAATCAGTAAATTGCTTTCTTAGTTTTTTCCTTTTTATTTTCAGTTTATTAGTCATCTTTATGGTAGTTTTTAATCCATGATCAAATGTTTTAAAATCTCACTTATTGAACATATCATGGAGAAAAGGAAGCGAATGGAGATTCAAGAGCTATCCTTGTAAAACCTAGATTCGTCTAGAAATCGGTTTTGGATAGCGGAAGCGTAATAGATCTAAAGCGATAACGAAAGATCAAACGAAGAATCACAAGCAATCGAACACTCAAGCAGTTTTACGTGGTTCGGTATAATACCTACGTCCACGGGGCCTCAAGAGTTGGCCGAATCCACTATAAGAGAGTTCGTACAAGGGATGATACAAGCAATGAAAGCAAGCAACCCTAATCTAACATGCATGTGAATCAGAGGTACAAGGAAGAAGAAGAAATCCCCCTGTATCGGATAAAACCAGAAGATTGATAGAGAAATCGATCTCTAGAACCCTAGATCTCAGAAGACGAGGAGAGCGGCCACCCAGGAGGACGCCGGAGCTCGATCCACCTTCCAGAGAAGCCACCAGCAACCTTTCTTCTCCGAGCGCTCAAGAACCGACGGCAAGAGAACACTACAAAAAATAAAGAATTTTGCCACCCTACCTAGCTTCGGCAGAGACTTGCCGTGTCAATTGGTACCCTTTTGCCACGGATGGTAGCTTCGGCAATGGCTATTGGATCGATTTTGCCATATCTAGTAGCAACGGTAGAGTTTGCCGTGGCTAATAGGTCAATTTTAGCACTCTTGGTAGCAATGGCGACGTTTTCCGTAGCCATTTATTTGGTTTTTTATCATGGCCTAGCCACGGCCTCTGGAGTTCCGAATCTAACTTTCATTTATTTAAGATGATGATTTTTATAATTTAATATAGATATATTATAATTGGGGGTAATCGTAACCTAGAATTCAAGATCCATCTTGGATCCTCTATTTTCAGATCTGCGAGCCTCCATTTCCTTCCTTCCTCAGATCCCCCTCCCGTTCAGGCGTTCACACACATCGCAAACTCAGATCTGAAAGCTTGAAGCTCCCATGTCGTCTTCCCCTTCACCCCACTCGTTCTCCCTCAATTGTTCGCTCTCTCTCTTTTTATGCCATTGATGAGCCCAAAATCGAGCTCCCATCCTTTCCATCTTCTACCCTCAACATCTCTCTCTGTCTCTCTCATCCGACATCTCTCCCTCAGTGACCGTCGCTTGTGCGCCGGTGCCCCACGCCGCCGTGACTCCACATGTGAGTTGGTCGTCCCCATATCGACATCTCTCTCTCAACATATTGACATCTCTCTCGCCTCTCTCGAGCACCTCCCATAGAAGCGGAACTCAGGCAAGTTCTTTAGATCTCCGACATCTCCATCGCTAGGTAAACTCTTCAAACCCCTTTTATTTCGTTCAGAAGATCCGAGTACGGTTTGGTTAGGGTTTGATTTGGGGGAAAAGTTGTTGTTTGGTTAGGATTTGGGTTGGTTAGGGTTTGATTTGGGGGAAAATTAGTTGTTTGGTTAGGGTTACATTTGGCAAATTCCAATAGCTTTTTAGATGGGGTTTGGTTTGATTGGGCATGCTCTTGCTTTTATTAGTTTTCATTAAAAAAAATTTTGATCGTGTTATGTCTTTTTAAGTTCCAAATTCCATGTCAATATAAATTGCAATTGCAATTTGGATGACAAAGTAACATCTTTCTTTAATAGTTATGAGACGGAAGTGAATTCTGAAGCAACAAGCAGGGTGCATGTGAATTCTAAAGCAACTCTATATGTTGTATTCTGAAGAGAGTAGCAGAAAATTGGAGTAGAACATTTACCTGAAAACATTCTTGAGCAACTCCATATACTGTCTATGTAGTCTCCTACATGAAAACATGCCTAATTCTTTATAATATGTTCTTATAAAAGTGTTGTCATGAAATTAAGTCATGCCATGGTCTTTTGGCTTATACATTGTTGTAATCGTCTAATGTTTCCATGACCATTACCAAGGTATCATCAGTGCGGTGACATGGCAAAGAGACCTTTAGGCGACCTTTGATTAATTAGTATCTATCCCTTTGTATGTTGACCTCATGTTTATCTCTACTGCATTTTTCCTCAGGACATTCTGGAACTCATGTTTCTCTTTGCCTTTTACTGCATTTTTCCTCAGGACATTATGGAACTCATGTTTCTCTTTGCCTTTTTTCTTAGGACAATGATAAAAAAAAAACAAGGATGAGACTGCTCAAGATACAGCTGATAAGAAGGCCGATTCAGACTCTGATGACGAAGAACAGGATAACCAATAGAAAGAGAAAGGAATTTCAAACAAAAAGAAGGTCAAATAAATAGAGCTCTTTATATATTTAGAAATGTTCAACCAGTCATTTTAAATTTTGGTGAGCTAAAGCAAAAATGTCCAACGACAAATGAATATTGGTGAGCTAAAGCAAAAATGTCCAAACATGCACTATGTGGATGGTGTTCTTTGGCAATGTAAGTGCAGTGATGCTTTAGACATGCATTATATTTATTTGTTGATTACTTATTAACTTACTAGGGAAGCATCTTTGTATCTCTTACTCTAAATTCTATAACTAAGTTAGATGGAAACAAATTGAAACTGAACTCTTGCATGCATTTTCTCGTTTTGAAATAGTGAGTTGATACAAGTTTAATTTGAATCTAACACGTACAACTAGGATTTATGATAATCTAGGTACAAATAAAATTTCTTGCTGAGGAGATGCAGTCAATCAGTAAGGGGTTGGACAAAGTTCTCCAAGAACTTTCTTCTTCAGAAAATGATGGGTATAGGGGGTTCTGCTTCAAGCAGATTTCAAGTGGATGAGGTTAGGTGCTCAAAAAATACTTTTAAACTCTATAAAATATCTTGGTGTTTGTTTCATGGTCATTTTATTTATTTCTCTTCACAATAGTTTTATACTTGATCTATATACTTTTGGTCCAATTACCAAGTTTGAGTTTATCTGGCTGCATACTAATTAAAAGTATTTGATACTTATCTCACCTCTCTGCAAAGCACCTACTTGGACTAAATAGTTGTACAATATGGTCTTTGCTATATGCTTTCAATGTTATTCAAGTACTTGTATCACTTGTATCTAAGAAATTTTAGACTGATTAGTTGTTTCATGATGTAGGTAATGTCAAAGTTGCTTTATTTCTATGGCATGTGTGGTTTGCTCAAGGAGTGCTTGCTGAAGAGGTAATGCTGATTTCAATTATTGAGTGCTTGCTTCTTTTTCCCAAAGTAATAATTCTTTCTTCTTCCCTCTCTAATTGTGGTTATTTAGGGTTTTGAAGTATATTGGGGGTTTGAGGCTCACGATTGTGCTTTACTTGAATCTTATTGGCATAAACAACTCTTGAAATCTGTGATTTTGAGGCTCATGATTGTGCTTTCGAGTCCATACTTTTGATAATTCCTCCATAGATTGGGAACTCCAATATGATACTGTTGCTGAAATCTGCGAACCTAAAAACTGACACATGCTCTAAATTGGTTCTAAAATAGGTTGAGTTCAGTCCTAGACATTCCTTTAGAATGAAATAATGTTCAAGTTTCTTGCATTTGTTAGTGTGTGTTTGAGCTTTGTTGCTAAATAAATTCGGATAAGTGGTGTGTGAATAATGTTCATGTTTCTTGCAGAATTGTAGTCTTCGCTATGGAAAATCACTTTTTGTCTTAATTCTAGTATGTTCAGGCTGATATTCTAATTCTTTGTCTTAATTCTGGTATGATTGTGATGATGTAGTGCTGTTCATATAGTGTTGTTCGGTTTGTTCCGTTTTGTTTCATGGTGTTAGTGAGAGTGACTATCATTATGTTAGGTTTAGAGGCTTTGTGGTCATATGATGAATGACCTGGACCATATGTCATGACAAGTTGAAGTGCCGGGCCTAGCACCATGTGATTCATGTATCTGTTGAATGATTATTTTCTCTAGCAGTTTTTGTACTTCCAATGTATGATTTATAAACTGCTTGTCATTTCCCAGATGGCAAACATTGTTACAGAGCTGTGGATTCAGATTCAACAACTAGAACATGCCCTTCAAGTTTCAAAAGTATATTCTTGCATCGCAACTTCTTATGAGACTGATATCCCCAGATGTGTATTTGCAATTTATTTCCCAACATACTAAATAAGTGTTACTTTTGAAGATCAGGAGAGCTAAGATCCAAAGGGAAACACTCTCTAGAAGGTGCACATTCTTTAAGGTACCTGTAACTAGTTTGCTTAGCTGACAACACACATTTCATAATGAGATTACCAGTTGACACTTGATCATTATTATTGTAGCTTATCAGAAGCTTTGAACGCCAATATCTTAAACTAGTTGTGGGGTTTGTTGATCAAAGCACACCTAATAAGGAATCTATTTGGGGCGTCTATGTGTCTGAAACTCTGAAATGGCTAACAAGATTCTTATCAGCAGTCAAGAGTTATCACCATCAAGTGAGTGACTATCTTCCACCCACCTACCCACCCTTTCTTCCTTTGCTACTTAAATTTAGACCATGTTACACAGTCACGCAGTAAGCACAAAACGAACTATTCTTTCACCTTTTATTAAATTTAGATCATGTTATAAGATGCACTCTTATTGTCCGTTTCGATACTTACTTTACAGTTGCAAGCCGTTGTAAGACGAGATGCAGAGGCATGTTGTCACAGCTCCTCTTGCCAATGCAGAGCTGGTCTTTGTTATGGTATGTTTGAGTACCAATTCAAGCCATACCTATTTAAACTTTCATACCAGTGATGCTGATTCCCTCTTAATCTGGATGTCGCAGGCTTCTGCTTTTATACTCTTCCTCATAATGAGTGCTTGGATGCTTTTGTTATCACAGTGGAGTTAGCTGATTTTGACACGCCCCATACCGATACAGGTTTGACACTCTTTCCTTTTTTTCCCTTTTCTGTTTCGATTTATAATGATTAGAGGGACAAGAACATCTGAAGGAAAATGAATGAAAACCCATTTTGCTCCTCTTACATATGCCGAAATGGGTTTATTTAGCCTTTAGAAATTTTATCCACAATGAATCAACATGACCTGCATTCTTGGTCGAAACATTGACAATCACAATCAAGAGGTCCTGAACTACTGAAGGTGAAACCGTGTCCTGCACGAAAGCTCCTACACCATCTCATCTGCCCAAGCACCTTAGAGAGTTTCCTAGATGTTCCACCAACTTTGGTGGGAGACAGATATGAGCATTTCTTTCCTAAATTCTTTATATGCATATTTATTTTTATTTGCTCTAGTGAGCACTGAGCAGTATTGATATTCAATTCTTATATACTTGCTGATTTTAAAACAACTATGCATGATTTTGGTATGATAATGTTTGTTATAATTTTGGTAGTGTTTATTTAATGCCCTGCTCAATATATATTGTCTCCATCAAGTTCATGGTGTTCATTGGTCTTAAATATGTCATTTGTTTTTTTTATCCAGCTTGTCGATCTCCATCAAGTTCATGGTGTTCATTGGTCTTAAAGAATATTGGTAGGGAGAATGTTTCCAAATCAAGCTCATGGTGTTCTCGTGAGTTGAAACAACCATATGTTATTCTTTCTTTGTTTCTTTTTTTTTATAGGAGCCATGTTAATCTTGCTTGTTGAAGTAATACTGCTGTCTTTTAGTTAAGTAAGTTTGGAGTTAGAATTACTATTGTCTTTTGGACATTTTATTTTTGGTTTAAATGTAGTTTTGGACATTTTATTGTATATGTATATTTTGTAATTATGTATTTTTATTCTATATAAATTATGTAGTTTTTTGTCATTTTATTATAAATGTAAAATTTGTATAATTAATGAAATTTTATTATATAGGTAATTGTGTGTATTATTTGATTTTTTTTTAAAAGTATTGGACTTTTTAGCCCGGGTCTAAAGAATCCGGGCTAAAAAGCAGTTTTTTTTTTATTTTCCACCCAGACCTTAGCTACGGCAACCTACCGTCGCAAATGTGTCGTGTCTTTCATATGGGGTCGCTTAGTCGTAGCTATGCCGTGGATAGGTTGGTCGCCACGACAAGCATCCGTAGCTATTAACATTTTGCCACCGCAGACTTGGCCACCCCTAGTTTCCCGTGGCTACGTCCGTGGCTAAATAGGTTTTGCCACCCCAGATCACCTTTTCGCCACGGTAAATTGCCGATGCTAAATTGTTTTTTTTTTGTAGTGGAAGGAGAGAAAAGCTCCAAACCCTAGAAACCCTAGTCGGCGCAAAAGAGAGCGTTTGTGAGGAGAGAGAAGAGAGCAACTGAAGTGTTCAACTCTCAAGAGGAAGCGAGCTTTTATAGCTAGGTCAAGAGCCAACACCAAAACGCAGCGCTCCACATAAAGAGAGGTAGGGTTGGGCTCCGGGTCTCTGGGCTACCAGCTCTTCCGAGCTTCAAGATTCATGGGCCAGTAATGGGCTAAAGCCCAATACCAGGTAAGTTTACTTCTTCCCTTATCTTACCTTATACATGATATATTATATAGTATAGTTTTATATACATATGTTAACTCCGCTATAGTAAGGTCTCGTTAGAGGATCAAGTCTAAGTGGACTCAATACGACTCAGTCGAGACACATGCCTATAGTGCAACATATATATATATATATATATATATATATAACATATACTAAAAATATACCTGTATAGTCATCATACACACATACATGTCCAAACAAACATATAAAACAATATTACATGTCAAAGGAAAACTTAGGAAAGTAAACACATATCATTACAAACACCCCTCTACTTTTCTAAGTCTTGCACTGGGCAGACTCAGACTCAACATGTAAGTGGATTCTTCATGGCCAGGTCCGTCCTCAGCCCAAGCATACATCACACAGAGATCACTCAAGTTCCTCCAAGTGGAGGAAGTTCCTGCAAAACACAAATTTATCATGAGGGACAATTTTAGTGCCAAAATCTGCAGGATTAAGTCTACCATCAAATTTCTTAACATGAATGATGTTATCTTCAACTTTTTCACGAATGAAATGGTATCTAACATCAATATGTCTAGTACGCTCATGGTACATGAGATCTCTACACAAATATAAAGCACTTTGGCTATCTATATGCAGCACAGATGTATAATGCTTCAATTCCACTTCTTTCAAAATACCCTACAACCAGATAGCCTCTTTACAAGCCTCTGTTGCTGCAATGTATTCAGCTTCAGTGTAAGATAATGCAACTATAGACTGTTGTTGGGACTTCCAGGAAATACAATTACCTGCCCATGTATAAACATAGGAAGTAATTGATTTCCTAGTGTCCTTATTACTAGCATAGTCAGCATCAACAAAGCCATGTAATTCAGATGCAGAAGTATGGTCAGAATACAACAATGACAGATTAACAGAGCCAAGCAAGCATTTCAACAAGTATTTCATGGATAACCAGTGCTTCTCGGAAGGATTAGACATGAATCTACTTAAAGTACTGATAGCAAATGCCAGATCAGGCCTAGTACAAATCATAGAGTACATAACAGACCCAACAGCAGCATCATATGGTATAGACTTCATATTTTTCATCTCAATAGCAGACAAGACATCTTTAGACTTATTCAAATCAAGATGAGGACCTAAAGGAATGTTATTCACTTTGTTACCAGAAATATGAAATCTATCAAGCACCTTATGAATGTAATCACATTGATGCAACCATAACTTCTTATGCTTTCTATCTCTAAGAATGGACATTCCTAAAATTTTCTTAGTAACACCCAAATCTTTCATGTCAAAATGCTTCTGCAAGTTCTTTTTAATATCTAAGATGCAATCTTTAGATTTAGAAATCAAAAGAATATCATCAACATATAAAAGCACATAAGCAGCAGGACCATGTCTTTTAACACCTTTAAAATACAAGCATGTATCAAACTTACTTCTCTTAAACCCTAAACTGAATCTCATACATCTATCAAACTTAATGTTCCATTGTCTAGGAGGCTGTTTAAGACCATAGATAGATTTATTCAGCAGGCAAGCATAGTTAGGATGCACAGAATCAACAAAGCCCTTAGGCTGTCTCATGTATATAGTCTCATCCAAATCACCATGCAAGAAAGCAGTTTTAACATCCATTTGCTCAAGTTCAAAATCATGCACAACAGTCATAGCAAGTAAGAGTCTAAGAGTCTTATACTTAACCACAAGAGCAAAGATTTCATTATAGTCTTCACCCTCTCTTTGGGTGAAGCCTTTAGCAACAAGCCTGGCTTTATATCTAGGTGGATCAGATTTAGACACACCATCTTTTAGTTTAAAAATCCATTTGCAATCAATAAGTCTTGCATTTTCAGGTTTAGCAACTAAAGTCCAGGTTTGGTTAACTCTCATAGACTCAATCTCTTCATCCATAGCCCTTTTCCAATTTTTATAGTGAGCACACTTTAAAGCCTGTTCATAAGTTTCAGGTGTAAAAGATTTAACCACATCAGAAACAAGGCAAGCAAACTCAACAATGTTATTTATGAACCTTTTATTTGGAATGACAGTCCTAGGACTCCTATCCCTAGTCAACTGCCAATCAGTGAGATCATGTCTTTCGGCAACTGAAGAACTAGAGGAACCAGAACTAGAAGCAGGCACAGACTCAAGAATAATATCCTCATCCACATAAACAGGAGAAACAGAAGAGGAAGGCAAAACAGCAGGTTCAATAACAGGTTCATTAGCTTCCCCACCCAATTGGTGAGGTTGCACAACCACAAAATCAGAAGGGGTAGAAACAGAAGAGAGAGTAAGAGGAGGGGAGGGAGAATAACCAGTATCAAACTCATCATCATAGTCAGTTTCCATGTTCTTAGGAACATAGAACTGATCACCATTGTGTTCCTGCAAGTTAGTATCATGTACAGTAGGAATAGAAGTTATTTTAAAGTAAAACTCATTCTCATTAAAAATAACATTCCTACTCACAATAGTTTTATAAGCTCCAGGTTGAACAAGTAACAATTTATAACCCTTAACACCTTGAGGATATCCCAATAGGAAACACTTTTGTGACATGGGATTCAACTTGCCTTGGTTAATGTATGAATATACAGTGCAACCAAAAGGTTTAAGATGATCAAGGTGAGGTTTTCTTTTATACCACGGTTCATAGGGAGTCTTAAAATCAATCACAGAAGAAGGGGTTCTATTTATCAAATATGCAGCAGTCATAACAGCTTCACCCCATAAAGAATGCTTTAAACCAGAGGAAATTAGCATGCATCTAGCCTTTTCAAGAAGAGTCCTGTTCATCCTCTCAGCAGTACCATTCTGCTGGGGAGTTCCAGGAATTGTCAAGTGTCTTTTAATGCCATTTTGTTTACAATAAGCATCAAACAGGGAATTGGAAAACTCAAGACCATTGTCAGTTTTTAAGCACTTAACAAATAAGCCAGCTTCCTTTTCAACCATAGATTTCCAATGTTTAAAAGTTTCAAAAGCTTCATCTTTAGTTTTCAACAGAAACACCCAGACTTTTCTACTATAATGGTCAATCAAGGACATGAAATATCTTTTCAAGCCAACAGTAGATATTTGGGCAGGGCCCCATAGATCATAATGAATATAATCCAAAGGAGCAGTTGAAACAAATGCAGATGATTTGAAACTTTTTCTAGTATGCTTGCCTAGAACACAGTTTTCACATAATTCAATGGAACAAGGTTTAGCAGGAATAACACCAGACTTATACAGGTTCTCAAGACCTTTATTACCAATATGACCTAACCTGACATGCCATAACATAGAATCATGCATAGACATAGGCTTATCAATGGCAGTAAAGGCAGTAGCAGAGGAGTTCACAATAGGAGTAGCAATCAGTTCATATAATCCAGCTTTTCTTAAGCATTTAATCACAGGTTTACTATCCTTAGTAACAATCCTCACACCATCAGAACTGTACACATCATATTTTAATTCCTCAAGATCACTTTCAGGCAATAAGTTTCTTCTCAAATCAGGCACCCATTTAACATCCTTTATAACTCTAACAACATTGTCAAACATTCTTAAAGCAACAGAACCAACACCTTTTATTTTAAGCACAGAATGATCACCTAGCATGACAGTACCAACATCATAGCATTTAAGGTCAGAAAACCAAAACTTATGGAATGTAGCATGCATAGTACATCCAGAATCTAAAATCCAAGCATTGGAGTCACTAGAATTTAACAAAGCAAGCACTTCATGAGTATAGTAAGGATGAGATTCAAGCACAGCAGAAACATTAGGCTTTTTACCAGCAAGCCTTTCATCTTTCTTCCTCTTAAAGCAGTGTTTCTCAATGTGACCAGTTTTAGAGCAGTAAGAACACATAAGGTGAGATTTATCAGGTTTACCATTTTGATGATTTTCAGTTTTATTGGAATCCTTTTGAGGTGGTTTGTTGTTGTTATTGTTGTTATTATTCTTATTGCCTTTAAACCTACCTCTAACAACAAGAACCTCATTCTTATTGTCAGGTTTATGGTCATTTTTAAGCTCATACTTGTTTTTAAAAACCTTTAAAGCATCATTTTTCTGGATAATGGATTCAAGAATAACTTTCTTTTCCAATTTATCAGTACTGTATTGCACAACATCTTTAAAAGTATCAAATTGAGCAAGCAAAGAATTTAACAACAAAACACATTGCTGAGTTTCCTCAACTTTATCACCACATCTTTGCAAATCTTGAAGAATAGTTAAAAATTTATCAAGATTATCAGACAAGGGACAGGAAACATCCATCTTGAAATTAAACAACTTATTAAACAAATTAACACGGGAAGGGAGAGATTTTACCAAGTACAAACCTTCAAGACCTTCCCAAAGCTTATCAGCAGTGTCAAAATTTAATACCTGTCTAGCAACTTCATCACTTAAGCGAAGCATCACTTCACTGTGAGCTTGTTGATCAGTTTCAAAGATTTTTTCCTTTGAAGTCCCTTCTGGAAACTTGTTGGTTACAGCAACTCAACACTTTTCCTTGATCAGAATAGCCTTCATCTTCAATTGCCACATAGTAAAGTCAGTGTGGCCATTGAAAGACTTAAGATAAGTACCTTTATCACCCATAGCTGTCGTATTGTACCTGTAGAACAACTAAACAGTTAGTAAATGACTTAGAGAGCACAAAAACGATTCAAGAAAATATGAATCTAACGGTGCAACTAAAGATCCTATCAAGCCAAGTGCACAACAAGAAAACTTGAAGATCAAAAGCACTCAAAACACAAGATCCAAGCACAGAAGTCCTAGATCTAGCAAACAAGGGTGTGATACGTCGTGTAGGGGGGGTGATGCACCAGCGATGTCGCCTTTTAGGTCAGCCCGAGGCCCTACACCCGTTCCCTATCCCTAGAACTCAACAATGAGCCAGGAAATCAAGAACGCGACAGCCAAGCTCTGATACCACGTTGTAAAACCTATATTCGTCTAGAAATCGGTTTTGGATAGCGGAAGCGTAATAGATCTAAAGCGATAACGAAAGATCAAACGAAGAATCACAAGCAATCGAACACTCAAGCAGTTTTACGTGGTTCGGTATAATACCTACGTCCACGGGGCCTCAAGAGTTGGCCGAATCCACTATAAGAGAGTTCGTACAAGGGATGATACAAGCAAGGAAAGCAAGCAACCCTAATCTAACATGCATGTGAATCAGAGGTATAGGAAAGAAGAAGAAATCCCCCTTTATGGGATAAAACCAGAAGATCGATAGAGAAATCGATCTCTAGAACTCTAGATCTCAGAAGACGAGGAGAGCGGCCATCTAGGAGGACGCCGGAGCTCGATCCACCTTCCAGAGAAGCCACCAACAACCTTTCTTCTCCGAGGGCTCAAGAACCGACGGCAAGAGAAGGAGAGAAAAGCTCCAAACCCTAGAAACCCTAGTCGGCGCAAAAGAGAGCGTTTGTGAAGAGAGAGAAAAGAGCAACTAAAGTGTTCAGCTCTCAAGAGGAAGCGAGCTTTTATAGCTAGGTCAAGAGCCAACACCAAAACGCAGCGCTCCACATAAAGAGAGGTAGGGTTGGTCTCCGGGTCTCTGGGCTACCAGCTCTTCCGAGCTTCAAGATCCACGGGCCAGTAATGGGCTAAAGCCCAATGCGAGGTAAGTTTACTTCTTCCCTTATCTTACCTTATACATGATATATTATATAGTATAGTTTTATATACATATGTTAACTCCGCTATAGTAAGCCTGTAAGGTCTCGTTAGAGGATCAAGTCTAAGTGGACTCAATACGACTCAGTCGAGACACATGCCTATAGTGCAACATATATATACATATATATATATATATATATATATATATATATATATATATATATATATATATAACATATACTAAAAATATACCTGTATAGTCATTATACACACATACATGTCCAAACAAACATTTAAAACAATATTACATGCCAAAGGAAAACTTAGGAAAGTAAACACATATCATTACAATCCTATTGAAGACTTGGCATTGGGATGCTAACGTCGTGCCGATATGGCTTGAAGGTGGAATCAACGGCCACAATTACAATCCCTCCGAGATAACTTATCTCGGAATCGTTGGATGAAACCCCGATGAGAGTAGTTTCTCTCCATCACCCGGACGATGTTGATATGGTTGAGAAATGTGAAAAGGTTGAAACGTATCTGCTTCTAAATCTTGAAATAAGATCTTTTGCAATAAAAAAAAGTGAATCATTTGATCTGCGTATTCATCTCATGTGATTTTACTGATATTCACATTTATTGATGACACACTTGGTGTGGGTGCACACTTGATTTCATTATCCAATTAGATACTCCATGTTAGATTAGCTTTCAAATTGCAATTGGTGTACACTTGATTCCATTAGCCAATTAGATACTCCGTGTTGGTTAGCTTCCAAATTGCAATTGTTAGACGACTTTAAATTTGAACAAGTATTGAGGACAATAAAATGTCACCATAAATAATTGCATCAATGAAGTGTAATCACAAATGTGTTATCAGTGAATAAAAGTAGAATCAATGGAAATATATTGATTTACAATTGATTAATTAAAAAAGTTGCATCAAACGATTTAATTAAAAAAGTGACATCAAATAATTATATGAAAAAAATAGCATCAAAAAACACTACTTTGAAAAAGTGGCAACACATTAAAGAAAAAAATGTCATTGAAAAATGACATCAAAACACTACGTGGTGCCAAAAAAATGACATAAAAAAGTGGCATCAGTGGCCAACGGTAAAAAATGGCATCACAAAAATGTCATTATAAAATAAAATAAAATGCGATGGAAAAAAAAGACATAAAAAAGTGGCATCAGTAGTCAACGGTAAAAATGGCATCACAAAAGAGTCATCATCATTTTAAAAAAATCCGAATAAGGGTCAACGGTCAACTGTTGACTGGTCAACGGTCAAACAATTGACCATTAACACTCTATATGAAGGGAGGTACATCCCCTCATAATTTTTTCGGATTTTTCATCTGGTAACCCTGAGGTCTTGCATATTTCGCGTGTTATCCAAATTTTTTACGTATTTTGCCAAATAACCCTGAGGTTTTTTTTTCGCCAAATAACCATGAGGTTTTATCTTTTTCGCCAAATAACCCTGTATCCCAAATTCACGTTTTGTTTTGTTTTTTTTAATAATTACTTTGTTAAATAACATTTAAAAAAGAAAGAAAATAAAACTACCTAGTTGGTGATTTTGGGAGATTGACCATGGCAAAGAACGAGTACAAATCGGAAAAAAAAAATCCGGATTTGTACTGTATTCTTGGGTGGTGGTGTTTGTTTTAGTTGTAGTTCTTGTTACAAGACTTAGTTGATGATTTTCTTGTTACAGGACTTAGTTGATGATTTTAGCTTATGTATTGGTTGTATCAAATGCGTCCACTTTGCAAAAAAAAAAGAAGAATCTTACATCCATCAAATTTCAAAACCTACCATTTGTATGTGTTTTCATTCTAGCAAGCAATAAGAAAACTTGCATCATTAGAAGTAAACATAAGCAATGGTTTCTCAACATCTTAAAGCAATAAGAAATCAACCATCCGCTGCAAAATGGGCTAATGCCGGACAATATTTAGTAGGAAATCCACATAGCCAAGTCAAAAGAAGGCAATCCAAATCAGCCTTAATATAAGAAAAACACAACCAAGTCAAAAGAAAACAATCCAAATCTCCGCCTTAACATAAGAAAGACACCCATGATATGAACGACTATTGAGTTCCCGGATTCCATGGAGTTGAGCACATCACATCTTGGAGTTGTTCTTCATTGTTTGTTTTCTTCTTCTCTTTCTTCCTTTACCGGACAATATTTATTTTCTTTTTTTTAAATATTATTTAATAAAGGAATTATTTAAAAAAACAAACAAAAAAAAAAGTTAATTTGGGAGACAGGGTTATTTGGCGAAAAAAATAAAAACCTCGGGGTTATTTGGCGAAATATGTAAAAAAGTTGTGTAGCATGCGAAATATGCAAGACCTCAGGGTTACCACGCAAAAAATCCGTATTTTTTTTAAGAGGCTAATTAGCTAATTGGATTTTCATAAAGGTCCAATTAGCTAAATCACCCTAAAGTTTAGGGTTTTTCAATTTGGGGATTTTTGGAATGGATTCCAGTTTTATGATTTTCGAATTGAGGTTTGGCTTGCCTCTCTGGTTGCATCCCTATGAGATCCTTGCCATCCCTCTTGCTACTAGATAATATGCAAGGTTGGGTTTTTAATCTTTTCCTTACTGTATTGTTATGTAATTTGCTTCTAATTTTTGGGTTTTGATTTATGTCATGTACAGGAGTGAGAAGTGAAATTTGATTTTTGTCATGTTTACGAGTCAAAGTAGAAATCAAATTTATGTCATGTATTTGAGTCAAAGGCGAAATATGATTTATGTCATAACTTAAAAAGGCATTTTTAGCTTCAAAACCTTTTGTAAATGGGTGATAGATTTTAAAGATCTTAACATGTAGGCAGTTGTGTGGAAAATAAAAATAGAATGAATGATAAACTGATAATACAGATGAATTGAGAATGTTTTCTTTTTAAAATAAAATTATGAACTGATATTATTTTAACAAAGAGAATATAATTTAGATTTTCGAGAATTGTGATAGAACAACTAAATTGGGATTTTAAAGTATTGTGATGAAACAACAGACCGAGTTCAGATTTTATAAAATTATGGAGTGATGTTCTTTTAGAGAATTCAAATTTAAGAGAACAAAATTTTGATTTAGAATTCAGAAGTCAGAATTAGAGACAAACAACTGAATTGAGAATTTAGATAAAGAGAACGAAATTGTGATAAAACAATTGAATTCAAATTTAGAGAATTATGATAACATAACTTAATTAAGATTTTAGAGAATTATGGACTGATATTCTTATGGAGAATTCATATTTTAGAGAATTCGAATTTAAGAGAGCGAATTGTGATCGATAATTCAGAAAGAACAAGGATCACCTAGACCCAATTGAGAGTGTGTCTTGTAGCACTGTGTCAAGCATAGGGAGGTTGAGGAACTATTTGCTTCCTTGGCTTACTTTACAACTGATTAGGCGATCATTTTTTGAATGTTTTTGCTTCTGCGTCGACAATCAGATTTAGACTATTTCTTTCGATTCGTGCAATACATGATGAAAATTTAGGCTTGAATCTTGCTTGTGAGATTGTCTTGGAACGGTATTAAACTGAATTCCTAATGTTTCATTTCCTTGCAACTCATATGTTTTGTCCTGGTAATTTGATGGTTTAATAAACCTTGTGGTGGGTTATAGATAAAAAACATTAAGGAGTTATCAAAGGTTACTCTACATAAATGATTTTTTTGTATAACCTTGCTTTCATTCGTTTGAAGCCGATAACTTGTAGCAACTAGCACACTCCTATTCTATTCTAAAAAGCTTTAGTTCCTGCAAGTGTCATTACCATGTTTGGATTTCTTGGGATGAAAAAATAGGATTAATTTCATCGTGTGTGTCTATATATATATATATATATATATATATATATATATATATATATATATATATATATATATATATATATATATATATATATATATATATATATATATATCATTTCATCGTGTGTGTGCATCAAACAGATGCAATGATTGATTCGACTTAAAAATGATTAGTGAAGGCAAAGAATGGGAAAAATACCGTGGGATTCACAATTTTAGATAGTTATGCAATTTTATTCACGTTTTTAGATAGCCTATGTGAGATTTGAATCCCCATCTTTGTGTCTAAGCACATTGCTCTACCATTATAGCTAAAAGGATTAAATTTTCAAATATTTCAGGCATATTAAAAGCATGCACATAACACAACAGGACAACAAAGTGTAATCTAAATGAAACTAAAAAACAAGTATATAACTAACAAATATGAAATTTGCGCACATGGAATTTTGTTTGTCAATTGGAGCAATAATTTGACAAGGGAAACAAATGAATATATATAACCATATCACGGAAGTAAGGTAAGAAGACAACTATATATAACAAAAAAAAAAGGCAAAGAAATATGTTTGTTATCACCTTTGTTTTCTTAGCAGGGCTTGAGGTCAACAATCGTTTTTATCTCGTTTGCATTACCAACAAAAAACAAAGCACAAAACTAATGATTTGCAGTTTTACTTTTACCTCGATTCATTTCTTCCTTGGAGGTCTTTTCATGATGTATTTCCTGCATTCCTATCTCCTATAAACAAAGCACAAAACTAATGAGTGTCAAACTACATGAGACCCACTGGTTCAATCAAACATTCTATGACATTACTTTTTCCCCATGAGATCAATGCATTTCTTGGACCATTCTGTCATCAGCTATTTCTTTGTTTTTAATTTTTCATATTTCCTAACATGATTTTGGAAAGTACATGAAAACATACATCGCATCTCATACTGAACGAGTGTAAGTAAATTATATCCTATATAGGCTCAACATTCTGTGACATTACTTTTCCCCCAAAACAAATGTCAATATGCTTGGTACAACAACGACAACAACAACAACAACGTGCCCAGTATATCCCGCTTAAAGCAGGGTCTGGGGAGTCGAGTTGTACGCACCATTTCCCCAACTAGGTCGAGAGGGTGTTTCCCAGTGACCCAAGACAAGTCATCGAAGACAGGACAATACTCCACACCAGAAAAACCACAAGAAAATAAGGAAAAAACAGACAACACACAAGAGTTAAGAAAAATAAGATGCGCATAAACAAGATGAGACGGTAGGAAAGCGCGATGCTGGAAACATTGCACACTATTAGTTTTTGACAATTCTAATAGCACTCCTCCACTGCACTCTATCGCGTGACATCTCCTCAGTGAGTCCCAAAACAGTCAGGTTCTGTCGAATCACTTCACGCCATCTCTTCTTTGGATGACCTCTGCCCCGCCGGACACTATCGATAGCCAAGTGTTCACATCTGCGCAATGGCGCACTCGGATCTTTCCTCTGAACATGTCCATACCATCGCACTCTCGCTTCCCACAACTTAGCCGGAATACTGACCACTCCTACCCTTTCTCTGATAGCCTCGTTTTTTATTCTGTCGTGCAAGGTGACCCCACACATCCATCTGAGCATCCTCTTCTCCGCCACCATGAGTTTATGTTCTTGTGCCTTAATTGTCGCCCAACACTCTGCCCCATATAATAAAGTTTGTCTCACCACCACTTTGTAGAACTTACCCTTGAGCTTAAGTGGGACTTTTCTGTCATATAAGACTCCTGATGCAGCCCTCCATTTCTGCCAACCTACTTGAATTTGGTGCTTGACGTCCATGTCTACCCCTCTATCGCTCTGCATCACATTCACAGATCGTAGATACACGTGAAGCGTTCAGGGGATTTCACCTATACTTATTACCTCATTTGTGATGACATAATACTTTAAAATACCTGTAAGCCTTAGCCTAGGTTGTGCGCTTATTAGTTCAAGTGATCAGGGTTGTGAGTTTAATTTGCGATGAATTAAGTTACTGTTCAATCGTCGTTCACAGAGGAAGCTAAGCAGGGTTGTTATCCCAAATGACGTTCTTCTCCGACCAAAGATCTTTAGAACTGAACTCCATAGGTTTGAAGTCCGGGGGATAACCAGAGCTCTTATGCTTTTCTATCTTCGGAATCGGATCCCTTACTCTGAGATCGGATGGGGGTATTTATAGGGAAACCAAGTGAGCAGTTGGCTGGTAACCTCGTGGTTCTATGTAGGACACGTGTAGCGCATGCCCACACGCTTAGGGGCATAGGCAATACACGTGTAGCCATTAGAGGCGAGGTGCTTGAGCCAGCGAGCTGCTTGCTAGGACTTCGGAGGCTTACGAGATATTTTGGAAAGTTCGCTCTGATTCCTATACTGGATTTGAGTCGTGAGGGAAACGAAGGTTAATATTAATCGGGAACACTAAGCTTAGTCCTTCGGACTTGATTAGATACTTTGCTCGCGTAGTACTAATGGTAGGACCGACTATCCTCTTGCGTTGGGTGACCCATTTATGGCCCCATAGGGACCTATAAGTAGGTTTTTTACCCTCGCTCCTCCTCATTCCACATTTCTGAATTTCCAAAGAGGAGGGAAGAGAGAGAGAATTTCAAGGGTTTCTTGTGTTTTTCGAAGAACTGAGATCGGAGTTAGGTGGCGGTTCGTTCCCAGTTCCCTAAGTTTTTCAGCGCTTCCCTCTCGCAGTTGCTCAAGTAAGTTATATTTGATCTTTTCTTTGCCCTTTTTAATTTCCAAGTTTGCACTATCCTCTCTAGATTTTTAGGGTTAGACGGAAAAACTGAAACCAGTGGCGGTTGCTTCATCCCTGACTTTCCCCTTTGTCTCCTTAGTCATAACTGACCTTTGTGGAGTAGTAGACGGGTGGTTAGTAGTGGTAGGGTGGTGTCGAGAGGGGGTAGTGTTGTATTTTGAGTTTTTTGGACGACCTCCAGTGGTCTTTTCAGACTTCGTGGAATACCTCCGACGATAAGGGGCAGAAGAAACCTTTCGACTCCCCCCCTTTGGTCCTTCTCAGGGGTGATTTCTCAAGAATCGAGAAATCATTTTGAGGGAGATGGAAGGGCGCCTTTTAGTCGTCGTCCCGTGGGGGGGAAGGTGTCTTTTCAATGTCCCTTCGGAGGGGCGCGTGAGGCACCAACATAAGCCTTTAAGAGGGCTTTTTGGCGCCAAATTTATTTACTCGCGATGTTGAAAAGGTACTTTTCCCCTTGTTAATTTTTCTTTTTTCTTGCATCTTTTCCAGGGGATTTGTCCTTTGTCTTTAGAATTAAGATGTCGCAGGAGAGTGATAGCCAGAATCGTAGTGTGAGCTATAAATATGAAGAAGTCAGCTCCTCGCATACCAGTTCTCATGCAGATGTTAGTTCGGAATCCGCGGCGAGTCCGACTTCTCTTCCACCAAGTAACAAACTCTGCGAGGAGAAGAGAAAAAGGGCGAACCCCGGAGATGGTCCCAGCGCGAAAATGCGAAAGATGGTGGGAACCATTAAGCGCCCTCTAAAAAGGGACAACCCCGAGTATTGCCATACCTCGGAGTCCATAAATGACCTGGGAAGGGGCGAGTCGTCTCGCGTACCCAAAGAGTCTAAAAAACCTACTCGAGTGGTTCCGGGTGACTTTGCCTTACCTCCCTATGATCGAACGGATGTTAGTAGCGGTAGTTTTTGTGAAGGTCATACTTTCGCGGCGCCCCTCCTCCCCCAACAATATTCTTGGATCGCATAGCTCATACCGTACAAAAAACGTCGGGTGAGGAGTCGATCTTAGATGTTAAGCACCTGGAAGAGGTGGCGAGGCTCTACCCATGGCCGGCTCGGGTGGAAATAGGTCTGGCCGTTTGTGGTGGTGGATGCTTGAATGAATATAAGGACCATGTTGTCGTCCATCACTACAAAAAATAATGAAATTTGCTACACTTGGTAGCTTCGGCAGGCATGTGGCGTAGCAATTGGTACCATTTTGCTACAGCATTAGCTACGGTAGGCATTGCATGAGGAAAAAGAACCAAAACAGTAGCTTCGGGGTAATATTGCCGTAACTAAACACTTAACAAAAAAAAAAAGAATTTGCTACGGAGGGTAGCAATGGCAAGGCAATGCTCCTTAGCTAAAGAACTTAAAAAAAAAACACAATTAAGAACAGAACTCTCGGCATCTCTCTAATAAAAAAAATGGGAACGCTGCTCTGAGTGCTCTCACCATTGTCATCCCCAACCCTAACCAGCTCGAAGGTCGACGTCTTCTCCCTCCATAACCTGCGGCAAAGATTGTAGAGCGAAGGTCGCCGGTGGAAAAGACTGTAGAGCGAAGGTGCCGGTCTCGAAGGTCGTCGGAGACTCCTGCAGCAGGTACTCATCCCAAGCTCTTTGTTCGATTTTGTGTCGAAGTAACAGGTAATCTATCGAATTTGTGGGTTAGGGTTTAATGTGGGGAAAGTGGACGGGTGTGTTCGATTTTGTGTCAAATTACCAGCTAATCTTTCGAATTTGTTCCGAATTTGTTCGATTTTGTGTCATCTCTCTCCCTTATTTCTTAGATCTAGAGTTGTTCAATTTTTATTTTTATTTTTTGGAGTGTGTGTTGATTTCAGAATGGAGGTGGTGAATGAGTTAGTGCTTGATACCTGTTTAGGGTTAGTGTTTATCATTTGGGGGAAGTGGTCGGGTATGCTTGGATATTTAGGGTTTGATTTTTCTAAAAAGAGTGATCGAATTTGCTCTGGATTTTTTCTATTTTGTGTAATTTCTTTCTTCCTTATTTCTCAGATCTAGAGTTATTCAATTTTTTTTATTCTTTGCAGTGTGTTGTGATGTAGATTCATTTGGGGAGATTTTCGTGGATTTGCAGAAGCATCTTTATCAATAATCAAAATTCCATGGGAATGAACTTTATTTCATAGATCAAAAGAGGGAAAAAGTTTGTTTGTATTGAATTTATCATAGTAGATCTGTAGACTGTAATCAAATGGTTCTCTGGAAGAAATTGATTGAAGCACTTTGAGAGATCAATGTACAACTATTTTCAACTGTTACATAAGCAGCTTCCATCTAATTTTGGTATCCCTTGCTAATACATTTAAAATAAATGTTTTCAGCTTGTTAATGATGTCACTTCAAATAAAGACGTCAATCGTTCTGGTAACAGTAAGAAGCCGGAGTCCAGTCATTCATCAGGTGATGGTGCCTCCAGGGGACCAAATGGACAGCCGGGACATGTATTTTCCTTGATGATTTCTACCGACATTACACATCTGTGCAAGGAGATACGTATTCATGAAAATATTATACTTACTTTCATAGGTCATGAAAATTGTGATCGTGGTGGGTTTTGGACTTCTTGTTCTCTTAACCAGGAAAAGAAAGCCAAGGTACATCTCATTTTTATTCTCATCTTTCTAGCTTAGTATGAAAATTTTGATATAGATGCCCACATCTTCCAGATTTGATGATGCGAAATGCAAGAGAAATGTTACAGCTTGATCAGCATGAACACTGATTTATTTTATTTTTAATTTCAGATGATACAACCTTCGCGAAAATCTTTGTGATCATCTCCAAGGGGGTTCGCCTGTGCTGAAACTTTCGCTCTTTTCATGCTTATTATACGACGAAGAGCATACTTTTCTTGCTTCTGATGTACACTTGCAACTGGTTTTCATTTGGGATTTTATGCCCTTGATTTCAGCCCCGAGACGTTGGGTACCTCTTGGTTTCACATTCGTGGATCAGCACCTTCAGGTATTATGTGTTTGTTCTCTAGGTTGCCACATCTCATTTTGTCTCCTCTTTGGGTCGTTGGACTTGAACCCTACTATTTTCATTGCCTTTTGATTTAGTTTTGTGTGTTGCTTGCTGCTATTCTCTTATTCCATCTTCTTGTTTTCCCTTTCTTCGTTTGTCTTTGACTACTACCAATTACGGTAAGATTTCAGGCCTAATTTCTCATTCATCTTCTGTTTTAGTTTCAGCTGTTTTCTAATGCATTTGCAGTGTTGCTTATTAGTTTAGTCACCCCTAATCGCTTTTGCTATCAATTGGTGCTCTGCTGCTGATGTTATTATTTGTTAGTTTATATATACGACATATAGAAATTGCAATCTTATCCTACTGACTTCCATTCTCTTATTTATCTTTTGTTGCTTATGTAGAAAAGGTGCTGCAATAAAATTGCCCAATGTAGGCTCAACTGATGCGTATCATATTAGTTTTCCTTGTTTGGTTATGTTGGCATTGCTAATAAAAGTGAAAGTATTTATATGGGTGGGTATGTGTGAGAACCATGACAATGTTGACTACTGTACTTATTTCCTAGGTTATTTAGTGGAAGCATTTCATTACGTTTGGAGATCTGTTGCATTTACATGGGTGCTAATAAGTTGTAATCTTTCCTTGAGAAAATAGAGAATTGCACTTTCATGCTTCCTAGACTCTTCTTTGATCAACATAATTTGTTATTTTTGGCGTCGCTATGCATAATTTGTTACTGACCCAGATTACCTAAGACTGGGATGGGATGATCTGTTAATATATTATTTATTAGTTTCATTTACTTTTTGGGTTTGTTTCTCTTGTGTGTATTGCATTACCCTTTGTCCTACCATAATTAACTTCTCTTCCCTTGAATAAAGCACATATATAGGATAATGTATCCTCTATGAGTTATGGTCAGCAGCGGAAATGCATGCTTTGGTAATCTGTTTTGTCCAAATAGCTATTGGTGAGCCCATTTAAATCGCTAAACATTTTGTTGTCTACTCTAAATGTGTCTAACTGAAGGGAGGTGCTTCTAATTTTTCACTCCACTTAGTACCCTCCTAAGACCCTATCTGCGTTAGTGCACTTCACCCCAATATGAGTAAAATAAAATTGCCCAAATGTATGTCATATGATTTATATTTGTCATGAAATACACCACTTAAGATTTTTGGTAGGCTTTTTCCTTGGGTATTTATCCTCTGTCCACTTTAAAATTAAGTCATAACTAAAAGGATTATTAGTAATAGTTAAAAACAGAGTGAAGAGTAGTTAATAAGGCAGATTTGGTAATTTCAGACCAAGCCCTTGTCCTCTGCAACTGTTTATCACTTCAATCATACTGAACTGATCATTTTCTTCTCAGTTTCCACCAAGAAAATCATTCTTGGTACTGAAAATGGCCAACTCCATGAGATGGCTGTGGATAAGAAGGATAAAATGGAAAGTTTCTTTTTGAGCTAACTGAACTTCCAGAAGCTATTATGGGTTTGCAGGTAATCCCTCGTCATTTATCATTGAATTATTAAACCTCGTGAAGTTCAAGATGTTTCCATTTTAGATGATTTTGTGATGAAAAACAAGTTTTGAACGGTACCTTCCAGAGTCTTGTCTTTAACAGTGTTGCAGTAAATCGTTCATTGACATACTGTTTTATGTGCAATGGTCATTGGAAGTGTCATCTCGACTTGTATTTTGTAGGATGAGAAGGTAGAAATGCAAGGTAAGGCTAGAAGAAGCTGGAACCTTGGAGAAGTCTTGAAATGGTGCGTGGATAAGTATGGGTAGAGATTATTTTTGACATTTTCTTGTATATGTAAATTTTATAATTATGTATTATTTATTGTCTATAAATTATGTATTTTTTTAATAAAAAAAATTTATGTATTTTTTGACATTTTATTTTGTATGTAAATACTAAATTTTGTATAATTACTGAAATTTTATTATGTAGGTAAATTGTGGGTATTATTTATTTTTTTTAAAAAAAATATTGGACTTTCTAGCCTAGGTCTAAAGAATCCGGGCTAAAAAGCAGTATTTTTATTTTATTTTACCCCACACTTTAGCTACGGCTAGCTGTCGTAGCTTAGTCGTCGCTAATTTTCTTGCTACGGCTATTTGCCGAAGCTACCAAATTTTGCCACCCCAAAATTCGCTATCCCCCCCATTTGTCGTAGCTAAGCCGAAGTTAGATGCCTTTTGCCAACCTTTGAAGGCATTTTGCCACCGCTTTTTGCCGAAGCGAATTTCTTTTTTTTTGTAGTGCATCTAGCAGTTTGCTTCAAGGGTTCCGTCTCCCTCTCCCCCCGCTATATGTGGATTTTTTAGCTTATATAAACCAATGCCCTGCCCAGCTTGCTTTTAACGTATGGATGTATTTGGCGGTATATATCATGCGTTGTGCTGCCATTAAGCAAACGCCGTCGTTAGATCATCTTTTCTTCGTTCTTTCCTTGAGGCACGGTGAGGGATTGGTGTCCGCCTCCCTGGCTGGGAAGATCGTTGAGAGGTTGTCCAGTAGCACGGGATGGAAGAAAAAGTGGTTTCTCGTTCGCGATCCAACCAAAACTATCTTGAACTTCGTGATTAAACCTGGCAAGTACGTCGCGCCTGGCGATAAGCATGATGTAGCGGATAGGTGGAGAACTGCGTTTAAGAGGGGGGTTGCGGTTGTACGGGGTTATAGGAAGGTTGTGACCCCGGTTCGCTTGGAAATGGCTAAACATAGCCTTCCGCATAGGCCGGGTCGGTGTCTAGGAACCTTTTATTCTAAATCCTTTGGTGTTTTGACCGTGATTTTTCTTTTGTTCTGCCTTGCTTTAATATTTCCCGCAGATATGGTAGTTAACAAGTCGAAGGTTTCTGTGCTCACGAAGAGGAAAAATGCCACGAGAGGTGGGTCAGGACCGGCTCTTACTATCACCCTGCGTCCGGGTGGTGGTCGTCAAAATGTTCCCCGCGAGTCTCCTATTGTAGCTACGAGTTCAAAAGGGAAAAAACCGGCCGAGGACCAGGAGAGTATTTCGTCCGATGACCAACCGTTGGCGCATCGTGGGCAAAAGCGTCTAAAGGAGGGTATAGAGGGCACCACACGCCTAAACTCTGAGCCGACTACTCGTGCCGGGACACAAATGATGGCTTACCGGCTGCCTGGGTTTGACCCTATTGATATTAAGAAGTTGGATATTCCTCCGAAGAGTTGTTTGGACGAAAGAGATTATCTTCATCATTTGACGGATGAAGAATTAGTAGAACATGGCCGGAAAAGCAGGGGCTTGGTAACCTTCGTCGCGCCTTATGCTTTCATTTTATTTAACTTATGCATTTTATTTTTATCCGTATGTTGTTGTAGGATAATCTGCAATGGTTTAAAATGGTCTTGCGTTTGAGAAACTATGGCGACACAATGAGGGAGTTGAGGATCAATGTGGCCACTCTGAAGACAAAGGTGGAAAAGTTGAAAGATGCAGAGCTCCGGGAGGTAACCATTGAGAGCCTCAATGATGCTTTGACGAAATCCCAGAAATATGCAAAAGCCGCAAAGAATGAGCTAGATCTGTCACGTGTTGAACTTGCGAAAGCTCAAGAGGTGGGGCCCGGCATAAACTGGAGGGCACGCGTTCGAAAAGTCATCTTAAAGATCTTGAGGGTGAATTGGGGGCAGTTTACGAGGAGTTGGCTGGTGCGAAGAGCCAGCTGGAGCGCTTTATTTCTGGGGATGAGGTTGTTCTTTCCAAGAAGTTGCTCCATGAGTTCATGCTTAGTGACGAGGGCCAGGGGTGGCTATCTGGTTTCCTAGGGGGTGCCGGTCGGGGTTGGCTTGATCATTACCTCGAGACGGATGGAGGGGATGTCCTTTATGACAAGGTCTCTGATGCGTGGTTGGACGGGATCATGGGTGGGATCACTAAGAGTGTTAATCGCTTTGCTTATCTCGATGACGAGGTGAGGATGTTTCCTCCTAGCAAAGAGGATGAAAACCTGAAGCTTATGGATCCTCAGCGCGAGTTGCCTCCCCCCCATGACGCTCCTATTAATGATGCATCTATCCTTGACCCTTCGCCTGATGGTGAAAAAACCCTTGAGCCTGCTCATGTAGATCGCCCTCCTATTGATGTTTGATTTGGCCGTTTATTCCACTCTCTGTAAAGATATTTTGTTTGTGGGGAAGTTTGAAAAAATTTCTACCCGTAGTGAGAGTCTCGTACTCTGTTGCGGTTTGTGTGTTTGTTTGACGAACATTTCCAATCCTATGGTAAGCGATGTCTTATCATGGTTTTTTGTGAATACTTTATCTTTGAACTTACCGTGGTTTTATTTATATCTTTTGCCTGTTTTTCTTATTGGCTTGTTCCGCCGATTTTTCCTTATGTTTCGTTATGTTTACATCTTGACCTGTTTGTCTTGTCTACAGCTTTTATTTGCAAGGTATATTTGCGATACCCTTATCCTTCTCCTGTGGTTGATCGTTTTATGGAATAAATCGTGAAATGACAAAAAGTAGGGTTCGCGTATTGATGTCTCTAAAGTAGCCATGTTAAAATGCACAATTTAGTTCCATATTTTATACACTTTGCATATTTCGGGTTGGAAATATGTCGAATTTATGTAGTATACGCTTATTTGCCAGAAATGGAGATCTACATAAGTTTCTGTTTAATATTGCAGAATATGGAGCCATTTTGAGAGAAAACCAAGAAGCAAAGACAGAAGCTGAAAGCTGCTCGATATCGACTAGTTTTTGTCGATATCGACTAAGGATGTTCGGGCATAGCATGATCGAGAAAGCACATGTCGAGGAGCTGAAAGGAGAACAACCCGACCCCAAAACTCTCCTTGATATCGAGTTGATTACTCGATATCGACAAAGCTGAAGACCACACCCGGAGTCGAGGAGACCTCGATCGAGGATGCCGAGGAGCGCTACCCGACTTGGCCAGACACCCGGACACAGAGCAACACCACTCCTCGATATCGAGGAAAGTCCTCGATATCGACAAAGGCTAATGCACATGTCCGAGCAGCGTCGAGAAGAAGCTACCCGACACCTCCAAGCCACACAAGTCGATGAGACCACTTTACTCAAGATCGAGAAGTTTCCTCGATATCGACAAGCCTAGAGCACCTTTCCGAGCCATGTCGAGGACCTGCTACCCGAGACGCCAAGCCAAGTTGAAGTCGACGTCCATGTTACTTGAGATCGAGTAAGTCTACTCGAGATCGAGGAAAGCTGTCCGGGAGCGCGTTACGCGGTTTGAGCTGTCCTACTCGGATTGGGATTCCTTGGGGCCGAAGATTGCCGAGTTCTATCCGATTCTATCAAGATCCACCATGGAAGAGAAGATTTATCCACTTAAAGATATTTTAGTCCTTTAGATATAATTTCCCTTTTTAGATTTAATTATTTATCGTTAAAGCTTTTAGATATAGATATAGATATAGATATAGATAGAGATAGAGATATTCTATCCTTGAATAGCAAAGAGTAGAAGGCTATATAAATAAAGCCCATGGGGCTGATTTTAGGAAGAATCCAATTAAGAAGTTAGAGAAGTAGTTCATAGAGAAGTTTTAGGAGTTCAAAGGTTTTAGGGTTTTGGCATTCTGCGAAAGTTGGATTGCCGGGATTGTAAAGGCTTTGAATTTAGTTTGATGCAAGTTTCTTTTCATACATCAATGTCTGAGGTTGCAATGAAGCGCGAGTAGTCCACCCACTTCTAGGGTTGGGGCGAGCCCGACGATAGCCCTGCGCATTTGAGGTAAAGATCCGACTTTTATCATGTTTTGAGCATCCACTACTTGTTATGTGTTTATTACCCATCTAATGGAGGTCTATGCTAACAACTTGGATTATAAACATAAAATCGGTAGATACAATTAGGGTTTCTTGAAAGAGTTGTCTAATTGTTGGAAAAGGCGAAAGCTTAGTCCTTTGATGCAAGTTACGTGATTATCTGTTTTATTTCTGCCTTATGCATGCTTGGTTATTGTTGTTGCAAACCCCAATCTTGGAAGTCTTTTACATACAGTTTATTTCGAATCCAAAAGCATTTAATTTTTTTTTTACTTTATTTCGTTTTCCTTTCTGTTTTCCTCGATATCGACTAGCACTCCTCGATATCGAGTTACTGATCTACGATCCCAGAATCGCCGTAGCTTCTGTGTGCAGGTGATCGACAAGAGCATCATCGATATCGACGAGTCTACTCGATCTCGAGTAAGGCTTACTCGATTTCGACCAAAACCGCCGGGAGCTGTGGTCCACTTCTGTCCGTGAGATTCCACCGCTGCCTAGGATCCGCTGACATGCTTCCTCGTGGATCGATCCTAACTTCCCACTACTACATCGGGAGGAAGTCTTGTAATCATTTGCAAGGGACGAAATCAGGTTTGCTGTACTTTATTTATATTTTTAATTTGCATTCTCGATTTCCTTCTTACAACAAATTGGCGCCGTTGCCGGGGAAGCTATCATTCGCGCCTTAGGTAGTTAAATATCACATCTACTTTGAGTTACTTTGCAGGTGTATGCGCCGTTCTGGTCAACCACCTGAGTTTGATGGCTTAGACGATCTGGAACGCCTCTTACACATCCAAGCTAAGCTAAAAAGAGCCATGGCGGCCGCAGAAACACAAGAACAGCTGATTGCAAGGCTTACAAGGGAACTAGCCACAAAAGATGCTGCTATCGCCGCTGAGAAAGTAGCAAGGGAACAAGCAGAAGCTGAGATTGCCCAATACCCAACCACTGCAGAGGATTATATGCATCCGACTCTCGTCGTGTCTGAATCGGTGATTCTAATCCCTGAAAACTCTTTTGAAATTCGCACTCAATTCCTTATAGAGCTTAAAAATAATGCTTTTTATGGCAAATTTAATGAGTGTCCTCTTGAACATATTACCAATTTTTCTGACATGTGTCGTACTCTTGCTGAAGGTACAACTCTGGAATATGTCAAGATGAAGGCTTTTCGCTGGTCTCTCGCTGCACCTGCACTGAAGTGGCTTGAAGGGATGAAACCAAGATCACTCACAACATGGGCCCAAGTAGAGGAAGAGTTTCTGAACAAATTCTTCCTTCCTTCCAAGACAGCACTCCTCCGCCAGAAGATTACAGCTTTCAAACAGAAGCCTGGGGAGCCTCTAGCAAAGGCATGGGAACGATACAAAGAACTGCTGCGATCTTGCCCTACTCATGATCAGCCACCCTACGTCATTCAAGAGATCTTCTTCAACTCTCTTGACCAAGTCACTAAGGACAGGATCAACCAGTATACTCGCTATGAGTATTTGACAATGCCACCAACTGACGCATGGGGTGTACTCGACAAACTCACTAACTATGACAACAAATATGGGTCTACTGCAAACTATGAGGAGAACTCCTATGCCAGGCCAGCACCATCTATGCCCCTTTATGAGCTTGCCGAGGAGATTGACCCAGATGTCAGGGAACAGTTCTACAGAGACCAGAATTGCATGCTCCTCAAGCAAGTCAAGTATATCTCTGTCAACCATCCTTGCATCGAATGCGGATCACAGCGGCACACAACTACTGAGTGCCCACACACTGAGCAAGTCAGGATGGCAGAGACACATGAAGAGGTAGTTTACGCAGGGGGTCCCAATCGCTATATGGGGGATCAAAGGTTCTATCAACCAAAGTGGAACCAAGGTCCTCCTAGGAACCCCCACCATACAGAGCTCCAGGACATCCAGAAAGGGATCAAAAGAAGGACGATCTACAGCTCATCCTTGATGAGATGCGCTGAAATCATGCATAGAACCAGCAGGCTACAAACACCATCAACAATCAGCTCCAGAATTTCAACACAAAATTTGGGGAACTGGATATCTGGAAAAGGAGCATAGAGACCCAGATGGGACAATTCGTTGCACAGATCCCACGACCATCTGGACAACTCCCTGGGCAAACAGAACCAAATCCTAAGGGGAAGACCGGACACGTCGCAGCTATCAAACTCAGGAGCATGCACCAGTTACACGAGCCAGAGGTCGGGAAGCACCAAGACAAAGCAGAGCAGCAACTCGACACACAGCAGCAACTCGATATCGAGGAGCCCCTGCTCAATATCGACCAAAATCTCCTCGACACAGACCAGAAGCCCAGCTCAGACTCCACTGCACAACCCAGCAACCCGAGATCGACAACATTAGTCGATATCGAGGAGACCCTTGTCGATATCGAGGAGAAGCAGGCCGAGGTCGACGACTCTGCAACACCTCCGACGTTTGATCTGGCTCCGAAGCAGAAAAGGACATTGCCTTTCCCTTCCAAAGCACTGAAAGATCCCACTGCATGTAGGTTTAACCGATTTGTTAATATGCTGCAAGAACTGAATGTCTCTATTCCTTTTACAGAGGCCCTGCAAGAGATGCCTTGATATGTCAAATTTCTAAAGGAAATCCTGAGCAAGAAGCGATCCATCTCAGAGATCGCCGGCGAATGCAAAGTACTCCACTTCCCTGAAAAGAGACTTGACTCTGGTAAGTTTTTTGTTACTATGGGATTTAGTCAATATAAATACGATTCCTTGTGTAATTTAGGAGCAGGTGTGAGCATCATGCCCTTATCAATCTGGCGGAAGGTAAAGATAGGGTGCATAGAACCCATGGATGCCAAGCCATACATGGCAAACAATACAGTGGTCATCCCTACAGGTATGGTTGAGAATGTCCCTGTCCAGGTTGGTAAATTCTTTATTCCAACTGATTTCCTTATAATAGATTGTGTTGAAGATCCTACTAGCCATATTATTCTTGGTAGACCATTCTTAGCTACTGCAGATGCCAAGATTAGTGTCAAGCAGCGATCACTCACCTTCACCATAGGCGACGAGATCTTAGACTTCTCCTTTGGCCCTGCAAAAGAGGAAATTTCATGGATGGTCGTGAAGAGTATCAGCAACCACGGGACCAAGCAAAAAACGGAGGAAGACACCAGGAGACAAATCGAGATCGACAAAGGCTCCTCGATCTCGACTAAGGTGCTACTCGATCTCGACAAAAGTTCATCGATATCGACTTCTTCCTCTGCTGAGCACCAGACTTGCCAAGAGCCTAAGTACGGGGTCCCTGTACTCAATATTGACCTGTCCTACCCGATATCGACTAACCCCAAGCTCGAAGATTCCTGTTTTGGGCCCGAAAAGGTAAGTTCAGGTATGAGCTCCATCCCTCTTCAGTCCATTAAGAAATTTATAAATAATTCAAGGGGAGGTAAGTCCCCATGGCGAGAGAATCTGCGGAAACTGCGAGCTGGAAAAAAAAAGGGAGCCAAGGGAGACTATGCAAGCAACCACCTATCAGCTAAGCATGCATACTACAATCAGGACCTAGATGATCCAGGAGAAGGGCCAAGCACAACCGGGCCCCACATTAATGGTCCTTGAGCGCAAACGGAGAAGTCGGCCTAGCGACTCTAAAATCTAGAGCATGTATATAAAACTCTTTATGAATTTTGGGACTTTGGAACTTTTTGATTTTGGTTTTGGTTTTTGGTTTTTTAGTTTTTTAGTTTAGAATACTTCATGTGGAAAGTCTTGTTTTTGTGTGCAATCTAACACTTTTAGGTCAGTAAGCATATAAGGATCGCGAAAGGTGGAAAGAAGAAGTCCCTGAAAAACAGTCATAATCGACGAAGGCCAAGTCGACAACGACCAAGAGGAGCAGCCCAGAAGTTCCTCGATATCGAGTAGGCCAACTCGATATCGACTACGCCAGACGAATCTCCTCGACTTCAGAATCCACTAGACGCAGACAACAGTTACTCGATATCGAGTACTGTACTCGATATCGACAAAGACCACTTACTCGACATGCCCTGTTCTGCCCTCCTCGACGCGTTATTCGGTGAGTTCCTTCCTTTACTCTTGTTTTTATTTGATTTTATACAGTGGGGACACTGTATATTTTAAGTATGGGGTGGGGGAAGGGCTCATTATCATTATTATATGTTTTAGTCTTGCTTTTTGGGTTTTACATGGTCATTATTATATGTTTTAGTCTTGCTTTTTGGTTTTACATGGTGAAATTTTATTTTATTTTTATGCATTCATGTTTAAGTTTTATGCATTCAAGTCTTTTGTCATACTTTAGTCTTGTTTTTAGTTGCATAGAAAAAAAAGAAAAAAAATGTCGAAATAAAAAAGAAAAAAAATGCATGTTTAATTTTTGCATTGTCTTAGTTTTTATACCCTAACTTAGATGTCCTATGATGATAAATAATGATTGACTTAATCATGTAAATCCTATGGCATGTTTGGAAGGTTTAGCCTAAGTCCTCGAAATTGTTTTTATGTGGATTGTGAACTTGTGATGAAATTGAGCACATATGATCCTAAGCTAAAGATTGAAATCCAACAAAAATTGTCCTATTGAGAATTCTTTGCCTTATAGGGAGAACATTAAAAATCCCTCTGCTTTCTTGAGTGTATTTACTCTTCCTATACATCTCTAAATGTTATGATAGTTATTCAAGGTCAATGCATTTATATGTTTATGTGAATAAGAATGAAATGATGGAGGCACCTTTTAAGCCCATTTTATCCTCTCTTTACCTACCATGCATTATCCCTGCTTGAAGCCAGAACATTAGCTTGAGACTTTTATTATAAACTTCACAAAACTATCCTTAGCCAAATTGAGCCTGACCCCTATTTGAGAATTAAGACTTAGAATTGGTTGAAATAATGGTTTGTGGAAGGAATAAGCTTGTAATCCATTTCTAGTAGGAAGGATTTTTGAATTTATTGAGATAAGGAGTGGTTTTATATTTTTATCTTGCTATGCATACTATGTAAAAGGATTTTTGGCTCACCCTATAAATGCACTAGTTATTTTCGTTTCATAAAAAAAATCGAAAAAAAAAGAAAGAAGGAAAAGTTTGTGTATATGTTTGTAAATAAAGTGCATGAGCCAAATTTACCTTAATTCTTTCATTTTCGCAAGATACATACTTTGGAGAGGTTAAGTAAGTTTGAAAGGTTACATACTTCATTGAGACAAGTTGGAGAGTTTGGTTGATTCATATGATTGAGAGTTATGGTTTGGTTGAGTTGTGTTGGAGATTTAGGAGTCTTGATTCCCGAATTTTATTAAGCACCACATGGCCAAATAAATCCATACCCTTTTATTTCTTACCAAGCCCCATTACAACCCCGCCGAATGGAATCTTCTTTGAAGACTTCTATTGAGCGAAGTCCTCCTGATAATTCTTGTTGCATTTACATAATTGGTTGCGAAGTGGATTTATATTTAAATTGCAATATTTATGAGATTGTATATGGAATTGAGTTGAGAGTTGATCTACATAGCCTAAACACATTGAGAGTTGAGTGTAAACGCATTATCCCTGTGAGGTTGGATTTATATTGCCTATGCCCATGGATCGCTCATATATGTGTGATGACGTTAAATTCACTTGTCTTACATCACTACTACTTGAGATGTTTCTTTTGACAAAGGCGAAGACTTGAAGGATGTGTTGTAGGTCTTGGTTATTGTTTTGTTATTACTTGAGGACAAGCAAGTCTAAGTATGGGGTGATTTGATGTCTCTAAAGTAGCCATGTTAAAATGCACAATTTAGTTTCATATTTTATACACTTTGCATATTTCGGGTTGGGAATATGTCGAATTTATGAAGTATATGCTTATTTGCCAGAAATGGAGATCTACATAAGTTTATGTTTAATATTGCAGAATATGGAGCCATTTCGGGAGAAAACCAAGAAGCAAAGACGGAAGCTGAAAGCTGCTCGATATCGACTAGTTTTTGTCGATATCGACTAAGGATGTCCGGGCATAGCATGATCGAGAAAGCACATGTCGAGGAGCTGAAAAGAGAATAACCCGACCCCAACACTCTCCTCGATATCGAGTTGATTACTCGATATCGACAAAGCTGAAGACCACACCCGGAGTCGAGGAGACCCTGATCGAGGATGCCGAGGAGCGCTACCCGACCTGGCCAGACACCCGGACACAGAGCAACACCACTCCTCGATATCGAGGAAAGTCCTCGATATCGAAAAAGGCTAAGGCACCTGTCCGAGCAGCGTCGAGAAGAAGCTACCCGACACCTCCAAGCCACACAAGTCGATGAGACCACTTTACTCGAGATCGAGAAGTTTCCTCGATATCGACAAGCCTAGAGCACCTTTCCGAGCCATGTCGAGGACCTGCTACCCGAGATGCCAAGCCAAGCTGAAGTCGACGTCCATGTTACTCAAGATCGAGTAAGTCTACTCGAGATCGAGGAAAGCTGTCCGGGAGCGCGTTACGCGGTTTGAGTTGTCCTACTCGGATTGGGATTCCTTGGGGCCGAAGATTGCCGAGTTCTATCCGATTCTATCAAGATCCACCATGGAAGAGAAGATTTATCCACTTAAAGATATTTTAGTCCTTTAGATATAATTTCCCTTTTTAGATTTAATTATTTATCTTTAAAGCTTTTAGATATAGATTTAGATATAGATAGAGATATTCTATCCTTGAATAGCAAAGAGTAGAAGGCTATAAATAAAGCTCATGGGGCTGATTTTAGGAAGAATCCAATTCATAAGTTAGAGAAGTAGTTCACAGAGAAGTTTTAGGAGTTCAATGGTTGTAGGGTTTTGGCATTCTGCAAAAGTTGGATTGTCGGGATTGTAAAGGCTTTGAATTTAGTTTAATGCAAGTTTCTTTTCATACATCAATGTCTGAGGTTGCAATGAAGCGCGAGTAGTCCACCCACTTCTAGGGTTGGGGCGAGCCCGACGATAGCCCTGCGCGTTTGAGGTAAAGATCTTACTTTTATCATGTTTTGAGCATCCACTACTTGTTATGTGTTTATTACCCATCTAATGGAGGTCCATGCTAACAACTTGGATTATAAACATAAAATCGGTAGATACAATTAGGGTTTCTTGAAAGAGTTGTCTAATTGTTGGAAAAGGTGAAAGCTTAGTCTTTTGATGCAAGTTACATGATTATCTGTTTTATTTCTGCCTTTTGCATTCTTGGTTATTGTTGTTGCAAACCCCAATCTTGGAAGTCTTTTACATACAGTTTATTTCGAATCCAAAAGCATTTATTTTTTTTTACTTTATTTCGTTTTACTTTCTGTTTTCCTCGATATCGACTATCACTCCTCGATATCGAGTTACTGATCTACGATCCCAGAATCGCCGTAGCTTCTGTGTGCAGGTGATCGACAAGAGCATCATCGACATCGACGAGTCTACTCGATCTCGAGTAAGGCTTACTCGATCTCGACCAAAACCGCCGGGAGCTGCTGCTGCGTTGTTCGACTTGTCCGATCTTCTTTCGACTAACCCTAGTCGAGATCGACAACCTGTGGTCGACTTCTCTCCGTGAGATTCCACCGCTGCTTAGGATCCGCTGACACGCTTCCTCGTGGATCGATCCTGACTTCCCACTACTACATCGGGAGGAAGTCTTGTAATCATTTGCAAGGGACGGAATCTGGTTTACTGTACTTTATTTATATTTTTAATTTGCATTCTCGATTTCCTTCTTACAACACGTATTTATTAGTTGTTATGCGAAATGATAGGCCGAACTTAAGAACTTCTTAGCGATGAAATCTAACAGGAAATATCGGTGTATCTTTCTTGTATTTATATTTCCTCGTAGCATATCTAATCAGGCAGAATATCCCCATTCTCGTCGGGACCTAGTTGCTCTATTGCCACATCAAAGTGGGATTCTCCTTGGTACTCAAAGGTGAGGCGACTCTGTATTCTGAGGTTCGTAATGTTCGCAAAAAATCGACATCCTTCCGATAGGGAGAACCAGTCACCCTCATCTCGTTCGACTAGGATTAAGAATTCTTGGTTTAAGGGAGAACATAGGTAGATGTGGTTTGTTATTTCCTCCCCGAATTCTACAAAGATATATAGTAGCGGGAGCCTGTATAAGTGGCTCTCCCTAAGGATTATTCTGGAGAATTTAGGATTTGGAAAAAACATAGTGTTTGTGATGGAATTTGGTGGAGGGGTTTCTGGTGAAGAGGGCTCTCCTGAAACCCTATCGAAACTTGGCATTGTGTTTTTTAGATAATTCAAATTGTACTCCCGATGATTTTATTTATACCAGTTCTACATGCAGGGGATAGGGACGTTGTTTTTGCAGAGTTATCTCTTTAATTGTGATGAAGCAGGGTGGTGTGTGTTGCTAGTATGTCTTTCGTGTAGCTTAGTGTTCGGATTTTTCCTGTAACTTTTTCCACCGCCTGGACTGAAATTGTCCTTATCAGATGCGATTTGGATGTGTTATCTGATATTTGTTGCCCTCGTGGTTGAACTGAGTGGTGGGCGGTTTGCTTATTATCCAATACCTACTGCCCTCGTGGTAGCACTAAGTGATAGGCAGTTTCCATTGATGTTTTTCTTTGTAGTTAGTATAAGAAGGTAGGAAACCCAAAGCTTTTGTTGTAGTTGGCCTATGATAATGATGCATGCGACTCCAGTCGACATTCCCGACGCAGTTTTTCCTCGCATGAGGGGTTTCACTCGGGATATTGTCGTGGAGGGGCATTTATATAGTCTGGTAAGCTATATTTATGCGATTAGGTATTTGGTAAATAAAGTGTTTCTGATGTGCTTGCTTTTGTTGCAGCCTTTACCCTCCATATACCGGAATTATGGTTATGATGCCCTTGGACTCGTCCATTTATGGACGCGGTCGCCAATTTGTTGTAGGAGGAAATCAAGTTCAAAATATAAAGATATAAATCAAACCAGATTCGTGCCCCAGCAAATAATTACAAGACTCCCTCTCTATGCAGTAGTGGGAAGTCAGGATCGATCCTCGAGGAAGCGTGTCAGCGGATCTCAGGTAGCTGTAAATCTCACAGACAGAAAAGTAGAAAGACAGAAATAACAAAGCAAAAGTAGAAAATAAAAGCAAAGACAGAATTAACTCGATATGGACAACAGCTACTCCCGAGATCGACAAAGACAGAAACTTTAAATTGCAAATTCTCGAACACAGAACTCAGATTTTCAACGAAATAAATCAATATACTAAAAGACTTCCAAAGCCAGGGTATCAACACTACAACGATAACCATGCAAACTAACACATAAAGGCATAAAATATCATGCTTTCCATCAAATAACTTTCGTTATTAACAAATATGCATATAGAGGCTTTCGCATAAACCCTAATTGTTACTAACCTTTTTTCACATAATTAATCCAAGTTGCATTAAGATCACTTTCGCTTCAATAATACAAACAAGGATCACCTTCAACTCTCGCAAAAGAATCATGCTCATAGGGATAGAAGACGAATTGCATAAAAAGATCGTACCTTTACCGCATCACCTTACATGGCCACCGTCGGGCTCACCCCAGCCCTAGAAATGGGTGAACTACTCGCTCTTCATCGAAATAGCAGCAATCTTTGATGAAAAAGAACTAACTTGCATTAAATAAACTCAAACTTACAACCTCTTCTTCTTCTCTCTCTATGTGACTAATTTTCTCTGAAATTGAATCAATAAAAACCAGCCCCTAAGGCTTTATTTATAGTGCTCAAACCCCGCTAATCAAGGAAAGAAAATCTTATCTATATCTATATCTAAATATCTAAATGCTTAAAGATAAATAAATGGAATAAAGGAATTAAATCCATAAAGGAAATTATATCTAAAGTAGCAAAATATCTTCTTGTGTGGATAGATCTTCTCTCCATAGATAGAACTTTGATAGATGTGGATAGAATCGGACTCCTTCGGATCCAAGCAAAGCCAGCTCAACACGGACAGCACACCGCGTAACGCGGCTCAGGATAGCGCTACTCGATGTCGAGTAAACTACTCGATATCGAGTAAAATTCTTCGTCAACTTCGGCTGGCTCGGCATGTCGGGTAGCAGGTGCTCGATCTAGCTCGGACAGGCGCTGATGGGGTCCTCGATATCGACTAAAGTCCTCGATATCGAGTAACCTGTGTCGACTTCTGCGTTGCTGGTCTTGGTCGAGGAACTGCTCATCGATCTGGCTCGGTAGTGCGGTGCTGGTCTTTGTCGATATCGAGTAAGATCCTCGATATCGAGTAGATGTTGCTCGGCCTCCAGGTCTTCGGCTTCTCGACTTGGGACAGCTCATCGACTCCGGGTATGGCATCAGGGTGTTCGTCGATATCAAGTAGCTTACTCGATATCGAGTAGAGCTCCAGAGTCGGGTTGCCTTCGTCTTCAGCTTCCTCGATCAACTCCTACTCGATCAGCACTGCTCGTACATCTTTGTCGATATCGAGTAAAGGAACTCGATATCGAGTAACTTCTGGGCTCCAGCTTGATTCATCCTGGTTCTGTAGTCTTTTGACCTTGGACTTCTGTAGCTGATTTCGAGCTTTTCCAAATTTTCTCAGAACTGCTGTAAATTGCCTTGAATTCTGCGAATTTAAACAGAAACTGGTGTAGATTGCATAATTTGGCAAATAAATGTAAACTACATAGATTTTGTACCATTCTAACCCAAATGTATGAAATGTATGCAGAAATCGATATAAAAGTAACTGTAAAACATGGCAAATTAGGCTCCCAACAACGCAGTCGGATGAGGAATTTATGGTGAGGGTAGAAGCCTTAGGACCAACCAACTACTAGTTTACAACTGGGTGGCTTGCGTTCGTTGTTTCGAATGAACTACGAATCGGGACACGCTTGATTTTTGAATATGAAGGGCACTCTTGCTTTGATGTTGTTGCTGTGAACCATGGTCCTGATCAAAATGGTGATGTGGACTTCTCAGTTCGGTGCTGAACGTTCCTTTTTTATTATGTTTGCTGTGTTTATATCGCTTTGTCGCCAACGGGTGGTTATGTTTGATGTATAATTATTTATTAAATTATCGTGGTGCTACTTGTTTTGGGGTTATCGTAAACGGTGGTCGATCCAATGAACAAGTAATTTCCAGTGTGACGCTTGTGATTAAAAGTCTTTAATCTCCAGTGTGATATTCGCGATTAGAAGATTTCAATCTCCAGTGTGTCATTCGCGATTAAAAGATTTCAATCTCCAACATGAGATTTTGGATTAAATATTTCAATCTCCAGCGTGAGATTCTTGATTAAAAGATTTCATTCTCTAGCATGAGATTTTTTATTAAATATTTCAATCTCTATCGTGAGATTCTTGATTAAAAGATTTTAATTTCCAGCGTGATATTTGCGTTTGAGAAATAACGATCTCCAGTATCCTTAGATGCTAGGGAAGAATAGATCAAGAGATCTCCAGTGCGCTATTCGTGAATAGAGAAACTTCAATCTCCAGCGTCGTTAGATGCTGGGGAGGAAGAAGTTAGGAGATCTTCCTCGCGTGGTTCGCAAATAAAGAAACTTTATTCTTCAGCGTCTTTAGACGTTGGGAATTTTCTTTGAACCGTTATACAAAGGTTGATGACAATTTGAATCTTAAAGAAGCGAATTTTTACTGACAAGCCGAACGTTTCTTAAGAAATTTAAAATGGAAGAACTTTGCTTATCGAACTGGTCTTGGGATCTAATGGAAACCATTTGCTATTGGACAGTCGTAGTCGCTATCGTAAAGCTCGTCTTCTATGTAGCGGCCTTGCTTGTCGAAGATGTGGACTTCAAACCTTGCTTCTCCCAGGTGGGTGTGATTCAACAAAGTCCCTCCATCCATGTGTCACCCAGTGAGATCCGTAACTGCCTCCTACGATGTGGACAGGGAAATCTTTGACGACGCGAGTGGACAGAAAGATCTATTCGGGAACATGGGGTTGGAATTTTCGATCAAATTCATAAGGCAACATCATGCATATGTATTGCTCGTCCCTTACTAAATAAATATCGAATATAAAGGGATTGTTTGGGCTTTGATTACTGAGGCTTACTACCATATTTGTGTTTTTTATGAGAAGGTTGTGCCTGGAAAGGCCGGTAATGAGAAGGTTGTGCCTTTTATGCTTGTAAGGAAGAAGAGCTTTTATAGTGGTTTCGACTGATTTGAAAATGCTTTTGCGGTAAATGACTATTTTTGGATTTGAAATGCGCTAGTATACTTGGTCTAGTTCTGAAGGGATTCTTTTTCACGTGTAGGACATGCAGAGTATCTTGGGAAATCCTTCTCGCAGATTCTTTGTCTAGTTTCAACGTATGCTATAAATGCTTTAGATGATTTCCAAAGCATGTACCCCTTTTTCTAGGTATAAGAAGGCGTGGTGTTTTGTTGAATTATTTGAAGTTATTGGGTTGCTTTTTTAAGTATTGGTGTTCTGGCAAATGGATAGTGTCTCCCAATTCTAGGATGCGGGATTTTTTCCGTTGGGTTGATGAAGAGGAGAGGATGCATCGTCTTGTAATTTGTATACATTCTTCGTGGTTTATACTTTTTTCTTGGGCCTAAACTGCTTATTAAGTGGCAATGCTCTTTTGTATGCAGCCTCTTCCTGATGCTTTTGAGAGGATGTATGGTCATGTTGTAACTGACCATGTCAGTTTAGTTTCTACAAATGGTGAGACCTTTCGTGTTGAGATTTCCAAGGATTGCTCTAATCGTTGGTGGTTATCTGGTGGTTGGAATAGATTTACGACCAGCAACGGCGTTAAGGTTGGAACATTGGTGGTGCTCTTTCAATATGTGGAAGGACATTGCTTCAAAACCCTTGTTCTTGAAGATGAGTAGAGCTTTTTTAGTGTTTTGTAATCTTAGTAGATATTTGTTTTTATGCTGTGCGTTTATTAACTTTAATCGCACGCTTTGGTATCTGTAATTGCGAATATTTCTGTAATGATATCTCGATGCTTTGAATGATCTGGCCTGGGTTTTTTTGTTTTGTCTTTTTCCGACTTGGATGTGACCTTTTCTAGTATGATAATGGCGTCCTGGATCGCATAGTTGGGTTCTGCAATTTTTTGCCACTTGTCGGACATGCAGTTGGTTCTGAAAATGTTGCTTTGTTTGTTTTACTCGGCCATAAATGGCAAATGTTCGGACTGAAATTTGCGACAGTTGTCCCTAGGCTTCGTTTAATTTAGCATTATTTTTGTAGTGAGGAATCATGACCTCCCCTCCTCCTCCTCCTCGTGACTTTTTCCGTTCCATTGATTCTGAAGAAAAGATGGAATATTTGGTAACTTTCTTTACCCACCTTTTGTAATTTTTGTGCATCTTACTTGATATTCCGGTTTTGTGGCTTGCAGCTTTTGCCGGAATCATTTGGTGCTCAATATGCTCGCGAGGGATTGACTCATGTGTGCTTGGTCTCTCCCACTGGGCGAGAGTTTTGAGTAAGGGTGTTTCGAGATAGCCAGGGTCATTATATCCTTACCGAAGGTAGGCGTGCTTTTGTTGTGGAGAGTGGTTTACATGTCGGGGGGTCTCTTATTATCTTTAATTAAGTATGAGGGGGGTAGTCATTTTACAATAATTGTTCAAGAAGCGAACGAATGAGTTTGGCATGGGATTGTACTGCGTAATCCTTTTCGATGTTTTGTTTGCATGTTGGCTTTTATACGCGTTATATCGGTGTTTTCAAGGTTTGTTTAAAAATTGGACTAGAATAGCCCACACATCCGATCTTAGCAGACTGTTTTAACAATTGTTTGATGATATAGTTTGAACAATCCTGAATCGTAAATAATAGTAGATCAAAACATAATGTTCTTATTAATTCTCCAGATGATATGGAAACACGTTGATGTAATTCGCAAACAGAGTGATGGCAACTAAATTTACTTCTACGAAGTTCTACTTCAAAGGAAGAAAAAACTAGAAACTTTCTATGAGCATTCTTGATTTACCTCCTCCGAGGCCTGGCCGGGATGATCCAAGTTCTGCCTTGGCTCAAGCGGGATCCATTCGAAAGTGGACCTTCTGTGTGAGGAGGAGCCCATTCTGCGTCTACTTCATCCCCTACCGCATCTAGGATATGAACCTCGAAATGAACCCCTCCTTTGTGAATAAAGGTTACAGAGGAACCGACATCAATACTATGTGAGTAGGCAAAATCGTTCCATCCGCTGCCCGAGTAAGGAAGCCTATAATCTCCACGAGTAGCTTCTATAGAAAAATCCCGAAAAATTCGGGTAGATAGAAAAATGTTCTTGGGAAAGTTTGGATGAAATTCATCTTCAAAATGCAATGGAATGGACAAGAGATGTAACTGCTCTGGGAAGCGGATGGGCTCAGAAAATGACCAAACCGCCTGGTTTGATGTAGTCATAAAGAGAGAGAAGATAAGAGTAAAGAAAGTAAGTAAATGGAATGCTCCTCAAATATATTTTCTTTATAAAGGGACGTCTATGTGATCGGCTCAGGATCACGGGGGATAGTAAATAGGGCATCCTGTGTGTCATGGTAGGATAGGGACGCAATGATCGAAGCAAGTGAAATCCTGACTTTCTTTGCAGACAAACACAGTGCATGGGGATGCTCATACACCTTGTGATTTTCATAGCAAATTCAGTATAAAAGTCATGATTTTGCTAAAGGTAAAAAACCATTTGTGGAATGATCTCGTGTGGATGTTCTCGTGCGATTGATAACTCGGCCTTCGTCGTTCAAGTTCTTGACCTGAACCCTAATAAGTATAGCCGTTATTGGTGAAAAACCATGGGCGAACTTCTTTCGAATTATGTGATTCGGGAAGATCAGACCGCTTAGTTTTATTCTCCTTGGAGGCTTACTTGCATATTCCCGTGTTTGAAAGACACGTGATTGCTAAATTTATTCTCCTTGGAGGCTTACTTGCATGCGTATCCATGCTTAAAGTGCACGCGATCGCTAAATTTATTCTCCTTGGAGGCTTACTTGCATGCGTATCCGTGCTTAAAGTGCAAGCGATTGCTGAATTTATTCTCCTTGGAGGCTTACTTGCATGCGTATCCGTGCTTAAAGTGCATGCGATTGCTAAATTTATTCTCCTTGGAGGATTACTTGCATGCGTATCCGTGCTTAAAGTGCACGCGGTCGCTAAATTTATTCTCCTTGGAGGCTTACTTGCACATCCCCGTGTTCGAAAGACACGTGATTGCTAAATTTATTCTCCTTGGAGGCTTACTTGCATGTGTATCCATGCTTAAAGTGCACGCGATCGCTAAATTTATTCTCCTTGGAGGCTTACTTGCATGTGTATCTGTGCTTAAAGTGCACACGATCGCTAAATTTATTCTCTTTGGAGGCTTACTTGCATGCATATCCGTGCTTAAAGTGCACGCGATTGCTAAATTTCTTCTCCTTGGAGGCTTACTTGCATGCGTATCCGTGCTTAAAGTGCACACGATCGCTAAATTTATTCTCCTTGGAGGCTTACTTGCATGCGTATCCGTGCTTAAAGTGCACACGATCGCTAAATTTATTCTCCTTGAAGGCTTACTTGCATGCGTATCCGTGCTTAAAGTGCACGCGATCGCTAAATTTATTCGTATCGACAATGGTTCTTGGGTTTCAAACTTTCATTTATATATATGAAGAGGTGTACCCAATCCGGAACCCTGGTGACCCCTATACATAGAAAATCTAAGTCACCGAGTTTCTAATATATCTAGCTTTTACGCAAAATATGCCTTGAGGTTCTTGGCATTCCATGATTTTTCGAGGATCGTGTCTTCCGAATTTTAAAGCTTGAAGGAGCCCCTACCTACTTCTTTGTGGATAACGTATGGATCTTCCCATTTGGGTTCAAGTTTTCCCCCGGTCGTTGCTTGCCGAAGGACCATATCTCCCTTTTGTAGGGGTCGTACAAAAACACGCTTGGTGTATCCTTCTTCCAGGCGATGTTGATACTCATTTGCTTTGAGACAAGCGGTATCCCTTCTTTCTTCACGTAGATGGAGTTCTAACTCAAGGGCTTCGTTGTTGGATTCTTTGCTGAAATCGACAATTCTGGCCGATGGAATTAGCAACTGCACTGGTATGACAACATCTACCCCCAAAAGCCATAGCGAATGATGTTTCTCCGGTGGGACTCTTAGCTGAGGTTCTATACGTCCATAGAACCAGGGGTAAGATTTCAGCTCATTCTCCTTTTGTCGTTCCTAATCTCTTTTTTAAGGCATTCAAGATTTGGCGATTCGTGGTTTCGGCTTGCCCGTTGGATTGTGGATAGGCCACTGATGAGAATCGGAAGTCTATACGGAGGCCGGTGCGAAAGTCACGGATTCCCTCGCAGTCAAACTGGGGACCGTGATCTGTGATGATGGCTTGAGGGACCCCGAATCGGCAGACCATATTTTTCCATATGAATTTATGCACTTTCTCCGTTGTGATGGTGGCCATGGTTTTAGCTTTTACCCACTTCGTAAAGTAGTCTACTATCACAATGATGAAACGCAGCTGGCCTGGTGCTGTTGGGAAAGGGCCCAAAATATCCATTCCCCACATTGCGAATGGACATGGTGCGGGGATGGTTTTTAAAGGATGAGGGGGACGATGATTGAACAATGTGTGCCGCTGACAAGGATCGCATATATGGATGATCATTTCCGCGTATGCCCTAAGGGAGGGCCAATAATAGCCTAGGCGTGTGATTTTAGACGCTACGACTCTCCATCCCTGGTGGTTGCCGCAGAGGCCCGCATGTAATTCTTGCACGAGGTTAAGGCCTTCCTGGTTCGAAACGCACAGTAGATCTGGGAGGTTGAAACCTCTTTTGTACAGCCGGCCATCTATGACTCGAAAGCGGGCCGCTCTCCTTCTGGTATTTTGGCTATCCTGTACCTCGCCTGTTATTGCCCCTTCAGTTATGTATTCCAGGAGGGGTATACGCTAGTCGCCGAGGTTAGATATTTTGAATTCCCCCTGATGGATTCCACTGGCATGCCTCTGCTCGATTATCACGCAATCACTTAATCCTAGGGGCAAGGTGGCCCCCATTTTGGTCAATGTGTCGGCGCGCTCATTTTGGTCGCGAGGTATGGACGTGATAGAACATTTTCCAAACGCGGCAGTGAGTGTCTTTACACGGGCCAAGTATTCGGGCAGCATCCCGGTCTTCGCTTTGTATTCCCCCTTAACTTGTAGGGCGACCACCTCCGAATCTGTAAAAATTTGAACTTGTCGGGCCCCGTTGACCAAGGCCTTCTCGATACCCGCGATCAAGGCTTCATACTCTGCTTTATTGTTGGTGGCTTCAAACAATAATTGGAAAGATAAATCGGTTATCTCTCCGCCTGGGTTGGTGATGGTGAATCCGGCTCCACACCCTCCCGCTGATACTAGTCCATCAACGTTAATCACCCAATCCTCTCCATCGCGATCTTGGGAATGTGTAAAGACGGCTTCAACAACGAAGTCAGCCAACGCATAGGCCAAACGAGACTTCCTGGGTTTAAAATGAATATTGAATTCGGAAAGCTCTACTGCCCATTTGACCATTCTTCCGGAAAGAGATGGTGAATGCAAGATTTGATGGAGCGGTAGGTCAGAGAGCACTTCAATTGTATGGGCCTGGAAGTAGGGCCTCAATCTTCGCGCTGCAAAAACCACAGACAGGGCCATTTTTTCTATCGGAGTATACCGGGTTTCAGCGGGTTGCAACACGCGGCTGGCAAAGTAAATAGGAAACTTGGACTCCCTAGTTAGTACCGCGCTAATAGTGGTGGACCCAACAGCGAGGTATAACTATAAAATGGGCAGCGAATGATCAGCGAATGACCCAACAGCGAGGTGTAAAGTGGGCAAAGCGGCCAGATAATCTTTCATGCTCTCGAAAGCTTTATCGAAATTTTAGCTACTCGAAAAAGGGCAGCGAATGATCAGCTAATCGTGAACAGAATCTTCTCACCGTTGACCGACTCATTCAACTTTTGGATGTCGTTCAACGTCTTTGGAGGAGCCATGTCGATAATGGTTTGTACTTTTGAAGGATTAACATCTATTCCCCGGTGGCTTATCATGAAACCTAGGAATTTCCCGAAATCGACTCCAAAGACGCATTTTTCCGGATTCAGGCATACGCGATTTCTTCTCAGAGTATCGATGGTTTCTTGCAAATATTTGCAATGGTCCGCCATCGCAATGCTTTTGATCACGATATCATCAACCTAAACCGCAACATTTCTTTCGATCTGGGAAGCAAACACTTTCTCTATCATTCGCTGAAAAGTGGCCCCCGTGTTTTTTAGGCCAAATGGCATCACCTTATAACAAAAGGTTCCCTGGTTGGTGATGAAAGCGGTGTTTTTTTCGTCGCGAGGACTCTTCTTAATCTGATTGTAACCGGAATATGAATCAAGAAAGCTTAGGGTGGCATGTCCTGCCAATGTGTCCACCAGCTCGTCGATGGACGGTAAAGGATAGATGTACTTTGGGCATGCCTTATTCAAATCTTTGAAGTCTATGCACATCCTCCACTTGCCACTGCTTTTTCTGACTAACACCACATTTGACAGCCAGGTTGAGTCATTAATTTCGCGAATAAACCCGGCTTGTAGAAGCTTGTGTACCTCTTGTTTTGCTGCTTCTAACTTTTCAGCGACCATCTTTCTTTTTCTTTGGCAGATTGGTTTTGCCTCGTGATTGAGTCTCAGGGAATGCTCCGCGATTTCTCGGGGAAGCCCTTTTAAATCCTGTGGCAACCATGCGAAGACGTCTCGTTAAGTTGTGGCCGTGGTACAGGGTTTCAGACTTGTTTGGGAAAGGAGAGAAGACGACCTTTTCTTCCACAATTTTGTCAGCTATTTTCTCTGGTCGAACTTCCAAATCTGCCTATTGTCGTTCAGATGTGGCCTCTTGTTCACGCTCGTCGTTGGCTTCTTCTTTCAGAGATCCCCGAGTCCTTTCTTTAATCGCGAATATTCGATTATGGCCCTTTCTCAGTGAGGAAAAGTAACAAACTCTACTTTCGGCTTGCTGTCCTCGTGCTTCACCTACCTTTTCGTCAGCGCATGGAAACTTGACGCTAAAATGATATATAGAGCATGTTATTTGGAATTTGAACAGACTTACACGGCCCATGATGGCGTGGTAGATGGATGGTAGTCGGACTACCGTAAACTCAATCATGTGGGTTCTTGCATTCAGTGTGGTGCCTAGCATCAGGGCCAACTCGATCGTTCTAGCTACTTCAACCTCGTCTGTGGAAAAGGAGACTAGTTTTCCCGAGTAGCGACGTAGGGCGCTCTCGGCGATCCCGAGTTGCTCAAAGGTGTCCCAGTAGAGGACGTCTATAGATGAACCTGTATCTATCATGACCCGCTTGACGGTTTTGGTTCCTATCTATACATGGATGACCATGGGATCTCAGTGAGGCATTTTGAGATCGCGAGCATCACGGGTATCGGAAATAGAGAAACTCAGTATAGCGTGCTCAATGGATGCTTGCTTGACGCTGGCCTCGGATGGGGGGCATCTGGCTTCTCTTTCATAGTTTTTTCTTTCTTGGTTACTAGTGCCAGATGTTGCGGGTCCTCCTACGATGGTGTTGATGCAACCGTCCGGAGAGGGAGGCTTCCGGTGATCTCGGTTGGAGTGTTCAGGTCGGTTAGATGAAGATCTTGATGCGGGGACATTTCTCGTGTCCCTGGGAGGAGGTCGATACTCTCCTCCTCTGCCTCCATTTCTTCCTCTCCTGTACTGGGGGTAAGTCCCTCTACCTCTTCCTCCAGCATACTGGGGATTGTAGGGTCTTGGTGGTGCATTAGGCGGTTTATATTGTCGGGGAGGGGCCTCAGGAGGGCGGTGCTGTTGTGGCATCGCTACTGGATTACTACGATTTGCTAGTGGGGCGCAAATTTGAAGGGGTATCTCCTTTTGGGGAAGAGCTGGCGGAATCCCATAGACCGGAGGCAAAATTTGGTCAGGATGAGCCATCATTACCTTGGTTGGGGACCGAGTGGACCCGATCCTGATCTCTGGTTGTGTTGTACTTCTTGGATTAGATGGAGCGGTGGGATGGCCGGATATTGCCAGGAAGGATTACGAGGTTGCTGATCTCCGAACTTTTCTCTCCCGTGTCGTTTGTTGGGAGGTCGGTGGTAAGATGGTGACGAAACAATGGCTTATACTCGACATGTCGTGAGCTAGAGCATACGTCTTCCATAGCGTGGATCTGCTTGAAAACGAGTTCTCTCAGAACGTCGTAGTTGGCCGGCTCTTTTCGAAATAGGCAAATCTTGAAATCTCCTTCGGCCAAATTTCCCATTAGTATCGTGCTTGCGGATTCTTGGTTGAACCTCGGGATTTGTACCACCATATTAGTGAATCTGCTGAAAAAATTTCCCAACGACTCGGTCACGCCTTGCTTAATGGAATTGAGGTCCAACATGGTTCTTTTTCTGGTGCGAGCGCTACCGAAATGAGCGACGAATGTACCTGACAGTTGCGTAAAGTTGTTGATGGAAGATCGGGCAAGATTCGTGAACCATGTTAAAGCGACCCCACTCAGTGTGGATGGAAATGAGTGGCAATACATAGCATCATTGTCCTCGTTCATTCCCATTGTCGTGGTGAATTGGTTGAGGTGATCGTTGGGATCGGTATCTCCTTTGTACTTGCCGATGGAGATGTCCCTCCACCTCTTGGGGATAGGTGCCTTGCGTATTTGTCTGCAAAAAGCCGAGGGAAAGGTTGGCTCACCTTTGCGAGTTTGCTCGGGTGCTTCAGGGGAGTTTGAACGCGAAGACACGTTCTGGGCCCTGCCAGAACGGTCGACCTTGTTGATATTCTCGGTGGGTTCTGGATCGGGGTTGAGAGGGCCACCAGCGGGGTTGGGGAAATGGTTGACCGTTATGGGCACTAGTTCTTGTTGTTGATAGTAAGTACGGGGGTCGTGTTGGAGTGGCACCCTGTTCGCCTGTTGGAAAGGCATATCGTTCGCTTGTTGGTTGAAGTACATGCTTTGTGGGTAGCTCCCCGCGAAGAATTGATATGGGGGGTAGCCGCCCCACATGCCGTAGGGAGCGAACGGAGGGGATTGCGCAGTGTCCCACGTCGGTTGTTGAAGGGCGCCCTCGTTGCCGCTGTGTAGGGCTTCCTCGTTGGGGATTGATGTCTCCAAAGTAGCCATGTCTTTATGCATATTTTAGTTCCATATTCTTTACATTTGCATATTTTTAGGTTGGGAATATGTCGAATTTAGGTAGTATATGTTAATTTGTCAGAAATGGAGATCTACATAAGTTTCTGTTTAATATTGCAGAATATGGAACCATTTCGGGAGAAAATCAAGAAGCAAGAATCGGAGCTCAAAGTTACTCGACATCGACAAACCCTAGTCGATCTCGACAAGCCATGTCTAGACACCTGTCAGGATCGAGGAGGACCATGTCGAGAAGCTGAAGACGAAGAACCCGACTCCAAGCCTCTACTCGAGACCGAGTAACCAACTCGAGATCGACGAAGCAATGCCCGGAGTCGAGGAAAGCATGTCTGAGGATGCCGAGGAGAGACTACCCGACCTGACCTGGAGGCCGAACACGACAACTCTAGATCGAGGACCGTACTTGTTGTGAGCTTAATCTGTAATGTTTTACAGTAACTTTTATATCGTTTTCTGCATACATTGCATACATTTGGGTTAGATAGTACAGAATCTATGTAGTTTATGTTTATTTGCCAAATTATGGAATCTACACCAGTTTCTGTTTAAATCGCAGAATTCGAGACGTTTTACAGCAATTCTAAGGAAGGTCAGAAAAGCTCGGAAATCCACTACAGAAGTCCAAGGTCAAAGAATTAGCGGAACTAGTCGAACCAAGCTGAGAGCCCAGGTTACTCGATCTCGAGTGAACCTTACTCGATCTCGACGAACATGTCCGAGCACAGGCCTTATCGACTAGGAGCAGTGTCGAGAGCCAGACCAACCTGACTCCGAAAGCCAACTCGATCTCGAGTACCACTGGTCGAGATCGACAAAGCCTAGACGCCACACCCGAAGTCGAGGAGAGGAGTTGATCGAGAAGCCGAGAACGAAGACGCCGAGCAGCACTACTCGATCTCGAGGAGCCCTTGTCGAGATCGACGACACCCAGGAGCCTAGATCCGAGCCATGTCGAGCAGAGTCACCCGAGAACACCAGTCGACGACAATCCTACTCGATGTCGAGTAGCCCTTGTCGATATCGAGTAGCCCAATTTCTGGAAACGCGTCGACGTGAGCAATCCGAGTCGAGTTAGAGTTACTTGGAGCTGAAGGAAGTCGAGTTGGCCGAGATCTATCAACATCTATCAAGTTCTATCTATGGAGAAGACATGGAAGACTTTAGATTTATTATTTTCCTTTAAAGATTTAATTCCCTTATTTCATTTATTTATCTTTCAGCAAGTAGATTTAATTTTAGATATAGATAGAAGATTCTATCCTTGAATAGCAAGGAATAGAAGGCTATAAAAAAGCCCTAGGAGCTGGTTTTTCATGGATTCCATCACACAATTTCAGAGAGATAAGTAGTTCCACAGAGAAGTTTTAGGAGTTCTAAAGTTTTTAGGGTTTTGGCATTCTGCGAAAGTTGATTGTCGGGATTGTAAAGGCTTTGAATATAGTTTAATGCAAGTTTCTTTTTATACATCAATGTCTGCTATTGCGATGAGGCGTGAGTAGTCCACCCACTTCTGGGGCTGGGGTGAGCCCGACGGTGGCCATGTGAGGTGATGCGGTAAAGGTCAGATCTTGTTATGCAATTCGTCTTCTATCCCTATGAGCATGATTCTTTTGCGAGAGTTGAAGGTGATCCTTATTTGTATTATTGAAGCAAAAGTGATCTTAATGCAACTTGGGTTAATTATGTGAAAAGGGTTAGTAACAAATAGGGTTTATGCGAAAGCCTCTGTATGCCTATTTGTTAGTAACGAAAGTTATTTTGATGGAAAGCATGATCTTTTATGCCTTTATGTATTACTTTCCATGGTTATCGTTGTGGCGTTGATACCCTGGCTTTGGAAGTTTTTCATATATTGAGTTTATTTCTGTCAAATTTCCGAGTTGTGTTCGAAATCTGAGATTTACAGTTTTCTGAGTTTCTAGTCGATACAGAGTAGCTTGTACTCGATATCGAGGAGAGTTCCTACTCGACATTACCTGTTTCAGTTTCTGTTTGCTGTTGTCGACTTGCTGTTGTCGATCTCGAGTAGGCCTGTTGTCGAGATCGAGTTGGTTTTGGTCTTTATCGAGTTGAGTTTGAGCTTCTGTCGTCGATATACAGTTTCTGTTTCTGTCATTGGTTGTCGAGATCGAGTACGCATGTTGCTTTGTTTTATTTTCTACTTTGCTTTGTCTTTTCTGTCTTCGTTTTGTTCATTGCTTTTATTTGTTATTTTCTGTTTTATTTCTGTTTCCGCCCTTGTCTCTCTGTTCCTGTCTTTTTTGTTGCTTGTCTGTGAGATCTGTTGCTACCTAAGAACTGCTGACGTGCTTCCTCGTGGATTCGATCCTGACAACCTTCTACTACAATGGGAGGAAGTCTTGTATTTATTTGCTGAGACAGGGAAGTCAGTCTGATCTTTATTCTATATTTATTTCATACTTGATCATCCTCCTGCAACAACAAATTGGCGCCGTTGCTAGGGAAGCTATCATTCGCGCCTTAGGTAGTTGAATCTCACGTCTACTTTGAGTTACTTTTCAGGTGTATGCGTCGTTCTGGTCTACCACCTGAGTTTGACAGCTTAGACGAACCGGAGCGTTACCTACACATCCACTCTAAACTCAAAAGGATCATGGCGGCCGCTAAAACACATGAACAGCTGATTGCCAGGCTTACAAGGGAATTGGCCGCTAAAGATGCTGTTATCGCCACTGAGAAAGCAGCAAGGGAGCAAGCAGAAGCTGAGCTTGCCCAGTTCCCGACCATTGGAGAGGATTATATGCATCCCACTCTCGTCGTGCCTGAATCGGCGATTCTAATCCCTGATAACTCTTTTGAAATTCGCACTCAATTTCTTATAGAGATTAAAAATAATGCTTTCTTTGGTAGATTTAATGAGTGTCCTCTTGAACATATTACGAACTTTTCTGACATGTGCCGTACTCTTGCTGAGGTACAACTTTGGAATATGTCAAGATGGAGTCTTTCCGCTGGTCTCTAGCTGGACCTGCACTGAAGTGGCTTGAAGGGCTGAAACCAAGATCACTAACAACATGGGCCCAAGTAGAGCAAGAGTTTCTGAACAAATTCTTCCCACCCGCCAAAACAGCACATCTCCGCCAGAAAATCACCGCCTTCAAACAGAAGCAAGGGGAACCGCTGGCAAAGGCATGGGAGCGCTACAAAGAACTGCTGCGATCTTGCCCTACTCATGAACAGCCACCCTACGTCATTCAGGAGATCTTCTTCAACTCTCTTGATCAAATCACTAAGGACATAATCAACCATTATACTCGCTATGAGTATCTGACAATGCCGCCAAGTGACGCATGGGGTGTGCTAGAGAAGCTCACCAACTACGACAACAAGTATGGGTCTACTGCAACTTATGAAGAGAACCCATACGCCAGGCCAGCACCTTCCATGCCCCTCTATGAGGCTCCTAAGGAGATTGATCCGGATGTAAGGGAACAGTACTACAGAGATCAGAACAAGAAGCTCCTTAAGCAAGTAAAGTATCTTTCTGTCAACCAGCCTTGCATTGAATGCGGATCGCAACGGCACACCACTCCTGAGTGCCCACACACAGAGCAAGTCAGGATGGCAGAACACCACGAGGAGGTAGCTTACGCAGGGGGTCCCAATCGCTACATGGGGGACCAAAGGTTTCAGCAACCACAATGGAACCAAGGTGTCCCTAGGAGCCCCCCGCCCTACAAAGCTCCAGGACATCCGGAAAGGGACCAGAAAAAGGATGATATACAGACAGTCCTGAAGGAAATACGGAGAAATCACTCAGAAACTAGGCATTCCTTCAACTCCGTCTACACACAGATGCAGGGCGTCAACTCTAGGCTTGGGGAAATTGATATATGGCGAAAATCAGTTGATACACAGATTGGTCAGCTGGCAGCGGGAATCCCCGGACAGTCAGGTGCGCTCCCTGGATCTTCAGAACCAAATCCTAAGGGAAAGACTGGACACATCGCTGCTGTAAAACTCAGAAGCGGACATCAACTGCAAGAGCCAGAGGTCGGAAAGAAGCGGAACAACGAAGAACAGCAAGTCGACATCGATAACACTGTAGTCGATCTCGAGGAGGGCCTCGTCGATCTCGAGGAGAAACTTCAGAAACCTTCGTCTGCACTACACAGCAACTCGACTGCACCCAATTTGGTCGAGATCGACAAGGGGCTACTCGACATCGACGACGGTCAACCTGAGGTCGAGAAAGCTGCAGCACCTCCGACATCTATTCTGGCTCCAAATCAGAAAAAGAAGCTGCATTTCCCCACAAAATCTCCAAAGGACCCAGCAGAGAAGAAATTTCAAAGCTTCATCAAGATGCTTCAGAAGCTCAACGTCACCATCCCCTTCACAGAAGCTCTCAATGAAATGCCATCTTATGTCAAATTCCTGAAGGAGATTCTGAGCAAAAAGCGGTCAATGGCTGAGATTACATAGGAGTGCAGCCATTTGGACATACTGGAGAAGAGGTCAGATCCAGGTAAGTTTGCTATAACCATTGGATTTGGTCCATATAAAATTAATGCTTTATGTGATCTTGGAGCTAGTGTAAGTATAATACCTTTAACAATTTGGTCCAAGATTAAGATAGGTGCCCTAGAGCCTGTGGATGCTAGACTTTATATGTCCAACAACACGGTGGTCATTCCAACAGGCATGATGGACAATGTGCCAGTACAAGTAGTTAAATTCTTTGTCCCTGCTGATTTCCTAGTTATTGATATGCAAGAAGATCCTGCTTGTCCAATTATTCTAGGGAGACCCTTCTTGGCGACGGTGGATGCCAACATAAGCGTAAGGAAAGGAGTTCTCACCTTCAACATCAGCGATGAGGTAACTGAGTATTCTTTTAATAAAACTGAAAGGCATACAGGTCCAATGAAAGAGGTCAAATCTATCTCGGCTGGCTACATCACCTACGGGGAACCCAAGGTCAGAAATATGACCCCTGAGGAGCTGGAAAAGAGGGACATGGAGGCCCAGGTGGAGGAGATCATGGCAATCCTAAAGGAGGCCGCAGAAAATCCAATCGACACAAACCAAGGTACGTCGTTATGGATTAATTATTTTTCGGATGCCTTGACAGGAACCAAGTATGGGGTCAAGATCGACCAAGACTCCTCGACATCGAGGACCCTAGTCGATCTCGACAAGAAACAGAAGCCTCCACCAGCACCAGCGTCATCGAGCAGCAATACAGAAGCTGAGGGCTACTCGACATCGAGTAAGCTACTCGAGATCGACCACCACTCGTCTGCCTCGACTTCGCCTTCCTCGACGCTGACGACTCCAGAGCATGAATCCTCTTCGACATCAAGTGCGCTACTCGAGATCGACCACCACCCTGCTGGCCCAGCTCCGACTTCCTCGACACTGAAGCCTCGAGGAGCAGAATCCTACTCGAGATCGAGTAGGCCACTCGATGTCGACAAGCACTTCTCTTCGTCGACTCCTGCATCTGCGAGCAGCCCACCACCAGAACCTGCAGACTCATCGAGATCGACTAGCCCTAGTCGAGATCGACCAAACACTGTGGTCCCCGATTCCGTCTCTGCGAAGGTAAGCCAAGGTATGGATCTTTCTTCTTCTATTTCCATTAAAGATTTATCTATACATGGGAGAGGTTTGCCTTGGTATGTGCGCTTATGTAGGATATCCAATGATGAGCCCAAGGAGTATGAAGTTGGAGACAAGCTCTATGTCTCTAAATCAAAGGATCATTGGTTCCCCAATAAATTCAACAAGAAGTGGATGGGACCTTTTGTGGTGAACAAGATCCATTCTGGAGGATTGCAGCTGATGGACAAGAATGGAGTCTTATTTGAGGCCCAAGCTACATGGGCCCTGCAAATGCCACCTTGAGCTAAATGGAAAAGCCGGCCTAGCGACTATAAAATCTAGAGCTTGTACATAGACTTTTTGAGACGTTTTTGGACATTGTTTTGTTTGTTTTTGGTTTTGAACACTTTTAGTTTTTCTATTATGGGTATATGTCTTCTACACTTTTCAGGTCCATGGATAGAACCAATCAATATTCATACTCGGCCTAGGCGATTCTTTCATTCGAAATTTAGAGGCCCTGCACACCAGTCTAGTGAGTTTCTTTCTCTACCCTTGTTTTTATACAGTGAGGACACTATAATATTTAAGTATGGGGTGGGGGAAGGGCTTACTTTATGCATATTTGCCACATTTGACATTATGTGTGCATATTTAGTGTTTAATTCTTGAATTGCTTATACATGGCTATTTTGGAATGCATTATTGATTTATGTGCTTATATATGCATGTTTTCCAAAATTTGAGAAAAATAACCCCCATTGAAAATTTGATTAATGTCATGGAAGCTTATATTGGACTCGACGATGCAAAATTGGATTCATTAGAGATATAGCATGAAATTGCCTATTAAAGGAAAGTCATAATGAAGTGCATGCTTTTATGAAAACCATGAAAGAAGGTAAAATTTGAAGTTGCTTTTGACATGTTGCATGATAAAAGGATGGAGGACTTTATATTTCCATATAAATCATTCGCGCCTTAGGTAGTTGAATCTCACGTCTACTTTGAGTTACTTTTTAGGTGTATGCGTCGTTCTGATCTACCACCTGAGTTTGACAGCTTAGACGAACCGGAGCGTTACCTACACATCCACTCTAAACTCAAAAGGATCATGGCTGCCGCTGAAACACAAGAACAGCTGATTGCCAGGCTTACAAGGGAATTGGCCGCTAAAGATGCTGTTATCACCACTGAGAAAGCAGCAAGGGAGCAAGCAGAAGCTGAGCTTGCCCAGTTCCCGACCACTGCAGAGGATTATATGCATCCCACTCTCGTCGTGCCTAAATCGGCGATTCTAATCCCTGATAACTCTTTTGAAATTCGCACTCAATTTCTTATAGAGATTAAAAATAATGCTTTCTTTGGTAGATTTAATGAGTGTCCTCTTGAACATATTACGAACTTTTCTGACATGTGTCGTACTCTTGCTGAAGGTACAACTTTGGAATATGTCAAGATGAAGTCTTTCCGCTGGTCTCTAGCTGGACCTGCACTGAAGTGGCTTGAAGGGATGAAACCAAGATCACTAACAACATGGGCCCAAGTAGAGCAAGAGTTTTTGAACAAATTCTTCCCAGCCGCCAAAACAGCACATCTCCGCCAGAAAATCACCGCCTTCAAACAGAAGCAAGGGGAACCGCTGGCAAAGGTATGGGAGCGCTACAAAGAACTGCTGCGTTCTTGCCCTACTCATGGACAGCCACCCTACGTCATTCAGGAGATCTTCTTCAACTCTCTTGATCAAATCACTAAGGACATAATCAACCATTATACTCGCTATGAGTATCTGACAATGCCGCCAAGTGACGCAGGAGGAGGTCTTGTAATTATTTGCGTGGGCAGAATATGGTTTGATTTATATTTTGTTATATTTCATAATCGATTTCCTCCTACAACAGGGATGGCGTTGAGGTTGAAGTCGTTTGCTTCCTCGGTGTCATGGTGTTGTTTCCCCAAATTCCTCTCCGAAGAGGGTAAAGTTCATGGTTCCTGTAAAAAAAACATTAGTACTTAAAAAGGGAAATCAACGCAATTATCAACTTATATATTATTTATATAGAATAAAAAAGGATAGAGCGGTAAGAAAGGAAGAAATAAAAGAAATGGAAAGACAGTAATGTAAAGAAGCGTATTGCTACGCGGAACCTCTCGTCGTGAAAGGTTCCCACAGACGGCGCCAATGAACCGTTCAGGGGATTTCGCCTATACTTATTACCTCATTTGTGATGACATAATACTTTAAAATACTTGTAAGCCTTAGCCTAGGTTGTGCGCTTATTAGTTCAAGTGATGAGGGTTGTGAGTTTAATTCGTGATGAATTAAGTTATTGTTCAATCGTCGTTCACAGAGGAAGCTAAGCGGGGTTGTTATCCCAAAGGACGTTCTTCTCCAACCAAAGATCTTTAGAACTCAACTCCAGAGGTTTTAAGTCTGGGGGATAACCAGAGCTCTTATGCTTTTCTATTTTCGGAATCGGATCCCTTACTCTGAGATCGGAGGGGGGTATTTATAGGGAAACCAAGCGAGCAGCTGGCTGGCAACCTCGTGGTTCTATGTAGGACACGTGTAGAGCATACCCACATGCTTAGGGGCATAGGCAATACACGTGTAGCCATTAGAGGCGAGGTGCTTGAGCCAGCGAGCTGCTTGCTAGGATTTCGGAGGCTTACGAGATATTTTGGAAAGTTCGCTCTGATTCCTATACTGGATTTGAGTCGCGAGGGAAACGAAGGTTAATATTCCTAGGGAACACTAAGCTTAGTCCTTCGGACTTGATTAGATACTTTGCTCGCGTAGTACTAATGGTGGGACCGACCATCCTCTTGCGTTGGGTGACCCATTTATGGCGTCATATTCCGTGTTTATTATATAGCCTATTTTCTATGACATCGTCAACATGAAGTTGTCTTTCTTCGGGACAAGGTCCGCACCCAACAGGACCCACTCGTCACCCACTTCCTCTTCACCAAACCTGAAAACCATATACTCCGTCTTTGTCTTGCTCAAAAGGAAGCCCTTCTGTTCAAGCTTATGCCTCCATAAATCAAGCTTGTTGCTGACCCCTACCCTAGTCTCATCCACCAGTACAACATCATTCGCAATCAGCATACACCACGGGATCTCACTCTGGATACTTCATCACACCACATCCATGACTACTGTAAAGAGGAACGGGCTCAAAGTCGAGCCTTGGTGCAAGCCCACTTGTACAGCAAAGTACTCAGGGTCCCCACTGTGAGAGTACACACTCGTCTGTGAACCCTCGTATATATCCTTAACAACCCTCATGTAGGATTCTGGAACCCTTTTAGCTCTCAAACATTCCCAAATAAGGTCTATTGGCACTCTGTCATATGCCTTCTCCAAATCAATGAAAACCATATGCAGATTTTCTTCCGTTCTCTATATTTCTCCACCAAGCGCCTCATCAGATGAATAGCCTCTGTAGTAGACCTTTCTGGCATAAAACCAAACTGGTTCTCAGAAACGATAACCAACCCTCTCAGCCGATGTGCAATAACTCTCTCCCAAATCTTCATTGTATGGTTGAGGAGTTTAATACCCCTATAGTTGTTGCATTGTTGTACATTGCCCTTGTTCTTATATAATGGGATTAACTTGCTGAGTGTCCATTCCTCTGGCATCCTCGCAGTCCTGAGGATAACGTTGAAAAGTTGGGTAAGCCACTCCACTCCCTTAACGCCTAAACACTTCCACACTTCAACTAGAATCTCATCAGACCCCACAGCTCTCCTACTCTCCATTTTACTTACAACCCCCTTCACTTCCTCATAAGATAGGCGTCTGCAGTATGAAAAATCATCACGACCACTACTGCTCGAAGTACCATTTGCTGCTCTAAAACCCTCATTAAGCAACTCCGAGAAGAAATGTTGCAAAAAAATGTTAGAGAAGAAATGTTGCAAACTTGACATTTCTAACTTCTAACCCTAGATACAAAGAAGGGTGATGTTAACTGTTAGCATTTTAGAGAGACCAATTTGCGCTTAGTGTTATTCTATGTTCTTCTTAGCCAACATATGCTATTTTCCAGCTCTCCTCTTCATTATCTTCCCACATCCTGTCAGTTTGAAGATCTCAAATTTCTATTAAATACAAACCCCAAATCAAGAATCCCAATTTTCCATTGAATATAATCACCTTCAATAAGAAAGGAGAAATTAAGAAAGGAGAAATTAGGTATCACAACTTACCATCAAATTGATCCATAGATCCAAACCTCAATTCGAAAATCATAAAACTGGAATCCAACCTAAAAATCCCCAAATCGAAAAACCCTAAATCCTAACCCTAATTTCCTAGGGGCGAAATTAAGAAAGGAGACTTACCTAGGACAGTCATCAGCAACGACCTCCTCCCTCACGTCTGTCCCTCCACCAACGCCGAGATCTTCAATTGCCTCCTCCTCTCTCTTGCGCGTTCTCTCTCTCAGAAGCTACGCTCCATTCTTTTTAAAATAAGCAACATCTTCTTTCTTCTTTTTTCTTTTTTGATTTAACGGAAATTAACGAATTTTTGTTAAGGTTAACATAGGGGCACGATGCGAAGTTTTTTAAAATCTCAAGGGCATTTCGCGAAATATGCTAAATTTTTGTACACCGCATGAAATATGTCTTACCACAGGGGAACCACGCAAAATTTCCGTTAAATTTTTTATGGAGATTCCAATTTATTACATTTTATAATTATAATCACTTGATCTTTCATTTTCAAATCAATTTTTATATTTATTTGTTTTGTCTAATACTCCCTCCGATTGATAGTATTTGATTTTTTATTTTTAATCACATTTTTTAAGAAGATAAAAACTCTAAAAAGTATTAAAATATTAAAAATAATTCTATGCTTATTACTAATTGCATGAAATTATTTTTAAAAAAATTATTTAAAATTTTGATATTTTATATATTTTTAAATTATATTAAAAATTACAAGAAATAATAATAATCAAATATTTTAGATAAGATATAGTATATAATTACAAGCACTAGAGCTTATGAACCATGTCTTTAATTTTAGCATTTTAAAATTATTGCAAAATTACCAAATCATAATTTTTTTAATTTCAAAAAGAAAAAATTGACAAACCCGAAATCGACCCGATTTGACCCGAAACCGGGTCAAACCTGAGTTTAAGTCAACACGGATCTACCTGGAACATGTTTTACCGAAAACCCGATATGACCCAACCCGAACCTGATCCGATTGACAAGTCTAGGTGCAATTAATGTGGCAAAACCCAAGTTTATATAGATAGAAGATAGATACATAGATATCCATGTATTGGTTTATTTAAAAATATATAATCTGTATAGAGATATATAAATATGAAGACCACCACCATGGTACAAGGAAAAGGAAGACAAGAGAGAAGAGCCAAGGCCTTAATAATAACGAGAAAACCCGGCACACGAGTAGGTTGATGAAGACTTTAGGGTAAATTGCAAATAGCGAGAATACGAGAAAATTATATAGGATTTTTTTGGTAACCGTCCAAAATAAGGGGGCTGTTTTGCAAAATGTCCATTTTCATAGTGGCTTTTGCAAAATGTCTAAAATTGACATTTTTACCCCTAGCTTTAATACCCTCCTATTTTTTCCTATTTCCAAACGGCAATTTCTTCTGATTCACGGAACGACGAGGAGGAACGCGAGTTTCTTCACCAGGCCTCTTCGATTTCCCTGATTTCGAAGATTTCGATCTCGATCTGAAGCAGGAACGCCAATTTCTTCATTAGGCATCGTCGATTTCGCCAACAGTCATCAAACCTGAACGAATTTGTGCTCAGCTATAGCACTGTAATCCCGAATTCAGATTTCAAAAGAGGTAAATATCGAATTTGTGCTCGTTTGTTGTTTGATACGTGAATATTGTCATTGATTTTGATCTTAGTTGATGATTTTCATCTCAGTAGCAAATTTGGTGATTTTTGTACTGTAATCCCGAATTCTGTTTTTGATACATGTGTTTGAATAACACTGGATGCCTGTCATCCCAATAGCTAATTGCTATTTGATTATGATAGATGTGTTTGAGTGAAATTGGATGCCTGTCATCACAGCATCTCAGTTTGGTTTTGGTCTCAGTTTGAATAACACTGGATGACTGTCATCCCAGTATCTAATTGCTATTTGATTATGACAGATGTGTTTGAGTGAAATTGGATGCCTGTCATCACAGCATCTCAGTTTGGTTTTGGTCTCAGTTTGAATAACACTGGATGACTGTCATCCCAGTATCTAATTGCAATTTGATTTTGATAGATGTGTTTGAGTGAAATTGGATGCCTGTCATCACAGCATCTCAGTTTGATTTTGGTCTCAGTTTGAATAACACTGGATGCCTGTCATCCCAGTATCTAATTGCAATTTGATTTTGATAGATGTGTATTAAGCTTAAGAGATGTCACCAGGGAACAGTTATAATGGATGTCAATCTGCTAATGGTAAAATTTGGAGGAGAATGGAAGATGGAAGAAGATGATTTAGTGTTTGTTGGGGATGTGTCATCAAAAGTGATTGTCATCAATCAACCTATGAGTATGTATGAGATGAAGACTGAGATAATCAACAGATTCATCAACAGTGACAGTTTGGCTCCTAATCTTCAATTCAGCCATTTGCATCCTTTCAAGAAAACTATGGAGCCTTTTTTTATTGAGAATGACAGTGATTTGAGGAGTTTCTTTCAAATGAGTGAAGTGAAGGAAGTGAATTGGACATTGCCTTTATATGCTACTGTTGTAAAGGAAATCATTGAAGATCGGGTTACACACTCCATGAATGATGAAAATCAGTTGGTTTTACATGCTGACAGCTATTTCAAGAATACATATGTGATGGAAGACAGCTTCTGTGTGCAGAATGATGATGTAGACTGCATAAATAATGTCAATGATACATATGATAATGGAGATGATACCGAGATTGAGAGGCATCAGTAGCACTACAATGTCCACAAATTATTCAGAATCTATAAGTTCAAGAAAAGGGGTCATTATTATAGCCGTGGGACAACTGTTCAAAACAAAAGAACATCTGAAAGATGTTATTGCATTGTTGGCTGCACAAGAAACGTTTGCTTACAGGGTGAAAAAGACAACACCAAGTTATTACAGAACAGTTTGTGTTGATAAGAGCTGCGATTGGAAAATTCACGGTGCCATCTTAACTGGGTCAACTATATTTCAAATTTTGAAATACAATCAAGAACATAGTTGCAGTTTGGAAGTAAGGATTGGAAAACGTCGCGCTTCTAACTACAAACTTGTTGCTGAAAAGATCAAACCAAGGTGAAATATACTGTAATTCCTTCCTGTAATCACTCCTCTGATATTTTATTGACTCTTTTACATCATATGAACAGATATGAAGACATCAAAAAGGGGCCAACTCCAAGTCAGATTAGAAACATCATAAGAACTGACTTGAAAATAAATGTGAGCTACTGGAAAACATGGAAAGCTCGTGATGCAGCAATAACGATGGTAAAGGGGTCATCAGAAGGAAGCTATGAATTATTACCAGCATATTGTTGTGTCCTAAAGCAACATAATGCTGGAACTGTCACCTTCATTCAAGTTGACTCCCAATCAAGGTTCAAGTATTTGTTCATTGCATTTTGACAATGTATCCGTGCATTCCCAATTCTGCGAAAGGTACAAATTCTTACATTATGATAGTTGGGTTTGATTAATTTGTATGCCTGTCATCAATGGATTTCTTAGATTTAATCATAATTGCTACATGCCTATTATGTAATCTCGAGTACAATTGTTGTATGAGATGGGAATACTGTCATCAATTTTGATATCAGTATCTATATTACATGCATGTCATCAAACGTGAGCTTGATTACTGTAACCAAATATTTTCCAATATTTTTTAGATAAGTTTGATACCTGCAAAACTGTAATCAGACTCAATATGACAGGTACTAGTGGTAGATGGTACATTTCTAAAAGGAAAATACAGAGGGACTCTTCTCACAGCTTCTGCACAAGATGCAAATCATCAAATATACCCCATTGCCTTTGCAGTGGTTGACTCATAAAACAACGCCTCTTATGAGTGGTTCTTCAACAAGCTAGCAACAGTCATCCCATCAAGTGAAGAGCTGGTTTTTGTTTCTGACCGTCATCAAAGCATTGCAAGAGCATTAGAGTTGGTTTACCCAAATGCTAAGCACTATTACTGTAGATGGCACTTGAAGCAGAATATAATGTCAAAATTCAAGAAGAAGAGTCTGTGTGAGTGGTTAGAACAAGTTGCAAACAGTTACACAGTATCAGGATTCAACACCTATTTTGAATGCATTACTAATGCCAACAGCGATATGAAGAAATTTCTTGAAGATCTGAAGTTTGAGAAATGGGCAAGAGCTTATTCAAAAGCTGACAGGTACAATATGATGACTTCAAACAATGTAGAGACAATCAATAGTGTATTCGGTGAAGATAGATCATTCCCAGTTGTAGAACTACTGAATGCAATCAGAGAGAAACTAACAAAATGGTTCAATGACCGCAGAAACGAATCTGAGGATAACAACTTTGATCTTCCAAAAAAAATCAGTGATACAGTGTACATAAGATGCAGTGAATCAGGAATGTACACTGTCAAACAACTTAATGACTTCCAGTTTGAAGTTGTTGGTGGCATGAATAGGGTTCTTGTTGATCTGAATCAGAAATCTTGTACATGTAAGGTATTTGATTACGACAAGATACCTTGTGTACACGCGCTTGCTGTCATCAGAGAGAAAAAATGGCTGTTTTGAAGTATATTAGCACTTATTACACAAATGAAGCTTGGACCTTGGCTTATCAAGAGACAATATATCCAGTTTTACAAGAAGCAGAGTGGATTGTGCCAGATGACATCAAACAGCAGAGATGTCACCCACCATTGGTGCGTAAAAGATGCGGCCGACCTCAAAAAAAAAGGAAGCCTTCAGCTGGAGAATATAGATGAAAAGGATCAAAGAGTCATCAAACCAGCTAGACAGTTTATGCTACATTGAGTTTTAGTACATTTTATGTTTTTGTTCTTCTTATATTGAATACAATGTTAGTTGTAACCAGTTTCTTACACTGTCACCAGCTTTTATATAAACTATCACCAACTTTTAGTTTCTGTTCAAAATGAAACAAATTGAATCAAGTGTTGTTCAGTACATATATTCTGCCAACAAAGCACTTGAGGTGTAACCACAAGCTCTGTCACCACAATTGAAAAAAGTGTAAAGGAGGCTGTCACCAGAAGGACATGTGGTATGTCACCAAATAAATGGTGTCACCAAAAGAACAACCCTATGACAAAGGAAGAAAATACCCAAAGGAGGATAATGCTAAACAAAGATACATGTGGTTTACAATAAAAAAATAAAAATAAAAAAAGTGGGGAAAATGGTGTCACCAAACTAAAAACAGTTTCAAAAATTCTATCATCATAATGGAAGGTGTCACCACAAGTAATGGTGTCACCAAAAGAACAAGGGAAGCAAATACCATAAAGGGGATAATGCTAAGCAAAGCAACATGTGGTTTAAAACATAAAAAATAAAAATAAAAAAAGTGGGGAAAATGATGTAACCACACTGAAAACAGTGTCAACAATTCTGTCATCAGAATGGTTAGTGTCACCAAACACTGTCACCAGGGTAAAAACAGTGAGCCTGTCACCAGAAATCGTCAAACTTTGAAAGTAAATTATGGAGACTTAACAAATATAAAAGGCATAATACATAAAATGATTAAAAGGAACATAGATATTAATATGAAAACATTCATTCCAAAATACAACAAACTTGGTTCAAGTATTTCAAAGTGTCACCATGCAACTTACATCAACTAAATATCCCATAATTAGATAAGTAAATGTATTTAGGAATTTCAAAGCTACACTGTCCCAACTACAGAAACTTATGTGATAAACTAAACAAATGTCCATTGCTTGGCGAAGAGATCAGCTGCAATCCTCTCACGATAGGCCTGAACATAGTCGTCATTGATAAGATCCATATCACCATCAAATACAAGGTGCTCAATGTGCTTTATGGTGTAAACCCCACAGCTACCCCTACATAATAAACACACAAAGAAAAAGTGACCAGATGTAATCTAATGAAACAGAAAATAAATAAATAAAGAGAATAAAAAGATGGCAAACAGAAGGTACCCTTCTTCATTTTGCTTCAAACCCGATACTCTCTCAACAACAAAGGGAGTGTCATCAACATCAGGAAACACACCACTCTTCATCATTAGAATAGGAAGCATATGGCAAGTCTGAGCAAGCTTCTGAGCTATAACTTCCTCTTTGTAGTAATTACACTGGGAGTCATACACAATAATGTGCTTCGAATCCAACTGAATCTCAAGTGCAACCCAATGCTTGTTATCAATATTAAAAGGGGTGTAGACCTTCTTGACACCTTCCCAAGACTTCCCACAAGGAGGAGAGAGACCAATGAAATACTTGTAGAAAGACTCATCAATTTTAGGGTGCTTTCTAATTAAATCAGGATCGTACGCCCCAATCTTGGTAATAAAAATGGTGTCTAATATAAGACTGCTTGAATGTTGATCAGGAAAGTCGTGAAGGCGCTTTCTCAAATGATAAAGTGATTCATCAATATGCTGTGAAAAGAAAAAGAATAATTCCTAACTGTCACCACACTACTGTCACCAACTGTAATCAACAAGAAAACACACATGTACATAGGACCAAATAACACAATTATGAACTTACAATATCAAGAAGCCAGCTGCCCTTCCCCACCAGCTCAGTGAAAAACGACTTGTTCATGTCAACAGTAAACCCATAAATCATTCCATCACGCCTACAAAAACACAAAAAATATAAAAATAAAACCAAAGATAAATAAAATTATAATAGGAAGTAGAAATATAAAAAAGAGAAGATAGATAATAAAAAAAAACAGATAATTACCCAAGAGATCTAAAGCCAGTATAAAAATCAGTACGAGCCTCTTTGGTTAGAAAAGAGTTAGTCGGTTCTTTTGGAAGACGAGGCTTCTTTGGTTTACATGGATTTGTATAAGGAGTTTGGACTGCATGGGCAGTTTTCCCAACCCTATGAGAACGCCGTAACGGAACCTCTTCTTCTTCATCTGACGGTACGAGCTGCATAAAATCAGTGATGTTATGAAGTATACTCTCTGTAGCAGAAACATTAACATCAGCAGCAACACTTTCATCATTCACATCAGATGAATAACCAAGAATGACACCAGCACCAGAACTGTCATCGACTCCATCATTTGAAGCACCAACAGCAGTATCATCACCAACAATGTCACCAGCCACCTCTTTTGCCACACTACTGTCTTTATTGATCTCAAGTGAAGAAAGAAAAACAGTAGGAGCAACAATGTCACCAGAACCAAAACTGTCATTAATTTCATCAGTCGAAACAATAACAACAGTATCACCTCCAACACTGTCACCAGGCACATCTTTTGGCACATTAATGTCAGCAATGCACTCCTGTGAAGAAAGAACAACTTTAGGAGTAACAGAAAGACCAATATTGGTGGAATCTGATAGAATAACTTCAGTGGGAGCAACACTAGAATCATCAGTTCCATCTGTTGAGATAATGACTAAAGTAGGAGTAACAAAGCCACTTTCATTAATTTCATTTGTAGAAGCAAGAGGAGAAGCTTCAATTCCACCATGTGACACAACAGTTGGAGGCACACCACTGTCAGCAGGAACACCACTGAGATTAACCTTATCATCTGAAACACCCACTGCACTTGAGACAAACACAGAATTAACAGGAACATCAATGTCACCAGCGTCAGCCAGAGAAGCAAGGACTTCAGCAGTAGCAATAGCACTGTCAGCAACAATCTTATCAGGAGAAGGAAGTACACTGTCATCAGCAGAAGGAAGAACACTGTCATCAGCTTTCTCTAGTGACTCCAGATCTGTCCCATCAGCAGTGCAATCAACATCACCATCTATTGAAGTTGACGCATTATTTGATGGACGAACACAATAATCTGCAGGGTCAGACTCAGTGAAAGTATCGTTGTCATCCGTTTCATTTAAACAGCTAAAAGGATACCCATGCTGAGAAATCTGAGAGCAGTTCTCCCTAATCGCATCCATTTCAGGCTTGAGAGATGCATCCAATTCTTCACGAAACTTTTTTAGAGCGGCTTCACTGTCATCATTAGAACGATGAGATTCTAGTGAAGCAATTCTCTGCTCAAGTCCAATGATCTTAGAAACACACTCCTTCAACTGTGATTCAATCTTCTCAAAGGATGCCCTAAAAGATTTGATAATTCCTTCAATAAATTCAGCTTTTCCAAACAAATCTTTAGCCCAACCAGGAAGATCATCACTTGCGAGAATAGAAGAGGAAGGCAAATCAGGTGCAGACTCTGACTTAGGGGCACTAAACTTATCACCTGTAGGAGGAACAGGTCTAGGTAGCTTAAACTTGGATTTCTTTGGCTTGTCTGCATGAGTTGGAACTTTGTCAACCTTCTTTGCTTCTTCTTTACTCTTAGAGGGAGATTGGCTCTTTGAAGATTGCCGAGATGGCATCACTCGTTACTTCTTCTTCATAGGCTGATCAACAGCAACAGAGCTTCTCAACTCTCTCTTCTTCACCACAGGAGAATCACTGCGCTTGGACCGTGTAACCACTGCTTGCTTGAGAGGAACAGGACTGGCAGCAGTGCGCGTGGACCGTGTCACACCTGCCTTCTTGAGAGGGACAGGACTCTCAAAATCAGACGTAGCATCAGTGGCAATTAACTTCTTTTTCCCCAATGTTGACTTTCTGACTAAGTCCTTCTTTCGAGTAGGAAGTTTGAGAGAAGGGAGAGTAGCTTCAACTCCACCATGAAATATGGGACCACCTGATTGCCTAACAACATGAGCTTCAAGACGTAACTTTCTAACAGATACTACATCACTGTCATCGGTACCCAACCCAACAAAAGATGAAACAAAGGAATCAATGGCGTCATCAGAGACTTCATCAGAAAACGAGAGTTGAGGGCCATTCATAAACTCAGCATAAATAAAACACAACAAGAAAAAGGATGCTTACCAAATCTTACACAATGACAGTTAGGAAATGGAACAATGAACTGATATAAAAATAATAAAACACAAGAAGAAAAAGGATGCTTACCAAATCTTTTGAAAACAATTCAGCACACTTGTCATAATTAATGCAGAAATCAACATTTTCACTATACCAAACAATAGAGGCAGGTAATCCTTCACAAAATGCAAAGTTACAACATGTCATCGAAGCAATTTTAGGAATTGCTTCTAAAATCCAAACCTGAGATCAAAACAACAATAAGGACAAAAATTAGAATAAAAGAACAATAATATAAAAATAATAGGCAACCACAATAAAAATTGGAACTTAAAAGTAAGTAGAAGGGAACTACCTGAAATGCCAAGGGATAACCGAAAACATTGTAGCCAAACCTCTCACCTCTGTTGGCTTGTTCTGATCGCATGCCTTTCTTCAAAAAAGACAATGTTTCCAAATACACAAGACGTCCAAAAGGATACACCGATAATCTGACCAAATCAGAAACAAGATCAACATACTGTTGACGGACATAATAGTTTTTCCTCTGGGGGAGCAAAACACCCTCAATCAGTAATAGGTATGCTAAGGATAGTTTCTTCGGAGACACCTTTGGTTCCTTTTTAAAAATTGCAATAAGACCATCCAAATTGCACTCAGAAACACCCAAAAACTCCTCCATATCAACTTGAGGAGAGGTAGACTTATCTGAACCATTATCTTCACAAACCAACCCAGTTACACAGCAAAACTCAGCAAGTGAGAACCTTAACAAATGACGTCCAACTTTAAACCACATTTCATTCTTTTTCTTAGTCTCCACTTCATGTAGCAGCATCTGATGGACAAGTTGAGAATAGAAATACATGCGATCACCAGCACGCACAATTGCCCCAAAACAGCCATCAATGAGGGCAGCCCAATCAGATGAAGACAACCCCTCCCGAATGATATCAATAACAGCAGGCTTTGAGTATACATTAAGATGTGCATGGAAACGCTTCTTCTCAGGGACAATGAACTTAAATCCAGCAGAATCAAGAGGAAATGATGTCTCCAAAGGAGAAGGTTCACTAAATAGCACAATATCTTTACTTGAAAAACATATCAAATTCAAACATAAATAAATAAAAATGAAATGTCACCATATGGAAGATAATGTCATCATAACAGAAACATACCAGACTGTAACCAAAGAGATAAACTACTACCGCCAAACATGAGACTTATCAAATACATAAATACACAAAAGAGAAGGAACAAGGGCATATAACAGACTGTAATCAAATAGATAAACTACTGTCATCAATTATAAGAAATATATCAAATACATAAATACACAAAAGATAAAGAACAAGGGCACCCTAAACCCTAAACAGTGTAAAGAATACTTTCACCACAAGGACATGTGGTGTACAGTATGGTTTAGAGTTTAGGGTTGAGTCTTTAGGGTTTAGGGCCAATCCTCAACCCTAAACCCTAAAATGTTATGTACAATACTTCATTAAGAAATTAGGGGTTTCACCACACGAAAAGGTGTCACCAAAAGGACAACCTTATGACAAGGGAATCAAATACCCTAAAGGGGCTAATCCTAAGCAAATACTCTGTCAGCAGGAGTAATGAATGTTATGTACAGTACTTCATTGAGAGATGAGGGGTGTCAGCAGGAGTAATGGTGTCACCAACAGGACAACCTTATGACAAGGGAATCAAATACCCTAAAGGGGCTAATGCTAAGCAAATACTCTGTCAGCAGGAGTAATGGTGTCATCAAAATTAACTGTGTCACCAAATGGATACCCCTAGGACAAGGGAAGCAACAACCCTAAGGGGCTAATGCTAAGCAAAGATACATGTGTGGTGGAAAAGAATCCTGTCATCACAAGGACATGTGGTGTATAGTATGGTTTAGGGTTTAGGGCTGAGTCTTTAGGGTTTAGGGCCAAGGCCCTAAACCCTAAAATGTTATGTACAGTACTTCATTGAGAGATGAGGGGTGTCAGCAGGAGTAATGATGTCACCAACATGACAACCCTATGACAAGGGAATCAAATACCCTAAAGGGGCTAATGCTAAGCAAATACTCTGTCAACAGGAGTAATGGTGTCATCAAAATTAATTGTGTCACCAAATGGATACCCCTAGGACAAGGGAAGCAACAACTCTAAGGGGCTAATGCTAAGCAAAGATACATGTGTGGTGGAAAAGAATCATGTAACCAAAAGGAATGGAGTCACCAAATGGATACCCCTAGGACAAGGGAAGCAACAACCCTAAAGGAGCTAATGCTAAGCAAAGCTTAATGTGGTGTAAAACATTAAAACAGTGGGAATATATGGTGTCACTAAAAGGATAATTCTAAGCAATGAATGGTCTCCCACCATGAACGGACATAGAACAGACTGTAACCAAACATATAAACTACTGTCACCACACTTGAGGAATAGATGAAAAACATAAATACTAAATTCAAAAAAAAAATCAGTCCAAGGAAGAAATAAAGCATCATATCACAAACTCAGAAACCTTATAGAAAACAGAAGAATCACAAAAACAGGCAGAATAATGGCTTACAACATCCTGGAACCAAAAAGGGAAACTACTGTCACCATGCATATCAAATTGATCAAACAACTGTGCATAAATGCTAAATTTGAAACGAAATTAGTTCAATAAACAAACAATGCATCATATCACAAACTCATAACCCTTACATACAAATAAAAGCAAAACACAAACCCTACCCGGTGATTAACAGGATAAAAGCACAAAAACAAACCCAAATTAAACAACAAACTGACGACAACCAGAGAAAAACAAGCAGGAAATGGAAGGAGATGTCCAAATGCAAACAGAAATTGCAAAAACCCTAAACAGAAACCGAGTTCATTTGAAACGACAGTGAGCAGTAGTCCAATACCTGATGACGACGCCATTAGAAGCACGAAGATCGACACGAAATCGAACTGGGAGAAGACAGCAGCAGGGGAACCGGCGAAAACCAGATAAACGGTGGAAGGAAAACCGCCTGGAACTGGAAATGGCGTGGAATCGTCGGAGAGAGGGAGTTGCGCCTGGAGCAGGAGAGAGAAGACGGGAACGATGATGGAACCGCCTGCAACTGACAATTGGTGAATTATAAAGGTAAGGGTATTATGGGGTTTTCGAAAATATTTTGGACATTTAGCAAAACCGCTTTTTAATTGGACATTTTGCAAAAGGATGTGGATAAAATGGACATTTGGCTTAATATTTTCAATTATATAAGGTAATTTCTTTTTTTTTTTTGGTTAAAAGTTATATAAGGTAATTTGTTTGTACAGGGTAATTTGTTTGCTACACCGAGTGTAATAATGCTTAACATATGGATGCCATGACATTTAGAATGTTTTAACCCAAAAAAAGATCTTAAGATGCCTCTTAAAATGCTACGCAATACTTTATGCATCTTTTACCATTTCCTTCCTTGAAAGCTTTCCCTTTTATTTCTTATTTTAGCAGCAATAAGCAAAAATGCATCCATCATTAAGCATAATTCAAGATTACTTTTATGAAGCAGTTTCCCTTTCCCATGTCAACTCTTTATCTTGCTTTGAATGCGAATCTATAATCACAAGTTTACAAAGATCTACTTCATACAAGTACAAAAAGGGAAAAGGCCACAATCCGCCCTATTTCGCTAAACAAAGAGATGAAACTGCACTCAGCAAAATTTAAAATCCGTTGTATCAGCTGCTCTTCAAAGATGAACACAAATCACGCCCAAAATGTCAGATACCAGTAGTGTTAGAAAGTCTGTAGACGGCATTTCTCTAGCCTGACTGACACAGAAAAGCGAGTATCATTAGCTGTACATGGCATGGCAGACGTGTGAACCATTCCGGAATGGCTCCCTGGAAAGGACTTGCGGGTAGTACCCCAAGGTCCCCAGTTCGAACCCCAGATATGGCCCCTCTTTATTTACAAATTTAAGGCATGACAGACGTGTCTACAGATTAGACACTACGAGATGTGAAGTCCAATTGACTAAAACAGTGCATGACCAAGTACAAGTACCTTAGGTGGACGCACTTCATGATGATGGAGCCTCTTCAGCCATTTCATCAACTGGAAAGGAGTTGAGGTATGAAACCACAAGATCGGCTGCCTTGTATCCAGAAGCTATAGCCTTACCCACTGAGAGTCCATCCTTGTGGTTACCTTAAGTGTAGATTGGCAAAAATGTGTCAGTGTCTCAGTGATATCAAAAGCTGCAGGTAATAGTTTCCTTGTGGCAACAGAACAGATGATTATTGCCTTATTGATCCTACATAGGGAAAATGGTAACTAAGTTCATTATTTGGAATTTGCAATAACTGTGGATATGAATAGTCTCCATTGTCGTATTAGATGTGGTATATATCACTGATGACAGCAGAGTTAAGATTATGTTCAAGTTTATGCCAAATTACCAGCATAGAAAAATCCAGGAAGATCTCGTTCCATCTTTGCTATAGCATTAAGAACTGAGTCATAGGTTCGTCCATAGAGCGGAAAAGCTTTGCTCCAAAAGCAATGGCTGCAACAATGTAGCTATTTAGAAGGCTTGATCAAAATCCAAACCCTTGTGTGGAGAAGGGCCATAATGAAATAAAAAGACAGTGTAAAGATCATAATAATCTCCCATACTGGATAAAAGTTGGCTCGCCCTCGGTGCCTAACAGCTGCTGAAGATCAGAAGAAACTATTTTCTTCAATTCATCCCTGGAATATTTGATAGAATGTCTCAGCTAATGTAATTCACAAGTTATTGCCATAGAACAACAACAAAATGAACATGCGGAATAAAAATCACGAAAGTAGTATAAAGATGGAAGTTGGAATACTTGGAAGCTTTAGCAAGTTCTCTGTTTCTGCTTCCTCCAACAAAAGTAGTATACAGATGCAGGTCACTAGGTGCACGGTCTGGAAACATCATAGACGAGAAGAGTGTACCTATACAGACAAAATACTTGGTCCCTACTTTTGTGAAATATAATTAACAGGGTATGAAACAAGTGCATCAAGACAATACCCAGGGTTTTTAATCCGTTTTGCTGCTCCTTTGAAGGAATAAGAACTCCAAATCCCTCTAGAGGTTTCCTGACATTGGCCTTCTTGAATGTAGTGATTATAACAGACAGTGGTAGATAATCAACCTGCATAATGAATACTTACTTAGGCGCACAACATTAATTCCTTTGTTGGATGTAAAAGGTGGATTACTTATATACATAAATGACAACCTTTCCTCTTTCATAGGCTTCAAACTGATCTCAAAGGATCACCAATTGCATAAAACTAAATAAGCCACATGAGAAGTGAATGTATAAAACCTATCTATAGGCCTTGATAGCTATTACACAAATATTTGAAATATTTGGATTACATTCTGAATATGGGTAGAGGAAAGGTATTTTCTAATCCTCCACTAATAGGTTAGACAGAAAGTCAAGGAACTTGTAACTTATTTTCATATCAGTCAAATGCATTAACAGGCATTGAAGGATATATAAACCAGGCTTAATTAACACCCAGGGAATGGGAGTCCATACACACACCTCAGGCAGAAAGTCAAGAGAAAATGGATTCCCTCTTCTTGAAATCTTCATTGATTTAACATCAGAAAGTGGGGCCTGCCATTGATAAGATTTGTTTAACTGAGAAATTCTAATGGTAAGAGATAGCATTGCATAATGGCAATGGCATAAAAATACAGCCCACCAAAATGACAATGCATAATGTCATTGGTTAGAGATATCATTGCATAATGACAATGCCCACCAAAAAAAAATGACAATGGCATAAAAATAAAGCAGAAAACTGTACATCCTCTTAAGTCTCTACACTGTGCAAAAGAAGATGAGCCCTTCAAATGAAGAACCTTTTGCTTTATTATTTTGGTAACCTATGCTTTCTATACACTCGCGACTTGCATTCACCAAACTGTTGTCATGACACAGAGGTTAATGGCAGAAGTCACGTCCAGTAAGTGAATAAAGTCAAGTTACCCCAAATTGATAGCAGCATAATCATTAAGAACAGTATCATCAGAAAATCCTCACCGTCATGACCACAGCATCAAAAGGTAGATCTTGCATGTTGTTGTTAGAAGTATAAGAGACTGACCAGTTCTGCAATTTAGAGAGCTCATCACCACTGTAAGACAGCGACAACACCTTTGCTTGGAGTTTGAGTTCCTCTTCAGAAAACTCTTTGCAAATCGTATCAACGAGTGTCTGAGACGGACGAGGAAAGATTCAGCAACAACCAGGCATCCGCAATATAACGAGTACTAAATCACACTTTTAGGATTTTTTAGAAGGTGCTGCCTAACTAAAGAAGCAACATCAAATAGATAACTAATTTCTTCACTGAGTATCCAAATCAAAGACACAATCCTTCCAAGTTGCAATCCAACAACATTTTGCATAACTACTTGATTGATGGACAGTGGTCATGTCCAAGTGCTCAATTTGAAATGGTAGAGTGAAATACTCAGATAAAATTATTGACATGGCCAAAAGGAGTAGAAAGCCTACAGAAAACTTGCACCTAAGGAAATAAATACCTGCATTCCACCTTGGAATGTAAAAGAACCACGTTGAGGTGAATATGGCTTAGTTTCTTTGCTTCGTTCTTTTCTGGATGCCAATTTAGACCGAATGGCCCCCACTATGATTGAACCAAACCTGCTCAAAATCAATTTTAAAGCATTAGTTAGTAATATATCGTGAAATCCAGTAACGCTGAGTAGTAAAAGCCAGAGGTTTAAATGACCATCTATTCTGTAAAACCAGCTGATATATTCACAAAATGAAATCAACATCCAAATTTAATATCCGAACTAAGAACTAAAATACTAAGGCTCTGATACATATGGGATCTCTGTTGCTTTTAAGAAACAAGATTTGCTTTGAAATAATTGTTTCACACTTCACAGGACAGAAAAGGGAGATGTTCCAACAAATTACTTGGGTAGAACCTAATGTATATGATGAAACCATAATGAGATGTAAAATCAATTCATCTCATAAAAAATTAAAGTTATTTAATAGGTTCTGTAAGTAAAGAGGTGATAGGAAAAATAAAATAATATTAAAAAATAAAGAGATCCTGTGTCAGTGAGCAATGTACCTGTATTGAACAAATGAATGCAATAGAACAAAATTTGTGCAATTGTCCCCTGAATCTTCGGTGTTGCTTCAAATAATTAAGTATTTTTGGGGAAACCAAAAGCAACTAACTTCGTGTCCTTATCATGCATAAGTAATTTGTATAATTTAATCATCCTTTTTATTTCTCATACGAGGAAAAATGATCATATTTAAATGCCGTGAACAGTAAAAGTACACCTTTCTTGAAATCTTAATATCAACATTCCTGATTTTGCAGGAAAAATTTAATACTACTGAAGGAGGGTATAATGCTACAAGTCACACCTTAGAGCCAATATCAACTAGTTGTAATTCCTCTTCAAACTATAAACAGCATTAACGGAAATAAACATGCTCGCTTCTGATGATACCTTTTCTCTATGGTCCATAGCTCAGGAAAAGCATGTCGCATCTGCCAAATCGCGAAACAAAATAACCCTAAAATCAGGATTAAATATTATAGGTCCTAAATCAAGCAAAAATGTGGTCACACACTCACACATGAAGCCCACAAGTGCCGGAATCGTTGTAGATTCAGAACGCCATCAAGAACATATTGAACTTATTTATGAGGTTAACATGGATATCACCGGTTAAAAAAAAAAAGGAGATCCAAGGGAAACCGTGTGAAGCACAAAAAAGAACCACAATAAGTGAAATAAATGACAGCACTTACTGAAACAGATTCAGGATCTCCAGCACATGTACCAGCAAGGAAAGGGTCCATCAGATAATCAACAAACTGAATAGAGTTACAAGAAACCTAAAAGTTATGCTAACAGCTTACAAAATTTAAGCCAGTTATACCATAAATCCAACATGCAAATACCTCCTTTCCAAAATGACGCTGGAAGAATTCACCAACACTGCAGTGAAAGAAACGACAAATTGACAAATTTCTCAATAACTCCAACAAGAAATATCAATCTCAAAGCAAGAGGACACAAAACAGAATTTAGTCAACTTGACAACCATGGTCATAGATTTCCTATCTCCAAACATCTATGCCCTCGTTTGTCTACCTAGGGCAACTATTCCACTCAAGCCACCAAAATAAATTAATTTGCAATTTTGCCTGAAATGTCGTCAGCCTTTCTTTATTAGCTTCCATAGATATTCTCAAGTACAAATCTTATGCCTAAAGAGGCAATCCAACAATTCTTTTTCTATTTCCAAGAGTGCCGGTTTGAGTTCCCCAGAACTAGAAAGGGAAAAAGAAACGAAAGGCAACAATATGGAAGTGGCACTCAGAAAAGGAACTGGGATTGCTTGAGGATACAAGGTCAGTGAAGAAAAAAAAGCAAGAGGCACAAAAAAGTGATTAAGGGTCCATTCCCTAAGCACAAGGCACATCCCTATATTTTTTTGTGAAAAAAGAAAAGTGCCAATTTATTTTAGAGAGGTATACTACGATTTGAGGCTTGATGGACATGACTTGAGCTGTTGAGCAGAGGGGCAAACTCACCAATCCTAGAAATATTATAAAGCTAAGCGAAATTAAGAATCACTGCCAAAATGAGTATTTATTTCAGCATCAAAATCAAATTTTCGATCACAATACTGAATATCTCAATTTTTTACATTACTAGTCTATGTAGATCATCCAATTTGAGGTATGGAAATGAAAAATCAATATTGAAACAAAATCTGGTCCCAAGTGCTATTACACACTGTAAAATAAAGGAATTTCGTTCAATATGACAAATATCTCACATTCTCACATAATTATTACCGTGGAACACCAAAACCAACTATACATGTTTTTTTACAGAGCTGTCTACTTTGAGTTATAATAAAACTGCTTGTTGAAAAAGTCAAATACACTAAAAAAGGATTCAAGCTATTTCACCAAGAGGAAAGCCTGTTCATTGTAGCAGTTGAGGACCAGGATAGAAGTTGTGTTAGGTAAGAATAGAGAAGACAACAATCTTGAATTATGCTATGTCACTAATGACCTTAAGAAGTGTCAAGAGTAACAAAATAAGTATACACTAGATTCTCAGATGCAGCATGAAAAAAAAAATCAATATTATTAAAATTATATTTGCCAACCAAACCAACTCCCAATGTCAATTTAAGATGTCTATCATTTGTTCATGTTGGATTCATGAAGGAAAAAGCGAAGCATGATGTGGGTAAAATGGAATTACCTTTCAAATGATTGCTCATCAGCCACCTTTGAACTCTCAACTTTTATTCCCATGAATGGCTCCAAAATAATTTTAAACTGCAACACATATTTGAAGTAAAAAAACGTGCAAACAAGTAGAACGTTAACCCTAAGCTGACAAACTTCACTCACACAACTAAAGTTGCTTGCTACTTCCATTACTATGAGATGCAAAACATGGAAAGCTATTGCCACTTGATATATCCTCGTTTTTACTGCTGTAAATTGGTGATTTCTGTCTTCAATAAACTCTTTTACTTTTTTTATCTTATCTATGTGTCTCCAATTCTATATTTACACATCATGCAACTCATTTTACATCTAAGTGACACCAGCTTGCAGGAAGATAATGAAGACTAACACTTCTATGCATAGCATTTAGGGTTGTCTCCTTCAATCCAGAAGGATTTTGTGTATCTATTTGTGGGCTTGTACGAATGACGAAATCCAGATCCCATAGTTCAAGGCAGTAAAATGGATGTATCAAAATATGCTGGAATATTTCAGATCAGATTACATCTCATTAAGTATTACCTTGAATAATCCTAGCTTTATTATCTAACTTTTTAAGGTCCGACCTTCCATGTCATAATTAATCACCCTATTAAACAGTTCACATTGCATACCCTGCAACAACTTTGATTTGGAATCAGCAATGTATCCGTGCATCCTTGTTCCGTTTGTCATAACTGAAGCATTGCAATGTTTTTCATGGATAAATAAAGTCTAGTGAATCATTGATCTTCTCCGTCGTTCAAGCTTCACAGCATGTTCATATCCAGGATGAGTGTAATAGTATGTATAATTTCATGTTAAGGAAATATAAATGACACAATCAGTATTCTATAGAATATTTTATACTTCATATTAGATTATAGCTTATGATAAACGGCTTTCAATCCCTATTATCATGTACCACCTAAAATACCCTCTAATATTAGTTTCCACAAACATATTTGTCTAAGAAACAGTTCTCCACTTCTCCTTTGCCCCAGAAAATATATCAGTAGAGTTTGCATGAGATACATGAATATACACAATCAACAAATCCTGATTCTTATTTTTTAAATTAAACCATAGGGGTTTGAGGAAATCTAACCTTTGATTTGGCAGATAGGATACTGCTTTTGACCAAGGCAAGAGGATTTGAAGGGATCTAAAAAAGCAAGAGAGAGAGAGATAATGCTTAAGAAGAGAGAATTTTATAGTCACTATATAGTAATCAACACCTGTAAAATTGAACTAATCAAGACTTACCAACAATGGTGATCCATTTCTTGCAATGTACCGCAAATTCTGAGAAATTGGCTGTCAAAGGAAGGAGAGTGAGCAATCATCTAAAGCAAAAAATGACTGAAGTGACAAGGATTACAGTGCAATTAAGCAGAAGATGACTATGGTTGCAACTGAAAAGGATTACAGGACAGTGAGAGGATTACCAGTTGTTGCTTTTCTCGAAGCCCAAGATCATCAATCAAATCAGACACCTCACTCTCACTCTCTGTCTGCAAAAGTGAAAGATGATAGCAAAATAGCCACTGAGGCAATATTCAGCAGAAAATAAAGTCTACAACAACAATATACACTCACCATTGTATTCGCCCCCTCATCCCAAACCAAGCCGTCATGTTTGACAGTTCTTAATTTCCCTCCAGCTCTAGTATCTGCTTCCAACAATGTCACATTTAAACCTTGTGATTTTAACTTATGCGCTGCAGCAAGACCACTACAATGCAAACAGGTCAAATCTTCATTTCAGGCTAATGGGGCAGATTAAAACATAGGAGGTGGTTGCTAGGGAGATAAATGAAACATACCTTACTCCAGCGCCAATAACTGCTACTCTTTTACCATAATCTGAAAACCACAAGATCACAGTGATCAAAATCGTTCAAGAGAAACCGAATTCGCAACTAAAATTGAAACAATCAGCCAACAGAAAACGACATTTAGCACCCTATCGTAACCGATTTTCACAGCAAGAGCAAATCAGCAAACACAAAGCCGAAACGCGAAAATCCCGAGGCAAACGCAGAGAGCATCATGCTTTAAATCTATTCAGAATCGGCCAAAATGAATTGAAATGAAGGCGGAGAGAGATACTTGAAATGTCTTTGTCGGAGGCCATGGCGACGGTGGAGGAGTAGTGGGAAGGCCGTGATGGCTGGGAGAGTCGATGAGGAGGAGATGAGCGGAGAAGAGGAAGGGACTCCATGGATAAACAAAAACCGGGGGCTTTAAAGTTGCGCCTTTGGAATTACTTCTTCACGTTGTTTTCGCTGTCGCAATTTGCAAGTGCTAATCAAAATTAAATTAAGATACCTAAACCTAAACACGCGAAAATTGAAAAATGAGGGGCTGCTACTCCTGCAGTCCTGCTGTGCTAGCCTGGAGCATCCCAAGAAATTCTCAATCTTCATTTTTTTTGAGAATGTTAGAATGGTTTTTACTCAAACAGTTTCTCCGTTATATTCTCCAAAATAGATAATAGAGGGAAAATATTGAGGTCATTCCCTACATTTGTAGCAAACTCTATATATTTTGGGGTAAATTCTAGAATGGGTAAGCTGTTGGAATGGGGTAAAAAAATATTCAGAATATTTGATTTCTCATTCTCTATTTTGATGATTGTTTTAGGGAAGCTCTTGGGAATGCTCTTACCCGCCGCATTAGCAGTAATTTTGGATTTTTTTTTTCAAAATACTCACAATATATAAAACTTAGGGATGCCTGTATTGCATAAGCGAGTGAACAAGGACACGTTCGCGCCGCTAATTGATAAGATTAGCGCCAGACTGGCAACTTGGAAGGGTAGATACCTTAGCCTTGCAGGGAGAATCACACTCACTAAATCTATTCTTTCTTCGATTCCTGTCTATTCTATGGCGTCGGTTATGCTGCCTCCTAATACATGTGATCAAATTGATAAAATTTGTAGGAATTTTCTTTGGGAAAGCAGCGAGGAGCGGAGACGGATGCATCTTGTCAACTGGGATGTGGTGTGCAGCCCCAAAGAGCTCGGTGGATGTGGTGTGCAGCCCCAAAGAGCTCGGTGGGTTGGGCATTAGGGCCATGAGGGATCTCAATTTGGCCACGACGGGTAAACTTATGTGGAGGTTTTTAGTTAGCTGTGATGGGGAGACTTGGAGCAACATCCTCCGGGTCAAGTATACCCGCACCCTGGCGAGTGGTATGTCCGGTACATCCCATGTCTGGCCGAGTATGTTGCAGTGCTCGAATGGGGTTGTTACTGCTGGGGTTCGTTGGATTGTTGGTGATGGGAGGCTCGTTCGATTTTGGAGGGATAATTGGACGGGGGTCGGATGCGTTGTTACTGGATGTGGCCCGCGGTCAGCTGGATGAAGCCGCCCTTAGCCGCACAGTCCGGTCTTACTGGAGGGATTGTGTGGGCTGGGATTGGGAATCACTGCACTCACTCCTCCCGGCTTCTATCTTGATGAAGCTGGCGAAAATTGGGTTGGAAGATGTCAACATGTCGGAGGATCGACTATGCTGGCAGCCGACACCCGATGGTAACTATTCCATTAAATCGGCTTACGAGTTGATTAGGGGCTCCCATGAGGTGAGTTTCAATGATTCACATGTGTTTCAAAGAATCTGGGGGTTGAAGGTGCCGGAACGCGTCCGGTGCTTTATGTGGTTGATACTCAGAGGGGCTATCCTTACAAATGAGGAGAGGTGTCGATGCCATATTTCGACGGATCCAACCTATGGGGCATGCTCAGACCAGGCCAAGACCCTCAATCACTTGTTTAGGCATTGCCGCAAGGTTGACGGGTTGTGGATGGCTTTTGGTAGGCCGACGAGCAGCCGGACTTTCTTTGAGAGTCCATTTGCTGCCTGGGTTAGGGAGCAGCTGCTTGTGACGCAGGTTTATATGGGCAATGTCGATTGGGGTTGTGTCTTCGCGACGGCACTTTGGTGGATTTGGAGGTGGCGGAATGACCGTGTGTTTAACGGTACGGAATGTATGGTGGATAAAGTGCAGTTCATCAAGACAAAAGCACTTGAGTACGCCACTGCTTGGCAACGCCTTGGTACGAGGACACTTGCCGTCGAGAAGCACAAGGCGGAGATCGGGTGGGAGAAGCCGATTGTGGGCTGGGTTAAGGTGAATACCGATGGCTTTTTTGCGGCGGATGGGATTGCTGGTGCATGTGGAGTGATTCGGGATGCTGACGGGCGCTGGTTGGGCGGCTGCGCTCGACACATTGGGTGTTGTACGATGCCGGTTGCTGAGCTTTGGGGCCTCTTGGATGGGATCAGTTTGGCGTGGGAGGCGGGACACAAGCAGGTGATTGTCGAGTCGGACTCCAGGACTGCAATAGATTTGCTTCGGAAGGGCGTTGGGAGGCATCACCCCCTTTCTAGCCTGGTACAGCAGTGCCGGAGCTTACTTAGTCGAGACTGGGAGGTCCAGTTGAGGCATGTCTTCAGGGAAGCGAACTCTGTCGCTGACTCCCTCGCGGCTCTAGCCTATACTTATCCTATTGGTGTACATAGTATTTCAATTCCGCCTTTAGAGATTGAACTTATTGTTGATGAGGATGCTAGGGGAAGGACTACTCCCTGTTTGGTGCATGGGTAGTCCGTTTTTTATTTATAGATGAGAGCCTGCCTCCCACGATTTCCTACCAAAAAAAATATAAAACTTTTCGGATATATACACCGAAAATCTGCACGTTAATTACGACGTGCAAGCGAGTCAATTACAACGTGGATGCACGTCGTAATTAATGATGTGCAACCACATAAACAAAAAAACAAAAAAACATGCCCCTTCGTCTCCACTTTCCCCATCCAGATCCACGAGAGAGAGAGCACGTTGGCGACGAGAGATCGAAAGAGAGAGCAAGATTCCTGAAATGGTAAATATATAGATAGTGGCAAAAGCCAAAGAGTCACAAGAAGTAAGACTATACGAAGAGTCTTACGTAAAAGATGATACTACCCACAAAAGCCCCGCTGCATGAAAACTACACACAAAAGTCCGACCACTCGGATGCTAACGAAGTCGCTTAACCGAAAAAACAACACCCCTACATCCCGGTCCATGCCAGGACAAGCGTAGCGTTCAACCCAATATCCTAGATTGCTTGTCAATATGGGAATGTAGAGGTATTGTGTCAACGGCAAACAAGCGAACCTACCCGAAACGCCTCAAGATTTCTCCCCACTACGAGTTGTCTACCACATATTTCTACCCATAATTCTAAACCCACAAAAAAATATACCCACAAACCATGTAGGCTCCACTCACGTGCTCCCCTAATAGAGCAACTACTCTCCTACAATCACTTCACAATTCAAAATACTCGTTCAACACCTACTAAGCTACAAAGCTAAAAAAAGGAGACAAAGTTAGCTTTTTTAAAGCAAAGGTAGCCAAGCCCACACGCCACCAACAGTGACAGACACCAAGGACACACCACACCTCCCTTCCTCACGCGCCTTCACACAGCTGGGCATACACGCGCCTCCTCCCAACGAGTCCAGCGAGACAGCTCTCATTCAGCCCGCATCTCATTATCGAGCTTCACCCGCCGAGAGAGGAAGAGAAACCAGTATACCGCCCACGCGCCACCAATGGGCCGCCGACGAGCAAACACCACACAATCCGTGATGCCGGAACCGAACAACACCGAGCACCCAACCATAGACACCTAGCGTTCAGCCCTCTTCTTAATGTGAAGGGTCCATGGCCGGAACAAGGAGACGACATCCCAGACCCACATCTTAGACCACCTCTAACCACACTTTTCACCACCAAACCAGCACCAGACGTACACCACACCCACACCCCTTCAACGCCAAACCGGCTAGGCACAAGCCCATCAGAGACGAAGAGCAGCGAAACCAGCAGATCCGGACGGGCCCACTGTTGCAACTCCACTCCACGGATCCCCACCGCCGGTTAACACACCCCACAGCCCCAACCGCCTGAGCCGAGAAGATGCACCGCCTTATAGACTCTCGTACACCAAGACAAACGGCCAAAGAAGCACGACTCGCAACAAGATGAAGGAAATCCGGCGAGCCGTAGCCGCACTCCGCCCAACCCAAGGGGAAACCCTAACTTTCCGGGCACCAATACACCAGGGTCACATCTCTAGGAGCGCCTCAACGCCACAACTCGCACAAACACCCAATCCAGGAACGAGAGACACCACCAGCCCCGCCAATCGGAGGAGAGAGAGGATTAGGCGATGGATCATGGAAGGGGCCAGATCCGGCCAAGTTCAGTCAGATCTGAGCCGCGAACCACCCACAATCCCGTCGAGGGCCCAAGGGGAGGGCGGAGCCACCCAAAACTATCCATATCTGAAACGGACACGCCCTCGAACCCAACAGAAGCCTCGACTGCACCCCACGCCGGAAAACCACCACAGGCCAAGAATAATCGAACAAAACCTTCGATTCCACACAAAAAATTGCACAAATATACTCAAGATCACCCCCCCCCCCCCCCAATAAAACGTGTTTGTAAACAAACCCAATATGATTTGAAGATCCAAATGGGATGATTGGGAAAGGCCAAAACGAGAAGAGAAAACCTAAGAGAAGAGGAACTCTCAAAGAGAGTCTCTCTCTCAAGGTTTCTCACTCTAACACCAATCCCTAGAGAGCGAGATTCCGAGAGAGAGAGAGAGAGCCAGAGAGAGCGAGATTCGGAGACAGAGAGAGAGCCAAAGATGGAGACGGAGGTAGAGACGGCGGAGGCAGTAGAGATTGGTGGTGGTGGGGCGGTGGAGGCAGTGGAGGGTGGTGGTGGTGGGACAGTAGAGGAGCAGGAGGTGGGGGTGGTGGAGGTGCAAGAGGTGGTGGCGAAGGTTGAGCAGGAGGTGGTGGCGGAGGAGGAAGAGCCGACAGAGGTGGCGGCCGGAGATCAGCCGCAGGCGGAGGTGGTGGTGCTGGATGCGACGCAGACCCTATTACCGCCGCGGAAGCGGCGTTCTACGGAGGTATCGCCCGTCCCGACCCCACCGGTAAGTTAGTTTATAGTTTATATGTTTAAAGTTTATAGTTTATAATATAGTTTTTATAATATAGTTTTTATAATATAGTTTATAGTTTTTATAATATAGTTGGGGAATATATGAGTGATATTCGAGCCGAACGAGCCGAGTTTGGCATGTTCAAGCTAGTTCATTTGTTAAACGAGCTCGAGCCGAGTCCAATTTTTAAAGGAGCTTTCTTTTTTGTTCATACTCGACTTGTTTTAGTAAATGAACGAGTTTGAGCCGAGCTTTTTTCGAGCTCTAACTAGTTTTATTTGATCATAACATATTAACTTAAGAAAAATTGTAGAAATTCCATAGAATTCGAGCTATTCGAGCCTAAATCGAACGAGCCGAGCTTTCAACCGAGTATAAAATTATGTTCATGCTCGGCTTGTTTAGGTTAGTGAACGAGCTCGGGTCGAGCTTTTTTTGAGCCGATCCCGAGCTGTTCAGCTCATATAATTAAAAGCCCTAGGGGAATATAGTTTTATAATATAGTTTTATAGTTTATATGTTATTTTATGTTCATATTTCTTATAATATAGTTTATAGTTTATATGTTATTTTATATTTAAGGCGAAATTGCACAAAACCAACCCTTAAAATAAAATTTGAAGAAAATCACCCTTTTAAACCTACTCTGTTAACAAATCAACGCCCCGCTCATCCACTTCGTAACCTCCATTAAATGTGATTAAATAAAGGGAAATTTCGTTTGGTGCCCTTGTGATTTATGCTATTCCGGTTGGTGACCCAAAGTTTTTCTTTTTCCGTTTGGTACCCCTGGACTTTTGAAAAAGTCCGCTCCGTACCCTAAGCTGAGTTGTCGGCTTAACTCCGTTAAATATGAGTGATTTCAAGCCATTCACTTCCAAAGGTTGTTGCAGTGATTCCCTTGGAAGCCATGCTCCACTAGTACAAATATAGGGGGTGGAGCACGGTAAGTTGGGTACGGTTTTTTACAAGCGTGCTTATTTTTTTATTTTAAGCACGGTTTTATATTAAAAGTGTGTTCCCAACCCCAAATTCAACTAAAAGCAACACGCTTTTCAGCATCCTTATTATGCAACCAAAACTTGTTAATTTAAACTCTCTTTTGAGAGGAAGAAAAAACCCTCCCTTGAGGGGTAACACTAGCGGTGGCGGATCCGTCACCGGCGACAATTACTGGGAAAAGCCCTCCTATGAGGGCAAACTAAACCTCCTTCGGGAGCCTTAAACCTCCTTCGGGAGCCCCAATCCACTCCTTCGGGGTTTCTACCTTTTTCCTCTAACCCTCCGCCTTCTATTCGGTCATGGTTGATCACCAACGCTTGTTTTTCGCTCTCGGATGCGGAAGTCTATCCTTCCTCCGAGAGCGCAATCTACCTTCCGGTCTTCTGCCTTTGGGTCCAATTTCCGTGGTTCTGAAAATCGGGCTTCTATCTCCTTCTCCTCTCTTCTCGGATCCGCCTCGGGTGGGTTCCGATTTGGGAGGATTTGGCCTGTTCTTCCTTTCCGTTCCCTTGGAAGCTGCTTCCCGGAGGTCCCGTCGAATCGACGCCCTTCCTTTTCATTCCCCGCTGCGTGGGCTGCGTGTAGGCTCGGTTCCGATCGACCGAGTTCCTCCTCTGTCTGTGCTTAGTCAGCGCTGAGCGTAACCCGAATGGTTCCCCTCCTCTCTATTAATTCGCCTGGGTTAGGGTTGTTTCCGGCGGCCTCCTCGGAAGCACTCGGTGTTTCCGTCGTTGGAGAGGAGGGGTTGTCTCCCCATTCGCCGGATCTGTCCTCTTTGCATTGGTTTGTTCCTCCACTCCTTTCTGTCAATAGGGTTTGGGTCTTTGACAGCTATGGAATGGCAATTGAATTGATTGCTTGCTATTCTTTTAATTTACAATATATTGCAGGTAATCAATTAGTAATGCCTACATCAGCTCCTAATCGCATTACCTACTACCGATTTTGGGTGTGTGTTCCCGATCGATGGCTGGGTGTTTGTGGTTCCGGGCCCGGTTGCTTTGCCTTTGGGCCCAAGGAAATCCTTGGGCCCAAAGCCGACCCGCTGAAATACAAATATAAAAATAATAATAAACTATATTAAATAAATAACTTATAAATTCCCAATTCCGCTTGAATGCGCTTGGATTAAATCCCGTTTGGGCTCGACCGGTCCGTTATGACCGGTCCTTCGCGGTTTGCTTTGCTCGGGTGGCGTGCGTCTCTACTTTGGTGCGGCTGGGGTTCTTCTGCTATGTGGGGGTTTTGGCGGTCGGAGTCGGGTCTGGCTGGGATCGTGGTAGTGTGTACGGGGCGACTCCGTGTACGGGAAGGAGCTTCCTGAAGGTTCGTCTTCACTACCCACAGGGAGTCCTGATGTATCGCCGGCCAGCGGTGCTGTTTGTGGACGGTGCTTGGCTTTCGTCCGTAGTCTACGTCCCCCTCGTATTAGTATTAGTTTTCCTCGGTTCGTTTTCTTGTAGGGTGTGGCTCCATTTGTTGTATTGCTCCGCTTTTTGTTTTCGCTTTAGCTTGTTTGTATTGACGGGTTTCCGTCTGCCGACTTGTCGGCCATTGAGATTCAGGTATATCTGATCTCGAATTATTTCCTAATCAAAAAAAAAAAAAAAGCAACACGCTTTTCCATAAAACCATTCTCGTTTATTTCTAAAAAAATATTTAGACCGGTTTTCGTGTAAAGCGTACTTAAAAAAACTTAAAATGAACAAAATTTAATTTTTAAAGTGTGTTCCCAAAACCAGATTTGACTAAAACAAACACGCTTTGCTATAAAACCGTTCTGGTTTATTTGTAAAAAAATATTTAACTCGATTAATTAATTAGATTAAGTAAATGCACAAAGTTACAACAAAATTCCGTAGCTCGGGTGGCAGGAGTGTAAAGTGGACGAATTCAGTTTGAGGGTGCACGAGGTTTTGGGTTCGACTCTTGGTTCGAGTGTGCAAGAGGTCTTGAGAGAAATATGAAAGAGGACACTTTTTATTTAAAGCGTGCTTACAGAAATATGAAAGAGCACACTTTTCATTTAAAGCGTTCTTATTATTAAGCACGGATTGAAAAAAAGTGTGCTAAAACTTTTTTTTTAGCACACTTCAATTGAAGCGTTCTTATAATTGGCCGTATGACAATTTTAAGAACGCTTCAACACAAAACCGTGCTTAAAATATGGGATCACGGTTAAATAGAAGTGTGCTTGTTTGGGAGCGCACTCACTATAAGCACAGTACGAGAAGTGTGCTCTCATGCATAAAAAAAAGCGTGCTCTGGTCCCCCCTTTTGTACTGCCAAGCCCGGCTCCGACAACAGGAGGCCAACAAGGCCAGAAGCCGAAGACGCCAGCATCGAAGAGGGAAACCGAGCAAGGGCCAGTGACACGCCATGAAAACGCCACGACAGAGAGAAGCGAATCCGACCTCCCCGCCTGACGATAATCCGGATCCGAGGCAAAGCCCCAAACCAATTAAGGAAGAGGATGATTGTTTGGTTTGGATTTGGAGGGTAGAGATTTCTAGGGTTAGAAATCATGGCTGAACATTTTTTTGTGACCAAGATTGATGAAAAACACAATATTTGTAGTAGAGCTTTAGAGGGAGAAGATGGTTAATCATGAGACAGGAGCTTCTCACAAACCTTTGAAGAAACTCCCAATCAGATTGAAAGAAGGGACACTCACACGCCGGACCAGAGATCCAATACCACCCCCATCTGAGCGCACGAAAGCCATACCCTCACGAACCAAGGAGGGGGTTTATCCGGCACATCCTTCCAAAAGACCATCTTTAGGTCTAAATTAAACCTGTTGTGATTTGATCTATCCCTAAATTTAACACTTGCAAGCACTCTTACGGCAAAGCCCCAATTCGATTTAATTAAGCCCTTACACAAATTATCGTCGTCAAGGAGCACGAAAGCGAGAAAAATGAGAAATAGAAGTTGTTTTCCGTTCAGATAGACTGAGATTGTGTGGAGATAGGGCTGGATTGCTGATAAAGCATTTGAGTTGCTGGAATTGGCTAGGACACCAACCAGAATTGCATTAAACACAGGGTACCAGACGGAATTTCCCTTAAATAAAAAAGAAAAAAACAAAACCTTTCCCTTTCCTCCTCCGTCATCCTTACCCAGAAGAATTCAACTGACCCCTAAACCTTCATCAATGGCATACAACCTCCTCTCGATCCCATACATCCACACACGCTTCTCCCTGAACCCATCAAACATATTCAACAAACTAAAAAATTCCTAAGTCCACTGCTCCGAAATTGAAATCGAAATGAAAGAATGAAATCTCGTAACTTGACATCACCCACCGACATCTCATGTCCACCGCATCTCTTTCAAAATACACAACATCAGGTCTATTTTCGTCTTCTTATTGATATTGCTCTCAATTTTTTTTTAAATCAACAACACAAACAAAACAATGATTCTTCCTTTTCCACATATCAACATAAAAAATAGACTTTCAAATTCGATGTCTTCTCGGATTCAAATTGGTCTCCAGAAATTAGAGTGTCGGGGGTTATGTAAAGAGGAAGCATTGATTGAGGGTTGCTGCAAGAAGTGGTAGAGCTGGAGATGGGCACCTTTGTTATCCTCACTTCAGTTTCACCCATTTGATTTTCCTTCCCACCGGGCCGACGTAACGACTCCAACGCCGAGGGTTCTCGCTGGACCACCAAATTAGAGTTCTATGAGCCCTAAAAATGTTTCGTGGATGAATGCCCAATGACTCATCGAAAATGAGATTTTCCTAAATTCATCTCAATTCTCAATTGAGATTTTCAACTGAGGAAGATTACGAAGATTTTTGTCTTTTTCAATTGGTAAGATTAAAATATTGTTAAAAGGTAGGGGTAAAATTGTATTTTCTCACCTTTGACAGAGATTTTTAACGAAATAGATAAGTGGGGACCGTGGGGTGGTGATTTTTGAAGCCAACCCCCCCCCCCCCCCCCCCCCCCGACACTAAGTCTGGGTGAAGGGAGGTTTATGTAAATATTAAAGAAAAGAATGTGGGGATCCAAAGGATCAAACATCTGAGCTGGAGCCCTTTTAAGTTAGGACGCAACCTAATTTAACAAGGGTTCAAACCTAAAATAAACCAACAAGTGTATGTTCCGGTCAAGGCATAGCTTGATCGAACACATACAAAATTCCAAGAAAACACAAAATGGGAGAAGTCAAGGCACGCAGGCCTATCACAACTCCAAAATACAACCAAAAGACCTTGTTCCCGGGGCACACATGCACCTAAAGGGACACAAGCCAAAACCCAACCAAATGAAGATGATTCCCGAGTACGCGTAGGCACCAAAGGCACGCAGGCCATAGGACACCATCTAAATGTCAAACTAACACACATGATCAAGGGTAAGAAGGAGCAAAATGAACCTAAGACTTTAAATCTTTCCAACATCATCAAGACCAAAGGAGGCATGGAGGAGCCGAAAAACATGGGTAGCAACAAGCTTGGCTACAACTTCTTTGGGAATGTGGTTGTCATCATAGATCTTCGCATTTCTCGTATGTCATATATATAAAATATATCGCAGCGGAGAAAGCAAAGATCTTTGCCTTCGCATCACACCCATTCTTCCTCTTATGCATTCGAAGGCATCTTAAACCCCTAGCCAAGCTATCCACATCTTTCGGGATTGAGAATCGCTCACGTGTCATTCTTCAAATGTCCTTAGTATAAGGGCATTCGAAGAATAGATGCTCATTTGACTCCAACACATCATCATCACAAAACCTACAATAATGGTCAATGTCAAGATAATAAAGTCTATCCAAGGTAGGAATCTTACCCAAAGTGGCAAGCCAAAGGATGAAGCAATGCTTCTTTGGCCCACACGTCCTTGTACCAATGGACATGGGCATCCTTCTCTCGGAGCTCCTCATAAGCCTTCTTAACCTTGAACCTATCACCATCACACCACTCATCAAGCACAATATTAAGGTTAGAATTCAAAAGGGAGATTCGATTCTTAGCCTCAACAATCGCATTGATCGATAAGGGGGGAGTCTCTCTGGTGGGCTTCCCAATCCTCCACTTCGCACACAACGAGGTAGCGGTGGTGCACCCATTGTATCCACAAGCTCTCCTTTTTGTCGTTGATCCTCCACAAGTGCTTGCTCATGAACGCCTTATTCCAAGTGCGGATGTCAAGTAATCCCAAGCCGCCTTCTCTCCGGGGCATGCACACTGTGTCCCATTTCACCCTCGGTGTCTTCCAAAGAAAAGAGCGGCACAAGCTAGTCAAGGCTTGCATGATGGCTTCCGGCACCGGAAGCACCGAAAGCCAAAATCCCTCAATTCCTTGGAGCACCGAAGCAATGAGCTCCCTATGACCTGCATAAGACAAACACTTGTCAATCCAACCACTTAACCGCTTACCAATCTTGTCCAAGAGAGGGCCATAGTGCGCCACTCTAAGACCATGGAGGCTGATGGGAATGCCCAAGTAATGGAAGGGAAATTCTCCTTTCTTGAACCCTGTGGCTACTTCGATCTCTTGAGCTTAGGAGGTGGGGACGGAAGCAAGGAAGACCGATGATTTATCCTTGTTCATCGAGAGGCCGGAAGCCATCTCAAAGTGTTCAAGGCAAGTCATCAAGGTCCTCACCGAGCTTAGGTCCCCTCGGCTAAATAACACTATATCATCCGCAAAAATTAGGTGAGTAATCCTCAAGCTTCCACAATACTGATGATAATGGAAACTTCCCTTACTAGTTTCAACTTTAACTAGCCTAGAGAAGAATTCCATAGCTAAGACAAAGAGTAAGGGGGATAAGGGGTCACCTTGTCGAAGCCCATGTTTAACTTCAAACATACCATGAAGCTCGTTATTCACCTTGATTGAGAAGGAGGTAGTCTCAACACACTCCATGACCCAAGCAATGAACTTCTCCGTGAAATCTATTTCACATAAAACAAAGCGTAAGAACTTTCATGAAAGAGAATCATAATCTTTCGCTAGGTCGATGTTTAGGAAACATCTTCTAGTGTCACGCTTAACATTGTACTTCCTTAGAAGTTCCTACACCCAGAAACACGTTATCCGTCATAAGGCGATTAGGGACAAAAGCACTTTGGGCATGGTTGATAAGGTAGCCAAGGCATTTTCCAAGCCTCTTGGTGAAGATCTTGGAAATTGTGACACCCCATTTTCTAAATTGAAATAAACTGGGGAATGTGTTTTTTTTAAGAAGAGAAAACAATATACCAGATTTCAAACGGAATCAGTCTCTACTCCAGCTGTTGCGAAACCTTAAATGGGGTTGACTAGTGCATCAAAAACACTAGCCAACCATAGTCAATCACTATGATTGGTCAGTTTATATACTGACAAGTCAAACATAATATGACTAAATTTACATATATATACACAAACTCACACACTAAGTTTTACTAATTACTGTACCGCATACGATGCCAATAGGTGTAAACAAATTTTAAGGATTGATTGTCTCTCTACCAATCAACCCATAGGACAGGTCCAAGGTGATCTCACTAGAAGACCTTGACATCCCACGTTTGCATTCCGGAATAAATGAGGGTTATCTACCTCGCGGACTCATGTCCATATATTTTCCATATCTTGAAAAATCGACTAGTCTACAATAATCTACTATATTTCACATTTATATAAGATAATTAAATTCGATAGTAGCATCAAATAAAGCTCACTTGCCTTGATTAAAATATTGTCACCTTCAAATATCTGGCACTGTACATACGGAGTAATAATCATCCAATTACCTTGTATCCAGTAATGAATTGTTTATTAATCTAATAAACTTATATCCCCCGTATCCCATAATCCCTCGTACATCCAATCTCATTTCTAACGTATTCAGACAATATTAGAATTTTAAAAATTAATTTAGGATTTCTTTTCCTAACCTTAATTGGGCATCACAACGGCTTAATAATATCAAATAATTCAAAATAATTGGACATTATCTCAATTTATCAAAAATACTCATTTACCCAAAAATATACCCTAAATTATATATGAATATAATAAAGGCTTTTAACATTTAAAATCTTATTATAATCGGAACAAAAAAAAAAATCATCGTTCACCACTTACCCGTTGACAGCTGAACAGTGGCAAAGAGCGAGGAATGATCCTTCCGAATACGGTGTTGGTTGACTTGCTTATTATTCTATGTGAATATGGGGCCAGCCACCTCCCCTATATATACACACATTCTTGCCCAATGATAATGTGCTACGTATGTGTACAGGTGTCCGAAAACTAAAGCAACGCCAACTCCATACTAATCTTATTAACGTGGTAATCTTTACCCACTTCCACCTTTTCAATTTGCATGACTCAGCAAGGTAAGTATTACTTCTTAGTTCTTACTATTTTGATAATTAATTAAATTTCATTCGATAGAATAGGAACTAAAATTTGGGTATACTACTTATGATTTTGTAAAAAGTGCTCAAAATATGCATTTACTCATAATTCAAATTTCTTTTTATAATAATAATAATAATAATAATAATAATATACCGATGGGGTATTACATTTCTCCCTCCCTTAACACAAACTTCGTCCTCGAAATTTAAATCCATAGTAAACCTCATGAAAATTCGGTTGATAATATCCATCTATTAATATTACTAATTCTGCTAGCATTTTGCTGACGTGTCACGTCCACAATTAAAGTTGAATTTTTTATTCAAATGAGATTTTCTTATTGGTCAATATTATTATGGAAACTTTAAAATATTTGTTTCCTATTTTAAATATGATTTGAATCCATTCCTTTTTTTTTAATTTGTTTCCTATTGTTGATTTATCGTTTTTAACCGATTGCAATATTCCCCACAATGTCTACATACAACGAACATGTAATAATCAATTTGTAAATATTAGATTTCAAAAATTAATTATAAAAATCAATTAGAGCCAAATAAGTGTTATTTTATAATTTAATTATTTTAGACATCTTAAATGACTATCGAAAAATAAATAATATTTTAAGACTCACAAGCATTACTAATGCTTATTTTACATCTTGGATGAGACTTCTTAGATCACTTTTCTACCTTTAAGGATCTTTTTTTTACCATCTTACCTTTATTTTCACTATTAATTTCTCTATCTTTCTAACAATCTTTCTCATGAAAATAATCAATAAGTTATGTACATCTACATATTTAACTTCAAAATTATTCACACAATCATGTGCTTATGATTTTTTAATATTTGTACGGGAGCTTATATTTTACTTTTTTAGATCTATGCTAATGATAATAATTATATATTTATTTCAAATTATATTAGATGGTGTGTTTGAGTATTATTACTACTTTACCTTATTAAATCATTTTCAAAATTTGTATCGTATCTCTTTCAAACTAATTTATAAATTATAAAAAAAATATTTTATACATATTTTTGTTGTAAACACGTATATATATATATAGTATTATATAGATATATAAAATGATGTTCCAACTGCTCCTCCTTAATACATATATTTCCTCAATACTTTATATTTCCACATTATAGTACACATATTTACTTTTACTATTATTATCTTAGAACTCCATCCCACAACGCTTTTATTAATACATGCCATCATTTACAAAAGGGGAATATTAACAAGGAATTGCAGTTGGGGTATCACGGATAACTTAACTAAATTTAGTTCCGAACTTAAATTTTAAATAACTGTGGAAATTTATTCTTCATCTCGTCTTCAGTTTCGCAAGTCATTTCTTCCGTTCCGTGCTTAGACCAAAGGACCTTTACCAGTGGAATTATTTTTTCTCAAAGTTTCTTTTCCCTTCGTTCTAAAATACGAACGGGTTCCTCTTCATATGTCCCAGTAGAACGAACCTTAATGTCCTGATAACTCAGGATGTGAGATGGATCGGGAACATACTTCCGAAGCAATGAAATATGAAAAACATCATTTACCGGATGAGCTGTTGGTGGCAGAGCTAGACGGTAAGAAACCATACCCACTCGTTCCAGTATCTCAAACGGACCCACAAAGCGAGGATTTAATTTTCCACGTTTCCCAAAGCGAAATACACCTTTGGTCGGTGATACTTTTACAAACACCTTTTCACCCACCTGGAATTCTAAATCTCTTCTCTTACCATCAGCATATGCTTTTTGCTCTTCTCTTACCATCAGCATATGCTTTTTGCCGGCTTTGAGCAGCCAACATCCGTTGCTTGATCATGTCTACTTCTGCTGCAGTCTTTTCCAATAATTCAGGACCTAAAATAATCGCATCAACAGAGTCATCCCAACAAACAGGTGATCTACACTTCCGTCCATATAATGCTTCAAAAGGGGCCATTCCAATCGATGACTGCCAACTGTTATTGTATGTGAACTCAATTAAACTCAAACTAGCTTCCCAATTAGTGGGTCTATCCATTACGCATGCTCTTAACATATCCTCCAGAGTCTGTATAGTACGTTCAAATTGGCCATCTGTTTGGGGGTGAAAAGCGGTACTAAATTTGAGCTTCGTCCCCAAACCCTTATGAAGTTTCTGCCAGAAGTTAGAGATGAATCTCCCATCCCGATCTGAGACTATGGTTGTTGGAATCCCATGAAGGCGCACAATATGGTTGATATATAACTCCGTCAACTTTGACACTTTCCAGGTTGACTTAATTGGAACAAAATGTGCGCACTTTGTGAGTCTATCCACTATCACTCATATGTCATCTTTTCCTCCTTGTACCTTAGGTAAACCTATGACAAAGTCCATTGAGATATGATCCCACTTCCACTCTGGAATTGGAAGAGGTTGAAGTTTACCAGCAGGTTGACGATGCTCAACTTTAATTTGCTGGCAAACTAAACATTTGGAAACATATTAAGTCACTTCCTTCTTCATGCCTGACCATCAGTAGTTACATCTGAGATCCTTGTACATTTTACTTGAACCTGGATGAACAGAATAAGCTGATGTATGAGCCTCTTGAAGTATTTTCTGACGAAGTTCTGAATCATTTGGTACACAAATACATTTCCCAAACCACAAGGAACCATCATCTTGAATTACAAAACCTGTGGCTTTTCTTTCATAAAAATATGCACATAACTTGACTAAAGTTGAATCTTGTACTTGAGATAACTTGATTTTATCTAAAAGATCCGACTTGATTCCCAAATAACAGAGCCGACCTTGGTGTTTTTCAAACCATATCTCAACCTCTAGCTTCTGTAAATCTTGTTGTAGGACTGGTTAAGTTGTCAAGCAAGCCAGCAACCCTTCTTGTACCCCTTTTCGACTGAGCGCATCTGCTACAACATTTGCTTTTCCAGGATGGTATATGATTTCAATATCATAATCCTTAATGAGCTCTAACCATCTTCGTTGCCTTATATCCAATTCCCTTTGAGTAAACATGTACTTTAAGATTTTATGATCTGTGAAAATTTGACAGTGTACACCATAAAGATAGTGACGCCAAATTTTAAGAGCAAACACAATGGCAGCCAACTCCAGGTCGTGTGTAGGATAACTTTCTTCATATGGCTTCAACTGACGAGAGGCATAAGCTATTATTATCGTATTGCATTAATACACATCCTAATCCTTGCTTTGAGGCATCACTATACACCACGTACCCCTCAGTTCCTCGTGGAAGAGTTAATACAGGAGAACTAGTAAGACATTTCTTCAATTCTTGGAAGCTATCCTCACACCTCTGATTCCATTCGAACTTATGGGATTTTCGAAGCAGACATGTAAGAGGTCGGGTAATAGTAGAAAATCCCTTCACAAATCGCCTATAGTATCCAGCGAGTCCCAAGAAACTGTGAACTTCTTTCACACTCTGAGGTTGTTTCCAACTCGCAATTGCTTCAATCTTTTGAGGATCTACCATTACTCCTTCCTCAGAAATCACGTGGCCCAAAAAAACTACCTTTTTCATCCAAAAATCACACTTTGAAAGCTTAGCATATAATTGATGTTGCCTTAATAAAGTCAGAACGATTCTCATATGCTCAGTGTGTGACTCTAAACTTGATGAATATATAAGGATATCATCAATAAATACAATCACAAACTTATCCAGATAACAATGAAAACATCGGTTCATGAAATCCATAAATACAACCGGAGCATGTAAAGACTCGGATTTTCAAATCTTAATTTTCGGAACAAGAGAGCTAAAAATAAAATTTAATCGGTTTTAAAACTCATTTAGCGGATTCCGACCGGAATACAAAATTTGACGAATAATTTCCGTCCTTTAACCTCGAAAATTTAAAATAATTATCGGATTGCGATATCCTTAGCGATTTTAAAAATCTAATTGATCGAGAGAACAAGAGTCGGGAAAACTAACAACTTGAAAACTAATTGTGGGATTCAAAACTCACGTATTCGGGATTTATTTCCGGGTATTGGTTACCCAATTCAACACACAATTCATCAACCACTCCCATCACTCACCTTACCCTTTAAATGCAACCCATCCCTCACCCCTCTCCCCGTCATTCACCATCACCATCGACAACATCACTTCCACCAACCTCTAAGCCATCACCAACGTCTCCTACATCACCATCCCCATCACCGTCTCGGCTTCAAGCCATCCCACACATGGTTGTTAAAATCTAGATCCGGATCGTGGGATCTTACGATTCTACGATCCAAAGTGGCCCAATCGATCTAGATCGCACATACAGAGTCGGATGCAGCAGGATCGCAGCAGGATCGTACAGAATCGTAGCAGAATCGTACAGGATCGTAGTAGGATCAGGAATAGAATCTAGATCCTACAGCATGAACTAATATGTTTATTTTTTAAATATTTTTTTTTTGGTAATTTGATTTTTTTAATTTTTTTTAGGTAATTTGAATTAATATGTTGATTGATATAGTTATATTGATTATTTAAAATAATGTTTTGATTCACTCTCTATTTAGGGATATAAAAAAATCTAGAATTATGACTCACTGCTCGAATTTTTTGGGTTGTTATATACACATGTGTGGATTTTTCATATATGGATAGCCAAATAAAGTGGTTAATAGCTATTGAGCATTGATTTAACTTTACATATAAGTGATATGCAATATTTTGTAATTAGTTTATCAAAAAATTTAAACATGCAGTAGGATCTTACGATCCTACGATCCGATCCTACGATCCGATTCTACTGCACCCCCATCGATCCAATCTAGAATTTCGATCCTAACAACATTGATCCCACACCATCACCACAATCACTCCTTCGTACCATCTCAACCACCGAACTCCATCGCCACCCGTCCTCCTTCTTCCTCGAGAGCGCAACAACCACGGCAGCACCTTCGACTCCTCCTCGGAGCCACCAGCAGCAGCCGCAGCATCCTCAGAGCCACCAGCAGCAGCTGAGCCACTACCGAAGCCGCCACGAGAGCCACCGCAGCCCATTCCCTTCTATCCCCTGTTTGAGCGCGAGCCGCGTTCCGGTAAGCGTTTCTCTTCCGTCTTCGATCGAAACCACCCTCGAACTCCACCATCACGCTCACACATGTCTGATGCAAGTCCGACGAGCCATCGAGAGCCTCCGACGACGCCCGAGACTCCAATCGAGAGCTCCGAAGTCGCGAAATCCATCGGTGAGTTCCGCATTTTCTTTCCTCTGTTTTTCGCGATTTCAGCTCGGTAAGCTGCCCTCCCTTGTTCTCCTCCGTTACCGAGCTTAAACCCCTCTGTTGACTCCCCCTCTCTCTGTCCAGGCGAACCCCGACGAGAAGCCGCCCCGACGCCGCCGTATTGAGCCCGGAAGCCGCCCTTGAAGCCCTCTGTGAGCCTTCTTCTTTCTCCCTTCCCTTTCGCGTTTCCTTGCTTATTGTGTGCGTTTGTGCCGGGAAGGTGGCCGGAGCTCAGCCCTCGCCGGCGGAAAGCTCTTCTTCCCTCACTTTCTTTTCCTTCCTTCGAGCAATGCGGTGTGTGAAGAGATGATGAACAGTAAAACCGGTTCGGTTTTAGTTTTGTTTTTAAAATGGGTCCGGTTCAGTGATTTAATTAATAAACCGGTTCGGTTCACTTTTAAAAGGAATTGGGTTTTGGGTTTTGAGGGCCGGTTTTGAAGTTGTTTTAAATAGAGGGCGATTTTGATAATTATAAGGGGCTGATTTTTTTTATTAAATAAAAATAGTTGGGGGTTTTTTTTGTAAGGATTGGGAAATGGTTTGTGAAAGTAGTTAATAAATGGTATTTAAAACAAAATATAATATTATTTGAGGATTTAAAAGACAAAATATTATTTTGGAGATTTTATAAAAGGTTGAAAAGTGATTTAACAAATAAATTAAAAAGGGGATTTAGCGAGTATTTTCAAGGGGTCGGAACTCTTAACTATTTAATTCGGATTTGAAATGGTTTTGGAACTAACTTGGGAATAAGACTTATTCGATGATTAACTAGCATGATAATATGAGTGTTTGAATAACGACATGATATGTGTGACTAATAGCATGACTTGCGGTGATTTACTATATGAGATTAAATGTTAGATATTATGATGTTGATGATATATATCTGTGTGCCAAGTGTGAGTATGAAACGGTAATATGTGAAATTGGCTAAGTATGATATGGAGGTTGTCATGAGCTGATGAGGATGATGTTATGATCAAATTGAGAAAGATGTTAATTTATGAGATATGATGAGACAAGATGAGAATTGAAGATGAGATGATAATGTTAATAATGACAAGATGGTTGAGTTATCATATGTGTGTGTATCTTATATGTTTCATATGTGACTTGTGTACTTTGTGTAAATTAGACTTAGACTTATTATGTTATTTATGGGATTACTAGGTGATCACTGATATGTTGGATTGCTTGCCATTGATGATCATTATTTGGACTCTGCGCTTCTCCGGGTAAGTTCTTTGAACTTACTCATGATGGGCGCTCTATGCACTGGGTGTTATATAGTAGGCTAGTGTCCATGCACCATACGACCTAGAATCACGCTTAGGAGCTAAAATGAAAATCATATGATTGCTATATGTCCTTGCAAGAGAACGGCCGTTATCTGTGAAGTAACTAGAGTCTTTGCTAGGGTCATAGGACGACCCAGTCCCATCGGGTCTCGTCATGAGTCAATCGAGTCATGGAAGTTCCTTTACTTATATTATGAGCATGATTGCGAAAGCTGCCCGCGGGCTTTATTATTTCTTATGGGGTGGGGCATGCGTGCCGCCCGATTATTATGGAATGCATTCACGAGCTGGCCAGTTTCCGCCCTATCAGAAGGGGGTGGAGGTAGGAGAGGGACATGCCACCTGGCATTCGGTGTGGATCCATTTATCGCTTCCTGCATTATATTAAACTGTATATATATGTGATTTAATTTCCGCACTGCATTACACATTTCATCTTAGGGATATGATGCTTATTATATGCCTCTTAGAGTGTGGTTACACACGCGCATGAGTGACCTGATGATTGACCCAGATCCCCCTCTTTTTTTTAGATTCAGGTACCCGTTTCACTCCTTGATTTCGTGATGTTATGATGGGGCCCATTCATATGGCGGAGAGTAAGTGTTGAACTATGACTTCACTAGATTTACACTATTGTTTTCAGCATTTATGCCCTTTGCATGATAAAATGTTTTCCGCGTTGTAGACTTAGGACAGGTATAGGGGTTTACCCCGGGGTCTCCAACGGACTTTCAGGATTTGGGTGCGAAATTCCGCTTTAAACTACAAATCTTCGGTTTCAAACCTTCAACCTGTACTCGGAGCGCAAGATCCTAACGAGGGGTTTATCCCTTGAAACGTAACTCGGGAATCATAATCCTGGGCCGTTACAGAGCATTTGTCAGTCCAAAGGGCATTACCACAAATTCAAAATGTCCATATCTGGTTTTGAAGGCTGTATTGGCAACATCCGCTTCTCGAACTCTGAGTTTATGGTATCCAGACCTTAAATCGACCTTAGAGAATACTTTAGCTCCTTGTAACTGATCCAGCAGGTCATCAATTCGAGGTAACGGGTATTTATTTTTGATAGTTACTCTATTTAGTTCCCGATAATCTATACAAAGCCTAAGTGAGCCATCCTTTTTCTTAACAAATAAAACGGTTGCTCCCCATGGTGAGGCACTAGGTAGAATATAACCTTTCTCAAGTAGTTCTGATAATTGCTTCTTTAATTCCTGCATCTCTGATGGGGCCATTCGATATGGTGCCTTAGATATTGGGGTAGCTCCCGGCTCTAACTCAATGGCAAATTCAACTTCTCGCTTAGGAGGCATTCCAGGAATTTCATCGGGAAATACATCTGGAAACTCTTGCACTACTGGAATTCTGGATACATCTTCAATTTTTGCTTCTGGCTTCTCCATATAGCAGAGATACCCAACACAACCTTGACGAAGTAGTCTGGTGGCTGTCATAGCATTTATTATATCACCGTCCTTAGTAGGACTTTTCCCTCTAAATTTACATCTTAAGTTTCTGTCTCCCTTTATTGTGACTATCTTGGCTTCAAAATCAATTACCGCTCCGTGTTCTGTCAACCAATCTGTTCCGAGTATGATGTCATGGGGAATCATTGGAATAACAATCAGATTGGCACAAAATTTCCGTCCTTCAATCATAATCGGGAAGCCAGATAGTCCCTTGGTGCCATTTATCCTGCTTCCATTGGATAAAATCACAATAAAAGGTTCAGGTGAAACATCACATTGCAATCCAAGATGGTCAACACACCTTTTTTGTATGAAAGAATGTGTTGCACCAGAGTCAAATAGAATATCTATCATCATGGAACCAATACAGAGAGTACCTTGGGTGGTAGGTGCGTCAAGCGTTCTAGCCTGCTGCATCTGGTAAAATTGAGGCCCTGTATTAGGAGTTTTGCCAAATGATTTCCCTTTGTTCTGCACTGTGGCTTGGGAGGCATCTGGGGTAGACTGTTGGATCCCTTGTGTTAGCTTAGGCTTTGGATTAGCCGCCGACGCTTGATATGATGGAGTTTCTGGTTGCTTACCACTTCGACAATACTTCATGATATGACCACTTTTCCCACAGTTCCTACAAATCCGGTCTTTCTTAACATATGCCACCTTAATGTGACTAGGACTATCACAATTAAAGCAGCGTCGGTCCTCCCTAGTACTTGAACTTAAAGCTTGTTGATCAAACTGTTTTGGCCTTTGTTTCCCTGATTCCAGCGGGGGTGCAAATCTCTTAAATCCAACATTAGTCAAAGTACCCGTCCTTTTTCTTCGATTCTCCATCCGTTTATTTGCATGGTCCAGCGCTACTTCCATTCGATGTGCCTCATCCATGAACTGTTCTAGTGTTGTACATGTGTGGTGTAGCATAGCCGGTCCTATCTCTGGGGGTAGCCATTCATAGAATTGACGTATTTTGTCTTCTTCCGTACGAATTATAGGGCTGACATATGGTAACAGTTCCATAAATTTGTTTGCCAATTGTGGGACTTTGAGTCCCTCCACCCTTGGGAAAAGAAATTCTCTTCGCTTTTCTTCTCGTTGGGCCATGGAGAAGAAACGATCCATCGTTTTTGTCTTGAATAATTCCCATTTGATCATGTCATCGTTAGTTGGTTTTGCTACCTCCCACCAGGCATGAGCACTATCTCGTAGATATAAAGAAGCTATACGGACCTTATTGGCTTCTGAACATTTGACCCCTCTAAACCTTTATTTAATATGACTCAGCCAATAGCGCAACTTCATCGGCTCACCACTACCGTCATAGTTGTCTGGCTTCATTGATCGAATCACTTGATAAGATCGATCAAAACTCCATTCCTCCCCTTGAGATATTATATGTGGTGCTGGTTCAGGCGGTTTACAAGCTACTTGGGGTGTTAGTGACCGTTGTGGGTACTTGCTAACTTGCTCCTGTTGAGGTTGTTCTCGCTGAAAAGCTTGATTCACTGCTGCCTGGATCATATTCCAAATTGCTTCTTGAGTTGCAGCATTTCCTAACGCAATCGGGGGTATAGGCGATATATGTTGGGTTGGTGCTACTGAATGTTGGGATGCTGCATTTCCAATGGATTCTACCATCTTCTCTAAAGGTGTCTGATGGTTATTAGAGTTATTTGGTTGACCTTCCTCTGGGTTATTCATTTGATTATCCATCTACAATAATAATATAACATTTGTAAATATCTTAATCCAACCCGCAACCATATATAGACATCAAGTAGAGGTATATTACAACCATCTAATTCTTATTGTCTGCCTATTCCGCAGTTCCTACTTTACTTACAAGGGATACAAAATTTGTAGGGAACCAATTTCTTCCTAACATATTACACATGCTTGATTCCACTCTAATCTACGTACTATGCCATTCTCAGTAGTCATCGTGGGCCAACTTGAAGCTACAAAAGTTGCTAAGGACCTTCTTCCTAGCTGTCCTTTTTATTCGACCGAGTCCCGAGTGAAGTGAGGATTCCCCTTTGGTTTCCTCTAATTCCTTCATAAGTTCTAAAATTGTATCCTCCACTGCTAGAAGTTCTTCCTTGAGTTTCTTAAGCATCCTCATTGCGTCTTCCAATTTTTGAGTTGGTCTCCTAGGCTGGGTAACTTCTGCTACCGATATAACACTATCTGATTGTTCCTCAAAATTGAGATTCCCTTCTATTTCTCCTAGAAGGTTATACCCTGCAATCACATGTTCTATTTCCATTGGGTCGGGCATGGGTATTAATTCCTCGACTATGTTTGGTTGGGGAACCTCATATCCAGGAGGTGCACCTAAATTAGGATCGTAATCACCATATGCTTCAGGATACAAATCATTGACCAGTGGTACCCATCCTAGCTCAAAATCTGGGTATCTCCTATTATTAGGTCCACGGTTATGTTGGAAGGCTTTTTTAGGGGGTAGGGGTGCAAAATCCTGTAAAAATCCTGGATAGTACATGTCTAACCAAGTAAGAGGTGGTGGACTAGGGAACTGATCCAGCTCATTAAACACTGATGGTGCGGAGGAGAGTCTGCTTCTACTTTAATAGCTTTTCCCTTAGCTCTCCGAGCTTCTTCCCTCTGAAGCTCGACGCTACTAGGTTCAGAATCAGAGTGCGCCATACTAATCATAAAAAGAGAATAACATCACTTTCTTATACTAAAGTATGGAAAGCCAAGATAATAACATAATTACTGAAAAGTCCCGATCTCTCAAGGCCACCATTTTTAGTGGGGCCCGGGAATCTATCTGGTGAAGTGATCAAGTCTTTTCTGGACAATTCGGAAAATTGGTTCGCTTACCTGTCGATGTTGACTATTGTGAGGATCAACAACAACAGTCTTTTTCCTTAATAGAAAATTACACTAAGGACAAACAAGGTCTATATCCGCGGAGTACGTCCAGTAAACGGTTTTGATTTTACTATGAAATAGATTCTTTGTCACTCGTACGAATTCTTCTCCTGATTCTTCTTTCTTCTCGAGTTCACTAGGCCTAAATCCGCCTTCTTCTCCCCTTTTCTCCGAAAAAGTCCCCTTTATTTGGTGAGGTTTCTCGCTTTTATAGGTCTTGGGTGGTCTGGTACGTTGTGCCACGTGGTGTCCGCCATTCGACACGTGTTCTACTCGTGGGGGGTGGGCATGGCCGCCACGTGCCCATTCTCTGCTATCCGCGGATGATTGTTCATGAGTCAGCTCTTGGATAATTATCCGCGGACAGAATTTGGGATAATGTTATTTCCTTTTTCATTAATGGATTGGTGTTCTTTACTCTAATATTTTTATATCTTTACAGATGTTTTTAATATTGGTTTAGTCACAGCTCCTCGGGCCGAGTCGATTTCAACCTGGGATTGACGCGGATCGATAAAGATTTCTCAAGTAAACATCTGTAGTTTCGTTACTAGTATAATTCTGATTTAGAGGTGGTGGGCCTTTTCTTTATAGGTTTTTGGCCCAATTTGGGCCCATCAGGCCCATTTAGGCTCGGAAGTTCAAACGTCAGTAATTTCCTATAAGTTACCCCATCCCGTTTCTTTTTTACTCCACATTTGTCTTCTTCTGCTTTTTCAGAGATTTTATCCTTATCCATCTCTAGGTTTTCCGGCGGTAGTTTTCTAGGTTTCCGGTTGTTTGCTTGAAATTTCCGGCGGTTTTCTTCAACTTTTCAAGGTATTTCTCTTTGTTCTAAACTGTTCTTGATTTTTCCTTGTTAAGTTTTTTAACTTTTTGACGTTTAGATCGTAAGCTTGGGTGCAAGTTTGTCTCTGAATGTGTTTTTTGGATGAGATTTTGCTTTGTGTAAGTGAAATTTCACGCGATTTTCTTCTAGTTTCTTTGGAAATGGCTAGTCTCAGCGAGGAGCGCGATTTGTTAGAAGATTTTGAGAGAGGTGAAGGATGGAGGAGTGGTGTCGCTTCATCCTCTCAGGCGCGTCCGACCCCAGAGATTCTTTCTTCCTCTTCTGGGAGTTCTTCTTCCAACTCTGATGATTCTTCGTCGGAGTCATCTTCTTCCACATCCGCGTCTACTCCGGATCGAGTTGGTCTTACTGGTAGTGCTATTAAGGTGAGAAGGCGCCGGAAGCGTTCTGACCCTGATTACTATTCTTCTCCTTACACAGTTTCTTCTTCTTCGAAGGGATGCGCGGAAGATGAAAATCCAAGGGACGTGGATGAATCGGGTGCTAGTTCTTCAGTGGACGCGGGGGCTTCATCTATTTCTCAGTCTGCGGATCAAGAGTCGGAGGAAGTTTGGATTCCTTATGAGCTTCCCCCAATTGGTTTAGCAGAAAATCCGAAGAAGATCTGTTCTAAGGAGAACTTGAGCGATTTAGACACCCTAGTGTATAATTTAAGGGATCTAGATACTTGTCTTTTCTTGGGAGATTTTAAACTTCTTCCCCCTCCAACCAGTCGTCCACCAGTTGTGCCCGATAGGATTCATCCGTGGAGGTCTCCTATGAGTAAGTTGAGGAGTTGTACTACTCTTTTGAACTTAGAAGATCTTGACGCTCTTTCGCAAGTCTTCCCCTGGCCAGCAGGTGTAGAATTCTGTCTTCCTGAGGAAGGGGGTGGTTGTTTGGACGCTTACGAAGATTGTTTGGTTGTATATGCAGCTAGCTTATCTCAAGGCTTCCGACTTCCTTTACATCCTTTTTTCTCGAAGTTTTTGGAGGAGTATAATTTGAGTCCTACTCAGATCGTCCCTAATGGTTGGATGTTTTTTACCAGTTTTATTATGAGGTGCAAGGAGATTGGTGTTGCTCCTTCTTTGAAGTTAATGTTCAGCATCTTTTCCTTAAAAAAGGGAACTCAAGATTCAAGATTTTACCAGTGCAACTCAAGTTGTGGGTATATGGAAAGGTTGTATAGCAAACCGAATTGGAAGTACAAGTGGTTTTTGGTCCGCGATAGATCTGGGCAAGGCTTTAACTGTCGAACTGTTCCGGGGCCTTTTTGCTCTGTGATGAAACCAAAAATTTCTAATCTTTCTCAGTTCAAGCTATCGTTTTCTCATACTCCTAGATTTCCGTGGGATAAAATGTTATCCGCGTTTCGTCTTGAGATGGCTGGCTTGAGTATGCCTCATCTGCGACTAGGTGGCTTCTTTGTTTACTTGTTTCTTTCGGTATATAAATTTATGTCTTCATGTTTTATCTTTCTTCGATGGATGACTTATCGTGGAATGTATTTTGTGTTTAGACAAAATGGATTTGGATGCACTTTTGAAACGTCATAAGGCTAGATCTGGGGAGAAGAAGAAATCGAGTTTGGTAGCTAATGATCCTCCTGTTCCTCCCCAGGCCCTTGGAGTGGCGTCGAATGTTGACGTGAGTGTCGCGGATGAGACCGGTGCTTTAGTTGAATCTTCTTCATTGGTTCCTGTATCTCGAGAGAAGCGTGTTTGTCCATCCGCGCCTGAGACTTCTAAATCAAAAAGGAGGAAGGTTGCCATTGCTGTTGGGCCATCGGCTATAGACAAAAGGGGGCTCTTTTTGGAGGGTGTAGCGACTCTTCGTGAATTCCCTATCCTAGGCTTCGATCCGATTGACTTACAAGGTCTTGCTTTTCCAGCTAAGAAGCGTTGTCTCCCAGAGCAAGGATATATCAGACGATTGGATCCAGTCACTCTTTCAACTAACCTGGATCGTATTATTCAATGGGTAGGTTAACATTCCTTTCTCACTTTTTTGACGCGGTTTATTTTCAATCTTTCTTACTTTTACCTCGCTTTTTATAGTTGAGGGTGATTCAACCGGATGTCGAGAGACGAATGGTATGCGGAGAGGAGGATCTTAGGAAGAAAGATGAAGAAATTAAAAAACTGAACCATCAACTTCGAATATTGGGGAATACAGTGGGAGACCCGGCCTCAGTGGAGAAGTTTAAGAAAAGGTCAGCTAACCTTCATGAGGAGGTGCAAGCTCGGAAAGAAGCTATGGTAGTTTTACAGAAGAAATATGATGATTTAAAAGTTTCTTCGAGCTCTGCCGTCTCTCGCGTCAAAGAGCTGAAAGCTGTTGAAGAGGCTTCGCGAGAGCTCCTTCAAACTAGACAGTCCATCATTGATAAAATGGAAGAGGATTTCTCTATCCTTCGCGAAGAACTGTCCATCACTAAACAAGAACTTGACACAATCAAGGCGCGTTCAGATCAAGATGTGGCCCTCCAATGGCTTCAGAGTTCTGAAGGTTTGAATTACCTATCTTCCAAGTGGATAAAAATTGAGGTTGGTATTTCCTTCCTGTCCTCCGTGGCTAAAGCTTGCCTCCAGACTTCGAAGGGCTCTAGTATTTTAAAGAATAGGTGCTTTAGCTATTTTCGGAAGGGAATGGTTGCAGGGATCAACCAAAGCGTTACACGTTCGTCAAACAACCCGAGTGTTCCTCTGGAAAAGTTTGAGCCTAGCCTGGGGAGTGCCAACTAGGGACTTTCAAAGGAGGAGATGGCCGCGGAAGATTCTTATTCTGAAGATGACGACGCTGAGGACGCGGAGGAAGAAGTTGAGAAGGCAGCCACCCCCTAGTAGACTTTGATCTTTGGTTTTATGTGGGATGAATCTTTTATGGATTTGGGAACCTATATGTGGTTTCCTGTTTTTTGGTATATCATCGAGATACTTCTTTTGTTTTGAATATGGGTTGAAGATCTCTTTGGTCGAAATATTGGCATTGATCGTATGTTTTGATTGTAGTAAATATTTACATATTTATATTCCGAACTCTCCAAGTGTTGAATGGGTTGGTCCGGATGTTTGAAATCTTTTACCACTTGTCTTCATTCTTCAGGATGGATTTTTCCTTTTTAAAGCCTTAGTCTTTATCCTTTTTGCTGCCTCTCATGTTGTGTCAACCGATCGTTCCATTGCAAGTATCATGTCTCCAGGAAGCTTTAATCCTTGGGCCTTTTTTCAAAATATTGAGAATGTGGAACAGCTTTCTCGGCTAGTGAGTTTCCTTTAATTTTACTTCAATCAGAGTTTGGGCTTCCTATATTAGGTTTTGATTTTATTGATATGTAGGTTATGCCTCCCCAGTTTGAGGCTGAATATGGGCCTTTTCCGCCTCGGTGGGCTTTTCTTTCAACGTATCTCGTCCGTGATTTTTCAGTGGCTGTATCCTGGAGTGAGAATGGACTTTTTCAGATTGATAATGGTTGGGATGAGTTCCTTATGCTTCACCACCAGGGAATAGGAAGTGCTATGATGTTTTTACATAAGGGTAACGTTTCCTTCCAAGTCTGTCCGCGTCGTGAAATCGAGGATGATCACGAGGCTACCTTGGACTCGATTTCTTCATCATGCAGTTCTAATTAAGTTATTTTCACGTCATGCTTTAGGAGTTTGTAAACCGATCTTTCGATATAAGCTTTCGTAAAATAAAGAAAAAAGGGAATCCATGATTCTCCTTATTGTACCCTTGTGTTTTTAGAAATGAAATAGAAGGAGGGATCTTTTATTATTAATAATACGAAACAGCGTACAGAAACCTTTCTCAGGGGTTAGATCCCTCTAAGCTTGTTACATCATTTTAGAGTTATTGACGCGGAGAACCTGGTAGGAATCTAAGGATGGCCTACCTTTCCATTTTCCTCGCTGTCTGGGCTGACAACGTCGACTTCAAAGATGGAATCGCCCATGTAGGTAAAAATCAAAGCAGACCCTACATTAACTCGATTTGCTTGTGTAAAGTCGTGCCATCCTTGAGTCAGCCAGAATAGGCCATCTTCATCCTTATCCACCTTCACTTCGTGTTCCTGGTTGGAGCGGGACCAGAGCCTAGCTCGATTAGAACATACATGAGGGGGAGTCGAAGTGTTTGAAGTTGTTCCTCCCTCATAATGACTCTATAAAAAGCCCTAGGCTGTGGATTTGGATCCATCTTGCTTTAGGATTGTTCATCACTTATGGATACCCAAGCGTGTTTTATACTCGTTGTGTGAGACTTTCCTGCCGTTGGTTTTATCACTTTTTTTTTTAAAGTAATTTTAATTTTCCTCTTTGTAATTTACTTTTATTGGTTTTGGGAAAAGACTCTTCTCTGGTTAACTTTGTTTTTAGAGAAAGGGAGACGCGTGCCCTTGGTGGCTGTGTCACCCATTGCATGTCATGCATGCAATTCTTCTTTTTCTTGTTCAACTGTTCCCACGTGATTGACAATACAAGCAAGAGGGTCTTTAATGTTTTCCTCTAATTTCATCGAGATGCGGGGATCCATTATAATCCCTCCTCTATCATTTAGGGCGGACGGGGTTTTTGGGCCAGAACCACGATGGGCTTTTTTCCAAGCGATCGATTATCCCGAACAGTTCTTGAAGTTGGTGAGCTAATTTATACTAAATTTTAACTTCTTTTAGAGAATTTCCTTTTGGCTTATATTTTCCTTCTATTTTTTAGTTGCTTCCACTTAGGTTTGAGGAGGAGTATGCGGATGCTGTTCCTAGCCAGGTTTTACTTTCTTCTCATCTGCTGCGCAATTTCCTTGTTCGTATAGAGCGGCGTAACGGTGGTCTTCTTTACCTTGGCCGCGAATGGAAAGATTTTGTGGAATCGCATGGTTTTGAACGGGGGGTTTCCATGATTTTTACTCATATGGGTGAGGCTCGTTTCAAAGTTCGGGTGGTGGATCCACGCGGGGGAAATCATGAAGTTCATCATGATGATCCTTCCTTCCGCAACGTAGCTTCGAATGGATTTTAAACTGTATTTTCACAATGAAATAAGGCTTTAAGCTTCTTTGTTAGATTGGTTATAACTTTGTTGATTGTCAGGCCTTTGATAATTGTTTCTGGAGAATTCTCAGTCATGTATGCTAATGGTGTGACTGTTTTAGTCTTTTGAGGTTTATTTTTTATGACATACTTCTCACGGGATTTCTGAGAAGTTCAGTAATAGTGTTTACTGTTTACCTCATGCATAGCGCCTGTGGTTTTTTGTCTCAACGATTTGACCTTTCAAATTTATTTACCCCATATTTCTGTTTTTGACATATGTCCAGTATTGTTTACGTGCTCTATAAAAGAGAGTATGGGGGCATGGACAACTAGACTCGTTGTATGCTTTCGTTATGCCTTCCTCTTTTGGTTTACCTTGGTCCTTTTTTGAGAGAATTAGTTTTCCTGAGAAACTTCTCCGCTTGGTTAGTTCCTTAATTGCTAAATTTTTCTTTTATCAAGTTGGTTTATCTTTTAACATTCCTTAAAATATGTCCCTTAATAGTCTTTGCCACTATGTTTTGAAGATAGACTTGGGCCAGATCTCCCTAGGAGCGTTCTTTTGTCAACCAGGATTCTTCGGGACTTCCCGGTGGAAGTTATACGCGGAGATTATAGGGTTCCATTTTTAAGGGGAGGTTGGAATGTTTTCGCCGAGTCACACAGCATCAACATTGGTTCCTCTTTAACCTTTATCCATAAAGGGGGAAATCGCTTTGATGTCCAGATCTTAGATGATGTGGGGGATGAGGTAGATGCGGAGTGGGCTTCTCCGGAGTCAGAAGGTCCTCCTTCAAATGGATTTCGCTTAAGTCAGGGCAGAACTCGTCTTATCCCGGCTTGGGCTCCGCGGACGTGAGTTGATGGGTGCTTGTTTTTTCATCCTAAGTTGTCAACCCTTTCGAATGTGTTGTCATATTTTATCCTTGGTTGTTTTTATTTTAGTTTTAATGGTGGATTTGTAGCTACAATTTCCTCTCGAAAATTAGAAAACTTTGGGTGTTCCAGGAGGGTTTACGAAAACCATATCTCTCATTTCTAGATTGCCTTAAACAGAGATCCGACGTGGAGTTTGGATCTTAGAGTGTTGGATTTGACCTGAGGTATGACGCGGAGCCAAGCTTCAACGTCCAAGAATTTTAGAGAATATCGTCTCTGAGAATGCGGATTCGATTAGAGGCCTGACGCGGAGCCAAGCTCCAGCGTCCTAGGATTTATAAAATATCATCTTTGAGAATGCGGATTCGATCAGAGGCCTGACGCGGAGCCAAGCTCCAGCGTCCTAGGACTTATTATAAAATATCATCTCTGAGAATGCGGATTCGATCAGAGGCCTGATGCGGAGCCAAGCTCCAGCGTCCCAGGACTTATTATAAAATATCATCTTTGAGAATGCGGATTCGATCAGAGGCCTGACGCGGAGCCAAGCTCCAACGTCCTAGGACTTATTATAAAATATCATCTCTGAGAATGCGGATTCGATCAGAGGCCTGACGCGGAGCCAAGCTCCAGCGTCCTATGGCTTATTATGAAATTCTTTAGGTGCTAATCATAGTAAAAAGCGCCCTCTAACCGCTTTATTTAATCTTTGCGGGGGCGACTAAGTTTTCTGTTCATACAACTATCTGATGATTACACAGTACTTTTTTAGATTATCTGCATTCCAAGTCTTGTTCAGAACGATACCTTCAGGGGTGCTGAGCTTGTACGCACCTTCTTGAACTTCTTTGATGATCACATAAGGTCCTTCCCAGTTGGGGTCTAGTTTTCCTCCAGAGGTTGCTTGGCGTAGCACCAAATCCCCCTTCTTGAGATGCCGCGGGTGAATTCGTCTATCCCGATATTTAGAGAGCCTCCTCTTGTATTCTTGCTCCTTCAAGGCTGCCATCATCCTGCGTTCTTCTATGAGATAGAGTTCGAATTCCAATGCTTCATCATTGGTGTCTTGGTCGTATGCCATTATTCACGCCGAAGGAACCAATCTTTCAATTGGGATGACCGCGTCCATACCAAAGACTAAGGAAAACGGGGTTTCTCCAGTCGGAGTCTTTGCTGACGTGCGGTAGGACCAGAGCACTAAAGGTAGAAGTTCTGCCCACCGTCCCTTTGCCGTGTTGTCGAGTTTCTTTTGTATCCCATATAACAGTTGTCAATTGGTTGTTTCTGCCTGCCCGTTCGTCTGTGGGTGAGCCACGGACGAGATTTTGAGGTTGATGCCCAGACCGACGCAGAAATCTCTAATCGTTTCACAATCAAACTGAGGACCATGATATGTAATTATCGAGTCGGGCACTCCGAAACGGCAGACAATATTCTTCCATAGAAATCTCCTCACCTTCTCCATGGTGATTAATCCCATTGCTTCGGCCTCCACCCACTTTGTGAAATAATCAAGTAAGACTAAAACATATCTTAACTGACCGGGAGCAGTAGGAAATGGGCCTAGAATGTCCATTCTCCAGACAGAAAAAGGGCAAGCACCAGTTATACTTTTCAGTACCTCAGAAGGGCGGTGGATCAAGTTTCCAAACCTTTGACACGCGTCACATTTCTGGATATAATCTTGAACATCTCGCTTCATAGTTGGCCAATAATATCCTAGCCTGGTTGCTTTGGCCACAACAGCCCTCCATCCTTGGTGATGCGCACAAACTCCATCATGCAACTCTTATACTACGAGACTTCCTTCTTTTGTTGATATGCACAACAGGTCTAGGAGGCAATATCCTCTCTTGTACAGCTTCCCCTCCCTGATGGTGAATCGAGAGGATTTTGCAATTATCTTCTTAGCAGCATTTCTTTCTTCGGGTAGGACGCCCTTGCCCAGATACTCCGCGATTGGTGCCCTCCAATCTTCCACCTCAATTTCCTGCACTTGGTAGACTTCCTGAATAAGTCTTCGATTGTTCATTCTTTCGAGGATCACCTCTTTTCCTACTTCCTCTGGCATAACAGCTCCCAACCGAGCTAACGCGTCCGCCCGCTGATTGTCACTTCTGGGAACAGTCGTTAGGCAAAAACTTAAGAAGGCTTTCGACAATGCCCGTGCCTTTCTCTGATAATAAGGTATTAAACCAGTTTTTGCTTCATATTATTCTGTTATTTGCCGCGTCACCACTTCCGAATCGGTGTAGACTGATACCTGCCTGGCACCTTTGACCAAAGCTATCTCTAGTCCAGCGAGCAGGGCTTCATATTCAGCCTCGTTATTTGTAGCTTGGAAGTCTAATTTATAAGCGTAATTGTACTATCGTTCATCAGGTGCTGTTAGTGTAACCCCTGCTCCACATCCGTCTTTGTTGGCCGCACCATCTACCCTGAGCGTCCACTCACTTTTCTCTGTTTAAGCATTTAATTCTAAACTTGTTTCGCCAATAAAATCGGCTAAAACCTGAGTAAGGGCTGCTTTCCGTGGGGAATATTCTATTTCAAATTCTGTGAGTTCGACCCCTCACTTCATCATTCTTCCTGACAAGCACGGTGAGTGGAGGATTTGATGCATTGGTAAGTCCGTCATAACTCGGATAAGGTGGTCCTGGAAATATGGCCTCAACCTCCTCGTCACGAATACTAAGCACAAAATCATTTTTTCTACTGGTTCATATCGTGTTTCAGCATCTTGCAGCACACGACTGATGTAATAAATTGGGAATTTCTCTTCTCGCGTCAAGACTGCATTGATAGTGACGCTTTTTACTGACAGGTATAGATGAATGACCTCTTGTTTCTCGGGTTCATAAAGAGTGGGAAGTGATGACAGGAAAACTTTCAAACTTCCGAATGCTTCTTGTAACTCGGGAGTCCATCGTATCGGTCCCTTTTTCTTGAGCAGAGCAAAGAAAGGTAATGACCTGTCTGCCAGGCAGGAGCAAAAACGGCTTAAATAATTTACTGCTCCATTTAAAGACTGTAACTCTTTAATCGTCCGCAGTGGTTGAAGATTCTAAATCGCTGTGACTTTTTCGGGATTCACATCGATTCCTCTATGGCTAAACATAAAACCAAGGAATTTTCCAGAATCAACCCCAAAGACACACTTTTCCGCGTTCAAGTTCAAACCTCCTCTTCGAAGAGAATCAAAAGTCTCCTGCAGATCTGCCGCGTGATCCTCTGCTCTCTCGCTCTTGACCACGATATCGTCAACATAAATCGATACATTCCTGCCCATCTGATTACGGAAGATCCGGTCTACTGCTCTCTGAAATGTTGCTCCAGCATTCCTGAGTCCGAAAGGCATGACGCGGTAGCAAAATATCCCCTGGTTGGTGATGAAAGTAGTAGCTTTTTTGTCTGAAGGGTTCAGGTTTATCTGATTGTATCCTGAGTAAGCATCAAGAAAACTAAGGACCTTGTTACCCGCGGTTCCATCAACGAGTTCATCTATGGACGGTAATGGGTAACTATCCTTTGGGCAGGATTTGTTAAGATCAGTGAAGTCGATGCACATCCTCCATTTCCCATTAGACTTCTTCACTAAAACCACATTTGAGAGCCAATCTGAGTCTTCTACTTCCTCTATGAAACCTGCTTCTAAAAGTTTATCAGTTTCCTCTTTTGGCGCGGCAGCTTTCTCCGGAGCCATCTTCCTCTTCTTTTGCACTATGGGTTTTGTTCCTGGACGAATTCTCAAGGTATGCAAAGCTATTGCGGGTGGGACTCCCAGCAGATCTCGAGGAGTCCATGCGAAAATGTCTCTTGACTTCGTTATGATTTCTAAGACTCGAACTCTTTCTACTGTCTTCAGTGCCTGTCCCAAGTAGATCTTCTCCTCAGGGTTTGGGAAAGGTGTGTACGTAACTCTTTCATCTGCGGTAGATATTTTTTCTTCTGAAGGTCTTACCTCTAACTCAGCTTCTGAAAGCTCTGTCGAGTCGTTGTCCCCGACCACATATTCACAATTTTCACTAATACACATCACTTCTTTATTCTTTTTTATAGAAGTTAGGTAACAACTTCTACTTTCTGGTTGCTGTCCGCGAACCTCACCAATTCCTCCTCCGGGTAAAGGGAACTTTCCCATAAAGTGGTAGATTGAAACTACCATCTGGAACTTATAGAGTGAGACGCGACCCAGCAAAGCATTGTATACAGTAGGAATATTTACTACTGTGAATACAATATTTTCCACGTGTCTTTTTGGGGATGTCCCCAAAACAACTGTAAGCTCGATCGTGCCTGCTACTTGTACCTCTTCTCCCGAGAACGTGATTAGCGTTCCTGAATATGGTTTCAATGATGCTGCAGATATTCCCATTTGAGAAAATGCCTCCCATGATAGGATATCAACTGATGACCCCGTATCAATAAATACTCTTTTGACTGTCTTGGCGGCTATCTGAGCGTGAATGACTAGGGGGTCTGAGTGCGGCATCCTTACTTCCTCAGCGTCCTTTGGGGAAAAGGAAATGTTTTCATGTTGTGCAAGAGAAATTCTTCTACTTGACGCGGACGGTGGCTTCCTTCCTTCTCTTTCGTAATTTCTTTTTTCCTGTCTACTGGACCCAACCATGGAAAAACCCCCTGCGAGGGTATTGATGAAGCCCTCAGGTTCTGGTATTTGGCCTGCCTCTGATTTTTGAGCTTCTCTTTGATTGACAGATCTCTGGACTGCAGGCATATAGTTGTGTCTACCTCCGCGTCCCCTTCTTCCTCTCCCTCTTCCCCGGTTGTGGAAAGGGAGATCTCTATGTTGATCCGGTTGCCTGAAAAATCGTTCCTGTGGATTGTGAGAGTCGTCAAACCTGGGGTTCCGATCCTCCCAACGTGGCCTCTGGTCAGGTCGATTCTCCCTTCTTGGTGGAGACCTCATGTCACGATTTCCATATCGGTTTTCTCTCGGATGATAGAAACGCGGGTGATCTTCCCTACGGCGAGATCCCTGACCTCTTTCTAAATTCATATGCACTTCATCGTGGCGGGGATGAAAATTTATCGCTTCTGAATGATGTTTGGGCGGCTTAGCTTTTTCTTTTCTGAATTTTCCAGTAAGCTTCCCAAAGAGACCTAGATTCCCTGTATTCGCCTTAGAGCTGGACGCGGCTGCTTCTTCTGCCTCAATCTGCCTTGACACCCACTCTCTTAAGTCATCGTAACTAGTTGGCTTTTTCCGAAACAGATATGTCTTGAAGTCTCCCTCTGCTAAATTACCCATGAGTATGATAATTGCCGATTCATGATTAAAGTTGGGGATCTGAACTACCATGCTGGTAAATCGAGTGAAGAAGTGTCCCAAGGATTCCCCAGCTCCTTGCCTAATGGAATTCAGGTCGAGCATGGTCTTCTTTCTCGACCGCGCACTTCCGAAATGGGACGTGGAGATATGTGACATCTGAGTAAAATTGGTTACAGATCCTTTTGGAAGGTTTGTGAATCAGGTGAGCGCGATCTTTGTTAAGGTTGAGTGGAATGTTCTACACAACATGGCATCATTATATTCGTTTATTCCCATAGCAGTTGCAAAGTGGAAAAGATGATCTTCAGGATCAGTCGTTCCATCATATTTCATGAGGTTCACATCTCTCCATCGTTTTGGTAGTGTCGCGGAACAAATTTCCTGGGTAAACACCGTTGGAAAACCCGCTGGTGCGTTTTCGTTTCTTTTTTCCGCTGAGTCGGATTTTGTAGAGGTGGAAACATCTGTTGACCTTTCCCCGCGTCGATGTTTATTCTCTCGGTGCCAGTGATCATTATGCCATGTCTGGCGCGGTATTTCCTGATTCTGAAAACCATAGTTCCAGTTGCTGGGATTATTGTACGCTGTGTTATGTCTATCAAAATTTCCATACTACTCTTCCTGTCGATAGTTCCCTTATTGACGCGGAGTTTGCCCCCACTGATCATAATAAAAGTACTGAGACTGCTCCTGCTAAAAAGGGTTAGGCTGCTCGTGTCGTGCTTCATAATACCAGAAGTTCTGTGGTATGAATCCTCCTTCCAGTCCATACTGATTGCCATAATGATGTGGAGGGGTACCGAAGTGCTGATCTCCCATTTCACCATCTGGATTTGGTGGTGGTATCAATGGGATATACATGCTGGAGGCCTCCTGATCCTGGTGAATCCCTTGGCTAATGTCCTGAGTTGGATTGTTCTGGCTATCACTCATCTTCTTAACGTCGTGAATCTGTCGTTTATCAAAGGTTTAATTTTACATATAAAATTTTGTATTTCTAATTTCAGACGCGGACCCTAACTTTTTCAAAGGTTCGAGGGTCTTTGTCAAACTCTATCAAAAAGGAAACCCTAAATTTCTAATCTTTCTCAGTTCAAGCTATCGTTTTCTCATACTCCTAGATTTCCGTGGGATAAAATGTTATCTGCGTTTCGTCTTGAGATGGCTGGCTTGAGTATGCCTCATCCGCGACTAGGTGGCTTCTTTGTTTATTTGTTTCTTTCGGTATATAAATTTGTGTCTTCATGTTTTGTCTTTCTTCGATGGATGACTTATCGTGGAATGTATTTTGTTTTTAGACAAAATGGATTTGGATGCACTTTTGAAACGTCATAAGGCCAGATCTGGGAAGAAGAAGAAGAAATCGAGTTTGGTAGCTAATGATCCTCCTGTTCCTCCCCAGGCCCTTGGAGTGGCGTCGAATGTTGACGTGAGTGTCGCGGATGAGACCGGTGCTTTAGTTGAATCTTCTTCATTGGTTCCTGTATCTCGAGAGAAGCGTGTTTGTCCATCCGCGCTTGAGACTTCTAAATCAAAAAGGAGGAAGGTTGCCATTGCTGTTGGGTCATCGACTACAGACAAAAGGGGGCTCTTTTTGGAGGGTGTAGCGACTCTTCGTGAATTCCCTATCCCAGGCTTCGATCCGATTGACTTACAAGGTCTTGCTTTTCTAGCTAAGAAGCGTTGTCTCCCAGAGCAAGGATATATCAGACGATTGATTCCGTCACTCTTTCAACTAATCTGGATCGTATTATTCAATGGGTAGGTTAACATTCCTTTCTCACTTTTTTGACGAGGTTTATTTTCAATCTTTCTTACTTTTACCTCGCTTTTTATAGTTGAGGGTGATTCAACCGGATGTCGAGAGATGTATGGTATGCGGAGATGAGGATCTTAGGAAGAAAGAAGAAGAAATTAAAAAACTGAACCATCAGCTTCGAATATTGGGGAATACAGTGGGAGACCCGGCCTCAGTGGAGAAGTTTAAGAAAAGGTCAGCTGACCTTCATGAGGAGGTGCAAGCTTGGAAAGAAGCTATGGTAGTTTTACAAAAGAAATATGATGATTTAAAAGTTTCTTCGAGCTCTGCCATCTCTCGCGTCAAAGAGCTGGAAGCTGCTGAAGAGGCTTCGCGGGAGCTCCTTCAAACTAGACAGGCCATCATTGATAAAATGGAAGAGGATTTCTCTATCCTTCGCGAAGAACTGTCCATCACTAAACAAGAACTTGACACAATCAAGGCGCGTTCAGATCAAGATGTGGCCCTCCAATGGCTTCAGAGTCCTGAAGGTTTGAATTACCTATCTTCCGAGTGGATAAAAACTGAGGTTGGTATTTCCTTCCTGTCCTCCGTGGCTAAAGCTTGCCTCCAGACTTCGAAAGGCTCTAGTATTTTAAAGGATAGGTGCTTTAGCTATTTTCGGAAGGGAATGGTTGTAGGGATCAACCAAAGCGTTACACGTTCGTCAAACAACCCGAGTGTTCCTCTGGAAAAGTTTGAGCCTAGCCTGGAGAGTGCCGACTAGGGACTTTCAAAGGAGGAGATGGTGTTGTATAGGAGGAAATCGAGACTTGTAATAATAAAATATAAATAAATCACAGCAAACCAGATTCCGTCCCTTGTAAATAATTACAAGACCTCCTCCTGATGCAGCGGCGGAAAGTCAGGATCGATCCACGAGGAAGCGTGTTAGCGGATCCTAGGCAGCAATGGAATCTCACGAACGTCGACAACAGTGGTACTCGACCTCGACTAAGGGTTAGTCGACAGAAAATCGGACAGTCGAACACAGCGCAGCAGTCGCAGGCAGAGGCTCGTCGATATCGATGAGGGTCTACTCGATGTCGAGTACAGTCCTTGTCGACTTCGCTTCGTCTCGTCGAGTACCTACACACAGAAGCTACAGCGACCTTGGTCGAAGATCAATAGTCGAGATCGACGAGTGCTATTCGATCTCGAGTAAGACAGAAATTAAAACGAAATAAAATAAATGCAAAGGCTTTGGGTTTTCGAACTAAACTTAATTTAAAAGGACTTTCAAGATTGGGGTTTGCAACAACGATAACCAAGCATGTATAAGGCAGAATCAAACAAATTATCATGTAAATCGCATCAAAAGACTAAGCTTTCGCCTTTTCCAACAATTAGACAACTCTCTCAAGAAACCCTAATTGTCTCTACCAATTTTATGTTTATAATCCAAGTTGTTAACATGGATCTCCATTAGACGGGTAATAAACACATTAACAAGTAGGAAAATGCTCAAAACATGATAAAGGTCAGATCTTTACCTCAAACACGCATGGCTATCGCTGGGCTCGCCCCAACCCTAGAAGTGGGTGGACTACTCACGCCTCATCGCAAAGTCAGACATTGATTGAAAGGAAATAACAACTTGCATTAACTAAATTCAAAGCCTTTACAATCCTGGCAATCAACTCTCGTAAACTGCCAAAACCTTAAAACCTATGAACTCCCTAAACCGTCTCTGTGGAACTACTTCTCTCCCTCTGGAATTGAATGAATAAAACTAAGCCCCATGGGCTTTATTTATAGCCTTCTATTCCTTGCTAATCAAGGATAGAATATCTATATCTATATCTAAAACTATATCTAAAATGCTTAATGATAAATAAAAGCGATAAAGAAATTAAATCTAAATATATCTAAATTGTCTTAAAGTGGATAAAACTCTCTTCCATGATAGATGTTGATATAATCGGATAGATTCTCATCTTCTCGGCTTCCAAGGATCCCAACTCCGAGTAGGATTCGTCAAGCCACGTCAACGGCTTCTGGATTCGTCGTCGATGTCGAGTACGGCGTCCTCGATGTCGAGTAGGAAAGTCGTCGACTGGGCTGGCTTGTCGTCTCGGCTAGCAGGTCCTCGACGTGGCTTCTTCCGCTGCAGCGAGTCGCTTCTTCCGCTGCAGCGAGTCCGTCCCTTCCGCAGGTGCGAGTTGGCGAGCTTCGTCTTGGTGCATCCCGCTGGCAGCGAAGATTTCCGCGGCAGCGAACGGTCCGCTGCAGCGAGTCGGGTCGCTGGCAGCGAGTGCTGCCTGGTCGTCTTCGTCCTCGGCTTGCCTCTTCTCTCGTCGACTCCGGGTGTGGCGCTGAGGCTTCGTCGATCTCGACTAGGGCTTGTCGAGATCGAGTAGGGCTCCGGAGCTGGGTTGGTCTGGCTCTCGACATTGCTCCTAGTCGACAAGGCCTGTGCTCGGACATGCTCGTCTAGATCGAGTAGGGCCTACTCGAGATCGAGTAGCCTGGGCTCTCAGCTTGATTCTCTTGGTTCCGCTGCTTCTTTGACCTTGGACTTCTGTAGTGGTTTTCCGAGCTTTTCTGTCCTTCTTTATAGTTGCTGTAAAATGTCTCGAATTCTGCAAATTTAAACAGAAACTGATGTAGATTCCATAATTTGGCAAATAAACATAAACTACATAGATTCTGTACTAGCTAACCCAAATGTATGTAAAGTATGCAGAAAACGATATTAAAGTTACTGTAAAATATGGCAAATTCGGCTCCTAACAGATGGTCGCGGAAGATTCTTATTCTGAAGATGACGACGCTGAGGACGCGGAGGAAGAAGTTGAGAAGGCAGCCACCCCCTAGTAGACGTTGATCTTTGGTTTTATGTGGGATGAAACTTTTATGGATTTGAGAACCTATATGTGGTTTCCTGTTTTTTGGTATATCATCGAGATACTTCTTTTGTTTTGAATATGGGTTGAAGATCTCTTTGGTCGAAATATTGGCATTGATCGTATGTTTTGATTGTAGTAAATATTTACATATTTATATTCCGAACTCTCCAAGTGTTGAATGGGTTGGTCCGGATGTTTGAAATCTTTTACCACTTGTCTTCATTCTTCAGGATGGATTTTTCCTTTTTAAAGCCTTAGTCTTTATCCTTTTTGCTGCCTCTCATGTTGTGTCAACCGATCGTTCCATTGCAAGTATCATGTCTCCAGGAAGCTTTAATCCTTGGGCCTTTTTTCAAAAGATTGAGAATGTGGAACAGCTTTCTCGGCTAGTGAGTTTCCTTTAATTTTACTTCAATCAGAGTTTGGGCTTCCTATATTAGGTCTTGATTTTATTGATATGTAGGTTATGCCTCCCCAGTTTGAGGCTGAATATGGGCCTCTTCCGCCTCGGTGGGCTTTTCTTTCAACGTATCTCGGCCGTGATTTTCCAGTGGTTGTATCCTTGAGTGAGAATGGTCTTTTTCAGATTGATAATGGTTGGGATGAGTTCCTTATGCTTCACCACCAGGGAATAGAAAGTGCTATGATGTTTTTCCATAAGGGTAACGTTTCCTTCCAAGTCTGTCCGCGTCGTGAAATCGAGGATGATCACGAGGCTACCTTGGACTCGATTTCTTCATCATGCAGTTCTAATTAAGTTATTTCCGCGTCATGCTTTAGGAGTTTATAAACCGATCTTTCGAGATAAGCTTTCGTAAAATAAAGAAAAAAGGGAATCCATGATTCTCCTTATTGTACCCTTGTTTTTTTAGAAATGAAATAGAAGGAGGGATCTTTTATTATTAATAATACGAAACAGCGTACATAAATCTTTCTCAGGGGTTAGATCCCTCTAAGCTTGTTACATCTTTTTAGAGTTATTGACGCGAAGAACCTTGTAGGAATCTAAGGATGGCCTACCTCTCCATTTTTCTCGCTGTCTGGGCTGACAACGTCGACTTCAAAGATGGAATGGCCCATGTAGGTAAAAATCAAAGCAGACCCTACATTGACTCGATTTTCTTGTGTAAAGTCGTGCCATCCTTGAGTCAGCCAGAATAGGCCATCTTCATCCTTATCCACCTTCTTAAAGAAACAAGATGTGTAGCCATCCGGTTCGGGGGCCTTATCCTCCCCTATAGACCAAAGAGCCATCTTGATTTCCTCATTGGAGATCGGAGCCACTAACATGGTCTTGTCTTCTTCCTTCACCACGGCACTTCTAGCGAACCAAGTGGGGTCTATCACTTCCTCATTTCCTGCACAACCAAGCAAGTTCTGGCAGTACATGACAAACTCACTAGCAACATCAAGACTAGAAGTTGTAATGGATCCATCACTCTTAGTCATCGAGACTATGTGATTCCGATGGCCATTAGACTTCATAAGAGCATGAAAGTACTTGTTGCATTTATCACTAGAGAGAATATACTTAGCTTTGACATGTTGTCTTAAGTAGGAATGTTCTGCCTTGTTGAGCCTCGCCGCCGCTTGTCTAGCCTTAGCCAAGCTCTCTTTCGTGACCGAGCACTCTGGTCTAGTCATAGCAATCTCCATCGCCTCTCCAAGCTCCTCATTCGCCCTTTTAGCCCTCATGGAGATGTGGCTAAATTCCTTAGCATTTAGAGCCTTCAACGGTCTTTTAAGACCCTTGAGAAGTTTGCAAAGTCGGAATTGAAAAGAACCACCACGAGGTAATCCCCAATTCTCCTTCACAATCTCAAGGAACTTATCGTGCTCGCTCCAAAGGTTAAGGAATTTGAACATGCCTCACTTCTTGCCATCCTTCCTACACAAAGTGACAACTGCCGACTTGTGGCCGGATAACTCCCACATAGCCGGGTAATAAGTGTGGTAAAAGAGATTCATATTCAACCACTCGGCGTTAATCAAGACCCTATCAATCTTACTAAAAATAGTGCCATTGGACCAAGTAAATAAATCATTACTAGAATAAGGGGAGTCGATCAAACCAAGATTTTGGCAAGCCTCCACCATGTCCTTGCACTCGTAATTAGTCACCGGAACTCCATTGATCCTTTCCTCGAAGTTCATCACATTATTGAAGTCTCCCAAGGCCATCCAAGGAAGGGAAAATCTGCATAAAAGGTTAGTCAAGGCATCCAAAATTCCCCTTCTTTGGACAACCGTATGCAACCCATAAATAAAGCATATTCCCATCACTTCACCTGTAGAAAAGCACTTAGCAATGCAACCCATGTGTTGGACCCCAACGTCCACAACATCAATGTGGACAAAAGTGGGATCCCACGCCAAAAATATACGCCCTCTATGGTCAAGGTGAATGTTAGAAGCATGCTCCCATTTATCAAAATAAGACCTCATAAACTTAGCTATATCAAAGCGAAATTCACGAACCTTAGCTTCAAGAATACCACATACCTTCGCATCATGTTCCCGAACTAAATTCCTCAAACCTTTTTGTTTCAAGGGTTGGTTTAACCCCTTTATGTTCCATGCTATAATCTTCATTGAGCCCCATGAGGGGTTTTTGCTTTTGTTCTTCTTCGGTGGCCACCTTTTCTCGGTTTCAAGTGCACCTACCACATGGTTGCTTCCACCCTTACCTTTCGCTCTTTGTCTCGCCTTTTTTGACATAACGGTGACAAAAGAAGAGGGGTCATCCCCCTCCTCCTCATCACTACTATGCCAAGAGTGAATCGACACCCCACTACCATCCTTAGAAGACACGTCCAAATTGTCGACTACTTATAGTTTTTATGTTATTTTATGTGAATGTAAAAGACATTAGAAGACATTAAAAATATAGTTTTTACAATATCTAAAAGACATTAAAAGAAATTAGAAGAAATTATGTAAAAGACATTAAAATATAGTTTTTATAATATAGTTTTTACAATATCTAAAAGACATTAGAAGACATTAAAAGACATTATCTAAAAGACATTAGAAGACATTAAAAACATAAAAAATATAGTTTTTATAATATATAAAAGACATTAAACGATATTAGAAGACATTAAAAGACATTATGTAAAAGACATTAAAAATACATTAAAAGACGAAATAACAAGTTACGAACTAAAAGAATGAACAAGTTACGAACGTATGAACCAACTGTAACTATTGAATCAGCATAAGTAATACAGGAAGTAACATACTCTCAACCATTTCATAATAACAGGCGTCGAGGCTCTTGAAGACTGAGGGTACCCTACGGGTTGTTAGGGTCAGAGACCGGGCAACGATCAGTCAGTGTAGGGTAGAGGGTGGGGTGAGGATATGGTTGAGGGAGGAGCGGAGGGGGTGACGGTACCTACTGTTAGGGAGGCCTCGGCGACCCATATAGTAGATGAGCTACTACTGTCTGTGTAAGACTCGGGGTCTTACGAGGCGCCAACCCATGCCACCTAGCCCTCTCAGGTCCGTTGTCCTCACTTGGAGCCTCAAAAGGAAGAGCTTTTGTGACATAGGTAGAGCTTGAATCACTTATAAATCACTCTCAACTTCCTTATGATATCTGATGTGGGACGGGGGTGTTATAATCTCCCTCACTTAAAGCACCGACGACCCCGTCAGGCCCAAGGGAACTACCACCAATGCTGATAGGATCACCACACCAGTCCCTGATGATGTATCCAGTAAGAGTTGTTGCCTGTTGGTGGTCGAAATAAATGATCTGTCAAAGTTTAACTTATATTTGTCAGCAGGAGGCTTCCTCTAGCGATAGGCTGGTCCACGGTCCAATATTTTTATATTTCCGGGTTCCGGTCCAAACCCGGGACCAGACCGAAATTTCCGGTCCGGACCGGAATTGGACCGGATTGTTTTTAATTAAAAAATAATACTCCGTAATTGGGCTGTAGACTCCCAAAGGCCAAATCCAATAGTGTTGCCAGCCTGTCCCTTTTCTTTCCTTTTGTTTTTAAAAGATCCCAATAGCGTTGCCGACTTGCCGGCCCTAGTTCTCTCTCGGTCTCTCTTTCACTCGCCGCTCTCTCGATCGCTCAGGCTCTCTCTCTCAGTCACCGCTGCTCATCGCCACCGCCCTCGCCGGCGCCCTCACCCTTTGCCACCACTCATCGGTCATCACCCTCCTGTCTAGCATCTCTCTCCCCTCTCTCTTCAGTCCGCAATGCCAAATCACCCTCACACAGTTCACGCGCGGCTCACAACCTCACATCTCGCACATATCCAACCCTCGGTCTCACCCTCTTCAGTAGCCACTGCCATCGCCACCGGCCGGCCAACCGTCATCCGCCACCGGCCAATCGTACCTCTCTCTCTCTCTTCCCTCTCTTTTCAGATCTAGGTTTATAAAAATTTCAATTTGTACTTTAAAATTTTTAGATCTAGTTTTGTGTACATGTTGTAGAAGAAATTTCAATTTTTAGATCAGGAGGAATTTCAATTTTAGATCTTTGAGGAATTTTAATTTGTATATCCTAAACAATGATATTGTAATGTAATTGTATGGGTGATTTGATGTAACAATGAGTGTGTAACCCAAAAAAAAATACAAAAATGGAACTGTAGGATAATTCGGTCCAACCGGTCTTTCCGGTCCGTGAACCGGAAAACCCGGGACCATATTTCTCGGTCCCGGTCCGATCCGCGGTCCAAGTTTCGAAAAATTCCGGTCCATCGGATCGGACCGGGACCGGAATATTCGGTCCAGACCGAATGCCCAGCCCTAATCTCCCCTTATGGCGGAAGCGCTAGCCTTTCGTCTTGGGGTGAAAAAAGTTAGGGAATTAAAAATAATAGACATAATAATAGAAGGAGACTAAAAAATTGTCACAGACTATCTAAGCACACAAGCCGGATGCCCATGAGAAATAGAAATGATTACATCAGATATCCAAGCCCTTCTCAAGGAGTAAATAATGTTGTTATATCTCATATTCCCCGTATTGATAACTAAGTAGAGGATAAAGTTGCATACTTTTGCTACTCTACTAGGGGTCAGATTTATACCATGATACAGGTAGACTAGGCCTCATCCGACTGAATGCTTCCGGATAGGGTATTCTTATCCAAATTATTGCCTAATAAAAAAAATTCTAGAATAGTTGGTCCTTTTTTTTAAAGGCCTTGAGGTTTTCCTTCTACGGTTCTACCCTCTTTATCTCTTGTACAATTGTATTTCTTTCCTTGGATCAAATATCAATGGAGAAGTACATTTTTAAACTTAAGGGAGCTGGACTTCCATTTTCATCTCCAATTGCTCGGTGAATCGATTGGTGCTTCAACGGAAACATACTAGAAGGGAATTCCCCGCCAAGTTTCTGTTTAAGTTGGTTGATTCTCCATGAATGAAGCTGTTGCATCCGGCTCTCAAATGCTCAATCTCTTTCCCTTATGCGGCTGCGGTCGCCCATTGCGGCGCTTCGAAATTGGGAACCATCGGAGAAGTCTACATGGCGAACAATATCATATCTCAATATTCAAGATGCGGGCAAATGGATGTTGCCCACAACCTGTTCGACGAAATGTTTCACAGAGACACAGTTTCTTGGAACTCGATGATCTCTGGGTATGTGAACCGTGGGATTTTCTGGACTGCTTGGGAGCTTCTCGGTGATATGAGAAGATATGGGTTTGTTGTTGATGGGTACACATTTGGTAGCATTCTGAAGGGGGTTGCTCAGTTGGGTGAGCTCAATTTCGGGAGACAAGTACATTCCATGGTTATTAAGACCGGTTTTCAGGGGGATGTGTATGTAGGAAGTGCGCTTGTTGATATGTATTCCAAGTGTGGGAGAGTTGATCACGCCCACATGGTTTTTAGTCGTATGCCTGAGTTCAATTCTGTTTGTTGCAATGCCTTGATTGCGGGATACGTGGAAGAGGGTGATCTTGATACTGCTGTTGGGCTTTTCCAGCGTATGCAGAAAGAGGGCTTAAAGATCGATGATGGAACTGTTTCTCCTCTTGCGACACTGCTTGATGACCCTGAATTTTACACCTTCACTACCCAGCTTCATGCGAAGATTATCAAAGATGGGTTAGATTTGAACAATGGTGTGTCTAATGCTATCATTACCTCGTATTCCAAGTGTGGATCGTTGCAAGATGCTGAAAAGGTATTTCATAGTGACGTCGGTATCCATGATACAGTTACTTGGAATTCCATGTTGGCTGCGTATCTGGCGCATAATGAGCAGGGGCTTGCATTTGGACTCTTTCTTCACATGCTGAAGTCAAAGTTTGAGCCTGATGTCTATTCATACACCAGTCTCATAAGCTCTTGCTTTGAGAAGACACTTGAGCCGAAAGGAACAGCTTTACATGGGTTCATTATAAAGAAAGGAATGGAGATCTCCTCTGCTATTTCTAATGCATTGATAGCCATGTATCTCAGATCAAATGGAAAGTCAATGGATGATGCTTTAAAGTTATTTGAATCAATGGAATTGAGGGACCCTGTTTCGTGGAATTCTATTTTGACGGGTTACTCGCAGTTTGGATCAAGTGAAGAAGCCCTGAAGTTGTTTAGGCTTATGCTCATGACGGATGTGATAATCGATCACTATTCCTTTTCAGCTGTCCTGAAGTCATGTTCAGATTTGGCGACATTGCAGTTGGGTCAACAGGTTCATGTCTTGGCAATCAAATCAGGATGGCAACTAAGCGATCATGTAACTAGTTCCTTAATTACAATGTACTCCAAGTGTGGTTTACTTGAGGATTCCCGAAGATCTTTTGAAGACGCCTCAAAGGACAGTTCAATCACCTGGAATTTTATCATCTTTGCATATGCTCAGCATGGACAAGGTGAAGTTGCACTCGAGCTATTCAAGAGAATGAAAGAAAACAAGGTGAAGCATGATCACATAACATTTGTTGCCGTTCTTACGGCTTGTAGTCACACAGGCTTGGTGGAAGAAGGTCGCCATTTTCTCAACTGTATGGAATCCGAGTATGGAACTCCTCTAAGAATGGAGCATTATGCGTGTGGTGTGGATTTGTTTGGTCGAGCTGGGCTCCTGGACGAAGCAAAGTCATTAATCGAATCAATGCCATTTGAGCCGGATGCAATGTTGTGGAAAACTTTACTCGGTGCTTGTAGGAACTGTGGTGATGTTGAGCTAGCGAGTCAAATAGCAGACTATCTTCTCAAGCTAGAACCCGAAGAGCACTGCGTTTACGTGCTCCTGTCTGATATATACGCCCGTTTGAAGAGGTGGGGTGAGAGAGCTGGCCTAACCAAGCTCATGAGGGAGAGAGGGGTGAAGAAGGTACCTGGCTGGAGCTGGATTGAGATTGACAAGGAAATGCATGCTTTCAATGCCGACGACTTTTCACACCCTGATGGTGAGAAGATATATGATGTTCTTGAAGTGTTTATGGATGAGGTGCAAACGATGAATCATGCTTCGGTTTTAGAAGCTTTGGCTGATGATTTCGATAATCATAATATGAATGGCTACAGCCTGCAGTGCTAAATACTTGTGCTTGATCACGGCTTTTCTTATCATTGGACATGTAGTTGCTTTCACCATTTTCTCTATAAAATTTGTGCTGATATGTTGTTGATCACTACCAGCATATCATTATCAGCACCAAAGCCATAACTGTTACCAGACGATGATTTGAGCATCTTCTGGCTTGTCTGTACTCCCAATTACCATAGGTCTGTCTACAATACCGAATTGCTTTTTCAGATTCAAACGAGCAAACAAAAATAAAATAAAAATAACTGTACTTGGGATGGAGCTTCATAGGGCAATTGCAAAACTAAAATGCATATTGCCTATTCACCCTGTTTGACTGCTTTATTTTTCATGAACATATATGCCATAGAACTTGCACACAACTCAAAGGTTTCGGAGTACAAGTCAATGTAAATCTGGAGTTATGACAGAATCACCTCAAAATTAATTAACTGAAATATTATTCAGACAGTACTGTCAATTATAATTAAAAGTGGGCAACAAAATAAAATTATACAAATAAGAGTGCCGGTACAGTAAAATCTCCATGGTTGTCTTGGATGAGGACTCCTGCAGAGACAGGACCAGCATGTTTATGCAGGTGCTCTGGATACAGCAATCGCTGCATGATATCTCATTAATGTCTTGGATACAGTAATTGCTGCACGACTAAAGTATACTAAACCAAAGAATGTATCTAAAGCTTGCAAAAATAGCTGTCAAGAATCCGCATCAATTCTTGGCTTGGAAAACCTCATTTCATCGTCTTGATTTCAATGATGCATGACCCGTGTCACTTAAGTGCTTATGAAGTTGATTTCTGTATAAATATATTTTTAAAAAAATGTTTGGAGTTAGGAATAGTAGAGACGTGAAATTATATAGAACATGACGCACAATAAGTAGGTGTAATCAATATACATCACCTTGATTCAAATTCTTCTCCACATTGTTCACATAAAGGGGATGATTGCTTTGTTTTACCCTGCATTTAGAAAAAGATACCTATCTAGTGAGATGCATCCATTAAAAAAAAAATTTGTTTTAAACTGAAGGATACCAAAATGGAGACATTCTGATCTGAAGGAACAAGTGAATTTATATCAATATCACAAGGACAGAACAGGATATTTTTAAAGGCAACAATTTGATGGGTATCTTTGATCTAAGGTAATGATAGTCTTGCAATTACACATTCTTTTGTGCCTTACTTTTTCTCCAGAAAGGATACATCAGAGCGTTAATCATAACATTAATTTGGGAGATTCTACATTGGATTGAATTCTAATTCAAAACTATTAACTGATTTAACATTTTGCAACCCATATAAGTGAATTAGGCTTAACGCCTTAACATTAACGCATAGCAGTAAGTGTAAGATACTAAATAATTTGAGTTGCACATTTACAATTTCATAGAAAACTGAAAAGTGAAAACTATTCCATGGCAAAGAATCAACAAAGCTTGGAGCCTTTACCTTCTGTTTTGTACTTCTAGATGAGTTCTTTGTTTTGGTGACTCCGTCCTTCCTACCTTTATATTTCATATTGTCCATAAAATCTGCTTCATTTCCAATCCCACCACTGTGAGTGTCTACATTGTCCTGCTTGCTATTCACCTCATTTAACGCAGTTGCATCATGGCCATTGAATTCCACACCTCCCTCTTCAACTTTAGTAGCTTTCCCACCTTTAGCTCTTCTGCTCTTTCTGCTGCCCTTTTTCCTGTTATTATGCTCCATGATAACTTCCTCTTCATCTTCACTATCAATGTGAGTCTCTACATTGTTCTGCTTGTCATTTTCCTCATCAGGTGCATTTATATCACCACCACTGAATTCCATAGCTCCCTCTTCAACTTTTTTAGCTTTCCCACCTTTGGCTTTTCTGTTCTTTCTGCTGCCCTTTTTCCTGTTATTATATTCCATCGTAACTTCATCTTCATCTTCACTATCAACATGAACTTTGCTGGTATAAGTCGCCTTGGGTGGTTTTTTTACAGTTCCATGTTTTTTGCTCTTGCGGCCAGAAATCATTGCTTCAAGAACGCTTGCTTCATCGTCAGACTCCATGAACTTCTCCTCCCTGTTTAGCTTCTCGACATTATTATCTTCGGTTCCCGATGGCAATTCACCTCCACTTTCCTCCTCAATTGAAACTCCGTCTTTAAATTCCTCCTCCAACTCAGAGACAGCATCCTCGGCAGACTCAAAACTATCATCACCGACATTACTTTCAATATCATCCTTCTGTTGCACATCCTCCTCACCATCAATTTCATTACTTTCAAACTCATCATTCTGTTGGACATCATCCTCTTCACCATCAACTTCGTCACTTTCCACCTCCCCAAAATTTTCATCTTCTTCAGCAAAAGAGGCTTTCAACTCTGCCACCTTCTCTTTGTGCTTCTTTGACTGTTCATGATTTTTCCACTGCTTCTCAGACTTGAATTTCTTTCCACAAACCACGCAGTACCATTCCTTCTTTTCCTCATCCTCTTCATCGTCCTCCTCCAACTCCTGCACCTCATCCTCTTGAACACGAGCCCACTCAGGCTCCTCAAACATCTTCGCCTTCTCCAACCTCTCCTTCTCCATCTTCTTCCGCTTCTCCAACTCCTCCTTCCTCTTCTTCTCCCTCTCTTTCTCCTTCATCACCATCATATCAATCACCCTCTTATCCCTCTTCTTCACAAACTCAGCCAAACCTCGAACTGTCTCATTGAACTCGCGCCTCGCCTTCTTCCTCAGCTTCTTATTTTCCTCCTCCATCAACCTCCTCGTCTTCCTATTCGGCCCAGTGGAAGCATTCCACTGATCCACCCATCCGAAATCCATCACAGTAGCAAACCCTAACCAATAACCATAAAAGGCATTCACCTGCGTATACGGACTCTTCAAATCCCCCATTAGCGGCGCCTCATTCACCGAACCCAACCCTAACCCTAACGTTCTCGCAAAATTGACCTCATTCGCCAAAATCTTATCGAACACATCGCTATAAACCTTAAAAAATCCTTTCTTCGGATCCGTGTAATCAGTATAACAAGTCGGGGAAAAGTAGGAGAAGAGATTAGGGATACCGGCAGGGGAGGAGGCGTTTGAACCAGATAGATCGGAGAAAAGGATTTGGGAGCGGTGGGAGTCGTACCACTGGCGCTCCTTGGGGTCGGAGAGGACCTCGTATGCGTGGACGAGCTCTTGGAAGGCCGCGGTGGCTTCCTCGGCGGAGACGCCGGACTGGACGAGCTTGTCAGGGTGGCGCTGGACCAGCTTCTTGTAGGCTGACCGAATTTCGTCCGCGGTGCAGGTTTGTGGGAGGCCGATGACCTCGTAGAGGCACCTCTTCGGCGACGTCGACATCGACATGGTTTGGGAGGTGTTTTAGAGTTGATTTCCTTGGGACGGTGATCCAACTGGGGCCCGGAATCGCAGGTCACCGGCTGCCGTGGCGGTTGGGGGAGCGCGGCGGCTGACCGGTGGTACTATGGCGATTCAATGCGAACCGTTCTTTATATACAGGCGGTTAATAAACAGATTAAAATGATAAATCAGAAAGAAAAAAAGTGTTTATTAGTAAAAAAAATGGTATTTATTTGGTTATTATTAAGTGTATTACGATTCTTTTAAACCTAATAAACAATATATACAAGTAAAAAGCTTAAATAAGTAGCTTTTTTTAACATTAGATTTCAACACAATTTTCCAAAAAAACTACCTCCATACATGGTTAAAATAAATAAATACCTCATTTTAACACGGACGGGATTCGTTGTCACAAAGGGGACAGCCCCCTGTTGTCCCCTACCTTCCCCCGGATAAAAAAAAATTGAAATTTGAAAGAAAAAAAATTAAATAATAAAGGATGTGTTTTTGTGAGGAGGGACAGGGGACAGGGGGAATCCGGGATAGCGGATCCGCACCGATTTTAACCAATTTTAAGCTGTTAAAATGTGTCACATACACACCCATGCTTAGGAGTGGTTTGTTTTGCTAGAGGTAAAGAGAATTATTGAGATTATTTTTTGTGGATTATGAGGGGAGGTGGAGATTATTTTATAATTATAAAAGTAATCACGTGTTTGGTGGAATGAGAATTATTGTTGGGAAAGTAAGAGAAAAGATAATAATTCTGTCACAATGTCCTCAATCTAAAAAAAAAAGTAGGATTATTCGATAACGGAATTGGTAATCAGGTGAGTCGGGTAGGGTTCGGGTCGGGATATTTGATTTCAGGTCATATCGGACTCGGGTTAATATCGGGTATGATGACAATTCAGGTCTAATCGGGTTCGAGTCGGGTTTATTTGGGCACTATTTTATCGGATACAGTCGGGTTTTCGGGTCCTATTCAGTTCGGGCGAATCAGGTTTCGGTCTAAACGGGTTCGAATGAATCGAGTTTCGGTCACAACAACTTTCGTCGAATTAGGTTCAGTCAAATTAAACCCGCAAGAATCATATTGGATAAAACAAATCAATTTTTTACCTCTTATTTATGTTCTTATGTTAGAAAATGAATTTAAAACACATAAAGAGGTTATGAGTTCAACTTATGCTAGTTTTTTTCAAAAGATGATATAGAGAGTAAAGTGGAATCTATTATATGTATCCCTTATTGGGAACTAGTTGACTTGCTTAGAGGTGTCAAAACCATTAAGTGTAAATGGATCTCTAAAAGGAATTTTAGAACAGATGGTTTTATTATAAGGTTTAAGGCAAGATTAGTGGTTAAATGATTCATACAAAATATGAAATTGATTTCTTTAGTACATATTATCTAATGATTAAGATTGTCATTTATATTTATTATTTTATTTAGCATCTAATTATAAATTGACAATGCACCAATGGATGTTAAATTGTATTTTAAATGACGATCTAGAGAAAGAGATATGTGGAACAGCCTACGGGCATGTGGTTCCAAGAAAAGAGAATTTTGTGTTCACTTAAGAAATCAATATATTGCTTTGACCAAGCAAATTTGAAATGTTATGAGGTGTCACAAAACTGTGTTGAAGTTTTCGTTTTGTTTATATAATGAATGTTTTTATACCAAGATGTATTACATTGGTTATGTGCCTTTATGTGGATATGAGATGATATTTGACACTACCATGCATATGATAAATGAAACTAAAAAGTTTATTTCCTCTCGCTTTGATATTATGTGTGGGTGAAGTTGATGTATTTATAAGTGTTAAAGAAACTAGAAAAGAGAAATTGCTTCATTCCATTATGTAGAGAAATGTTTAGAAGGTTTGATAATTTTATCGTTATGTGAGTATGATCGAACATTCTAATTATGATGATGTTATAGCTCCACTAGTGATTTTGTTTTGACATTATGTGGTGGTGTTATATTGTGAAAATAATGAAAATTATCATGTTTTGCTAGATCGACTTTGAAATGTGATATCATAGCTCTAGATTTAGCTAGACAAGATATTGAGTGGTTGAAAATGTTTCTGGCTTACTTACCTTTGTGGGGGCATGAAACTCTATCTAATTCTCTACATTGTGACTCACATTTGCTATTTGTGTAGCTAGTAGCAATACATATAATGACAAGAAGAGACACACATGGATTTGACATAAAGCTTTGAGATAGTTGATTGCAAATGGTGTCATCTATTGGAGTATGTGAGGTCCGAGAGGAACTTGATGATCTATTGACAAAAGGACTAAACAGGAGATTAGTCCTTGATTTGTCTAAGGGAATGAGACTCAAACTCATATGAGGAGAGATACACCACTTCTCATTCCCATAACATGTGTATTGAGAAAGGTTGAGTCATGTACTCTTAATGAGTCCATATCCAGATTTGGGTGGTCCTATTGAGAAGGAGTTGATGGATTCACCGAATATAGAAGAGGATGAGCGCAAGGCTCTTAATGGTTCAATGGCCCTAATAAGGGTGGTCTATGTGAGATAGACTTGATGGAGCTACCTGCAAGAGTGTGAAGGGGTTGGTCACCTTCTTTGGACTAGGGTGGTCTTCCTAGAGCACTCTTCAACACCCAAGGTATGAGATGACCACATACATATGTGAGGATCTTATCGTGGAATCACCAGGATCATGGTTGACGTATGTGTTGTTGAGATCACCTCTCGTGTCTAGTAGTTCAAGACTTGTTCACTTCTATGACAAGGGAGGCACGCAACTTCACTATGTGTTGGTTCAAGACTTGTTCACTAACATTTAAGTATATCCTCCATAAAACTAGCTCCAAACGTTGTTTTCAAAGTTGTTTTAGAAAACCTACTTTCTCGCATTTGTGGGGGATTGTTGGAAATAATGTCTGAATAAGATTTTATGATGTGTTTTATTTTATGTAAAACTATCCATGTATTTAAAAGGAAAAAAATAATAATTGGTTTTTGAGGATTTTCCTCAACTAACTAGGTTTAGTAGGAGAGTGGGACGTTTGTGTTACGCACGTTCTAATCCCCTTAAAAGCTGCGTTTTCCCCTCCTCTTCCTCCAGCTTTTTTCAGAGAAAAATTGTTCTGAGTTCCTAGAAAGATTCCAAACCTTCTTTGGTGAGTGCACGCAATTGAAGGTGTTGTGTAACCTTGGGGGGCGATGCCAGAAGCCGACTTGCACCGTGGTCGGGGCTAAATTGCTTCTAAGGCAGTGGGTTCGGATATACACCACGACACAACAATCCGTATTTCCAGATGAGTTTTGCTTTAATTCAATGTGTTTTTAATCAAATTGAAATTGGTTCTTGTTTTTTACTAATAAACTCACCCTCGCTCGACCCTCACACCAGCTGCGCCCCGCCCATGGCGCCTCGCTCGACTCTCCTCGCACACGTTGACTCCCTCTCACCCGCGCAAGCGTTCACGCTCGTCGAAGCTCCCTGACCCAACCTCGCCTCTCACTCCCGACCACCCGAGGACAAGAAAAAGGAACCCAAAGAGACCCAAGGAATGGGAAGAAGGTTCGATCGCTCACCGGGGTATTCGCGGACATCGGAGCTTCGAACGGAGTTCTGGGCGTCATCGGATGCTCTCGATGGCTCCTCAGACCTGCGTCGGATGTGGGTGAGTGTAATGGTAGGGCTCGAGAGTGTTTTGGATCAGAAGCGAAGGAGAGCGGCTTACCAGAAGGTTATTTCGCGCTCGAACGGATGCGACAAAGCCTTGGTGGCTCGGTGGTGGCGCTAGGAGCACCGGGGCTGTGATAAGGCACTCGGGGACGTCGGGGTGGTGGAGCTCAGCTGTTGTGGCCTTGCAGAAAGGAGGACGGAGGGGGACAAGGTGCTCGGTGGTCCTAAGCTTCGAAAACGGGGAGTAAAAAGGTGTTGAGTTCGGTGGTGGTGGTTGCAAAGGAGGGAGTAAGATGGTGTTTAGGAGTGGTGGCGTGGCTGCGCCTTTGAAGGAGTAAAGTAGAAGCATGGAGTGGGAGAGTAGGATGGCAGAATAGGATGGGAAAAGAGAACGCGCAGTAGAAGGATGAAATAGGTTGGGGTAGCAGCTGCAATTCTTGCAAATCGGCAATAGGGGTAGGGGGTTTTAAGCGTAGGGTGGCTTGGATGGGAAGGGTAATGAGTGCAAGTGTCAAATCTTAATTACCCGAAAATAAATCTCGAAATCCGCTTTTTGATCTTAATCCGAAGTGATTAAATTAAATATCCAAACCTGGGATAAATAACGAGTTCTAAAAATATTTTCAAGTCTCGGAAGACATAAGGAGAAATAAATTATTTCCATGTTCGAATAACAAATTTATGTTGGGATTGGCCTCGAGAAATAAAATAAATTGATAACTTGAGGACGCAAATTTTTCAAAATTTTCCGGAGTCTTAGAACTTAAATGGGATAAAATCCATAATCTGTATAAATAATATTTTTTTTAAATACCAGTCCTTACATCATCCACCTCTAAAAACAAGTCTCGTCCCCGAAACTAAAATCATTTTAAAACAAGGGGATGGAGTTTGAAATCGGTAAGTCCAAAGATCATGTCATTGATCTCGTAAGTACCTCATAAGTGCCCCTATGAGATCCTCATAGTATCTTCATCGTGATCATAATATCCTCAATCGGTCGTAGCAAGAATGGGATATGGGCCCCTATCATATTCTTACCCCGACTTTTCGGTTATATTATAACTCAAAAAGCATCATAGCGTCCACTAGGAATTGGCCTCGAGAAATAAGGAGAAATAAATTATTTCCAAGTTCGAATAACAAATTTATGTTGGGATTGGCCTCGAGAAATAAAATAAATTGGCAACTTGAGGACGCAAATTTTTCAAATTTTTCCGGAGTCTTAGAACTTAAATGGGATAAAATCCATAATCTATATAAATAATATTTTTTAAAATACCAGTCCTTACACCAAGTATGTCTAGAAATACTAGTTTTAGGTTAAATCCTAATCTTAGTGTTACCTCGAGGAATCAAGGAGCTACTTCGAGTAGAAAAGATAAATCGTTTGTGGTAGACGAAGACATAGCAAGCATGATAGCAGCATTAAACAAGAGGTTAGAAAATAAAATTATAAGAGAATAAGCCAGACATAGTCTAGATCTAGGTTTTTATCCTTTTAAGGAATCAATAACATCAATTCCTCCAATAGTCCAAAAGGTTAGAGAGAATCAAGAAGGATCATCTAGTTCCGATCCAAAAGGAAAGCTAATAGGATATTTAAGTAAAATCATTAATGAACCTATCTATGAAAATGATCCAAGGGATAAGGAGTTCAAAGAATCTCTCATGGATCCATTATTTGAAGATGAAATGGGTATGAGAATGGAAGTAATAGACATTAGACATCTCTATGAAGATAACATGAGAGTAGAAAAAAGCCTTGAATATGTCAGTAGAGAATCACCAAAGAAAAATTATAGAATCACCAACCCCAATGGCATTTATATCCCAATAAGTATTTTCTTAGAATGGTTCAATAAATATGAATTATATGCCTTTGTAGACAGTGGATGTTCGATATGCTTTGGTAATAAGGCATTGTTTCCTGAGTTTATTTGGCAGAAAGCCTGTAAACCAATCCAATTCAGAATAGCTGATGATAGTATCATGGTTCATTCAGAATTAGCTTCTAATGTACCTGTCATGATAGGAGGAGTCCAATGTGTAATTTCTACACTCTGGGCTACTAATCAGCCATCTCATGATATGTTAATTGGAAATAACTTCCAGAGATTCCATGTTCCAATCACTCGGCACCTAGACATGATGGTCTTCAACATCAATGGAGAAGACACTTGGATTAAAAAGATTAAACAAACATATACACACCAAGCAATAGAATTTACGCGCACTAAGCGTGGTGAGGAGTATATTCTTCCTACACAAAGGGAGTTTGCACTCTCTATATGTGAGGTAACATTAAAAGAAAAAAAAATCTTAAGCAACAAGAAAAAATGTGTAAGGAGTTATATTACGAAAATCCTTTAAAATTTAGGGAAAAAGGATAAATCGTTTGCTACCATAGAGTTAATAGATCCAAAAGTCGTCATTACGGTAAAACAAATGTTTTACACTTACAAGGATCAACAAGAATTTAAAGAACAAATTGATGAGCTCTTAAAGAAATGTTTAATTCGAGAAAGCAAAAGTACGTCCTCATTCTAGTTATGCCTTTATGGTCAGGAACCATGCTGAAGAAAAAAGAGGAAAAGCTAGAATGATTATGAACTATAAAAAGCTTAATGATAATACTGTTTTTTTATGGATATTATATCCCTAATATATATAATAGTTTTATTTAATAGAATACAGGGAACCACTTGGTTCTCTAAAATGGATTGCAAAAGTGGTTATTGGCAGGTAAGAATGGATGAAGAAAGCATTCCACTTACTGCATTTAGTGCCCCACAAGGACAATATGAATGGGTAGTCATGCCATTTGGTTTAAAAAATGGACCACAAATATTTCAGAGAAGAATGGACAATGTTTTCAAAGAATTTAAACATTGTTGTCTTGTTTACATTGATGATATATTAATCTTCTATAAAACTATAGAGCAACATAAGCATGACTTGAAAGCTATAACTAAAAAATGTATTGACCATGGAATCATTTTAGGACAGAAAAAATGCATTTATGCTGAGCCTGAAATTGAGTTCCTAAGATTGAAGATTAAAGCAGGTCAAATTGTCTTGCAAGAATACATCTTGGAAAAGTTAGAAAAAATTCCTGATGAAATCAAGAATAGAAAACAACTAGAAAGGTTTCTAGGTTGTCTTACTTATGCTTCTGATTTTATTAAAGATCTAGCTAAATCAAGAAAACCTTTACAAGTAAAATTAAAGAAAGATCAAGTTTGGAGTTGGACTCATTTAGATACTAAAATAGTCCAAGAGCTAAAAAGAAGATGTGAAAAACTTCCAATATTGACTTTACCTAATGAAGATGATGAGTTAGTTCTTGAAACAGATGCTACCGATTATCATTGGGGAGCTGTTTTGAAATTAAAGAAAGATAACAAGCTTTGCAGGTACAACTGTGGCAGTTTCAACAAATCATAATATAATTACACTGTCATGGAGAAGGAGATTCTTGCAATATATCGAGGAATTCAAAATTTTATAATCTTCTTAGCCCCTAAACCATTTACAGTCAGAACAGATTGTAAGGGAATATTGGGTTTCATAAATAATAATCTTGATAATATGAAAGCGCATGGGAGACTCCTGTGTTGGCAATTAGCCCTTAACCAATTCACCTTTACCGTTGAACATGTGCAGGGATCAAAAAATTCTCTAGCAGACAACTTCACGAGAGAGTTAGCTGATGGACCAAAGAAATCAGATTCGGTGGGAAAATCCGCGATGGGTAACCCACCTATAGGATATTAATCTCTTAGGCGAAATACAAGGATACCAAGGATGGGTTTCCCCTCCAAGTTTTTACATTTCTGTTGATTTTGGAAGGTTTGCTGAAAATAGATTCCATCGTGGACTCTTACAAACGAGACATAAAGCGGTTATACGATTCCAAACCACGGAGATAATAATAAAAGTTCTCCAGCTACCTGTTGAACTCTAGGAAGACATCTGCAGAAGATGGAGGATGAGAGATTTCAGAGACTTCTATTGGACAGTAACCCTGAGGGATCACTGTCCTTCAACAAGGATCAGAGAATGATGTAACCATTTTTGTATAAACAATGGCGCTGAATTAGGAGGAATCTCATTACCAATTACGATACACGAAGACACAGAGTACCTAAAAGCCTGGAAATATGGAATGTGTAATGGACTCTACATATACCGACGACCATGGCCAAAGGAAGAGGAGTAGAGTGTCATGTACATTGTACAATTATTGCACTAAATTCCAGAAGGAGGTCTTCCTCAGAGCAACAAAGTTTGAGAGGATAGAGGAAATTAATGGTTGTCGTGTTATCAGTGCTTGTATGGATGTTAACCAGGGAAAAACCCAGTTACCACATTACTTGATCTTTCTGCTATTTACTGAAGAATACTGATACGTTATAGGTCCAGTAGTGGAGAGACAGATCGACACAGTAAGGTATCCATGGGAAGCACGAGCAAAAAGATTCTTTTACATCTACTACCAACTCACCAAGTATCGACACACTGATTGTGGGATATTGATGTGCGCTCAATTTTCCATGTTTTGCATCTACTTTTACTTCGATTTTTGTCCATATTTTATAATTTTATATTGGGAAAGCATGAGATTTGTGTAGTTTATGTTTATTTGCAATGTATAGAGGTCTACACAAGTTTCTATTTACTTTCGCAGAAATCGGATGCACTTTGGAGCTTAAAGGAAAGTTATGAAGACATTGGAGAAGATAAGGGCATGTTTGTTTAGCTAAAAAATGGGTCAAGAAAGGAATCATTGACCCAATACCCTTCTAACAATGTTTGTTTTTCAGTCTCAAATTAATGATTACTTTTTAGGCCTTAATTGGTTAAGCCCATTTATTACCCTCCCCAAAATCAAAGGATTTCATTTTATTATCTCCTTTCGTACACGGTACACAGAGGTGTTCCCAACCTCATCCTTGAATTTGTAAATAAAGAGCGTCCATATCCGGGGTTCGAACTGGAGACCTTTGGGTACTAACCGCAAGTCCTTTCTAGTGAGTCATTCCAGAATGGTTAAAATCATATCAAATAAAAATCAAGGATTTCATTTTATTATCTCCTTCTGTAAACGGTACACAGAGGTGTTCCCAACCTCATCCTTGAATTTTTAAATAAAGATCGGCCTTCCCAACCTCATCCATTCATCCATGGCAACCGCAACCCCTTTACCGCCTCCTAGCCACCTCGACGGCGTTTCCGTCTACCCAAGCATAATCCAACAACAACCTATACTACTTCACCATCATCCAAACTTCATCTCCTCTCGGCGAATCCCAACCACTAGCATTGGAAAACAAATCCTATCATAACCACAACTGCTCTCTCCTCACCAGTCACCATTGTTGTCGTTGTCTTCACCATAGGAATTCCTCACAACGGTCATTGTTGTTCTCGTGTGGTCGCTCGATCTCTCTTCTTCTCTCTTCAATTGGTCCGATTAGGCCACTCTACAGATCTATATGAGCGGCATGTGGAGTCCTATTGCCGCCCTCGCACCCTGGCTATGCCAAATTACCGCCGACTTCGATTCTGATAAGATATGCATATGTTTGTAGCCCCTCTCTTACTGCTGAATTTTGTTGTTGTTCATGTCACTTGAAGATTTGTGAGTTTGTTGTCTATGATTGTTTGTCTGAATATGCCAATTTTACAGTATATTTTGGGGCTGTAATTGTAAATTAAATTATTCCCTTCTTAGAATTAACCAAACAAAAACTGTGTTTAACCTATTCCATCTTCTTTCCTTTCCTTTCACCTGAAATGAATCCTTTCTCTTGCCTTCCACTAAGCAAACAAGCCCTAAGAAAGAGCATAGGATGGTGTGTCAATCGGACGAACGAGGACTCGGGAAAATCCGTTTCAAGACGGAGCAGAATGCTGAAAGCACATATTCATATGCGTTGTATCCCTCGAAAAGAGCTTTCCAATGCATATTCATATGCATCAATCGGACGAACGAGGACTCCAGAAAGTGTGTTTCAAGACGGAGCAGAATGTTGAAAGCGCACAGAGCTGTTGTGAGCATAAATTGTCATGTTTTACACTTACTTTTATATCGATTTTTGCATGCATTTCATACATTTGGGTTAGAATAGTACAAAATCTATGTAGTTCACACTTATTTGCCAAATTATGGAGTCTACACTAGTTTCTGTTTAATTTCGCAGAAATCGGACGCACTTTGGAGCTTAAAGGAAAGTTATGAAGAAGCTAAGGATGGTATAGCTGGAGAAAATGCCATTTTTCACCATTCATCGTTCTGAATCAAGCTTTGATGTCTTCATGAAAGTTGTAGCCCTCGAAAAGAGCTTTCCAACGCATGCTCATATGCGTCAATCGGATGAACGAAGACTTGGGAAAGTGCGTTTAAAAAACGGAGCAGAATGCTGAAAGCGCACAGAACTAGTCGACGTCGACCAAACTGGTAGACATCGAGTAACTTTTTGGTCGACTTGCCTCCCAGAAGTCGAGAACGAGCACCAGACCACTCGAGAGCACAATTCTTGTCGACTTCGAGGAGTTTTGGTCGATGCCGAGTACACCCGACGAGTCCAGAACCTACTCGAGCTCGAGTGCAACCCCGGAGGAAAAATCCTACTCGACGTCGAGGACAAACCAGAAGCATGTCGAGTCCGAGATCGAGTTGTGTCCAAGAAGATAGAGTTACTTGCAAGCCAAGAGATGTGGAATTCTATCCAACCACATCAAGATCTATCAAGTCAAGAAGGATTTATCCACAAATAGCTTTATTTCCTTAGGGATTTATTTGTTTTATTTCCAAATTTAATCATTAAGCTTTAGATAGATAAATTTAGATATAGATAGATAGTTCCTTCCTAGAATAGCTTGGATTGGAGCCTATAAATAAAACCCTAGGGGGCTGATTTTCATACATTCAAGCGAAGTCGTCTTGGGACGCAAGGAGGAGGAGTGAGAGCAAGGGGAGAGAGGAGAGAGAGAGGAGGCAAGAGAGGAGGAACGTTTTTAAGGTTTTGTATGTTTAAGTTTTATTTTGAATGTAAAAGTTATTTTCTTTTATTATGTTTAGTTTCTAATTTCCTTCTTCTATGGCTGGGGTGATCCCAACATAGATATATGTGTTTGATTTATAAATCCGTGAATTTCTATGTCTTTATCATCATATACCAATGTGCTTAATCCTTTACGAGAGTTAAGGAAATTCTTTATTCATGATATTGAAGCGAAAGTGATCTTATTATGAATTTGGATAGTAATTATGGTTTATTTGCGAGAGTCGACTAATCCTAATTAAGAAAAGGTAGAAACAAATTAGGTTTTTATGCGAGAGCCTCTATCACCTAAATTGTTGGAATTTGCGAAAGTCGGTTCTTTGATATAAAGCATGCATCTTTATGTGATTATAATCTACACATATATTTATTGTTGTGGTGATCCCTAACCTTGGAAGTTTGCACCTTTATTATTCTATTTTCTTTATTTTAAAGTTTCTGCACAGATACCCAACATCGACCACCATTCCTCCTCCATCCCTCGACATCGACCAAATCTTAGCCGACGTCGACAACAACCTCCTCACCTTTTCCCGCTATCCCTGAACCCCGAAACACACTAAACCTAGAACCGCTGACATCTCTCCTGAGGACGAACCTGACTCCACTATCCTATAGCGGGGTCTTGACTATAAATTTATTTGGTCGAGAAACCCTCTCGTCAAATTGGCGCCGTTGCCGGGGAGATATCAATCGCGCCTAGTTTAATTGTGTTTAAGGTTCAGAAAAGCCCATCCCTTTTTCTTACCCTATCACATACCCTACCACCACCTACCTCACCGGTACCAACTGGGTGCTAAGCTTTTGCTACTAATTTGTGTTCTTGATTGTGATTTCAAAGATTAGGTACAAAGATGAAAGACTTTGTCGAAGAGAATCCTGCATGGGAAGAATGGTTTCAAGATTTGAGACGAAGAAATAGGATCGTAGTGGAGGAGGCACAATTAAGGGAAATAGCCCGGCTAGAAGACGAAATTCGAAGGCTTGAGGCTTCCATTCAGTCTAAAGGACCATGCCGTCCTCCCGACGAGCCAATTGACCCACTCGATGTCGAAAGCCAGATATGTCCTAGCTTCCTTGAATTTCATTCCTACTTTTCTACCTATTGTTGATGAATAATATGAAGGATCTGATGTCCACTAAAATAGCCATGTTTTTATGCACATTTTAGCTCCTTATTCTATATACTTTGCATATTTCGGGCTGGGAATATGTTGAATTAATGTAATATATGCTTATTTGCAAGAAATAGAGGTCTACATAAGTTTTGGTTTAATATTGCAGAATTTGGAGCCATTCCGGGACAAAACCAAGAAGAAAAGAAGGAAGCTAAGTTTTACTCGATTTCGAGGAAAGTTCCTCGACATCGACAAAAATGGTGAAGCAGAGCCTTCTAAAGCAGAGCCTCATCGAGAAGCTGAGAAGAAGAAGCCAACTCGGGTAACTTTTTACTCGATGTCGACAAAATTCCTCAACATCTACCATACCAGAAACACTTTTCCGGGTCAGAAAAGGAAAGAAGCTACTCGAGAAGACGAAAGAAGCCGAAATCGACGAAATGTTCCTCGATGTCGACCAAATTGGTCGATATCGACCAAAAATTCTTCTAGGCCGCAAGTCGATTGGGCTTGTCCGATTACGAGTTGATTGCTTGGGAGTGAAGCAAGTCCAAATCTATCAAGTCTATCAAGGTTTATCAAAGGAGATAAGATTATTCACTAATACCAAGAGATATTTAGATATTTAGATATTCCCTTTTAGATTTAATGCCTTATCTTTATTTAATTTTATCTTTAGAAAGTAGATATAGATTGCTTTTCTTGATTAGCAAGGATTAAGCCCTATAAATAAAGCCCTTGTGCTAGTTTTTATTCATTCAATTTCAGAGAAGTAGTCCCACAGAGAAGTTTAGGAGTTCAAAGGTTTTAGGGTTTTGGCATTCTACGAAAGTTTGAGTGCCGGGATTGTAAAGACTTTGAATATTGTTTATGCAAGTTATTTCTTTTCAATCAATGTCTGCGATTGCGATGAGGCGCGAGTAGTCCACCTACTTCTAGGGTTGGGGTGAGCCCAACGAGAGCCATGTTGGTGGATTAGCGATTGTAAAAGGAGGTATTTTATCGTTATCTTATTCTATTCCATGTGCTTCATCTTTGATTGAGAAATTGAAGAACTCATGTTGTGAAACTTGGGCAGTAATTAGAATTTTTATTCAGAAGTTTATAAATTCTAATTATGAAAAGGAATAGATGCAATTAGGGTTATTTATCGCGAGATCTATATTCCTACTTGTCGGATTGGGTGAAAGCCTTCTCTTTTATCGATAAAGTCACCGCCTTTTATGATTTATATTCCACTTTTATGGTAATCATTGTTGCAAACCCCAATCTTGGAAGTTCTCTTTCATCCATCGGTTTAGATTCGAAATTTGCGTTTGTTTTTACTTTCTGTTCTCCTCGATTTCGACCAAACTGGTCGACGTCGACTTCTCACATTCGATCAACAAGATCGTCGTAGCTTTTGTTTCTGCAGTTCCTCGATCTCGACACCTTTCCTTGACTTCGACAACTTTACTCGATATCGAGTAAACTGCTCGATATCGACCAAAAACAGAGACTGCGCTTGCTTAGTTCGACTTGTCTGACCTTCTGTTGACTAGCCCTAGTTGAGGTCGAGTACCCTGAAGTCGACTTCTGCCCATGAGATTCCTCCGCTGCCTAGGATCCGCTGACCAGCTTCCTCAAGGATCGAACCTGACTTCCTTTTGCTATATCGGGAGGGAGTCTTGAACATTATTTGCTGGGATCCAATCGGTTTGCTTTACTTTATTCGTATTTTAATTGCACTCTCGATTTCCTCCTACAACAAATTGGCGCCGTTGCCGGGGAAGCAATCATTCGCGCCTTAGGTAGTTAGATCTCAGGTTTGCCTTTAAGTTTTGATTTTGCAGGTGTATGCGCCGTTCTGGTCAAACACCTGAGTTTGACGCCTTAGACGATCCGGAAAGTCTTATACACATCCATTCTAGACTGAAAAGGATCATGGCAACTGCCGAAACACAAGCTGAGATGATTGAGAGGCTTCAGATGGAACTAGCCACCAAGGATATTGTACTCACCGCTGAGAGAGCACGCACTACACAGGAAACGAAGCGAAGAAGGCAATTGGAAGATGAGCTTGCCCAATACCCTACCACTGCAGAGGATTACATGCACTCGACTCTCGTCGTGCCTGAATCGGCTATTCTAATCCCTGAGAATAACTTTGAAATTCGCACTGCTTTCCTGATTGAAATTAAAAATAATGCTTTTTACGGAATATTTAATGAATGCCCTCTGCAACATATTACCAACTTTACTGATATGTGTCGTACTCTTGCTGAAGGTACCACTTTGGAATATGTCATGATGAAGGCTTTTCGTTGGTCTCTAGTCGGTCCAGCACTGAAGTGGCTTGAAGGTCTCCATCCACGATCCCTCACAACATGGGCTGAAGTAAGGCTGGAATTTCTCAACAAAAGCCTGGGGAGCCGCTAGCAAAAGCATGGGAAAGATATAAGGATCTACTGCGATCCTTCCCTACACATGGACAGCTTCCCTACATCGTTCAGGAGATCTTCTTCAATTCTCTTGACCTGACCGCTAAAGATAGGATCAACCAGTATACTCATTATGAGTATCTTACAATGCCGCCAGCAGACGCGTGGGCTACCATGGACAAGCTTACTAACTACGATAATAAATATGGGGCTCCGAAAAACTATGACGAGCAGGCCTACGCTAGGCCAGCTCCATCCATGCCCCTCTATGAGCCCTCTAAGGAAATTGACCCAGATGTCAAGGAGCAATACTACAGAGATCAGAACTGCAAGCTCCTCATGCAAGTCAAGTACCTCTCTGTCAACCAACCTTGCATCGAATGCGGTTCACAACGGCACACCACTACTGAATGCCCACATACATAGCAAGTCAGGATGGCAGAAATTCACGAAGAGGTAGCTTACGCAGGGGGTCCCAATCGCTATTTGGGGGACCAAAGTTTCTATCAACCACAACGGAACCAAGGTCCTCCTAGGAACCCCCGGCCATACAGAGCTCCAGGACATCCGGAAAGGGACCAAAGGAAGGACGACCTACAACTTATCCTCGACGAGATGAGGAGAAATCAAGCACAACAGCATCAGTCTACAAGCGCTATCAATAATCAGCTCCAGAACATCAATACAAGATTTGGAGAGCTGGATATTTGGAAGAGAAACATAGAGACCCCGATAAGTCAATTCGCGGCGCAGATTCCACGATCAACCGAGCAGCTCCTAGGGCATACAAAACCAAATCCCAAGGGGCAGCACAGACATGTCGCTGCTGTAAAGCTACGGAGCGGTCACAAATTGCACGAGCCAGAGAATGGAGAAGAAAAGGATAAAACTGTCCTCAACAACGAGCAACAACAACTAGATGTCGACCAAAATTTGGTCGATATCGAAAAAAATCAACTCGACGTCGAGGAGATCCCTAGACAAGACTCATCTGCACAGCACATCAAATCGAAGTCGACTAGGGTTGTCGATGTCGAGAAAAATCATGTCGATGTCGAGGAGTCTTCATCACCTTCGACAACTGTTCTGGCTTAGAAAACTAAGAAGATGCTCTCATTCCCTTCTAAGAACCAGAAAGATCCAACTGATGGTAAGTTTCAGCGTTTTGTGAAATTGCTTCAGAGTTTGAATGTTACTATTCCTTTTACATAAGCACTTCATGAGATGCCTGCCTACGTCAAGTTCCCCAAGGAGATTCTTAGCAATAAGTGATCAATGACTGAGATTGCTAAAGAATGCAAGAAAATGGATTTCCCTGAGAAGCGACTTGATCCAGGTAAGTTTGCTATCACTGTTGGACTTGGTCGACATAGATTTAAAGCACTGTGTGATTTAGGAGCAAGCGTAAGCATCATGCCCCTATCTATCTGGTCAAAGGTAAAGATAGGCGCCTTGGAACCTATTGATGCCAAGTTCTACATGGCAAACAACACAGTGGTAATTCCTACAGGTATTGTTGATAATGTTCCTGTTAAAGTTGGTAGATTCTTTGTCCCTACGGATTTTCTTGTAGTAGAAATGGCAGAGGACCCAACTTGCCCCATCATCCTAGGGCGACCATTCCTAGCAACAACAGATACCAACATTGGAGTGAAAAGGGGAATTCTCACCTTCACCATTGGGGATGGGATTATTGAATACTTTTTCAACCCTGACACATAAGAGGTAATGGAAATTAAAGCTATTTATTCAAAATTTAATGTTATCTCTTGCAATGAGCCTGCAGGAAGACTTTTGCCACAAGAAGAGGCAGTTATAAAGGCAGAATCCACACTAGAGGAGGAACTAGTTGTAGCAGAATCGAGCGAGGAAGAGTTCTTCGACGACGCACTATCGGTGAAGCTGAACGACTCACCCGAGATCGAGCAGATCAAGTCGACATCGACTAATCTCCTCGATATTGAGGAACCTTGCCCAACATCGACCACAACCAGTTCTCCAAAAAAGGTAACTCCTCCAAATCTCCTCGATGTCGAGCAGTTATCCTCGACATCGACTACTTTTTCCCCTGCAGGTACACCTGAAGTCGAGAAAGACAACTCGGCTACTGCCAATTTACTCGATATCGAGCAAGACTCCTCGATGTCGACCAAAACTGCATCAAAGGTAAATTTTGATTTTTTGGTCGATTTTGATTATTCTAACTCGATGTCGAGTAGTCCCTTGCAGTTGTACAACCCTGTGTCCGATTCTAACTCGATGTCATCGATGTATGCTTGGTCGACGCCAACTTCTGGTGAATCTTCAGGTGAGATTTTTTGTACAGATTCCGGTGAGGATTTCTTCTTTACCCCTCCTACTAGTCCTATACATGATATATATGCTATAAAAGAATCAAAGGTACCCTGGTATGCGGATTTCGCTAACTATCTTGCAGGAAATGAGATTCCGTCAGGACTATCCTCGCAGGCAAAGAAGAAGTTCCTCCACGACGTCAAGCAATACTATTGGGATGACCCTTACTTGTTCAGACAAGAAAAGGATCATATCTTCAGACGTTGTATTCCGGAGGAGGAAGTAGAAAGTGTCATTCATCATTGCCATACTCTCCCTACAAGCGGACATGAAAAAGGCTTCAAAACTGCATCTAAGGTACTTCAATGTGGTTTTTATTGGCCTAATCTTTTCAGGGATGTGCAGGCTTATGTCACTTCATGCGATGAGTGCCAAAGAGCATGCAACATTACTTGGAAGAACGAGACACCACTCACAGGGATTTTGGAGGTTGAGCTATTTGATGTGTGGGGAATTGACTTTATGTGACCATTCCCTGCTTCAAGACCTTACAAATACATCCTTGTGGCGGTTGACTATGTCTCTAAATGGGTTGAGGCTGTTGCAATTAGGACAAACGACTCGAAGGTAGTTTCACAGTTTGTTAAAACTATCATATTTCCTTGCTTTGGTGTTCCTAGAGTTCTTATTTCAGACGGTGGCTCACATTTCATCGAGAGAGGATTCGAGGCTCTTTTGGCTAAGTATGGGGTGACGCACAGGGTGGCAACACCTTATCATCCCCAAACTAGTGGTCAAGTGGAGGTCTCTAATCGTCAAATCAAAGCCATCTTGGAAAAGACAGTCTCCCGCTCAAGAAAGGATTGGTCATCTAAGCTTGATGATGCGTTATGGGCTTATAGGACGACTTACAAAACACCGCTGAGAACAACTCCTTACAACTTGGTTTATGGAAAGTTTTGTCATTTACCTGTCAAACTGAAGCATAAGGCAATGTGGGCCCTCAAGGAGCTCAACATGGATCTCGACGAGGCAGGTAAGAAACGCTTTATTGATTTACAGGAGTTAGAGGAGCTAAGGTTGAAAGCCTATGAGAATGCCGAAATCTACAAGGAGCGCACCAAGAGATGACACGATAAGAAATCGGTGCCAAAGACATTTGAGGTAGGTGACAAAGTGCTTTTATATAATTCTAGACCGCGTCTGTTCCCAGGGAAGCTCGGGACAAGATGGAGTGGACCTTTTGTGGTTCACCACATATACCCTCATGGAGCAGTAGAGTTAATTGACACTGATGGAACCACCTTTAAGGTAAATGGGCACAAGGTCAAGAAATACTATGATAAAGAAGACCCGGAAGAGGAGATTCGCGCCACCATGGCGTTGGTCAAAGCCTAAAACAAGGAAGTGGGTCGAGCTAACGACTTAAACCTGAGTGCTTACGGGAGGCAACCCGCTTTTTCCTTTTTCTTTAATTCTATTTTATTTTATTTTATTTTCATTTCTTGAAATTCATGCATAATGTCTTCTCGTTGTTAAATTCAGACAGCTTCAGTCTACTCGATCTCGACCAACTTGGTCGACATCAACTAAATTCAAATGGGGTTCACTATCAGTCGAGTTCTTCTAGTTAAGTCAAGCAGGAGAAATTCTTTTTCCTCGATGTCAAGCAGATTACTCGACATCAACGAAGCCCATCAGGTAAGTGGGCGTCTTCTCGACATCGAGCAATTTGCTCGATGTCGACCAAGGTTCCAGGTATGTTTTTCTTTTTAATAATAAAAAAACAGATTTGCTATATACACGATCAAATTATCGCCAGTTACACGGCCGACCTTTGCGATTGCGCACAGCGAGAGCGCTGAGGAATTTGTGGATCTGCAGCCGCGCACTACGAAAGCGGAGATCGGCGTTTGCGCACGGCGAGTGCGCAGATCCGCGTTTGCGCACAGCGAGTGCGCGGATGTGACGACACTGTGGCACGCGAGAATCTCTGAACGCCCGGATTTGACGCTGCAGCTGGAGGGAATCTGCAGGGGAATCTCTGCAAGGCTATAAAACTGACGCCATCTTTGCTGTTCCGTTCTTTCGGCAGTAGTACTGTGATATTTTGGATCCATCATTGTGCGTGTGAATCTCTGCAAGGCATTGAGGCTCCATCATTGTGTGAATTTTTTGCCTATTTAACGCCATTGAAAGCTCTTTGCTCTTTCATTCGGTTTAAGAGGTAAGAGATTTTCTTCCTTGTTCATTATCTTCATTTTGGATCTGAAATTTTTTTGGATCATTGTGCTTCTGAAATTTAACGCCATTGAAGCTCTTTTGCTCCATCATTGTGGTTCTGAAATTTTTTTGGATCTGAAATGTTTTCTTCCTTTTTCATTAACTTTGGATCTGAAATTTTTTTCATTGTGTTTAGCATCAAGCTGTTCGTTCATCGCATCTCCATTTTGGTGAAAAGGTAAGATTAATTTTCTTCTTTATGCATTATTATGATTTGTTTATAGCTTACATTAATTAAATTTACGTGTAGATAATCGGGAATCATGACATCCAAAATGAAGAAAGTTGCAAGTAGTGCCATGAGTTGGCTTCGAGGGGATCGATCTTCGCAAGATAAGGATGAGCGTCGGAGAGCGAGAGGAGTAAGTTCATTTTAGTTTTGATAAATTTTATGATATTTATAATGTTTAGTGAGAAAATAAAAAAGTTCCATGAAATATTAGAAATTGTAAGATGTAATGACGATGAAAAAAGTTCCATGAAATATTAGAAATTGTAATAATGTTTAGTAAGTTCATTTTAGTTGAAAGAATTTTTTTATACGAATTTGTATGTATCATTTATGTTGAAATAAGCAACCGAAAATATATGATCGAAATTCATTGTGTCATGAGTTAGATAAAATTACATTGACAATAGGTCAGCGAAATAAAGGTTTTTAGGAGTTACAAAGATAGGAAAAATTAATTTCGAAATATATAAGCAACAGTATAGTTAGCGTCATATTAAATGTTTATGAAAGAAATGAAAATGCTAAAAAAAATGTAAGATTTCACCCTAAACTCAAAAATAAGTAAATGAAATACCAATGAAAATAGGTAAACAAAATACCCTTTAAAATAGGTCACTGAAATTAGATAAATGGAAAAAAGTAATTCGTATTTATCAATTATAACCTTATAGGAATAGATAAACATAATTGATATGTACGGACAAATTTTTGGATATTTGTACTCATAACAAATTGTAACATTGTTTATTTGTTATGCAATATGATAGCAAATTTCTACGGCATTGGATCGGCGACGGCCCACGGCTTCGGCCCGTCGAGGTGAACATGAAAGGGTTGAGGAGGCGCAAGAGAAGGCTCCAGCTACCGCCACTACTGTACCCGCTTGGGCGAGTACATCAATTATAAGGGATAGGACACGGTCGCCTGGGCCAAGTCGACCTACTCTGAGACGCTCCTCCTCAGAGCGTACACCGTCTCCTTTCCCGAGCGGGACATTAGGGCTTGATGATATTCAGTCGGACGACGCAGCTAGGTCAGATGCGTCCGATGAAGAGGAATTTGAGGACGCCAACACAGATGATGGCGATAATCAGGAGGCATTCGGTCCCGAAGCGTATGACTACCACAATGTGGCGACGGATGCTGGTTATGACTACAAGCACTATTATGAGGAACAAGAGCATTCACATCAGCAGCCGGTCCATCAGGACCCACCACAACAAGGGGCACAACACATAGACGAGGAACAACTACAACCACCAGTTACCAATGATGGCCGACCACTAGAGAATCAACCATTGACGTGGTATAGGACGCACATATGTAGACTTATTTGGATGGGTGAGGTATGTATTCATTTATATTTTCTTTTGAAAGTTCTTACTTAAATTAAATATTTAATTATTACCTAAAGAATTATGTGTTTTTCCCCTGTAGGAGGACAATCTAATTCGATGCATTCGACGCAACACCCACATTCAGTTCCTTAGAAACTTGCTTCGTGTTGTTACCCCTATGAGTTGGTTCGGGCTTGCAAGACTAAGTGGCCTTACAGATCTTGAGGACATCGAGTTTGGCATGGTGGATCATTCTTTGATCCAAGCATTTATCTGCCGATGGCACCCCGAGACGAACACGTTCCACTTTCCCTGGGGTGAGATGACTATCACCCTCCATGATGTAGCCATCATACTTGGCCTACAGATTGACGGAGTTGCCCCACGTACACCTATGACTGATGCGCAACGCCGGTCTTTCCTCACCAACAGACTTGGCATATCCACTGCAGACATGAGCAGTCGAGGGGCGCGCTTCCGTCAAGCAAAGTTAGAGGAGATGATGAAGACGATGATTCCTAATGGCGATGCTTATGCCCAATCTGTTGCGACCGGGTATCTATTGATAGTACTTGGGGCGATCTTTATCAATGATAAGTCGACTACACACATACCCTTGTGGGCAGTTGACTTAGTCTACAATCATGCTATAACGGGGCAGTACTCATGGGGTGTTGCCATGCTTTCCCTCTTGTATCGAGCCCTGGGCATCGCGAGCAGGGAAGGGGTGGGAACCATGGGTGGGTGCGCTGCATTGGTTCAGGTATTCTTATAAGGTTTACATACAAAATTCGTGCTTTCAATCAATTAGACTAATTTGTTTTTCTTTTATATGTATACAGTTTTGGATCTGGGCACATTTTTCGGCATTTGCCCCTGCAATGGCTGAGGAGCGGACCCGCCAAATTGATCGTAGGTGGGCTTGTCGGTGGATGCATAGAGCGACACCACCGCGTACTCTAGAGAGGGTACACAACATTACCACTCAGTTGGACACGATGAGAGCCGAGGACGTAAGGTTCATGCCGTACGAGGATAGGTTCATTAACTTCGACGCTGACTTTCAAGTTTCTCGATATAGAGGGGTTTTGTCCATTTCAGATATCCATGAACCATAAATGCCGGACCGCGTATTAAGATAGTTCGGACGTGTGAAAAACATACCCATGGACCGTATCCCACCCACTATTGAGACTCGGCCTACTGGTACAGCCCACTTGAAGTTGACCTTTTCGGATATGTTCGATGTCTGGGATCAGCTACACAGCCCCACTAATTTGGTGAACCTTCACAACCTGCCTCTTGCATATGAAGGGTATCTGGTTACGCCCGACTATATGGAGTGGTTCAGTCGTCATTGCCATCCCTATGTTCTACAGAGTACAGTTGAGGCCCAACCTATCGAGGAGGAACCGACACCGATATCCACAATACAAGCTCGGGTATGAATTGTGCCTTAAATATTTCATTACCTGTATTGCATTTGTGATCGTGACAATGTGTTTTTTTTTTGCAAATGATAGCGATTGTACGTGTTAGGGGAGAACATCCGGAAAATGCTAGACCGTCGTGAGGAGTTTTACATCCATCAAGAGATTCTCAGTTACTACTTCGAGGCAATGGCAAACCCAATCCCACGCGCCCCCACTCAAGTTCGGGCATCACAACGGCAACTGTGATATACTTTGGTGTTCAATGTTAGGGAGTTTATGTATTTCAGATATGTTTGATGTCATGCACTCAATGTTAGGGATCCTTGATGTCAACATTACCGATCAACCCTTCAATATCGTTCAACAACGATGCTGCTTGATACAAATCCTTGTTCTTACGCAGCTCATCAGCCATCTCTTGTCGGACCCTCATATACTGGTTCTCCCCATATCCAAGCAACACTGCAAGCGTTCGATACCCACAATGCCCATCCGAACTCACATTTTGAACGCGATCAACATAGCGTGGGACAAACCAATCCACATGGACGGACAAAAATGTCGTGGGGTCAAGTGTCATTGGCTCACCTCGGCCGCTTCGACGACCTCGACCGCTCCCTCGACCTCGGGTGGCTGACCGTCGTACTACATGCTCAAGTGTCGTTGGTTCGCGCATCATTGATCGCCTCCCTGTTGGTCGACCTCTAGGATTGCTTATAGGTGGTGTTGTCATGTTAGTTTCTCCGGGATTCTCCATGTCCATGAAAGCTGTGGCAAGAAATTTAGCTTGTTGAGGAGTGAGATCATCTGCCTCAAGCCTTCTCTTCAACCTGAGCAACGTTATCCTGGTCTGGTCTATATCTTCCATAGGTTCGCTGCCCTCCTCTGCCATAATAGGTCCACTCCACATCACTTGCCTCCAGAAGGGATGAATTTGACTCAAGCTTATCGGCGTACGGGTGGATATGGCTTGTAAAAATTCATGAACACATGGCACGTCATACACATCTCGCCAATACCTGTCCCGGCAGACCCCGTCATCAGTGGGTCTACCTATCGCCGTGGTGTAATTGTTGAGCAATAATTTGAAGCACTCAGCTGTCACCTTCATAACGAGGGGAGCCAATAGTGGGTTACTAGAAACACTCCTAAGAACATGCATGCGTGACATCTCAAGGGAACCCTTTATTTGCTTGATCTGCCCGTTGACCATTCTGTCGATGCACTTGACCACGTCTTCAAACCCCCCTATTGACGTGTTCAACATATCCTTCAGCTTCCCATGCTGCGACTCACAACTGCATGGTTTTCAATAGGTTGGCGGTTAAACATCTATTTATCCAAAATAACATTCATACGTAATTCACTAGTACAAACATCCAAAACACTTACCAGTTATTTGTTCTAGTCCCAAAGTGAGGATAGCAATCAACCCAAGCTCTAACAAGTGCCTCTTTAAAGTCCTTCAACCAAGTGGTTTCAAGGTATTCCATGAGGCTCCAACGTCCTTCCCACTTGGTCTGCATTGATTGAAGACGTCGTTTGTAGCTTAATTCTGATTTCGACTCTACCAAGGCATAACAATCACGGACAAACTCATTTTCTTTAGTTTTTGATCGTGTGATCTTTGCCTTCACTTCGATATTTGACATTACATGCCACCTGCACAATAAATGCTTCACGGTTGGGAACACTTCCTTGATGGCTTTGATTACTGCCAACTCTCGATCTGTGACAATCACATCTGGCATTCTATGTTTATAAAGATCTCGGAGCGTCTGCATCACCCAGCTGTAGTGATCTGTGGTCTCCTTCGTCATGAATACAAATGCTATCGCAAATGTCTTTTTTGTGCTAGTGAACCCAACTATTTGCAGCAATGGCATCTTATACCTACATGAAAGGGAGATAGTCAATAAATCATGAGCAACTAATTAGACAAAATTTAAATCTATTTGTACAATAAATAAATAAAAAAGGATACACGTACTCATTTGTCTTGTATGTTGCATCCATCATGATGACGTAGGGAAATAACCTCCATAAATGTTGTGAGTCTGGGTGAGAAAACATTAAATCACTCAGCTGATTAGACCCGTGCACTCTACGTACGAAGAAATCGTACTGCTTTCCTTCGAGTGAATGCAATGCTTGTTGTATATCTCCACGACCCTCCGCATCTACCCTCTTCATCTTCTGAACAGAGTTGTACACTTGACGGATACTCGTCACACATTGGGAATCTTCATCTTCAAGGATATTCAACAACTGTCGAGGTTTTAACCCAATCATTGCACCGCGTCGTACCTTATGATGTTGTTTATCAGTCAACCTTCTGGCAAAGGTATGTCCATACAAGTTGTTCGGAAGATTATGGTTGTGAGAACCACATATAACAAACATTCTCCATTTACCTGTCTTGTACTCACGACCCTCGAGCTCAAATGGACATCCAATTTTCTTCGATGGTTTCTCTCGGTGTGATGATGGTGGAAAATCCTTATCCACATCGGCCGCATCTCTAGGATAGCCATAGTACTCGCAAACCAAACGAAAGACACCTAACCCGTTTCACTTGTTCTTCCAAGACCTATGAGTTATTAACACCATATTTCTAATTCTATCCATAAAACGAGCCCACTCCTTTGCATTCCTGGAGTCAAAGAAATATCCATCTATCTGAAACATATCTGAATAATCGGTACCCTCTTCTAGAGAAAAGTCGGCGAGATCCTACAATTCGAAATATATTGATGATATAATACACACACATTGGAAACAAAAACATTCAAAACATATAATCCATCCGTTTCATAATACATTGGCACCTCACTTTTTTAAAAAAAACATCATTATTCTACTAACTTTTTCACAAATATTATTATTTTTATATACCCACTACATATTTTAACCAATTAAAATATTTTCAAAAGTAAACAATACACAAAACAATACAAATTATTACAATCACCTACCTATAAAATATCTAACATCATCTAATTTGAAGCAAAAATTACCATCTAAAATACCCAAGTATTGTGAAATCGATAGAGTAGATGTTAAATAAATCTCTCTAATATTGACATATACAACTATATATTCAAAAATATTGGAAACATGGAAGATATATACATGAGATTTTAGTACAATCGTATTTAGACTTACATCGACATGAGTTAGAAGTTCTTGCGGATTGCTGTAATCGTATGGGTTGAATGGTAGATCATCTTCAACTGGCGACGACATATAGAGAAATTTAGGATCTTCGAAATATTAGCTTTACTAGAGGTGTCAAAATTTTCATATTTGTGACCTAAACATGCATTGTATATATAGAGATCATCATCTTTTATTATTGGAAAAAAATATATCTATTGACATTTATCTCCAAATATATCTATATCTAAATATATAGGATATATCTTTCGATTATCTATCTTATTTTATTCCGTGTACATATTATCTATCCTATTTCGATTCGTATATATCTGATTTATTTTCGGTAAAAATAAATATATCGGCGTCCGCGCATCACGCATACGCGGATTTATGAAATAATATATATTCGCGTATGCGCACTGCGCATGCGCGGATTTGAAAAAAAAAAAAGCGCGACCGCGCATTGCGTGCCCTAAAAAAAACAAATAGGAAATACTTACAGTTTTTTTATTTTGTGTTTTTTTTCTTTTTTTTCTTTCCCTTCTTTAAAAACCTGTTGGACCTCTCTCCCTCTCCTTCCGCTTTCCTCGACCTCGAAGAACCCTAAGCTGACACAGCCGCCACCTTCACCTTCTTCCTCCCGCTCATCCTCCCTCGAGCTCTCCTGTTGCACCTCGCCGGCCACCAAGGCTAGATCCAGTGGCGGATCTAATATCAAAAGGCTAGGTAAGCGGAAAAAATATTATCTACAGTATAAAATTAAAAGAATTTTCAAACCAAAATATAATTCTTATAGTATTTCAAGAAAAATCTAAAAGTGGTTTAAAATATGATAATTAAAATAGTTACTTCATATTTATAAATTAATTTGTCTATTTATAATAATAAATATTTCCATTACAAATAGAATATACTATATCGAAATTGTGCTATGCTATCTCCGAAAGTCCGAATGGCCCAAAATGATCAATGGCTTGCAAATTTACAATGGAGTCCACCTAGTTAACACAAGCAAAACAAAGATCTTTTTTTTTTTTTTGTAATATATGTTCTAATTTTATTAGATTTATTTATTTAACCAAATTTTAATTTTTTTAGGATTTGTCCGTTTGGGGTTTCTTTTCCAAACATTTGTTTTTTGGTGGGGAAACAAAAGCATTTGTTAAATAATTACCCAGCAAATAAAATAATTAAGCTACAATTTTTTTTTTTTACCCAGCAGTAGCTGGGTGTGCTCACATTGTGATCCGCCCCTGCTAGATCTAGCCACTCCGAGCCCACCCCGAGCACCTGTAACCATCGTCGAAGCCCAGCCTCCCTCCCCGCTGCCATCGCCGACTTCACCATTATTGCCCATAGGTTTCACCGACTGCCTCTATCCCCACGATCCGGCCACCTCTCCCCGATTCCGGCTTCCTCGAGCCCAGATCTACCCACTCCGACCACCAGCAGCCCTCGCCGAAACCTAAGCCTTCATGCCGTCTTCAGATTCACCCGGAACCGCCGCCAACCACCCTCAAATCTCCAGATCCGGCCACCTCTCCCCGATTCCGACTTCCACCAGCCCGGATCTACCCCCTCCGAGCACCACCAAGCCCAGATCCCTCACCCGCGCGTCGACCAGTTTAAAACCGCCGCCACCAGTTGTTTCTTGCCCAAATCCGAGACCACCCACCCTTAATTTTCTCTAATTACACATTTCTTCCCCCTATTTCAACTCAAAGGTATGATTTCTCCCTCTTTTCTCTCTAAATTTCAGATTATTATTTGATGAGAACTTAGGTAGAGATTGGATCTAGAGTTGTGTTTTGAATGTCTAGGGTTTGAAATTTACGCGGGAAATTGATATTTGTATTATTAAGGGATGGTTATATATGGAAATAGCTATATTTGATGAGCTGATTTTTCATATATCTAAATGATTCCCATGCTTATTTCATATATATTCTCAAAGGAATTCATGAAATTTGGGATTTATTTCATAATATATTTGGAAATTTCTTGAATTTGGGACTTTATTTAAATTCATATATATGTTGCACTTCTTGTTTCATTATATGAATTGTTACATGATTTGACAATATACACTTCCTTATGCTTATTTATTATATCTGAAAGGATAGTTTATGAACTAAGTATGGGATTATTTTATTTAGATATTATCTTATAAAGGGTACTTTATTTTTGCAGTTTATGTTCCGAACAAAATATCCAGAAATGGATCACCTAAGGATTGATGATGAGGAGACACTTCTGCGAGCTCAGGACCTAGGAGCGCGGGCTGAGAGCGCCCGTTGGTATCACCAGCCGACCATGGAGGAGCTGGGTATGCACTTCTGGATGGTCCAAGGGTTTAGCTGGATTGATGCTGACCGTCTGATTGAGCCCCTACTAGACCATCACTACTCGACACTGACATGAGAGTTCCTAGCGACTCCCCGGATCCCAGAGTCCCCTGCCTCCCACTGCCGGGTCCGCTTCTAGCTGGCCAACAGGCGGTTTACCATGACTTTGGAGGAGCTGAGCGCAATCTTCGCCTTTCGCCACACCAACATCTTCCACATCCACGACACAGATGTGATGTGGCGTTAAATGTCCAACATGCTGGAGCCTACCTAGGACACCACTGTCACTGCCAACATAGCCAGCCCTATATTCGCTACTATTCTGAGGGTTCTAGGCAACACTATTTGGGCCCGCCCCGAGCTGCGGCGGCCCAACTAGCCAGAGCTAGAGTGTCTACGGCGGATGCTCTTTGAGTCTGACCCCTTGCCGCTCGCCTATGCATGGCTAGAGCATTGTGTTACCCGCCGGAACCTCCTGCGAGTAGCCATCTACGACGGCTGTATGGTGGCTATCTTAGCCCTTCACCTCGAGCTCCCCGTCCACCGGTACACTGCGTGGAACATGATGAGGATTAACTTGGCGTGCCTGTAGAAGGGACATATCATAACACGCCGCCACAACATATGGGTCCATTATAGGTTTAGGATACCTATTCGGCGAGATTTGATGGATCTGCACCATACCCGCGATTGGTACACTACATGGACAGGGATCGATTACCACCTTGAGATCATCCCAGCCGCTGACCCTACCTTGAGGGACCATCCTCTCCTCTACAACCATCCCTATTCTGAGCCTATGGCCATAGACCCTCAGCCAGATCCTACAGATGGTGAGGACGAAGGGGATGATGACGACGACGAGGCTGAGAGCTCACAAGCCTCTCACCACTCTTACCACTCCCCACATCAGATCCCCTCTCACCACTCTTACCACTCCCCACAACAGATTCTCTCTCACCACTCTCATCATACCCAGCAGGCTCACCATGCTGGAGGATATTCAGATGAGATAGTTTCTGAGATGCGATAGATGCGGGAGATACATGCGGTCATGTTTGACCAGATGACCTCTTTGACGCTCAGAGTTGACACCATCGATAGCCGTCAGGAGCGACTCTATTCAGCTACCATGGATCACCATTCCATAGTCAGAGACTGCTTCGAGGGCATGGATCAGCGCCTCTGGGGCCGCCCATCACAGTTCCAGCGACAGAGGAGTACACATGACGCTGGTGGATCTTCTCAGCAGCAGCAGCCTGGTAGCTCTTCCCTTGGAGGAGCTTCTAATTACCAGATTGGATTTCACCTTCCCTACTACGGTCCACCACCGCATCAGTGAGCAGGTCTGTAAGTCTTTTTCCTCCCTTTGGTTATATTTCTTTGACAGTGAGGACACTGTCTATTTTAAGTATGGGGTGGGAGTAAAGACTATGTTTAGGACTTTATTTGTTTTTATGTGCTTCCAGGACTGTATTTGTAAGTTTCATTTCATGGTTTGTATCGGTTTTATTTAGGATATGGCACAACTCTGTATTTGAGTTTCGTTGCATATTATTTATCGCATTTGCATGGTTAATTTCCATATTATTCGAAATATGCACTTTTAAAGAGAGTTGTAAGGACTTCGCCCAAGCTTGCAAAAAGTTCAAAAAAAAAAGAGTCATGGAAGCCAAGGCAACACTCGACGATGCAAATGATGAATTTGTTAGAGATATTGCACAAGATTGCCTAGAGAAGGGAAGCCTCAATGACGTGCGATTTTTTTATGGTAAAACCACAAAAGTTAGGTAAATTGATATTGCTTTTGCCATTATGCACAATAAGAGGATGGAGGATTTTAAATTTCAATATATGCTCATCTTCATACTTCTAGCCATACCTTTACCCAATTGCATCACAAAAACCATATTATAAGCCTTATTTGCCTATATATCATTATTGCTCCACATATGCCTTATATTGCCCACTTTTTGCCTTATACCTTATCCGGTGATTATGTTGAAAATGGAAATCATTTTATGAAGACATTATATGGTGTTTATGTTGTTATTATCATATTTGGAGTTTGGCAAGAAAAATTCAGTTTTATGGAAAATTTAATGAGTGAGAAAAAATTCGATCACCTCAAGAGATAAAGGTGAATCGACCCTGTTTACTGAGATAATAGTTCAGTGAGATGAGACACAGGTGAGGAGTCCAAAGCACTAAGTATTCGGGGTCATTCATGACACCCATGTTTGCAACTCGCGAGAAGGTAGTGCTGAGGTCAGAGAGGTAAAAGCATTACTATTGATAAAAGCATTATGAAATGTGATGAATCTTATGAAGAAAGAATGTGGTTGAGAAAGTTTGGCAATAATGCATTTCCCCGGATTTAACACCACATGACCAAAAATTGCCCACCTTTAGCCTTTTACCTATCTACTCCTTTCTGAGCTGAAATAATATCCTCTTGATTATTGTTGCTTTATCACATAAAATTGTTTTAGTATAAACCTTCTTTTGTGTGCAGAAATTGCTTTTCATTCACAGGCACGGATTTGTAGGCACCAAGTACCTTTTCAAAGATGACAATTGAGTGTTGGGTAATATTACAATGAATCCATTATGTTGAGAGTCTTTGCAAGTTTCCCCTGAATGACCATCCAAGTTATTGCTTGCGGACAAGCAAGCTTAAGTATGGGGTGATTTGATGTCCACTAAAATAACCATGTTTTTATGCACATTTTAGCTCCTTATTCTATATACTTTGCATATTTCGGGCTGGGAATATGTTGAATTTATGTAATATATGCTTATTTGCAAGAAATAGAGGTCTACATAAGTTTTCGGTTAAATATTGCAGAATTTGGAGCCATTCCGGGACAAAACCAAGAAGAAAAGAAGGAAGCTAAGTTTTACTCGATTTCGAGGAAAGTTCCTCGACATCGACAAAAATGGTGAAGCAGAGCCTTCTAAAGCAGAGCCTGATCGAGAAGCTGAGAAGAAGAAGCCAACTCGGGTAACTTTTTACTCGATGTCGACAAAATTCCTCAACATCTACCATACCAGAAACACTTTTCCGAGTCAGAAAAGGAAAGAAGCTACTCGAGAAGACGAAAGAAGCCGAAATCGACGAAATGTTCCTCGATGTCGACCAAATTGGTCGATATCGACCAAAAATTCTTCTGGGCCGCAAGTCGATTGGGCTTGTCCGATTACGAGTTGATTTCTTGGGAGTGAAGCAAGTCCGAATCTATCAAGTCTATCAAGGTTTATCAAAGGAGATAAGATTATTCATTAATACCAAGAGATATTTAGATATTCACTTTTAGATTTAATGCTTTATCTTTATTTAATTTTATCTTTAGAAAGTAGATATAGATTGCTTTTCTTGATTAGAAAGGATTAAGCTCTATAAATAAAGTCCTTGGGGCTAGTTTTTATTCATTCAATTTCAGAGAAGTAGTCCCATCGAAAGTTTGAGTGCCGGGATTGTAAAGACTTTGAATATAGTTTATGCAAGTTATTTCTTTTCAATCAATGTCTGGGATTGCGATGAGGCGTGAGTAGTCCACCTACTTCTAGGGTTGGGGTGAGCCCAACAAGAGCCATGTTGGTGGATTAGCGATTGCAAAAGAAGGTATTTTATCGTTATCTTATTCTATTCCATGTGCTTCATCTTTGATTGAGAAATTGAAGAACTCATGTTGTGAAACTTGGGTAGTAATTAGGATTTCTATTCGGAAGTTTATAAATTCTAATTATGAAAAGGAATAGATGCAATTAGGGTTATTTATCGCGAGATCTATATACCTACTTGTCGGATTGGGTGAAAGCATTCTCCTTTATCGATAAAGTCACCGCCTTTAATGATTTATATTCCTCTTTCATGGTAATCGTTGTTGCAAACCCCAATCTTGGAAGTTTTCTTTCATCCATCGATTTAGATTCGAATTTTGCGTTTGTTTTTACTTTCTGTTCTCCTCGATTTCGACCAAAATGGTCGACGTCGACTTCTCACATTCGATCAACAAGATCGTCGTAGCTTTTGTTTCTGCAGTTCCTCGATCTCGACACCTTTCCTCGACTTCGACAACTTTACTCGATATCGAGTAAACTGCTCCATATCGACAAAAAACAGAGACTGCGCTTGCTCAGTTCGACTTGTCCGACCTTCTGTTGACTAACCCTAGTCGAGGTCGAGTACCTTGAAGTCGACTTCTGCCGGTGAGATTCCTCCGCTTTCTAAGATCCGCTGACCAGCTTCCTCGAGGATCGAACCTGACTTCCTTTTGCTACATCGGGAGGGAGTCTTGAACATTATTTGCTGGGATCCAATCGGTTTGCTTTACTTTATTCGTATTTTAATTGCACTCTCGATTTCCTCCTACAACAGGATCCCAAGATGAAATAGCACTAGAAGAGAAGAAAGTGGACATTGTTGCCCAGAGTGTTACAAGGTCGCTTTTACCTTACAAGGTGAAGGCCATCCTCGACAATTTTGAGCAACCGATGTTCATATTCAAGTATGGGGTCCTAGCAAAGTGGCATGAAGCTCCTTACGATGAGGTGGAAATATCTCTTCCCACTCCACCGTTTTGCTGTGGTGGAGACGCACAAACAAATCAACATATGAAGCGGAAGAGGTATGATGATGAGTTATGTATATTTTCTTTATATCTTCCTTTATGCATGCCAGCTAGAGCCCAAGAAGATGAATGGGTGAAGCCATAGAGCGCTCACTCGGGGAGGTTTAAGCTTCTTCACATGATGACCGCGGATGACATTCCACGCTTCCCACCACCGGAGGAACCACCAAATCCACCTATACCTCCGGAGAAAGATGAGCCAGGCTAAGACATAAAGGGAAGTAGGTCAAGCTAAAGACTTAAAACTTAGCGCTTACGGGAGGCAACCCGTTATTTCTTATTTCTTAGATTTTAGATACTGTTGGTTTTTGTTTTAAAACACTATTTTTGGATTTTTCTATTGTGGACATTGTCTTCCTAACATGTTTTGCAGGTAAAAGACATTGCGGAAGTACTCGACGTCGAGTACTCTACTCAACGTCGACTACCCATCACGAGGAAACGAGCATGTGGTCGACAATGATCACCCTGAAGGCTTTCACTGTACTCGATGTCGAGTAAACTAGCCGACGTCGACTACTCTCCTCGAAATCGACCACTTCTGCAGCAACATTTGCACTCGATTCCGACGTCCTGCACACCTGTCTAGTAATTCTCTTTCTTTACCCTTGTTTTTATGCAGTGAGGACACTTAATGTTTAAGTATGGGGTGGGGGAATGGCTTATTTTGTGCATATTTGATTTTATTTGACCATATGTGTGCATATTTAAAGTTTATCTCTTAAATTGCTTATACATGGCTATTTTGGAATTCATTACCAATCTAAGTGCTTATATGTATGTTTTCCAAAGTTCATAAAAAAAATCACCCCCATTAAATTTTTTTAATTAGTGTCATGGAAGCTTTAATTGAACTCAACGATGCAAAATTAGATTCATTAGATATATAACATGAAATTGCCTAGTAAAGGAAAGTCACAATAAAGTGCATATTTTCTTGAAAACCATAAAATGAGGTAAAATTGGAAATTGTTTTTTACATGTTTCATGATAAAAGGATGGATGACTTTATATTTCCATATAATGCTCATTGTTATATTCCTAGCCTTACCTATGCTTATGCATCACAAAAGACATATTATGCCCTATTTCATATTTTGCTCCACATGATCTAAATATTGCCCATTCTTTACCTTATTTCCTATCCGGGGACTATGTTGATAATGATGTCACATTATGGAGATTATTATATGGTTGTTGGGTTGTTATTATTATTATTGAAGTTTGGCAAGAAATTGAAAACATATATGGAAAATTTAATGAGTGAAAGAAAATCCGATCACCTCGGGAGATAAAGATAGATCGACCCTGCTCGCTGAGATAATAGTTCGGCGAGATGGGACACACATGTGAGGAGTCCAAATCACTAAGTATCCGGGGTCATTCATGACACTCATGTTTGCGACCCGCGAGAAGACAGTGCTGAGGTTAGAGATGTAAAGGCTCGGATTTTTAAATCCTAATTTTTTTGGAAAAAAAAGAAAATTAAAATGAATTTAAAAGCGGAATTTAACGGAAAACACTGTAACTCGGATTTGAACTCATAAAGCGGATTTCACCTAATTTTAAAAATTTATTTTGATTAAGTCGAAATTAAACCAAAGGAGAGGGTTTTGAAATTTAATCTTTGGGTAATTTTGAAAATGAATTGGAGACCACTCGACTAGCTATCTATCTCTTTTCCCCTCATTTGACTCTTTCTTCTCTCCACTTTTATTCTGAGAAGCTAGATGCTCTGCCCATCTTCTGCTCATTTTGTTTTCTTCCCTAAACTAGCCTAACATCCACCCCTCTTGTCTAATCCCTCACGCCATTACCCACCCCGGTAGTAGGCATTAACCGGTTGCAGGCCCTTCCTTGCTTTTAATTTCAAAACCCTCCTCCCCCACCTGCTATTCTGAATGTACAGACAACAACACCCCCCACAATTGCTCCACTTTTCTCTCTCTGTTCTCCTTGTATTACCAAAACCCAGACTAAAGATGCTCAGCCTTTGATTCTCATTCAACACAACACATCCCCACACTTTCAATCCCCCATCTCCAATCTCTCCTCTCCTCAAAACCACCCCAAACCCCTGTTTTGAATCCTTGCCGCCATCTTCAAAGGCCGGCCACAACCCTCCTTCTTTCCCTGTTTTGCTGCCAGAAAACCGAGCACCTCAAGCCCTGTTTGCCGAGGAGCCACCAGTCAAGCAGCCTCTTCAGTGGCCAAGCTCCCCACCTTCGACGTTCCAGGCAAGCTAAGTCTGACCCGGAGTCAGCCGTCGCCGTCGAGAACCTCCCTCCTCGCTCTGTTTTCCCGATCCAAACCACCGGTAAGGCCCTTCCTCCTTCCCACTTGAGAACGAAGCAAAGCTCCACCTTTATAATTCATTTCTTCAATCCAGGGCCTGAAAAGCTTCCCCGAGCCTCCGACGAGCATTTTCCGGCGAGAATCAAACCCCGACGCCGCCGCAGCCCCGAGCTTCCTTTTTTCCGGCGAGTCTCGAATTCCACTCGGTGAGCGCTTCTTTCTTCTTCTTTTCTTGTCTATTTTGTATCCTTGATGTCGGGTTGGGTGACCGGAACGTTGGCGGAGCCTTTCCTCTTCCTCCATCGATTTTCCGAGCCGCCTGGGGACTTGCTCTCTTTCTCTGTTCTGTTTCTTCGAATAACATAACGAAGAAGAGGCTTGTGGGTCCCACGCCTCCACATCCCACTCGCCAACTCATCCGCCATGTCAGCTGGGCCCATAAATTTTCTTTCTTTCCTTTTGACTCGGTTTTCTTCTGATTTCAACTCATCCGCCATGTCAGCTGGGCCCATAAATTTTCTTTCTTTCCTTTTGACTCGGTTTTCTTCTGATTTTAAAGAGAGAGGCCGGTTCCTTTTAATAGAAGAGGAAGTGGGCCTATAATGGTGTTGGGCCAGACTTCTGGTTTTAAAATAGAAATGTAATTTTGGGCCTATTTTGTTTAACCTCAAATCTGATGGGGTTGGGTCTTTGGTTTTCCGAGAAATAAAAAGGGTTCGGGTCTGGTTTTGGGGTTTTGCAAAATAAGGGCAGGTTTTGGTAAATTTAAAAAGGGATGATTTTATTAAATGAAAATGGTTGGAATTTTTAAAGATTTAGAAATACTTTATGAAAGTGTTTAAAAGAAAATGGTATTTGAGATATTACATTATATTGTGTGAGACTTGAAATATATAATATCATAGTGATTTAAGACAAATGAAATATTATGAGAGCTTGAGATTTAAAAATGTATTATCGGAATTTAAATCGAAAAAGAAATTTGTCAAGCATTTTCAAAAGGGCGGAATTTCTAATTAGTTGATTCGAATTTTAAAGAGGTTTCGGGACTAACTCGGGAATTATGTGATTGGCGACAAACTAGCATTGATTGATGTGATTGGTTGTCTAATATCATGACTTGTGTGGACTAATGACATGATTGGTTGACTAATAGCATGATGAGATGTTAAATTATGTATCGTTTGAGCTATGATGAATATGGTGAATTTGAGATAAATGGCAATGCTGATTATTATTGCGGAAATATGAATTTGGCTGAATGGAATGATGAGGTCTTACGGAATGTGGCAATGAGATGAATGGTTGAACTTGATGGAATGATGATTACGATGTGTTTAATTCTATTGAATGATGTATGCTTTGAGTGCTTGAATGATTAGACTTAGACTTATATATGTGTTCTGATATGTATCTAGGTGATCTTTAATCTATCGTAATGCTTACCTTGCTGTTCTGCACTGCCAGGTGAGTTCCTATATGAGCTCACTCAGATTCGAAAAGAGATCTCCCTGCTTGTAGCCATGTGCATACTAGGTGCTTGCATTCATAATAAAGCATGTCATGTAGTATCCTGCTAGGATTGCACTAATGATTGAGCATTCGTTTACTCGTTGCTTTTGTAAACAGAACGGCCGTTATCTGTGAAGTAACTAGAGTCATTGCTAGGGTTATAGGACGACCTAGTCTCATCGGGTCCCGTCCTGAGTCAATCGAGTCATGAACTTCTTTATATTATGAGATGTCTGCGGGCTTTATTGTGGATACGGGTTGGGCATGCGTGCCATCCGATTATATGGAATGCATTCACGAGTTGGCCAGTCTCCGCCCTATCGGAAGGGGGTGGAGGTAGGAGAGGGATATACCACTTGGTATTCGGTGTTAAGGCCTTATTATATTTATGCACTTGATCTTAGGACCATGCTAGTGTGTTAATATTCCGTCTTGCATCTAGAAGCATCTTTATTAGGACTAGCGTGTGTATATGTCTGCTTGTTTGGGATTATATTGCGTAGGGCTTCGATCTGACACCGCCCCGCATACATTTTTTTTAGGCTTGTTTTGCAGCATGATTATTCCTTGTTTCCGTGACGTGGGAACCATGGTTTTTAGGATCGGGATCCTAGACTAGGATCGAAAGGGTGCCCTAGGATCGGATCGTAGGATCGTAAGATCCTACAAATTAGCTGAAATCAAATAATTATTGAAATAAAACAAAAACATGCCAAACAAATAACTTGATTTTTTTAGAGAAAGCATACAATTTTGTCCATTAAACAAACAAAGCAACTAACATAGTCTAATAAAAGCCACTTAACATCCATAACTAGTCAATATTAACATCTCAAAATGGTACAAATAGACCACTGTAAGTGACTTAACAGTTAACATCCATTAAACAAAATGCATAGTCTAATAATAACGAGAATAGATAAAATCACATATCAAAGTTCATATCTAATTTCAAATATCATCACAATTGACACTTTCATGGACAATTTCAGCATCCCTCTCAATGAAATCATCATCGTCATAGTCATCATCATCATCATCCTTTATCTCAACAAAATCATCTTCATTAGAACCTCCAATACCACTTCCATGAGTTGATCCTCGGGTTTCAATTTCAACTTCAACATTTTCACCTAAAAAAATTCAAACAAAGAAAAACAAGTGAATATACTACATAACAAAAGTTTAAATAAATATAAAGGAGAAAATAATATAGAAGAAAGTAATTACATCTAGATGAATATGTATCTTCATCTTCATCTTCTAAAGCTTTCCCGATGATTTGTAGCCACTCCTCTTTTGTTGGGGGAATAGGATCTCCAGCCCCTTCCGTTATCCATTCATCATCCGAGGGTATGTCCTCCCAATTATCTGATTGAGTTCTACTTGCTTGATGTTTTGGGTTATTATTCATTTTCAAATTGTGCATCACATAAACTAAATCATTTAGTTTATCTTGACGTAGACGATTTCGCCTTTTTGTATGCACCTAATAATATAGAACTCACTTATGTAATTTAGTACACAACATATAACAATTATAACTTGATATTATTTTTGAAATGATTAATTGAAAGATAGTTTACCATCTCAAATGCACTCCAGTTTCGCTCACAACCAGAAGAGCTGCAAGTCAAGCTTAAAATCCTTATAGCAAGTCGCTTTAGCTCAGGACATTGATCACCATAAGAGTTCCACCAATCAGCTGCATAAATAGTTCCATTTTACTTGTTAGTTTACTAAGAATAATAGCTATAGACAAGATAATAACTTAATATACATAAGTTCAAGTAATATATATATATATAAAAGATATACCTGGGGATTTTTTAGTCCTTGTGTCGATGGCGGTTTCATATCCAAAAAGGCCCCTTGCATTTTTAAAGTCATCCATTTGCATATCAATCTTCACCCTTTCGGCTCGATCAGGAATCATTCTTTGCAAGCATTCATACAAACCAACCTTGATTTGTGGATCCATATTTAAGTCTGGCAAATACTGAAAATGTGGATTAAGAAAGTACGCAGCTGCATGCAATGGTCTATGTAGTTGAGAACTCCACCGATGATCAATTATATCCAAAACAGGTTTGTACCTATATAAAAAAATGCAATAAGAAACTTACTGAATTTGCATAAACCTTTCGGAATAGAAAGATTAAAAAAACATAGAATTGTTAAACACTTACCGATTTTCCACATGATTAAAATTTGCTTTGATTTCATTTCTTGCTTGTTCCATTGCATGATAAATGAAGCCCATAACCGGTTCATCCGAATCCACCTTTCGCAACACTTTGACAAGAGGAAGAGATGCTTTCAAACATGTGGCAACTCCATTCCAAAAACCACGAGCATCTAAAACAAATTCTTGCACTTTTTTCCCTTCACTTATTGAAGCAAATTTACTCGACAACTACTTTTTTGAGGAAAACAGCGACACCAAAGGTCCTCTTTGCTCATTGACGGATCTCAAAGTCAAGTACGAAGTAGCAAATCGGGTTGCACCCGGCCTCACTATCTCTCTTCCGTTGGTAAACTCCTTCAACCATGTATGAAGTAATGTTCTAGAGTATAAGAAAGTAGTTATTCTTTTGGCCTTCCCAATGATCAAACTACGAACCTTAATCTTCTTGTCAAAATCCTCCAACATCAAATCAATACAATGGGCATCACAAGGAGTCCAATATAACTTTGTCCTTTTTTCCATCAGCTTCTCTCCAGCAGCTTTGTAGTTTGCAGCATTATCGGTCACAACTTGAATGACATTATCCTCCCCAATCTTTTCCACAACATCATCTAACATTTCAAAGATTTTATCTGCGGTCTTGGAGATGTCAGATGCATCAACAGATGACAAGAAAATAGTTCCCCTAACACTATGAACAAGAAAATTACATAATGTGCGTCTTCTCTTATCGGTCCATCCATCCGACATGACTGAGCAACCAAATTTCTTCCAATCCTTTTTATACTCCTCAACCAGCTTTCTTACACTACCCACTTCCTTCTTTAAAAATTTCTCTCTAACTTCATGAAAACTTGGTGGCTTAAGTCCCGCCCCAAACTTTGCAATCATATCAACCATAATTGCAAACTCAGGATTGTTCACAACATTAAAAGGAATAGCACTTGTATAAAAAACCTAGCAATTTGTTGACAAACCTCATCTCTTTCATCCTTTTTATACAACTGATTAATTGTTGTCTGAACCTTTCGATTTGCCTTGCTAAAAATCTGATCAATCTTGCCTTTTCCCTTCCTATTTCTTTCCATTGCAAACAATCTTTCTTCCTCCTCTTCATTATCACCAATATCAGAAACCATCCTATTCTTTTTTTCAGCTTCCTCGGCATTGGCTACTATAATTGCTCTAAACTGTTCTTTAACATTTTGTGGAACAAGTGCACAAGACTCAACATTCTGATGGGTGCCAGCAAGGTGATGTTTAATTCTGTGAATGCCACCAGAAAACACCTTGTTGCAATGCTTGCATTTGACTTTCTTTTGCTTACTATCTACGTCAATAGCATGCTCCCAACCCAGGTCTAATCTAGCACCCTTCGACCTAGACCTCTTTCTTTGTTGTTTAACTGACCCACTACTTGACATTGTAATTAAATGTCTGCAATGATAGAAATGTTTAAAGAATGAAATATATTGTCATCAACCAAGCAAAGAATGCAAATGCAATGAATTAAAATTGATAATCAACAAGGGAATTAGGGAACAAAATCGATCAAGTCACTCAAAGAATACAAGAGGAGCAGGCGAGCAGCTGAATTACCCAACTAAAAATGCAACAAGCTAGCAGCAAAATAGATAATCAGCTGAATTAAAAATGCAACAAGGGAATTAGGGAAGAACATCGACAGTGAACTCACCAGTCGGCAGTCACCACCACTCACCACAGTACCACACCACTCACGGATCCGGTTGCTGACTTGCTGCTCAAGCGGCTCAGTTGCTCGGTACTCAGTACTCACCACACCAGCAGTCCAGCACCACAGTTTAGTCTCGCAAGATCCGACTGCTACTCAGGTGGCTCAGCTGCTCGTTACTCACCACACCAGCACCAAAGTTCAGTCGGCCAAAATCCAAATCAGCAAACAAGAAGACAAGAAGGGAAGAATATTAGCCAACCATGAACACGAATCTATGTTACCCAACCATTTTGCTTGAATCGAATTGGCAGAAATTAAAATTTAGGGTTGCCCTCACCGAGTTTGTGTGCGTTTCAAACTTCAGAGTATTGATTGATCGAGATTTTGAGTAGAGATCCGGTTTAGGGTTGAAAAAAACCATAAAAAATATTATTTCTATCATGGGCTTTAGTTTCTAAGGTTGGGCCAGCCACAAAATATGCCCAAAGACAGCCCAACAATTCATATCCTCTCAAAATCATCATATAATTACAGAATGCTAGGATCGTACGATTCTATACAGATCGGACGATTCTATCGATCCCAAACGATCCTACACGATCCCAGTACGATTCTAGCATCAGCGAGTAATTACCATCGATCTGGATCAGGACCTTGCGTAGGATCGTAGGATCGTACGATCCTACGATCCGGATCGCGATTCTGATAACCATGGTGGGAACTCTCTTGGGCGATCTCAAAGAAATGGTTTAACTTCGCTAACATTGTATATTAAATTTCGATAAATACGCTTATTAATTTGGTTTTGACTCGGCTCTGCCGTGGTACCCTCTTGTATTACACATTGATTTTGATATTTGCATGATTTCTAGTTTTCCACGCTTAGACTTATGACAGGTACAGGGGACTTCTCCGGGGATTCCAACGATCCCTTCGAATTTTGGGTATGAAATCCCACTTAAAAACGTCAAGATGAAATTTCAAACCTTCAACCTGTACTCGGGGCGCAAGATCCTAATGAGGGGTTTCATCCCTCGAAACGTAACCCGGGAATCGTAATCCCGGGCCGTTACAAGAGAGGTAAAAACATAATATTGAAAAAAAGCATTGAGCGATGAGAGAAAAGTGAGAAATTAAAAGGAAGAAGGAATGTGGTATGAAAATTTGAAAATTACTCCATTTCCCCGGATCATTAGCACCACATGGCCAAAAATTGTCCACCTTTAGCCTTTTACCAATCTACTCCTTATTGAGCTTAATAAAGTCCTCTTGATTATTAATTATTTGTCATTTATGATTTGTTTTTGCATAACCCTCCTTTTGTGCGTGAAGTTGCTTTTATTCACATGCATGGATTTGTGGCACTAGTACCTTTTCGAGGATGGTAATTGATTGTAGGGACATATGAGAATGAATCTGAGATGGTGAGAGTTTGTTTTCTTCCCCTGTATGACCATTAAAAGTATTGATTGAGGACAAACAAGCTTAAGTATGGGGTGTTTGTTGTGAGAATAATTTGCCATGTTTTACACTTACTTTTATATCGATTTTTGCATGTATTTCATACATTTGAGTTAGAATAGTACAAAATCTATATAGTTCACACTTATTTGCCAAATTATGGAGTTTACACTAGTTTCTGTTTAATTTCGCAGAAATCGGACGCACTTTGGAGCTTAAAGGAAAGTCATGAAGAAGCTAAGGATGGTGCAACTGGAGAAAACGTCATTTTTCATCAATTATCGTTCTGAATCAAGCTTTGATGTCTTCGTGTAAGTTGTAGCCCTCGAAAAGAGCTTTCCAACGCATGCTCATATGCATCAATCGGACGAACGAGTACTCAGGAAAGTGCGTTTCAAAAACGGAGCAGAATGCTGAAAGCGCACAGAACTAGTCGACGTTAACCAAACTGGTAGACATCGAGTAACTTTTTGGTCGACTTGCCTCCCAGAAGTCGAGAGTGAGCACCAGACCACTCGAGAGCACAATTCTTGTCGACTTTGAGGATTTTTGGTCGACGTCGAGTACACCCGACGAGTCCAGAACCTACTCGAGCTCGAGTGCAACCCCAGAGGAAAAATCCTACTCGACGTCGAGGAGTTTGATCGACGTCGAGGACAATCCAGAAGCATGTCGAGTCCGAGATCGAGTTGTGTCCAAGAAGATAGAGTTACTTGCAAGCCAAGAGATGTGGAATTATATCCAACCACATCAAGATCTATCAAGTCAAGAAGGATTTGTCCACAAATAGCTTTATTTCCTTAGGGATTTATTTGTTTTATTTCCAAATTTAATCATTAAGCTTTAGATAGATAAATTTAGATATAGATAGATAGTTCCTTCCTAGAATAGCTTGGATTGGAGCCTATAAATAAAGCCCTAGGGGGCTAATTTTCATACATTCAAGCGAAGTCGTCTTGGGACGCAAAAAGGAGGAGTGAGAGCAAGGGGAGAGAGGAGAGAGAGAGAGAGGCAAGAGAGGAGGAACGTTTTGAAGGTTTTGTAAGTTTAAGTTTTATTTTGAATGTAAAAGTTATTTTCTTTTATTATGTTTAGTTTCTAATTTCCTTCTTCTAGGGTTGGGGTGATCCCAACATAGATATATGTGTTTGATTTATAAATCCATGAATTTCTATGCATTTATCATCATCTACCAATGTGCTTAATCCTTTGCGAGAGTTAAGGAAATTTCTTATTCATGATATTGAAGCGAAAGTGATCTTATTATGAATTTGGATAGTAATTAGGGTTTATTTGCGAGAGTCGACTAATCCTAATTAAGAAAAGGTAGAAACAAATTAGTTTTTTATGCGAGAGCCTCTATCACCTAAATTATTGGAATTTGCGAAAGTCGATTCTTTGATATAAAGCATGCATCTTTATGTGATTATAATCTACACATATGTTTATTGTTATGGTGATCCCTAACCTTGGAAGTTTGCACCTTTATTATTCTATTTTCTTTATTTTAAAGTTTATGCACAAATACCCAACATCGACCACCATTCCTCCTCCATCCCTCGACATCGACCAACTATTAGCCGACGTCGACGGCAACCTCCTCACCTTTTCTCGCTATCCCTGAACCCCGAAACACACTAAACCTAGAACCGCTGACTTCTCTCATGAGGACGAACTTGACTCCACTATCCTATAGCGGGGTCTTGACTATAAATTTATTTGGCCGAGAAACCCTCTCGTCAAGAGCTAGTCGACGTCGACCAGATCTAGTCGATGTCGGATACTTTTTGGTCGACTTGCATCCCAGAAGTCGAGATCGAGCACCAAACAAGCACTAGACCACTCGAGGACACAAAGTCTACTCGATGTTGAGCAGTTTACTCGATGTCGAGTACTTCCCAGTGACGAGTTCGAGTTGAGATCGAGTGGAGATTCGGATAAGATGCTACTTACCTACCAAGGCACGAAGATCTATCATGAAGAGGAGACATTTATCCATATTAGTAAATTCTTAATTTATCTAGGGGGATTTCTAATTGTTTTATTTTATTTTTTTATCAAAGTTTTATCTTAGGAAATAGATAGATAGATTTAGATGGAGGATATAGTTGTTTCCTAGATTAGCTAGATGGAGCACTATAAATAAAGCCCTAGGGGTAGGGGTGTGCATATCCGGGTATCCGACACGATCTGGATAATCGTTTCGGGTACCCGAAACCGTTTAGTCCAGGAAGCCCGAACCGTACACGAACCGTTTTAAGCTGGGTACCCGACACAGTTAAGCTATTCGGATCGTGTCGGATACCCGACACGAACCGTATGTGTTTTTTTTTTACTTTTTTCTTTTCTGTGTGGTTGTCATGTGCTCTGTGCTGTTGTAGTGCACCTATTGCATATATTTTTTTGGTCGGAAAATGCAGGGCCAAAGACAACACAAAATGTTCATCATCATAACAACAATTGCAATTTGCAAGCCATAATTTTACCAGCAAATCTACCCAAAGGAAGTACAAATTAACAAACTTGTGTTAAAAAAAACCCTAGATAGTTTATCAATTTCACCAAAACTTGAGAAGGGAGAAAAGACAGGCAAGAGAAAAGTGGTATGGCTGAAGATGGAACTCAACAACGCAGTATTCGCAGTGGATCACATCAATCGTGGGAGAAGCACTTGCCGCTGTTGCAGCCGTCGGTGAGAGGGAACAACGAGATTGTAGGAGAAGAATCATTGTAGATGGAGATGTCGCTGGATCTGAAGAGAGAATCACCGATGATAGAGAATGAACCTTTAAGATCTGAGAGAGTGGAAAAATGGAGAACTGCTGAATGAGAGAGGCAGAATAGCATCTTTGCAGGAGTTAGGGTTTAATTGGTTTTGACGATGGAAGCATATGTGTATTAGTGTTTGTTTGGATACATAGTAAAGGTTGGGCCGAAGGCCCATATTATTTTGCTCTCAGTTGGATTATCAACAAACTGAAAGGGTCGACTAAAAGAAATAAAAATATGAGTAGTGGGGGGATCGAACTCGGGTGTAATTGCATAAGCCCAGTCCTTGCGCTTCCATGAACCAACTGAGCTATCGGATTTTATTGTTCCTTAGGGGATTTATTTATACTAGTATTATATACTCTCTATCCAAAAAAGAAATCGGTTCGTGTCGGGTATCCGACAAGGTGACATGCCCGATCCGAACACGAACCGTTTACTACCGTGTTTTCTCGGTTCGTGTCATATCTTTTCGGTTTCGTGTTTTTTCGTGTTGTGTCAGTCGTGTTGGATTTTTCTGCACACCCCTACCTAGGGGGTGATTTTTTTTATTGAATTCAAGCCAAGTCGTCTTCGGGCGCAAGGAGAGAGGAGAGAGAGAGAGAGAGAGAGAGAGAGAGAGAGAGGCGAGAGAGGAGGAAAGAGACGATTGCATGGTTGTAAGTTTATAATTTTATTTTATGTTAATGTTATTTTCTTTAGTTATGGTTTATTTTTAATTTATTTCTTCTAGAGCTGGGGTGATTCCAACATAGATATGTGTGTTTTATTTATGAATCCATGAATTTGTATGTCTTTATCATCATCTACCTATGTGCTTAATCTTTTGCGACAGTCGAGGACAATTCCTTATTTGCAATTATGAAGCGAAAATGAATTAATTATGAATTTGGATAGTAATTAGGCTTTGCTTGTGAAAGTTGGTTAATCCTAATTAAGAAAATGTATAAACAAATTAGGTTTTTATGCGATAGCCTCTATCACCTAAATTGTTGGACTTTGCGAAAGTCGATTCTTTGATATAAAACATGCTTCTTTATGTGAATTATAATCTACACATATGTTTATTATTGTGGTGATCCCTAACCTTGAAAGTTTGCATCTTTATTTATTTTATTTCATTATTTTTATCCTGTAGAGTTACCCGACATCAACCACCTCTTCTCCTGTCATTCCCTCGACCAATGTTCTAAAAGACGCTAGGCGGCCACTAGGCGGCGGGTGGCCGCCTAGCGCCTAGGCGACTAGGCGGGTGCCTAGGCGGCGCCTAGGCGGACTTAGAACAAACTTGATTATTTCCTTATGTTTTGACGAATAACACTTGTCAATAATTCATATAATGTAATAATAATCCATAATATCACTCATAAACCCAAATTTGTAGTAGTTAACTAACACTAAAGTAAATAAACGCAAAAGTACATGTCTCACTAACAACTCTAAACCTCCTAAAATCCAAAACTATAAGTTCGACTAAAAAGTAAATGCATCCCGACATGGGGGATAAAAAGACCTTAAGTCAACTAATCATATGCTTAGAAAGTCAAATTGAATAATCGCTGGACTAGGCGGTGCCTAGGCGGGTCCAGGCGGCGCCTAGGCGGGACCAGGCGGCGCCTAGGCGGGACCAGGCGGGACTAGGCGGTTCCTGGATGAATTTCCGCCTAGATGTCCGCCTAGGCTTAAAAATTCCTAGGTCCCGTCCCGCCTAGCGCCTAGGCGGCGCCCAGGCGGCGCCTAGGCGCGATTTTTAGAACACTGCCCTCGACGTCGACCAATTCTCCTCTACATCGACACCAACCTCACCTTTTCCCGCTATTCCCAAACCCCAAAACCAACTAAACCTAGAACCGCTGACTTCTTTCTTGAGGACGAACCTGACTCCACTATCCTATAGCGGGGTCTTAACTACAAATTTATTTGGTCGAGAAACCCTCTCGTCAGATATTCAAAGTTGGAAATATAACCTTCATCGTAACCCCACAACTCAAGCCATTAATGCAGCAGACTATAGACAGGTCCGAGTCCATTGAGCTCTATTTAACACAAATAGAGGCCGGTCACTTTTTAAACAAAGAAGGTCATGAGAGGATGATTGATATGCTGATTGCATGGGATCGAGAATACACCGAAGGATTAATACTTGATCTCAATTTAGACAATGATCAAGATCTAGAGTTTGATAATACTCTAGATTTAGAACAAGATTACAATGATGATGACCTGGAAGCCAATATGGGAGAAGAAGGGGTACAGAACCTGGATGATTGAAAGCCATCATCAAGCACCATCACAATTATTGTACCTTCTGATTTGTTTTTGCTTTTACCATGTGAACTTGTAAAATAATGGGTGTACTGTATGCTTTTACTGTTTATTTTTAATAGGTCAGCCTGTAAGCCACTTGCTTTAGTTATTGGAGAGGCATCCAATGCCCTTCAACTCACTCTATAAATAGAGCATCCTTTCGGAGTTCAGGGACACCGAATTCCAAAGAGAGAAAAACATATGCTAAAAAAGAAAGAGTCTTGTAAATCAAATAGAAAAGTAGAAGCGTTTTGAATTTGAGTAGATTGGTGCTTCCATCACTCTAAAGTTCAAAACCCTTCAATGGATCTTTTGATATGAGTGTTAAGTGTGCTTAAGTTCTAAATTAGGAGTGCTTGTGTGTTGTAATATTTTCCATGTTCAATAAAGTTTGTTTTGAAGAAAAGGGGAGCTACTTAATTGAACACTATGTTCTGAATACTCTGTTTTTTTTATTCTAATCACTTCACTCTCTCCAAATCCAAACCAAAAGCTGAAGACTATGGTATGAGGTAGGAAACGAAACAGATATGTGCTCAGTCTAAACTAAGGGAGACTTGGTTGAAGGTTAGCCACCTCTAGAAAGCCGGAAGCTAAGAACACCGGTGGTCCAGAGTAACTACGTTCAGGTATGGGTCAAACTTCTTTAGCTTGAAGTTTTAGTTGCAGAGCGTGGTGGGCTTAAAACCACAGAAAACTTATTATTCATAATATAGTTAGTAGATTATGGTAGTTAGTACCACCAAAAGTCATTTTATAAGCAATCAGTATTAACTTCGTAGTAATATTTTAAAGTCTAAAAAATTTCGGATAATATTCATAATTTAGCATAAATAGAGATAGTTTTCTATAATTAAAAAGTCAAAAAGTCAACATTTTGGCTATTTCCCTAAATAGTTTCAAAATTTGACTACTTCTCTAAATAGTTTTAGAATTTTGATTTTTTTAGTTAATTATTTCAATTTTTTCATAGAAACTAACGGAGTATTTGACAATAGTTAATTTTAACGGAGGAGGGCACGACGTGAAAACAATAATAACCTCAGAGGTACTATATGAAATAAGTCAAACAATTGTACACCGCGTGAATTAACCCTTACCTCAGGGTACCTCGTGAAATTTCCAAAAATATAATAGTGCTGCACCCGCCAAGATCTTCTACATCACCAAAATATTTACTATTTATTTAATCTTTAAAAAAATATAAAAATTATATTTAGATTCCTAATCTTTATATGTTTATACAATTTTATTTTGGAAAATCATGTTTTACAGTAATATTTTACAAAATACAATCAATCAATCAATCATCAATCAATATCAATATCTATATAAAATACTAAAACAGAGACCGCTGGAGCGACCTCGCTGCCATGGAATTTTCTGGATTAAACGGGATTAATTTTATCTGCGTGGCATTTTCTGGATTAAAGTTGTATTAAATTTCTGGGTCATACCAATTAATAATCCAATATAGTTGGGTAAAAAACTTATCTTTTTAGATCAATAATTTATCCTATATAACCTTATATCTTAATTAGATAAAATTTATGATGAAGATCTTTAACGATTTGATTTTTTTAAAAAAAAAAATATCATGCAGTATAAATCTTAGTGTTTGACTTTTTTTTTTTAATTTGAGCAATTTTTTTTTTAGAATATGTGTTAATTTATGTTATTAAAAAAATTGGGAAGATTTTACACCCAAAAAAAATTGGGAAGATTTTTTTCTTAGAATATTAATATGTTTATTTCGGTTGTCATTTTATGTTTGATCCCTCCCAATCCTATTTACGATTTTCAATTTGAAATCAATTCAAGGTTAACAAAGGTCATCATTTTCAATTTAAAACCAATTCAAATTGATCGATGAAAAGTGGAAGAATCGATTTTCCTAATTAAAATTAATAAAACTCGATTTTAGATATCCAATCAATATCAATATCTATCTATATCAATATCAATATATATCTATATCTATCTATATAAAATACTAAAACTGAGGCCGCGCAAAATAATAAAACAGTGGCCGTTGGCGCGACCTCATGGCCACGGAATTTTCTGGATTAAAGCGTGATTATTTTCGCTTACGTGACATTTTATGAATTAAAGTGGTATTGAATTTCTGGCACACACCAATTAATAAACGAATATATTTAGCTAAATTTTTTATCTTTTTACATAATCTATTCAATATAACCTTATAGCTTATAATTTAAGGTAATTGATGCACTTTTGATTAAAGTGTTAATTTTTCCTTATTTGAATTTTACATGCAAGATTCCACGATAGAAGTTAGATATGGTTTCATTTCTTATCTCAAATAAATTTTCTCCGATTTTAAAGGAATATCCAATTTATAAACTTTTAAATTTCACTATATCGAAGAAAACAATGATGATTTTGAATTAAATTGGTATTATATTTTTGGGTCACATCCAATCTAACTAATTATAACCTTACAACTTATATTTTAATTAGAGTATAAACGATTTTGTTGAAAACATATCCAATCTAACTAATTAATCAAATATAATAATAACTATATTGTTCAAAGTATATAATAAGGATAAAACTATTTCATAAGTATGTACGTGTGCACCTGTATTTATATAGCTTTATAAATATATCTTAGTTTTTAGTACGTACTACTTCGTTTTGGACTTTATTTTGTATTTAATATAATATGATTCCATATTACATGGATATTTCATATTTGTATTTTAAAGCATGGATTGATTCACATATTCAAGCAAATTAGCATAGGGGGTGCGGTATTGGATTTGTGGCAAGAGATGGGAATGGGGATACTTGGTTGGTGGGAGCTACGACGGTGCAGCCATCCACGGACGTTTTGTTGATAGAGGTCGAAGCTATCTTATGGGCGCTTCAGGTATGTCTAGATGCTGAGATGTCCCGTGTTATAATAGAATCCGACTGCGAGGCAGTAATCAAGAAGCTGCGGAAAGGGATTCATATTAAGGGATCCATGGGGATGATGATGAGTCGAATCCGCAGCCTGGCAAATCAAATGGAGGGTGTCAAATGGATGTTTGTGAGGCGCAATGGAAATAAAGCAGCTCATTATATGGCTCAAATTAGACCAGTAGAAAGGTTTGTATGTAGTATTGAATCTCAATTTGCTGATGGACTGTTGGATGTACTCTTGAAGGATTTAGATTAATTGAATGGGAGCTGGTTTTCAAAAAAAAAACTAATATTTTAGAAATACAAAGACAATGTTGGATTTGTAAGTACTGTGAACCGTGTGCGCTTAAATTAAAGATGAAGGTGATTATATTCTGGAAGTGTGAGTTCAAAACATAAGTCTTTTTTAGTTTAAGAATCAAGAGATGCTTGTATCAATTATATTTAAAAATATATATATTAATTTATTAAAAAAATACAAAATAACCGATTAAGATTTAGATAAAAAAAAAATTATTAGAATTTTGGTTATATTAATTTATTATATGTAATGATAAGATTTTATAATTAAATAATCTATATCTATCTATATAAATAAATCTATATTGTCTTATTTTAAAATAAGACTTTTTTTACTTTAACAATTTAATAATAAAAAATTAAACATGGATAATTGATATAATAAAAATATAATTTATTAAACAACTTACTACGTATTTTGGAACTTATTAGGGGTTAACATGGGTACATACAACATAATTTATCATAGTATTAAACTATATATTAATATTTGAAAATAAGACCGTAGTTAGGTAATTGCAAGATTAATTAAAGTATATATTCAAGACACCGTAGATAGGTTTTCTATCATTAAAATAAAAAAAAATAACAAACAAGAATATAATAGTAAAAAAATAAACATACCGTGCAAGAGCACGGGTAACATATACTAGTATAATACTAAAACAGAGGCGTGGAAATCCTATGTGGCGAGCTCTGGTGCGATTCGCTTACGTGTCATTCTCAGATGCATTTTGGACCGGGTTTTTTTTCCACGTCAATTAATGATAATCCAATAAATTTTATACATGTGTCATCCTATGTGTCCATTTTAATTAATACTTAAATTGATTTTTATTATAAATATTCAACCTCATATCTTACAAATCTTATTTTTTTAGCTTAAGTTATTTTATAAATATTTTACCTATAAAAATCTACATAATCTTAAAAGATTAGATTAATTTATATAATCTATTAGTACTATTTAACATAATCTAATACGGAGTATATTGAATTAAATCCTATCTTTTCTATTACTGTATATTAATAAATTAAATTATTTAATTCATACACTACACTAATGTCGAAATTTTCAATAGAATATAATATATGCATCCATGCATTATAATAATAAAAAAGATTGAATATAATATGTATAAGATTCTTACGGGAAAAATGGTGATTATTCTTATGGAAAAATGGTGATTAATTAACTTCATATCTTATATAGATTTGTAAAATTCTTACGGAATCATAATCTAGAATAAAATATGATAGAGTTAAAAAAAATTATCCATATTTCTTCAATCATCCATAAATTATAAATATATGAACAAATAAAGTATCCGTGATTAATATACAACAAATATGATAATGTATGGGGATTTTAGCAATTTTAAAGTTGTTTTCAGAAAATTAAATGTAAAACCAAGTAAAATGAATGAGACAAATAGGCAATTATAAAAATAAATTCCTATTTCAAAGGTCATTTGGGATTTATATAGTTTAAAAAATGACTTAAAAGAAGAAGAAAAATCTACTTGATTTGGTGAAATTAAAAAGTCAAAAAATAAATGCTCTGGCTGACGTGGAAATCCTATGTGGCGGGTTCTGGTGCGATTCGCTTACGTTTCGTTCGCCGGTGCAATCTGGGCCGGATTTTATGTCACGTCAATTAATGATGATCCAATAAATTTAAGCCGATAACCCTATCTATTTATACATGTGTCATCCTATGTGTCCATTTTAATTAATGATTAAATTAGTTTTAGTATAAATATTCAACATCATATCTTAAGTGGTTACAAATCTTAATTATCCTATTACCATAAGTTATTTTTATAAATATTTTATCTAGAAAAAAAATCTAGATTAGATTAATTTATATGAAAAAAAAGGTTAGATTAGTTTTATCACTAACAAAAATTCATTAATTTATATAGTTCTTAAATTTTCACCACATTTTACTCTTTTTCACCAATAAAGATGAGCAGATATGGCTCTAGAGGCCGTAGAATAGCAATTTATATAGGGGATGGAGTTTTGAACATAGAGGCACTTACTTATTTCATTGATTGAACCAAATTGTTAAGCCATTTTTGTACTGTCATAGGCCGATAAAGATAGTAATATACCATAGATTGTTGGAAATTCTCAAGAAAATAGAATGTTTAGTTTGCGGATGTGTAAATGCCCTAATCCGGGTTGAGTTATTAAAATTAATAATCCAAATCATATCGTTTTTTTATACTAGCGTTTTAATCCAAATCCAATCTATCTATCTTTAAACTAATTGGAATATCAAGCAAGATCTTTTTAATCGAAAATATATATAATTGATTGAAAATATCGTTATATGATATGGCTTAAATTCTGCAATAAAAAGTTCTAGGTTTTTTACTGGATAGTTATCAACTTTTACATTTTAAAAATATTTAATATGTACACTAAAATAGACTCTGACAATAAAATATATTTATGCCATTTTTAATAATTTACATGTTTTTTCATACTAAATTATGCAATCTAACCTATTGATATTTTCAATTATATTTTAATCCATCTCATCTTAAATCATAATATACATTTATATATTGTTAATTTGTTATACTTAACTTTACAAATTTATAATAAACATATATAGATTAATTTGATATAATTTATTGTTTGATCAAATCTAACTCTCCGCAATTTTTTTCACCGATAGCAATTTTAGTAAACTATAATCTATTGTGAATTCAAATGATCACATACAATTAGATCCATTATACACATTGCTTTGTTTAGCGATAAAATAATTTTGTTTTATGGAAAAAATTTAGGAAAATAAAAATGAAATTACATTATATATGAAGTTGAGCAAGAGAAAGTATGTATTTTATGATGTTTTAGTGATTAAAGTTAGTCATTCAAAAAAATTATCACCAATAATAAATTGATAATAAGTAGGAAATTAAAAGGTTAAAAATAATAATTTATATAATTTTGTGATCTTACATAATTTGTGCATGAATAATAATAGTCACATAAAATAGCCGCGAAGATTGCGGGCAATAAAACTAGTTATTAAAAATTTTAAAACATGATTTTTCAAAAAAAAAATTATGAATATATAAAAATAGATGTTAATGATATAAATATAATTTTTATAATTATTTTTAAGATTAAATAAATATTAAAAAAAGTTAGTGGAGTAAGGAGGAGGATAGGGAGTGTAGTAGAAGATCCCACCCGCTGCTGAACAGAAAAAAAAAATCAAAAATAGATAGATTTGTTCTAGAATAATCGAGATATAGCTCGATTATCGGTTACGGTGCGGACGGACGTTCTCTGGTAGTTTCTAGTAGACACTCTTCCATTCCAGACTCGTCTCTTTCCCTCTTCATAAAGGACTTTCATTCCGCTCTCTCTTCTCAACTCACGTATTCAATCTCAAACACTCCCAATTCCTAATTTTATCAAACCGCGCTTAATTTCCTCTTTCTACGTTTCCAAACTCACAATTCATCGTCCCTTTCAAACGTCTCCAACAGTAATTCCAAGGTGAGTTTTCAAAGCCTATTCTTGCAAATTAGATGTCTTTTTATATAAAAAAAATTTCTAGGTTTCCATTGATCCAAGTTTTCGTTGTGCTAGAACAAAAACCTGGACTTGTTTCTGTTTTGGTTGTAATCTGAAATCTCGATTCCTAAACTTTCAGGCAAAAAAGGAAGTAGCTTTAGGGCAAAATGAACCCAGAAAAGTTCACCCACAAGACAAACGAGACGCTTGCAGCCGCCCATGAGCTTGCTATGAGCAATGGCCATCCTCAGTTCACCCCTCTTCACATTGCAGTAGCTTTAATCTCTGATCCCACCGGCATCCTCCGGCAAGCGGTTGCAACCGCCGGCGGAGGCGATGAGTCTGCAAGTTCAGTGGAGAGAGTCTTCAACAGAGCCCTTAAGAGATTACCTTCTCAAACCCCACCCCCTGATGAAATCCCCGCCAGCTCTTCGCTTATCAAGGTGATCCGGCGCGCCCAATCGGCTCAAAAATCCAAAGGGGATACTCATTTGGCCGTCGATCAGCTCATCCTAGGCCTTGTAGAAGATTCCCAGATCAACGATCTGCTCAAGGAAGCCGGTACTTCCTCCGCAAAGGTGAAATCGGAAGTCGAGAAACTCCGCGGAAAAGATGGAAGGAAAGTGGAGAGTGCATCCGGGGACACCTCTTTTCAGGCACTGAAGACCTATGGCCGTGACCTAGTTCAAGAAGCAGGGAAGCTTGATCCGGTCATTGGTCGAGATGAAGAGATTCGTCGCGTTATCAGGATACTATCGAGGAGGACTAAGAACAATTCGGTGTTGATTGGGGAGCCGGGTGTGGGTAAGACTGCTGTTGTAGAAGGCATTGCGCAGCGGATTGTGAGGGGTGATGTCCCGAGCAATCTTTCTGATGTGAGGCTCATTGCCCTTGATATGGGAGCTTTGGTGGCGGGAACAAAGTATCGCGGAGAATTCGAAGAAAGGTTGAAGGCTATTCTTAAGGAGGTGGAGGGCGCCGATGGGAAGGTGATATTGTTCATTGATGAGATACATCTTGTTCTCGGAGCTGGAAAGGGGGAGGGCTCAATGGATGCAGCCAATCTGTTAAAGCCAATGTTGGCTAGGGGACAGCTTAGGTGCATTGGCTCCATGACTCTGGAGGAGTATAGGAAGTATGTGGAGAAGGATGCTGCCTTTGAGAGGCAGTTCCAGCAAGTCTATGTTGCTGAACCGAGTGTACCTGATACGATAAGCATTCTTCGGGGGCTCAAGGAGAAGTATGAGGGCCACCATGGAGTCCGGATCATGGACCGAGCATTGGTGATTGCTGCACAGCTATCTGCCCGGTACATTACTGGACGCCATTTGCCGGATAAGGCGATTGATCTTGTTGAGAATGAAATGTGAAGAGACAAAATGTCCCACATTGAAAGTGTGAAACATAAAGCCTTAGCATATAACCTAGTGGGCAACCCCACCTAATGCCAATTGGTTTTAGGATGGAACCCCGCTCGGCTTATGTGCTAGGCTATATGCGCATGGGCGCACGTGTGCACACGACCCCCGATCCCGAGTCCTAAACGGACTTCAGTATGGTATCAGAGCGGAAAAGCCAAACGGCCCGACTCTCGATCCTGGGCTAGCTAAAAAGAGAATGAGATGCTAGACCCGATGTCCAAGTGTCAACTAGAGGCGAAAGACGACCCTAGTTGCACTTGCGGGGGCGTGTTGAGAATGAAATGTGAAGAGACAAAATGTCCCACATTGAAAGTGTGAAACATAAAGCCTTAGCATATAACCTAGTGGGCAACCCCACCTAATGCCAATTGGTTTTAGGATGGAACCCCGCTCGGCTTATGTGCTAGGCTATATGCGCATGGGCGCACGTGTGCACACGACCCCCGATCCCGAGTCCTAAACGGACTTCAGTAGATCTGGTTGATGAAGCGTGTGCGAATGTGAGGGTACAACTAGATAGCCAGCCGGAGGAGATTGATAACTTGGAGAGGAAGAGGATGCAGTTGGAGATTGAGCTCCACGCCCTCGAGAGGGAGAAGGATAAAGCCAGCAAAGCAAGGCTCGTGGAGGTCCGGAGAGAGCTGGATGATCTTAGAGATAAGCTTCAACCTCTGATGATGAAGTATAAGAAGGAGAAGGAGAGGATCGATGAGATAAGGCGGCTTAAACAGAGGCGTGAGGAGCTGTTGTTTGCGCTGCAAGAGGCCGAAAGAAGGTATTACCTTGCCAGGGATGCGGATTTGAGATATGGAGCTATCCAGGAAGTCGAGACTGCCATTTCCAAGCTTGAAGGGGCTTCAGATGAGGAGAACTTAATGCTAACGGAGACCGTGGGGCCGGACCAAGTGGCGGAGGTGGTCAGCCGGTGGACTGGGATTCCGGTCACGAGGCTCGGGCAGAACGAAAAGGAGAAGCTGATTGGCCTGACTGAGAGGCTGCACAAGAGAGTTGTGGGCCAAGACCAAGCGGTTGCTGCAGTTTCCGAAGCCGTGTTGAGATCAAGGGCCGGTTTGGGTCGGCCCCAGCAGCCTACCGGTTCGTTCCTCTTCTTGGGTCCGACTGGTGTGGGGAAGACCGAGCTCGCTAAAGCTCTTGCTGAGCAGCTCTTCGACGATGAGAACCTGCTAGTAAGAATCGACATGTCTGAGTATATGGAACAACACTCGGTTTCAAGATTGATCGGTGCTCCACCAGGGTACATTGGTCACGAAGAAGGTGGTCAGCTGACGGAGGCGGTGAGGAGGCGGCCATACATCGTTGTGCTGTTTGATGAAGTTGAGAAGGCTCACACGTCGGTCTTCAACACCCTCCTTCAGGTCCTCGATGACGGAAGGCTGACGGATGGGCAAGGTCGCACTGTCGACTTCACCAACACGGTGATCATAATGACATCAAACCTCGGAGCAGAGTACTTGCTGTCGGGACTCATGGGCAAGACCACCATGGAGGCTGCTCGCGACAGGGTATTGCAAGAGGTCAGGAAACACTGCATGCCTGAGCTGCTGAACCGTCTGGATGAGATCGTGGTGTTCGATCCTCTCTCGCACGATCAGCTGAGGAAGGTAGCAAGGCTCCAGATGAAAGATGTGGCAGCGCGTCTAGCTGAAAGGGGCATCGCCTTGGCTGTGACCGATGCTGCACTCGACTACATACTAACCGAGAGCTATGATCCGGTAAGTAACTCTGCCCTTGTTAAATCGTTTGTTTGGGTAGTTAGATTTCCGAATGTTGCAACTGTTACTGATCTTGTGCTCTTTACAGGTGTATGGGGCAAGACCCATAAGGAGGTGGCTCGAGAGGAAGGTTGTGACAGAGCTGTCGAGGATGCTCATCAGGGACGTGATCGATGAGAACACAACTGTTTACATAGATGCGGGAATGGATGGGTTGGCTTACCGTGTGGAGAAGAATTGAGGGATGGTGAATGAAGCCACATGGCAGAAGGCGGAATTGTCAGATGTTGGACTGAGCAGGACTTGACAATGGCTTAAATGAAACCCAACACTTGAAACATTTTGGCCTGCTTAAGCTTTTCTGAATTTTTGTGTAATCCAGGATGAAGTGAAACAAAGTTGATAACTGCCTAAGTAAGATGTGTATTTTTGTTAGTTGTACAGTTTCAATTTAGTAGTGAACTGATTCATTTGATAAGGAAACAAGATAACCCCAGTTTGATAAGGAAACAATGAAATTTCAATTTCTTACTTTAAAAAAACTGATATTGAACACAGTGAAATTGGGGTTGGTTAGGAAATGTTACATAAATCAAGGTCAAAAGATACATTAATAAATTAAATGAGTTGGCCAAAAAAGGAGCAAGTTTTCACACAAGCAACGGCAACGGCAACACAAGAGGACAACAATCAAAACATAAATCGACTCCTCCGAGAAATAGAAGAAAAACAAATAAATTTTCCTTTTCCTTGTAAAATAAAATGTTGCACAATTAACACCACCATGAGCATGAGATATGGAGATGAGGTTGTACAAGGGAAGCCAATGTTATCCAAAATACTAGCAACCAAAATGTACGAAGAATTAGAATGTTAACAATAATATCAAATGGCCATATATACTATCCAAATGCATTGTAGCATGGAAATGATTATGGTAAAATCTCAAGGGCTCCAATATTTTCAATACATAATAACAGTCACACACAACAGTGAACAGGCAACCCTTCCTTAATAACTAACTATGAATCCCTTGGAACTTCCAAGGGAATGGTGTTATCACTTGTTTGAAAGCATCTCTTCCTCTTGTGAAAGTGTTGCGTTTGGTAGATTCTGATCAGCCCGCAATGGGGTTCATTTATCAAGCAATGGAGGAAGCAAAAGATCAAATCAAAGCCAATTTCAAGAATGTCGAAAGGAAGTAAGTTGTTAACTACTTGACTTATTGGTTTTATTATGAATTTATAATATAGTATCTAGTTTGACAGTTTACTTAAGTTAACTTTTTGGTTTATTTATGCATTCACAATTTACAAACTTGATAGTTGATCAATGTTAATATTTTTTCATGTAGCTATAAACCTATTATGGATATAATTGATCAGCGTTGGGGAGCTCAATTACATAGGCCATTGCATGCAGCTGGATATTTTTTGAATCCACAATACCATTACAATCCAGATTTCAAAGTAGATGCACAAATCAAGATTGGTTTATATGACTGTTTGAATAGAATGGTTCCAAATGATGCTGAAAAGGTGAAGATAGACTTGCAAATGGATGCCTTCAAAAATGCAAAAGGTCTTTTTGGTAGTAACTTTGCTGTCATGACAACAAGAACTAAGAAATCTCCGGGTTGTGCTCATTAACTCTATTCTTCAATTACTTGATTTATTGCATATAAAATCATTATGGTTACTAAACTTAATTAATAAGAGCAATTTCAAAAATTTTGTAGCTGAATGGTGGGTTTCATTTGGTGATGAATGTCCAGAGTTGCAAAGACTTGCTATAAGGATTTTAAGCTTGACATGTAGCTCTTCTGGTTGTGAACGGAATTGGAGTGCATTTGAGATGGTATGTTCATAAACTTTCATTTTAATTATTTCATACATTTCTAAATTTTATTTCCACTTGATATTAATCTATTATGTAATAACTTTAATATCTCACAGAAATACAGATTTTTAATTAATATGAGTTTTCTTATCCTTAGGTGCATACAAAAAAGAGAAACCGTCTTCATCAAGATAAACTAAATGATTTAGTTTATGTAATGTACAATCTGAAACTGAAGAATAACCATCAGAAGCAGCCATTATACCACCACAACCATTTGATTTGGAAACTGATGACATACCATCGGATGATGAATGGATTACAGAAGGTTTTGGAAATGCAAGTGCTGATGGTGATGCTACGATCATCAATGATGATGAATGGGTGAAGGTTCTTCGGAAAGCGATAGAGGATGTTGCTATAGCTGAAGTGGATGGATGTAAGTGTAAAATTATTTATGCCTTTGTGCTTGAAAGTCCAAGCCTTGAGTTTAATTTCATGTTTCTTTTTTTGCTTTATTTTATACATTATACATCGGTGACAATGATGGAGACCATGTGGATTTACATGAGCCAGAAAATGTTGTGGGGGGGGGGGGGGGGGAAACGTGGAGGATTTAGTCTTTTCAGAAGATAGCGAGGATGGAAATACCGATATAGGGGCTGCAACAACCGATACTGCAGGCACTGAAGTTGGAAGCAACAATGAAATTTATGGATATGAATATGATGATTGAGGATTAAGTATCTTTATGTTTAAAGCTTATATGGATTATGTAAGACATTTTGTTATCACTTGGCTTAGAGGCATTGTGTAAGACACTAAGACTAATCATGTAATGTGTGTGTTATCGCTTTGAAGTCTGCCATAATGGCTTAGAGACCCTTTTTTATTGCTTGACTTGGATAAATATGAATTCTATAATTTTAAATTAAGTCATTTTGTTTTATATATATATTTTTTATATATTTATATATTTTTTAATTATATTTCGAGGATCTTACGATCCCCCGTTGGGATCTTACGATCCGATCCACGAATCCTGTTGTGATTCGATCCTAGGATCCCGATCCTAATAACATTGCTTGGAAGCAACAAATTCAACTGTCCCTCTGCATAACTCAGGTCTTTCATCAACATCTCTCTGGCAACCATCAGCTCCTAAGTTTCTATGAGTATGATAGATAATCACATGGTGTTTCTCATCATTGTGCCCTGCAAAGAAAGGGAGGGAGAGCATAGGTGACACCGATAAATCTAGACATTCAATACATATCAAAAGATAAAGTCCCTCCCTCAAATGATTTACACAAGTATGAGCAAAAAATGGTACTAATAATGCCACCTTGACATACATTACTACTAAAAGGCCATGCCTCATTTACTAATTAATTACTAGTTTCCACTAAAATTTTGGAATACAAAACCTAGACAAACTAGAATGGCAAACATTTTAGATCAAAGTTAGAAATATTAGAATGATAAAACATTTTGTAACAACGCTAAAAGACTAGAATGACAAACACTCACAACTAGCTATAGTATGATTTTCTAAAGTAGGTTTAATATCAGAGGCAAGTCAAACATGTCACATTTGCAATTTGTTTTTCGATACTAAAAAATCTTAATCTCTATCTAAAAAATGCACAAAAGTCAAATGCATCAAGTTATCACGAGTGCCAACAGAAAACAAAACATGATAATACCTAACCCTGTCTATGAGATACCCTATTTCCCTATTTTAATACCAAAACAGTTTTTCAGTCTTTCGGGTTTTAGATTCTTCTACTCATCCATAACATGATTGGTTTGTCCATTATATTCAGTACAAAATGGATGAAGACGGGTGAAATAGGACAAGACTGTATTGCCAAGATTTGGTCCTTCAAGATTGCACTTCACACATGAAAAGGGAGGAAGGTACGTAGCAAAGTTCAGATTTTTCCTCCTTTATAAACGATTATTGCTTTTCTCCATGACCCCACAATCACGTGGTTAGGGAAGAATCAATGTCAAGTGAAGTTAACCAGCTCATGCATTATATATTATAGCTTCAAAACTTGATTCTCCTGGATTAAAATCATCTACTAAAGTATGGTGCATTTTGATTGCATACACGACGTCATAATGCCTTTCTAAAAAGTTGTTGTCAACAGCCAAAAACACAAATATAAAACTGAATATTTCAGAAGTGTTCAAGTTACAAAAAGTTGGTAGAAAGCCAAATAGGTATAATGAATCTCAGAGAAATGATTTAAGGCCCGGCCCCATGACATGATAGAAAGCCAAGTAAAAAGTTGTTCCCCTTAACCTTCAGCCCCTTAAATGAAGGCATAATTGGCCATAAGATGAAGACAAGAAGAATTCTTACACCATAATAAGGTAAACATTTTCCATAAATGAGATGAAATGGATTTTATACTAAGAAAAAGAATACGCTTTTAATATGATAGAGAGACAGATCCTTACGACAAAGGCTACAAATGAATCGCCTTCCCTGATCAATAAATCTCATGAAAAGGTTTATATCATAGTTACACGGTTCGAACATTCCCAATTCTATGCCATAGCATGATCCTTGACCCTGTAATTTCAGTTTCCTAGCAACTTCTAATGGATTTCGAATGAACAGTTAGTAAAAACACATGGCCAGAAGTATATCTTGTCTAGAAAAAAAGAAGGTACATTTGAAGGATACAAGTAAGATCACCTTTATGGAAAGCATCAAAATTTCCGAAAAAATCTGTAAACAAGATGGATCATAGAAAACAATTATTTAATGCAGACTAGAAATGGTATGAACTAACTCTATGAGATTAAAGGTATATGACAAATCATCTGATCTGAAGACTCGGCGTTTAGCCTTAAGTGGCCTCGTTCAAATATTGGAAAGGTCTAACAATACCATAGTTAATTAAATTGAATGATTAATTCCTCTGAGCAGTGATCCTTGTTAAGATTTTGCACATGAAAAACACACGTTCTATTGATTTGTGCAAGGAAATATATAACGCTTACAATCAGGAGAGAAGAGAAGATAATGGGGAGAGATTATCTCTAACCACTTTGACTAATTCCTAAATAATTAATCTAACTAAATTCTAATAATATAAATATATACTAGTATAGTCCCCGCGCCATGGCGCGTATTTTGGAAACATCTATTTTTGTTAAAATAGAAAAACAAAAAAATTGATAAATAAATCCCATTGGTTAAAAAAATGTTTAATTGTTTTTATCATTTATCATTTGACATTTTATATAGATTAGGCTTGGTGGGTGAAATTCCAAAAATTAAGGTTATAGAATGAATATAGTTAGTATTAACTTTACTTGACATTTTTATAATAAATATAGAATGAAATGATATTATATAGTTAGTATTAACTTTATTTTAAAAAGTTTTGAATTAATCCTATTGCTTGAAAAATGTAAAAAGTTTTGAATTAATCCTATTGGTTTTGAATTAATCCTATTGGTTGAAAAATGTATTAAATATATAAAATAGATGTTTCCAAAAATATTGGCTCGCGAGGATGCGACACGTGGCCAAAAGGCTTTGGTTTTAAGTAATATATAGATATAGATTGGTTTTGAATTAATCCTATTGGTTGAAAAATGTATTAAATATATAAAATAGATGTTTCCAAAAATATCGGCTCGCGAGGATGCGACACGTGGCCAAAAGGCTTTGGTTTTAAGTAATATATAGATTATTTTCCTAATATTCCCCCGCAGTTAAAGCGAGAGATATCGAAACTGAAAATTGAATAAATATTGAATAAACCATAAATAAGGGGTTTATTTGCTGACGATTGCTTCGACAACCATGGGGTTCTTGAGGATGTGCTGACCTCTGGACTTGAAGAAAGGGATCCCGCCTTGGAAGTGATTCGCCGACGCTTTCGGCTTCTCTTCCTGATCTTCCCACCCGCCATTGTTGATAGCTTGGAGAGGGTGGAGCGAGTGACGGCTGAATGCTTGGAGCTTGAAAGGAGAGTTTTAGGGTTTTTTTTTTTCGGTGGTTCGGGTATTGATTGGGCTGTGTGAAAGTGGTGGTAGAACGCCATGGAAGAGGCATCAAGGAGTTTTCTAGGGGTAGTTTGATGGTGGCAAACGGCGAAATTGAATTAACCCGAAGGCAATTTTGTGTGGCCGAAATGGGTTTTGGCCAATGAAAAGCAAGAATAAAGGCCGACATGGTTTTGGCCGAAATTTAAAAATTTTGGTTAGTGTGGAAGGCAAGCGGAAGCGGTTTTGTAATGGCCAGAGCAAAATTTAGATTGCTCAAAGGCGGTTTTGTGGTGGCCTAAGCCGTTGAATATGTTTCGTGGCAACATGACGGAGCATTGGTTTGTGCCAAAAGTTGGAGGATAGTTGTCCGGAGGCGGAAATTGGAGAATCAAAGCCGTTAGGCTAAAAGCTCAGATACCATGTTAGATTGGTGTAGATCGAAAAACACACGTTCTATTGATTTGTGCAAGGAAATATATAAAGCTTACAATCAAGAGAGAGGAGATCGAAGATAATGGGGAGAGATTATCTCTAACCACTTTGACTAATTCCCAAATAATTAATCTAACTAAATTCTAATAATATAAATATATATTATTTTCCTAATAGCTGGTTGATGTTCAAGTTTTGACAGTTTTGGGGGAGTGATGAATCCGTGGCTCTTTGAAGATTAGGGTTATAATTCGAGAAAGGAGGGCCTGGTGATGCATTTCCATGTCTAGTTGCCCCTGTAGGAATAGGAGCCGACATGTTTCGCCCGTTCCAGACCTTTAAATTAAGCAAAAATCCCATGTGCCTGTATTTTCACCTAGCAAAACAAAACAAAAGTCCAACTATCACCAATACTAATAAGTAACAAGGACAACAAAATTCACTGTAACGGCTCGGGATTATGATTCCCGGGTTACGTTTCGAGGGATGAAACCCCTCGTTAGGATCTTGCGCCCCGAGTACAGGTTGAAGGTTTGAAATTCTACTCTAACATTTTGAAGTGGGATTTCATACCCAAAATTCGAAAGGATCGTTGGAATCCCCGGGGAAGTCCCCTGTACCTATCGTAAGTCTAACCGTGAAAAACAAATAGTCATGCAAATAGCGGAATCAAGGGATAATACAAGAGGGTGCCACGACAGAGCGGGGTCAAAACCAAATCAATAAGTGTATTTATCGAAATCTAAGGTTAGACCATTTCTTTGCAATCGCCCAAGAGAGTTCCCACGTTACAGAAGTAAGGAACATTCATGTTGAAAAACAAACCTAAAAAAAATATGTATGCGAGGCGGTGTCAGATCGAAGCCCTACGCAATATAATCCCAAACAAGCAGACACATACACACGCTAGTCCTAATAAAGATGCTTCTAGATGCAAGGCGAAATATTAACACACTAGCATGGTCCTAAGATCAAGTGTATAAATATAATACGGCCTTAGCACCGAATACCAAGTGGTATATCCCTCTCCTACCTCCACCCCCTTCCGATAGGACGGAGACTGGCCAACTCGTGAATGCATTCCATAATAATCGGGCGGCACGCATGCCCAACCCGCTCCACAATAAAGCCCGCAGGCATCTCATAATATAAGGAAGTTTCATGACCCGATTGACTCAGGACGGGACCCGATGGGACTAGGTCGTCCTATAACCCTAGCAATGACTCTAGTTACTTCAAAGATAACGGCCGTTCTGTTTACAAAAGCAACGAGTAAACGAATGCTCAATCATAAGTGCAATCCTAGCAGGATACTACATGACATGCTTTATTATGAATGCAAGCACCTAGTATGCACATGGCTACAAGCAGGGAGATCTCTTTTCGAATCTGAGTGAGCTCATATAGGAACTCACCTGGCTATGCAGAGCAACATAATAGAAGATCTGGCATACATCATTCATAATCACAAAGTATCACCTAGATATACATCAGAACATATATGTATAAGTCTACGTCTCATCATTCAAGCACTCAATGTATATAGCATTCAATAAAATTAGCCACATCATAATCAATATCCCATCAAGTTCAACCACTCATCATATTGCCACATTCCGTAAGACCACATCATTCTCACCATTTTATTTAGCCACATTCGCATGCTCATAACAACATACCCGCATATATAAATATCTCACAGTTCATCATAATCATAAGGTATAAATAAAATGATATTAGTCAATCATAAATATCTCACAGTTCATCATGCCATTAATCATAAATATCTCACAGTTCATCATAATCATAAATATCTCACAGTTCATCATGCCATTAATCATTCATACATGCCGTTAGTCCACACAAAACAAGCTATTAGTCAATCAATCATATCATCATGCTAGTCAGTCATCGATCACATAATTCTCAAGTTAATTCCGAAAACCGTTTTGAAAACCGAATTAACTAGTTAGAAATTCCGATCATTGAAAACATTCATCAAATCCTTTTTTCTAGTTAAATCCGATAATACCTTGTTAAATCTTAAAGTCTAATAACATTCTACCCTTAAATCGCCCTAATATTATAGCCTTAATCTCAAAATAATATTTTATATTTTAAATCTCAATTAATATTATATAATATTTTAAATATCATTTATTAATCACTTTCATAAAATATTTCCAAATCCTTAAAAATCCCAGCCATTTTTATTTAATAAAATTCCGGCCCTTATTTTATCAAAGCTTCAAAACCGACCTCTTTATTTGGAAAATTCCAAACCGAGCCCCTTCCTATTTTCGAAGAAAAATAAGGCCCCAAATCCCATTTTACTTGAAAGAAGTCTAGATCTTAAAATAGGCCCAAAGGTTGATTTTATTGTGAAAACATAAGCCCACAAAATAGGCCCATGTAAGCACCCAATTTCATTTCTTCCATTTCTGAAACCGAAAGCAAAGTTGTAAAACAAAGGGGAGGGCCCCAGTGACGTGGCGATGAGGTGGACGTGGAGCCCACATCTAAAGGAAATTGCGGAGGTGGAGCTACTGTTCATCTCTTCCCACATCTCTCCCCGTGTTCGAAATGACGGAAAGAAGGGGGAGGGAAGGAGCTCGCCGGAGATGGATTCGAACTCCGATCACCTCCCCAACACCAAGGCACAGAGATTGACAAGGAAGGGAGGAGAAGGAGGTACTCACCAAGGGGTTACTCGAGCCCGGAAAAATCGATCGACATCGCCTCGGAATGCTCGTCGGGCCGGAGTTACGCCGGAGATGTCCTAGGGGGGGTAGGAGGGGATTAAGGTCTCGCCTTTATGCTACTTGAAGGTGAAAGGAAGAGAAAGGAGCGAGAATGGCTCTTACCGAGCTTGAACCCGCAAAACAGAGGTGGGAGTGTCGGGGCTGCGCTGCTGGCTTCGACGGCTCTTCTGGCGGCTCGGACTGATTCTGGGTAGCTCGTGGTCGTCAAGGGAGTCAGGGAAGGTGCCGCTGTTGTTGGCTCATGGAGGAAGAAGGAAGCACGAGGGGTGTGAGGCTACTGCTGCTCTCGACGAAATCAGAGAGGAATTAGAGGCTGCGGCCTCGGTGGTGGTCAGCGACGACGGCTAGGGAGGTGAGTTGGTGGCGGCGGAGAAGTGTGGGTGTGGAGATTGGTGATGAAATGTGGTGGTGATGGTGGTTGAGGCGCTTGGGCTTGCCTGAAACCGAAATGAGAGAAGGAGAGAAGAGTTGTTTGTGTGGGGGGACGGATGGCTCCGGATTCAAAATAAAAGGAGGAGGCAGGGCTACTGCTTTGAAGACAGAAGGTGAGGAGAGGGCTGCAGGCGTCCAGATAAGGAGAGGGAGGAGATTTGTTTGGCTTTTGTCCCTGTGGGGGTGAAAAAGTGAGTCAAAGAGTCGGATTTTTGAAAGAGATGAATTGTTGTTTGTTTTCCCAAAAGAAGTGGAGTAAAAAGGAGAGGGATGGAAGTAGAAGAGATAAGATTTTACCGAAAGAGATGAGTTGGATTAGATAAGAATTGAAGAATACGACGGAATTGTGGTCTCGAGTCGGAAGTTTTTTTTTTTTTTTTTTTTTTTTTTTTGAACTGGAAATAATTTGGCATTAAGGATCCTTAAATACCAAGTGCGTCCAGACGGACGAGATTACGCAGAACTGAGTCGTCAGGTATGGAATTGCTAGAGAAAACGAAATTGAGGTGCGAAAGACGGTCAGCAACTCGATTAGCCTCCCTAAATACGTGACGAATCTCAACTGAATGAAAGAAACCTAGGGAGACTAGACTGTCTGAGACAATCATTTCAGAGTCCCCAGAAGGTTTCCTGCAGCTCTTAAGGCTGTTAATAATAGTCAGGTTGTCCCCTTCTATTATCAAATTTGTGATGTTCAGTTCTCTAGCAGCATTGATTCCTTTCCAGAGGCCCAAGCCCTCAGCACCAGATACCGAGGAAATACTTGAAGGCCCAGAACCGCAGAAAACGGGCGAGCCAGTATGGTTTCTGATGACGAAACCATAGGAGCCCATTGAGGAATTGGACAGAGCTCCGTCAAAATTTAGTTTGTGGTATCCAATTCTTGGTGCCATCCATTTACAGGTTTTCCTTGATTTTGTAGGCTGGGTATGTGTCATTGGTGTTTTGTTTTGCCGACACTGGTCATTTCTGCTATCGTCCGACCGAGTTGAGGCGTTCCAGCTTGTTTGTTGATCTCTTGCAAATGAAAGTATGCTTCTTGTATCTGGTTTGCTGCTGCCAAAGAGAGTCATATTCCTAAAGTACCAGATGCTCCACCAGCAGAACGATAGGTCATTGAATTTTTTACTCCCAGCTTTATCTTTAATGTAACAAAGGCAACTATTTATGTCTAATCCTTGCGTGAAACAGGTATGTAGAATATTTGTCAAGATCGGGTCTGCTTTTGCTATTGTTGCTCTTGTTATCGGGCAGTCCCAAATAAGATGGGCTAGATCCTCATAGTTGGAATCACATTGAGGGCATGATGTAGGCACCCCGATTCCACGAGAGGCAAGTTTAACCGAAGTGGGCAAACCGTTCTTCGTTATTTTCCAAAGTAGTGTTTTCACCTTTGACGGTAGATCTAGATTCCAAATCCATCGTAGATCCGATTTCTGGTGTTGTTTGTAGTGGTTAATCATTTGAATTGCTGAGCTAGTGTTAAACCATCCATTTTTGCTCCATTTCCAGTATAACCTGTCCGTGTGTATATTTTTGGGTATCGGGTATGCGGATATTAGGTCTATTAGTCCTGTTGGTAGGATCTGTTGAAGGTTAGAGTGAAGTAGGTCCAAGTTCCACTGGTTATCCATGGTCAAAAAATTTTGGACGGTGAGTTCCGTGTCAACCTGCATATCAGCCGATATCATTGTTATTAGTGGTGAGCTTCCAAACCAGTGATCAAGCCAGAAGTTTACGCTCTTCCCATTACCAATTGACCATCGTAGACCATCCTTAAACATAGGTATGAGTTTAGTGAGTTGTGCCCACTGCCAGGATGAAGTTCCCTTTTTGTGGTAGTTTAGTATGTGTTGTTGCCGTAGATATTTCTCTGTGATTAGTGTTACCCACGGATTTTTTGGTTCAGCCAGTATTTTCCATAATAGTTTTAGTTGCAAGGCCTTGTTCATATCCTCCGAGTTACGTAGTCCTAATCTGCCATTGTTTTTTTCCTTGCAAACTTCATACCAGCTAATTAGTGGCTTATGTCTTGGCCCCTTATTCCAAAGGAAATTCCGATTGATTCTGTCCAGTTCCGTGTGTATAGATTTTGGTAATAAAAAACACTGCATGAGATGTAGTGGTTTCGCTGATAGCGTGGTTTTAATTAAGGTGCATCGACCTGCCTGAGACAGACAATTGGCTTTCCATTTGTGCATTTGTGATTTGGTTGTGATTAAGAGGTCGTTAAAAGTTTCCTTGCCAGCTCTACCACAAATGATTGGGCAATCTAGATAAGGGCCTAGGTTGGTCGTGTAGGGGATCTCCAATTCGTTGTGTATGGCATTCTTTTGAGTTGTCGTCATGTTAGGAGTCATTTGAAAATGAGATTTATGTCTGTTTACCCTTTGCCCAGAAAGGCAAGAAAATTCCCGAAGAACTTTGTTTATTTGGTCACAACCGGTTTTAGTAGCCGACGCAAAAATGACAATGTCGTCAGCAAAAGCCAAAAATGGGATTCTTGTTCCATTACGCGTGATCGTTACGCCCAGGTGACTACCAGGGACCGAAGATTCCTTAAGTAGTCCACGAGCTAAGACTTCTGATAGTACGAGGAAAAGATATGGGGATAGAGGGTCGCCTTGTCGAAGCCCTTGCTGGGGAGCAAATAGATCAGTGGGTTCGTTGTTCACTAGGACGGAGTAAGAGACCGTCGTTATGCATTCCCGAATCCATCCTATGAAACGTTCTGAGAATCCAAAATTGGTTAGAACTGAAAGAAGGAAATTCCAATCGACAAGGTCAAACGCCTTTTCCATGTCTAGTTTAACTGCCATCCAGCCATTTTTTCCTTTCTTCTTTGAAAATGAATGAAAGATCTCATTCGCTACTAGTATATTGTCTTGTATGGCCCTTCCTGCAGTGAATGCACTCTGTAAGGGGCAAATAATTTTAGGGATTATTTTCTTTAGCCTTGTCGCTAGTATTTTAGAAATTATCTTATATGTTGTTGAGCATAAACTGATTGGTCTGTAATGTGATGTAGTTGTTGGGTCGTCGCACTTAGGGATAAGTGCAATGAATGTGTGATTGATCTGCTTGAGTAATCTGCCACTAATGAAGAAGCTTTTGACAGCTTTAGTCACTGAAGGGCCAACAATAAGCCAGTATTTCTTAAAAAAGCCAGCTGGGAAACCGTCAGGTCCTGGTGACTTGTCATTTGCTAAGCTGAAGACCGCATTTTTAATTTCAGCATTCGAGATTTGTTTAGTAAGCCACTCATTGTCAGCAGTGGTGATCTCCGTGGTTATGTTATTGAGTAAAGTACTTGGGATAATTTGTCTTCGGGTAGCTTGGAATCGTTGCACAAAGTCATTCTTAATGGACTCTCGTATTTCTTTATCAGTTGTGACCGTAATTCCTGCGTTTGTGTGTATCATTTTTATTATATTTCTATTTCTCCTCCCTGTTGCGATTCTGTGGAAGTATTTCGTGTTAGCATCTGTCAATCTTATATGTTGTTTTTTAGCTCGTTGGCCCCAGTATGTAGTTTGGTATCTAAGTAGCGCGGCATGCTTGACTGTAAGCCTTTTGATTTTCTCGTCAGTTTTGTTATCGTAAGCGTTGCAAAGCTGTAGTTGTAGTTTTTGTAATTTTTCTTCAACTGTTGATAGTTGGCGGAAAATATTTCCGAAGGTATTCTTGCTCCAGATCTTACTCTTTTTTTTTACTTCGACGAGTTTTTTAGTCAATTTGTAAAGGTTTGATCCCGGTACGTCCACTCGCCAAGCATTTTTGACAAGGATCTCGAATTCGGGCCTTGTAGTCCAAGCCATTTCGAACTTAAAAGGTTGTAGCCTCGGCTTACTCTTGTCCATTAGGTCTAGTGTGATTTGAGTATGGTCTGATTTAATGAATGCATGGTTCTTTGTGGTTAAGTCAGGGAAAAGTTGTAGCAGAGTATGGCTTACCAAAGCTCTGTCTAATTTTTCAAAGGTATTGTCAGCTCCGTATGATCTTCTTCTCCAAGTGTATCTATTTCCAAATGTCGGAGTGTCTATAAGATTGTGTGTAGTGATGAATTCAGATAGTCTGTGGAATCGACGCGTAGTGGGAGGGAGACCTCCTAGTTTATCTGTAGAGTCAAGGATTTCATTAAGATCCCCCATGACGATTAATGGTTCCTTAATGTTCTTAGCTGTGTTAGATAGGTATCCCCAGAATTCTTCCTTATCTTTTTCATGTGGGGGAGCATATACAAATATTATCATGATTGCAACCGGTAAAGTTTGGTTGGTATACTTTGCCTGAATGGTTCTGTTGTCATAGTTAACAATTTCAAAGAGTTCATTGTTGAAATGCGATGCCTTCCAGAGAAGACAAAGACCACCAGAGAGACCGGTTGAGGGGCAGAAAAGCATGTTATCAAACCCAGGTTTTTTCCAACAGTTGTCGGGCGGGGGGTGTTGTAGCTTCGTTTCTGTTAAGGCTAGTATTTTAATACGGTCGCTTCTACAGGTGGATTCTATATGAGTCTAGACGTTTTTCCTATTAAGACCACGAACATTCCAAAAGCTAAACTTCATTAATCCAATTTTTGTATTGGCGAGGTAATAGCATATGATTGACCACAAGGTGATCCATGTAGTTTGGTTTTATGTCAATTTGGAGAGAGTACGCACAGCGAAATCCCATTAGGGTGTTAGGAATTCCATAGATGCTGTAAGATTTTGCGTGCATATGATCTCGTATGGTGGATGTTGTTATTCTAATTAGCTTAGAAGCAGATTTATTACAGTATGGTTTGATACAGCACGGTCTATGTGATGAAAACAGTTTTGTTGTACCAGATATACACTTATGCGCGCTTAAATTCGGGTATAGCAAAGCTGAAAGTCTGAATATAGAGTATACAGTTTCATTACAAAAGGAATTGATAAATAGAGTAAAGTTTATTTCGAAGGAAACAAGGAGCCATTTGCTGTATGAATGTCGCAGTAGCTTCATATTCTTGAGCATGTAGTTCTTGGGTTTGATAGTAGAAAGCATAGAGCTCACAGGAAACCCATCAAAGCAAGAAAGGAGAAACTTTAATGCAATGGAAAGGCTCCCTAAAACAGATCCAAACCCTGCAAGGGAGATTGTCAATAAATAGTTAGTATATAATCCATGATTAGAACCGTGTGTTTTGTATAGCGTAAGTTTGTATGCTATGTACTTTCCACTGGTTAACTTAAATAGCTGATTGGTCGTAGAGGAGGATGAACAACAACTGGAAACACCTTTCAATTTATATTTGATAAAAATCCTACAGGCTAGTAATTGTATAGATGTAATATGAGTGCCCAATTTATAGGTGCTTTTCATCTGATCATTTAGCTTAAGGTGATGTATGGGTTTAAGGTCTTCATTTGTTTTGTTCAAGCTAATAATGGTATAGGAACAAGCCAAATTAAATTGGGATAATTCCAAGTTAGTCTTAGAGTAATAAGTTAAAGATGTGATTAGGTTGGTTGTGTAATTGTAAGAACAAATAGGGCTAGCCATTGTAAAGAATAATTCAGTACTAATTGGATCAAGTTGGTAAGATAGCATCCCCCACAAGTAGTAAGGGCTAGCCATTGTAAAGAATAATTCAGTACTAATTGGATCAAGTTGGTAAGATAGCATCCCCCACAAGTAGTAATGATCAATGATTTGGATGGGCATGTGCACACAATAGGAGGACCACATATCAACATAAGCCAATATAAAATCCTTATTAATGTATAGGTTGTTGTTTTGGTTACTTACTAGTAGTGATGAGGAGAGTTGAATCCACCACAGGGTTGCTGAAGTAGCTGTGGAAACCGGGGCATCAACCACCCAAAAATGAGTATCTGTGCAGTGGGGAGGTATATTGTCAAAGGGAATAGCCAAAGGGGCCTCCTGCAATTCAGAGTTAAGATACAGTATCTCGAGGGGGTTAACCCCTCGAGGGCTGTCAATGTTCTGGTTATTCAGAAACTGATAAACAAGTGTACAATAGTGGGTAAACATTGATGTCCAAAACAGTCTTATGCACTTTAGAAATAGTTTAGACCATAGCCAAATGCAGAAAGGGATCAAATTACTTATAATATGCATCATATTGAGTAGATAGAGATTACATCCATAGCCAGTGGCAAATATCTTACACCAAAAGAGGCCACAGTTAAAGATGCAGCAGTACATAGGAACAGTAGCATGATTAAGTTCTAAAAACATCCAGAAATTGCAAAAGGTTAAATAAATATTATAAACTTCAAGGTTTTGCCAAGAATTGGGGAGATGAGGTTCATCAAAAGGTGAAATAATAGGTAGACAGAGGCAGTGCAGATCACAAAAGGCCTGGGGAAGTGGCCAAGTAACCCCATTGCTTGGCAAAAACTCGTGATTCATAAGACTTATTTGCTATTCTTGCTCCTCTTCAGGTTGGAGCTGGCAGTGTCCTCCTCCCCTCCATGAGCCCTTCTCTTGAAGGAGCCAGAAGAGGAAACATCCTTAGGTGCAGTATCAGTGGCTGAGATCATTCTCACAACTGTGGAGTTGGAGTGTATGGAGTGGAAGGAAGGCTCAGAGAGCACTTCCACTTGGGGATCAGTAGCCTTGTATTCCTCCATGGGGTCATCTACTAGATAATCTTCATAATCATCCCCCAAGAGGTCATCCTCCTCGAGCTCATACTGCAGGCAGGGAAGGGTTTCTGAATCCACCTCAGCTCCAATATCAGAGAAAAGGTTTGGGTTGGGGAGGGGGAAGCTGTGCTCCAAGATATCATCATGAGAGGGCTCATGAGCCATAAAACCATCAGCAGTAGGTACACAGTAGGTCTGTTCAATAACCTGGGTGACAAGGCCCTGTGAAGGCACCATGTTAGCCACACCCTCCGGATCTCTAGTGAAGCCAGCAGCAGCATAAGCTGGGCTACCACTAGGAACACCAGAAGGAGCATGGAACACAGCAAAGGCCTGGGCACCAGGGCCAGGAGGAGTAATGTGCCCTGCAGCAACAAAGGTGCTCTCAGAGGGTAGATTGACAGTAGGTGGTGGTGAAGCTTGAGGTATGTTGGCAACAGATGCAGGAGGCAGATTGACAACAGGTGCAGAGGCACTCTCAGATGGTGATTGGGTGTCCTTGGAGGATGAAGAAGAGTTGGAAAGGGCTTCAAAGTTGATGGAAACACCCCCTTTGCCAGTGATATAGGGTTTGTTGCTAAATGCCTTGATGGGGTTAGGCAGTTTGAGAGGCTTCCCTTTTTTCCCAACCTTGGTCCAATCTCTGAAGTCACTAGAACATTGAGGAATAGGAGAGTGGTGGCTGGGTTTTTTGAATGTAACCTGGATTTTCTTTTGAGCTGGGATGTGGAAGGAGCATTGAGTAAAAATGTGGTCTTGCCCACCACAGTTCCCACAACCAGCAGGGAACTCTTCAAACCAAATCACATGGGCAGAAACTTCTTTTTTGTTGACAGGAATCAGGATTGTGTTTGGGATGATGGGGCCTAGATCAAGGTTGATACACACTCTAGCATACTTAGCATTTGGGTCAACAGTGGTGTCTGCTTTAATAAAAGTACCAAACTGGTTGTTTCTAATAATAGCAGCCAATGCACCAGGTTTCTTGTAGGCTTCGGGTATGGAGGTGATCCTAACCCACATATCAAGGGAGGTTGTGTTTTCGAGGTGAGGGTCAAAGGATTGGCTCCATTGCCTTAGCACAATGAGCTGCCCATAAACATGGAAAGGCCGAGCCTCCCAAACAGCAAGAAGGTCAGAAGGGTCAGAGAATCTGATCTCAAACCACTGGTTAGGAAGTTCCAGAATCTGGAGGTCACCAGAGAGACCCACCCAATCACTAGAGAGTTTGGGCTCAAGCTTTTTGAATTCAATTGGGGCACCAAAGACTCTTCCAAATAGAATGGCATTGGTTTCAAATCTGTATTTGGGTTGGAACTCTTGTAGTTGGTCATAAAAGGAGGAAAGGTCAATCTTCCTTTTACCTTTGTCAGTTTTACGTGACTTGGAGGAAGTGTTAGGTTTCTTGGGGTTTTTGGGGTTCGGAACAGCCTCAGAGGAACTGTCCTTCCCTTTTGATTGGGTGGTAATGGGGTTCGGTGGAGCTTCAGAGAAGCTCCCCTTCCCAGCAGGTGGTGGTTGGTCTGCCATTAAGGCCGATTCAGTGAAGGAGCAGTGCAAATAGTATAAGAAAAAGACTAATTTTAGAAGAGAAAGTTGTTGAAGATCAGAAGAAGAAAGCAGAGAATAGAGAAAGGTAGCATTTAATTTTACATTGCAAAGGTTTTTATAGGCCCAATTGTTTCCCCTTTTCTGATGTTTGTTTAGAGTTCTAGAAAGCAGATGGAGATGCAGGTAAAGGATTCGAGATGGAGTATCATACCTGCCAAGACGGAAGATCCCAGGACACTGCAGAAGACTGCAGTAGTAATGATGAGGCCAAAACTTCCCATGGTCAGAGTTCAGAGCCAGTCTCACACGAACGGAAGATCCATCCAATCGTCTAAGCCAGGCCACTCGAAGAAGAGAGAGATTGGCCGCCCTAAGAGGAGAGAGAGAGGCTCCGAAGAAGGAGGAGGCCATCAGGAAGGCTGAATCGATGCAGAAGTAGGTTTCCCCTAGACTTGATTTGATTTTACAGGAAAAGTCGACCCCCATGAGAGAGGAATCCGAGACAGCTTCGATCGGGACGAGTTTTGTGTGCCAGATCCAGTGCCGAAGCCCCTTCAATTTGATGTGACGAGTCCTATTCTGATTTTTGTGATGGATTTGGATGATATTAGTAGCGGATTTGAGTGTTCTTCTAGATCGAATTTTCAGATTTGGGGTCGGGCGTTTAGGGTTTGATTGAATTTGGGGGCATGTAGGAGCCGCGCGTGGAGGCGCGTTCTCTTTGGAGAAGAAAAGGTTTTGGTCAGCCATCATTATTTCTGTGTTTTGAATCTCCGACGATTCATCTTTCGAATTCCGCTTTTAAATTCATTTTGATTTTCCCTTTTCCGAAAAAAATAGGGTTTAAAAATCCGAGCCTTTACATTCACCAGCACGAAAGAAAAAAATGCATCCTTAAAAATTGTGCACTTGAATACACGCTTCCAAGTTTCAACATTTCAAAATATTCCATTCTGCAATAGCGGTGGCAATCAAACAATCATACTGAAAGTTAAACAGACTTAATTGACAACTTGGTTTTAGAATCCAGCGCTACTTCAATAGAATCCAAGGCGAATCACCATATGGAAGGCATTTCGGTTTCAAAGCTTCCACCTTTGCACTCATGCAACAAACAAAACCCAATACCCAAACCAGAACTTCAGACAGCAGCTTATTCAGCACATGAAGTTAAAGCAGTGTCTTCACATTGAGACAAATAGCAACAGACATTGTAGCTAACGGAGTAGTAAACATCGAAATCAAAAAGGGGGTCAGAGCCCAACGCATTTAATGCGATTTGATTCTTAGCAACTAAAAAGTATTTGAGTCTCTGACAACGACTTTCCGACTGTTACATAACCACATATCGGGCAATTCAGAAAATTTTGGCGCAAGAGAGACAAACATATCATCAATCGATGAATCTCTCTTTGACGATTACAGGCCATCACAAAACCAAACATAACCGGATCAAGGCCATCAACTTCATGGGAAAAAAAAAGGATCAGGATGAATCCAGTCATCCGGATCGAAGACTGGTAAGGATCATCGGGCGAATCAGACGAAGAACTGGGAGCAAAAAAAGTACCTGTTGATGCGAATCCTAAACTGAAACCGGATATGAGGATCGAAACTGTGCGCGATGAGAAGATCGGGAGCGGAGATAGTGTCGAGGAGAGTGAAGACAGGCGACAGAACCAAATTGAGGAAGAAAATCGTTAAAAGGGGGACAAAACTACACATACACTAAGTGTAGACTTCAAACCATACACCACCAATTAAGACATGCCATGTGTCTTTAAACAAATTAAAATTAAAATGTTTAAAATTTACAAAAAAAAAGCTCCCCTTGCGCAGCAACCGCCCTCCTATAGTCATACAAAAATTTTGTAAAACATGCACTTTTTTGGACAAATTTGCAAAATGACCACGTTTTTTGACAAATTGGAAAAATGTCCACTATATAACCCTAATACAGATCTGAACGCTCCCCTCTCTCTCTCCTTTTTACTATTCTACGAAAATCCGGCGAAACTCTAACCCTCCCCTCTCCTCCGAGCCCCGTCAACAATGGAGGAGGCGCTAGAGCTCATCCGGGCCAAGGACACGAAGGAGCGCACCACTTCCGCGTCTCCCAAAGTGGCTTTTAGGCCCTCGCCTCCGCCCCTGCCCTCGTCAGCTTCTTACCAGATGACGGTATCTCCTTCTGGCTCCTCCGCATCGGCCTTCGACTCCGCTGACGACGTCGACTACCTCATACTCCCTTCGATCTGAGACGTCCGCTCCGATGATGCTCGATTCCGTGCTCTTCCTCCTAGATTCGGTGCTCCGATGGTGCTCGATCTGAAGAAGTCGAGCGATTCCTCTTCCTATTATACACTCAATTCATCGACAGTGTGGAGAGATGAAGAGGGAGAAGGATCAACGTCGGCGCCGTCGTACAACTGCAAGGAGTTTCTTTGGCTGTTGATTCGGAGCAGATCGACATCCATGGAAACGGAGCTCCATGTCCGCACTCTTCCTCCGTCTCAAGGCCGCCTCCCATCTTTCTCCATCTCGCCTTTTCCGATGGAATCGGCAGCCTCCTCTTCGGCTATGACACCGGTTGAATTTTGAGCTCTGATTGAAAGCGCATTTGCTGAATTTTGTGCACTCATCCCTTTAGGTGATCTGTGCTTTTTCTTTCTTGGGTGTTAGCTTGTTTGGTTCACCAAATTGTTCACAAGAACATTGCAAATGGAAGAGAGTCATTTACCACTATGCTTGGCCGGTAAGTACTCATCCCGCAGTCCACATGCTCTTTGGGGTTGCTCGATTCCTCTTAGATATAAGATCTTCAGATAGCTGAGTATGGCGCCACTCGGATCTCGCCTTTTCCTTTTACAGGTTCTCCATCTTCTACGCTATTTCCTCTTTCAATTTCATTTTTCGTAACTTGTATCCACCTCTGTGGCGTTGTATCAACTCTCATCTCGATTACCTCTTTCAATTTCTCTCTTTTAGTGATGTTGGATTTGGTGTTTATGGATCTCTCAATGTATATGCTCTTTTGCTTGCACGAGATCCATTGAACAATTTGATCTCCTGTCCTCCTAGATTTTTGCTAATCAGTAGTTCAATTTGGAGGTGATGATGTGTGCTAAGCTGAATTTGATATTACGCATTCTAGGTTCCTTTTTACTCCTTCAGTGGTTATGATATGTTTTGACTCTATTTTGGTTTGTTTGAATTAATATAGCTGACTATAAGTTTAGATGGGATTTGTTTTGAATATATGTTTCATAACATGGATCAATGGGACTCTGAACATGATAAATATATTTCTAGTGTACTTCTAGGTGCAAGTTATCACTAAATATCTGTTCATGCTATTTGACTTATCATTTGAATATGAAGATTAGCATTTTGTCATCATGCAGAATGGGATTTATTTCTAGGTGCAACTAAGTGATTTTGATTGAATTAGACTAACCTGATAACCGAGAAGACATCCTATCCTCTTTAATATGATTAACCATATGCCTTCAAGTTTTTTAGCTCAAAGGATGTTTCTCGGATCAAATGATAAAAGATGCAGCAAAAGATCATTGCCCTCCGTCAGACTTCGGTTTTGCAGGCTCACAATCGGCGTTCAGATGCCGCCCTCCGTCGTTCACACCGACTTCGGTCTCACAATCGGCGATAAGATGCTGCGAATCCAAGGTCTCAGATCCGTATGCGAATCAGTAACACCATCAGGTGCTCCTTCTTCTCCTTCGTTTGTGATCTGAGGAGTTTTGGCACACTAAAGATCATAACTCCTCCTTTATATGAATTGATGATGATGATGAATTTTTCTGATTTTTGATAGGCAAGATTGAGATTAAGATCTTTAGTGTGCCGATTGAACCGGTTTGGACTGTTTCTGTTTAGAATTTCAATGAGCTTTGCTTAGCTACTGTTGAATTTCAGCGAGATTGAGGTTTGTGTTTGATCCTCAGTTCTGTTTGATTTGGTTGGTTTATAGCTACTGTTGGACATGATTTAGATGGATGTCTATTGATAGTTTTTGTGATATCCATTCTTGTCCTTGAGATTTATGTTTGTAAATTCCATGCTATTGTTCATAAAAAATAAAGATGGGAAAGATATAAAGGCACTCCTAGTCCCATACGTAAACTAGCATAAAGAACACCTAATAGGAATAGATCTTTTGCTCATTGTCCTACTTTAGCCTTGGAGGTTTTGCACCAAAGCCTATTAGCTCAAAATGGTAGAGTAATGTGTCTACGCACAATGATGCGGGTTCAAATCTCGCATAGGCTATCTATGTGGTTCCATCATCTTCTTTTTGCTCAACATCATCTTATTTTTGCTCAACTATAGGTTATTTTTGCACAACAATCGAGACTTGTGAATTTGTTCTCAACAGGATTTTATTTTCTCTCAATATTATTTTAAGAGTTGCACAATTCTGTTGTAAGAGTTGCACGACTCTGTTGTAAGAGTTGCACGACTCTATTTTAAGAGTTGCACGACTTTGTTGTAAGAGTTGCACGACTCTGTTGTAAGAGTTGCACGACTCTTGTTTTAAGAGTTGCACGACTCTTGTTTTAAGAGTTGCACGACTCTGTTTTAAGAGTTGCACGACTCTGTTTTAAGAGTTGCAGGACTCTGTTTTAAGAGTTGCATGACTCTTGTTTTAAGAGTTCATGTGCCTCTCTACCTTGATAGGTTAATTTGCATGAGCCAAACTGAATAGAGGATACAATTCATGAACCAAAGTGAGAAAAAGACTGAATCTTTATTTGAGAGAACTCATTGAAAAAGACTGAATCTTTAGTTACAATTAGTGTTGACACTGATATTAGTTAGAATCGAGTCATCTTCCTAAGTAATAACTTTGTAGTTCGGTATATATTTTTTCCGTGTCAGCACTTTTTTCTTCATCATGTCATCACATTTTTTAGAATTGCACAACCGTATTTTAGAGTTGCACAACTTTATTTTAGAGTTGCACAACTTTAGTTTAGATTTGCACAACTGTATTTTAGATTTGCACAACTGTATTTTATTTGTGTCAGCACCTCCAAGAAACACTTTTCATTCTATTTGTCTCCAATTCAAGTGGCTCAGTGCTTCAACCAAAGTTTACACAACCAACAACACGATAGCCTATACGGGATTTGAACTCGTATCTTTGTGTTTGTACACAACGCTCTACCGATTTGAGCTAATAGGCTTCATATGCCAAGAAAAACTGAGACTTTAACATCAATGAATGAATGGAAACAACAGATCATGAGAGAACTACGATTTCAGAAACCTGAGTAAGTGCCGCCAAGTTGGCTTGAATCATTTGCTCCGGGCCCAATCACTGCAACAGAAGAAAACCCATTCTTGTTGAACGGCAAGAAGTTTTTATCATTCTTAAGAAGCACAATGCCTTGCCTTGCCGGTTCAAGTGCAAGTCTCTTATGCTCATCTGTGCATACATTTACAACGCCTAACTTCCCAAACTTCCCCTCCAAAGGATTCCCATCAAAAAGCCCTAGGCGCATCAAAACGGAGAAGAGATTCAGAAGAGCTCGGTTAACATCTTCCTCTTCTACCTTTCCTTGTTCTATAGCGGCTGCAGTATGACGAAGCAAGTAGGTACCACAATTTATGTCCGTCCCTGCACTACTAGAACTCTGCTATTTAACATCGGTCCGAAAAACCTGTCATGTAAAACAGTTTTTTGACATCGGTTAAAAAATTTATGATGTTGAAAATAAAACAGACACCACACTATTTTTTGACCGATGTTAAAAATAATTTTTTGGAAAAAAAAATAAACGCAGGACAAATCCCGCCCATACGAAATACACGCGAAATAATTCAACACATCGAAAATTTTTAAGAAAAAAGGAACACTTTTCAGTACTCCCCCCTTCCATTCCCTCTTCCAAACCCGCGACTGTGCCTCCCCGCGACAGCGACTGCCCGTTTCCTCCTCCACCTCCTCCCTGTTCACCGGTTCACCCCCAACCCTTCCTCCTCCATTCTCGCCGGCTTTCGAAATGAGGGTGGCTCCGGTGGGGATTTAGGCTCTACGGCGAAATCCCGCTTCGCCTCTCGTTCCCATCTCTCAGCAGCAAAACCCCTCCCTTCATTCTCGTCGTCATGTCTCCGGTGCGACGTCATGTCTCCGGTGGGTGGCCTCTGGTCGTCTCTTTCGCCGTCGAAACCGAGCCGGGCTGTCGAAATCGTCACTGCCTCTCCGTTGAAGTATTCTCTAATTCAGGTAATGAAACTGATTTTAGGGCTTTCGGGTAATGAAACTGATTTTGGTTAGGGTTTTTGTTTCCTGAGTTGACTTGGATTTAATTGTGTATTCGTCTCTTTGTGAGGAAAGGTTGAAACACGAATTTGGTTTGACTACAATTCTTTTTCTGTCGTAATTTAGGGTTTGCACTCGCCATTTCGAGTTCTACTAGACTAGGTGGAATTGATCCTCTTTTGGAGTCGGGCTGTCGAAATTGCCACTGCCTCTCCATTGAAGTATTATCTAATTCAGGTAATGAAACTGATTTTAGGGCTTTCGGGTATTGAAACTAGTTTTGGTTAGGGTTGTCTATCTTTTATGATGAAGACAGCATATACTTACTTAATTAACTCTATCTTTTATGATGAAGACGAAGAGGATTTTTGGAATAATGAACACTCGAGGGAAGCAGAATGCCCAAGTGAATTACTTGGGGATCACTTGGAGAGGAAGAAAGAGAAGCTTACTTTGCGGTAGCCAAAAGGAAGGGTTAATAATGTATCAAATTATATAGGAGTATATAATACGGAGTAGTTGTTGAAAACTGAAAGGAGTTATGAAAGAAACATATGAGGTGCATTAAGAGAGAGGGGCTCAATGAATAGGAAAAACACTATTATGATCGAATGATTGTTTCAAACAAAGACCCTAGAGCATTTATGATTGAGGGGATATGTAGATAAAGTCAGAATAAGTGCCCTTTGTGATTACAGAACCTCTATTAACACATTGTCAAAATGTGAAATTACTAGAGTTGTTTATGGTGTGGTTGTTTGAGATGGGATGTTCTTTGTTGATTGATTTTTTTGTCATTAAAGGAACTACCTAGATCAAGATGTTGTGCTGGGAAGAGGCTTTCTCTTCATAAGGCTGTCTTTTAGTTGCTTGTTTATTTTATTTCTCTCTTGCTCTTCCTCAGCTCCTGCATAACAGCACCAGTATAGCCTTATGATGAGCAAGTCCTTTTAGTTTGTGAAGCAGTGTTTGAAATTTATATCAAAGAAAAAACCGGTACCACAATGCAATTTCATATTTACCTTGATTTTTCTTTAAAAATGCATATTGTATTTATGAAATTCACTCCCAAGTCTCATGTTTGCGTACTTGGCCAAGACTGTTACGCTTGAACAAATACTTTCATGGTATAAAAACCCTACCTTTTATTTTTATTTTTATTACTAGTACACTAACTTTTCATATATACATGTACATAGCTCGATCGTATCTTATAAGCCCTTGGAAAAATGAAAAACGAGATCTTTTGATGCCTACAAGGTCTTGGCCTAATTATGGAATATGATGACTGCTAAAGGTGGTTAATGAATTTCATCTATATATACATGAAATTCATGCTAACTTGTAGGATTTGACACTAATCTCCTCATAACTTTTTTTTTGTTATTCAGTTGAGCTCCTCTGGCTTTGATTGTTGAATGCTTCATTCTGAATCACAGTTACAATCATAGTTGTAAGTTGTCCCTTTGCCTTGTTAGTTGTTGCTACTTTCTAAATTCACTTTTCAGGGTGAAATTCATATTCATTTTACTCGTGTTTTGATGCAGATATATTCCAGGAAGCTGGTCTGCCCCTTTGGATGCGTCCCCATGAGGTCCTAGTCACATCGTCTTATATAGCTCTGATTGAAACTATTCCTGATACGGTAAGTATGAATTTGCAATGTGGATGTGCTAGCTGTGAAATTTGCATTTGGGCTCCTTTCTCCCTTAGCTGATATTATGCAGATTTGGAGTTTCATCTCCCACGGGTGTGAACTTGTGATTGCAGATTGGGAGTTTTCCTTGGATATTTCATACTCCTATCGTTCATATATTAGATTTGGAGTTTCAAGTAAGAATACACTCCTCATTCCTTGAAAATTATGCAGTGCATTCACTTTCATTTAATCTGGGTGCATGTTTACTTGACTTACTTCTTATCTTCACTGAATTGCTGTTTGGTTAAACCTGGGTGCAGGGTTTGTATTGATAATGATTCCTGCCTCTTGTTCTTCTTCATTTTTTTTTTGTACCGCTCTCACTTATTTCCTCTTGCAATTGTGTTCAGTTGGGAGAAACTGTCAAGACTCGTTGGGTATCCATTGGTTCCCTAGGTTTGATTCTTGCTAATCTACATGGACCTGCACCTTTGTGTAATTCTGTGCAAATATCAAATACATGCTCACCACAGTTTCCATTTCCTTTGTTCAGGATATGATGCTCCTTTCCAGTTGTGCTTCAGGGTGGAAATGTGGTAGTTCATGCATAAAAAAATTGTTTCATCTACGGCCAACAAAAAAAGATGAAACTAGTACATGTATGACTTGTTCTTAGACTACTTTCTCAGGAATTTTGTGTGATAAAAGATATTCATTCTTGAATTGAGAAGGCGGGGAATAGTAGCATCATATTACTGTGATGAATTGCCCTTGTGTAGAAGGGAGAAAAACACTTCATTTGGGTTATAATGTGAATGAATCTCTCTCTTACAGACAGACTCGTGCATGAATATGTAAAGCTTGTATTGTTGTTGAGTTTAAGTAATTTATTATTAATAAAAAGGATTATGCATCTACATATAGATTTGGTGTAGAGACAAAGGCATTATCTAATTATCAGCCTAGGAGTTGGAATTAAGCTGAATATTTGAGAGTGGACTTCTCAAGCTGAGAGGAAAGGCAATTCACAAGGCTTGGACTTGTGAAAATTCAAGGACACCTAGATGAAGTTCTATGTGGTATCTCGATAATAGTGTTACATATAAAGCATAGCTCTAGATATTAAAATATAAGTGTTAGATTGGTCCTGCATCTATTATTTGGAGGTGTTATATTAAATAATAGTACTGATGAGAATTTGTTTCTAATGCTACATCACTTCTAGAGGAGGTTACTGGACTTCTTCTTTTTTCCCCACCGTGTTCAGTGATGCGGTTCATTTATAAAGCTTGAAAATCATTCTTACATATATTTATTCTCTTTTAGTCTTTAAGAGAAGCACTAATCAATTTTTCACCCAAGTTGAAAGTACATAAAAATATAAAAACTAAAGACATGCTCCCATTGTTGCAATATTTTTCTATGTCACTTTGACAATTGTCGAGATATTGGGTAGGTGGTTTATGATAATGCAATTATTCCATCATTGCCTTCTTTGTTCGTTCTTTATGAAGGCCTGGTTTTTAGATATATTAAAACATAAACTTAAGATATTTGGACAAGTGGTGCTTAAACATGCTTTTTTGCTATTATGTAAGAGCATCCTGTCTAATTTAAAGCCTATTAGTTCAAATGGTAGCGTTCAAATACAAAGATGTGGGTTCAAATTCCACATAGGCTGCGATAACAAAAAAAACTACAAATATGTCATTTAACATCGGGTAATAGACGATGTCTTTCAAAAAGAAAAATCCATGTCTATGTGGGGGATGTAAAAAGTCAAAACTTTTTAACATCGGGTAATAGCCGATGTCTTTGTATGTTATAACATCGGATATATTTTATAATCGATGTTATACCATATCAAAGACATCAGATTTAAAAATATAACCGATGTTATAACATACAAAGACATCGGGTAATAGCCGATGTTAAAAAGTTTTGACTTTTTACATCCCCACATAGACATCGATTTTTTTTAAAGACATCGGCTATTACCCGATGTTAAATAACAAATTTCTAGTAGTGTTGTCGACAATAAACCAAAATTATATAACACGGAAGAGATTCTTAAGGAAACATAAGCATCACAATAGCTTGGCCACTAAAACTGGGGAGAGTGTAAAACTTTATAAAACGTGCTTTCAGAGCGATAGCAGCTGCATCTTCTGGGGGTTTTGTTTAGTTATGATATTAAAAAATTGTTGCAAGTGCATCACAATCTGAGGTAATATACCTAAATCGGAAGCAAGACCAAATACAATCAATAATTAGTCTTTATTTACAAAGTAAGCATCAGTTGGAAATTCTTACCCATTGAAACCCCAATCATTTCGGGCTTTCTGAAGGAGATCCTTGCTTGCACATGCAGGTATTCCATTGACACTGTTGTATGAACACATCAAACAACTGGCTTTACCTTCCTGGATACAGCTCTTGAATGGCGGTTGAAAAGTGTCCTCCAAATCCTTCTTCGTAACCTGTCATTATAGTATAAATCACAAAGTTCTTCAACTAAAATTTCTCACCAAATTCAAATCTATTGATAAAAACAAAAGAAGCAAATCTAAAATGCTTGTTCCATGTGTCAATACTCAAATGACTCGAGTTGTGCAACTCTAAGCTCGAGTTGTGCAACTCTAAGCTCGAGTTGTGCAACTCTAACCTCGAGTTGTGCAGTAAAAATGACAGTGTTCACAACAGATAATTTAGACATCTTATGATCACCAAAAGTCACAAAGTGTAGTAGTTTGACCCTGTTAAGCTTGATCCTAAGAGCCCAAAGCTATCAAATTCACCAGAGACATGATAATTTATATCCACAAAGCCATTAAACTGCTTTAAGGAATCCAAACTGTTAAACTGTTTGAATGAATGCAATGTATATGATTCCTGATATAAAGCAGAAAACACAACAAGAATATAAAATCCAGTTGCAACAAAGAAAATTGGAAGCCATCAATTCGAAGGCAAGCGCTTCACGGAATCGAACAAAGCTAAGCTACACTCTCCAGATTAGAAACTTGATTTCTACGCGAAGCAACAACTATGAAAAACCGGAGCACGAGAAAAAAAAAGACGAAAATATCAGGAACCAAACCTCTGCAGCCACCGGATGCTTAGTCGGGAACTTTCGTCACTTCAGAACCGTTCCCCTCTGAAAATTCAACAGCATCAGCGACCAAAATCAGTCGATTTGCCAAAAAGCCGAAGAAGGAGCAGATCTTGATTGAGGAAAAGATCTCAATTGCAAGAAAGCCAAAGGCCTCAAGCGACGGAGCAGAAGCAAGAAAGCAAAAGAGATTCGACTTGCTCGCTAGATAGAAAAGAAAAGCAATAAATCGAATAAATTAAGCAGGAGAAGCAATCGCATCCATCACAAGCCAAAGGCCTCAAGCGACGGAGCAAAAGCAAGAAAGCAAAAGAGATTCGACTTGCTCGCTAGATAGAAAAGAAAAGCAATAAATCGAATAAATTAAGCAGGAGAAGCAATCGCATCCATCACAGCCAAAATCAAACAGTCGTCGCTCCCTCGATCGATTGATTTCCTTACCTACAATACAACCAGATATGAGGTGATGAAGGCCGCTCCCTCGACCTCGCTCGCTAACTCGCTTGGTGCTCCTCTACGGCAGGATCAGACAAATCGGACGGGAGAGAGAGAGAGAGAGAGAGTAGGAGGAGCGTCGCTCGTAGAGATGGGCGGGAGAGAGTGCGCGTAGGAGGAGCGCGTAGGAAGGGTTTATATTGGGGACATTTCACAAATTTGTCCCAAAACGTGGACATTTTACTAATTTGTCTCTATTTCGTGGCTATTTCGCAAAATGCCCCATAGTCTTATTTATTCTCTTTCACACGTAACCACCCTATATCTTCAATATTACATAAAACCACACATTATTTATCAAATATTATTAATCAACCTTCCCGTGCCAATTTTCCATCTAATTAACTTATTAAATGAGTAAACAATTAACAATTTAATATAAACAAACAAACAAATAAATCTATATATCTATATAACTTATAAAAGAGGACTTTTTGCCCAATAATTACTTTATCTAAATGTCTCCGTAACAATTAGAAAAAACTTTTAGATTAAAAATAATAACAATATTTCTATTCGGATTAATCATTTCAAATTAATATTTTCAATATATATATATATATATATATATATATATATATATATATATATAATATAAATTTTCATAAGCATCATCATTTTATATTAAAAAAAAAATCAATATCTTAAATTGTAAGTATGAACTTATAAAAGGGCTTTTTTTTTACTCAATAAACGTATTAGCTAAATGCTTCCTTAACAATTAGAAATAACTTAGCTTTTAGAATAAAAATAATAACAATGTATCTATTTAGATTAACCATTTAAAATTAAGAAAATATTTAGCCAAATGTCCATTTTATCCACATCCTTTTGCAAAATGTCCAATTAAAAAGCGGTTTTGCTAAATGTCCAAAATATTTTCGAAAACTCCATAATACCCTTACCTTTATAATTCACCAATGGTCAGTTGCAGGCGGTTTCATCATCGTTCCCGTCTTCTCTCTCCTGCTCCAGGCGCAACTCCCTCTCCCCGACGATTCCACGCCATTTCCAGTTCCAGGCGGTTTTCCTTCCACCGTTTATCTGGTTTTCGCCGGTTCCCCTGCTGCTGTCTTCTCCCAGTTCGATTTCGTGTCGATCTTCGTGCTTCTAATGGCGTCGTCATCAGGTACTGGACTACTGCTCACTGTCGTTTCAAATGAACTTGGTTTCTGTTTAGGGTTTTTGTAATTTCTGTTTGCATTTGGACATCTCCTTCCATTTCCTGCTTGTTTTTCTCTGGTTGTCGTCAGTTTGTTGTTTAATTTGGGTTTGTTTTTGTGATTTTATCCTGTTAATCACCGGGTAGGGTTTGTGTTTTGCTTTTATTTGTATGTAAGGGTTATGAGTTTGTGATATGATGCATTGTTTGTTTATTGAACTAATTTCGTTTCAAATTTAGCATTTATGCACAGTTGTTTGATCAATTTGATATGCATGGTGACAGTAGTTTCCCTTTTTGGTTCCAGGATGTTGTAAGCCATTATTCTGCCTGTTTTTGTGATTCTTCTGTTTTCTATAAGGTTTCTGAGTTTGTGATATGATGCTTTATTTCTTCCTTGGATTGATTTTTTTTTGAATTTAGTATTTATGTTTTTCATCTATTCCTCAAGTGTGGTGACAGTAGTTTATATGTTTGGTTACAGTCTGTTCTATGTCCGTTCATGGTGGGAGACCATTCATTGCTTAGAATTATCCTTTTAGTGACACCATATATTCCCACTGTTTTAATGTTTTACACCACATTAAGCTTTGCTTAGCATTAGCTCCTTTAGGGTTGTTGCTTCCCTTGTCCTAGGGGTATCCATTTGGTGACTCCATTCCTTTTGGTTACATGATTCTTTTCCACCACACATGTATCTTTGCTTAGCATTAGCCCCTTAGGGTTGTTGCTTCCCTTGTCCTAGGGGTATCCATTTGGTGACACAATTAATTTTGATGACACCATTACTCCTGCTGACAGAGTATTTGCTTAGCATTAGCCCCTTTAGGGTATTTGATTCCCTTGTCATAGGGTTGTCCTGTTGATGACATCATTACTCCTGCTGACACCCCTCATCTCTCAATGAAGTACTGTACATAACATTTTAGGGTTTAGGGTTGAGGATTTAGGGTTTAGGGCCTTGAGAAGAAGCGTTTCCATGCACATCTTAATGTATACTCAAAGCCTGCTGTTATTGATATCATTCGGGAGGGGTTATCTTCATCTGATTGGGCTGCCCTCATTGATGGCTGTTTTGGGGCAATTGTGCGTGCTGGTGATCGCCTGTATTTCTATTCTCAACTTGTCCATCAGATGCTGCTACATGAAGTGGAGACTAAGAAAAAGAATGAAATGTGGTTTAAAGTTGGACGACATTTGTTAAGGTTCTCGCTTGCTGAGTTTTGCTGTGTAACTGGGTTGGTTTGTGAAGATAATGGTTCAGATAAGTCTACCTCTCCTCAAGTTGATATGGAGGAGTTTTTGGGTGTTTCTGAGTGCAGTTTGGATGGTCTTATTGCAATTTTTAAAAAGGAACCAAAGGTGTCTCCGAAGAAACTATCCTTAGCATACCTATTACTGATTGAGGGTGTTTTGCTCCCCCAGAGGAAAAACTATTATGTCCGTCAACAGTATGTTGATCTTGTTTCTGATTTAGTCAGATTATCGGTGTATCCTTTTGGACGTCTTGTGTATTTGGAAACATTGTCTTTTTTGAAGAAAGGCATGCGATCAGAACAAGCCAACAGAGGTGAGAGGTTTGGCTACAATGTTTTCGGTTATCCCTTGGCATTTCAGGTAGTTCCCTTCTACTTACTTTTAAGTTCCAATTTTTATTGTGGTTGCCTATTATTTTTATATTATTGTTCTTTTATTCTAATTTTTGTCCTTATTGTTGTTTTGATCTCAGGTTTGGATTTTAGAAGCAATTCCTAAAATTGCTTCGATGACATGTTGTAACTTTGCATTTTGTGAAGGATTACCTGCCTCTATTGTTTGGTATAGTGAAAATGTTGATTTCTGCATTAATTATGACAAGGGTGCTGAATTGTTTTCAAAAGATTTGGTAAGCATCCTTTTTCTTCTTGTGTTTTATTATTTTTATATCAGTTCATTGTTCCATTTCCTAACTGTCATTGTGTAAGATTTGGTAAGCATCCTTTTTCTTCTTGTGTTTTATTTATGCTGAGTTTATGAATGGCCCTCAACTCTCATTTTCTGATGAAGTCTCTGATGACGCCATTGATTCCTTTGTTTCATCTTTTGTTGGGTTGGGTACCGATGACAGTGATGTAGTATCTGTTAGAAAGTTACGTCTTGAAGCTCATGTTGTTAGGCAATCAGGTGGTCCCATATTTCATGGTGGAGTTGAAGCTACTCTCCCTTCTCTCAAACTTCCTACTCGAAAGAAGGACTTAGTCAGAAAGTCAACATTGGGGAAAAAGAAGTTAATTGCCACTGATGCTACGTCTGATTTTGAGAGTCCTGTCCCTCTCAAGAAGGCAGGTGTGACACGGTCCACGCGCACTGCTGCCAGTCCTGTTCCTCTCAAGCAAGCAGTGGTTACACGGTCCAAGCGCAGTGATTCTCCTGTGGTGAAGAAGAGAGAGTTGAGAAGCTCTGTTGCTGTTGATCAGCCTATGAAGAAGAAGTAACGAGTGATGCCATCTCGGCAATCTTCAAAGAGCCAATCTCCCTCTAAGAGTAAAGAAGAAGCAAAGAAGGTTGACAAAGTTCCAACTCATGCAGACAAGCCAAAGAAATCCAAGTTTAAGCTACCTAGACCTGTTCCTCCTACAGGTGATAAGTTTAGTGCCCCTAAGTCAGAGTCTGCACCTGATTTGCCTTCCTCTTCTATTCTCGCAAGTGATGATCTTCCTGGTTGGGCTAAAGATTTGTTTGGAAAAGCTGAATTTATTGAAGGAATTATCAAATCTTTTAGGGCATCCTTTGAGAAGATTGAATCACAGTTGAAGGAGTGTGTTTCTAAGATCATTGGACTTGAGCAGAGAATTGCTTCACTAGAATCTCATCGTTCTAATGATGACAGTGAAGCCGCTCTAAAAAAGTTTCGTGAAGAATTGGATGCATCTCTCAAGCCTGAAATGGATGCGATTAGGGAGAACTGCTCTCAGATTTCTCAGCATGGGTATCCTTTTAGCTGTTTAAATGAAACGGATGACAACGATACTTTCACTGAGTCTGACCCTGCAGATTATTGTGTTCGTCCATCAAATAATGCGTCAACTTCAATAGATGGTGATGTTGATTGCACTGCTGATGGGACAGATCTGGAGTCACTAGAGAAAGCTGATGACAGTGTTCTTCCTTCTGCTGATGACAGTGTACTTCCTTCTCCTGATAAGATTGTTGCTGACAGTGCTATTGCTACTGCTGAAGTCCTTGCTTCTCTGGCTGACGCTGGTGACATTGATGTTCCTGTTAATTCTGTGTTTGTCTCAAGTGCAGTGGGTGTTTCAGATGATAAGGTTAATCTCAGTGGTGTTCCTGCTGACAGTGGTGTGCCTCCAACTGTTGTGTCACATGGTGGAATTGAAGCTTCTCCTCTTGCTTCTACAAATGAAATTAATGAAAGTGGCTTTGTTACTCCTACTTTAGTCATTATCTCAACAGATGGAACTGATGATTCTAGTGTTGCTCCCACTGAAGTTATTCTATCAGATTCCACCAATATTGGTCTTTCTGTTACTCCTAAAGTTGTTCTTTCTTCACAGGAGTGCATTGCTGACATTAATGTGCCAAAAGATGTGCCTGGTGACAGTGTTGGAGGTGATACTGTTGTTATTGTTTCGACTGATGAAATTAATGACAGTTTTGGTTCTGGTGACATTGTTGCTCCTACTGTTTTTCTTTCTTCACTTGAGATCAATAAAGACAGTAGTGTGGCAAAAGAGGTGGCTGGTGACATTGTTGGTGATGATACTGCTGTTGGTGCTTCAAATGATGGAGTTGATGACAGTTCTGGTGTTGGTGTCATTCTTGGTTATTCATCTGATGTGAATGATGAAAGTGTTGCTGCTGATGTTAATGTTTCTGCTACAGAGAGTATACTTCATAACATCACTGATTTTATGCAGCTCGTACCGTCAGATGAAGAAGAAGAGGTTCCGTTACGGCGTTCTCATAGGGTTGGGAAAACTGCCCATGCAGTCCAAACTCCTTATACAAATCCATGTAAACCAAAGAAGCCTCGTCTTCCAAAAGAACCGACTAACTCTTTTCTAACCAAAGAGGCTCGTACTGATTTTTATACTGGCTTTAGATCTCTTGGGTAATTATCTGTTTTTTTTTTATTATCTATCTTCTCTTTTTTATATTTCTACTTCCTATTATAATTTTATTTATCTTTGGTTTTATTTATATATTTTTTGTGTTTTTGTAGGCGTGATGGAATGATTTATGGGTTTACTGTTGACATGAACAAGTCGTTTTTCACTGAGCTGGTGGGGAAGGGCAGCTGGCTTCTTGATATTGTAAGTTCATAATTGTGTTATTTGGTCCTATGTACATGTGTGTTTTCTTGTTGATTACAGTTGGTGACAGTAGTATGGTGACAGTTAGGAATTATTCTTTTTCTTTTCACAGCATATTAATGAATCACTTTATCATTTGAGAAAGCGCCTTCACGACTTTCCTGATCAACATTCAAGCAGTCTTATATTAGACACCATTTTTATTACCAAGATTGGGGCGTACGATCCTGATTTAATTAGAAAGCACCCTAAAATTGATGAGTCTTTCTACAAGTATTTCATTGGTCTCTCTCCTCCTTGTGGGAAGTCTTGGGAAGGTGTCAAGAAGGTCTACACCCCTTTTAATATTGATAACAAGCATTGGGTTGCACTTGAGATTCAGTTGGATTCGAAGCACATTATTGTGTATGACTACCAGTGTAATTACTACAAAGAGGAAGTTATAGCTCAGAAGCTTGCTCAGACTTGCCATATGCTTCCTATTCTAATGATGAAGAGTGGTGTGTTTCCTGATGTTGATGACACTCCCTTTGTTGTTGAGAGAGTATCGGGTTTAAAGCAAAATGAAGAAGGGTACCTTCTGTTTGCCATCTTTTTATTCTCTTTATTTATTTATTTTCTGTTTCATTAGATTACATCTGGTCACTTTTTCTTTGTGTGTTTATTATGTAGGTGTAGCTGTGGGGTTTACACCATAAAGCACATTGAGCACCTTGTATTTGATGGTGATATGGATCTTATCAATGACGACTATGTTCAGGCCTATCGTGAGAGGATTGCAGCTGATCTCTTCGCCAAGCAATGGACATTTGTTTAGTTTATCACATAAGTTTCTGTAGTTGGGACAGTGTAGCTTTGAAATTCCTAAATACATTTACTTATCTAATTATGGTATATTTAGTTGATGTAAGTTGCATGGTGACACTTTGAAATACTTGAACCAAGTTTGTTGTATTTTGGAATGAATGTTTTCATATTAATATCTATGTTCCTTTTAATCATTTTATGTATTATGCCTTTTATATTTGTTAAGTCTCCATAATTTACTTTCAAAGTTTGATGATTTCTGGTGACAGGCTCACTTTTTTTACCCTGGTGACAGTGTTTGGTGACACTAACCATTCTGATGACAGAATTGTTGACACTGTTTTCAGTGTGGTTACATCATTTTCCCCACTTTTTTTATTTTTATTTTTTATGTTTTAAACCACATGTTGCTTTGCTTAGCATTATCCCCTTTATGGTATTTGCTTCCCTTGTTCTTTTGGTGACACCATTACTTGTGGTGACACCTTCCATTCTGATGACAGAATTTTTGAAACTGTTTTCAGTTTGGTGACACCATTTTCCCCACTTTTTTTTTTTTTTTATTGTAAACCACATGTATCTTTGTTTAGCATTATCCTCCTTTGGGTATTTTCTTCCTTTGTCATAGGGTTGTTCTTTTGGTGACACCATTTATTTGGTGACATACCACATGTCCTTCTGGTGACAGCCCCCTTTACACTTTTTTCAATTGTGGTGACAGAGCTTGTGGTTACACCTCAAGTGCTTTGTTGGCAGATTATATGTACTGAACAACACTTGATTCAATTTGTTTCATTTTGAACAGAAACTAAAAGTTGGTGATAGTTTATATAAAAGCTGGTGACAGTGTAAGAAACTGGTTACAACTAACATTGTATTCAATATAAGAAGAACAAAAACATAAAATGTACTAAAACTCAATGTAGCATAAACTGTCTAGCTGGTCTGATGACTCTCTGATCCTTTTCATCTATATTCTCCAGCTGAAGGCTTCCTTTTTTTTTAGGTCGGCCGCATCTTTTACGCACCAATGGTGGGTGACATCTCTGCTGTTTGATGTCATCTGGCACAATCCACTCTGCTTCTTGTAACACTGGATATATTGTCTCTTGATAAGCCAAGGTCCAAGCTTCATTTGTGTAATAAGTGCTAATATACCTCAAAACAGCCAGTTTTTTCTCTCTGATGACAGCAAGGGCGTGTACACAAGGTATCTTGTCGTAATCAAATACCTTACATGTACAAGATTTCTTATTCAGATCAACAAGAACCCTATTCATGCCACCAACAACTTCAAACTGGAAGTCATTCAGTTGTTTGACAGTGTACATTCCTGATTCACTGCATCTTATGTACACTGTATCACTGATTTTTTTTGGAAGATCAAAGTTGTTATCCTCAGATTCGTTTCTGCGGTCATTGAACCATTTTGTTAGTTTCTCTCTGATTGCATTCAGTAGTTCTACAACTGGGAATGATCTATCTTCACCGAATACACTATTGATTGTCTCTGCATTGTTTGAAGTCATCATATTGTACCTGTCAGCTTTTGAATAAGCTCTTGCCCATTTCTCAAACTTCAGATCTTCAAGAAATTTCTTCATATCGCTGTTGGCATTAGTAATGCATTCAAAATAGGTGTTGAATCTTGATACTGTGTAACTGTTTGCAGCTTGTTCAAACCACTCACACAGACTCTTCTTCTTGAATTTTGACATTATATTCTGCTTCAAGTGCCATCTGCAGTAATAGTGCTTAGCATTTAGGTAAACCAACTCTAATGCTCTTGCAATGCTTTGATGACGGTCAGAAACAAAAACCAGCTCTTCACTTGATGTGATGACTGTTGCTAGCTTGTTGAAGAACCACTCATAAGAGGCGTTGTTTTATGAGTCAACCACTGCAAAGGCAATGGGGTATATTTGATGATTTGCATCTTGTGCAGAAGCTGTGAGAAGAGTCCCTCTGTATTTTCCTTTTAGAAATGTACCATCTACCACTAGTACCTATCATATTGAGTCTGATTACAGTTTTGCAGGTATCAAACTTATCTAAAAAATATTGGAAAATATTTGGTTACAGTAATCAAGCTCACGTTTGATGACATGCATGTAATATAGATACTGATATCAAAATTGATGACAGTATTCCCATCTCATACAACAATTGTACTCGAGATTACATAATAGGCATGTAGAAGTTATGATTAAATCTAAGAAATCCATTGATGACAGGCATACAAATTAATCAAACCCAGCTATCATAATGTAAGAATTTGTACCTTTCGCAGAATTGGGAATGCACGGATACATTGTCCAAATGCAATGAACAAATACTTGAACCTTGATTGGGAGTCAACTTGAATGAAGGTGACAGTTCCAGCATTATGGTTCTTTAGGACACAACAATATGCTGGTAATAATTCATAGCTTCCTTCTGATGACCCCTTTACCTTCGTTATTGCTGCATCACGAGCTTTCCATGATTTCCAATAGCTCACATTTATTTTCAAGTCAGTTCTAATGATGTTTCTAATCTGACTTGGAGTTGGCCCCCTTTTGATGTCTTCATATCTGTTCATATGATGTAAAAGAGTCAATAAAATATCAGAGGAGTGATTACAGGAAGGAATTACAGTATATTTCACCTTGGTTTGATCTTTTCAGAAACAAGTTTGTAGTTAGGAGCGCGACGTTTTCCAATCCTTACTTCCAAACTGCAACTATGTTCTTGATTGTATTTCAAAATTTGAAATATAGTTGACCCAGTTAAGATGGCACCGTGAATTTTCCAATCGCAGCTCTTATCAACACAAACTGTTCTGTAATAACTTGGTGTTGTCTTTTTCACCCTGTAAGCAAACGTTTCTTGTGCAGCCAACAATGCAATAGCATCTTTCAGATGTTCTTTTGTTTTGAACAGTTGTCCCACGGCTATAATAATGACCCCTTTTCTTGAACTTATAGATTCTGAATAATTTATGGACATTGTAGTGCTACTGATGCCACTCTCAATCTCGGTATCATCTCCATTATCATATGTATCATTGGCATTATTTATGCAGTCTACATCATCATTCTGCACACAGAAGCTGTCTTCCATCACATATGTATTCTTGAAATAGCTGTCAGCATGTAAAACCAACTGATTTTCATCATTCATGGAGTGTGTAACCCGATCTTTAATGATTTCTTTTACAACAGTAGCATATAAAGGCAATGTCCAATTCACTTCCTTCACTTCACTCATTTGAAAGAAACTCCTCAAATCACTGTCATTCTCAATAAAAAAGGCTCCATAGTTTTCTTGAAAGGATGCAAATGGCTGAATTGAAGATTAGGAGCCAAACTGTCACTGTTGATGAATCTGTTGATTATCTCAGTCTTCATCTCATACATACTCATAGGTTGATTGATGACAATCACTTTTGATGACACATCCCCAACAAACACTAAATCATCTTCTTCCATCTTCCATTCTCCTCCAAATTTTACCGTTAGCAGATTGACATCCATTATACCTGTTCCCTGGTGACATCTCTTAAGCTTAATACACAACTATCAAAATCAAATTGCAATTAGCTACTGGGATGACAGGCATCCAGTGTTATTCAAACTGAGACCAAAATCAAACTGAGATGCTGTGATGACAGGCATCCAATTTCACTCAAACACATCTATCATAATCAAATAGCAATTAGCTACTGGGATGACAGTCATCCAGTGTTATTCAAACTGAGACCAAAATCAAACTGAGATGCTGTGATGACAGACATCCAATTTCACTCAAACACATCTATCAAAATCAAATTGCAATTAGATACTGGGATGACAGGTATCCAGTGTTATTCAAACTGAGACCAAAACCAAACTGAGATGCTGTGATGACAGGCATCCAATTTCACTCAAACACATCTATCATAATCAAATAGCAATTAGCTACTGGGATGACAGTCATCTAGTGTTATTCAAACTGAGACCAAAATCAAACTGAGATGCTGTGATGACAGGCATCCAATTTCACTCAAACACATCTATCAAAATCAAATTGCAATTAGATACTGGGATGACAGGCATCCAGTGTTATTCAAACTGAGACCAAAACCAAACTGAGATGCTGTGATGACAGGCATCCAATTTCACTCAAACACATCTATCATAATCAAATAGCAATTAGCTACTGGGATGACAGTCATCCAGTGTTATTCAAACTGAGACCAAAATCAAACTGAGATGTTGTGATGACAGGCATCCAATTTCACTCAAACACATCTATCATAATCAAATAGCAATTAGCTACTGGGATGACAGTCATCCAGTGTTATTCAAACTAAGACCAAAATCAAACTGAGATGCTGTGATGACAGGCATCCAATTTCACTCAAACACATCTATCATAATCAAATTGCAATTAGATACTGGAATGACAGGCATCCAGTGTTATTCAAACACATGTATCAAAAACATAATTCGGGATTACAGTACAAAAATCACCAAATTTGCTACTGAGATGAAAATCATCAACTAAGAGCAAAATTAATGACAATATTCACGTATCAAACAACAAACGAGCACAAATTCGATATTTACCTCTTTTGAAATATGAATTCGGGATTACAGTGCTATAGCTGAGCACAAATTCGTTCAGGTTTGATGACTGTTGGCGAAATCGACGATGCCTGATGAAGAAATTGGCGTTCCTGCTTCAGATCGAGATCGAAATCTTCGAAATCAGGGAAATCGAGGAGGCCTAGTGAAGAAACTCGCGTTCCTCCTCGTCGTTCCGTGAATCAGAAGAAATTGCCGTTCGGCAATAGGAAAAAATAGGAGGGTATTGAAGCTAGGGGTAAAAATGTCAATTTTGGACATTTTGCAAAAGCCACTATGAAAATGGACATTTTGCATAACAGCCCCCTTATTTTGGACGGTTACCAAAAAAATCCTAAAATTAATATAGTATCATTTAAATTTGCATAAACATCATACTTTTTTACCCAATAAATTCATTAACTAAATTCCTTCTCAACGAGCAGCAAATGCTTTTAGCTAGATTAATAATACATCTATTTAAACTAAAAAATTTAAAATTAATATTATAAATCATAATATATTATATAAATTTGTATAAACATCATTTCTCTTTATTAAAAAGTCAATATATTAAATTTTAAGAAATAGAAAAAAGAAAAAGTTTGATTGTATAATATCTATGATATTAAATATAAATATGAGTAATGAAGCACAAAAAGTTATACATCTGATAATAATTTAATGGTTAAAATTAAGCATAAATAATCTTAATATATTTGTAAAAAAAATTTATGCACTGGTAATAAATTATTTAGGGCATGTTGCAAAACTAACCTAAAAATCCGGTTGGATTACGGGGCATAAACCCCCCCCCCCCCACCCCCCCAAAAAAAATTGCAAAGTAACCTTTCTTTACCCGGTTTCTCACGGGTTGCAGCCGGTTGAAGAGAGAAAAGCGCGCAACAGTGAGAGAGGAAGGGAAGGATGAGGGGTTCAATGAAGCAAGGAAGACGCCGTCGTCGGAGGCGAGGCTCGCGGCTCTAGGCGATAGGCCTTCGAGCTCGACGGGAGAACTTGAGCGCAGTCATCTTGGTCCTTCTTCTTCCCATTCATCTCCAATGGCGGCCCAAAACCCGGATGCCATTGTTGCGGTCGATCCTGTTGCTAGGAAATTTCTCCAGATCTGACAGATTTCGAGGCCAGTGGTGCACGACTCCGACGAAATTGAAGGCAATTGCTAAGGTCAATAGAGGCAGCTATGAGTCGAAGGTAGTTGTTGATCGATTGTAAGTGAAAATTCTAGGGTTAAGGTTTTGGCATCTCCCTGATTTTCCATCTATTAAACCTAATTTAGGGATACATAGATAGAAATTGTTGATTTGGGGTTTTGATTTCCTTAGTGTAAATTAGGGATTTTGATTTTGGAATTTAAGGAGGAAGATGAGTCGAAGGCAGGATCGACTAATTTAGGGATACATAAATTAGGGATTTTGATTTTCTTACTTGATTTAAGGAAAGAAAATTTCGTAAAGGGTCTTTTTCTTGAACTTATATAAGTGTTTGGATTTGTAAATTACCTCCATTAGTCAATTTGTATGTGAATTGTTTCTCTTTGAGAAACTTTGATTGGTTAGATTCTGAATTTCCCGAGCTTGTGCTTTCAAGCTATGATCTCATCCCAAAGCTGAAGACTTGGTAGCTGAATATGAGGCATCCCCTCAAGAGCTGCGTTTGTTTAGTGCAGCTAACTAAGTTAGTTGTTTAATTGGGTGCATATAAGATTGGTATGGGTAGGTCGAAAATAGGTGCATATCATATTTATTTTACATGGGACTCATCATATGGTTCCATCTTTCCTTGTAACTTCGTTACTCTATCTATATATTTACCTCTTCAAAAAGTGCTTCTTGGTGTCAAGTATGATGCACCTGGAGATGCTTATGCTCCAGCTTTTGTAATTCAGGATGTAGTTAGCGCATTTTGTACTTATGAGAAATTCGAACATGTCAGCCAATGACGATGTACATGACATGAACTGCTATTAACGTGTCATTCAAATACGATGTACATGACACGAGAAATTTTCTTTCCTTAAAACAAGTAAGAAAGTCAAATTCCCCTTCTTTGAAGAAGTTTCTAAAAACTAATCCCCTCTTTGTGATGTTCTTTTGGAACTTGGCTACTTTCCTCTATTGATTCTAGGAATTCTATTGGGGAATATACTAAGACTACAACTATGACTCTAAGATCAATTAGGTACTACCTCCGATCCAAAAAGATTGTCGTTTGACTTTTTAACACGTATTTTAAGGAGCTAAAAACTATATAATATATTAACTTTTTTATTATTATTTTTTTATAATCTAATACTTATTACCAACAAATATTAAGTTATAAAAAAATAATTTAAAAAAAGTTGATATTTTATATAGTTTTTAGCTCCTTAAAATACGTGTTACAAAGTCAAACGACAATCTTTTTGGATCAGAGGGAGTATGTTTTTTCCGAGTAATTCGGTCAAAAAATTGTTCATTTGAGCTTAACAAACTTAATTAACAGTTATAAGTGTTGCTTTTTCGGAAGATGAGTTTGGGGATTGGTTCCTCTTGCTGAGATTAGCATTCCAGAGTCTTGGAGTAGTCTATGAAGATTTGGGTACGTCTCCTTTGTATGTTTTCTACAACACATTTTCTTCGTGGGATCGAAGACACAGAGGATATCATTGGAGCTCTTTCTCTCATAATTTACTCCCTCACTCTTGTGCCTCTTTTGAAGTATGTTTTCATTATGTGCAGAGCAAATGATAATTGCCAAGGTAAATGGATATATCCTCACATATCAAGTTTCTTGACATAAATATTCTTCACATGTAGCCTATTAGCTCAATGGGAGAGCATTGTGGTCATACACAAAGACGTGGGTTCAATTCCCATGTAGGCTTATTATTCATTAATCAACGTCAACTATCAACTTATGTTTAGAACAAGTCAAGCTTGCTACATCACCAAATTATAGGCAGTTTCATATCAAAATAAATCAAAAGCCAAGACACTTCATCTTCTTGTTGAATTAATCATAAGATGGGTTTTTAACATGACAAGTAATAGGTTTGACATGTCACATACGTCACTTAACATGACAGTCAGAGTGAGCGGACTTACCCCAGAAATCATCCAAGGCTGAATTTGAAACCAAGTTCAAAAAAAGAAGTCTAGCAGAAGGAATTCTGAACCATCAAAAAGGAATAGAATATGTCTCAAATTCAGGTGTCAAGTAAAAAAAATACATATGTCAAGTAAAATAAATTATATATCATGTAAACCCGGTATGGGTGTCATGTAAATTCAGTATGAGTTATGGGTTATTTTTAGTGGTGCTATCACATAATTTAGTGGCATAAGTGCAACCACTTGGCCAAAATTCTCTATCAAAACCGAGCACTATTACCTCCCTTTTGTATGACAACAACACCAAACTTACATTGGCGTGATGATACTATATTGGTTTGAATATTTTGATATTTAAATTTAGTGCAAGCAGATAAGTGGACACATCTTGGGTTGATCATTTCCTCGTTTTAGCTCTATCTATGATATAGGATTCATGTAAATCATGTAGTAAATTCAACAATGGGTTATGAAGTGAGAAATGGCCTTGTGTTGAGAAATCATTGGATGAATTTTAGATATCATTGGAGAAATACGAAATCACATGGTCAATATTTCAGATTATTGAACCATTCATGATGTATATCTGAAATACATTAGTGATTTGTCTAGTTGTCTATCAAAAAAATATGATACAGTAGCTTTTTCAATTATAATTTTTCTTTCATTGTCGATGGGAAGAGATTAAGAATGCATAATTTTTCACTTGAACTATTGTGGTTGGTTATTAGGGTCAAGCTTCCGTCTAGCTCCAAGAAGATCGTTCCAAGTGGCTGCAGAGCCATGGTTGGCCAAGTGGCTGCACTTATGCCACTAAATTATGTGATAACATCACCAAAAATAACTCATAACTCATACTGAATTTACATGACACCCATACCAGATTTACATGACATATAATGTATTTTACTTGACATATGGATTTTTTTTTACTTGACACCCGAATTTGTGACATATTCTATTCCTTTTTGATGATTCAGAATTCCTTCTGCTATACTTCTTTTTTTTAACTTGGTTTCAAATTCAGCCTTGGATGATTTCTGGGGTAAGTCTGGTCACTCTGACTGTCATGTTAAGTGACGTATGTGACATGTCAAACCTATTACTTGTCATATTGAAAACCCATTGATGCGGGACCATCTTCTACAGCTCCAGACACACCCATCATACTTGGAGAAGGACCAATGACTCGAGCTCGTGCTAAGAAGCTTCAGAGAGACTCATTCAACTTTGTGGGTCATGCATTATTCTCGAGGAAGGTTCAACTCCCCGAGCCTACATTGAAGAATTACATGTGCATAGGAGTTGCTGATGGTATCGATGCCGACACCAGAGGTATCGACGCCAACGTCTAAACACATGTTTGAGCACTGAAGGCCTCGGCGCCAACACTCATCCCTCGGCGCCGACACCAGTTTGCCTAGAAACCATATGGGCCGAATTGGGTTTTATTTAAGTTGTTAGTTTTAAGACTTTATTTACTTATGTTTACTTATGTTTTTAGATAAGTCCATTAAGCTATTTCTATCTAGTTATTTCGGCCCATGGACAGCCTTAGTAGTCTATATATTTTCGCACCATCCATTGTAATCAATTGGAACTTTGATAATAGAAATCTCTCATATGAGTTTAAACACACGAGTGTTTGTTGATTCAACTAGAGTTGTGCTCGTTGGTCATTGATTGATAATCTCAGCTTGGTTTGCTTTGCCGTTCATCAACTTCGCAAGACTTGGTGAATCTAGTATCCACAAGCCCCCTCCTTGTGCCTTCAAGTTGTCCGCTTGATTGTGTAGGGTTGTAGAGGCGGGTTGTGTAGTCATTGGTATTGGTTCCTACCCTCTGAGGAGGCCTGGGGTCTTTATCTTGTTCTGCATAGATCGACTCAGTCCATATCAGGTCGTGTTCTTTCTTTCTTTCTATTAAATTTCGAGTCTTTATTGTTTCTTTAAAGAGTCTTGTTGCGTTCTTTGTTTTCTTGATCGATATTGAACCTTTCTTGGTTGAATCTTGTTGTTCTTGTTGAGTCTTGAATCGTTTCTTGCTTTCTTGATTCAGTTCTTGCTTCCGTTTCTTTAGTTTCTTGCTTGTTGTCGAAGATCGGACCAACCTACGGCTAACCCCGTATCAAATTGGCATCAGAGCTTTGGTTTCCGACACCAAGATTGAATCTTTTTCTTTTCCTAAACACAAAAACCACAAAAATAGAGTCTTTTCTTTGTTTGGTCTTTTACTTCTTGCATTCTTTATTGATTATTGCACTAATCTTGAGTTTGTGATTGTTTGTGGTTGCATAGCCTAAACACAAAGCCTAGCCGAGACCGTGGAGTCAACCAAAGGTGCATACAATCCCATTGTGAACACCCTAAGCCGGCGGCAATTCTGTCCCCATAGTCCCCTTGGCCGATTCTACTACACCACACAAAGACAAACCCTAGTTTGTTATCCTTTCTATCCTTTGTTCTATCTTTGGAACTTTTTTTTTTATCTATCTTTTATCTATTTCCATTATTTATTGCCTATTTAAATTCAGATTTGTGGTGGATAAAATTCATTATATCTATCATATATCATAAAGGCACAAGATAGATCCTATTAGCTAAATTAGTCATTCTATCTATATCTTTGCATTAGGGCTGAATTTTGTAATCTTTTCACCATTACCATCAAATTTTCGAGTCCTACACCCTACTTTGAGTCTTTTCTTGCATTAGTTTCATAAGTTATAAAAAAAAAAAAAGAAAAAAGAAAAAAGAAAACTGATCCGAAAATTTAAAACAAAAAGAGAGAAGAAAGTGTTTGTTAGTTATTGTTGATCTAGTGCAAGAAAGCTCCCAAGGACTAATTGGTGAACCTTTTCTCAGCCCTAATCGATACCCACTATCCCTAAACACATACACCTCCACAAAAATTGAAACCCTACATTGCAACTACAACATCATAACTTAAGGTTTTCAATCAAAGAGGTAAATTTCCAAGTTTTTTCTTTTGTTTTCTTATTTTCTCTTTGTGTCAAGCACTGATTTTCTTGTTCAAAGTGCTGCTGTGTGTGTCGAGTACTCTTTTCACCTTGATCGAGTGTTGTTGTGTGTTCATTGATACTGTCGAGTGCTTGCTTTGATTGAGTCGAGTGATCTCAGCCCTTGCTGAGTTCTCTCTTGTGTGTGTCGAGTGATCTCAGCCCCAGCCGAGTGATCTCCTTGTTTTGTAGAGTTGATTCCTTGCAATTACCCATCTGTTTTGCTTGAATCAATTGCTTACAGCTGTTGTCGAGTACTCTATCCCTTTTGTCGAGTACTTTGTTGTTTATTTCATTCATTACTTTGATTGCCTAGTCTATTGCTTGGTTGTTGATTTGCCCAAAGCGGATTGCCCTAGCAAGCGTGATATATCAATCAGAGAGGGAGTGTGAGCGAAACACAATTGTGAGCTATTTATAAGTTTTACTAACCTTTAACTTAGTTCTTTGTTTCTTTTGTCTTTGTTATAATGTCTAACAATCAGGAAAACAATGGTGGTAACAACTCCACAAACTCGAGTGCTACTGTGACACCCGAGCAATTCAATACCTTGACGGCCAACATAGCCACCTTGACAGATACATTGGCTGCGATGCAAGCCAAGATGGCGGCCTGGGAGAGCTCTAGGCCTAGTGGTTCGAACACCATAGGAGGTCAGCAAGAGCGAGTTGAGATACCTCAAGAAGAAAGAGAGGTCGTTAATCCTAACCCTATTCCTAATCCTAATCCTCATGTCAATATTAATTTAGATAATCCTTTATTCAATGAAAACAACTCTCCACGAGGTGGGAGAAATGATCAGAATAATGGGTTTGTTAATGTGCAAGGTCAAGGACAAGGAAGGGGAAGAGGATGTGGCTATCAAGAACAATTCTATTACTCGGAGCAAGATGACGACTTCCAAGAAGAGGAGTATTGGGAGCGACGCCCAAGACGGAATCAAAGGGGAAATCAAAACCGCCCACCTAGGTTCAATGACGACGACGGTATAGGTAAGGTTAAGGTAAAGATTCCTCCTTTTGATGGTAAGACTGATCCAGATGCTTATATTGATTGGGAAATTAAAACGGAGCAAATCTGGAATTGTCATAATTTCTCAAAACCTAAGAAAGTACAACTAGCTTCTCTAGAGTTTCAAGGTTTTGCATTAATCTGGTGGGATAATCTTGTTAAGGAAAGAAGAAGATCCCTTGATGCACCTATTGCTTCTTGGGAACAACTAAAAGTGGTCATGAGAAATAGGTTTGTACCTCAACATTATGATACAGAGCTATTAAACAGATTAGAAAACCTTAAACAAGGTAGTAAAACTGTTGAGGAAACATTTAATGTTATGCAAGAAGCTATGGCTCGAGCTAATATAGTAGAAACTCATGAGAAAACCAATGTTAGATATCTTAGGATATTGCATCCCGCTTTAGCTCATGAAATTGATTACTTTCCCTATACTACTCCTACTGATTTGTTACATCTAGCTATAAAAGTAGAAAAGGGACAAAGCTACAAGAGCCAAGCTAATAGGATGTCGAGTGGCCAGGAACAAGGATGGCGCCAAAACCGGCCCCAACAGCCCCAAGGGCGCTCGGAAATGGGTTCTAGAGAGCGAGCTCAGCAGCCCCAATGGAGGAGTGAGAGTCGGCAGCCCCAGCAGCCCCTCGACAAAGGAAAAGGTCCATGGAATGGACGAGAATCGTCTGGGACATCTACTGGTCCCAAAGGGAGTAATCCTAACCCTTCTACCATTCGTTCTAGAGATATTGTGTGCTTTAAATGCCAAGGTAGAGGACATTATATGAAGGATTGCCCTAATAAGAAAACTCTCATGGTTAATCACTTAGGAGAATATGAATCTGAAAATTCTTGTGATGAACATGACGAGCATGCTAATGACAATTATCAGAACTTAAACCTTGTTTGTTATGAAAATGATGATGATGAGGTTGAATATGAGCATGGAGAATCTTTGATTGTTAGGAGAGTTTTAAGTGTTGTTCCTACACCATGTGATGATAATCAAAGAGAAAACTTGTTTCATATTCGTTGTCTAGTTAAAGGAAAGGTTGTAAATGTGATCATTGATGGAGGTAGTTGCTGTAATTTAGCTAGTCAAGAAATGGTTGACAAATTGCATTTACCTATTGTCCAACACCCTAGACCTTACAAATTGCATTGGATGAATGATTGTGGCTTATTGAAAGTAAATAGGCAAGTTAAAGTGCATATTAAACTAGGACATTATGAAGATGATGTTTTATGTGACATAGTGCCTAAGCAACCTTGCCATATTCTATTAGGCCGTCCTTGGCAATCTGATCGTAAGGTTACTCATGATGGGTTTACTAATCGTTATAACTTTACTTTTCAGGGAAAGAATGTCATTCTCAAGCCCATGACACCTACGCAAGTAGCTGATGAGATTGAGAAGCGCAAGGTAAGTAAAGGTGAGTTACATCAGGAGGCTCAGTCAAGCCAAGCGGATCCTCAAACTCGATCTAAGAGTGTGTTCTTGGCTTCCAAAAGCACATTCATGGACGACTTTGCGGATGGTGGAACTGTTCTTATGCGCCTTTGCAAGAGCTTGAGCATGTTAAGTGAAGAGCTTAAAGCTTCTCTTCCATCGAACATTCTCGCTCTTCTTGAGGAGTTTAAGGATGTGTTTCCCGATGACATACCACCAGGTCTACCCCCTATTCGTGGAATTGAGCATCAAATTGATCTTATTCCGGGGGCTGCATTACCTAATAGGCATGCGTATCGTATGAATCCCATTGAGACCCAAGAGGTCCAAACCCAAGTCCAGGAACTGTTGGATAAGGGTTATATTCGAATTAGCTTAAGTCCTAGTGCTGTGCCTGTGTTATTAGTCCCTAAGAAAGATGGTTCATGGAGAATGTGTGTAGATTGTAGGGCTATTAACAACATCACTATTAAATATCGTCACCCTATTCCTAGATTAGATGATATGCTAGATGAGTTACATGGAGCTTCTATGTTTTCTAAAATTGATCTTAGGAGTGGCTATCATCAAATTAGAATGAAAGAATGTGATGAATGGAAAACAACCTTTAAGACTAAGCTAGGCTTATATGAGTGGTTGGTTATGCCTTTTGGTTTAACTAATGCTCCTAGCACTTTTATGCGTTTAATGAATCATGTGCTTCGAGATTTCATTGGAAAATTTGTTGTAGTTTATTTTGATGATATAAATAGATTTATAGCAAGTCTTCTAATGAACATGAATCACATCTTAGAGAAGTGCTTAGAACGCTGAGAATTGAACGCTTGTATGCTAATTTAAAGAAGTGTGAATTATGTAATGAACAAGTGTCTTTTCTTGGATTTGTAGTGAGCTCTAATGGACTGCGTGTTGATGAATCAAAGATCAAAGCTATCCAAGAGTGGCCGACCCCCACTAACATAGGACATGTACGCAGCTTCCAAGGACTTGCTAGCTTCTACCGACGATTTGTGCGAGACTTTAGCACAATCTCAGCCCCACTGACCGAGCTTACTAAGAAGAGAAGTGAGTTCACATGGGGAGCAGCTCAGGAGGAAGCATTCAACACACTTAAGGACAAGCTCACTCACGCACCTCTATTAGCTTTGCCGGACTTTACTCAGCCTTTTGAGGTAGAGTGTGATGCTAGCGGAGTTGGAATTGGTGGAGTCCTTATGCAGGGAGGTAAGCCTATTGCTTTCTTTTCTGAGAAATTGAAAGGTGCTTGTCTTAATTACTCTACCTATGATAAGGAATTATATGCTTTGTTTAGAGTACTTAAGACATGGTCTCACTATCTATGGCCTAGCGAGTTTATTCTTAGAACTGATCATGAATCATTGAAACACTTTAAAAGCCAAGATAAACTTGATAGGAGACATGGTAGATGGATGGAATTCATTGAAACATTTCCTTATGTGATTAAGTATAAGAAAGGCAAAGACAATGTGGTTGCTGATGCATTATCTAGAAGACATGTTCTTTTAACCACTTTGGATTCTAGAGTCTTAGGCTTTGTTTACATAAAGGAATTGTATGAATCTGATTTGGATTTTGGAGCTATATTTCGAAAATGCCTAGAAAAGGGTCCTAATGACAGCTTTTATATTCATCAAGTATTCTTATTTCGAAAAGATCAAGTGTGCATTCCTAGATGTTCTCTACGATTATTACTTGTTAGTGAAGCCCATAGTGGTGGATTAATGGGACATTTTGGTAGGGATAAGACATATAGCACACTAAAATCACATTTTTATTGGCCACATATGCTTAGGGATGTAGAAAATTGCCTTAAGAGATGCATAGATTGCATTAAAGCCAAAGCTAAGCTTATGCCCCATGGCCTTTATACACCACTGCCGATACCCTCAGCCCCTTGGGAAGACATTTCTATGGATTTTATAGTTGGGTTGCCTAGAACTAAGAAGGGGAGGGATTCAATCTTTGTAGTGGTTGATAGATTCTCTAAAATGGCTCATTTCATTGCATGCCACAAAACTGATGATACTACCAATGTTGCTAATCTATTCTTTAGAGAAGTAGTTAGGTTGCATGGCGTGCCTAAAACCATTGTTAGTGATAGGGATGTGAAATTCTTAAGTCATTTTTGGCGTACCTTATGGAATAAATTGGGAACTAGATTGCTATTCTCTACTTCTAGCCACCCCCAAACTGATGGCCAAACTGAGGTGACTAATAGAACCCTTGCTACTGTCCTAAGGGCCATTATTAGGAAGAATTTGAAACTTTGGGAAGAAGCCTTACCTCATGTGGAATTTGCTTACAATAGAACCATGCATTCGGCTACTAAAATCAGTCCATTTGAATGTGTGTATGGTGTTAATCCGCTAACCTCTTTTGATCTTACTCCATATCCTATGAGAGACAAAGAATCATTTGAGGCAAGTAAGCATGTCGAGTTCATAAAGGAGCTGCATGAACGAACTCGCGAGAAGCTAAAGCTAAAGGCTGAATACAATGCTAACAAGGCCAACAAGGGACGTCGCTTGGTCACATTTCAGCCTGGAGATCTTGTATGGGTGCACTTAAGGAAGGAGCGGTTTCCAGAAGCCCAGAAGAACAAGCTGTCACCTCGTGGTGATGGACCATTTCGGATCAAGAAGAGAGTGGGCGACAATGCCTACCAATTGGAGCTTCCTGGAGACATGGGCGTGAGCGCTACATTCAACGTCGCGGATCTAATCCCTTACTTCGCTGTGGATGAAGACTTGGATTCGTGGTCGAATCCTTTTCAAGAAGGGGAGGTTGATGCGGGACCATCTTCTACAGCTCCAGACACACCCATCATACTTGGAGAAGGACCAATGACTGGAGCTCGTGCTAAGAAGCTTCAGAGAGACTCATTCAACTTTGTGGGTCATGCATTATTCTCGAGCAAGGTTCAACTCCCCGAGCCTACATTGAAGAATTACATGTGCATAGGAGTTGCTGATGGTATCGATGCCGACACCAGAGGTATCGACGCCAACGTCTAAACACATGTTTGAGCACTGAAGGCCTCGACGCCAACACTCATCCCTCGGCGCCGACACCAGTTTGCCTAGAAACCATATGGGCCGAATTGGGCTTTATTTAAGTTGTTAGTTTTAAGACTTTATTTACTTATGTTTACTTATGTTTTTAGATAAGTCCATTAAGCTATTTCTATCTAGTTATTTCGGCCCATGGACAGCCTTAGTAGTCTATATATTTTCGCACCATCCATTGTAATCAATTGGAACTTTGATAATAGAAATCTCTCATATGAGTTTAAACACACGAGTGTTTGTTGATTCAACTAGAGTTGTGCTCGTTGGTCATTGATTGATAATCTCAGCTTGGTTTGCTTTGCCGTTCATCAACTTCGCAAGACTTGGTGAATCTAGTATCCACAAGCCCCCTCCTTGTGCCTTCAAGTTGTCCGCTTGATTGTGTAGGGTTGTAGAGGCGGGTTGTGTAGTCATTGGTATTGGTTTCTACCCTCTGAGGAGGCCTGGGGTCTTTATCTTGTTCTGCGTAGATCGACTCAGTCCATATCAGGTCTTGTCCTTCCTTTCTTTCTATTAAATTTCGAGTCTTTATTGTTTCTTTAAAGAGTCTTGCTGCGTTCTTTGTTTTCTTGATCGATCTTGAACCTTTCTTGATCGAATCTTGCTGTTCTTGTTGAGTCTTGAATCGTGTCTTGCTTTCTTGATTCAGTTCTTGCTTCCGTTTCTTTAGTTTCTTGCTTGTTGTCGAAGATCGGACCAACCTACGGCTAACCCCGTATCACCCATCTTATGATGAATAATAAGCCTACGTGGGAATTGAACCCACATCTTTGTGTATGACCACAATGCTCTCCCATTGAGCTAATAGGCTACATGTGAAGAATATTTATGTCAAAGAAGATGTACTCAAATCCTCCGTCTCTTCGATCCCACGAAGAAAATGCAAGATTGCAAGGATGCATATTGCAAAGTAGCAATAAGAAAAAGAATGAAAATAAAGTTTTTAGTAAAAGACCATGAAAATTGAAGAAAAGGTAAACCTAAGCTCTATAATCTATATATAAATGGCATCTTAGTATTATAATCTCAACATGAATGATCAACAAATTTTAAGATTAAAATAAACAGTCATAGACAAAAAAGAGATACCCTCTGTCTATACATGTTCTTGAGTCTTCCTGCCTCCACCTCCATAGGCTGATCAAGCTTCTGATCCAAATCCCACATACTCCCTCTATTCTCATTCTCAAGAATAGTAGAAGCCATCTAATTGATCAATTAATTATACCTTAAAAAAAACTCAATTCCAAACCAAAATGCAAAACCCTCAAATCACCAAAAGCCTAAAAGTGGATGTTTTTCAACCTAGGCTCAGACCCAACCAAGTTCCAAAAGCAACTCAAAACCCTAAAACACAACTTGTGCTGGATAATTGAGAGGAAGTGAAATGTGGATGAACTCTCAATTTCAGTCCCAATTTCCGCATTTCACTTCGAATTTCTTTATGTTATGAACTCAAGCATCAGTTGTTTTTCCTCTTGTTTAATTCATCTACATTTCACTTCGAATTTTGAACAAACTCAATTGCAACTGAAGTAAAAACAAAAGCCAAACCTACAATGGAAACTAAAACAACAATGGGTTGATTTAATTAACCTGCAATTCCAAATGAAGAGCAATTCGAACCCTAAAATTTCTGAACATCCTTGACGCTTTCCAGAATTTCAATTGAAAGGAGACGAGTGTGGATGCGAGAGGGGGAAGTCGTCGACACTGAATGCGCCTCGCCTCGATCCCCTTCCTTCTCCCTCCTTTCTCGCCCGCCTCCGATCCCCTTCTAGTCGCCTGCGCGCCACCAACGGAGACGAAGCCGGCCTCCACCACCGACCCTGCGACGGCGCCATGCCCCTGTGCGATTCCAGCTACGCACCGACGGCCGAGAGGTCCTTCTCCCTTCTTTCTCACCCGCCTCCAATCCCCTTCCAGTCGCCTGCGCCTCGCCTCGAGGGAGATGCCTCCGCCCGTGTCTCACCTCGAGCAATTCACCGTCGAGGGAGATGCCTCCACCTGCCCCCGTCTCCGATCCCCTTCCTTCTCTCTTCCCTTTCTCTCCTTTGCAACGGGCTACCGGGTACACAGGTAACCGGATCTGCAATTTTTTTCCGGATCGAGTTAACCTTGCAATAAATCCGGATATTTGGATTAGATTGTGCATTTCCCTCAATTATTTATACTCCGTATTTACAACTTAAAAATAAATTAATACGGAGTATATTATAAAAATAAATTTTATAGTTTAAAAAATTATTTTACCTATAATTTATATAAAATATTTAGACCGTGCGTAACACGGGCTAAAACACTAATTTATAAATAGAATAAGTGTTGGAGGTGGTGTTTTCGAAACCATAAAGAAGCAGCAGCTAGGAGAGATTAAAAAAATTGCAGGCATTAACCACTAACTATTTGAGGTGGTTTTGCATAATAATGAATATAAGAGGGTAGTTACATGATAAATAAAGTAGAAACTTGCGCACTACCTCACTCCCTCCCATTACCTTGTATGCGTGGCTTCCATGTATTGGTGGTGTATAATACACAACATACACTCGGTGTATGTGTATCAGTGTCCTTAAAAATGATTAATTAATTTTTTAAAGCGTTAATTAGTCAGAAGACTTGCATGTCAAAACGGACGTGCATTATTGATGTTGGATTTGCGGTGTATATAAAAATACCAATCAAGTAAAACGGGGTCGGGCACTCCGGCTCCCGTTCAGTTGTTTATGTTTTTGGGGCCATATCCACCGTTAGATTTAACCAACGGTTAAGATTAGTCTTTATTTTTTTAAAAACAAAAAGGAAAGAAACTTAGAAATTCTGGCTCATTTCCCGCTCTCTCTTCCAGTGATTCTCCATATTCGCCTGAACCCCCAATTCACGATAATCAATTGCAAATTGGGAGAGAGTATCAATTGATTGGAGGACGACGCCAACGACTGAAGGCGGCATCGACGTCCAATCTTGCGCGAGGGAGGACAGTAGCAGTCTGTTTGGCACTTGGTTTTGTTAGGGGAGGGAAAGGGTGGGAAATTGGAAAAGAGAAAAGAAGGGGAAGGAAGGGGAGGGATTTCACTTTCCCATCAAATTTCACCGTTTTGATGGGATGTGAAATCCCATTAAATTGAGCAGTTACCCACCTTTGTGATCCTTTCACTTCCCCTTGATTGTCCACCCAAACACCAATTTTATTTTCCTCTAACTTCCCTTCCTAAAAATCCCACCTTCCAAACAGGGCGTAGGTATGTGTATCAAATTGGGTGTGTGAGAAAATTAGGGTTTTATTATGGGTTTGGAAACTGTGGATTTGTGGTTAAATTCAAGTAAGCGTATGAGTTTTCTAACTTTACAAGTTTTAATTTACTTAATCCAATTGATCTCCTTTGTCTCCTTCCCTTCCATCGTTGATGTAAAACACATGCTACAAATGAACTATAACCGAATCGCCCACGGACAGACCCAATTAAAATTGAGAAAATTGATATAGGTTGTCTATTTGTGGAATTGAATGAATTCATAGGTCAAATTTAGTGATTTTGTTTTTTCATGGGTTTCAATTTGGTGACTTTTGGCTTAAATTCGTGGAATTTTTGGTGCTTACTAAAACCCCAAAACATACAAAGTGTTCACTTTTAGGTTTGATTTGTAAGTCCTGACTTTCCCCATCTAATAAGGTCAGTATATGTCAAGTTCTGTTCTCATTGAATATTTGAATTTTTATATTACAACAGGCTCAGTATGAATCTTTTGAAAGATTAGAGTTTCATAGTGGTGATGAATTTTCCTTCTATATGTTCGGGCACCTAGTGTGAATAGATTTGTCCCATGTACTCATAAGACTCACTCTCCCATCCTCATGTGGAACCACCAGTCCATGCTTTAGGGCTCCACTATTTGTCATCGCTTTGAAAATGGAAGACTCATCCCTAGCTTCAACTCCTCCTATTGGATCAAGGCACTTGAATTTGAAGAAATCGTTCAAAGTTGGCGTCCGATCCCTCCTTACTGCATGCCCTAGGGAGGTACCCTCACTTATCCCTGCTACCTCTCTTTTCTCCAATTTATAGTTTCCGCTATTAATCTCGTCTGAAGAATTAAAATTTTCATGTTCCCTAGACAATACTCCAAAATTGGGTGGAATTGTTGATTGACCGATAAAGATTGGGTCTTCTACTTGAGCTCTTCTTCTACGACAAAAATCCGTGATTTAATATTTGTACTAATATCTGTGTCATTGCTACTAATCCCATTTCTGAGTTTGCCCTTCAACTTTTTCCGGGTTGAACATGGGGGAAAAAGCTTATGTTAGGTTAAGCACTCAAGGGCTATGATAGTTTCATTAGTGAAGGTTAGTTGTACGAGGTGAAATTTGACAGCTTCAAGCTTAAGTTGTTACAAATTTTGCACTATTAAATTGTTACTGGGAAAAGTTGATTTGATGAGTAAGCCACCCAGTCAGGTCCAAAATAGTGAAGGCTTATTTGTAGCCTAACCAATTGAAGTGGGTAGGTACACTGAAATACTTGTATGTTTCTTTCTATTATATTAAGGGACACATTCTCTATTTATATAGCTTTACATTTTTACTATAAAATCAACTAAAATTCTAGAACATTCATAGTAATAAGGAAGGAGTGTCATTTTTTATGGAATGTGTTTGTTGAATTTGAGACAAGAACTTTTTGATACTCTTTTTTTAAAAAGCCATGTAGCCGATCTTCCAAGATACTAGTCATTTTCTTACCCTAATATGAGAATATTGAGATGCTCATGTTCCCCATGGTGTTCAGCAGCTCAGATACCCTAATATGAGAATATAAAATCAACTAAAATTCTAGAACATTCATAGTAATAAGGAAGGAGTGTCATTTTTTATGGAATGTGTTTGTTGAATTTGAGACAAGAACTCTTTGATACTCTTTTTTTAAAAAGCCATGTAGCCGATCTTCCAAGATACTAGTCATTTTCTTACCCTAATATGAGAATATTGAGATGCTCATGTTCCCCATGGTGTTCAGCAGCTCAGATATCGTCTTTGTACAATTTATAACTTGAGCACCATGAGTATGTTTTGCTTCATAGATCAAGCTCATTTGTTGATTGGATTCAAATGATTCTGAGGAGTATATTGTTACTATGGGAACTAACTTAAAGGTAGAAGATAATTATAGGAGGACATTGGGTGGCAGAGTTGTTTATCAGAAGTAGGAAGAATAAGGGTGGGAAATAAAAGGATTATAAATTAACTAATCTGCAGCCATTTTTGTTATGGGGGTCATCTTTTACATATCCTTTCACTTTCTAATGTGTTTGGTTATTTGTTCATCTCTTTTGTTTTTCCTCCTGTTTGACATTGTTCTTATATTGCCTCAGCCCCTTACATTGTTTCTCTTCCTAAATTTACAGGAGTTCTTGAAGGCATTTTCAGGGTTTAGCATTGCTGAGCAAGAGTGTCTTTATGGATTATTCATTCAGGTTTTTGATCTTCTATATTTGTTGAAGTTTGGCTAATTTCTGCACCACTTTTCCTAGATCTGCATCTACTTTGTTACATTATGTAAAAAAACAATGAAAGGAGTGCCTAACCTAGCATATGTAACTTACATATCATGATCAGTATTTGGTTTGAATTCTGGATCGTTGAGGAACATTGAATCTTATCCAGGTATAACTGTACATCATATGTAAAATTCGAGAAATTTGACAGTCATCGGTACCTAACATGGATTAATGCTCCCACTGGTAGTGAAAGAAGACAGGTCCTTGTCGTGATCTTGGTGGGAATTCAATATTTGTTTCTATTCAGTTATCAATATCATAGCCATGTTAATTAATGGTTACTTATGAAATTTAGATAGAGTAAGGATATATAGTGACATAGGAAGTTTAAACCGGATGGCAGTATCACAGATGCTGAATAGGTATATGCTTTGTACTTTGAAATATCATAAGACTAGTGACTTGTGCTGTGAGCATGTGTGAATTTCAGTGACCCTTTAGCAGTTAGCAACCAGCTTAACTTTTAATTTTAGCTTTGTTTAGCTGATTTTACTTTGCAATTTCTGTTATAAGTATATTCCTTTTCTGGTTAACTGGTGCAGGTTATAACATCTCTGCATGAAAATATAGAGGTACGTTCTTTCTAGTGTTCTTTTTGTAGTTATAATTTAGAAATTGATTTTGTTAAACCAAATAGCGAAGCTTAATTAAACAAACGACCAGCGAACCATATTTCTATCTGCATTCTCGAAGATATTAATTATCAAGAAGAGCCATGCGGCAACTTACTGATTGCTAATCTATGAGTTTATCCCAATCTATTTTGTCTTCAATGCCTTCATTTAGCTGGAATGCCTTCCAAAATCATAATCATGTTATTTATTCTGACTGTTGTAATTTGATAAACTTTTCAGGATGATTTTGACTCACTGTGTGTTGAAACACAGGTATGACATACTATGGTACTGTTAGTATAATATTTAACCAGTAACAATTATAAAGTATATTTTCAAGTAAACAGTGATAAGATCTGGAAGTACAACTATTTATGTTCCTGTGTATCTCGAAACACACCAATGTTAATCTTTGATGTCTTTGACATCCATTTATTACCAATGCTAGTGTTTCAGTCATATGAGTTTCTGCTAGTGGTTCATTCAAATATAGTCAGAGAAGTTATAGCACACTATACAGAGCTGTTTTCAGGTTTTGCTTATTTGCAGGCAGGTGCAGCTTTAGATACCGTGGGGCAACTTGTTGAAGAACAAGGTCTAGATCCTTTGTATGCAGAAAAGTATGTCTTCTCTTCAACATGTTATAACCTGTACAGGTTCTTTCAATCATGAAGATAAATTAAATTTTCAGGAGGTAGAAGTCTATTGATGAAAATCAAGAAGGGAATCAGGAAAGAAATAAGGGAAGCAAAGAAGGGAGCACCAGTCCTAAAAAGAAAGATGTAGATCTGGCTTACTCATTACTCAGATCCTTGAGCATGTGTTGGTGATGTGTCCTGTTGACCATTCTGAAAGGAATAATAGTAGTACAAATAATTCGGCATGCAGCCATTTAACAAGATTTGGTCTAGATATGTTTCCAAGTTTCTCCTCTTTGTCAAGTACTCAAACTTTCAGCTACCGCGGGGTGGGATTTTTGTGGCATGAGTAGGAATTTTGACGCATTACTAGTAGAAATATGCCTGAGTGAAGTTGCAGCACACACTTAGGCATGGTCACCCTGATGAAGCATTGCCCTATTATATCTGCTACGTACTTATCCTGGTTTAATGTCCAATATCTGGGATGTGGGTCTACTTAAAATCAGGAAACAAGTACTTTCTTTGTGATTTTGGGTTATGGTCATTTTACAATTTGTTGAATTGATACCAATGCTTTCTTCATGGGCTCTTTTCAGAGAATACCTACACGTTAGAAGACTGATGAGCAATAAGATCTATTACAACTGTTCTTGATCATATTTCTTTAATGCAGGACAAATGTTGGGAATGTTAGACATGATCTATCAGCAGCTGAGAAGAACGAGATTCAGTCACTGGAAACCTTGTTAGCTGAGGTAGGTGAAGCATAAATAGTCTTCTCTCTCCCAAATTGAAATCTAATATATATATTTTTGTTAATACTTCGTGATGTTATCATGCCTTCCACTAAGTGGTGCAATTTTGAACTGTTGCTCATATTGATCAGGCTGAGAATCAGAAACAATTTACCATAGCTCGTATTGAAGATCTCATGAAAAAAGAAAAAACTGCTTCAAATGTTCCTGATGCTATTGACAAGGTCAATCATACTGACTTCTGTCTTCTCCTACTATATCTGTAAATCTGTCTTATATTTTGTTTCCCTCTCAACTATTTTGGGCAATGAAACTTTGCAGTTGAGAAGTGACATGCTGAAGTTCAGGACGACTTAAGCATGCAACGAGCTTCTCTTTGGATTTCTTAAGGAAGAGCTATCCTCCATTACCGAACAATTGAAGCATGTAGCACTCTGAATTATCACCAGATATGATATATTCCAAATTTATGTAATTTCTAGTTGAGACATACCTAAATTACAGTAAGGTCAAATTTGGGTTCAGTTTGGATGTAGGTACATGACATGTATATTGAATCTGTGGGTACACACCTTTGTAGTGTTCCTGAATTGGGTTGTATGTTGACCTTTTTTTCACACTTCATTCTCAAGAATCAAGTACGGTTTAGATGGAATTAGCTGCAGTATATTACAGTTTGATTTCTTTCATTCTTTTATTGATACTAAACAGTATACATAAATCGTGCACCAGCTAAATACATAAACATATCCTTGTTCATTCAACTTAGTTGTTGCACTTGTAGCTGCCAAATCACAAGCACATCAAATAGAAAAAGAACTCTGGCTAGGATCTGTAGTAGCAAGAAGACGGCGAGGGGAAATAGTAATGGAAGTAGTAATGGTAAGGCTTGGCTGGTGGGCTGAAGGGCCGATGTTTCGTGTCTGTCATCGTTGCCTTGTCTGCCTTCAAGACTACTTCTGATCCAGACGATGCATCTTCGGAAGAAGAGAGTAGCGTATCGATCTTATGAGGTGTGATTGGGTTGTTCGCTGTGTTTTTTTTGTTTTGTTTTTTACAGTAGGCAAAAATTGGATTTACTAACGACATCCATGATCATCTCGTAAGATGATCTTCTGGAACTCACAACAACAGAACTCAAAATAAAATTACAATTCAACTGAGATTTAGCAAGAAAATCTGCACTATTTGCCTCTCTGTAACAGTTGTTCGCTGTGTTATTGTCGCTATTGTTGTTGTTCTCCATCCTCTCTCAACCTAAATTTTTCTAAGGGAGGATTTCATTTTTTTTTTACAGGAAATTTAAATGGTTTGATGTTTATATAAGGCTCCCAGGATTGTTTGAAGGTATGATTTTCCCCCCAAAGCAATAGTCAATTCACAAAGTAAATAGAAACTTAATTCATTTGCTTACGCAAACAGATATTGATGATTTGTGGATCTATGAAAGGGTCTTGTTCTTTGTAATCTTACCTTACAAAATAATTCACTTGATGATTTGTAAGGCTTACCAAGATATATATTGTGACATCTTCTATCTTACTGGATTTTGATAATATTTGAATGCTTTGGCGGTTGATGCAAAAATTAAGACATCACCTCATGGGCTCATAGTCATATAGATCTTGCGAAATCTTGCTTGTGGTATACAATTTTCGTCAGTGTCATTCCGAATTCAAGTCTGAGCATTGTTTAACAGGATTTGTAAACATCATATCCCAAGGGTTTCACATCTCAATGGAAAATTACTTTTCCCTTATGTCTCTTGCCGAACATCACCAGTATACAAGTAAATCCCTGAGTCCCAAATCTGAGCAAGGAAGAAACCACTGGTACTTTTACTTCTTGAAAGGGCCGATTGACATAAGTTCTTCAAAGGAAATTTTTTTTTGTATGGGTTAGGGTACTATAGCCTCCATACAGAACGAGAAGGTGAATAATGAAAGTCTGTTTCTGGAATGTGCGTGGGATTGGGAAGGGAACTTTTTGGACCGATATTAATGCCATGAGAATCAACAATCACTTAAACCTTTTAATTGTAGTAGAAACAAAGACCGAAACTATTCCGATGGAATCAGTATGGAGAAGTAGTGGTTTCACCAACGCTGTCTGGTCCCCTGGGGTTGGACGTTCTGGAGGTCTTGGAGTATTATGGAATGAGAATCATACCCTAAATGAACAAATCTCAGTAAAAATCCATCTACCTCGTATTATTGGGATGGAATATGTGAATCATGACTGTAATTTCAAAGGAATGATCTTTTCGGTGTATGGCCCCCCTCAGGAGAAAGATAAAAATGCTTTCTGGGAAATACTTACTGAACAAATAACAATTGAACAACTCCCATGTCTAGTAATTGGTGATCTGAATGAAATCAGCCAGAGTTGTGAAAAGGAGGGTGGTGGGGTGCCCTCTCTTGCTAGGTTTAATAGACTAAACCAGTTTAAGAATACATGTTCACTAATAGAGATCCCGTGGTCAGGAAATAAGTTTACATGGAGAAAGAAAAAGTTTGGAGAGGACAATATTCTAGAGAAGTTAGATAGAGTACTAGTTCATCAGCAATTTCTAGACATATTCCCTAACATAAGTACACTAAATGGTGCATTCTCGACGTCAGATCACTGTCCAATTTTCGTTCAACTACTGTCGAAAACCATATTTAAACCTTCCATTCAAAATGGAGAACATCTGGATTCATAGACCAGATTTTAAAAACATAGTGAAACAATCATGGAGAGCGAATTGCTCTGGTTCGACTATGTTTAGAATAATACATAAAACTAAAATTCTAAAACAGAAGGCAAAAGTCTGGAACAAGAACACATTTGAGAATATTTTTTGACAACTAGCGGAAGTGGAACAAGAATTGATCAGGATCCAAGCAGACATAAACGGCCGAGAAAATAAGGGTACGATAACAAAGGAAAATAATCGAATTCAAAAGAAGGAGAAACTATTGATGTTTCAGAAGGAATATTAGAGCCAACGGGCAAAATCAAAACATCTCCGACTATCAGATACAAATACAGCTTATTTCCATAAGGTGGCGTCGGGAAGACGAAATAGAAAATGTATTAGGAGTATCGCTTCCTCTGAAGGAACTGTTATAATGGGGGATGAAAATGTAAGGGGAGAAATCAAAAATGATTTTGCAAAACGATTCTCTAAAGAATCAATTAATTTAAATCTTATGACATACTACATTCAGATACTATCAAGGTTAGTGACTGATGAGGATAATTGGATGCTAGTTTCCCCGCCTTCTAACGGGGAGATAAAGAATGCGGTGTTCAGCCTAGGCTACAACAAATCACCAGGACCAGACGGCATTACAGCTGAGTTTTACAGAACCTATTGGGAAATAGTTGGTCCGGATATTATCCAGGCCGTAAAAGCATTCTTTCATACTGGCAAAATTTTAAGACAAATTAATCACACCTTTATTTCCTTATTGCCAAAATGTGATAATCCGATTAAAACAATGGATTACAGACCCATTAGTCTATGCACTACAATCTACAAGGTAATTTCAAAATTATTAACTGAAAGACTAAAGAAAGTAATGGGCAAGCTAATTCACCCTCTACAAGGAGCGTTTGTGTCAGACAGAGCTATCCAAGACAATGTGTTAATTGCACACGAGATTTTTCACTCCTTTAAGAGTAGAAAAGGTGTTGATGGGTGGTTGGCGATAAAACTAGACATGGAAAAGGCCTACGACAGAGTAGACTGGAGTTTTACTGAGCTAGTTCTTAAGCAATTCGGATTTCACAAAAAATTTACAGAGTTAGTGATGGAATGTGTAACTACGGACTCATTTTCTGTCTTAGTTAACAATGGTCCTACAGAGGTCTTTTTTCCGTCTCGTGGATTGCGTCAAGGTGATCCCCTGTCACCATTTCTATTTCTACTTGGGGCAGAAGTCTTGGCTAGAAAATTAGCCTTTGAGGCAAGTCAACCGGGTAATGCTCTCGGCTTTTCCTTTGGTAGAAATTGTCCAAGAATCCCCTTCTTGGCATTTGCAGATGACATAATAATCTTTTCAAAAGGAAATCTTACGGCATGTGCTCATGTCAAAAGGATTATTGATGAATACTGTCAAATCTCAGGCCAGAAAATCAACTATCATAAATCGGCATTTCAAGTCACAAGCGGGATCCCGAGGTCTCGCATCCCGGAAATCGAAGGGTGCTTAGGCATATCCAAACAGACAAAATTGGATAAGTACCTAGGATGTCCGATTGTAAATGGAAGGGTAAACAAAACAACATTTGAAGAAATAATCACCAACACATCAAATCAGCTCTCAAAGTGGCGAGCCAATTCTCTGTCACAGCAAGGAAGAGCAACACTGATCAATACAAACCTGTCGTCTAAACCACTCTATGTTATGCAAAGCTTTATGTTACCGCCGCAAATACATAAACAATTAGACCAAATCAATAGGTCTTTCTTCTGGAACAAAGACAGAATGCATAAACCCCTTATTAGTTGGGATAGAGTATGTAGACCAAAACTGGCAGGAGGAATGGGTATCCAGAAAACTCATGACATGAATGAGGCGTTACAGTTAAAACTATTATGGAAAATCTTGGCGGAACCTGGCAACATTTGGGTCAAAATCATACAACACAAATATCTGAAAATAGATCACATCCTAAATTATGAGGAAAGAGGCAATGCCTCATGGCAATGGTCCCAGTTACGAAAGTTGCTTCCAACATTCAAGTCGGGATTGATGTGGACAATAGGCAACGGAAAAACCATTAAGTTTTGGCGAGACAGGTGGAATAATCTTCCTCCTCTATTACAACATTGTACTTTGCTAAACAATATAGACATAAATGAAACAGCGAATAAGTATATGAGTAATGGAAACTGGAATATCCAAAAGCTAGGAAATGTCCTCCCGAGTAACGTGATGGAGCAAATAGCACATATCCATGTGCCTTCTGTATCATTGGAAGACCGTTTATATTGGTGGCCGGACAAGAAAGGGTGGTTCTCGACTACCAGTGCGTATAAGCTAGTCACGAACAACACTGAACTGCAACCGGACGATAGTAACTGGATTTGGAAAACTGACGTCCCCCCAAAAGTGAAGAATTTCTTATGGAAAATTGCTCAAGAAGGACTACCGACTGCGGCACTGCTATCTAAACGTGGAGTCGCCATACCCCCTTATTGTCCAATCTGTAATCACCATGAAGAAGACGCAACCCATATCTTCTTGGAATGTAAATATAGCACGTTCTTTAGAAAGATTGATAAAAAAATATACAAAAGCTTGTGACAGACACATTACAGACATCAAGAAAGATTAAACCTATTATGAATTTAATAGCCGAACACTTGAATGGGAAACAAAAACAAGAAATGGCCTTTAGTTGGTGGTAGGGGTGTTATTCGAGCCGAACGAGTCGAGCTTGGCATGTTCAAGCTTGTTCATTTGTTAAACGAGCTCAAGCCGAGCCGAGCCTAATTTTTAAACGAGCTTTTTATTTTGTTCAAGCTCGGCTTGTTTAGGAAATGAACGAGCTCGAGGCGAGCTTTTTTTGAGCTTTAAGTAGTTCTACGTGGTTATAACATGTAAACTTAAAGGAACTTTTAGAAATTCCATAGAATTCGAGCTATTCAAGCTTTCAACCGAGCTTAAAATTTGGTTCAAGCTCGGCTTGTTTAAATAAATGAGCGAGCTCGAGTCAAGCTTTTTCGAGCCGATCCCGAGCCGAGCTCGAGCTGTTTAGTTCATATAACAGCCCTAGTTGGTGGGTGGCCTGGCTCACTAGGAACCAAGTGGTTTTCAGACAACAGAAACAGCTATCAATCGACAGTTATGACCAAACTGTGAAAACGCATACGATCAACTGGCTTAGGGCCACTAGAGACTCGGTTGAGGAAAAGGATAAAGGATATGATAAAGACATACGAACAAGTAATGTAAAACGAAAAAGGACAAATCAAAAATGGAAAAAAAACCCCACCGGGTTTTCTGAAACTAAATTTTGATGGCTCAGCGCCGGACAAACATAACAGTGCAGCTGGTTTCATTATCCGAGATTGGGAAGGTGCCCCAATCATAGCTGGGGTGGAGGCGATTGGAAAACAGTCGGCCCTGTTTTCGGAGGCCCGGGCATTACATTTAGGTATAAAAAAGGCAACTGAGTTGTGTGTCGATAGACTCGTAATTGAAGGGGACTCCTTAATAATTATAAATTATCTTAAACATGGGATGAAGTGCCCGTGGGAAATCGAAATGATAATGTCAGAAATATCTTGCATACTCCGTGGGTTTCGCGAAGTGAGACTCTTTCACATACTTCGCAAAGGTAATCAAGTGGCCGATTTTATTACCCGAATGGCCCGTTCTACTAGAAACCCAGAACTGCTTACTGATTCAGGTCTTCTAGACCTCATCCGAAAGGATGCTATCGGATAGCGCCTTGGCGAATCCGAATTCTTACCTAATAAATAAAAAAAAAATATACCATGAGATATATTGTACTCTATCTATTAATTAAAATAGATCATTTACTATTTATACACGTTTTTTTTAATGATAAAAACTAGGAGTATGTAAAATATCAATTTTTTTACATTTGTTTTTATAAATTCATACTTAATAGTAACTAGTATAATACCTGTGTCATGGTGTGTTTTTTGAAATAAAATATTAATAATATAATAAATTACTACTTCCTTCGTTTCAAAATATAAGTTATTTTACTTTTGACACATTTTTTAATGTGTTAAAAACTCTATAAAATATTAACTTTTAAAAAAAAAAATTCAAACTTTTGAAATTATTTTTAAAATTTTGAAAAATGTTAATATTGTATAGAGTTTTTCACACATTAAAAAGTGTGTCAAAAAGTAAAATGATTATATTCTGAGATTAAGGGAGTATTATAAAAAAAATTAATAAAGTTGGCACAAAATAAGAAGGTTCTAATAAAGTAAAAACTGTAAAAAAAAAAACATAAAATTAAGGTGGTTATGACACCTAAGATTAGAGGGGCTAGGAGCGAGAGGCTGAGGGTGACAACCTGGTGAGAGGCGAAGATGTCAAAGGGTCGAGATACCCGGAGTACGATTTCGAGATGATTGAGAGATCGAGTGTAGGGGATTTAAGGATGAGAGGTCTGCGACCCTTGTTACATATATCCCTTATTTTTTCAGTTTCCATTAACATAAAAAATTAGTTCCACAAAAAGAGTGTTCGAAAGTTCGATCCTTGGTTGATCCCTCTCCTCAGGTCTTATAAAAAACCCTCATAACTCTATCATAAGTTTTCTCCAAGTCGATGTGGTTTTTCCCATTCTTTGTATTTCTCTACTAAAAACAGTATATGAAAGATTATAAAATACTACCTTCGTTCAGCAATAGATGTCGTTTGACTTTTTGGCACGTTTTTTAAGGAGCTAAAAACTATATAAAACATTAATTTTTAAGTAATTTTTTAATATAATATAAATACTTATTAATAATAAGTGTCATATTATTAAAAAAATTGTTTAAAATTTTAATATTTTGTATAGTTTTTAGTTCATTGAAAAACGTTCCAAAAAGTCAAACGACATCTATTTCTGAACGGAAGTAGTAAGTCTAATAAAAATAAGCATGTATTGAAAAAAATGGTAAATTGCAATTAATATCCCAACCTTTAGGGATCGTTGCTTTCAATACCCTAACCTTGTAAAATTTCACAAAATATCCTAACATATACCATTAGTTGCAATTAACTCCCTAAATGAGTTTCTTAAATTAAAAAATCCCACATCAAACAAAAATTACAAAAAATCACCCATATTCATAAATATTTTCAATTAACCCCTAATAAATTTTAAAAAAAGAATTAAATAAATCTCTTACAATTTAATCCCACCCGACCCACCATCCAAAAATAATTAAAATTGATATATAAAATATACTCCTTTAAAATATAATATAATTACTTTAGCATATACTCATTTAAAATTTTAATATAATCAATCAAAATAATTAATTATTTATCTAAAAAAACATACATTATAATTAAAATCTAAATTTATATAAGTCTGTCTCGAGACATGCCGATTTGTACATCTATATATTCCTTGTATATTATTTGATACGATATATACTGTCTTTTTGGTTAATATTATATTATATATACTAAAAATAATACATAACATCTTATAATGTATCACATATAAATTCCATGGTATTAAAAAATGATTCTATAAGAAATGTTTAACATAATAGTTTTACAAAAATAAAATAAAGTAGATTTGAAAAATAAATGGTGAAAGATATGATAACCATTTTCAATAAATAATTATATAATGAAGATATATTAAAAATAATATGGTAAAAAATAATAATTTTACCATATTATTTTTAATATATCTTTATTATGTAACTATTTATTACAAATGGTTACCATATCTCATACCATTTATTTATTAAAATCTACATTATTTTATTTTTGTAAAATTATTATGTTTAAGATAAATAATTAATTATTTTGAGTAATTATATTAAAATATTAAATGAGTAAATGCTAAAATAATTATATTATATTTTTAAAGGAGTAGATTTTATATACTTGTTATAATTATTTTTAGATGGTGGGTTGGGTGTACTTAAATTGTAAGAGATTTTTTTAATTTCAAAATTTAAAATATATTAGGAGTTTATTGAAACATTTTATGAATATGGGTGATTTTTTGTAATTTTTGTATGATGTGGGTAATTTTTTAAATTTAAGAATCTCATCTAGGGTGTTAAGTGCAACTAATGGTATATGTTAGGATATTTTGTGAAATTTTACAAGGCTAGGGTATTAAAAGCAACTATCCCTAAAAGTTGGGATATTAGTTGCAATTTACCCTTAAAAAATAGTTGTATTAATATGTAGAAAATATTTTTCAAAAATATCCCATAGATACTATAACTGGTGTAAGAAGACCCTATCCAGCTCTTCATGGATTGCCCGACAACTTTAAGAATCATTGTATATCTGGATAGAGATATTAAATGATAAATAGCAAGTGCTGACAAAAGTAATCAAAGTATAAAGACCATTACCAACGAAATCTTTCGACATCTAAACCCTGAATAAAAAGCTACTTTGGCCTTTTCTTGGTGGTGCATTTGGACTAAAAGAAACAAGATTATATTCGAAAATCAGAATTTACGAACAATAGATGAGTTGGTACTTGGTAGTCATAATAAAAAACCACATGAAAAACTGGAAAAAAAAACGATGATGGCTTGCGATGCCAGTAGATGTGGGAGGAGGTCAACGATCCAGGTCCGAGGCAGTTGGTTTACAGCTCGGGTTGCTAGAAGCTCGGAGGCTGGGGATTCGAAGAGTTCTCGTGGAAGGTAATTGCCTCGGGATCGTGAATGTGATCAACGGTACTTGGTCACTCTCTTGGAGATTGAGATTCTTATTTCGGATGCTTTTCGCCTGCTTCATTTTTCGAGACAGCCTCCGTGTCCAACATTTTTATGGAGGCGAACAAAGTTGCTGATCGACTCACTCATATGGCCTTGGAGTCAGACTCATTGCCTTGAAGTTCTAATTTAGAGTTTTAAACTCTCGTCCACAGGGACGCTCTTGAGTTGTCCAAATAAGTATCAAACCAATTCAAACATGTATATTCAGAGTGCTCCAAAATTGCTAATAAAATTGGTAGGTTTTTCAATCTGACCCGGTTCAACAATGACACGAGATCTGTTGTCTATGGTCTGCCTGATTTAACTTGAAACCCACCTCGTAAAATTTGGGGCCAATGTTTAAGCATACCCACCTTGGATGTGCAAAATGAGAGTTTCTATGTGATAGATTACATAGGTCTCCTCATTTATAGTGGGCTAAAAGGTCGTTAAGGCTCATTACCTTTGTAACCTATATATATGTTTATCAATGAATGGAAAACCTCAAAGGGGACTTTACATCAATCTTGGGATCTTACATGGTATCACAACCTTTTCTTCCTCACGGAACCCTAATTTGATCCTCCCGCCTCACCTCTCCTCTTACCGACGCCGGCCTCGTTTCGCCGCTACCGGTCAACATCACCAGGTTATCCTCTACCTCCGTCCTTCTTCCTTGCCGTCAGCCTCGCTGCTGCCTCACCACCAGATCCCGTCGTCTGTGCCCCTCCCGTCGGCCATCCCCTTCCTCTGCCTATCTCGCTCCCGCCGCCGCTTCATCCCCTCGCGGTGTCCCATATCAGGTCTTCCTCAATCGCCAGATCCAAGCCTCTTCTCCCTCTCGCTCTCGCCCTTCTTCGTCCTCGCTCACAGCCACCGTCGCCTACATCCCTGCAGCCCTGCCTGTTGAGATCCTCCCCGAGTAATTCTTTCTCCAAAAAAAAAATGTCTGACCTCACCTGCTGCGCCCGCCGCCGCCACCGCGACATTGACGTCGGCGGCGGCCGCCGCATCACTCTCCGCCCTCCTCCGTCAACCACCGCCCCTCGATGGTCCCTGGTGCCTGGCTTCAACCCTCATTGACTACACTCCGGCTCCCCTGCCTTGAGACATCCCAGTCCTCATGCCTATCTGACATCATCTGATCAAAGCTATGTTCCGCCGGCTGGGCATCACGCCTTCTCCTCTATGCAGCCGACGTCTTCAGACTCTTCTTGGTACATGGACACTGGTGCCACCTCCCACATGACAAACTCCTCAGGTAGCCTCTCATCTATTTCTTTTAAGGGCCCTGCACACTCTATTATCATCGGAAATGGTGGTCGCCTTGCTACTTCGGGGATTGGCCACGCCAAATTACATACCCCAACCCACCCACTACACCTCAACGATGTCCTCATTGCCCCAAAGATTGTCAAAAACCTTATCTCTATCCGTCGGTTCACTATTGACAACAACGTTTCCTTTGCGTTTGATCCCTATGGTTTCTCTGTGAACGATCTTACTACGGGGGTTACTCGCATGAGATGTAACAGCACCGGGGAGCTCTACCCTGTCACACCACCTCCTGCGTCCAGTCAGTCGCGCCCGGTTGCCCTCTCGGCATCGTCGTCCAGCCTGTGGCATGCACGCCTGGGTCATCTCAGTGCTGTCGTTCTAGATGTCCTCCGTTCCCAGAGTCTTGTTACCTGTACTAAAGACCCACGCTCTGGTTTATGCTCTTCCTGCCAACTAGGCAAACATGCCAGATTGCCGTTCCAACGGTCTGTGACCTCTACCTTTGCTCCATTTGATATCATTCATAGTGACATTTGGACCTCTCCTGTGCCTAGCAAGGAGGGTCACAAGTACTACCTCTTGTTTCTTGATGATTACACTCATTACTTATGGGTCTTCCCATTGCATTTCAAGTCCCAAGTGTTTCCTGTCTATGTCAGATTCCATACCTACATCAAAACACAGTTTTACATATCCATCAAATGTTTCAAATGCGACAATGGCCGTGAATTTGACAACAAAGACTTTCACACTTTCTTTGCCACAAATGGGATCTTCTTTCGGTTGTCTTGCCCCTATACCTCCCAGCAGAATGGCAAAGCCGAACGAATCATCAGAATCATAACCAACATTATGCGCTCTCTCCTCTTCCACGCATCTATTCCCCTTCCCTATTGGCCTCATGCCTTATCCACCACCTGTTATCTCCTAAACGTTCTCCCATCTACCACCCTTCAACATCGCTCGCCAGGTCAGACCCTCTATTACACTTCTCCTAGGTATGATCACCTTCATACCTTCGGGTGCTTGTGCTTCCCAAACTAGTCCTCCACCGCCCCACACAAGCTTCACCTGCGTTCCACTCCTTGTGTCTTCCTAGGCTATCCATCTGATCATCGCGGTTACCTCTGCCTCGATATCACGACCCATAAGCTCATTGTGTCTCGTCATGTCACATTTGATGAGTCTCGCTTCCCCTTTGCTTCTCCTCGCCTCCCCTCTTCTACACCTCCTGTGTCTCAGTCTGAGTCAGAGTCATCGTTCCCTCACTTCTTTCTTCCCCAAAGCTCTCCCGGTGCTCCTGCCTCCCCCCCACTGCCACCACCACCTCCCCCTCCCACCAGACCACACACCCGCAGCGTCTCCGGTGTCTTCCGACCCCGTCAAATCGTCTCCATGACCACCGCACATCACCCCGCCGCTCAACACCATGCCTACACCCCTCCGTCAGATCGCCATGTTGTGATGCTGCGCCCGCAGCAAGACGCTGCGCCCGCAGCCAATCAACGCTTTTATGCATGGTCACCTGAATGAGATAGTGTACATGTTTCAGCCGCCGGGGTCTGCTGATGCTGATCGTCTCAAGCACGTCTGTCTCCTGAAGCGCTCTCTGTATGGTCTGAAACAGGCTCCGCGAGCATGGTTCCAGCGCTTTGCTTCTCATCTGCTCCGCTTGGGTTTCATTGGCATCCGCTCGGATTCGTCCCTGTTCATCTATCGCAGAGGCTCCGACATGGCATTTCTGTTACTGTATGTCGACTACATCATTCTCACCGCCTCTTCTGATGCTCTTCGGACGTCGATTATTTCACAGTTGAGTGCTGAGTTCGCCATGTCAGATTTGGGTCAATTATCTTACTTCTTGGGAGTTGTTGTTCAGCGAGATGCGTCTGAGCTATTTCTCTCACATAGTAAGTATGCTGCTGAGATTGTTGCTCGGGCTAAGATGAGTAATTGCAATCCTGTCGCCACCCCTGTCGATACATCCAACAAGCTCAGCGCTCATTCTGATCCTTTGGTTGATGATCCGACATTGTACAGGAGCCTTGCTGATGCTCTTCAGTATCTCACCTTCACCAGATCTGATATCAGTTACGTCGTTCAGCAGATCTGCTTGTTCATGCATGCACCCAGGGAACCCCACTTTCATGTCTTAAAGCGGATCATTCGGTACATCAGCGGCACACTCGAGCTAGGCATCACGATCACTCCTTCCTCTAAGCTTGACCTTGTTGCTTACACTGATGCGGATTGGGGTGGTTGTCCTGACACACGTCGCTCCACGTTTGGTTACTGTGTCTTCCTCAACGACACCCTTGTGTCGTGGTCGGCCAAGCGTCAGTCTGTCGTGTCTCGCTCCAGCGCTAAGGTCGAATACAAGGGTGTTGCCAACGTTCTCTCCGAGTGCTCTTGGCTCCGCAATCTCCTTCTTGAGCTCCGTTGCCCTCTACAGAAGGCCACTCTGGTCTACACTGACAACTCCGCCGTCTATCTGGCTAGCAATCCAGTCCAGCATCAACGCACGAAGCACATTGAGCTCGATCTCCACTTCGTCAGGAACAAGGTTGTCATTGGACATGTCCGCGTTCTACATGTCCCGTCCTCTTATCAGTACGCTGATATATTCACCAAGGGTTTACCGAGACAATTATTCATTGATTTTCGTTCCAGTCTCACTGTACGCCCCCTCCCGTTTCGACTGAGGGGGTTTGATAGATTACATAGGTCTCCTCATGTATAGTGGGCTAAAAGCCCGTTAAGGCTCAATATCTTTGTAACATATATATATGTTTATCAATGAATGAAACCCTCAAGGGGGACTTTACATCAATTTTGGGATCTTACACTATGAAATCTTTATGGTTGCTCGATCGTGATTGGGTTGGCAATCCCATGAATGAGACACTCACCTATATATATCAGCCAAACAAAACCACCAGTATACAATCATTGCGAATCCGCGCGTATCAGTTTATTGCTAACTGAACATGTACAATACAACACACTGTATGAACATTTGGACACTCCAGTGTCACACGGAACGCCGAGTCTGCAATCTGTACGTGTATCTAGAGGCACATGTTTACCTGCAAGTGGGAACATCGAAGTTGGGAAAGGCTATGAAAGCAATGGAGGATGGCGATACGTATATGGGAGACTTCGCATCCATGTAGACCGGTTCGAGTTTTGGGATGTCTCCTTGATCGGATAGCTCGAGGGCTCTGCCGTTTAGGGCCATGGTTTGGCTTCTTAGGTCACCGCCTCTCGGGGTTAAGTGGTACTCTTCTCTTTGAACCTGGAGCTTGCTTCCTGTCCAGGAGAAGGTCTTGCGAAGGCTGTGCATGAAGGGGGTTGTTTTGAGGGTCTCACCGTCTTCTATGGGCGAGTCATTGCGCACGTCGAGTGTGAAGCTCGTACTGTTGCTTAGGTTGATGAAGAGAAGAGTTATGCCATCCTGTGAGGAGAGTCGAAGAACATTTGTGACGAGATAACGATTAGGACAAAAACCATAGAGGTAACAAATGGCATCAATGACAGATTCGGTTGCCTTTCAAGGATTAAGCTGCCGAGTGGAAAACTAAGAACTGATCACGTCGTGTAAATAATACAAAACAACGTAGGATGAGAAAACTTACCCGTCCTTTCAAACAATGAGCATAGGAACGCAGAGAAGGTGATGCGTCGCTAGAGACAGAAAGGACCATCCTACCCATCAGTTGATCCCATAGAAGTGCACTACTTATGATAAAAGAGAAAATGAATTTTGGTTAATGATTAAAAGAAAAGAGCTTCAGTAGTGTTTCCGAAATCCCTTGCCGGTAGAAGTCTGGATTCGGAACAAATGTGTCTTTGTCAAGAAGGCCATAATTTCCACCAATTAGCGTCTGCCTGCAAAATACTTTCGTGTTGTAAGTAGCTGACATCCCAAGCTGATCCAAGTACCTGATTTTCCATCCCAGAGCATACATACATTGCAAAAGGTTAGAGTTTGTTGCAAGGAGGCGAACACAGTGATGTCTTGTACCCAAAGCCAATCAGACGATTACCAAAAGCTGTTGATGAAAGTGTCAGAAATATGTTGACCGCCACTGTTGTAAGCACCGCCAGATTCTCCAACCCAAGCAGAAGCCCATGGACCATACTGTTCAATGACTCCCCGGAGAGCATCAAATGTGCCTACTATGTTGTCCAAGAACGTAGGATTCTGCATTTTCTTCTCGAGATTTGGATCATTCCCTGCAGGAGAACTTAAACTGCTTCAGTAACTGAAATTTCATGTGGTGCCTATCATCTTCAATTTCCATTAATGAACGGGAAACATGAAATGATTTTCTCTAATAATACATTTGAAACTATAAGGAAAAAAAATGATGGATTACAAGTACTTTTCAACAATGGACAATCAGTGCATAAGAAAACTTTGTAGTATATATTAACAGATCAAGTCAGTCAATCACCTGGACCCAAATTGTAAATATGATGTGTCAGGGCGTTTACTACATCAGGCCCTGTGGTCTGAAGCATCTTAATAAACCAGTCTCTATCGTAGAATCCTCCTAGTGCTAAAACTGCAGGTTTTGATTGTGACCTCTCATACAGTTGGTTGATGATTCGTTTAAGCTCGATCAAATCTTTCCCATACTGAACAGGATCAACGCGTGCACCGACACCATTTCCAGATAATTCATTACCTGTAAGGAAAAGGCATTGATGAGTAAACCGCTCAGAAGTTATAAGAACTACGGTGATAAAAATAGGTAAAGTAGACTATTACCGAATTCCCATGAATCCACCTCGTATCCTTTTGAGATAGTGTACTTGATGAGATCAATAGCATTACTGGGATCCCAAGGTCCAATCCAAGCAGCAGTTTGTGACTTGTGCCTCCCGTATAGAGCATTTAATCCAAATGTAAGGACTCTGCATACATTGCGTAGCCCAGCGAAAGCACAAAGTTGAACTGCTTGAAAATAACCAAGGCTTGAAAAATACACGAAGTCCAGAAGTACACCTCACCTATTTTCCGCGAAGAAATGATTGACAGCATCCCACCGCTGCATATGTAGACATCCGGTTGAGACCCCAAACAGTCCATCTGGCTTCTTGAAAAATGGATGACAGGAGGCTTTTAAACTTGGCACGTTATATAATATCTGATCTTGCAAAGAACCTCCAATCCTTATTCTCTCAAATGCCCAAAAGCTGCAAAGCAACCAAATTTATAGTAAGAAATTCATGTTTACGAAAGGAAATGGTTAAAGAACAATATCTATCCCCTGCCTCAATTCCAAGGGCACCACAAAAGGATAACATACGGACCTTTGATCGCCTTTCCAAGAAGAGGTTTTGATATATTCTGTTGAAGACAAGATCCAAACAATTAATAGAGAATGGAGTGTAAGTTATCTTTAACCTCTTGTTTGGACATAAATCTGCTTCACAAATTGAAGACAGTTGATGGAATTGGAATTAAAGCATCACAGTGGAATATCCCCATGGACATTGGTTGTAGTTACACTTTTCATGAGGCCACCAATCAACCGTAGCGCAAATAAAGTTTTCACTAGTTTCAGCGACTTCTTTGCCTCCAACAACAATAACAGTGGCCCTTGCAACATCTTGAGCTGAAGTTAATGGATGAAAGACCAATAGCAGAACTAAGAAAAGCTTGAGATATCCCATGGCTTGATGATTTATACAGTATTATTTAATTATAGCCAAACTCAATCCTCCGATATGAGTCCAAATGTGGTTTATTTCTTCCTCCTCCGATGTATCTAACCAAATTTTCAAGTAGAAACCATCATATGAAATAATGTTATTGCAGCAGCAAAGATAATTGCAAAAAGCCTCTATTAAACAGAAGTACAGAACTATGTTGGAGGCCCCTTTCAATTAGAATCATATCTAATTCTATTTCATGCTTGAAATACCCTACTCCAACATTCAATTAACATTACTAAAATGAAATCTAAATTGGACATAACCAATATCAATTCTCAATCAGAAATTCAATTCATATCAATTCTCAGTGAACAGACTCGTTCGAATAAACTTTTTGAAATCCAATCCACCATATGGAATTCAAAGATCACCTTCAATTTTGCGGCGGTGCGGAATGCAAAGGGAGAAGTGAAGAACAGAGAAATGCTGATTGCGGTGTTGGCAACCTGGCGTGCGTGTCGCATCCATAAGTGCAGTCCCAGTGCACCAGAAATTTCCCGGGAAAACACCAAACAAATCAATGGGAAGAAAGTGCAAAACTGAGCAAAGAGATGAGATGGGTATAGCTTAGATCTGAGGGGTTTGGTGTGAGAAAGAGTGGGAGGGAAGGAAGAAATGATCTGGGGGAAAGTGTGTAGTACTAGTGCACAGTGTGTGTGTGGATTTGTGGAGTGACGACGACGACGACAAATGTTCTGTCGTTTGTACGGAGTATTACTATTTTGCATCTCACAAAATTCAATTTAACATATTTTAGTGGAGTGCAGTATAACATTAACCAGGAAGATAAACCTTTTTTTTTTTTTTTTTTTTTTTTTTTTGAACCGGAAATAATTTGGCATTAAGGATCCTTAAATACCAAGTGCGTCCAGACGAACGAGATTACGCAGAACTGAGTCGTCAGGTATGGAATTGCTAGAGAAAACGAAATTGAGGTGCGAAAGACGGTCAGCAACTCGATTAGCCTCCCTAAATACGTGACGAATCTCAACTGAATGAAAGAAAGCTAGGGAGACTAGACTGTCTGAGACAATCATTTCAGAGTCCCCAGAAGGTTTCCCGCAGCTCTTAAGGCTGTTAATAATAGTCAGGTTGTCCCCTTCTATTATCAAATTTGTGATGTTCAGTTCTCTAGCAGCATTGATTCCTTTCCAGAGGCCCAAGCCCTCAGCACCAGATACCGAGGAAATACTTGAAGGCCCAGAACCGCAGAAAACGGGCGAGCCAGTATGGTTTCTGATGACGAAACCATAGGAGCCCATTGAGGAATTGGACAGAGCTCCGTCAAAATTTAGTTTGTGGTATCCAATTCTTGGTGCCATCCATTTACAGGTTTTCCTTGATTTTGTAGGCTGGGTATGTGTCATTGGTGTTTTGTTTTGCCGACACTGGTCATTTCTGCTATCGTCCGACCGAGTTGAGGCGTTCCAGCTTGTTTGTTGATCTCTTGCAAATGAAAGTATGCTTCTTGTATCTGGTTTGCTGCTGCCAAAGAGAGTCATATTCCTAAAGTACCAGATGCTCCACCAGCAGAACGAGAGGTCATTGAATTTTTTACTCCCAGCTTTATCTTTAATGTAACAAAGGCAACTATTTATGTCTAATCCTTGCGTGAAACAGGTATGTAGAATATTTGTCAAGATCGGGTCTGCTTTTGCTATTGTTGCTCTTGTTATCGGGCAGTCCCAAATAAGATGGGCTAGATCCTCATAGTTGGAATCACATTGAGGGCATGATGTAGGCACCCCGATTCCACGAGAGGCAAGTTTAACCGAAGTGGGCAAACCGTTCTTCGTTATTTTCCAAAGTAGTGTTTTCACCTTTGACGGTAGATCTAGATTCCAAATCCATCGTAGATCCGATTTCTGGTGTTGTTTGTAGTGGTTAATCATTTGAATTGCTGAGCTAGTGTTAAACCATCCATTTTTGCTCCATTTCCAGTATAACCTGTCCGTGTGTATATTTTTGGGTATCGGGTATGCGGATATTAGGTCTATTAGTCCTGTTGGTAGGATCTGTTGAAGGTTAGAGTGAAGTAGGTCCAAGTTCCACTGGTTATCCATGGTCAAAAAATTTTGGACGGTGAGTTCCGTGTCAACCTGCATATCAGCCGATATCATTGTTATTAGTGGTGAGCTTCCAAACCAGTGATCAAGCCAGAAGTTTACGCTCTTCCCATTACCAATTGACCATCGTAGACCATCCTTAAACATAGGTATGAGTTTAGTGAGTTGTGCCCACTGCCAGGATGAAGTTCCCTTTTTGCGGTAGTTTAGTATGTGTTGTTGCCGTAGATATTTCTCTGTGATTAGTGTTACCCACGGATTTTTTGGTTCAGCCGGTATTTTCCATAATAGTTTTAGTTGCAAGGCCTTGTTCATATCCTCCGAGTTACGTAGTCCTAATCCGCCATTGTTTTTTTCCTTGCAAACTTCATACCAGCTAATTAGTGGCTTATGTCTTGGCCCCTTATTCCAAAGGAAATTCCGATTGATTCTGTCCAGTTCCGTGTGTATAGATTTTGGTAATAAAAACACTGCATGAGATGTAGTGGTTTCGCTGATAGCGTGGTTTTAATTAAGGTGCATCGACCTGCCTGAGACAGACAATTGGCTTTCCATTTGTGCATTTGTGATTTGGTTGTGATTAAGAGGTCGTTAAAAGTTTCCTTGCCAGCTCTACCACAAATGATTGGGCAACCTAGATAAGGGCCTAGGTTGGTCGTGTAGGGGATCTCCAATTCGTTGTGTATGGCATTAAGAGTTGTCGTCATGTTAGGAGTCATTTGAAAATGAGATTTATGTCTGTTTACCCTTTGCCCAGAAAGGCAAGAAAATTCCCGAAGAACTTTGTTTATTTGGTCACAACCGGTTTTAGTAGCCGACGCAAAAATGACAATGTCGTCAGCAAAAGCCAAAAATGGGATTCTTGTTCCATTACGCGTGATCGTTACGCCCAGGTGACTACCAGGGACCGAAGATTCCTTAAGTAGTCCACGAGCTAAGACTTCTGATAGTACGAGGAAAAGATATGGGGATAGAGGGTCGCCTTGTCGAAGCCCTTGCTGGGGAGCAAATAGATCAGTGGGTTCGTTGTTCACTAGGACGGAGTAAGAGACCGTCGTTATGCATTCCCGAATCCATCCTATGAAACGTTCTGAGAATCCAAAATTGGTTAGAACTGAAAGAAGGAAATTCCAATCGACAAGGTCAAACGCCTTTTCCATGTCTAGTTTAACTGCCATCCAGCCATTTTTTCCTTTCTTCTTTGAAAATGAATGAAAGATCTCATTCGCTACTAGTATATTGTCTTGTATGGCCCTTCCTGCAGTGAATGCACTCTGTAAGGGGCAAATAATTTTAGGGATTATTTTCTTTAGCCTTGTCGCTAGTATTTTAGAAATTATCTTATATGTTGTTGAGCATAAACTGATTGGTCTGTAATGTGATGTAGTTGTTGGGTCGTCGCACTTAGGGATAAGTGCAATGAATGTGTGATTGATCTGCTTGAGTAATCTGCCACTAATGAAGAAGCTTTTGACAGCTTTAGTCACTGAAGGGCCAACAATAAGCCAGTATTTCTTAAAAAAGCCAGCTGGGAAACCGTCAGGTCCTGGTGACTTGTCATTTGCTAAGCTGAAGACCGCATTTTTAATTTCAGCATTCGAGATTTGTTTAGTAAGCCACTCATTGTCAGCAGTGGTGATCTCCGTGGTTATGTTATTGAGTAAAGTACTTGGGATAATTTGTCTTCGGGTAGCTTGGAATCGTTGCACAAAGTCATTCTTAATGGACTCTCGTATTTCTTTATCAGTTGTGACCGTAATTCCTGCGTTTGTGTGTATCATTTTTATTATATTTCTATTTCTCCTCCCTGTTGCGATTCTGTGGAAGTATTTCGTGTTAGCATCTGTCAATCTTATATGTTGTTTTTTAGCTCGTTGGCCCCAGTATGTAGTTTGGTATCTAAGTAGCGCGGCATGCTTGACTGTAAGCCTTTTGATTTTCTCGTCAGTTTTGTTATCGTAAGCGTTGCAGAGCTGTAGTTGTAGTTTTTGTAATTTTTCTTCAACTGTTGATAGTTGGCGGAAAATATTTCCGAAGGTATTCTTGCTCCAGATCTTACTCTTTTTTTTTACTTCGACGAGTTTTTTAGTCAATTTGTAAAGGTTTGATCCCGGTACGTCCACTCGCCAAGCATTTTTGACAAGGATCTCGAATTCGGGCCTTGTAGTCCAAGCCATTTCGAACTTAAAAGGTTGTAGCCTCGGCTTACTCTTGTCCATTAGGTCTAGTGTGATTTGAGTATGGTCTGATTTAATGAATGCATGGTTCTTTGTGGTTAAGTCAGGGAAAAGTTGTAGCAGAGTATGGCTTACCAAAGCTCTGTCTAATTTTTCAAAGGTATTGTCAGCTCCGTATGATCTTCTTCTCCAAGTGTATCTATTTCCAAATGTCGGAGTGTCTATAAGATTGTGTGTAGTGATGAATTCAGATAGTCTGTGGAATCGACGCGTAGTGGGACGGAGACCTCCTAGTTTATCTGTAGAGTCAAGGATTTCATTAAGATCCCCCATGACGATTAATGGTTCCTTAATGTTCTTAGCTGTGTTAGATAGGTATCCCCAGAATTCTTCCTTATCTTTTTCATGTGGGGGAGCATATACAAATATTATCATGATTGCAACCGGTAAAGTTTGGTTGGTATACTTTGCCTGAATGGTTCTGTTGTCATAGTTAACAATTTCAAAGAGTTCATTGTTGAAATGCGATGCCTTCCAGAGAAGACAAAGACCACCAGAGAGACCGGTTGAGGGGCAGAAAAGCATGTTATCAAACCCAGGTTTTTTCCAACAGTTGTCGGGCGGGGGGTGTTGTAGCTTCGTTTCTGCTAAGGCTAGTATTTTAATACGGTCGCTTCTACAGGTGGATTCTATATGAGTCCAGACGTTTTTCCTATTAAGACCACGAACATTCCAAAAGCTAAACTTCATTAATCCAATTTTTGTATTGGCGAGGTAATAGCATATGATTGACCACAAGGTGATCCATGTAGTTTGGTTTTATGTCAATTTGGAGAGAGTACGCACAGCGAAATCCCATTAGGGTGTTAGGAATTCCATAGATGCTGTAAGATTTTGCGTGCATATGATCTCGTATGGTGGATGTTGTTGTTCTAATTAGCTTAGAAGCAGATTTATTACAGTATTGTCTGATACAGCACGGTCTATGTGATGAAAACAGTTTTGTTGTACCAGATATACACTTATGCGCGCTTAAATTCGGGTATAGCAAAGTTGAAAGTCTGAATATAGAGTATACAGTTTCATTACAAAAGGAATTGGATAGGAAGTCTAATTATGTTCAATTTTTTCGCAAATAGTACTCCCTCCGTTCAACAAAACTTGTCGTTTACTATTTACGCACGCTTTTTTAGAAGGATAAAAACTATATAAAATATTCATTTTTAAAAAAAAAAAATTTAACAAGTTTGTACTTATTAATAATAACTACGAAATTGTTAAAAAAATTTATTTAAAAATTCGATATTTTATATAGTTTTAAGCTCCTAAAAAAACGTGCATGAATAGTAAAACGTCAAGTTTTGTTGAACGGAGGGAGTAGTATTTTGTTGGGTGATTTTGATAGATAGCCCTTTTTAAAGGTTCAATTGGGTACAGACCCCAAACTAATTTAATTAGTTTTTTTTATAGATCTCATCCAAATAGAGTGGAATGGTCAAACAAACGGTTGACCGTTGACCGGTCAGCATGACCAACTCATTTGGATTTTTTTTTTTTGATGCCGTATTTTACCGTTTTTATGCCAAAATTTTATTATATTTTATTTTCACTTTGATGCCACTTTTCTAATGAAATAATTGGATGGCACTTTTTTAATGCCACTTTTTTTAAACCTTGATGACATTTTTTGTTTACTGTAATGTCACGTTGACCATTGATGCCACTTTTTTATTCAAATCGATTGATGCCACATTTTTTAATTTAATCAAGGGTATATCGATTTATTTTCATCGATTATACTTTCATTCACTGATGACACGTTTGTGATTACACTTCATTGATGCAATCACTTGTGGTGACATGTTCATTAAATTTTTATTCATGGATGACATTTGTTATTATGCTTCATTAATCACAATTGTTTATGGATACAATTTTATATAATTGATGACATAAGATCTTAAAACGTGGAATCAAAATATTGTCACTTTATTGCACATATATAAACACTTATTATAACATGTCATCAACTCAAAAACATGCATTAATCATAATTGTTTATGGAGACAATTTTATATAATTGATTACATAAGGGTCTTGGCTAGGAAGATTCATCTCTGCTGGCAGCTTATACCTTATCAGATGACATAAGAGAATAGTTTAAATAATAAAATCACAAATCCAAGCCAAACATCAATAATGATAGGACTCAAAAGTAAAACTAAAACCAAACGCAAAAATAATATACTACCTTCGTTCAGAAATTGATATCGTTTGACTTTTTGACACGTTTTTTAAGGAGCTAAAAACTATATAAAATATTAACTTTTTAAATAATTTTTTTTAAAAAAATATGATACTTATTATTAATAAGTATTATATTATATTAAAAAATTACAAAAAAAATTATTTTATATAGTTTTTAACTCTTTAAAAAACGTGTCAAAAAGTCAAACGACATCTATTTCTGAACGGAGGTAGTATTAGATTAATAGGCTTTCTTTGTAGCTTTAAACATGATTCCAATCTATTAGAAAAGAAATTTTACCTCGAGTAGCAACATCCACACCTCTTCCTTGCCAAAACCAAAATCATATACATTCATATTCTCTCACATAAGACACTAAATCATAACATAACACGTGAAACTTACATTAACAAAGATTTAAACATGTATCTCCAAGATATCACGATGAACCAAAATTAACCTCAATCTTTTTAAGTAGAAAAGTTGTAAGAGACATTTTATCGAACACTTGGCGTGCAAAGAAACTCACCCATATCTACAGCCCCACAAAAGCAAAGACAAACCTAGCAAGAGCATGAAATTTCAGCAGAAACCCCAATTGCTAAGTTAATCAACCAGCTAGACCTAGAAGTTGATTTACCTACATCAACAGATCAGATAAACCCATAACACTAGTCGAAGCTCAAGGCAAACAATTAATCCAAAATATCAAAACACGTACCCCTTGGAAGAGACCTCACCTTACCTTGGTCTCTTGCAATTGCAGAATGCAAGATGGTGGAACAATAAGCATCTATATAACCCAAAATATCAAAACACACAACCAGAAGGTCCTTCAAGACCTCCAAATTCCCACCCCTTGCTACACAATGAACACGTACCCCTTGCTGCACAATATTAAAAAAAATCATCCATTTGTGGATGCTATAAATCCCTCCTCCATTTCTACCGCTAACCTATAACTTCCAACATATCCCGACGACGGATTTTTGCTCGTCTTCGTCCCTCTGCTCCGACTCCCTACCAAAGTTCTAGGTTAGCGGTATGGGGCCGCGAAGCGGTGGGGCCAGTCACTATAAAAAGTTTACCCTATCAAAGTTTTAACCATTCCGGAATGGCTCATCGGAAAGGACTTGTGGATAATAGTCATAGGTTCCCAGTTCGAACCCCGGAATGACCGCTCTTTATTTACCAATTCAAGGTAGGAATGGAGGAGCTTGGGAGAAGGAAGAAAGGGGTACAGTACAGTGGCCTAATAAAACTTTAATATGGTCTATAATAGCTAAAAAAATAATTAAAGAGGCTATTCACCTAATCAAATGTGCGTAAGGGTCTAAACCACCAAATTCCCTCTATTTTGTATCCGTTTTTTTGCGTGTTTGGTTAATAAATTACTAGTATAGTCCCCATGTTGTGACACGTTTTTTAATTAAATAAAATTTTAATAATATAATAAATTAATATGATAAATTTAACAGAAATATTTTAATACTTTAATTAAAAAATATAAAAGGTTGAATTGATAAATAAAGTAAAAAATTATAAAAATCTTCATCATATATGTATTTTAGAAATCTTTCTTAAAAGTATTAAAAATAATTCTTCCCATTTAAATTATTATATAAAGATATAGATATTTTAGATTAATCTCATTCGTTACTAAATAAATAAATAAAATCATAGTAACTATATTTTATTATGTTAGTCATTTTAAAATTAATGTAAAATAAAATTTAGAAATTGTTTTTTTTTTATAAATATAAAAAAAAAACTCAATTTCCTAATAAATAGCAGTGTTGAATTTTTTTATAACAAATTATATTTTAATCTATTTATATGCATAAATTATACACTACTATGACAAAAACTTTTAGAGTGAGGCTAGAGGCAAGATATCCAAATGGCTATTGACAAGATAAGTTCAACTAAATTACCACGGGTCCTTTTCATTTTTTTTTCAAACAATTGCAAACATACCCAAAACTCTCTGAGAGCGAATTGAAAAAACTTAAGTGCGTTCATCCAAATACTCCACCGATTGAACAAACTTTTAGTAAATTTATCAAGGAATTAATTGATCGCTACTTATTTTGGTATATGAATCGTTTCAGATGATTATCAAAAAACTTTCGACTATTTTTCTTGGTTGTCATTTGAAAAATCTGTCGAAGCGTAGAGATCCGAGCTAAATAATTAAATAACCTCGACTCCATTGAGTGAGGTTAATGAGGGAGCTCGGTGGATATTGGTGAGGGCTATGAAATAGCTTCATTGACTTAAGCCGAGGTTCATAAATTTCCGGGTTGACTCAAACCCGGATTTAATCGGGTTTCGGGTCATTTCGGGTTGATTTTGGGTTTGTCAATTTTTTCTTTTTTAAATTAAAAAAATCATGATTTGATTATTTTTGGGATAAATTTTAATTATATATATAAAAAATTAATTATATATAATTATAAATCAACCAGGTCAATCGGATAAATCGAGTCAAAATTACCGGGTCAATCAGGTCACCGGGTCGAAACCCAGATTACCCGGAAAATTTCAAGTTTTTCGGGTTCGGGTCAGAAAAAAATTTCGAGTCAAACTTTCCAGGTTCGGGTCGGAAATTTTCCGGTCGTTCGGATCGGGTCGACTGGATCGGCTTGTGTTTTTACAGGTCTATTTACATGTCATTAAAAGTCAATAAATACTTAAGTTTCTACTCACATTTGATCTAAATAAGCTATTTAGCCTTTAGGGTGATATTTTGTATCTTAACCAAATTTAATACTTAACTTAATTTATGATATCAATTACGTAAACACTCTTGAACGATTATTTTCCTAATTTTAGCCAAACAACTATTTAATAAATTACATTAGTTAAATACAAAATAAAAAGGATATAAATATAAAATTATTACATTTAAAGCATTCCCTCCACACTAGACCTGTCAAATAGGTCGGACGGGTCGGGTTTGGGTCGGGTCGTCTCAGGTTCGGGTCCATTCAGGGTTGGGTCATTTCGGGTTACGAGTCATGAAATACTCAACCCAGACCCATATTTAACGGGTTCGGGTCGACCCAACGGGTCAAGAGCGTTACTCATCCATAATTTTTTAAATGTCATTTACTATTTATACACGTTAATTAAAAATGATAAAAATATGTAAAATATCAATAAAAGTTCATTACTTGTTATAATTTCATTCTTTTTAGTTTTTGAAGTATGAAATTATATATAATATACTCCCTCCGTTCAAAATTATAAGTCATTTTATACTTTTGCACACATATTAAGAAAAGTCTAAAAATATTATTTTTATACCCCTCATTAATTATCCACTACCATTATCAACTAATAACATTTCACAAAACAACTCAAAAAGTTACTTTTCTCTTATCTCAATGCCTCAAAAACCTAAAAGGACTTATATTTCTAAACAAAATTTCAAACCTAAAAAAACCTATATTTTTAAACGAAGGGAGTATAAATTTATATTTTATATAAATATTAGCATCCTTAACACCATACATGAATTGTAAATGACATTTAAAAGTAAACAGATGGAGTATTTTCAATGACTATTTACATAGTTCCTAAATCTAAAATTGTTATATTATCCTAATAATAGTTATATTATTGAAAAAATAATAATTAATGTTGCTACAATAGTAATAATTTTATATACATAACAAATTTTAATGTTAAATTATAACGTGAAGTTGATGATGAAAAATATAATATTGAATCCTAATTATTATTAGTAACAAATTATAATGTTAAATTATAATTTATTTATGTCTTTATTATCTTAAAGCTTGACCCAACAGGTGACCCACAGGTTGACCCAACTCAACCCAGAAATTTGCGGGTTGAACGGGATCGGGTTGCTTCGGGTTTCGAGTTGAAATATTTGTGTCAAAACCCACGTTTTACGGGTCGGGTCACGTTTTGACAGGTCTACTCCACACACACATATGCGAATTATTGCTATTCCAACCAATTTTCTTTTAAAAAAATCAAGGTGGATTTTCTGTTAGAATATGGGGTTGTCCCACATTGAAAAGATTGAGATATTATGAACAACATATAAGCTTGACGGGCTACTCCTCTCATTGTCAATTGGTTTTGAGATGGAAGCACGTTGGATTTGTATGTTGTTCGTGTCTCCCGTACGTGAGCCCGCACACGACCTCCTTTCGGATTGTCTTAACCCAACTAACTAATTAAAATATAAACCCAAAATAGGACACGTATGCTAATTGCAACAGAAGTCGTTTCATGCCTCTGTTTTAATGTGTATATATATAAATATATATAGATTCTCAATGACATTCCAATTTGTTATATCATATGACATTTTCCATATCTGGTTTTAGAGTCATCCATCTTTTATTTCCCTTATGTTTGTTGAAGTCGTGGAAAACTTCATATGCGACCAGGATATTGGGTGTGTATGACAAACGTTTTTAGCTGTTAAAATTATTACGTTTTTTGCTGTTAAGAAAATAAACAGGTAATATGTGTGTGTGGCAACCGAAAATGAGCAATAATTAGTTAAAACTTGTGTTTAAAAAAAAAGATACTTGTGATAGCTTATTTTGGTGTTTCTTTGTTTATTTGGTTTGAAAGTACCATAATACCCCTAATAATAACCAAATAAACACCAGTTTTTACAAATAAACACTTTTTTGTCCCATACGAAGTTTATATTTTTTCATAATTTTTTAATTACTTTTACCAACTGTCTATAAACTTTACCATGTTTATAATTTTAGTCAGTTTATTAACTCCGTCTCATACAAACCCATTTCTTGAATAGTTCTTTCTTCCACAAAGGCCCCTTGGAAGGGACTGACGATCCTAGGAAGAATGGGGTCTAATTTATTAGCTAGTGTTTTGTGATTGTTTTTATACTGTTACAAAGACTACTCATTGGGTTATCTATTTTGGGTGTGATTTGATTAATTTCAATTAGAAGGTAAAGGTTGCCAAAGTTGGAAAAAAAAATGCATCAGGTTGAATCAAATTCCAAACAACAGATACATTTTTCATTTCCAAACGGATCAGATTTGTAAAATATCACTCTTGGTCTCATAAATTGACCAATATATCACCAAGTGTGAATTACAATGGGAAAAAAAAATGCAAGGTGAATCTCAACTATTCAAAGAAGTTGCCAATGGGAAATCATTGTTGATATCAACCTAAGGCTAAGCATTAACTTGCACCATTCCCAGGTTTACTATCTCTATGATGGCCAGATCACAGTGTTCAACACACACCTCTGTAGGATAAGCTTTCCATGTCATACCAACCCGACACGACCCTGACCAACCATCATATATCATCAGGCAGTTGATACTCTCGGTTCTTTAATTCACAACCCCCTTGGGTACTATGAATCCTTTGTGTACGCGCTGCCGGGAACTTTGACTAGAAGAAAATCATCGTCCTCTTCATCTAGATTTGTTGCTGGTATAAGACTCGACAAGCTTTGGCCCTGGAAACAATGGTCTTGTTACATCAGTCACTAGTATGTGCAAGGAAGACGGACTAGCAATACTTTGTGGATTTACATGGTGCTGAATATCCGGGGACTGCGTTTTACGAGGAATTGCAAAGCGTACCTTAGACTTGGCACATGATCGTTTACTTTTGCGAGCACTTCCGCCCATGAGCTTCGCGATAGCCTCTTTAAGTTGCCTCCTGGCAAGCTTCCTTTCGGCACATTGTGCAGAAGTAACATCAGCGTGACATGCAAAACACAATGTTCTGAGGTTTTCCACCCTACACTCACCTGAAAATCGCAAACACAAATGTGAGAGCTCTAATCTGAACATGGACACTTCCAAGCACATTTTTTTCCATAGTTGTTATGATTGTGTTTGTATAGATGCATATATAGTGAAGTGGAAGAAGTTGCATCGCGATCCCTGACCTAGTGATTGGAACTGACCAAATTTTCATACTGAATCACTGGGTGCAGCAAAAGAAACATATGAAGTTTATTGATGAATCCCTAGATTATAAGCGCATGGACAGAGACTAGAGTTTCAAAGAGACTGCACGAACCAACAGTCAACGAGAAACCTTTGTTTCACAAAACAGGCAACTAATGAATCAAAAGAAGGTATTATTGGAGAAGCAGCAAACCTCCTCCTTGGTAGACAGGTACGAAATGGTCAGCGTGCCAGGCATTGCCTTCAGTTGGTTCAGCAACAAGCTTATCCAGCCTACAAAGCATATCAGCGGTATGAGCAATGATCTGGAAGCAAAATAAAATTGCTAATTTATAATTGCCACAGTAACATTGTGAAAATAATGATGGTTCAAGTCTGCTATATGAATTTCGGATAGGTGAAGGCAATGCATCCACTATTCTACCTTTCTTTCTGCTTTCTATCTACTTACGGTCGGTTTTCTACATATCTGTTTCCTATCTTTCTGTTGTCTATTACCTACCTCCTACTAAGTGCCCTGGGACGTTGTGTTTCCTTCGCTCTATTGTTTTGGGTCTTCCGGAGACACTCTCCCGACTAGTTCGGGGAAAGAGTGTGTACATCCCAACCCCCAAACCCCGCTTCGTTGCGGGATATACTGGGTGTTGTTGTTGTTGTTAAATCGTAAAAACATGGTGGTCAACACTTACAATTTCTTACGATTGGCCAAATTTGGCGCAACTCTTTTGACATACTCCACACGTTTTTCAAGAGTTAAAGGTCTCAAGTGCAAGACAAGTTTGTGGCAGTCCAATTGGCAGTTTGTGCAAACACCACGCTCGATTTTAAACAGTTCCTGAAAACAAATGTCAGGATGACTTCTCAGGGATGGTTAATATAGGAAAGTAAAACTTCAAGGATCTAAATAACTATATGACAAGATTAAAAGCTCAGAAAAAATAAATACAACATTGTATCCTAACTAAAAGTGTGTTATGCAATTTGCTTTAGGTCCTTACGAGACGGAGAAATTTGTTGCTACTCCGTGAGCGGTATTCTTCAGAACAGAGCAAATTACAGAAGAGATCCTCAAAGAATTCTGGTCTCGTGGCATTGGAGCTCCTAAACATGGGGGTGGGGGGTTGTTATTAGCAAGTAGGTCACACCAACTTGTTCCAGAACACAATCATATATTTGTTTACAGTACAGTACAGGCAAGTATATCAAACCCACAAAATTTATATCACAAGTAATTTTTTATTTTGTGCTTGCTAGATCATAAGAAAAAATGTCTGTGCTTACTTGCAAGGATTTTGACAAAGTTTACAAAGGGGTTCCTCCGTTGTGGACCAAGCCTGCATGTATACTTTGTCCCTTTTCCTGTTACCAACAAGCGAGACCTGCTTCCACACTGCACCTGGTGGTAAAGGAAGGCTTATCTCACACAAGGGTGTATTTCGCCGCCTACTTCCACCTTTGAGTAATCCCTGTTTACGAGGAAGGAGAATGGGGACATTATGAAAGCTATCTGTGGTGATTTTGTATCATGGTAGGGAGTTCAAATCTGCAAAAGGATTGAACAAACCTTGTCATCATGGTTGGCACTTTCACACAAATATGAAAGTTCAGCAGATAAAGGCAGTTGAAGAGGCTTCCCAAATAATTTCCTCCTGTCCACGCGTCTCAAGTTATTCCACTCATCGATGAAGACAAGAAGAGCATCCCGACAAGCTGGATTTTCCTTGATGAATGCAGACACATATTTGCCAGATTCAGATTCAGAAATAATCTCCTCAGGCCGAAAATTCTCAGATATTGGTCTTGGTCTTGAGTCGACTCCTGGGATGCAAGTCCATAGGTGGATTCTACCAGTGTACGGGCTCACCTAACAAAAACAGCAAATATCACAACAACTTTCAATTCCAGCCAACAGAAGCTAGAAAAATTAATAAAAACATAAAATCAAGATGGGGAGGGGAGAAAGAAGTAGAATATAAAAAGCACTTCTTAATAAATCGGGACCAGTACATTGAACATGCAAATTAACGACTCAATTACACACATGTCAAGTGTAAGGATTTCAGTAGATGTGCTTTTATTATAGCACTAGCTTTAGTACCCGCGTCTCTTTTTCATATAATATGTTTATATTTATGAAATGATTGTAATGGTAAAATGATCACAAAAGATTATATGTTTTTATTCAAAAAAATCAATCGGATAAGAATTAGAAAATAATCAATTAATTAATTACTTATTTAAAAAAATTAATTTGATTTATAATAATTATGAAAAAAAGATTTGATTATAACTAATGTATCTATACTAATGGCGAATGCGCCACATGGAGGAGGTGACTTCTCCTTGAATAAATAGTAACTGAGGTTTGATAGGTATTATAGATACATTTGTTGAATAGAGAATCTTGATAAATATTTTTTGTGAATTAGAATGTAAAGCTTATTATTTTAAATATTTATAAGAAACATAAATTTGAAATAGTATGGTTAGGAATTAGGATCCGATTATTTTAAAGTAATCCTCCATAGAGTTTTTTTTTTAATCTCAGTTATAATTAATAGTCCGACCTTATGAAATACACTAATTTTTAGCATTATATTTTGACTATATATATTTCAATATTACATATTTAAAATAAATTCAAGTAAAATACATAATTAACTCAAAACAAAATAAAAATCAAAGGTAATTGTTTGAAAAAAGTCAATTGTAAAAATAGATAGAGTATTGCTTGTTCATATTCAGTTCATTTAAAATATGAACGAGCACGAGCCGAGCCTAAATTTTGTCTCGAGCTTAAAAACCTGCTCATATTCGGCTCGTTTAGGAAATGAGCGAGCTCAAGCCGAGCTTTTTTCGAGCTTTAGGCAATTCTACTTGCTCATTATACATTAACTTAAAGGAAATTTTAGAAATTCCATAAAATTCGAGCTATTCGAGTTTAATTCGAGTTTAATTCGAACGAGCCGAGCTTTGGACCGAGTTTAAAAATGTGCTCATACTCGGCTCGTTTAGAAAATGAATGAGCTCGAGTCGAGTTTTTATCGAGCGAGTACGAGTCGAATTCGAGCTACTCGTGTTCACATAACACCCCTAGTTATAATAATAGGTAGTCTAACTTTACACCCCCTGTAACAAAATGACTTGTAAGGTAAATGATCACAAAAGATTATATGTTTTTTATTCAAAAAAATCAATCGGATAAGAATTAGAAAACAAATGAATGAATTAATTACTTATTCAAAAAAAGTGATTTGATTTATAATAAATAAATAAATATAAAAAAAGATTTAATTATAATTAATGTACCTATACTAACGGAGAAGGTGCCACATGACGTAGGTGACTTCTCCTTAAATAAATAAATAAAGATTTAATTATAACTAATGTACCTATACTAAAGGAGAAGGTGCCACATGGCGTAGGTGACTTCTCCTGTATTGATGACTCTGTTTATTTCACTTTCAAGTTTCTTTTGAAGGAGAAGCCTGATACCCTTGTTTTGTTGACCCATTGTTTAGGAGAAAGGTATATTGTAGGTGATAACTTTTTCAATTGATCTCACTGCATAATTTTCACGAAACAAGATGAAATACAGTTGAAATAGCTGGGCATGTCTGATACACACGCTCTCTTTGAGAGGGAATGCAAAGGGTATTATAGTCTTTAAGCAAGGTACACAAATTGGTTTCTCTCTGTCTCCCTCTATCCCACCTCCACTGAGAATGACTTTAATTATTTCTGAATTTATCGCTTAGTATATAATCATCAATTAAAAACAATTATAAGCACCAATGCCTATATCTTACCTCAAAACGAAGATTATCTGACTGGATGGAGCTAGCTGCTGCAGATGGTTCATCAGGCTTGTTATCAAGTTCCCTTTGTGTTCCATGCACTATTTCTTCGTAAGCCTGCATTATGCATTAATTTTGAAATGCAAAAGGGGGGAAAACACTCGAGTGCAAGAGCACTTCTGAAGTTTCCTTTTCCATTTGGAAACCGCACTTTCACACAGTAGCATGTTAAATTTAGGTCTTCTAATTACCTTATCAGAATCATTTTTCGCTTCACCCTCCATCATGAAGCCCTGTGGAGATTTCTTCTCAATCATCGTTGCACCAGAAGCAGAATTCGGAGTTTCACAATTACTTCTATCCGTGTTCTCTGATTTCCCTAAATAAGAAACACTATCAACCTGCAAGTTCATGCATAGAAACAGTCAAGTTAGAAAACAAAGTCAAAAGAAAATAGAATGTACCAAAAGGTGCTTATGATCGAACCAAGAACAAGAGTAAGCATAACTGTTGGAGAACACGGACCTAATTGAGACGCTACTTTTTGGTCAACCTATAATAGACGTTCTAGAAGGAAGCCAAGGAATTCATGTAATAAAGTTGGACTTCATATTACACATTGACAAATAATATATAGGATTCATGGGTCAAAGAAGAGGATGTTAAAATGGTTTTGCCATGATATTCTGAGCTTCATATAAGATTTTGCTGATAAATGAATGTAGTAGAAAAGAGGCAGAGAAGCACCTCTAGTTCTGGTATTGCATCATACTTGCCATTAGTTGTTGATGATACACGGAATAGACTCTTGTTTAACTTCTGCCAGCGCGATTCATCAGAAGTTTCCTATAATATAAGAAAGCATCAGAAAAAGCGGGATCTTGCAAGCATTAAAGGCAAGAAAGCATATGGACTATGGAGTGAAGGAAGAGAAGAAACACAAACCATGGCACAGAAAATATAAATATTGACTGCTTTTGTCTGGCCTCGCCTATGTGACCTATCCTCAGCCTGAAGTCAGATAAAAAGTAATAGCATATGAGTCTTTACAAAAATGGAAATTTGATCACTCTATTTCAAATTATGAACTAACCTTTTCCAGAGCATCATGTGTTTCTTTCAGATAAACGATAAAAGTTTTATGACGAAAAGAGTGCATCACGAGAAAATTAACATAATTCATATAGCAACAGCATAAAGATCCATAGAAGCGTTGCTCTTGAATTAAGGATGGCAAATAGATTATCAAACACACCTGAAGCAACGAAGTTGGTTCCTTGGGGAGCTCAACAAAGACAACACTTTGAGCCACAGAAAGATCAAGCCCTGCATACCCAACTTTAATTCCGATCATTGCAACCTTGACCTGAAGGGAAGAAAAGGCCAAAATCATAAACAAGAAACAAAATGCAAAAAAAAGTAACAGGGTAATAACTTGATTAAACACAAATGAAAAACTATAGCTTACTCCAATAATGTAAAATTCTGTCTGCTTCTGCTTTAGTCCATGCAAATTAAAGCAGAAGGGGAATAAAAACAGGCATGCACAAATAAAAAGTTTTACCGTTACAAATAGTAGTGTCTTGCTCAAATGCAAACAAACCACTAACTCTAATTTCTTATATTTTCGACACAGCTATGATTTCTTATATTGTTTAGTATCTGATCCTATCATTTTCAATATCAGAAGGAACAAGATCATGAAATGATGTTCTATATCTATTTACTACAAAAAACCAAAATCAGATATAGAAAGTGTAATGAACAACAACATTTGCATTCAGTTAACCAAGTGTAGTTATTTCTTTTCAAGCTACATAAAGGGAGCTAAGAATTTTGCTAGTAAAATGTGAACTGAAACCCTTCTGACAGATATACATATAAGATATTGGGACAAGGGTAAAGCCGTAGAGAAAATACGTGCCTCTTTTGATGACTGAAAAGCCTTCACAGCAGACTGCCGATCCACATCAAGTGTCCTCCCATCAATGCGGACAAATCCAATGCCTTTGTCACAGAAGAATTCCTAGAAATTATTTTTAGGGTTAACAAGTGATAGTGGTGGAGATCACCAAATTTTAAGCAATAACACCAATGCCTCACCCACCTGAGCAAAACAAAAACTCAAAATGAAATTTGGCAAAAATAATGAAGCAAAGAGGCAAGTGCAGAGAGTAAGTATCTTTTAGCCTATCCTCTAACAGAAGTGTATTTGTGATATGAATGTAATGCATGATCAAATTGAAGAATTCGGAAAATCTGGATGTTTGACTATCCTTTAACTGACATCTAATATCTGGGCATTATACGTCCTCCAAAGCAATATTAGAATTAGCTGTCCTAGATATAGTCAAGTTTCTATTTTATGACTATCCTTTAACTAACATCTAATATTTGGGCATTCTCATTCTCGTTTTCTTTCTCCATGCTTATATTTTGCCTACTCTCTTCCAGTCTTCCTCTTTTTTCATGTCTTTTCTCCTTGCTCTCAAAAACTAGTTCTGCAAAAGCTACTCCATAATACAACGGTAAGAAACTTCAAAAGAAGGGTAGCATACATACTCCGATCACATAACCCCTCTCTTACCATTAGTTAAAAGCCTGGCAACTCAATATTACCTCACTCCTAAGCCCTAAGGGCAATAGCACATTCTATAAACCAATTAAACATCGATGTTAAATTTTGACACGAGTTAAATCAAAGGAGAAGTCATTATACAAATGAACGTGATGTAAATCCAGAAATGAAGATAGAACTTTCAAATGTATCGAGACTTGAAAGCTAATAACTGGTATGGCACCAATCTATTCTCACCTGTACTTTATCAAGAACAATGTGGTGATGTGCAAATATTATCATTTTATGGCCACTAGAATTCATGTCAGCATTTTCCATTTCATCAACTTTGGTAATAATTGAGTGAAGGGAAAGCCACTCAAGAAACCCAGGGACCTTTGCAATACCAAGCTCTTGAGGAGAGAGCTTCTTTGAACTTCTGTGATCTCCTGCATCTGAGAAAACGGAGAACAAAATGCTGTCAAAATTAGAAACCAATTGATCATAATTGTTAAGGCAAACAATCGTTCTTTGAGAAAACCTATCCAGTACAACCTTCTACAGCCAGTGTGGGCATTGGCAAAAAGACAACAGGGATAAAAAAAAATAATAGAAGCGGAATGTCAATGCTCAGAACGCTGCTTAGATTCACTTGATAACATTGCAATCAAAAGAGAGAACTCCAATGAACAATCTTGGATATTAGCTGCCCTGTACATTTTTTATCATGAGATAAATCAGAGATGGTATCCAAGTCAGCTTTAAGAACTTTTTGGAAAAGGCGTTTCTCATTTGTGCCAAATGCAGCATTTGTTTTTATGTACAAAAATTGCAAAGTTGTGTATATATGCCAGTTGTTGTCATCAGACAAAAATGATAAATGGGGTGAACAGACTCCCCTAAACTAATGTGAACAGTGAAAATGCAAATTTGGCATGTAGCACTCTTCACTGTTCAGCTTTGAGATATCTTTTCTCTTAGCTCATGTAGAAGCAACAGATAGGAACAAAGTCAAGTATGCAATTTGACTTAAAGACCTTAATTTTTGCCAAAATAGAACTTCAGAATTAGACCACATGACATGAAGTTTGATACAAAACAGAACAAGGATAAAAATATATTATTTCATGTTCCATGTTAAAGGACCAAAAATATACCATCTGCTTTATCAGAAATATCCGAAGGCCTATCTTCTTTGCCATCACCAATCCCAGCCAAACCATCCTGCTTTGCAACAGCATCCTTTGCTAATTTAATATCTGATTTATTCAATGATAGTCTGATGATTTGTCTACGTTTCGGAGGCAACTGAACAAGCAAATTCTCTTTCAAACGTCTAATCTACATGAAGCAGGCAAGAAAATTATTGGTTAAATCAAGTTGAGTCAATATAATTAAGTTTGTATATGAATTTATAGGAACTGACTATATAATACAATATGCATCAGCAACAAAGGAGTTTTTACTTTAAGGAATAAAATAGAACATGAAAGTTAACCATCTTGGTAGATTGTATGAATATGGTTAATGGTCAATACATGCAGTAACTGTCTTTCTTTAATACTCCCAACTGCTTAGTACAGTGGTAAATAATTTGAAGATACAGAATGTAAACTTAAACCAAAGAGGTTGTATTTTTCGAAACAACCCTTTATTATTATTATTAGCCTTTCTTTAATATTTGGTTTAAACTTCGCATCAAAACCGGGGTATCATGTTAGAGCTGAAGAGGGAGGCATCAATGTCGAAAATCAAAGTGTGGTGCAAGACAAGAGCAAACCATAACAGTTTGACGAAGTAAAACATTCAACTCCTGCAAACGGCGGCCTCGTGAGAAGTCCTGTAATTAGTGAAAACTTGTTATATGATTAGTCAACATTCCATGTAAACTTGTAATTTAATCATAACATCAGACTTCAATATTCTCTCAACATATTGACAACAAAATAGGAGGCAAAACTGGAGGGCTCCCTCAGATCGAGAAATAGGGAATATTGCTGAATAATCCTGTTGGACTGGTGAAGCATCAGTTTAGCACCAACAATATCAGTTCAAGACCCTTTATTTGCCCTTTTTTCTGAGTATACCCAATCCATTTGACACAAAGGTGTGAGTAGCAAGTACACCCTTTTGCATTAATGTTTAGTGATGTTGCAGTGAGGAGATCAAAAGTAGTAGCAATAGCTTGGGTTTCTTCGGCAGTTCATGTATTAAATACCATGAACATTAATTTTTTTAATAAATTGGGCCAATTGTAGGCTGGACCCATTGCAATCCAGTTAGCTCACAGCTGCATTGGTTCAAAATTGGTTCCGAAACATTTGATTACCTATGCATCAGTAGGTTCAAGGGAGACATTCACTACGAATAGATATTTGGTCCTCTTCCTGGTTGAACCAGCTAGTCTGACCTAGTTCTCTAAACTATGGTAAGAAGTAATGATAAATCACAGGCGTAATATGCTACCAAGTGCCAACTCATCAAAATAACAATTACATCAGCAGAGGAGGACATAAATCAAAGGGCAATGCCAGGGATGCAGAGCAGTGTACAGTAACATTAAATGGGCTGTACACTTGCCTTGAAAGATCAACTTCACACACAAGGATGAAAATAAAATCTGAAATTAGGTATGTTTGGTATCAAAAAAACCTGGGTTTATTTGTATTCCTAAGAAAAAAAATACACTCAGAACAATTATAACTAGTTTTAAAATAAAACCTATTTTTCAACTTCAATCGCCCACATGCCACTTCTATTACGGAAAGATCTTACCTGGTAAGTTTTTCCTTGAAAATCTTCAACTTTGGTGATATCGCAATAAGTTTTGGCAAACTCATACTTGGTCATTCCCAGCAAACCTGGCCTAAACAACAAAGTATTAAATGAAGCCCTTACAACAAGTAGATGCCTGGTCAAACATTTGAGATTCTGGAAACAGCTCACCATAATATATTTATCTGATGGTATATGTCAAATGGCCTATTATCACCAAGAAAAAACATCATCAATATTAACATCCAGGAGGATGGATTCAAATATAGCAGCTTCATAAGGTTCAAAACACGAAAGGTTCCAATAAGCAAAAACAACAGAAAAACTGTCAAGGATTAGTTGTCGGTATAAATAAATTAAAGAACCCCGGAATGGCCGCTCTTTATTTACTAATTCAAGGTATAAATAAATTAAATAATGCTTATAGTATGACCTTGACAAGGAAGGGGTTCCTGAAAGTAGAATAACATGTTTGACTTTGGTTGCCACATCAAGGACAGATTTTATCTGTCAATAGAAGAAAGAGAAATTATTAGAATTTGTGAAGCATTTGCTTCACGTTTTATAAGTATTAGGGGCGGATGATTAAACATGCAGTAATTATCCTCAAAAGACATGAAAGAGCCACTAAAGAACATTTCCAAGGAAGAAAGAAATGTTGTGTTCAATTATATAGGAAAAAACATTTAAAAAAAAAAAGGCAAAAAGCGTTCAGCTGACTATTCCAACACATTTAGGCCAGTCATATCCTTAACATTTCCATTTGGGGTAGTATGGGGATGACAGCTGTGAAGGAAATACTTAGAATATTCTTCCAAATACTACTTTCTCAAGATGAATAAACATTAAAATCTAACAAAATTGATTCATGATTTTGGGTGTGTGTGTGTTGTTGTTGTTGTTGTTGGGGGGGGGGGGGGGGGGGGGGGGGGGGGGGGGGGGGGGGGGGGGGGGGGGGGGGGACGGGGGGGTTGTATATAAACCTAGGAAAATAAAACCAGTGAAAAGGAAAAGTTGATCTTTAACCACATTGTGAACCAACCCAACTGGATATTCACATAGAATGCCTTGAAATTTAACAGGCAAAAACATGTGCTCTTCCTAGTTCCTACGTCTAAAAGAACTTTAAAGGGACTTCCATCAACTTCAAAGCAAGATTCATACATGATAGCCTGTGATTTGATTGCTAAATTCGCCTTCCAGCTCTAAAAGGCTCGGGAGACAAATGTAGAATATGGTAGATGCCAAAAAGTTAACACCTTCATCATTCCGAATCTCTATCCATACAGTGTTAACCATCATGTAGCAAGGAAACATTACAATATATGTACTTATCTTCACTATAAAGTTCACAACTTATATAAGACATAAAAAGCATAAATAGGGCTATTCATCAGGTTAAACACATGTTTGCCATGCTAGAGTACGAATATAGGTGACATACTTTACCTCTCCAACTTCTACTTTCTTCTTCGTACATCGGACATGGTGTGATTCATCAACTATCAAGACAGCCCACTCCAATTCCAGCATACTCTTTTGCAATCGAGAAAGCATGGTGTATGATATCACCACAACTTTTGGAAATCTTGTCAAGTTAGCAGGATTGTTCATATGCCCGAAGACTGAAACAAATAAACAGATAATGAATGATAGAGCAATGACACAAACCCTGAGAATAGAAAACACCAAAGGTGTTCAAGAGTAAAATAAATGTTAAAAATAAAAAATTCTATAAGCAAAGTAAACATCCATGTCTAAAGATGGAAGCGGAGGAGGGATTTGGAGCTTTGCGAAGCCCAGCCTGCATAGCCTGTTATGTTTTTTTCACTTGTGTTTGCATAAATATATTTTTATAAAAAGATACTCCCTCCATCTCAAAATATTTGCCACTTTTTACAATAACCATGTGGAAAAAGTAAGTGACAAATACTTTGAGACGGAGGGAGTATTAGAATAACAATGGCACAATGCTCTAGAACGAAATGTACCATTTACGTGCTTAGCATTAGCCATTAGGGGATGTCTCAAGGATCCATAATCGCATTACCTTCGGGCTTCAACTTATGCTCTGACCAAGGTGAGACTTGTAAAATATTGACTTCATGGACTAAAATACGTTTAAGCTGTTGAGTTAGTGTAAGCCAGGGTTATTACAGGAAGGGCTACTACTATCTTTACATGAGCATCAGCTTATTCAAAAATTTCTAAGAATGTGGTAACTTACAAAACACAAAGGTGCAATTGTGTAACGAAATCAACATTTTCGCCCCCACCTCCCCACCCCACCCTACCCCAACACCAAGACAATAAAGTCAATAACCAAACAGAAAAATAAGTAGGGATGAAAGGATGTCAAGGATGATCTTATAAACAATTACCCAGATGAATATCTGATGGCGAACAAGAGGGAAGCCAATGCTCTAGTTCTTCAGCCCATGCATATCGCAGGATAGCAGGGCAAACAACTAGTATTGGCCCTTCATCTGCAAAACAGCTAGCAATGGCAATGGCCTGAAACCAAATCAAATTTCAAGAGAAAAGAAACCTTAAGATTCATTGCAAACAATTGTGAGCATAAAACTTAACACGAGAAAGTATGGCACTAGTAGCTGTAGTTTTACCATAAAACTGAATTTAAAATTGATACAATACTAACATAATAGATTGTGTAGACCATATACTACCTGAAGGGTCTTACCGAGCCCCATTTCATCCGCAATGAGACACCTTCCACCCCTCCGCAAACCAAATCTTAAGCCATCAAACTGGAAAGGAAGCAAAGTATCCAGTAATTTTTTAGGTAGTTTACATATCAACTCTTCAACTCTTTCATCGGGCATATGTTCTGGCCTGCATGGTATCCATCGTTGTGAGCCATATGAATGAGAAAACTTTGCCAGAACATTATAAGTTGTCCAGGGTATTTCTTCAATCTCAATATCCTTGTAGTTCTTCAAACATTTAAGAACAACTTCGTAGTCTCTAAGCTTATAAACAGAAGCCTTCCCACCTCCATGATTTTGTGTGAAATGTGTCGCCAGGACCTGTTAGAAAGAAATATAATTTTAAAATCATTGCACTTAAGTTAAAGTGAAAGCCAATCTCTTCATTCATATTGCCTTTTTCAGTATGCGGTTAAACTCCTTACTGACTTTTTTCTCTATTTCTCAAGGTAGACAGCTTATTGACCTACTACATCTAGTTTGTCAATAACTTTACAGCACCGACTTTTTCTATATTTTTTAAGGTAGACAGCTTACTGACTTACTACATTCAGTTCAATGAAAAAAACTGAACACGACACTGCTATCTAGCTTTCCTACTGAATTCAGTCCTTGAACTTAAAATAGAACTATTCCAGTTGTCTTTTTCTACCATCAAACAGATGGGAATCCCAAAGGACCAAACCTTATCCTCGTGAATCAATGAAATTGCTATAAACCGTTGTTGATCTTGATCAGAACATCAATTGTCTAACTTACAGCTGACAGATAGGCTACCTATGTTATTTGCAAGCACTCTCAAGGTATCCACAATCCACCCATTACAAAGGCAAATAAGGACCCTTGTTCATAAGTTATGGCACTCTTTAGCAAGGCAGGATTTACATCTGCTTAAGATAGCAACTCAGTGACTCACTAGTTCTCTGGAATAGATTTTCAACTTTTTCAACAGGTTCTACACAACATTTGAACAACAAGCTTATTTGGTATCTCAATGAATTCTCAATTTTGAAGTGGCTTATTTTCCTATAATTGCTAGAGTAATTACTTTGATATTATTCTCTATACCCCCCATAAAAAATCTCATAAGGTTTGCCATAAACTCCCTTAAGTATTGATTGGGAAATCTATGGCTTCATGCTTGAATGAGTGACATATTGAAACCTCATGACAGCATGACACTTGATGAGATTTCACAAACCTCACCGGTTATCGGCTTATGGAACCGAATGAGATTTTTCCAACACCTTATTTTCAAAATTCCCATACACATTTGTACCAAACAAGCTCTCCTCTCTCAAATCTAAGGTTGCAACCGCAGCTCAAGCCAATAGCAATAACACAAAAGCCCCAAGAACAATTGAGGAAGGAAAAATGGCGATTATAAAGCATCTACAGAGAGAAAATGTCATACATTGGAAAGCCATTGCTCCAATTTAGCGAAGCACACTTCTTCACCTGGATAAGAAAACCCGTCAAGGGCTTCCGGGCAGACGCAGAACGAATCCGGCGAGCAAATTTCAAGACTCAGTCTGAACCTTTCGGGCAAAGGGGCATCTGGGTTTTGTACAGAAACAGCATCAGGGCAGGGAGTCGATGACGGATTCGAAACCGGGGCGGAGGAAAGAGGAGGAAACGGGCGGGAAGGGAGGAGTTTGCGGCACTTGAAGAAATGCGGAACGTCGGAATTTGGGGGTTTGGACGATTGGAGCTGGTGCTGGTCAAGAAATGCTTTGCGCTTGGACAGGGCTCGTAATCGATTGGCTTCAGCCCTTTCCCTTTGCTCCTCCGTGAGCTCCAATGGCGACGGAGGTGAAGGGCGTTCTTCCATGGACGAGAGGGAGAATTTCGAGCGGGCTGAAGGTTGGAAGTTCAAAGCGCGGTTCAATACTCTTTTAAGTGGAGGAATGGCTTACCATTTGCCAAATACCAGCGGGTAGTAGGGGTATTTTTTTTTTTTTTTTTTTTTTTCTTTTTTTTTTATACACGGCAGAGATTCGTAAAGGGGGTAAATGACGATTAACCCACCTCCCGATGGTGTCCCAACGAATAAGATGAAAGACCTCAGCTAGAATGCAGTCAACAACGAAATGCGAAGAGAACCTCAGATGCGCCAACCGATCTGCCACCTTGTTCCCCTCCCTGAAGATGAGCGCGAAGGTGACATGCTCGAACGAACGACAAAGACCAGGGCCGTCCCGATGATTTCGAAGGCCCGGTGCGAGATTAGAATTAGGCCCTACGGAGTATTATTTCCTTAGGATAAATTAAAGTCTTCATTTCCTTAGGATAAATTAAATATTGCACATAAAAATTAGGTAGGATAAATTAAATTTGGCACATAAAAATTAGGTGATAATTCAACATTTTGCGATTTATCCAAAATTAAGACAAAATAAACTTTGGAAAGAATATTGAAAAACAAATTGAGGTTAAAATAGGAAAAAGATGCCCTTAAAAAAACAAAAAGAAAAGAAAAAGAAAAGAAAAGGGCCCCAAAAAAAATATTCAAGCTGAAACGGAAGTTGGAAAGTAGAAAAGAGGCTTGAAGAATAAAAAACGAAGTGATGCCGCCGGGAATCGAACTTAGTACAAAGTACAAACAATAGGTTGCACGGCGCGTAGAACTACCACTGCGCTACCATCCTTTCTTTGTATCCATGTGGAAGCATTGTTTATATATCCTAGTAAAAATTATATTGGGCCCCCAAAATAATTGGGCCCTGTGCAAACAGACCGGTTGCACCGCCCACCAACCGGGCCTGACAAAGACCCAAGATATCCGATATCAACATCTCGATCTCCCACGGACACTGCCAACAGCCCCGCAAGACGTTGATGATGGCGAGGCGGTCACCTTCAATCTCCAAACGCCCGAACCCCTTTTTGGAAGCTTCAAGGAGCCCACTAATAAGACCATAGCACTCCGTCTGAATAGCTGACACCGACCCATGGCTACGAGCACCACATGAGAGAACCCTACCCAAACTATCACGGATAACGAAACCAAAGGCAGCACGATCCAATCCAGCCCGAGCCCCCATTGAAGTTAAGCTTGACATAATCATTTGTAGGCTTTTTCCATCTCATTGATTTCGGTTTTGTCATTCTTTTTTTTGGTGAAGTAGTTCTTTGAGGATCAATGTCATCTAGTTGTTCTTCTGTTTGTTCTTTCTTCCCCATCTTCCTAAAATGTTTTATATATTTTATCCCGTCTTCCATTGATCTTATATCATTGATGTCAAAAGTTATTCGATTTCTCATTGACCAAATGCCCCGTAGAGCAAAGCAAGGGTTGATCTTTGTTCGAGGGATAATTGATGGAATATATTCGAGATTATGTCATTGTATGATTTGTTTCTTTTATCGAAGTTCCGGATCATTTGTTCAATCTACCTATCGAGACTCCCAATAAATGAAAGGGAAATCTGGCATTCAGAAAAGAGTTGAGTGTTATCTTCGTCATAGTGGGAGCACAGTAGGCACTACAGGGGCATATGAATCCCTTTCCCTTGTAATCTAACTTTTGTTGGGGTTCCATTTAGTAGGTTTTTTCATAAGAATTTTTTTATCTTTGGTGGGAAATCGATCTTCCATATCCAATCCAAAAGGTCAGGGTTGGACCTTCTAATACGAGTGACGTAATCGAACGCATTAGCAGTAGAAAACCAACCATTTTTACTAGCTTTCCAGTATAGCCTATCTTCAATTTCATTGGAGGGTATATAAACGTCTAGAATTTTATCAACAATTTCCACCGGAAGATACAGACTCAACTTATCTTTGTCCAGGTCTTATCCGTTTTATAAATTTGTCAATGGTCTCCTTCATTTTGAAGCCAGTTATTAGTCCAAAATCTTACAGATTTCCCATTTCCAACTTGCCAGATAAGTCCATCACAAAATTCGTCTTTGATGTCCATTAGTTTTGCCCATTGGCAGGAGGAATTTCCTTTTCGTTGGTACCATATATTCTCGTTTTTGAGGTATTTATGCTTGATAATTTTAACCCATTCATTTTCTGGTTCTGCCATGATTTTCCAAACCAATTTCATTGTTCATATCTTTAGTCTTATGAAGTTCGAGTCCTCCTCCTTTTTTTTGGTCTGCAAACTTTATCCCACCCAATCAATGGCTTGTATTGGAGATTTTTGTTCCAAAAGAAACATTTGTTGATTCGGTCCAGGTCATTTTGTATGCTTGCAGGAAGCATGAAATTTTGCATAATGTAGCTTGGTTTCGCTGCGAGGTTTGCTTTTACTAGAACCGCTCGTCCTTGTTGAGTGAGTTTGTTTGCTCTCCATTTTGTTAATTGGGTCTTTGTTTTCCCAATGACTTCTTCAAAAGTGTCTTTGTTCACTCTACCATTTATGATAGGGCATCCAAGATATTTTTCTAAAGCGGCTTGGTTTGTTATTTGTAGGCACGAATGGATCTGTTGTCTGTGTTCGTTCGTAATCCCTTTTGTGGCTTGGAATGCGGATTTTTGAAAATTTACTTTCTGTCTAGAAATATTACAATATTCATCTATGATCTTCTTCACATTTATGCAGGCTTCTTGGGAAGTCTTTGAAAAGATCACAATGTCGTCAGCGAAGGAGAGGAAAGAGACAGTAGGTCCATTTCTCGATGTTTTAAAACCGATGGATTTCCTTGATTGTTCACTTTGTTACTGTAATTTTCTTGCCCGGATTTCCACACCTAAGATAAATAGGTATGGAGATATAGGATCTTCTTGTCTCAGGCCCCGTTAAGGTTTGAATGTATCAGTTGATTCGTCATTAGGATAGAGAAAGATACAGTCTGGATGCATTCTTTAATCCAGCCACAAAATTTCTCGCAAAAACCAAATTTGGTCATGATCGCAAACAGGAAGTCCCTGTTCACTCTATCATAGGCTTTTTCCATGTCAAGTTTGATTGCAATCCATCCATCACAATGTTGTCAGCGAAGGAGAGGAAAGGGACAGTAAGTCCATTTCTCGATGTTTCAAAACCGATGGATTTCCTTGATTGTTCACTTTGTTGCTGTAATTTTCTTGCCCAGATTTCTACACCTAAGATAAATAGGTATGAAGATATAGGATCTCCTTGTCTCAGGCCCCGTTGAGGTCTGAATGTATCAGTTGATTCGTCGTTAGGATAGAGAAAGATACAGTCTGGATGCATTCTTTAATCCAGCCACAGAATTTCTCGCAAAAACCAAATTTGGTCATGACCGCAAACAGGAAGTCCCAGTTCACTCTATCATAGGCTTTTTCCATGTCAAGCTTGATTGCAATCCATCCATCACGACCTTTCCTACTACGAAAGGAGTGAAATATTTCATGAGCAATGAGTACATTGTCCTGGATCATATCGCTCTGTTTGAAATAAAGGCTCCTTGTAGTGGATGAATTATTTTTCCTAGAACAGTTTTCATTCAGTCGGTCAGAATTTTTGCAATTGTCTTATAAATAGTTGAGCATAGGCTAATGGGTCTATAATTATTAGTTGTTCTTGGGTTGTTGCATTCGGGATCAACGTTGTAAAGACCGAAAATTTTAATTATGATTAATTAAGATTTAATTAATTTCCGAGGGATAATTCGATCAATTATCCTTCTTTTGACGATTTTGAAAACCCGGAAAAAAAAAATAAAAAAAAAAATTTATGACATATTTTATATGGAAAGAGGATTACAATTCCAATCTATTAGAATTCGTATGATAATTTTCCGAGAAATATTAGTGAGGCAAAAGTCTTGTCATCCGTTTATTTCGGTAATTTTCGTAACTTGTCGCGACATTTCGGGACGTTGTTTTAACATTAAATTGCTGCCTAAACCACCCCATTTCAGCCCTTTATATGATCAAATATGAGCCATATGTTTTTGCATTAAACAAATAGAAGCCATGTTGGATGAATGACTTGTTCCTATTTGGCCACTATTCTACCTAAGCCTTACCAACTCCTTGACCAACTTTGGCTTCACCTTTTGGCTCTCTTAAAGACACATTTCTGGCCTCATTCAGCCACTTCACACGCCAAAAATCAGAGAGAAAAGAAGAAGGAAAGAAAGAAAAAGAAAGAGAGAAAGAAAGAGAGAGCAAGTTGCCCTAGCAACCTTGCCAACTTCAAACCACCATAACTCCCTCCTCACTCAAGCTTTTTGGCTGATTCTTGAAGCCAAATATCCACAAAAGAGAGGCCTTTCCAACCATAGTGAGTTCACAAAAATCCAGTCCCATTAAGCCACCCGTTGAGCCCCGTTTCCGAGCCAGCTGTGCTGAGCCCTTTGTGTTCTTGAGGTTTTCAAGTGTGTTTGGGTGAGTCTGGGTTTCCTCCCCTTCAAATCTGATTTTATACTTGTTTTACAACTAATTTTGAAGTTTTTTGTCTAAGAATTCCTTTTATGTTTTGGTTTGGATTTGTCAAAAATGCTAGGTGTTTGGCGCAAGGTCCCGGGAAGCTTGGAGGGGTAATTTGGTCTTTTTCAAGAGAGGCTTCGAGGGTAATCTCTCATCCACCTTCCCCTCTATAGGTTAGGATCCTTATGTGTAAATTAGGGCTTAGGAAGTGGAGCCTCTATGTGTTTTTGGTTGCATTTTGTAGCAAACGTCACAACAACAAAATGGATATATGTGCCTCTGTAATTTGGACTTTAATTCCAATCCAACGGTCTGATTAGACTGAAATCTTAATATGATGTTCATGGAAATGTTATATAACTGTCCTTCAAATATTAGGGCGATCCAACGGTTGGATCAAGAGTTATTATAATTTTAGTAACCAGTGTTTATAATGACTCGGTTAAAAAACTTGGTTAAGGGAATGCTAAGAATATGGTTAAATATATGATGGCATAACCGAAAATTAGAGCATATAAAATACAGAAATGAAGTATACTCATAACTTGGCTTATGATCCGATAAGAAGAAAATCGATTATGTGATAATACGATATAGATTATAACTGGTTAAGTCCGGATCACTTAACCAAAGTGCATAATCTATAGAATCGTGAACCTTATGTGGATGTATGTTGATTATTAGGTTGGGTACATTGCATTAGAATACCACCTAATGAAAGCTTAATGAAATTAATAGGCTCTTGTTGATTGGATCCTTGGTTGTGCACTTTATTGCTTGCTTATTCTCCGGACTCCAGGTAAGTCCCCTGGACTTACTCATGATGGATTTATGTGATACTCTTTGTCTTATCGAGAGTCTTCATGCATCACGCGACCTAGCAACATGTTTAGGAATATAAACCGGTAATATGACGTAGGATGAACTTAGTAAATCCAACAATCCATATGTATGCTATGTGTCTATGGTAGGACGGCCGTCAAAATCTGAATAAAGGACTTATACTCGATGGAACATGAATGAAATGATGAAAGACTCATGATGAGAAAGAATGAGTATGTTTCAGAAGGATGAGTACGTTTGAGAAGGATGAGTATGTTTGAGAAGATATTATCATATGATGGTGATGATGATGATGATGATGATACGGGCCCTTGTGTGTTTATTTCGCATTTATATATATCTATACACTTGCTTATGTGTTACATTTTAACATTCATGTAGTTTAAGTATGCCTCTTTATATGGCATTGAGTGTGCATATTTCCGATGATTGACCCCGATTTATTTCTTGTTTTTAGATTCAGGTACCCCTTACCCGATATGACTTACTTATATGGATGGTTGTCGGGACAAACCTTTTGGACGATTAGAGTGAGGGAGGCGCTTGACATTCGTACTCTTTTGCTCATACGTTTTATCGTTTTGACCCGGCGTGACCGTGGCATTTTGTTGTATTTATGATTTCCGCTTTTATTTCTGTTTGAAACGTTTTCGCGATAGCCTAGGACAGGTAAAGCCTCCAACGGGCTTACGATCTTTTCGGGGTTCGCAATCCCCATCTTTTGATAACTAAATCTTCCGCTTAAATGAACCTAATAATAACTCGTACTCGGTCGTAAGATCCAAAGCTCACAGAAGAAGATCAAACTTCTTCTATAACGTTCTCCGATAATCTAGTATTCCGAACCTTATTTACCTTCTAAGTAGGTTTATGGAGGTTAATTCGGGTACTTAAATTTCGGGTCGTTACAAACGTGATTAATGTTTGGTTAATTTTCTTCAACATTCTTGTAGAATGGAAAAAGCCTTTGGTTGCTTTAATGATTGATGAACCCACAATGTCCCAGTAGTGTTGGTAAAATTATGTTGTCATTCTGTGAGGTCCTGGGGACTTATCTTTTCCGATCGAAAAAAATGCTTTTCTGACTTCTTGGTTAGTAATAGGTCTTGTGAGAACGTCATTCTCGTCTTATGTAATTTCTATGTTTATTAATTCTAGATATTCTTATAGTAATTGGAAATTTATCCGCTCTTCGCGAAATCTTTTTTCAAAATATTGTTTGATTTCTTTTCGGATGTTTTCCTACCTAATTATTGTCGTTCCTTCTTGGGTTATGATTTCTCTTATGAGTTTTCTATTTCTGCATCCTGTAGCCACTTTGTGGTAGTACCCTGAGTTTGTATCGGATAATCTCAGGTGCTTTGTTTTCGCCCATTGGCGCCAGTACATTTTATGGTATTGTAGGATCTTATTCTTTTTGTTTACCAATCACAATTGTTTGCGGGTGTGTTGCTATGTTGTGTGTGGTTATTATTTCTTTTTGAAATTTTTCCTCAATCTCTTTAAGTTGTCTGAAAATGTTTCCAAATGTAATTTTGTTCCATTCTTTTGTCAATCTCTTGAGTAATTGGGTTTTATTTGTTACTTGGAACATATGGGAGCCTGCACAAGACAGTCTCCACGCTTGTGCGACGATGTTTCGGTAGTCCTTTCGTTGTGTTCACATTTTTTCAAAATTGAAAGGCCTTGCCTTTATTTTTTGTAATGTGTTGAGTTCTATCGAAATTGGGCAGTGATCCGAGGAGGAGAAGACATAGTTTCTAGTTGCAATGTTTGGATACCATTGAAGGATTTGGTCTTGTACTAGAGTCCTATCGAGTTTTTCGTAAATATTATTTTCGTCGGTTTTATTTTTACTCCATGTGAATCCATTTTCGATTGTTGGAATGTCCAGAAGATTACATTGGTCTTGAAATGTAGTAATCTGCTGGAATTTGGATGAGAGCCCCCTAGGGGAGCATTGAATCTCATTGAGGTCCCCCATTACTAAGAGGGAGATGTCAATTATTTGAATATGGTCTATGAGTCTTGACAAGAACTCGATCTTTTCGTTTTCTTGTGCAGGGGCATAAACAAAACAACACGCCAATTTGGTTCCTTTGTTGTTATCTTCAATTATAAGGGTGGGGAATCGATCATCCGTTGTCAAAATGGTAATTTTTCCGCTCAAGATCTGGTAGTCTTTCCATAACACACAAAGACCACCAGATTGACCACGCGCCGAAGTCCAGCAAATCAAGTCGAACCCGACTTCTTTCCAAACTGCCTCTTGGGTTGGGTTTCCGTTTTTGTTTCCATAAGAACCATAATCTGGATATTTTCAATTTTACAAAAGGTTTCTACCTCGGTCCAAAGGTTTCTTTTTCCAATTCTGCAACAGTTCCACGTATAGATTTTCATCCTGGACTAGTTATGTTGATACTTGTCGTTTTAACGGTTCGGATTTCCGTTTTATAGATTTTTTTGAATCGATACAAACATGTCAGATCGAGTTTCTTTTTTGGATTAATATAATTTTCGTCCACAAATGTATCCTGCTAAGATAGGGGTTTTGTGACTGGATTCCTCTTTGTTTCATTATTTTCGTAGTTCTTACATCTATAATCTTATCATTTCAAGTGATCTTAATTTTCTCTGATTTAATCATTTGATCCACACTTGTCTTTTGTTTTCTTCCTTGTTGTGCTAAATGTTGAAATCTCATCTTTCGTGTTACTTTTGGCTTGCTATAACTGATATCTTCCCCATTAAGAGATTTTGTTTGTTCAATTTGTTCTAGATTGGGTTCGAGTGGGGTCAAATGGGGTGTAAGTGATGTATAGCAATTGGGTAGGCCGGCCAATTGCTAAACTAAAAGAACAATCTTGCTTAGCTCCTTGTATTTCTTGACGATTCGACCCGATCACACGCCGCACATATTGAATGGCCTTCACCAATTCGCACCCACGTAATAGAATATGGCGATGGACTAATAAATTAACAAGGTTGTTAATTATTCTTCCAATTGCCAATAACGTGGAAGTGGCTAGCAAGTGACTTTGACGGCAATGGCTACCACCGAAGTCAACTCCTTCGCAAGAATTGAACACGACTTTGGCCTTGGTAATTTGCAATGGAATTTACTTTGATCGGAAGAACATGAAAGTATACGAACCGAATGTGGGTTTGGATTGATAATCGAGAACCCTTTAATCCTATAAAGGGGTTTCTCAATTCTATTCAATCTGATTTAATTCCATAGAACTACAACGTTTAAATAGAGAACCTAAAAACCAATTCTACCATGCAAGATAGAGTTTTGGTTTCTTAAAGATAGAATTTTAATCCTAAAGATAAAGTAAACCTAGAAGATAAAACTTAATCTAAAATCCTAATATAGAAAATAATAAAATATGATAATTAAGAAAGCCTAAAGGATAGACTCTCCTAACCATCTTATTTGACCTAACTAAGAAATACTAAAAATAAGCAATTCTATAATTAGACTCCAACTAACATAGGAGTTACTAAAAATAGAATATATATAACAAATAAGAAATTTAAATAATAAAATAATTAACGTCGTTTCTTCAACGACTCCCAAGGTGGAGCCTTCTTCTTTCGCTTGAGGATGACATCATTCTCCTCCATTTGAAATCGACTCGTCCTCGAGTGGTCGCTTGGATCAAGATCGTTGTTTGACCCACAGAAGGCCATCTTGACCCGCATCATTCTCCCCCTCTTATCTTCGATTCGTCCCCGAATCGAGTCGACGATGACCAACGTGGAAGGAGCAGCAACCTTCAAAGAAGATGATGGAGAAATGGGTGGAATAGGTGCCAGGAGAATTTGAGGTATAGGAACCCCAAAAACAACACCTTCATGCGCGATCGTTGAACGGACTTGATCTTCAATAAGAATAGGATCAATGAACACACAAATCTCAGCAACTGGAACTTCATAAACATGCCCAAGAGGTACAATCGCTAACTCTTGAGACACGTCATCAAGTACCTCATCCTCGCAAACGGAATCAACATGCTCCACCTCCTGCACAACACTGCAGTCGACTATAAGTACAGATTCGGAGGTCTTCCCAGAGTATTCTGACAGCGCATGACCCACTGTTGGAAAGCTCGTCGAGCCAGCTTTGCAACAAGACTGAGTTGACTCAATTCTGAGTTCGGAGTCAACGGTAATCTGCGAAACAAAATCATCGCGCAGTGCAGTCTCTTGGCCAACGAAAGTATCTGAAACAACCTCCTTTACCTTCCTGTCGGCCGTACAGTCAAGAAAAATCACGTCCACATCGGGGGCGGATATCTCCAAGATCTCAGAGGTAGGTGACGCGTGAGGCTGACTATTAAGAAGTTTCTGAATATAAGCCTTCCTCCAAGCGTCATCAAGCCAATTAGCTTGCCGTTGGGCCGCTTCCTCCAACTTTTGTTTTCGTTCCTCCTCAACTTCTCGTTGTTGGAGAAGCCAAATCTGACGGAGGCGACGTTGTTGTTGTCGTTTCTCCTCCTCAATTGTGGCTTGACGTTGACGCTCAAGTAGTTGTTGTTGTTGTCGATGAGTCTCTTCTTGCCTTTGAAGCCAAAGGTGATGCCTTTGAGCCTCTTGTTGTCGCTCTAAAGCTTGTTGTTGCAAAGCTCGTCTCTGCAACTCTCGTCGGCGTCGTTGTTGTGCAGCCCATGGATCAGGATCATCATCCCAATCGCCTCCCCAGATTTCCCAAGCCATCAAATCAAAACATCAGTAACATCAAAGAAACAAAGAGCGTAGCATAACATGTCTCTGAATACCAATTGATGTATAGCAATTGGCTAGGCCGACCAATTGCTAAACTAAAAGAACGATCTTGCTTAGCTCCTTGTATTTCTTGACGATTCGACCCGATCACACGCCGCACACGTTGAATGGCCTTCACCAATTCGCACCCACGTAATAGAATATGGCGATGGACTAATTAATTAACAAGGTTGTTAATTATTCTTCCAATTGCCAATAGCGTGGAAGTGGTTAGCAAGTGACTTTGACGGCAATGGCTACCACCGAAGTCAATTCCTTCGCAAGAATTGAACACGGCTTCGGCCTCGGTAATTTGCAATGGAATTTACTTTGATCGGAAGAACATGAAAGTATACGAACCGAATGTGGGTTTGGATTGATATCGAGAACCCTTTAATCCTATAAAGGGGTTTCTCAATTCTATTCAATCTGATTTAATTCAATAGAACTACAACGTTTAAATAGAAAACCTAAGAACCAATTCTACCATGCAAGATAGAGTTTTGGTTTCTTAAAGATAGAATTTTAATCCTAAAGATAAAGTAAACCTAGAAGATAAAACTTAATCTAAAATCCTAATATAGAAAATAATAAAATATGATAATTAAGAAAGCCTAAAGGATAGACTCTCCTAACCATCTTATTTGACCTAACTAAGAAATACTAAAAACAAGCAATTCTATAATTAGACTCCAACTAACATAGGAGTTACTAAAAATAGAATATATATAAAAAATAAGAAATATAAAAAATAAAATAATTAACGTCGTTTCTTCAACGACTCCCAAGGTGGAGCCTTCTTCTTTCGCTTGAGGATGACATCAGTAAGGCACCCAAGGAAAGGATCCGTCTTTGAAGACAAAGTCGTGGGAAGATTGTTCCAAGGATAGAATCTCAGCAACAAGGCAGAACAAACTAGAGGACACCAAAAAATAAGAGGCATCAGCTCACAACATTTAAAACGCATGCTCAAAACAGGGCAAAACCACATAAAGAGCTGCTTTAAAATATTACAAACACGGAAAGCAGACACAGAGCATACACAACAGTCTAGGTACAACTTAAACAAGAGGATATCAACTAAACTACCAACAAGGGATGGAAGGATCATCATTGGGGATCTAGGGATACAAAGTTGCATTGATCTTAGTTTACTAGAGTTCATAGAACATAAGAGGTAGCCAAGATAATAAGATAGCCTTAGATACCTCTTCCGAGCTATATCTTCCTGGTGCACACGTCTTGCTTCATAGATGAGATCGAGACTCCTTCTCCAGCCTTGTATATCCTTTTGCTTGATTCCGATGTCAAGGTCACTTTCTTGATTCCTGATTTACAGCTTCTGCATCTTCCATTTTCGATTTCTAGTGTTGATTTTCTCCTTTTTCGGATTTGGTTCCTGGTTCATAGGGTCGAAATCTTGGTTTGTCGTGGATTCAGATCTTTCATCAATTTGGTTCTTCATGATTTTTTCGTTCCTCTTATCGTTTGGTTTTGAGTGGTAAGGATCCAGGTTCATTTGTTTGTTATTTGGTTCCAATTCCTTTGTCTTGTTTGGTTGTTTTCCCATTTTCTTTGGTTCAATATGCCACCCTTTGATCTGCAATAAGAGATTAGTCCCCTTTTCAAGTAGATAATCAATTAGACAGAACATGTCAATACAAACCAAATCACTATAGCATTGAGTCCAATTATTTTTCATCTTTATCCTTAGCCCTTTCGGTAGTCTATTTAGAGGACAAATCCAAAAGTTTGATATCATTTTGTTCTTTAAAATCACATATATCATAGTAGACGTGGCCACGGGTCCGACAACCCGGGGAGGGTGACCCTAACCCTGACCCGCGGTTCGGACGGGTCGATGGGTTAGGTGACGCCGACCCGCCGGGTCGGCCACGTGGCACCAAATCGGGTACCCAAATGGGTTTTGCGGGTCAACTATTTTTAAAAATTTTTTTTTTCTAAACCCAAAATAAAACTCAACTCAAGTCTTTCACTACACTTTCGAAATGGAAAGATTTAAGGTTGACAAAACATGGTATGTGGGAAGATATATATATATATATATATATATATATATTCATTCATTCATTCCATTCCCATCATTTCATCACACTTTAGATGTGGGGAAGAAAAGGTTAGATTGTGGGAATGACAAGTAGGGTATGAGGATATATATAGAGAAAATAGAGGTATATAGCCCACTTTCGATGTGGGACAGAAATATGAGATATGAAAGAAAATGTGAGAAATTGATGTTTCGACGAATCAAATTATATGATGTAAAATGTAATGTAATTAAAGTATTTGGATTATATGATGTAACATATAATATAATTAAAATTTTTACCTCTTAGGATTTAATGAAATGAATAATACATGGTGATGAAACATCATGATACAATATATCAAGTTATGTTGGATTAATCTTTCTATTTAATTTAATTGATAGTTGTGTTGATCCATTGTCTCACATTACCATTACATATTAGTTTATGTAATATTATGAATTATTCTAAGAATAATTTATATAATTTACATAATAATTATAAATTTATTTTATTAAAAATATTTTTTTTTTTAAAATATTTTAAAATGGCGGGTTGACTCGGTGGGTCGAAACCGCCGGGTCACAGGTTATCTTTTCCCTGACCCTCAACTCGAGCCGACCCACCCGTGGCCATGTCTATATCAGAGCAGAGCAAACATAGTAAATTATGCTCAGAGTTTTCATTTTACTTTTTCCTTTGGTCTTGGTCATTTTCATGGACTCTTTTCGTTCTCTCCCTATGGTCAAGTTTGCAGAAGCGTTTGAGGTTTCTTCGTATGGGTTCAAAAGATAGATTTTTGTATTTTCTTTTCCCAATCGTTTGTTGTTTTCAATGTTCCTCTTTTCATTTGAGAACATGCTTTCTTTGACCCTAAGGCTAACATTAACCAATGATAGGCCTGTTGAACAAAAATGCGCGAATAATCGTACACCACATTTTATTTGATTTTTAATATTTGAGTTCGACCCCTTTTGGTTGTCCTCTTGATTCGAAGTCGTATCGATACCAAGATTTGTGTGGTTTTGGTGATTTGGGCTGCATCCGAATTTTAGCGGGTTGCCTACGTATCTCTTGGAAGAGAATCAAGCCTTATGTAATTCAGAGTGTTTTGGATTTTGTGTTTGTTTGGATTTGGTTTCGTTTCCTTGTATGCATCAGAGGATGAAGTTCAAGCCCACCTTCTACGAAGGGTAGCTCAAACAACACTCCACCCGAGTAGCCCGAGCCCACCTTCTCGGAAGGGTAACTCAAGTAACCCGCCTATCATTTGCATAGAAAACGATTTGATTTTGAGAGTGGAGTTTAATTTGATTTGACTTGTTTTGACTTAAAGGTCAATTTGGGGATCGTGATTGAACTCGTTTGTGAGTTTCCTACGTACCCTTTTGGAAGGGATCAAATCACACATAGTTCTTGAAAAGGACAAATTTGAATTTGTTTTTGGCGATTGAACTTGACGAGCATTGTCTTTGTATCGAATGTCCTACGTATCTCTTAGAAGAGAATCAAATCACCCATAGTTCTAAAATGAACTAATTTAATTTGTTTGGTTTTGACCTCATATTCATTTAAAGGGAATTTAGAGGTCGACGACTGTACCCGATATATTTTGAGAATTTAATATCGGATTACCTACATATCCGATATGAGGCGTCAAGTCTTTACATAGTTCTACCAGGAATTGCTTTTGATTTTTTTTCGGTTTGACGATTGTACTCGACGAGCATAAGCTTTATGTCGAGATACCTACGTACCCGTTTGGACGGGATCAAATCATCCGTAGTTCTTTCTTAGAACAAATTTAATTTAATTTGAGCCAGTCGACTGAATCCGATATATATTGAATTTTAATATCGAATTTCCTACGTAACTCATAAAAGAGTATCAAGTCTTTACGTAGTTCTTTTTAAAAACCAAGTTTATATTTGGTGAAACTTGATTTGAGGTTTTGACTCCGTTTTTATTTAAGAGCCGATTTTGAAATTGACCCACTATAATTAATTGACAAAGAATATTTGACGAGTTTAATTTCTATGTTTTGATCAAACTCGAATCCTTAACTTATGCCAATAATAATTCTTATATTTTAGTGGGTCGGTTTCGTAATTAAACATATTTTATTTTAAATATGTCGAGGCATATATGTCATTTGATTTTTTTTTTGACCTTCATCTTGATGGATTTATATGAATTGCAAATCCATATTTGATAAATCTCCCACTTATATGAAGGAGCTTGATTAATGGGTTGAGCCCAAAAATCTATTAAAGCCCAATTCATGCCTACATCCACTCGGCTCTATGCACTCCGCCATCTGCTTCATACGTCTCGAATCGAGACGGCGTTTTGCAATTTTTTTTTTAATTCTTTCTCTTCTCTGTCGTATAGTCCATCACACGAGTATGAACCCTAGATCTGAAAAGGAGGCCGCTCACATCAGTCCTGAAACGCACACCTCGACGACACCTGCAGGTTGGGCTCAATCTTTGATAGAGCCACGTTTCGGGAAGATGGAAAGAAACAAGATGACGGAATTCGGACGACCCAAAGAATCAAAAGAGTCGGACAGATGAGCTCGATGCTCAACAAAAAAAACAGTCCGAAGAGGTGTCCTAAGTGTACAGGAAGACTCGTTCAGGCTTGGTCCTAAACGGCGATTGCGGGAAACAAACAGGCGATTCTTATTTTATTTCATCTAGCCCGATTTTTTGAGTTTTCAGCTTTGTATTTGAGACTTTGAGTCGATCTAGACTCCCTCCTAAGTGTAGGCAAGCCTCCTTCCTCAGCACTGTAGTTCAAGTTTGGCCAGATTTGTGAGGCTTGGATTTTGTCTGTTCATTTGAGATGAGAACCCGTTCCAATTTGGGTGATTTTTAATCAATGGATATAATTTAGTTTGCTCCCATTTTTTTCTGTTTCTTAACTGCCCATGGATCATTGGTAAAGGGCAGAATGAATTTGAAGATGGCCCTAGTGAAATTTTGGCAGCACTTCGACTCGATATCCTCGATTGTCAACACTTTCGACCATATAGGCCAGAGTGAATGACTTATCGAGGCAACTTATCGAGGCATAGGAGCGATCACCAATACTTTCGACCATATAGGCTAGAGTAAATAGTGCTCGCTCCTTTGTGAGTTGAGGAAATTTGGTGGCCTCCTCCGTCTTCTTCAATTCAATTGCCTGCAAACAGAAATGGAACAACGAAGGTTAGGAGAGATAGACTATCTACCTCCTGCAATAGATGTCTCTCTCTCTACTGGTGAATGGCAGTGAGTCTTGAGTCTTCCAACCTCTCCCGAAAGCCCCTGAGCATAACCTTTTATAATACTCCCAGGCCAGAGGAAGTTACTTTGAGTAACCACCCACTACCGCAGTTGCACACAGGTTTTTTGTTTCTTTTCAACTCTTTGCAGTTTTTTTTAGGGTAAACTGCATAAAACCACCCCTAAAATATGCTATATTGCTCAAAACCACCCCTTTTATCCCTAATTACTGAAAACCACCCTTTAAAGTGATTTTAGTTGCCAAAAGCCACCCATAGCACTGTTCATTCACGGAAGTGTCAAACTTGGACCCACATTTTATTTTTTTATTATTTCTTTGAATAAATTAAGATTTCTTTATCTTTTAAAATTGAAAAGATAAATGAATGAGTTTAAAGAATTAATTAAAATAAAAAATGGATTAACCTGAACCCCTAACCCCAAATCTTTCACTGGTGATGCTTTGAACAATTGAACAATCAACCCCAATGAGCTTTCACAGGTGATGCTTTGAACAATTGAACAATCAACCAAATTTAATGGCGTCCGAATCTGAAGGAATCGATTTATGTCATTTGATTTAAGTTAGATCTTCTCCAAAACAGATGTCGGTAGAAGAAGAGCAAATGGCAGATTAGTCCTACTCGACAACAGCGTCCTCGACAGTGACAACGGTGGACGGTTTGCAAGGCCTTCGTTTTTTTATACTCTTCCCGTTAACATTCTTTCGGTGATTTTTCTAAACATTCGTTTGACAAAGAGAAGAACGGGGTTGAGTGAGTCTTTGATTTTGGACAGATTCGATTCGAGATTGGGAGAATAATTGTTAGGGTTTTGATTGGGGGTTTCTTGAATTGAGATTTGGGAGTGTGTGGTCACATTTATCAACCGAGAGTTAAGGAAAGAAGAAACTGAGGATGAATAAATTAGGGAGATAATTTGATTGGAAACTGGGGGAGACGAGATGTCCCTTTTCTGCCATTGTAGATGAAGAAACAAGGCTTCATGGAGGATTGACCAGGGAGAATTTATTTCCAATATATGTTTAATTGTTTATATCCTTTTAAAATTGTAAAAACAAAGGGTATAATAGTAATTTCAATGATTTAACAGAAAATAGACGGAACTTTGGATGAAGGGTGGTCAAATGCTAACGGAATGTTTTTAAAGGGTGGTTTTCGGTAATTAGACATACAAGGGGTGGTTTTGAGCAATATAGCATATTTTAAGGGTGGTTTTCTGCAGTTTACCCTTTTTTTTATTGTTAACTGCAATTTTGCAATTGTAACCGGTCTTATTCCAGCCCTTTGTTTTTGCTTGATATGTTTGGGCTTAATGAGGTTGGGCTTGTAATGGATTTTTTAGGCCCAATTTTGAATTTGTAAACTTGTGTTTAATTTGAGAAAAATTTACCACATTTTTAATGGAATGAATGTGATAAATTTATTTATACCATGAATAATAAAATTCATGAAATTTTACCCTCCAACAAGGCCATAACAAGGTTAACAGAGAGGATCGTAAAGATCGAAGATAAGATGCAAGTAATATTCAGCTATAGTTCTAACCGATGTAGGGAGCAGTATCAGCTTTATCCAAATCGAAATCCACAGGGGTAATACAATATCAAAAGTAAAGAAAGAGGAAGGAGGAACACACATTCCTACAGGAAGGGAACTCGAACAAGAGGCAGAGAACCCGACAGCCACCCCAGACCCGGATGGGCCACCAAAGGAACCTTGGCCACCGTGAGCACTGCCTGCGCCGAAGAACGAGTTGCGGAATCCACCGACCCTCCATCTTCTTCATGTTGCTTTGCACAGATCTTTCCACGTTTTATTCTTCTTTATTCTCCCTCTTCGATGGAGATTCGAAACAGACTCGGATTTGGGAGGATGGTAGTCTTAGGAGCTTTGAATTTAACTCGAGTTCTCATTCTATAATCACTTTCAGATGTTTGTTTATGGAGATTTTGGGATTTTTTTAGGAGGCGGAGGTGGGGAATTCGAGTCGGTTTTTATTGTCAATCGCTTTACCCTTGACGAGATTGTGCAGATCTGGTATAAGGGGTTGGGAATGACATTCTGGGGTTTGGCGTTGGGGGCAGCGATCTTTCGATCGGGATTTGGGGCGGCGATCCAGGGTTCCGAGTTGGTGGCGGCATGGGGATCTAAGGTTTGCTAGGTTCTCTTTCACTTTCCCTTTCTCTCTCATTTTTTGTGATCATGTTTGGGAAATGTTTTTTTTAAATATATATGGGTGGGTATTTTTTAAGAGATGGAGATTATTTTGTCTATTGCGGAGGTGTGGAAGGCAGAGATTTTTTTATTAAAATAACCCATCAATCAAACATAAAATAGATAGAAATAAAGTCTCACAAATCATCCAACAAAGTCTTGAATCATAGCAAAACCACAAGAATTCTAGGCAGGCATAACGTACCTTGAATCCGTAAACTTAAATCCTCTTATTGTAATGAGTTATCAACTATTTAATGAATTAGATTATTGAAACCTACTGCGAAATATGTCTCATATGTAGCCAAAGATGTTGGCCAAAAACCCTAGGAAGAGTAGATAAGAGTTTCTATAAAGATAGACTTGGGCCGCATCTCGCAAATCCGGATCTGACGAGACCGGCGGGCGCCGGTTTTTAGGCGGCGGGCGTCGCTCCTTACAGCTTGACAATTTCGATAGACTGAACTTGTAATGCACTTTCTAGAGTCATCCTTTGTCCGATTGACGCATATGAATATGCGTTGGAAAGCTCTTTCCAAGCACTATGATTCTCATGAAGACTAATTCTAACTTCTTAGAACCTTAATGATGGGATTTCTCCATGTTCTCCATTTTCGCTCTTGTTCCTTAGCTTTGCTTTTTCCATTTGCTCCATGCTTTCTCCTCCTTTCGAGTCTGGATCATAAGATCTACAAATAAACACTAAAAACTGTAGATTTTTCACTTTGAATTCCAAATGACCAAGAATATGAATAAGCTTATTAAACATGCAATATGAATACTTAATGCACCTATGACCTACCTATAATGCCTATATAAAATATGCATTATGAACGACATCAATTGACTACAATCCTTGGTATTGGAGACATTGTCATCCTTTCGTCTTCAAGGAGACATTCGAGAAGCAGATCGCCATCCACCACCACCTAGAGCCTCTAGTGTAAGCACTTACGACCCTCGTCGAGCCATTCGATCATGCACGTATGTTGCTTGCAGCTAGTCATGTTGATGTTGTTAGATCATCAGGATTAGGGTGTGCCGCCGACAATGCAGGAGCTTGGTGACATCATCTCATTCGGGCTTGGTGAGATTCTACCGTTTGAGGTCAAGTTCCCATGCCACCAACCATCTCAATGATAGTGGGTCACTTGTAGTTTGTATATATTTGTTACTTTTGAATATTTCTGGATTTGTATTATAGTTTGACTAATTTTGGGATGTACTTAACTCGACGTGATACTAGTGTTTCCCTCTTTTTTTTTATACAATTGGTGTTTCCTCGGTTTGAATACAATTTTTGCTTTGATGTAAGATTCAAATGAATCTCGGTGTGTGCATTTACCAAGTTTCGTGTAAAGGAGGGTTAGGGTTAGTAAGGTTTACGGGGGTTTAGGGTATTTACCAAGTTTCGTGTATGCATTTACCAACTGAATATCGGTGTGTGCATTTACTTTTATTTAGTATGTATTACACGCATCCAGGATGCATGCGTGTATACATATCATGGATGCGTGTGTATATTCTAACTCTAAACCCTACACTAATCCTAAACCCTAGAGCTTATAAATCACACGTACGCATCCTGGATACATGTGCTTATCCCAAACCCTAAACCTAAACCCTAAATCCAAACCCTAAACCCTAAGCCCCCCTCACACACAGCACATTTAGGATGTGTGCACATGTATCCTGAATGTGTGTGCACATATCTTGGATAAGTGTGTTATACAGTCCATCCAAAAATAGTTTACAAAATATCAATTATAAAAATTCATTTTATGAAAAAATCCTTTAATATAAAGTTTTCAGTTGAAACAAATCTACAACATATCTGTCTAAAATTTGTTTTATTTTTTCATAACTAAATCAATAGAACATGTATTTGAACATATTGTGCTTGAAAATAAAAGTGTTTATAAAAGATTTTCACTATGTACAATACAAATGTTCATCAACAAACAAAGAATAGTACAATAAACCTAAGTCCAAGATCTACCACTAAGTTCATGGTTCATCTGAACTCCTCAATACAACTTGCACATTGTGCATCAATTCCGTCAACGCTGTAGTCATTGGATTCTCTCCTATAAACGATGATGTGAGGCATGTGAAATGGGTTTTTCATAGTCACCTACAAGACAAAAGACGGTAAGATACCTTATGATCAAAACTGAACAAGTGATATCGAAGTGGAAGGTAGGCTTACTGAAACAAAATGGCTGTGCATGCCATCCTAGTAAGAAAAACACGATGATCGCTCGGTAGGGGTGCGCTAGGTGCATGAGCCTGCAAGCGGAAGAAAAAGTCATGGACCCGTTGTAGTTCAAACATATAAGGGTGCATTGATACATCATCGCAAATACATGTCCATCCCCCGAAAAGCCATCCAACATCTCTCGGGTGCATTGATATTCTGATCCCTATAATCGAAATGTGCTTTGAAAAGTACGAGTCTTCTATCCAACTCGTCATCTTGTCCATAAACACCAAGAATCGGTTGATATCATTTTGGATAAAGATTGACTTCTCTCATTACAACAAGAACAACAATCATCCCAGTATATCCCGCATCTAGCAAGGTCTAAGGGATCTAGTGGTACGCACCCTTACCCCAACCAAGTTGAGAGGGTGTTTTCGTGTGACCCAAAAGTATTATACAGATAATAGATGTCTATAAAATATATAAAGATATATGAGGGTATATAAGACACGATTTAGGCACTTTAATGAAACAAAACAAACACAACAGAATGGAAAACCATATATAATACAATAATCAAAGGTAGAAGAAACTAAAGACACGTTACATCACGACGGGGGCACTCCAGGACACCTATTAGTATCCCTCTTTGACAACGATTGCTCTCTTTCACTCTTGTCTATCTTGAGACAATTCTTCAGCGATCTTTAAGATGATAAGGTCCTGTCCGATCACCTCCTTCCAACTCTTCTCCGGCCTCCCTCTAACACGCTGCTCTCGATAGCCAGGTTATCCCATTTACACACTATTGCGTTTCGGTCTCTCCTTTGCACACGACTAAACCATCATAGACTCGCCTCATGCATCTTGTTCTTAATACATACTAGTATACCACACATACCTTTTCACGGATAACCTCGTTCTTGATTCTATCTTGTCTCATGTGCCCGTATATCCATCGAATCATGCGCATCTCAGCTACCATGAGTCATTGTTCCTAAGCCTTTGTGGTCGCTCAACACTCTACCTCGTAAAGTACAACGAGCCTAACTATAGTTCTATAAAATTTCCCTTTAAATTTTAGAGGGATCTTTCTATCACATAAGACCCCCGATGCAGCCCTCCATTTCTGCCACCCCATCTTAATCCTATGCTTAATATCTTTGTCTATACCTCCATTGACTTCTCCCATTGATAATGCATATTTTATATATACATTCTAGGTAGTTTTAGAGTAGTTTTAGTATGAATATTGCATGTTTTATATTCATTTTTCATATTTTATCATTCGGTAGTCGATGTTCGGAATCTACACATTTTGTGGTTCATTATGCAGATTCGCGGATTCAGACTCAAAGGGTGGATCAAGGCGGGCGATATTGGAGCCCTAGAGCAGTTGGAAAGGTTGAGAAGAGACCGAGGAGTGTCCATGAGGAAGCCAAGATGAGAAGAGCTGAAAGCAAGGAGAGAAAACGAAGGATTTCAAAGTCCTGTCTAATGGTGCCCAATGATTTTGCCGAGGCCGAATCCGGAAACAAAATCTCCAAAGTTTTGATTTGTGGATTTGTTATTATTGTTGTGAGCTGAATCTGCCATGTTTTACAGTAACTTTTATATCATTTTCTGCATATATGTCATGCATTTGGGCTGAGATAACACAGAATCTATGCAGTTTATGTTTATTTGCCAAATTATGGAATCTACACCAGTTTCTGTTTAATTTCGCAGAATTCGAGACAAATTACAGCATTTCTAAGGAAGGTTGGAAAAGGCTCAGAAATCAACTACAAAAGTCCAAGGTCAAGAAACAGCGGAACCAGACGAATCAAGCTAGAAACCCAGAAGTCCTCGATCTCGAGTTCTTTTACTCTATCTCGACAAAGGTGTCCGAGCAAGCAATGGTCGAGCAGAGCATGATCGAGGAAACTGAAGATAAAGCAACCCAACTCTGGAGATTTACTCTATCTCGAGGAAGTTTGTCGAGATCGAGGAAACCGCGTCCCGGAGCCGCGTTACGCGGTTTGCCGTCCTACGCGGCTTGGGAGTCCTTTGAGCCGAAGGAGTCCGAGTTTGGCCGAGATCTATCAACATCTATCTATGGAGAGAAGATCTATCAACACATGGAAGACTTACCTATTTTAGATATAATTTTCCTTTTAGATTTAATTCCTTAATTGCATTTATTTATCTTAAAGCCTTTAGATATAGATTTAGATAAAGATAGATATATTCTATCATTGAATATCAAGGAGTAGAAGGCTATAAATAAAGCCTTAGGGGCTGGTTTTTCATCATTCAATTTCAGAGAGAACAAGTAGTAGTAGAGAGAGAGAGAGAGAGAGAGAGAGAGTTTGTGGCAAGCAAGGTGGAAAGGCGAAAGCGGATTTGTCTTGTTTGGTTGTAAGCTTTCTTTGGTTTATTTCAATGCAAGTTAGTTTCTTTTGTTATTTGATGAGTTTCTTGATGATGAAGAGCGAGTAGTCCACCCACTTTTGGGGCTGGGGTGAGCCCGACGGTGGCCATGTGAGGTGATGCGGTAAAGGTACAATCTTTTTATGCAATCCGTCTTCTATCCCTATGAGCATGATTTTTTTGCGAAAGTTGAAGGTGATCCTTGTTTATGTTATTGAAGCGAAAGTGATCTTAATGCGACTTGGGTTAATTATGTGAAAAGGGTTAGTAACAATTAGGGTTTATGCGAAAGCCTCTGTATGCCTATTTGTTAATAACGAAAGTTATTTGATGAAAAGCATGATCTTTTATACCTTTATGTGTTACTTTGCATGGTTATCGTTGTGGCGTTGATACCCTAGCTTTGGAAGTTCTTTATATATTGAGTTTATTTCGTTGGAAATCTGCGATTCTGTGTTCGAGTTTGCAATTTTAAAGTTACTGTTTTTAGTCGATCTAGAGGGGATTTTGTCGATCTCGAGTAGGCTGTAGTCGAGATCGAGTAGGGTGTTTGTCTAGATCGAGTTGTTGTTGTCGAATCTGAGTTTTCTGTCGTCGCTGTCTGTTGTCGATCTCGAGTACTGCTTTGTCGAGATCGAGTAAGTCTATGTCTTTGCTTTTGTTCTTGCTTTCGTTTGTTATTTCTTTCTTTATTTCTGTCTTCTGTTTGCTTTTTTGTGAGATTTACGGCTACCTGGGATACGCTGACACGCTTCCTCGTGTATCGATCCTGACTTCCCACTACTGCATAGGGAGGAGGTCTTGTAATTATTTGCTGGGGCACGAATCTGGTTTGCTTTAATTTATTTATATTTTATTGCAAGTCTCCATTTCCTCCTACAACAAATTGGCGCCGTTGCCGGGGAAGCTATCATTCGCGCCTTAGGTAGTCAGATCTCACTTTTTCTTTGAGTTACTTTACAGGTGTATGCGCCGTTCTGGCCAACCACCTGAGTTTGACGGCTTGGACGAACCAGAACGCCTTCTACACATTAGAGCTAAAACTGCAAAGAGCCATGGCGGCCGCAGAAATACAGGAACAACTGATTGAGAGGCTCACGAGGGAACTGGCCACTAAAGATGCTGCTATCACCGCTGAGAAAGCAGGAAGGGAACAAGCAGAAGCTGAGCTTGCCCTATACCCAACAATTGTAGAGGATTATATGCACCCGACTCTCTTCGTGCCTGAATCGGCCATTCTAATCCCTGAAAACAACTATGAAATTCGCACTCAATTCCTTATTGAAATTAAAAATCATGCTTTTCATGGTAGATTTAATGAATGCCCTCTGCGTCATATTACCAACTTTACTGACATGTGTCGTACTCTTGCTGAAGGTACCACCTTGGAGTACGTCCTGATGAAAGCTTTCCGTTGGTCTTTGGCTGGTCCTGCACTGAAGTGGCTTGAGGGACTGAAACCACGATCCCTCACGACATGGGCTCAAGTGAAGTAGGAATTTCTGAATAAGTTCTTTCCTCCTGCTAAGACAGCGCTCCTTCGCCAGAAGATCACATCTTTCAAACAGCAGCTTGGGGAGCCACTGACAAAGGCTTGGGAACGCTATAAGGATCTACTGCGATCCTACTCTACACATGGACAGCAACCCTGCATAGTTCAAGAGATCTTCTTCAATTCTCGTGACTTGGCTGCAAAAGACAGAATCAACACATATACTCACTATGAGTATCTGACAATGCCGCCTGCTGATGCATGGGCTTCTCTCGACAAGCTGACCAATTATGACAACAAGTATGGGACTTCGGTCACATATGAGGAGAACCCCTACGCCAAGCCAACACCATCCATGCCCCTCTATGAGCCCCCTAAGGAGATTGATCCAGATGTAAGGGAGCAGTACTACAGAGATCAAAATAAGAAGCTCCTCAAACAAGTAAAGTATCTTTCTGTCAACCAGCCTTGTTATGAATGCGGATCACAGAGGCACACCACTACTGAGTGCCCACACACAGAGCAAGTCAGGCTGGCAGAATACCATGAAGAGGCAGCTTACGCAGGGGGTCCCAATCGCTATATGGGGGACCAAAGGTTTCAGCAACCACAATGGAACCAAGGTGCCCCTCGGAACCTTCCACCCTACAAAGCTCCAGGACATCCGGAAAGGGACCAGAAAAGGGATGATCTGTAGACAATCCTTGACGAGATGCGGAAGAACCATTCAGATACCAGGCAGTCCTTCAACTCAGTCTACACTCAGATACAAGGTGTCAACTCTAGGCTTGGGGAAATCGATGTCTGGAGAAAGTCAATGGAAACACAGATGGGCCAGCTAGCAGTAGGAATCCCCAGACAGTCAAGCTCACTCCCTGGATCTTCAGAACCAAATCCCAAGGGAAAGATTGGACACATCACTGCTGTAAAACTCAGAAGCGGCCATCAACTACAAGAGCCAGAGATCGGAAAGTAGCAGGACGAAGGAGAGCAGCAACTCGATATCAAGGAAGGTCACCTCGATATCGACGATAGAGTAGGCCAGCCTTCGTCTACACAGCACAACAACTCAACACCGCAGAAACTGGTCGAGATCGAAAAGAACTTGGTCGAGATCGAGGAAGATCAAGCCAAGATCGAGAAGACTGCTACACCTTCGACATCTATTCTGGCTCCAAATCATAAAAAGAAGCTGCCCTTCCCAACAAAATCTCCAAAGGACCCAGCAAAGAAGAAATTTCAGCGCTTCATCAAGATGCTTCAGAAACTCAACGCCACCATTCCCTTTATAGAAGCTCTTAATGAGATGCCATCCTATGTCAAATTCCTAAAGGAGATTCTGAGCAAAAAGAGGTCAATGGTAGAAATTACAAAGAAGTGCAGCCATTTGGACATACTTGAGAAGAGGCCAGATCCAGGTAAGTTTGCTATAACCATTGGATTTGGTCAATATAAATTTAATGCTTTATGTGATCTTGGAGCTAGTGTGAGTATAATGCCTTTAATAATTTGGTCCAAGATTAAGATAGGTGCCCTAGAGCCTGTGGATGCTAAGCTGTATATGGCCAACAACACGGTGGTCATTCCAACAGGCATGGTGGACAATGTACCAATGCAAGTAGGTAAGTTTTTCGTCCTTGCTGATTTCTTAGTTATTGATATGGCAGAAGACCCTGCTTGTCCAATTATTCTAGGAAGGCCTTTCTTAGCAACAGTGGATGCCAACATAAGCGTCAGGAAGGGAGTGCTCACTTTCAACATCAGCGATGAAGTAATTGAGTATTCCTTTAATAAAACTGAAAGGCATACAGGTCCAATGGAAGAGGTCAAATCTATATCAGCTGGCTACATTACTTGTGGGGAGCCTAAGGTAAGAAATATGACTCCCGAAGAACTGGAAAAGAGGGATATGGAGGCCCAAGTGGAGAAAATCATGGCCATCCTGAACGAGGAAATAGAGAATCCACTCGACACAAACCTAGGTACGTCGATTTGGACTAACTATTTTTTAGATTCCTTGACAGGATGCAAGTATGGGGCCATAGTCGACCAGAATTCCTCGATATCGAGGACTTTTGTCGATCTCGACCAAAACCAGAAGCCTCCACCAACACCAGCATCGTCGAGCAGCCAGACTGAAGCACCAGACTCCTCGAGATCGAGTACTTTACTCGAGATCGACCACCACCTCGCTGCCTCGACTTCACCTTCCTCGACGTTGACTCCACCAGAAGGACAAAGCTCCTCGAGATCGAGTACCCTACTCGAGATCGACCAACGTCCACCTTCCTCGACTCCAGCATCCACGAGCAGCCCACCACTAGAAGCTGAAAGTTACTCGAGATCGAGTACAGTTACTCGAGATCGAGTACAGTTACTCGAGATCGACCAAACACCGTGGTCCCTGATTCCGTTTCTGCGAAGGTAAGCCAAGGTATGGATCTCTCTTCTCCTATTTCCATTAAAGATCTATCTATACATTGAAGAGGTTTGCCTTGGTATGTGCGCTTATGTAGGATTTCTGATGATGAGCCTAAGGAGTATGAACTTGGAGACAAGCTTTATGTTTCCAAATCAAAAGATAATTGGTTCCCTAACAAATTCAACAAGAAGAGGATGGGGCCTTTCGTGGTGAACAAGATCCATTCTGGAGGATTAAAGCTGATGGACAAGAATGAAGTCCTATTTGAAGCCCAAGCTACATGGGCCCTGCAAATGCCACCTTGAGCTTAATGGAAAAGTCGGCCTAGCGACTATAAAATCTAGAGCTTGTACATAGACATTTATTTTTGGGACTTTTTGGACATTGTTTTGTTTGTTTTTGGTTTTGAACCTTTTAGTTTTTCTATTGTGGGTATATGTCTTCTACACTTTTCAGGTCCATGGATAGAAGCAAGCTAAAACCGGACTAGGCCCAGCAGCATAGCACTCGATTCTGACCATTAACACACCTGTCTAGTGAGTTTCTTTCTTTACCCTTATTTTTTATACAGTGAGGATACTGTAATGTTTAAGTATGGGGTGGGGGAAGGGCTTACTTTGTGCATATTGGCCATATTTGACATTTTGTGTGCATATTTAAAGTTTATTCTTTGAATTGCTTATACATGGCTATTTTGGAATTCATTATTGATTTATATGCATGTTTTCCAAAGTTTAAAGAAAAATGATCACCATTGAAATTTTTGATAAATGTCATGGAAGCTTATATTGAACTCGATGATGCAAAATTGGATTCATTAGAGATATAGCATGAAATTGCTTAGTAAAGGGAAGTCACAATGAAGTGCATTATTTTGATGAAAACCATGAAATGAGGTAAAATTTGAAATCGCTTTTGACATGTTGCATGATAAGAGGATGGAGGACTTTATATTTCCATATAATGCTCATATTTTTACAATCCTAGCCTTACCTATGCTTATGCATCACAGAAGCCATATTATGTCTTATTTCAGTCATTGCTCCACATGTTCCAAAATATTGCCCATTCTTTACCTTATTTTCTATCCAGGGATTATGTTGAGAATGATGTTACATTATGGAGATTATTGTTATGGTTGTTGTGTTCATTATTAGAGTTTGGTAGGAAATTATTTGAAAAATATGGAAAATTTAATGAGTGAAAGAAAATCCGGTCACCTCAGGAGATAAAGGTAGATCGACCCTGCTTGCTGAGATAATAGTTCAGTGAGATGGGACACATATGTAAGGAGTTCAAAGCACTAAGTATCCGAGGATATTCATGACACCCATGTTTGCGACTCGCGAGAAGGCAGTGCTGAGGTTAGAGAGGTAAAAGCATTATTATTGAAAAAAACATTATAAAAGGTGATGAATCTTATGGAGAAGGAATGTGGAAATTTAGTTTGGAAAGTACTCCATTTCCCCGGATCATTAGCACCACATTGTCAAAAACTGCCCACCTTTAGCCTTTTACCCAATCTACTCCTTATTGAGCTTAAATTAAAAGTTCTCTTGATTATTAATGCTTTGTCACTTATGAATGTTTTTGCATAACCCTCCTTTTGTGAGTAGATGTTGCTTTTATTTGCACATGCATGGATCTGTGACATTAGTACCTTTTCGAGGATGGTAATTGATTGCAGGGACATATGGCAATGAATCTAAGATGCTGAGAGTTTTGATTCCTTCCCCTGTATGACAAATAAAAGTACTCCTTGAGGACAAACAAGCTTAAGTATCGGGTGCTTGTTATGAGCCGAATCTGCCATGTTTTACAGTAACTTTTATATCATTTTCTGCATACATTTCATACATTTGGGCTAAGATAACACAGAATCTATGTAGTTTATGTTTATTTGCCAAATTATGGAATCTACACCAGTTTCTGTTTAATTTAGCAGAATTCGAGACAAATTACAGCAGTTCTAAGGAAGGTTGGAAAAGGCTCGGAAATCAACTACAGAAGTCCAAGGTCAAGAAACAGCGGAACCAAACGAATCAAGCTAGAAACCCAGAAGTCCTCGATCTCGAGTTCTTTTACTCTATCTCGACAAAGGTGTCCGAGCAAGCAATGGTCGAGCAGAGCATGATCGAGGAAACTGAAGACGAAGCAATCCAACTCCGGAGATTTACTCTATCTCGAGGAAGTTTGTCGAGATCGAGGAAACCGCGTCCCGAAGCCGCGTTACGCGGTTTGCAGTCCTACGCAGCTTGGGAGTCCTTGGAGCCGAAGGAGTCCGAGTTTGGCCGAGATCTATCTACACCTATCAACATCTATCTATGGAGAGAAGATCTATCAACACATGGAAGACTTACCTATTTTAGATATAATTTTCCTTTCAGATTTAATTCCTTAATTGCATTTATTTATCTTAAAGCCTTTAGATATAGATTTAGATAAAGATAGATATATTCTATAATTGAATAGCAAGGAGTAGAAGGCTATAAATAAAGCCTTAGGGGCTGGTTTTTCATCATTCAATTTCAGAGAGAACAAGTAAGTAGTAGTAGAGAGAGAGAGAGAGTTTGTGGCAAGCAAGGTGGAAAGGCGAAAGCGGATTTGTCTTGTTTGGTTGTAAGCTTTCTTTGGTTTATTTCAATGCAAGTTAGTTTCTTTTGTTATTTGATGAGTTTCTTGATGATGAAGAGCGAGTAGTCCACCCACTTCTGGGGCTGGGGTGAGCCCGACGGTGGCCATGTGAGGTGATGCGGTAAAGGTACAATATTTTTATGCAATCCGTCTTCTATCCCTATGAGCATGATTTTTTTGCGAAAGTTGAAGGTGATCCTTGTTTATGTTATTGAAGCGAAAGTGATCTTAATGCGACTTGGGTTAATTATGTGAAAAGGGTTAGTAACAATTAGGGTTTATGCGAAAGCCTCTGTATGCCTATTTGTTAATAACGAAAGTTATTTGATGAAAAGCATGATCTTTTATACCTTTATGCGTTACTTTGCATGGTTATCGTTGTGGCGTTGATACCCTAGCTTTGGAAGTTCTTTATATATTGAGTTTATTTCGTCGGAAATCTGCGATTCTGTGTTCGAGTTTGCAATTTTAAAGTTACTGTTTTTAGTCGATCTAGAGGGGATTTTGTCGATCTCGAGTAGGCTGTAGTCGAGATCGAGTAGGGTGTTTGTCAAGATTGAGTTGTTGTTGTCGAATCTGAGTTTTCTGTCGTCGCTGTCTGTTGTCGATCTCGAGTACTGCTTTGTCGAGATCGAGTAAGTCTATGTCTTTGCTTTTGTTCTTGCTTTCGTTTGTTATTTCTTTCTTTATTTCTGTCTTCTGTTTGCTTTTTTGTGAGATTTACGGCTACCTGGGATACGCTGACACGCTTCCTCGTGTATCGATCCTGACTTCCCACTACTGCATAGGGAGGAGGTCTTGTAATTATTTGCTGGGGCACGAATCTGGTTTGCTTTAATTTATTTATATTTTATTGCAAGTCTCAATTTCCTCCTACAACAATTATCCTTTATGGCTTGTTTCTCCTAGGGTTTTAGCCAACACATAGACTTATATATAGCCTAGTTTAGGTCAATTGTATTCTCATTCACTTTCATTCGAAGCATTTAGAGATTGAATTTAAAGTTCTGGTAAGTCATGAATTGCTAAAATATTTGGTTTTGCCTGCAATTCCAGACATGGTTGGTTGAGTCGTAATTTTTGAATTCTAGTTATTTATATTTGGTTATTTCAACTTCTTCGTACTTAATTCTTTTGTTCATTGAGGTTAGCTACCTTGATTTATGCATCGTTAGGGTTATGGTTTCAATGTTTGCGCGCCTTAGTCCATAGTAGCAATCACATTCTTGTAGGGTCATTTTATAATATCTGAATGTGTAGGAAGTTGACATTTAGGTTAAATTCCACTTCGCGTAAAGGTCTCATCTAGGTTGACAACTAGATAATATGACACCGATACAAGGACTAGGTACGGCCTCTATGCCAAGTATATTAGAAATCTGTGCTATTTTTAGGGAACGTTAGTTCGTGAGACTATCCAAGAGTGTAAAGGACTTATAGTGCGTGTTTGGTATATTAGTCTATATAACCCAATATTAGAATAATCAAGTAAGTAGAAGGAGATTCGATGAGCAAGGAAATCGACCATTGTTGCGAATTTGTGGGTGAAACCACTCTTTTATCTTTATATTGCTTTTGTATATATTTCTCTCTTTTACCTTTGCTTATAGAAATCCCATCTTTGTCTTTCAATCGATAATTGTACGATTCTCTAAAGTACTTATTTCTTTGTAAGATCAACCCCATACTTGTTCACTATACTAGCTAGTAGGATTGGGATTTATCTTTGGCAAGGTGAACCGCGACATTTTCCTCCATCACTCCTCATCACTAGTTGAATGTCAAGTCATGTTTTTTCAAAAAATCTCATGGCGAATGATAATGCTCGAAATCCATAATTTCCTTCCGACCTCCTATCTTGCAAACGACAAATGAATGATTTCCTGAACTCGTCAAGGGTGTTATTCCCAAAGTCGAATGAAGCATCTACAACTTCTGGGCATGTGGGCACGAACCTTGTACTCCTTGAGGTCTCACAGCAGGGATGCCCACATGCCCCACGAGTTGCAACACAGGATGACTCATAGTGGAGGAACTTGTTGGTCAGAGTTGCCCCTTCCCCGTCTCCTACCCCTTAAGGGATGACCACGAGTCCTGCTTGGACCACGTGATGAAGTCGACATAGCCCACATGTCGGAGTTTTAGGGTCATTGGGCTCCTTTGGTTGTGTCTCCTCCTCATTGGAAGTATCATCCATATCCCACCACCCTTGTGCGATATGCTCAATGAAGCTTAACCGATGGGGTATACTATTCTAGAGCTTCATCAATGACTTTGTAGTAGAGGGTGAGATGGATGATTTATCTGGGCTTTTAAAAGTCATGTAAAGTGTAGACAAGGAACTTACAATGATGGGTTGTCATATATCTCCCGCTGTGTAAATGTCTATCATCTCCATCATATTAACTTCATGACTGTTGACATCCGAGGTACTGGAAATGTTCTAAATATCGCTTATCGGGGTCATATCGATTGAGGTTAAAAACGATATGTCGGGGATATATCGGAGATATATTGAGATATATCGGATTTATCGATTTTGCTAATTTTTAGTTATAAATATTATATTTATACTTCAAAATTAAAAAATAAACATAAAAAATAATACTCCGTATTAAAATTGCAAAATTGTTAAATAAACTTCAAAATTTGCAATCTCAAAAATAAAAAAAAAACAATCTGTAATTTTTGAGGACTCCAAAATGAAGTATCTACAAACCTATCATCAATTCTTCCATTCAAATATACAGTATATACTATAATAAACAACCATTTCTTGCAATCCATTCACTCCATTCAAGTATGCAACTGAGATAGTGGAGGTCAGACGGTGAGAGTGAGACCCATTTCGTATTTCGACAAGTGAGACCCGAAACCCAGAATTGAATCAAAGAGAATGAGAGAGGAGGTAGCCAGAGGTGGTAGAAATGTGGAATATAGGATGCCAGAGATTGTAGAAGACTGGAAGCCGACCCCGAGTGGACGACGGAGTCAAATTGAAGAGGAGGAGAGGAGGTGGCCAGAGGTAGGGGTGGAAATGGGGCGGGTTATGGGTGGATGAAGCCACTCCATCACCCGCCCCGTGGGTAAAAACTTTCACCCGCTCCATCCATCACCCGCAAACTTTTTCACCCGCATCCGACCCGCGCGGGTGATGCGGGTGGAGCGGGTACCCAATGGGTGAAACAAAAGAAAAATCCAAATCAACACAAGTAGTTCAATTCTAACTCAAAATTACAAAGGGAGTGGGGTTATGTATTTTATTTTTATTTTTGATCGGCAAAGCACTGAAATTATGAGCTAATTGAAATTTGAAAGTGGAATGGTATATATCCTTATACTAATCATATACTAATCCAGTATATCCCTTGCTATAACGTGGAAAAGCAAGCCGAGACCATATCTATTCTAAATGAAATTTGGTGGGCAAAGCACTAATTAAGGATTAGGGTTTGTAGAAGTTAAATTTGAAAAGGGTAAAATAGTAAAATAACACACATTATGTATATAAATTTTAGGATTTTATGCGGGTTTGCGGTGCGGGTGTGCGGGGCGGGTTAATGGGTGGGTCAATGGGGCGGGTTATGGGTGGAAAATCTTCACCCATAATCCATCCATCACCCGCTTCACCCGTACCCGCTCCACCCGTCACCCACTTTTTTACGGGTTTTCACCCGCAAAATTAATGCGGGTAAAGTGGGTGGAGCGGGTACCCGCGGGTTATTTCCAGCCCTAGCCAGAGGTGGTACAACTGTGGAATCGGAGGCCGCTGGCGACAGTGGAAGCCGATCTCGAGTTGGTCGGAGGCGAAATTCTCAGAGACTCAAAGAGGCGGCGCTAAACAGACGGAGAAGGAGAGAGAGAGAGATGTAACCGAGTTATGGAATGGTGACCTATTGACCTAATTAACAATCAACACTAGGGTTGCTCAAAATGTCAACCGGCCCAAAAACCGAACCGAAAAACCTGGTTTCGGTTAAGCCCGACTGCCTGAGTAGTGATCGGTTCAGGCCACGGTCCTTAATTTTCTGAATTTCGGTTTCGGGCCAAAAAGGGGAACCGAACCGAATTTTTCGGTTTCGGACCGAAAAAACCGAAATTAAGGTAAATTTCAGTTTGATTTAATTGAAAAAATACTTAATCCTCTGCCAAAGCTTCTGTTGTCGCTGCTGGTTGCCTTGCTGCTAGTTGCTACAAGCCTACAAAGGTAAATTTCTAACTTTTCCTTCTTAATCTATACTCCATATGTATAACATTAAGCTATTTGAGCCCATACCTTATACGATTAAGAAACTTCTTTAAAAAGAGTGTTTGGCTGTTTGCAGTTGCAAAGGAATGGGAGGCGGAGAGGAAATGCTTGTAGAGTGAAAATTGGAGGAGAGCCCTGACGGTCTATTTCTGTTTGATTTAGTTTAAAATTATAAATATCAATTAAAAATTACATTAAATTTTTTTAGAAAATAGAGGTCGGTCTTTTCGGGCCATTCGGGCTTCGACTCGAAAAAAATCGAAAACTGATACTTCGGTTTTGGTTCGGGCTACGGGCTGCCTCCTCAAAAAAATCGGGCTGTCGGTTTTGGCCCGAACCGTTTAATTCGCTTCGGTTCGGGCCAATTCGACCCGTTTGAGCAACCCTAATCAACACTAATTGAGATTTCATTTTTTTTTAATTTGAAACGACGCCGTTTTACACTAACTGATATATCGGTCAACCGATATTGACCCGATATATCAGCGTTGACCCGATATTTAACGTTGACTGATATATTTCATCCAATATCCCAATATCGTAGCGAATTCTAAATATCGTCGATATATCGGCCGATATATCCGATATTTAGAACACTTGGAGTAGAGTCCGATCTTTCCCCAAACCACTCAACTTGCCTCCAAAAAGGGTGAACATCATCCACTTTAAATAGACAACTAGCAGTCCGAATTTCTTCCACTTGATGGACCCATGACATGCCACGAGATGCCCTCAACCACCAACATTTGCACCACAAGGGGATGTTGTGGGCACGATGACTCCTTTAAAAGGTTGTAGAAGGGATCCAAAATCGATTCCATCACATTTTGCACAATATCACTAAACATAACATTAGCGCAATGACCGTCTTTCACCTTCAGCTTGGTTTGATTCAACCCTAAATACAAAATGTAAAAGTAATCAACATAAATACACTATCTTAAAATGTAATGAAAATTTACCTACTAGTGCAATGATTGCCTAAATGATACTCCCTCCGTCCCATAATAGATGGGGTTTTACTTCTTAACACTTTTTTAGGGGCTAAAACTATATAAAAATATTTTTTTATATTAATTTTTTTAATAATTATAAATTTATTATCAATAAGTTTATAATTATTAAAAAAAAGTAATAAAAAAATTAATATTTTATATAGTTTTTAGGTTAAATTTGGTGAATATCCATTTTAGATATGAAAATTAAGTAAATGTCCATTTTTTCCAATAATTAAGTAAATGTTCATTTTTTCCAAAAATACCCTTCCCTCCCTGTTCCTAACATTTCTTCCTTCCCTTTTGACCATTTTTAATTTTAACATTGACTAGTCAACATTGACCATTCTGATCAACTCTACATTTGATTACAATTTTTCTGGTGACAGTTGAGTCTATTGTTTTTTGGTGACAGTTGTTTGTGACAATTATTTTGGTGACAATTGATTTTTTTGTGACGTTTTTTTCCCAGTGATAGTTAGGGGAAATCTTTTTTGGTGACACTTGATTATTTTTTTCTGGTGACAATTGATGCTGGAATTTTTTCTTGTGGAACAATGTCACCATATTATTTTTTCGGACATATTGTCACCAACCACAAAAAAAATGTCACCACCCTATTGTCATCAAACTCTTATAAGTAATATATTGTCACCAATGACATAATAGTGTCATCGACCTATTGTCACCAACTACAAAAACAATGTCACCTCCCTTTTGTCATCAACCTTTTGTAAGTAATATATTGTCACCAACGACATAACAGTGTCACCAACCTATTGTCAACAACTACAGTACATTGCCACCACTCTATTGTCACTATCTATAGAACACCGTCACCATATTCTTTTCTCAAACGTATTATCACCAACAACAAAACATTGTTACCACCCTATGGTCACTAACCTCTTGTCAGTAATCCATTGTCACAAACGACAAAACATTAGACCCTAGAGAAGTTAAGACTATGTAAAGAGTAATCTATTGTCACAAACGACAAAATATTGTCACCAATTACAAAATAATGTTTTTTCACTAATGTCTTCAACAATCTAGCTGATCAAATTTGTATGAATCAACCTCAAATAAGTTTACAACATAACAAGTATTTGGTCAAATGGCTAAGCTATCTAATAATTATGTCCATTTAGTTAACTTAATTCTTCACACTCCAAATGGCAAGTCGTTTAATTCGAGAAGCTGTAAACATTCTCATTTGAAAAGCTATAAACCAGACAAATTAAACTCCGAAACTCATCCTAATTCAACTAATCGATGCAACTAGTCGTTTACTACAGGAAAAAACACCTAGCTTGTTTCCACTCCACATCTCAAGAAATACCATTTGCAACATGACCAATTTCATTAAGCCATAAAAATTAAACTCAGTAATGGTTTTTCATACTAACTAAGGAAGAAAAATACTGTCATAACAGGTCAAGACCACCTCTGAATACTAAAACAAAAAGTACTGTGCACATGTATTTTTTGGTGACAATTGAATTTTTTGGTGATATTTTTTTCTAGTGACATTTGGGGAATTTTTTTTTCCTGGTGCAAGATTTTTTTTATGCTTGATTTTCTTCTGGTGACAGTTGCCAGTATCACCATTTTTCGGTGAAATGATTTTTCGGAAATTTCACGAGGTACCCCTGAAGTAAGAGCTAATTCACGAGGTGTACAACTGTTTGACATATTTCATCCGGTACCCTCGAGTTTAAAATTCTTTTCACCTCATACCCTCTCAGTTAAAGTTAACGTTTTTAGTTTCTATTTTTTTTTTAAAAAAGAAAAGAAAAAGAAAAGAGTTGTCTTCAACCTTCCCTGCAATACAGTACATACACAAACAAGAGGGAGAGAGGGAGTCATGAACCGGCGAAAGATCGATCGGTTACTCAATTTCCACTTTCAAAAGCATTTTCGACCTTTCGATCTCCTTTCAGACTAGTCGATTCCGATTCTCAGATTGCTTTTGGGGATTTTCGATTTCTCTCTCCTCCCTAACCTCCCCTCCTTCCAGCATAGCCACGGTGCCTACCACTCGTCCACCGTCGCCGCTAGTCGCCACCACTACTTCCTCCGACTTCCGTCCCTTTCGATTCACCAGGCAAATTAATCAATTTCGTAAGAAGCCATATAAATTAGCATCGCAGTAGCTAATTCCCCCAAATCCCCAAATAACCTCTCGACCCCGACCGCCCGGATCCACCCCAACGACAGCCTCCTGACGCCACCTCTTCCCGCTGCTGCCCCCACCTACCAGCCTCGGCACCGTCACCGCCTCCCACCCCCGCCGAGCTGGGCTCCACCCCGCCGATGGGTGGTGTCGATTTCTCGACGAGGTTTTGCCATTGCGCGAAAAATCTGTCCGGCGGAGAACCAGATCACTGTTTCCGTTGGGGGACATGATGCCTTTTGATTGGTGCTAGGTGTCCGTAAATGGAGAGGAATGCGCGGAAGAGGAGTGCCTCAGCCAGCCGTCGAAGATGAAAGCTCAGAGCAATGGCGATGGTGGTGATAAAGGCTCTGGTGAGGAGAACGAGACTGCTTACCACTCTTCTTTTTTTTCTTTTCAAAGAAACTAACGGCGTTAGTTTTATTTAACCAAAAAGGGCATGGGGTGAAAAAAAAGCTAACCTCAGGGGTACCGGATGAAATATGTCAAACAGTTGTACACCCCGTGAATTAGCTCTTACCTCAAGGGTATCTCGTGAAATTTCCGATGATTTTTTTCCATATTATCACCAATTATTTGAATGTCATCAAAATCGTCACAATATATGAGAATGTCATCAAAATCGTCACAATATATGAGATTGTTGCCAAAAATTCATATAGTCACCAATTATGTGAATGCCATCAAAATCTATATGTAAAGAATCTCAACAAAAAATGGTCAAAATATATGAGAATAGTATGAAATATACATATTCTAGAAGATTGTCATCAAAATATATGAGAAAACTATCAAGTAGAAGAATTTTCGCAATTTGTCATCAATATAACCAAACACTATCATGGTTGATTTCTTTTTGGTGACAACTTTTTCAGTGACATTTTTTTGGTGACAATTATCGATTACAATTTTTTTGTAACAGTTGTTGATAGTTTTTCCTGGTGACAATTGATTTTTTTTTTTCTTGTGACAATTGTTGGTGACAATCAGATGCCGACTAGTTGACTACGATGCTTCTGAAGATGATCAATGCCAAGATGATAATCGAAGTCGGGGTTGGAATATACATTTGCACATCTGTGAGACGTTCATTAAGAGAGAAAAGATATTTGAATTCAAATAAGGATTCATCATGAACAACAAGTTGAGTGTTATTATCATCCAAAAGCACAAAAATAAGTTATTGCCAAACAGGAATGGCAGTGATCCCATTAATTGTCACCAAAATCAATTATAATGTAATGACAACAAATACTTTATACATTATATATAACTATGTCACCAAACAATTATGATTTAATGTCACCAAATATAGATACAAATAAAAGATCATCATATAGGTTACATTATTTTTCACTTTAGTGATCCAAGCGGTTGCAGCAACTATGAATTTAGACTTGGAACCAAATATAAATTGTTTTCTTTTCAACCAATTATATTAGAAATTTAGAACAAACTTGACATAACAATAGATTAATAATTCATAACAATCTCCAAATTCAAGATTTTGTCTACAGTCACAAACGTACCAATTCGAAACTGAGCAGGATAAAATTTGCAACACCTCAGACACCTCGACTCGATATGATAGAACCACAATTGAAAGAACAAAGCTTTAGAAATTACCCCATTTTTGGCCTCTGAAGGGTGTTTGTCATCAATATGACAGCACAAACTCGTACGATATTGTAATATTCGAAACAAAACGGGCACATATACTCCTCCCTTATATCATCATCACCATCAATTTCCTCAAACCCCAGGAACAAATCTGAAACAAACAAGTAAATCGGAAAAATCAAGCCTGCCAAAAACGAGAAAATCATAAAAATTTAGTCTGAAGACATTTACAAGGGTTTACCTGATCAATCGAGACTGCAAGGACAGTTGGTGGCGCATGGAGAGGGAAGAAAGGCAAGCACTCCATGAATCTATCGGAATCCATTTGTAATGTACGGAAGGGTGCCTAAGTCGATGATCAGACCTAGGGTTTGAAGAAATGTGCTAATTTGGGGGGATTCAAAGCCCGAGATAATTGCGATAGTCGGAGAAGAAATTGAAACTTGGAAGATTGGGAGATGAATGAACAAGCACAGGTGATGCCGAAAAGTTTCAATCGAATTAGAAACTAAGAACGACTAATTAAACCTCCTTGGTGACCTCTAGATCTGGTGGTGCCGATCTCTCACCGACGAAGCTCGATCTATCCGTTTCAAAATCAATCGAATTGGAAACCTCCTCGGTGACCTTCGACATGATTCAAAACCTCCTAAGCATGGCTGCACATGAGATCGACCATGATAGGTCTATGGAGGACACATCTGAGCGATTTGATCTTCGTTGTTGTTGTTTGCCATGGCGTTCTCACCTTGTCGATCTGCGTCCAATCAAATAAAACAAAAACAAGGGTAGTTTGGGGTTCTTAAAATATTATGGACATTTACTTAATTGACAAAAATAAATGGACATTTACCTAATTAGATATCATAGATGGATATTTGAACAAATTTTACCTAGTTCTTAACTCCTAAAAAAATGTGTCAAATAGTAAAAACCCATCTATTTTAGGACAAAGGGAGTACTAGTTAGTCCAACAATACACCAACTTCTCCTTGTGAACTAGTCATGTGTCCACAAGATATCCCATCGAGTCTCCATGTAAAGGCTCGGATTTTCAAATCCTATTTTTTTTTTGGAAAAAGATAATTAAAAATGAAATTTAATCGGTTTTAAAACTCGTTTAGCGGATTCCGACCGGAATATAAAATTTGACGAATATTTTCTATCATTTTACCACGAAAATTCAAAATAATTATCAGATGGCGATATCCTTGTCGATTTTAAAAATCTAATCAATCGAGAGAGCGAGAGTCGGGAAAACTAACATCTGAGAACTAATTTTAAGATTCGAAATTCGCATATTCGAAATTTATTTTCGGGTAATTGTTTACCCATTTTCACACTCTACCCTCACCATGCATCTTCAAATGTCACCCCTTACCCCGTCATTCACCATTTACCATCATCACCTGCTCCCTCCTTCACTTTGCCCACACCTCACCATCACTCCCGCTCTCTCTCGACTTCACCATCCCATACCATCACCTGTTCACACAACCGAACACCTCCACCACCATCTCCTACAACTCCTCCGCCATCATTTTCATTACCATCCGCCACTAGCCAGCAATACCAGTACCTCCATCGTCGTTCCCTCCGGCTGCAACCATCACCACCTCACCGTCGCCAGCAACCCCTGATCGAGCCCAAACCAGAGCACTCCCCTCCTTCCTCCTCCTCGAGAGCACAGAAGCAGCCCGACGCGCCCAGGAACTCCCATCGAGCCACCAAAGCTCCTCCCTCTTCTGTTTTGCGAAGCCTCGTTCCGGTAAGTCGTTCTCCTCTGTTTCCGATCCAAATCATCCCCGAGCTCCTCCATCACACTTACCCATGTCTAGTGCAGGTCCGACGAGCCATCGCGAGCTACTGAGGAAGCCTAGAGATCCGATAGAAAGCTCTGAAGTCGCGAAAAATCCATCTCGGTGAGCTCCGAATTTATCCTCGTTTCGATTAGTTAATTTTAATCTTTTTTTCGATGCTTATGCTAGTCGGGAGTGAGCGTGGGCTGAGTGCGGGATGTTTGGGCGGGCTCGAGATCTCCGACGACAGCTCCGTTGAGCTCGAATTGGCGCCCCGAGTGTTGACGAGCGAGAGAGCGAGGCGAGGGTCGGCCTGAGCGTGTGCAAGAGGGCAAGCAGCGAACACGAGAAGACAGGTGCGAGGGTCCAACCTGTGGCGAGTCCAGACGAGCCAGGGCTGAGACGAGGCGGAGCGGCGGCATGGTGGAGTGCGGGCCACCGGCGTCGAGCAACTTCAGACGGGAGCTCCTTTCGAAATTGAATTGGAGGAAGATGATGAGTCAGCCGTGGGGCCCTGTCCAGTCAGCACCCGTGGACCCCACCTCCTTGTTTTGTTAATTATTGAACCGGTTGGGTTTATGCGGGTTCGGTTCGGTTGGATTTAAATGGGTTTGATTTTGTTTTGGTTATCCGTTTATTTATTTAACTAATTAGCGGAATTAAAAGTATTATATATATACAATATTATTGGAGGTTTTAAGAGATAAAATATTATTTTGAGAAAATTATAAGGGTTGGTTTATTAAATAAAAATGGTTTGGATTTAGGAGGATCTGGAAATATTTTATAAAGAGGTTTAATAAATGGTATTTAAAATATCATATAATATTATTTGGACTTGAAGATTTAAAAAGGAATTTGGAAAAGAATTTCAAAGTTGGAAAGTGGTTTAAGATAATAAATTGAAAAAGGAACTTAGCGAGTGTTTTCAAGGGTCGGGACTCTAACTCGGATTTGAAACAGATTTGGATATAAACTTGAGAGTCTGACTTGTTCTGTGACTGACTAGCATGGTGTTCTGTTATATGTGACTAATAGCATGACTTTCGGTGATTTATTATAAGACATTAAATGTTGGATATTTATGACGAAGTAGTAGGATTTTATATCACACAAATTATAACTTATGATATTGATGAACTGTCGGAGTATATGCGGATATGATGAGTATGAACATGCTGAATTGGTTAGATGTTTATGGAGAACGATGTGACCTTATGGAATGTATGGTACAATGGGATTTACGACGTGTTAGTTGTCCTATTAATTTGATATGTGCTTGCGTGTTTAATTGTTAGACGCACACTTATGTATATCCCACTTTGTACTTAGGCGATACTCTGTGATCGTGACTACTGTGTGCTGGATTCTTCTTTTGTTGTTCTGCTAGCCAGGTAAGTACCTCCGGGGCTTACTCAGTAACCAATACCTCCTGCCTGATGTGTCCTATAGTATGTAGGTGTTGCATATGCATAAAAGTATGCCATGTAGTATCATGCTTAGGACTTGCACTTATGAATGAGTATTCTTATTCTGTATGCGTTTGAATACAGAACAACCGTTATCTGTGAGTCCTAGAGTCTTTGCTAGGGTCATAGGACAACCCAACATCATCGAGTTTTCCTGTTAGAGTCTGATTGATTTATATATTTATGGTGCGGCACGACCGAGCCTCCTACCTCGGCTGTGGTATGGGCATGAATGGTTGATTATACCTGGTTCGGCATGACCGTGTGTCCTACCTCGGTTGTGGTACGGACATGTATGATGTAGTTGGAGATCTGGGATATGCCACTTGGCATTATATGTGGATCCATTTAATCGTTTTCTGCATATATATAAACTGTCAGCATGCTTGTGTGAGATAAATTACAGCACTGCATTAGAGCATCCTTTATTCTAGGTATAGGCGTATTATATGTCCTCAGCGCGGTCAGAGGACCCGCGGGCGGACTCTTTGCCTGACTTGGTGGTATAGTTTCAGGTACCCGATACACTGCTTGATTTTGTGCTCTTATGACGGGGTTCAATCATATGGCGGAGAGTGAGGGTTTGAAACCTGACTTCACCAGATTCATGCTTTTGGGATTTCTTCCTACGTATACTCTGTTTGACCCGGCTCTGTTGCGACACTGGTTGTATCGTTTTCAAAACTTATGTCATTTGCATGATAAAAGGTTTTCCGCGTTGTAGACTTAGGACAGGTACATGGGTTTACCTCGGGGTCTCCAACAGACCTTCTGGATTTGGGTGCGAAATCCCTTCTTAAATTACAAATATTCGGTTTCAAACCTTCAACCTGTACTCGGGGCGCAAGATCCTAACGAGGGGTTTTATCCCTCGAAACGTAACTCGGGAATCATAATCCCGGGCTGTTACACTCCATGCATATTGAGTCCCCCACTCAGCCTTCATTGCAACTAGTCATCGATGGTATGTTTGTCGCGACCCAGACCTGATCAAGCACTTGGCTTGATTGTAGAACCACTTTTGAATAACCGTAGTCTATGTTGTTTTCCAGCTTACCATACCCTCTATGGCTCTATGTTCCTCAACACATGCCACTCACATAACATATGTTTCACATTAGGGAAAACATTCTATAATGCCTTTAGAAGACATATCTCTTTGTCGGTGACTATCGTCATCGAAAAATGCTCACAAACTCCTTTCACTTGTAGCAAAACCCAAGTGTATGTGTTTGTATCTTCCCTTGTCATCAATGCATAACCCAAGTGAAATGAATTTAATGCGCTCGTTACACCAACCATTAGGGTTGTTATCTGAGCCGAACGGCTCGAGTTCGGCTCGGGCTCGGCTCGAGAAAGCTCGGCTCGAACTCGTTCGAAGAGGAAAAACAAGCCGAGCTTGAAAATAGTTTTAGACTCGAACCGAGCTCGAGCTGAGCCTGAGCTGAGCTTAAAAGCTCGAGATATTAAATTTACGAAAATGCCACTAGGGTTATAAAGAGGGACGGAGGGTTTAGGCCGCTTCATTTGTTCGCGTTCTATGTGACTGTGTCAGCCTCTTCTCTACTTTCTCTTGTGGTTCGCTCGTCCTTTCTTCTCTCCGGGATCAGGCGGCGCCGATGAACAGTAGCAGCACCACAAGCAAGCTTCGTCATTCCTTCCTCAACTCGGACTCATCGCTGTTCGTCCTACCTTCTTGTTCATCTCCTGGTTCGTTGTTCGTCCTTCCTTCATCTTTCCTTCCCTCCGGGTTCAAGCGGCGCCGATGAACAATAGCATCACCACAGGTAAGCCTCGTCCTTCCTTCCTCGACTCGGACTCGTCGCTGTTCGCCCTCCTACTTATTCATCTCATGGGTTGTTGTTCGTCCGTCCTTCAACCTTTCTTCTTGTTACAGCCGCATCATCTTGTTCATCTTGTTATTCAGATTCCTTTGTATAAGTTTTATAACACATTGATTTTTTCAATTTTTGTCTTCTGGTTCTCCTTACTCCCCGATTTGATCGATTTTGGTCTCAAAAAAGAAATGAAAAAGTGAACTGATTATTTCAATTGATTATTAATTTAGTCAATTTGTAATTCTACATGTAATTCTGATTAACCAATTGATTTGTATTTATTTGGTTTATCAATTTGTAATTCTGTGGGTACTTCATCCCTTTACTGTTGCTAGATGATTCAACTAGGAACCGAGCTCGAACGACGAGCTAGTTTGAGCTCGTTCGTTTAGCTTATTCGAGCCTTAACAAGTCGAGCTCGAGTTTCACTCTGGGCTCACGAGCCGAGCTTGAGCACCAAAAAAAGCTCGAATAATTTTTGGGCTCGAGCTCGGCTCGGCTCGTTTCCCTTCGAGCCAAGCTTGAACATGTCAAGCTCGACTCGTTCAGCTCGAATATCACCCCTACCAACCCTCTCCAACAATGCCTTTTCGGACCTATTACAATTTTTTTATCAACTAAATATAATGTAATATGAAGAAAAAACAATTTAAATATCAAAAGATAATATAAAAAGTAAGAAGAAATATAATTGTTTATGCCATATGCATGTCGTGTCCAGCAGTAGAAAATATGAAAAAGTCTTTCACAAATTTATAGAATCTGGGTGGAAAAAAACAAGATATCCAATACGACCCTCGTAATCTAATTTTTATTGGAATAAATATCCCTTATTAACTAGATTCACCGAAAGATACTGAGTCGGCATTCGATCGCCCAACAAATTCTTTCTCATTCGAGCTCGTTTGGTATACTTGTTCTCTCAACGTCGCGTTTGGTGTGGCATCATGGCGCAATTTAGTGAGTACATCTTTCGGCCTCGATCTTGCTTTAGTTCTGCTTTTGATGTTAACTAATTCTTTCGGCTTCAATCACTCGATGAAAAATTGACCAATCGACTTAGGTAGATCCATGAACACCATCTATCACCTCGACTTTCCAACTGCCCTTTGGATACTCTCGACCCTGCAACTCGAATGAACATCTATGTTTTTGGTTCGTGTATCGAGTTTGGTACTTTCTTCGTCACTATCACCGCCCACAACTTTTCTCCCATTTCAGTAGACTTCGTAATGCTCACATGTTAAAATAGTTCTCCCAAATCTTGCATCAGAGCTATTTCACGACTTTTAAGTCGTAATTACAAAATTTGTTCTACTAGCTCTCCTATGCACCCAATTTCTCAACGAATTCATATCGAGCCACACTTTTTCAGTTAAAAACCTATGGCGTTATCACTCCCTTCATTTATGCCATAACATATCTAAGCAATATAAAAAACACCGGGAATGAAATAAATATACCAATTTCATTTATATAGCTAAATTCTAAAAATATAAATCATGATCAAATTAATTAAACAAATCATTCAATATCGGATAAATCATGATTTCATATAATATAAGATTCTATATCATATAAATCATGATTTCATCTAACCTAAGATTCAATATCGGATAAATCATGATTTCATCAAATCTAGGATTCTATATCGAATATATCAGGATTTCATCAAATCTAGGATTCAATAGTAGATATGTGCTACAAATTCGACATTTACTATTATGTCGTTGATAATGCATGATTTGTATAGGTATTTTGAGTCATTCTTAAGTCATTTAGGTTGTATTTAGATAGGTTTTAGCATAAAGTACATTCATTGTCTTTAAATTTGCAAAGTTCAGAATCTACGCGTTTTATGCCTATTTATGTAGATTCTCAAAAGTCAAGCTAAAGGAGAAGAGGAAAACTACATTATGGAACCTTAGAAGCTTAAAGAAGAGTCAAGGAAGAAGATAAAAGAAGAAGCAGACAAGACGAGACGAGAAGAAGAAGAAGAAAGTGGAAATAAATGAAAATGCAGGGGCGGTGCCCGCTGCTAGGGACCGGCGCCCGCTGACTCGTAGCACCCGCGGAAGACCCAGTGACACTTGCTGGATCGGCGCCCGTCGCTACCCCATCGGCGCCTGATAATACATAATTTAGATAAGCTTTATAGATAGGTTTAAATGCATTTACGATATGTTGCTTGCATGTTTTATAGTTAATTTGCATTGTTATCCATTTAGGCGTTCGAGTTGGGAATCTACGCTATTTTGTGTTTATTCTGTAGTTTTACAATCCGAGCTTGAAAAGGGGTTGAGGATGGCTAGAAGAGGCTGATTTTGAGCTTAAGAGAGACAAGGAAGGGTCATCAAGGGAGCTAAGGAGAAGAAGAACAAAGACAAGAGAAGAAATCAAAAACCTAGAATAACGGCGCTCGTCGTTATTCCACCGGTGCCCGCCGATCTCGTAGTTTTAGCAAACGCCGATCTGATTCGAATTTATCCTATTAATTTATTAGTATTTGCTTTCTAGGGTTTAGAGGGGACGATTATTAGGCTATTTAGGCCACTTACTTGTTAGCTTAGAGAGAGATCCACCATCCACTATTATCCAAACACTTTTCAATTCATCGTTTGTTAGAGTATGAGTTTTTAAACTCATTATTTCGCATGCGATTCAAAGATATGGTTAGTTGAATTGTGAGGTCTTGATTTCTATTGTTATTCATTAGTTATTTCATTATCTTTGTGCCTATAATTCTTGATTGCATATATTCTCTCTTGATTGATCTTGAAGAGGTAAATCAATAGAAAAAGTAACAGTTACAAAAGGGAGGAGATGACCAAAAAGTCTCTCACTCATATGGAGCTAAGGCGAAAAGAAACATCTTAGCCCATGAACCTAAAATACTCCCACTCTATAAAAACTTGTTGTGGTATAAATCCCCTATTCACCTCCTCTAAACTCTCCGACCCCGACCTTTTACTCCTACTTTATATGTCTCCTAATCCATTCTTTCTCCTGAAGTATTTTGCCTTTATACTTTCCAGAGATACAAAATTTACATTGTTCAATAATCCGATCAGCCCATAACATAGGCGTACAAGGAACATGGCTAAAAACAACTTTCTTTCGGTTTAACCATGAAAAGTAAACAAAAGCACAAAAGGAGAGTAACTTCGCTTGGTAAATAGCCCCCTGTTTTGTATGATGACTCTCTTCGGCAAACCAAGTAAGCCATGAGGTAACTGTGCCATTCTGATTGGGCAACTCGATCCAATCCCACACATTCTTCCTAGTTTCCAGCACGATAGGGCAACCAAACCAGAGATGCTTCTCCGTTTCCTCCTCACTTCCACATAGTGGGCACTTGGTAGCCTCGTCTCCTTTCCAATGCTCAATAACCCTCCCCGGCTGAAGTCGCTTCTTAGAAGCCAACCACACAATGAATGCTCATTTCTTGCTTTGAGCTCCCTTCCAAATGATATATCCCCACGAATAACAAGTTTTGGGATTCCTTAGCAAATTATAGGCTTTTGTCCAAGAGAAGCTGCCACCTTTTTACGAGCCGCTACAACAACCTCCTCGCCGTTCTCCGTTGGAGCTCTTGGAACTCATCTCGAGTTTTCATAATTCTTTTCCACACACCCAGGAGTCATGAGCACACTGATCAACCTCCCATATCGTACTTCTCTTCAAGTGATTGACCTCCACCCATCTCGTCCTTATATTCTAGCGTCCATCAGCCACATCAGCAATCATTTTAGAGAAAGCACAAAGGTTCCAAACTTCTTTATCTTTAATTGCTAGGCCACCATCTTCAAACGGTACAGTGACATCAGTCCAGACAACCAGATTTCTTCTCCCATTCGTTCCTCCCTGCCAAAGGAAATTCCTGCACATTTTGTCTAATTCATGCACCACCCCTTTCGGAAGTGACATTATGCTATCCCAATACGACAAAATGCCTTCAATCATATCTCGAATCAATTGCAACCTCCCAAGTTTGAGCGGAGTGATCCTCACACAATAATTTGAATGGGTCAATTTCTATTGCACCAATTAGAGCAATTTTACAAATGAAGATGTTGAATTTTTTTGTCTCCGATGGGCAATTCTTTAAGGGAGTGATCCTCACACAAGACACACAACTTTTGGAAAATCAACCTAAATGTGAATATGAATGTGAGGATTAAAATTCAAGGTCCTTTAAGTATTGAAATACAAGACATTTGAACATTTTTTTTTGGTAAAACTAAAAAGGAACATGTGAAAGGTTGACATCGGCTACGTAGTTGGCCTAATTTGGTCTCTCATGGGATCACTTTTGAGATGACCAAACCGCCCTTTGTTCGTCTTTACAAAATAATACTCACTCCGTTCTTATATATAGGTCGTTTTGAGGTCATTTTAAGTTTAGCAAATTACATTTGTTCTTTTTTTATTCTTTCAACTTTTGCAATTTAAAATTGGGCTTAAATTGAAAACCTTCTACTGTTGCAATTTTGATACATTTATAGCTTTACAATTTAAAATTGAACGTGGCTCCAATTTAATCATTTGACTGATTTTAGAATTTGCTTCCAAATTGGTCATGGAAATTGAAGTGTTTGTACATGTAATTAATGTAATCTAATTATATCATTTCCTTGCCTTAATTTATGTGCAAACACCCACAAACGACCTATATATGATAACAGATGGAGTAATAATAATAAAAGGTAAAAAAGTGTGAGTTGTGACAAATATACATACATTCAAGTGAGATCATTTGTCTAAGCACTAGTATCTACTATATAATGCCTACAAACTCGGTTGTCTCTATCGCTCTCTATATTAACTATGAAAAATAAATGAAAATAACACAAACTATCAACAATGAACCAAAAATAATACGAACTCTAAAAATCACCAATAAAAACATGTTATTCCTGTACGTTTTGTCCAATTCATGCCCCACCCCTTTCGGAAGTAACAATAGCTACATTTGGATAGAGATTGATAGTTATTTGATAAATCTAAACACTTGTGTGAGAGTGAAAACACATTATTCCTAGTGATGTTTGATTGTGTGATGCATAAAATCTGCATCATAGTGGTTGAATGAGATCGATCTTGACCATCGCCTCCACCCGAAGCATAACCTGTCAAACAAGAACAAACGAGGTCGGGGCGGGGCTTGTCTCCCCGGAGGACCCTCTGACGCTCAAGTCAGTCGTTGTCCCCCTCCATCCGAATCTATTCTATCATATTTATACTAGTCGAGTATTAAATAAAAGAAACCGTTACGAAATTAAATAGAGAAAACATTTACTGTATTTAATTCGTTCAACAAAACCGCTATCGTAATCAATATGCGAAACGGTAGCATCAATGCCGTATTGAATACTCGGATATTTTGGTAAAAGACCAGAATACCCTTGTGATATGATGATGGGATTTTCCCAATCTCAATTGCCCCTCGGGTTTCTTCTTCATCTCTTGATGATGAAGGAAGCCGAAAAAAGTAAATGGAGAAGTTTGTCGAGTGGACGATGTCTTTGCCGTAAACGTTAGTTGTTTGATCCGCAGTTGGCCATAAGTGGCTATCGTTTGCCGTAATTGGCTATGTAACGGCCCAGAATTATAATTTCCGGGTTACGTTTCAAGGGATAAAACCCCTTGTTCGGATCTTGCAATCTAGGTACGGTTTGAGTTTTAAAACAAAATATTTGTACTAAAAGAAGGGATTTCGAACCCTTAAAGATCGCAGATCCATTAGGGACCAAACACCTGCCTTAGTCTAATCGTGAAATCGAGCGAAAGCAAAAATAAAGTTGAGTTTAAATACAATCCGAAAAGGAGTATAAAAGAGAGGAAGTGTGGTGGTCTCTCAACCTCTCGATCTAACGCAAAAAGTCTGAACCCGCCAAGCATCCACATAAGCAACGATAACGGCTAGCGATTACCTGAATCTAAAAAAAAAGAGGGGGGTCTGGGTCAATCATCAGGTCACTCATGCGCGTATGTAAACACACTCCGAGAGGCATATAATAAGCATCATATTCTTAAGATGAAATGCGTAATGCCATGCGTAAATTAAATCACATATATATACTGACAGTTTAATATAATGCAGAAAGCGATAAATGGATCCACACAGAATGCCAAGTGGCATGTCCCTCTCTTACCTCCACCTCCTTCCGATAGGGCGGAGACTGGCCAGTTCGGTGCTATAGCATAGCAATTTCCTCGTGGTGGTGCACAAACCACGACATCATCATATCATATCATCTCTTCTCTTGTCCGATGGTGCTGGGCTATCATATCATGTTCATATAGACTCGATTGACTCAGGGTACCCGATGAGGCTGGGCTACCCTATGACCCTAGCAAAGACTCTAGGACTATCACATATAACGACCGTTCTCTTGCAAGGACATATAGCAATCATATGATTTTCATTTTAGCTCCTAAGCATGATTCTAAGTCGTATGGTGCATGGACACTAGCCTACTATATAACACCCAGTGCATAGAGCGCCCATCATGAGTAAGTTCAAAGAACTTACCTGGAGTAGCAGATCAGCAAGATGAAAAGCAACAAGATATAAGCAAGCAGGTTACAGATCACCTAGCAATTAATAATAAATATGAATAAGTAAACTGCACACAATAGGATCCATTTACCACTACATAACATGCTCATCAATCCATTAATCATAGCATCATCAACATCCTTTATCTCAACTTATCTCAACATCTTATATCATCTTATTCCATTGTCATTTCCATAACTGGCTCAATCATACTTCAATCCATATAATCTCATTAGCTAGTCAAGTTGTTAGTCAAAACAATTACTTCAAAGTTATACTTAGCCATTTCTAATACATAAAATATTTAATCTTTAAAACTACTTCCAAAAATCCGATTAAATAATCCCGGCATACTTTACTTTAATTAAAATCATCATTCTAAGGACTTAAATAACTTTCAACACTTAATAAATAATTCAATTTATATACTTTAAAACCGACCCACTTTAAATATCGACACATAAATCGATTTCTAAATAATCAATTATCGGGAAATGGTTAGACAATTAATTAATAAATTAAATAAATAAATATATAACGAATAAACCCGAACCGAACCAACGCTTTTAACCCGAACCGAAACCATTTAAATCCAACCGAACTGAAGCGAACCCAACCCATAATTATAAACTCCCAACCGGTTCAAATTTAACATAAATATAAACTAATGAAACAAGGTGGGCCCACACAAGTCTTCTCCTTCATTGCAAACCCAAGGTTCCCCGCCATGGCTGCCACTGCTCCGCCGAGGAATCCCGTCGGCGAGCCTGAGCTCCACCTCCCGCCCTCCTTCGCCGGCGTTGCTCTGCGCCCAGCTAGCTCTCTCGTCTGCTCTTGTCCTCGCTCAGCTTAGTCTCGCGCACGCTCGACGCTCACTCATGACCTTGCCGGAGCTCTCTCGAGCTTGTCGGAGCTCTCGGGCTAACCCAAACGTCCCACACTCAGCCCTCACCCACAACCGACTAATCTAAACATCGAATAAAGCACGAATTCTAATCGAGAAGGGAAGGAAACGGTGGAAGCTCACCGAGGATGTTCACGACTTCGGAGCTATCAATCGGAGATCTGGGCATCATCGGAGGCTTGCGATGGATCGTCGGACCTGCGTCGGACATGGGTGAGCGAGATGGTAGGGTTCGAGAGTGGTTTGGATTGGAAAAGAGGGAGAATGGCTTACCGGAAGGTTGTTTCACGATCAAACGGATGGGTGATCTTCGGAGGCTCGTCGATGACGCCAAGAGCTCTGGGGGCTGCTGCGATTGCTCTTCGATGAAAGAGGAGGCGGCGAGGATGATAACGACGATGAAGGATCACCAAGGCGTGGAGTGTGGCGATGGCGACGAGAGGAGAAAGTGGATGTGGTGGACGCGTGATGGTTGCTTCATTCAGCGAGACAGAGAAGGTGGAGGCGTTGATGGTGAGCAGTAGAGTCGAAGGGAGTAGTCAGTGAAGGTGATAGAAATTGAAAATGAAAGATGGGAATGAAGTTGAAGTGAAATGGAGGAGGTGAGCGCAGATCACGTTGACGGAAGGCAGAGGAATGGTGAAGGAATGGCTACTGCAGGGTAAGGTAGGATGGAGTGGTCGAGGATTGAGTGTGAAATTGGTCAAAATCAATACCCATAAATAAATCTCGAATACGCGAATTTCGATCCCCGAAATTAGTTCCTGACAGTTAGTTTCTTTGAATCTCGTTTTCTCGATTAATTAGATTTTTAAAACCGAAAATGATATCGGAATCCGATAATTATTTTGAATTTTCGAGGTAAAAGGATGGAAATTATTCGTCAAATTTTATATTCCGGTCGGAATCCACTAAACGAGTTTTAAAACCGATTGTATTTCATTTGAAATTCTCTTTTTTTTTTACGAAAAATTAGGATTTGAAAATCCGAGCCTTTACATCATCCACCTCTAAAAACAAGTCTCGTCCCCGAGACTAAAATAATCTTAAAACAGGGGATGAAGTTTGAAATTGGTGAGTCCAAGGATCATGTCATTAATCACGTAAGCACCTCATAAGTGCCCCTATGAGATCCTCACAGTATCGTTGCCATAATCATAATATCTCCAATAGATCGTAGCAAGGATGTAATATGGGCCCCTACCACACCCTTACTCCGACTTCTCGGCTATATCATAACTCAAAAAGCATCATGGCATCCACTAGGTCTTAGCAAGCAATCCATAAGTGCCCCTATAAATGCTTGTATCCACTTCGTGGGGTGCCATAATATAAATCCAGTCCCGAAAATTTCAAAAGAGTTTTGTAAATGGAAAGATTGACCTTGAAATCATTGAAATTCTCGATAGCGCTTATTCCTTGAAAATCCAAGTTATTTTTTTTTTCAAACCGTTCAGAATCTTCAAATCCGATGTTAGTCAAACAAATTTCATATCACGAGAGGTGGAATCATCCACTTCTAAGGACTAATCCCGTATTTTCTTCCTAGTTTCCGAATCAAATCAATCATCATTCTCAACTCAACATGAACAAAAGTAAACCATCTCATCAACTCATAACATCATCAGCCACCTCTCATATGGAAAATCTCAACATCAATCATGGTAATCTCAACCAGTCAACATCTCAACCGCATAACATGTTTACTCATAAGATAAATCATACCATCCCTTCAGAGCATGCCAAAAGCAACAATAAAATCTCAACATCATACCACGAGCCATAAGGCATATCTACATCATACTGAAGGCATCACAAGTGCATGATCGAATTCTCATAACTTATCATGCAATCACACATGTCAAGACATCAATGGGGATTTCATAGGTGTCACGGGGTTAGTATGTCAATACACATCAATTCTCACAATCACATAACATCGCACTACAAGTAGAACTAGTCATTGCAGATTTATCATGTCAACATATCAACACATCAAGGTCATGCTATTAAGATTCAGAAAAGGAAGATCAAGTAGTATATAAATCACCAACATGTCAGCATGCTCTGAAAGACATCACCTCAACTCATCACAATATCGAATGCCGATCATTTAGTAACCAGGCACCATTAAGTCTTGTTCATCATTTAACGTATCAATAATCATGTTTACCTATATAATACAACATCATGCTTTCATATAATAACATATCATTATCTCATATATCCTGTCGCAACACATCCTAACATGCTTCTATAACAATATAACATGATAGAAAAGCATCAATATATCATGATAGCATTTGTCACTTTCAACTATATTTCAATATTGCATATCAACATGTAGTATCGTTCCATACCAGGTTTCTCATGGTCGCTATCTAACATCATACCAGTACATATTAACAAGTCATGTAAGCAAGAAAATTCCCAAATTATCATCAATCAAGTCTCAATTTGCTATATTATGCTCAGAATTATTGCAAAACACCACATATGAACATAGTCAATTCAAGCTAGCAAGTTTCAACAAAACCTTATCAGATAACAATTCAGGTTCCTCAGCATTCGCACTTCATACTTTTATAGGCACAAGAGTTCAGATCATGCTTAGCAATATAGGGTAGCAAAACATCGAAACATCATGGTACATGAAAACTATAAGACATCGAATCATATCCTCATAGACAATGGATGATCATGCAAGATTCATTACTAGGTCAGCATATCAACACATAAATTCCATCGCCATATCAATGCAATACAATCATCAACTAATTCAGAGAGGATTAAGAGTTAGAACGGAGGACACTCCCGCTTGCAAGTCATATCGTACTCAGTAATCGTCATCATCAAAATGTGTTTGTCCTGCCGAAATCGTTGATCCTGAGGCCCGTGGGTTTTGGGCCCACGCCTTCGCGACGTTGCTCTATCGCTTCGGACTTCCCATTTCCTCTTTCATGCGGTCGCTCGTCCAACGTGTCGCGTAGGAGTTCAAGTTAGCGAAGATAGGGGAGGGACAAGAGCGGACAACCCAATGTTCCTTTCGGAACAAACACAGACCAACCCTAAAGATGACAACTAGAGACGAAACTCCGACATGAGAATAGCAACGATGCCCTTATGGAAGTCCATTAAGTTATAATCGCGATAAGCAAACACGAATTCATTATGGAGCATATCAATCACACTAATCCACCCTAACATGTACCTATTTCAGAGGAGCAACATTCGTATTCATTCCCAACGACACGATCGATTCCTATACTGATGCATGCGAGACAAGATAGTAGTCTATTATTCCATGAAAGCAGATATGCCTAGCAAGTTATGCGGAATCAAGAATGAGCATGCAGGATTCGAGGTCATGTGGGATTTAACGACGATGACGAGTATGGTGTATATGAACGAATGCACAAGCATGGTGTACGCATCAATAGGTGAGGTCAAATATGGCATGGCAAGGTGTAACATAACAACCAGATTAAACGTCATACGAGAACATATAGGAGCAACCTAGTAACTATCTCATCCGAACACACTGGTCATATAATAGGTCAAACATGGCACGTAATCATATGATGAGATACATTTAGAAGGCACAGGTCCTACATGATACTAACGACACATATAAAGGTACAATAGTAGTTATCACATCATAGAACAGGTCCACCATGTAATCATTTAGCGAGTCATATTGGAAATCATAAGCCCTACAGAATACCACTAGCAGATATCGAATCATGACCACAATCAGGGTAGCTCGACTAAATTCATTCTAACATTCATGCATCATGCATATGCGAAATGATATAACGTGGTGTGTGATCACGCAAGGTGCCAACTCATACATCTATGCCAGCACTAGAGGAATTCATAAGGTAATAGGGAAAACCTACCGAGTGATAACATGTAAGCATGCTAGGATAAACCATCACAGAAAGCAATTGATCATCGAATTCAACATCCATCTAATTTGCATGAGTAAGATATTTCAAGGTTATAGAAAGAGGAAATGATCACACTATGAGGGACCTGGCTCGAGAGGGAATCAACAATAATGCAAGCAAGGTATAAATTCACACAAGTCACAACCAGGGACCCTACATGATGCTAAAGGCTCAACATGACATTCGATACATACATGCGCTTGAATGACCAACACATCGATTTGCAAGAATCATATTAACATAGCCCGTCTATATAGAAGCATGGGAGGAATATAGCAATGCATAATGCAGGCCTACGCAACAGGCAATATGACTAGCATACAAGGTATGTATTCCAACTCAACAACCATTTGAATAAGGCATGAATTTACCAAGACATCACGTCCAATAGCATGATCACAATTGAACTAATAATTTAGTCAACAAACCACGAGTAACATCGACTAATCATGCAGGGGAAATCATCATACGACATTCATACAAGGGAAGTGTAACACACTATCATGGGCCTAATCTAAGGAAAGACAACCACTATATTCAGACTCCTATCACGCAATTCATGCTTCAATCAGTCGTTAGTACGACCAATACAACAGGTCAATTAGACATGCAAAGGCGACATATAATCAGGACAGGAAGCAAGGTGCAACAAAGGACCTAAGCAATAGGGCAAGCATGAGTACATAATGTCATACAACCACGAATTTACATTAAGGATCATCATCTTAACATGTACTGGGAATTACATATCATATAAGGCATGTTGACATCAAGTTATAACACATATTCATCAATTATGGAACTCACTCTATCATGACACTAGAATTGAACGATCACACTATTATGAACCTATTTACAGGGAGAACATTAATCATGTGGCTTCCTGACATATGACATTTACATTCATGCACTAGTATAGCGATGCAACATACTGAGTAAGGCATGCTGGGATGATAGAGACGTAAGATGTGTAACTTGAACTCACACAATGGCCATCATGAAGTCATAAACATTAAAGCATGCATTCATCAAGACTCAATTATACCACATACTCCTCATCCAACGCACTAATCACACAACAATATAAAGTGCAAAACAACCATCTGACGAATATAGAATAGATGGGCATGTTGTAGATTCTTGTCATAAATCGAGTAATAAGCATCAAGACGTCATCAGCTAGTATGCTAAAGAGATCATTTACAGGCATTCACACGAAGAAGAGTTTATCACGCTATCATGGGCCTAACCTAGGAGAAAACAATTGTCATGTAGGTTCATATCATGTGGTTTATATGCTTCTAATCAATTATTAGTACAATTAATACAATAAGTCAAGTAGGCATGCTATGACAACGTAACCACGATAGATAGTGAGGCATAACACAAAACTTGATCAATGTAACTAATCACAGATGTAATAACATGAGCAACATTTTACAAACGAGCATTTGCAAGGTACCTACAGGAGGTTACAAAATCATGTCATGCAGTTCAGAGAGAGTCACCATTACAACCGAATGGAGATCCCTAAGGGCAACCATTGACCTTCCCAACTGACTCATCACCCCTATTTCTCGTGGGACCTCGGTACGTACGACTCTTTGTAGAAAGAAAACCTCGGTTGATCATCATAAGAATCAAGGAAGACAACCCCAAAAACACCTTACTTTTGACTCAAAATGACATCAAGAACTATCTTCCAATACTCACTCAGACAACCTCCATATACATACATGAGTTTCTGACGCAATGTGTTTACCAACCCGATTCCCATGAAAGATACTGATATCCGGGAGAAAGACTCGATAGAACCGTCAAAGGGTTAACAAACATAGTGGAAGGGGCTATTTCACACAAGCTGGGTTGACCACATAGGATTAAGGGTACTCCCACTATCCCGTTTGTACAGATCAGTCGATACACATTTAATTGTTAGGCATACCAATCAGACATTAGCATAACAAGCACTCAACATAGAATTAGTCAATGACAATTATAATGAACTCCTTCGAGGAAGATCGTACTCAGCCTCAATATATAAAGCACATCAAGCTATCTAATGTCGCTCTTCAAGGAGCGACTGACCGGAGGGGCAAAAACCTCGCGATCCTACCTAACTCGCCACTCCAACAACCTTGGTGCAAATTCCTTGGAGTCTTCCAGACCCTCTGTAAAGAGCAAGCTAGTATTTTGCCTACCGTTCCCAACTACACCCAATAGGGGTGGTCTAGCACCTTTCCTACCCACTCGTGTCCCCGTTTGGTCGATTTTCCTCACTTATTACAAGTCGGGTTCATTACTTAGTCCAATTTGGGGTAGGCATCTTAAGTTCATTTTGCCCCTTTAAATCCTTTTCAAAAGGTCCTTGAAACTCGTGGGCAGTTTTCAAAACATACACTCGACCCTTGTGTACCCGAATTGCACAACCTGAGCTCTGATACCATCTTTGTAACGGCCCAGAATTATAATTTCCGGGTTACGTTTCAAGGGATAAAACCCCTTGTTCGGATCTTGCAATCTAGGTACGGTTTGAGTTTTAAAACAAAATATTTGTACTAAAAGAAGGGATTTCGAACCCTTAAAGATCGCAGATCCATTAGGGACCAAACACCTACCTTAGTCTAATCGTGAAATCGAGCGAAAGCAAAAATAAAGTTGAGTTTAAATACAATCCGAAAAGGAGTATAAAAGAGAGGAAGTGTGGTGGTCTCTCAACCTCTCGATCTAACGCAAAAAGTCTGAACCCGCCAAGCATCCACATAAGCAACGATAACGGCTAGCGATTACCTGAATCTAAAAAAAAAGAGGGGGGTCTGGGTCAATCATCAGGTCACTCATGCGCGTATGTAAACACACTCCGAGAGGCATATAATAAGCATCATATTCTTAAGATGAAATGCGTAATGCCATGCGTAAATTAAATCACATATATATACTGACAGTTTAATATAATGCAGAAAGCGATAAATGGATCCACACAGAATGCCAAGTGGCATGTCCCTCTCTTACCTCCACCTCCTTCCGATAGGGCGGAGACTGGCCAGTTCGGTGCTATAGCATAGCAATTTCCTCGTGGTGGTGCACAAACCACGACATCATCATATCATATCATCTCTTCTCTTGCCCGATGGTGCTGGGCTATCATATCATGTTCATATAGACTCGATTGACTCAGGGTACCCGATGAGGCTGGGCTACCCTATGACCCTAGCAAAGACTCTAGGACTATCACATATAACGACCGTTCTCTTGCAAGGACATATAGCAATCATATGATTTTCATTTTAGCTCCTAAGCATGATTCTAAGTCGTAGGGTGCATGGACACTAGCCTACTATATAACACCCAGTGCATAGAGCGCCCATCATGAGTAAGTTCAAAGAACTTACCTGGAGTAACAGATCAGCAAGATGAAAAGCAACAAGATATAAGCAAGCAGGTTACAGATCACCTAGCAATTATTAATAAATATGCATAAGTAAACTGCACACAACAGGATCCATTTACCACTACATAACATGCTCATCAATCCATTAATCATAGCATCATCAACATCCTTTATCTCAACTTATCTCAACATCTTATATCATCTTATTCCATTGTTATTTCCATAACTGGCTCAATCATACTTCAATCCATATAATCTCATTAGCTAGTCAAGTTGTTAGTCAAAACAATTACTTCAAAGTTATACTTAGTCATTTCTAATACATAAAATATTTAATCTTTAAAACTACTTCCAAAAATCCGATTAAATAATCCCGGCATACTTTACTTTAATTAAAATCATCATTCTAAGGACTTAAATAACTTTCAACACTTAATAAATAATTCAATTTATATACTTTAAAACCGACCCTCTTTAAATATCGACACATAAATCGATTTCTAAATAATCAATTATCGGGAAATGGTTAGCCAATTAATTAATAAATTAAATAAATAAATATATAACGAATAAACCCGAACCGAACCAACGCTTTTAACCCGAACCGAAACCATTTAAATCCAACCGAACTGAAGCGAACCCAACCCATAATTATAAACTCCCAACCGGTTCAAATTTAACATAAATATAAACTAATGAAACAAGGTGGGCCCACACAAGTCTTCTCCTTCATTGCAAACCCAAGGTTCCCCGCCATGGCTGCCACTGCTCCGCCGAGGAATCCCGCCGGCGAGCCTGAGCTCCACCTCCCGCCCTCCTTCGCCGGCGTTGCTCTGCGCCCAACTAGCTCTCTCGTCTGCTCTTGTCCTCGCTCAGCTTAGTCTCGCGCACGCTCGACGCTCACTCATGACCTTGCCGGAGCTCTCTCGAGCTTGTCGGAGCTCTCGGGCTAACCCAAACGTCCCACACTCAGCCCTCACCCACTACCGACTAATCTAAACATCGAATAAAGCACGAATTCTAATCGAGAAGGGAAGGAAACGGTGGAAGCTCACCGAGGATGTTCGCGACTTCGGAGCTGTCAATCGGAGATCTGGGCATCATCGGAGGCTTGCGATGGATCGTTGGACCTGTGTCGGACATGGGTGAGCGAGATGGTAGGGTTCGAGAGTGGTTTGGATCGGAAAAGAGGGAGAATGGCTTACCGGAAGGTTGTTTCACGATCAAACGGACGGGTGATCTTCGGAGGCTCGTCGATGACGCCAAGAGCTCTGGGGGCTGCTGCGATTGCTCTTCGATGAAAGAGGAGGCGGCGAGGATGATAACGAAGATGAAGGATCACCAAGGCGTGGAGTGTGGCGATGGCGACGAGAGGAGAAAGTGGATGTGGTGGACGCGTGATGGTTGCTTCATTCAGCGAGACAGAGAAGGTAGAGGCGTTGATGGTGAGCAGTAGAGCCGAAGGGAGTAGTCAGTGAAGGTGATAGAAATTGAAAATGAAAGATGGGAATGAAGTTGAAGTGAAATGGAGGAGGTGAGTGCAGATCACGTTGACGGAAGGCAGAGGAATGGTGAAGGAATGGCTACTGCAGGGTAAGGTAGGATGGAGTGGTCGAGGATTGAGTGTGAAATTGGTCAAAATCAATACCCATAAATAAATCTCGAATACGCGAATTTCGATCCCCGAAATTAGTTCCTGATAGTTATTTTCTTTGAATCTCGTTTTCTCGATTAATTAGATTTTTAAAACCGAAAATGATATCGGAATCCGATAATTATTTTGAATTTTCGAGGTAAAAGGATGGAAATTATTCGTCAAATTTTATATTCCGGTCGGAATCCACTAAACGAGTTTTAAAACCGATTGTATTTCATTTGAAATTCTCTTTTTTTTTTTTACGAAAAATTAGGATTTGAAAATCCGAGCCTTTACAGGCTATTGGTCGTAACTGTCGATTCGGAGTGGCCGTAAATGGCGATTTTTGTTGGCCTCTGTTGTTGCAGGAGGATGGTCAAGTATGAAATAAATATAAAATAAAGATCAGACTGACTTCCCTGTCTCAGCAAATAAATACAAGACTTCCTCCCGTTGTAGTAGAAGGTTGTCAGGATCGAATCCACGAGGAAGCACGTCAGTAGTTCTTAGGCAGCAACAGATTCTCACAGACAAGCAGCAGAAAAGACAGAAATAAAAGGAACAAAGAAAGAAATAACAGAAATAACAAACGAAGACAAGGAATGAAAGCAAGACAGCAACTTTACTCGATCTCGACAAGCAGTAACTCGAGATCGACAAGGAACAGTAAAGACAGAAACTGAAAATCGACGACAGAAGCAGAACTCAACTCGACCTAGACTAAAGCCAACTCGATATCGACTAAGGTCCTACTCGAGATCGAAAAGCTCCTCCTCTGTATCGACTAGAAAGACAGAAACTTAAATTGCAAATTTCGAACCAAAACTCAACTTTTCGACAGAAATAAATCAATATAATAAAAGACTTCCAAGACCAGGGTATCAACACCACAACGATAACCATGCAAAGTAACACATAAAGGCATAAAAGATCATGCTTTCCATCAAAATAACTTTCGTTACTAACAAATAGGCATATAGAGGCTTTCGCATAAACCCTAATTGTTACAAACCCTTTTCACATAATTAACCCAAGTTGCATTAAGATCACTTTCACTTCAATAATACAAACAAGGATCACCTTTAACTCTCGCAAAAGAATCATGCTCATAGGGATAGAAAATGAATTGCATAAAAAGATCTGACCTTTACCGCATCATCTCACCTGGCCACCGTCGGGCTCACCCCATCCCCAGAAGTGGGTGGACTACTCGCTCCTCATCACAATAGCAGACATTGATTGATGAAAAGAAACTTGCATTAAACTATATTCAAAGCCTTTACAATCCCGGCAATCAACTTTCGCAGAATGCCAAAACCCTAAAAACTTTAGAACACCTAAAACTTCTCTATGGAACTACTTCTCTCTTCCTAAAATTGTATGATTGAATCGTATCATGGAATGAATGAAAAACCAGCCCCAAGGGCTTTATTTATAGCCTTCCAACCCTTGCTAATCAAGGATAGAATCTTCTATCTTTATCTAAAAATTATATCTAAAAGGCTTAATGATAAATAAAAGCGATAAAGGAATTAAATCTAAAAGGAAAATAATAAATCTAAACTAGGTAAGTCTCTTCATTTTGATAGATCTCCCTTCCATGGATAGATGATGATAGATTTGGATAGAATCTCGGCCTTCTCGACTTCCTTCGTGCCCAAGGAATCCCAACTCTACTCGGACTGCTCACGTCGACGCGTTTCCAGAAGCTGGTCTACTCGATATCGACAAGGGCTCATCGACATCGACTAGGATTCGTCGTCGACTGATCTTCTCGGGTGACTCTGCTCGACATGGCTCGGATCTGGGCTCCTGGGCGTCGTCGATCTCGACTAGGGCTCATCTAGATCGACTAGGGTTGTGGTCGAAGATGGCTCTCTGGTGATGTCGAGAACTCCTCCTCGGCATGGACTCGGACTAGGGCATGGTGGCTCATCGATCTCGACAAGGTCTCCTCGAGATCGAGTATGGTTGCTTAGCGCCTTCGTCCTCGGCTTCTCGATCAGCTTCTCTTCTCGTCGACTCCTGGTGTGGCGTCTCAGTGTCGTCGATCTCGACTAGGTGGTCCTCGAGATCGAGTAGGGTCCCAGAGCTGGGTTGGTCTGGCTCTTCGACACTGCTCCTAGTCGACAAGACCTGTGCTCGGACATGTTCGTCTAGATCGAGTAAGGTTCACTCGAGATCGAGTAACCTGGGCTCTCAACTTGATTCGACTGGTTCCGTTGCTTCTTTGACCTTGGACTTCTGTAGTGGTTTTTTGAGCTTTTCTGACCTTCCTTAGAGCTGCTGTAAAACGCCTCGAATTCTGCGAATTTAAACAGAAACTGGTGTAGATTCCATAATTTGGCAAATAAACATAAACTACATAGATTATGTACTATCTAACCCAAATGTATGCAATGTATGCAGAAAATGATATAAAATTTACTGTTAAACATGGCAAATTAGGCTCACAACAAACACCCCATACTTAAGCTTGCTTGTCCTCAAGCAATACCTTTAATTGTCATTCAGGGGAAGAAATCAAAACTCTCAACATATCAGATTCATTCTTATATAACCCAGCAGTCAATTACCATCCTCGAAAAGGTACTAGTGTCACAAATCCATGCATGTGCAATTATATCAAAGAAACATCTACTCACAAAAGGAGGGTTATGCAAAAACATTCATAAGTGACAAAGCATTGATAATCAAGAGGACTTTTAATTTAAGCTCAAATAAGGAGTAGATTTGGTAAAAGGCTAAAAGGTGGGCAGTTTCTGGCAATGTAGTGCTAATGATCCGGGGAAATGGAGTATTTCCAAATTGAATTTCCACATTCATTTTCATAAGATTCATCGCCTTTCATAATGCTTTTATCAATAATAATGCTTTTACCTCTCTGACCTCAGCACTGCCTTCTCGCGAGTCGCAAACATGGGTGTCATGAATGGCCCCGGATACTTAGTGCCTTGGACTCCTCACAATGTGTCCCATCTCTCCAAACTATTATCTCAGAGAGCAGGGTCAATCTACCTTTATCTCCTGAGGTGATTGGATTTTCTTTCACTCATTAAATTTTCCATATATTTCAAACAATTTCCTTCTAAACTCCAATAAATGACAATAATCACAAACACCATATAACATCTCCATAATGTAACATCATTCTCAACATAATCCCCGGATAAGGTAAAGAATGACAAATATTTAGATCATGTGGAGCAATAATTGAAATGAGGCATAGTATGGCTTTGTGTAATGCATAAGCATAGGTAAGGATAGGATTTCAAACAATGAGCATTATATGGAAATATAAAGTCCTCCATCATCTTATCATGCAACATGTCAAAAGCAACTTCAAATTTTACCTCCTTCTATGGTTTCAAGAAACAATGCACTTCATTATGACTTCCCTTCACTAGGCAATTTCATGCTATATCTCTAATGAATCCAATTTTGCATCGTCGAGTTCAATATAAGCTTCCATGACATTATCCAAAAAAAATTCAATGGGGGTCATTTTTCTCAAACATGCATATAAGCACATAAATCAATAATGCATTCCAAAATAGCCATGTAGCAATTCAAAGAAATAAATTCTAAACATGCACAAATAATGTCAAATATGGCAAATATGCATAAAGTAAGCCCTTCCCCCACCCCATACTTAAACATTACAGTGTCCTCACTGTATAAAAACAAGGGTAAAGAAAGAAACTCACTAGACAGGTGTGCAGGGCCTCTGAATTTCGAATGGAAGCACCTCCTGGGCCGAGTATGAATATTGATATAGCTTGCCTCTATCCATGCACCTGAAAAGTGTAGAAGACATATACCCACAATAGAAAAACTAAAAGTGTTCAAAACCAAAAACAAACAAAACAATGTCTCAAAAGTCCTAAAAAGGTCTATGTACAAGCTCTAGATTTTATAGTCGCTAGGCCGACTTTTCCATTTAGCTCAAGGTGGCATTTGCAGGGCCCATGTAGCTTGGGCCTCAAATAAAACTCCATTCTTGTCCATCAGCTATAATCCTCCAGAATGGATTTTGTTCACCACGAAAGGTCCCATCCGCTTCTTGTTGAATTTGTTAGGGAACCAATGATCCTTTGATTTAGAGACATAGAGCGTGTCTCCAACTTCATACTCCTTGGGCTCATCATTGGATATCCTACATAAGCGCACATACCAAGGCAAACCTCTCCCATGTATAGATAAATCTTTAATGGAAATAGGAGAAGAAAGATCCATACCTTGGCTTACCTTTGCAGCGACGGAATCGGGGACCACAGTGTTTGGTCGATCTCGACTAGGGCTAGTCGATCTCGACGAAGTTTCAGGTCCTGGTGGTGTCCTGCTCGAGGATGCAGGAGTCGTCGAAGAGAAAGGCTTGTCGACATCGAGTAGACTACTCGATGTCGAGTAGGGTTCTGCTCCTGGTAGCTGCAACGTCGAGGAAACAGGAGCTGGTTGAGCCTGGTGGTGGTCGATCTCGACGAGCCTGGTCGAGATCGAGGAGCCTGGTTCATCTGGTGGAGTCAGCGTCGAAGAAGGCGAAGTCGAGGAAGCCGAGTGGTGGTCGATTTCGAGTAGCTTACTCGATGTCGAGTAGCCCTCAGCTTCTGTATTGCTGCTCGATGACGCTGGTGCTGGTGGAGGCTTTTGTGTCTTGTCGAGATCGACTAGGGTCCTCGATGTCGAGGAGTCTTGGTCGATCTTGACCCCATACTTAGTTCCTGTCAAGGCATCCAAAAAATAATTAATCCATAACGACATACCTTCATTTGCGTCGATTGGATTTTCTGCGTCCTCCTTTAGGATTGCCATGATCTCCTCCACCTGGGCCTCCATGTCCTTTATTTCCATCTCCTCAGGGGTCATATTTCTGACCTTGGGTTCTCCGCAGGTGATGTAGCCAGCTGAGATAGATTTCACCTCTTCCATTGGACCTGTATGCCTTTCAGTTTTATTAAAGGAATACTCAATTACCTCATCGCTGATGTTGAAGGTGAGCACTCCTTTCCTTACGCTTATGTTGGCATCCACCATTGCCAAGAAGGGTCTCCCTAGAATAATTGGACAAGCAGGATCTTCTTGCATATCAATAACTAGGAAATCAGCAGGGACAAAGAATTTACCTACTTGTACTGGCACATTGTCTACCATGCCTGTTGGAATGACCACCGTGTTGTTGGCCATATAAAGTCTAGCATCCACAGGCTCTAGGGCACCTATCTTAATATTGGACCAAATTGTTAAAGGCATTATACTCACACTAGCTCCAAGATCACATAAAGCATTAATTTTGTATGGACCAAATCCAATGGTTATAGCAAACTTACCTGGATCTGGCCTCTTCTCCAGTATGTCCAAATGGATGCATTCCTCTGTAATTTCAGCCATCGATCGCTTTTTGCTCAAAGTCTCCTTCAGGAACTTGACATAGGATGGCATTTCATTGAGAGCTTCTGTGAAGGGGATGGTGACGTTGAGCTTCTGAAGCATCTTGATGAAGCGCTGAAATTTCTTTTCTGCCGGGTCCTTTGGAGATTTTGTGGGGAAAGGTAGCTTCTTTTTCGGATTCGGAGCCAGAGCAGATGTCGAAGGTGCTGCAGCTTTCTCGACCTCAGGTTGACCATCGTCGATGTCGAGTAGCCCCTTGTCGATCTCGACCAAATTGGGTGCAGTCGAGTTGCTGTGCAGTGCAGACGAAGGTTTCTGAAGTTTCTCCTCTACATCGACTAGGCTCTCCTCGATGTCGACTACAGTGTTGTCGATGTCGAGTTGCTGTTCTTCGTTGTTCTGCTGCTTTCCGACCTCTGGCTCTTGCAGTTGATGTCCGCTTCTGAGTTTTACAGCAGCGACGTGCCCAGTCTTTCCCTTAGGATTTGGTTCTGAAGACCCAGAGAGCGCACCTGACTGTCTGGGGATTCCCGCTGCCAGCTGCCCAATCTGTGTATCAACTGATTTTCGCCATATATCAATCTCCCCAAGCCTAGAGTTGACCCCTTGCATCTGAGTGTAGACGGAGTTGAAGGAATGCCTAGTTTCTGAGTGATTCCTCCGTATTTCCTCCAGGACTGTCTGTATATCATCCTTTTTCTGGTCCCTTTCCGGATGTCCCGGAGCTCTATAGGGCGGGGGGTTCCTAGGGACACATTGGTTCCATTGTGGTTGCTGAAACCTTTGGTCCCCTATGTAGCGATTGGGACCCCCTGCGTAAGCTACCTCCTCGTGGTGTTCTGCCATCCTGGGGTGCTCTGTGTGTGGGCACTCAGGAGTGGTGTGCCGCTGCGATCCGCATTCAATGCAAGGCTGGTTGACAGAAAGATACTTTACTTGCTTTAGGAGCTTCTTGTTCTGATCTCTGTAGTACTGTTCCCTTACATCCGAATCAATTTCCTTAGGAGGCTCATAGAGAGGCATGGAAGGTGCTGGCCTGGCGGATGGGTTCTCTTCATAAGTTGCAGTAGACCCATACTTGTTGTCGTAGTTGGTGAGCTTCTCTAGCACACCCCATGCGTCACTTGGCGGCATTGTCAGATACTCATAGCGAGTATAGTGGTTGATTCTGTCCTTAGTGACTTGATCAAGAGAGTTGAAGAAGATCTCTTGAATGACATAGGGTGGTTGTCCATGAGTAGGGAAAGATCGCAGAAGTTCCTTGTAGCGCTCTCATGCCTTTGCCAGCGGTTCCCCTTGCTTCTGTTTGAAGGCGGTGATTTTCTGGCGGAGATGTGCTGTTTTGGCGGGTGGGAAGAATTTGTTTAGAAACACTTGCTCTACTTGGGCCCATGTTGTCAGTGATCTTGGTTTCAGCCCTTCAAGCCACTTCAGTGCAGGTCCAGCCAGCGACCAACGGAAAGACTTCATCTTGACATATTCCAAAGTTGTACCTTCAGCAAGAGTACGACACATGTCAGAAAAGTTCGTAATATGTTCAAGAGGACACTCATTAAATCTACCAAAAAAAGCATTATTTTTAAGCTCTATTAGAAATTGAGTGCGAATTTCAAAAGATTTTCAGGAATAAGAATCGCCGATTCAGGCACGACGAGGGTTGGATGCATATAATTCTCAACAGTAGTTGGATATTGGGCAAGCTCAGCTTCTGCTTGCCTTGCGCGCTCAGCTTCTTGTTCCCTCGCTGCCCTTTCATTGGCTATAGTGGTATCCTTTGCGGTTAGCTCCCTTGTAAGCCTGACAATCAGCTGTTCTTGTGTTTCAGCGACCTCCATGATCCTTTTGAGTTTAGAGTGAATGTGTAGGTAACGCTCTGGTTCGTCTAAGCTGTCAAACTCGGGTGGTAGACCAGAATGGCGCATACACCTGAAAAGTAACTCAAAGTAGACATGAGATTCAACTACCTAAGGCGCGAATGATAGCTTCCCCGGCAACGGCGCCAATTTTGTTGTTGCAGGAGGATGGTCAAGTATGAAATAAATATAAAATAAAGATCAGACTAACTTCCCTGTCTCAGCAAATAAATACAAGACTTCCTCCCGTTGTAGTAGAAGGTTGTCAGGATCGAATCCACGAGGAAGCACGTCAGCAGTTCTTAGGCAGCAACAGATTCTCACAGACAAGCAGCAGAAAAGACAGAAATCAAAGGAACAAAGAAAGAAATAACAGAAATAACAAACAAAGACAAGAAATGAAAGCAAGACAGCAACTTTACTCGATCTCGACAAGCAGTAACTCGAGATCGACAAGGAACAGTAAAGACAGAAACTGAAAATCGACGACAGAAGCAGAACTCAACTCGACCTAGACTAAAGCCAACTCGATATCGACTAAGGTCCTACTCAAGATCGACAAGCTCCTCCTCTGTATCGACTAGAAAGACAGAAACTTAAATTGCAAATTTCGAACCAAAACTCAACTTTTCGACAGAAATAAATCAGTATAATAAAAGACTTCCAAGACCAGGGTATCAACACCACAACGATAACCATGCAAAGTAACACATAAAGGCATAAAAGATCATGCTTTCCATCAAAATAACTTTCGTTACTAACAAATAGGCATATAGAGGCTTTCGCATAAACCCTAATTGTTACTAACCCTTTTCACATAATTAACCCAAGTTGCATTAAGATCACTTTTGCTTCAATAATACAAACAAGGATCACCTTCAACTCTCGCAAAAGAATCATGCTCATAGGGATAGAAAACGAATTGCATAAAAAGATCTGACCTTTACCGCATCATCTCACATGGCCACCGTCGGGCTCACCCCATCCCCAGAAGTGGGTGGAATACTCGCTCCTCATCGCAATAGCATACATTGATTGATGAAAAGAAACTTGCATTAAACTATATTCAAAGCCTTTACAATCCCGGCAATCAACTTTCGCAGAATGCAAAAACCCTAAAAACTTTAGAACTCCTAAAACTTCTCTGTGGAACTACTTCTCTCTTCCTAAAATTGTATGATTGAATCGTATCATGGAATGAATGAAAAACCAGCCCCTAGAGCTTTATTTATAGCCTTCTAACCCTTGCTAGTCAAGGATAGAATCTTCTATCTTTATCTAAAAATTATATCTAAAAGGCTTAATGATAAATAAAAGCGATAAAAGAATTAAATCTAAAAGGAAAATAATAAATCTAAACTAGGTAAGTCTCTTCATTTTGATAGATCTCCCTTCCATGGATAGATGATGATAGATTTGGATAGAATCTCGGCCTTCTCGACTTCCTTCGTGCCCAAGGAATCCCAACTCTACTCGGACTGCTCACGTCGACGCGTTTCCAGAAGCTGGTCTACTCGACATCGACAAGGGCTCATCGACATCGACTAGGATTCGTCGTCAACTGATCTTCTCGGGTGACTCTGCTCGACATGGCTCGGATCTGGGCTCCTGGGCGTCGTCGATCTCGACTAGGGCTCATCGAGATTGACTAGGGTTGTGGTCGAAGATGGCTCTCTGGTGATGTCGAGAACTCCTCCTCGGCATGGACTCGGACTAGGGCATGGTGGCTCATCGATCTTGACAAGGTCTCCTCGAGATCGAGTAGGGTTGCTTAGCGCCTTCGTCCTCGGCTTCTCGATCGACTTCTCTTCTTGTCGACTCTGGGTGTGGCGTCTCAGTGTCGTCGATCTCGACTAGGTGGTCCTCGAGATCGAGTAGGGTCCCGGAGCTGGGTTGGTCTGGCTCTTCGACACTGCTCCTAGTCGACAAGGTTTGTGCTCGGACATGTTCGTCTAGATCGAGTAAGGTTCACTCAAGATCGAGTAACCTGGGCTCTCAACTTGATTCGACTGGTTCCGCTGCTTCTTTGACCTTGGACTTCTGTAGTGGTTTTTCGAGCTTTTCTGACCTTCCTTAGAGTTGCTGGAAAACACCTCGAATTCTGCGAATTTAAACAGAAACTGGTGTAGATTCCATAATTTGGCAAATAAACATAAACTACATAGATTCTGTACTATCTAACCCAAATGTATGCAATATATGCAGAAAACGATATAAAAGTTACTGTTAAACATGGCAAATTAGGCTCACAACAGCCTCAAGTAGCGATTCGGATTGGCCGTAAGTGGTGATTTCATTGTCCTTAAGTGTCTATTCGGATTGGCCGTAAGTGGCGATTTCATTGGCCTTAAGTGGCGATTCGGATTGGCCGTAAGTGGCGATTCGGATTGGCCGTAAGTGGCAATTCGGATTGGACGTAAGTGGTGATTTCGTTGGCCTTAAGCGGCGATTCAGATTGGCCGTAAATGGCGATTTCGTTGGCCTTAAGTGGCGATTCGGATTGGCCGTAAGTGGCGATTTCGTTGGCCTTAAGTGGCGATTCAGATTGGCCGTAAGTGGCGATTTCATTGGCCTTAAGTGGCGATTCGGATTGGCCATAAGTGGAAATTTCATTAGCCTTAAGTGGCGATTCGGATTGGCTGTAAGTGGCGATTTCATTGGCCTTAAGTGGCGATTCGGATTGGCCGTAAGTGGCGATTTCGTTGGCCTTAAGTGGCGATTCGGATTGGTCGTAAGTGGCGATTTCTTTGGCCTTAAGTGGCGAATCTTCACTTTCTTGAGTTGTTGTATGCCCCTGCACACAATCTATATATTTTTGCGTAGAAGTAGGAGGCTAAAAATCTAGCTTGGAACTACACATTTAGCTTTCAATAAACATTTTTTAGAGGAATGTTAACAAACAACCATGTCTTTATTAAAAAATTCTCCGCAAGCCAGAGGAATAGAAAACTTAGCTCGTGAATTCCTTGCTTGAGGAATAGGATTCTCGGTGGCCTTCGTTATTCCCGAAGATTGGGATTGTCCTAGCTCCAGTGTCGTTCGTAACACCGGGTCTCGTGGGCATGTCATTGCCTCGTGCTCATTTCCTAACTTCCGTCGTTACCTATGCCAAAATGGCAAAGCGAGCAGAGAAAGCCAAAAAGACAAACAATATACACTAACAACCCCTCGAACAATACGGACAGAGATATGATCAACCAGACTCAACAACTTTATGAACAGGGTAACATTTCAAACTCATTCATATATTTGCAAAAGTTACCTAATGAAAATCATACGTATGGACTAAAAGATACTGAACATATAGGAGTTAATGAATATAAACGTTAAAAATCAACATCTAAATATTAATCTTAGGCGGTCCAACCTAATTAATCTACAAAATAAATAATTTGCCTCACTCTACCCACTCCTCGCTTGCTCTGGCTAATTTTTCAACAATTCACTGTCATACTCTAATAAACGTGCCTTACCCACCTCCCATTCTCTGCACTCAATTCAAGACTTTTCAAAGGACTACTCCACACTGGCACATTCTACCATTTTATTTTTGGTTATTTCACATTATTGCAGATCTAAAAGAAATAGCCCACAACTTTCTCCACAAATCAAATTTAACCCTAAAGCAATCATTACGGTAAAAGATTAAAACATACAGTACAGTAGAGACAAAGGAGGAAAGATGCAATATGTGTCCACCGTTTTTGGACTCGCCTCTGGGCGTGTGCGGCCTGCTGCAACCCACGTCCACCGTTTTTGGACTCGCCTCTAGGCGTGTGCGGCCTGCTGCAACCCACTCGGTCGTCGACCACCATGAGTTTCTATCCATTTGATGCTGACCGGAGGTGACGCTGGCGTGCACACACGAGATCCGACCTATCGCCGGTTATCCTGGATGTGTCGAGGGTGGGATCTGAGGACGGATCGAGTGGAAGACATACTCCCTCATGTCCTAAGGAGGAACTGAGATGGATCCGACAATGGCCTAAGAAGGATCTAGATCCACCTCGCGGTAGGCAGCGGAGGATGCGACGCTGGCGACTTCTGCTCGGTTTTGACGGCGATCTTCGGCTTCTCCGGCGAGGGAGATGCGGCGACGCCGATGATGGGATGGAGGCAGGAGTTGTGGAGGAGCGGCGACTATTGGTGTCGGAATCGCCGTCGAGGAGATCACCAGACCGGCTCCAGTCTCTCCCCCTTCTCCTCTTTCAGATTCAATTTTCGATCCAGGTCCCCCCTTCCTCATTGTAGATCGATTTTTTTGGAGATCTTTGATTCACGAGATGGTTGTGATGAGGCGAAGGCGTTGCATCCGAAGTCGCTCAGCAGCGAGCATACGACACTTCCGACCAGATGTGCTGACTGCGCTGGGCTTTACTGACGATCCAGGACTCGGCGGTCGACGACGCCCTCCCCTAGGGTTTGCGGGCCAAAGCCGAGCCTCCGGCACCTCCTCCTCCCAACACCAGTCTAAATCTTTCTTTTTTTCTTTTTTTTTTTTTTACATTTGGAAATCCGATCTCATGGCTTCTTGATCGAATTCCCACAGACGGCGCCAATTGTGATGCATAAAATTTGCATCATAGTGGTTGAATGAGATCGATCTTGACCATCGCCTCCACCCGAAGCATAACCTGTCAAACAAGAACAAACGAGGTCGGGGCGGGGCTTGTCTCCCCGGAGGACCCTTCGACGCTCAAGTCAGTCGTTGTCCCCCTCCATCCGAATCTATTCCATCATATTTATACTAGTCGAGTATTAAGTAAAAGAAACCGTTACGAAATTAAATAGAGAAAACATTTACCGTATTTAATTCGTTCAACGAAACCGCTATCGTAATCAATATGCGAAACGGTAGCATCAATGTCGTATTGAATACTCGGATTTATTTGTAAAAGACCAGAATACCCTTGTGATATGATGACGGGATTTTCCCTATCTCAGATTGATATGTGCCTATTACTTTACATCACTCATATACATGTAAGGATGTTGATTGTTGTTTCATGACTACTACTTATGGTTGATGTTGCTTTTGATGAGGTGAAAACATGAAGATTATGTCTGTGGGATAGTTAGTCAGGTTTGATTTTAGTTGTTTAGGTGTGATTTTACTTTGCTTGAGGACAAGCAAAAGGCTATGGAGGAGTTTGATAATGCAAAATTTAGATAGACATTGTAGATTGTTTTAGGTGCATTTGAGTGTGCATATTGCATGTTTAGTTATTAAATTGCATCCTTGTTCATTGGGTATTCGAGTTTGAAATCTACGTGTTTTTGTGCTTAATATGCATATTTATGTTCTGAGCTTGGAAAGGGGCAAAGGATGGTTCATGAGAGTTATGGAAGGGTTGAGATTAGGGATGGCAACGGGGCGGGTTCGGGGCGGGGGGTACCCTGCCTGTCCCCGTCCCTGTTGTTGTAGGAGGATGGTCAAGTATGAAATAAATATAAAATAAAGATCAGACTGACTTCCCTGTCTCAACAAATAAATACAAGACTTCCTCCCGTTGTAGTAGAAGGTTGTCAGGATCGAATCCACGAGGAAGCACGTCAGCCGTTCTTAGGTAGCAACAGATTCTCACAGACAAGTAGCAGAAAAGACAGAAACAAAGAAATAAAAGCAAAACAGAAGCAAGACAGAAAATAACGAAAGAAAGTAAAGAACAAAAGCAAGGCAGCAACTTTACTCGATCTCGACAAGCAGTAACTCGAGATCGACAACAGTAAGTCAAAAATCTAAAACAGAAACTGAAAATCGACGACAACAGAAGAAAACTCAACTCGACCTAGACTAGTTCTACTCGATGTCGACTAGGGTCCTACTCGACATCGACGAGATTCTACTCTATATCGACAAGAAAGACAGAAACTTTAAATTGCAAATTTCGAACCAAAACTCAGATTTTCGACAGAAATAAATCAATGTAATAAAAGACTTCCAAGACCAGGGTATCAACACCACAACGATAACCATGCAAAGTAACACATAAAGGCATAAAAGATCATGCTTTCCATCAAAATAACTTTCGTTACTAACAAATAGGCATATAGAGGCTTTCGCATAAACCCTAATTGTTACTAACCCTTTTCACATAATTAATCCAGGTTGTATTAAGATCACTTTCGCTTCAATAATACAAACAAGGATCACCTTCAACTCTCGCAAAAGAATCATGCTCATAGGGATAGAAGACGAATTGCATAAAAAGATCTAACCTTTACTGCATCATATCACATGGCCACCGTCGGGCTCACCCCAGCACCAGAAGTGGGTGGACTACTCGCTCCTCATCGCAATCGCAGACATGGATGTATAAAAAGAAACTTGCATTAAACTATATTCAAAAGCCTTTACAATCCCGGCAATCAACTTTCGCTGAATGCCAAAACCCTAAAAACTTTAGAACTCCTAAACTGTCTCTATGGAACTACTTCTCTCTCTACTCCTACTTGCTTCTCCCTGAAATTGAATTGATGGAATGTGATTATGTTTCTGAATGAATGAAAAACCAGCCCCTAGGGCCTTATTTATAGCCTTCTATTCCTTGCTAATCAAGGATAGAATCTTCTATCTATATCTAAAACTATATAAAAAAGGCTTAATGATAAATAAAAGTGATAAAGGCATTAAATCTAAAATGGAAAAGATAAATTTAAACTAGGGAATATCTCTTCATGTTGATAAATCTTCCTTCCGTGGATAGATGATGATATATCTCGGCAATTTCGGATTTCTTCGGCCCCAAGGATTCCCAACTCTACTCGGACTGCTCACGGCGACGCGTTTCCAGGACTTGGTCTACTCGACATCGACAAGGGCTCGTCGACATCGATGACGCTTCGTCGTCGACTGGTGTTCTCGGGTGACTCTGCTCGACAAGCTCAGATCTGGGCTCCTGGGCGTCGTCGATATCGAGTAGCCCTACTCTGTATCGAGTAGGATTCGTCGTCTGGCTAGGTGGATCTACTCGACATGCTCGGACCTTGGCTCCGGGCTCCTCGATCTCGACTAAGCCTCCTCGAGATCGAGTAGAGGTGGTCTGCGTCCTTGTCCTCGGCTTCTCGATCAGCTCTTTCTCGACCAGGCTCTCCTCGATCTCGAGTAGAGTGTACTCGATCTCGAGTAAATATTTCTCAGCTTTCTGCTCTGTTCTTAAAACGCACTTTCCCGAGTCCTCGTTCGTCGGATTGACGCATATGACCATGCGTTGGAAAGCTCTTTCCGAGGGCTACAACTCTCATGAAGACATAAAAGCTTGATTCAGAATAAAGAATGGTGAAAAATGGCATTTTCTCCAGCTGCACCATTCTTAGCCTCTCCATGAGTTTCCTTTAAACTCCAAAGTGCGTCCGATTTCTGCCAAATATAACAAAAACTTGTGTAGACCTCCATATATTGCAAATAAGTGTAAACCATACAGATTCTGTATTATTCTAACCCAAATGTATGCAATGTATTCAGAAATCGATATAAAAGTTACTGTAAAACATGACAAATTCAGCTCACAACAGTCCCCGCCCGTGGACAATAGTTCTCCCCCATCCCCGTCAGGGAATCCCTGTCCCGCATAATTTTCCCAATTGGCATTCCCCGCAGGTTTCCCATTTAGAACTCATGTTTTCCCCCATTTTATAGAAAATTATAAGATATTATTAAAGTTATACTCCCTCTGTAAATTAAAACATGTCGCTTACTATTCATACACACTTTTTTAGAATGATGAAAATTATATAAAATATTAACTTTTTTTACACTTGTTTTTATAAATTCATACTTAATACTAATAAGTATGAACTTATTAAAAAAAGTCAATATTTATATAATTTTTAGAGGGAATTGCATAAACTAGCCTAAAAAACCGAAAGTATTACAAGGTTAACCCAACCCGGTTTATAATTGGGTGAAACCGGTTATCCGGAAAACCTGGGCAGGAGCTAACAGGTAGGGAAAATGGGGGCGAGCTGGGCATTGTGTGGGGGCCCGCTGTGATACCTCAGAGAGGGAGAGAAAAGGAAGGCGAGAGAGAGAGGGCATAGACGGACATCCATCAGAGGAGAGAGGCAAGAGAGGGAGCTCTTTGAGTTTGATTAGACAAAGAGAGAGAGAGAGAGAGAGAGAGAGAGCTCTTTGAGTTTGACATAGACTTTGTGAACAGTTCGGGGAAAGCAATTTCCCGCCAAACCTTTGCGCCAAAAATTCCTGAAGAGGAAGAGGAGGGAGGAGGGAGGAGTGGGAGAGTATATAAGCATTGAAACTCCACCTCAGTCCAATGATTATTCCACATTAATGCACTGCAGTAGGAGAATTAAAAGGAGGAAGGAGAAGCGCCGGCAAAGAGTGAAGGAGGAGGGTTGGTGGCCAATGATATGGGGATCTGTATAAGGATATGAGAGGGAATGATGGGGGTGGCATTTAATGGGTACTAGGTGGAAAAAAATCTGAAGATTCAGAGAGTAGCCATTGTAGAAGAAGCAAGTGGGCCGGGGTTTATCTTAAAGTTGAATCGTTACGAGTTAATATTAACTGGACAACCGACAGAAAACAACGTGACAAGCGACAACAAACAACGTGACAACTAGTGGAATAGACTGGACAGAGTTGCGACCGCCTGCAGATAGAAAATGGGTAAGTAGTCTCTCTATGAAGTTGACGAGAAGAAAAAATTTGCTACATCTTACTGTAAACTTATTGTATCCCCTCGCTATGTAAATGAAGAGGGGACATGACAATCGTATGTCTGACTGTGGTGTTCGGAGAATGGTGGGCTTGCGAAGCAGGCGGTTGGGTCTTCAAGGGGTCACGGAGCCAGAAGGCTGTGCTGGTGGACGAATGTATCGACTACGTCGCACTAAAGAAACTCGTGATTGAAAAGTTTAACGTCGATTGAAGAAGGCATGAGGTGGAGCTCACATATGGGAAGCTGAAGAAGGGTGGGTGCAGGCCATATGCAATAGGAGATGACGAAGACCTGCAGGCTTTCAAGTTTGTAAACGGTCTAACTGGAGAACGATCGTGGCCTGTCGGCCTCCATGTCTCCCTACGAACCAAGCTTTGTGGGGATGTGGCATCTACATAAGGATCGTCAACGGGTGGCTCAGTCGGGGTGGGTATCTCTGTGGCGGAAGGTGAGGAATTTATACTGCCATTAACTAGGCTGCCGGTAACCCAAGAAGATCACGCACATACGGGCCTCCAATTGGCTGGTGGTGAAGAAGACAAAGTCCTGATAGCCGGAGGTGTCCAGGCAAAACAAACTGGCATCCAGTTAGATAACCAATGCGTCCAGTTAGATAATAGTACCGACGAGTTAGGGCTAAATGAGGAGTTGGAGTTGGAGTTGGCGCAGAAGGCAAAGAAAGCCGAGAAAATAAGACGTGGGAAGCAAGTCATTTCTGTCAGTAGTGAGCCGGAAGATGAAGTTATTCCTCCTGGTAGAGATGGACGGGTGCCCATTGACATCGGCAGCTCCTCCGATGACGATGAGGTACTCCCAAATGCGGTGAAGATGGAGCTCGGGTGCGCAGTTCCGACGAAGTCGTGGTCATGGGATATTGAGGCACACCGTTGAGCTCCGGGAGGGAAAAGTGTTTCGGTCGAAGGAGGAGGTCCAACAGACAATCAAGTGGGCGGCCCTAGCAAGGTGTTTCACGACCAAGGTGAACAAGTCGACGAAGAGCTTGTATGTTGTGCGATGTGGTGGTCCCAATTGCAAGTGGGTATGTCGGGTTTCCACATACAAGAAAACGCGGATTTGGATTATCTCTAAGCTTGTGGACGAGCACACGTGCGACCTGACCGACATGATGACACAAAAGCGTCGTGCGACATACACCCAGATGGGGCAACACATAGTGGACAGGTATGTCCTTCGCTCTAACCACAATACGTAACAATAATTGTGCACCATAACCGACCGAACTGGACACTATGATGTTTCAAACTGGACTCGGGTTAAATATCACTGGACATGCACTGGTTTGAAACTGGACATATGGAGAAAAACAGTCACCCAATGCGCTTGTCCATGTGCAGTTTCCTTGGTTCAAAGAAGGCCCTTGTACCGGAGCAAGTGCAGGCTCTCACGAAGTCCCATATGGAGGTGTCGTCCAACTACTAGAAGGCGCGACGAGCCGCCATGAAGGCGAGGGACACCACCTATGGGACGGACGAGGAAAGCTACCTGAGGATGTACTCGTACATGCACATGCTGGAGCAGTCTAATCCTGGCACGTACACCCGGATAGAACGCGACACAGATGGACGCTTCAAGTATGCGTTCGTCAGCCTTGGAGTGTGGTGGAGGGTGGTCCCCCATCTAAGAAAGGTCAGTCCCTCATTCTCTCCACCTTGTGTGTCCTTTATTGCAAAGCTGTTAAACCCATACCATTACTACCATTGCATCGACCCATAACTCTGCATGACGGCGTCATGTAATAACACGGCATAAAGGTCTTATGACATGACAGTAGTTAATAAACACATGACAAAGGTAACAATTGCGGTTGTTGAATGTCCAGGTGGTGTTAGTGGACGGGGGGTTCTTGAAGGGGAAGTTCCGAGGGTGCCTCCTGCTAGCGTCTGCACAGGATGCCGACCACTCTGTCTACCCAATTGCATTCGCAATTGTTGACGGAGAGAATGATGGGTCGTGGGGGTTCTTCTTCAGACAGATGCTGCATGTTGTTGAAGACACGACTGATCTCATGTGGGTAACTGACCGCCATATTAGCATCGAAAAGGGAATACGGGATAACTACGTCTTCGCCAAGCACGACATATGCACATGATACTTATTCCATAACGTCCGGTTTCGGTTCAAAATTAGCGTTATGAAGGACCAATACTGCTCCATGGTCAAAGCATACACATACGATGAGTTCTAGTCGTTATATAAGGACTTCTGTGCGATTTCTCCCGCAGCGGGCCAATACCTAAGAGAGGCTGGATTTGAAAAGTGGGCAAGGGCGTGCTAACCGGGTAACAAGTATAGCATCACAACCACAAATAACTCAGAGTGCTTGAACTCGGTTTTCAAGTATCCTCGGGACTTGCCGCTCACAGCGCTGATGGATGCCATTCTTGAGACCGCCGGGGAGTGCTTCGTGAAGCGGAGGGAGATCAGCTCAACTTCTGGGAAAGTTGTCAGCGATTGGGTCGCTAAAGCCATTAAAGCCAACTTCGCTGAGTCTCTGTCGATGTTGGCCAGGCCGCTCAGCCCCCACGAGTTCGAGGTATGCAATGGTCAGTCCACATGGCTTGTCAACCTCACGGGACGTTTATGTAGCTGCAGACGCTTCAATGTCGACCAATACCCCTGTGCGCACGCACTTGCTGCTGTACAATTGCGCGGGGTGGACGTCCACTCACTTGTTAACGACTTCTACAAGGCAGAGGCGTGGCGTGCTTGCTACGCAGAGTTTGTGTACCCAGTTCCGTCTCGAGACACATGGAGGGTGCCCCCGGAAATTGCCAAAGAGACCTACGCCGTCCCCCCCCCCCTCCCCCTGCGTGAAGGCCCGTTCAGGTAGACCCAAGACTAGACGTTACCCCTCGTAGTGGGAAAGGAGATACAAGAGCCGGACGAACTAGACGATGGAAGGGACAAGACATGACGATCAGGTAGGATTAACATGACTTGAATGCATATGTGGGTTTTGGGTTTTAGTCAGCTGGACATGAATGCATCTGTGGGTTTTGGGTTTTAGCCAGATGGACATGAATGCATCTGGGGGTACTACTGCGTCTACGTATGTAAGTGTGTTGATGTGTGTGTGTCGTTGCCGCATTTCGGTAGTAACTGTTGCGTCAACGACTTCAAATTTAACAGGTAATGGTTATGACATGACGGGTAATATTTATGACATGACACCGTATACGTATTGTGTAATAAGTTTGTATGAAGCGTGTCTATAATGAACGTTATGGTAACACTTACAACATCCATATAAAACGACAGAGGAAATGAAAGAAGTTCAAAAGTAACCATATCAATAATCCATCTAAAACGACAATCTAAAACATCTATCCCAAACAGTGCAAAAGTAGGTAGAAATGTCAACCAAAAGCGGAATCCAAAGACAGTATTAATGTTAACGGCAACTACAACCATGTCAACCAACATTGTTCACTCCTTCACATAAGGACCAAAGGACTACTGAGGATCGTTGCTGACACCGATGCCAAGGTTGAAGATAGAGACGCATAGCAGCTGTCGGTATGCAGCGATGAAGTCGTCGTTCAAGCCATCGAAGACGCGATCCCCCATAGCGAGCTGCTGCATGTACCGGATCGCATACGGGCCACAGTCTCCCTTGAACACGGTCATCATTTCCGTCAATGGATATGCAGGGATATTCGGGAACATTACAAAAAACGAGGAGGGAAGCGGGACATGTACTTACGATTGTTTGTTTTGCGGGATCCCCTTCACGCGGGTGAGGGTGAGGGGGCGGACAACATTGGCTTTATGCTTGGCATGCATCTCCTGGTGGACGGCGAACATGGTGGGCAGCACGTGCGTCACGGGCTTTAGCAATTGGGTCAGCTGGCGCTCCCTTATCAAGTTCGTGTCGGGGTCAAACACAAGCACGGTCCATTCGGCGAAGTTGATCTCGAGAGCCACCCAGTGCTCGTTCTTCAAATTACAAGGGAGCAGGATGCGGTCCATGGAGGCCCAAGGCTTGGGAAACCGCTCTGGCAGCACACCATCCATGTACAGCTTCAACTCGTCCTCGACCACCAAGCCTGTATGGCGCTCCAACAATACCCGGAAGAAGTTGTCGAGCACGGCTACGGATGTGAACATCGGGTCGGTGAGGATGGCCCTGCAAAGGATTGCGCATGCCTGCTCGTTGTGCTGCGGTACAAAACTCACATGTCAGAGGTACATAAATCACACAAGGAGGTCGAAATGTGATGCAATAAAGACTCGCGTGTGGAGGAGCATTACCTCAGAGGTTACCCAGTTCGTTGGCGCCTCGAGATCCTGGAAGAACTTCTTCTCGAGGAGGGTACCCTCGATAGACCGTGTAGGAGTTGTGCCCTCTTTCATCCAAGCGTCGTAGGCGTCCACCTCTGCCCTAGTCACAACTCCACTGTCAACGGCGTCCAATTTGGTCTTTGACTTGCTCACCCGCGGCTTCTTCAAAGGCTAAGTGACCTTGTGCCCACCAAATGTAGCCGGACCCTTACGGGCTCTCGTCCCCCTCCGCGTTAGCGGCTCGACCTAAGAGGTTTCCTTAGTGTCCCTGTAACCCTACACCCACATGACAACGGGAATATTTGAACATGTCACATAGGAACCGTAACATGACAGTTGCACAACCATAACATGACAATAATAAGAGTCGGAGGGAGTTGACATACCTGACTTGTTTTCTGGGTGGGTGCATCGCCGGTCACCGCTTTCCCCTTCTTGTCCACGCATCCACCTTTGGCCTGCATCACAACATGGGCATCCCGTTCACCATCGTCCTGCACCGACCATAGTACATTACATGACAACTGGAATATTAGAACATGACACGTAACAACCATGACATGACAGTTGCACAACCATAACATGACAGTTGAAGGGAATTGACATACCTCAGCGCTTGTCTGGGTGGGCACGTGGGCAACGTCGGTTGTCCCCTTGCTGTCCTTCTTCCCCGGCTTGGGCTTCTTGCCCTTCTTCCCCACCTTTCCCTTCTTCACCTCCTCGTCCTTATTCTCCCCTTGTCCCCAGAAACTGTGTTAGCATCCCCTTTTCCCTGCTCCTTGTTGTCATCCCCTTGGTCCTTCTTCACCCTTGTCCCCAGCTACCTCAGAGGTTATCTCTTGGTCCTTGGTCGCCTCCCCTTTGTCCTGCTCCTTGTCCCCAGCTACTGTGTTTATATTCTCGTCCTTGCTCGCATCCCCTTGGTCCTGTTTCTCACTATCCTTTGGTTGTGCTTCTTCATCCCCTTGGTCTTGCTCGTCATTCTCCTTTCTCTTTGCTTCTTCATCAACCTGCGAACGTCGTATGAAGTACAGTAATGGGTACCCACCAAAATGTCTTTGAGAAAAAATTTGCTATCCAAGGCTGAGGAAACTCTTACCTCATTCACCGCCGAGGGTGCGTCCTTTCCCAGCGAGACTGCGTGGTCGGACTCGTCAAGCACCTCCTTCTTCCCCGTCAACTGCAGCTGGTGGATGGCATCCTCAAGGGGCTTGATCCTCGCAGTGAAGTCAGCCCGCAATTCCCTTGCCAGGTCATCTATCTTTGACAAAATCAGTGAGACATCACCGGCCGATGGGCCATGTCTCTCTTCCTGCGTGGGGGATGCCTGGGTCGGTTCCTGGGTGCCAGTCTCCGTTGGCGCCTCTCCCTGTGTAGTCTTCTTATACTCGCGGTGGAGGTTGTCGAAGAACATATCGGTCTTCTGTCTAGGGTAGACAGCACCCCGGATCACCCGGGTTTTCACCTCAACGTCATCGGGGATTAACACTGTATGCACACTGTCAGCAAGGTCGAAGCTTTTAAGCTCGTCCCTCTCCTCCACCATGAGGTTTACGATTAACTCGTACTTGATGTTGTGCTCTTTTGACGCATACAACAAGCACCGAGGGCGGGCATATGCGTCAATGACGGCAACAAATTAGCATCGGATTGGATAGAAAGCTTCGTACGCCCACAACTACAAAAAACAGAGGGCATGGATGTCAATATATGTCCAGTGTAAATATAAGCGTGTCCAGTTTAAATATAAGTGTCTCCAGTTCACATACTTAGTCTGTCCAGTACCATAAAAGCCAATACCTGAAAGGCGAGGGGGGAGCCAGCTAAAAAGTATGACGACCGAGGGCCCTTCGCCCCATGCCGGAGCTTGCGCTCAACAACGTTCTTTAGGAACTCGTGGGTTCTCTCGTAGCAGTGCCTGCCCCACGGAAAGCGCAAGAAAGCGTCGACGTCGGCCACCATATTCACAACCCATCCATGAATGTAGTTGCGGGGATCCTTCCCAAATAGCACCCCCTCCACCAACATCAGCAACGCATACTTAAATTTCAACGCGGGCGAATGCTCTCTGCCCTTCATCGCGACTAGGAAATCCACCTCGAACTCTTCCATCCTCAGCTTCTCCACCCCAAAGAAGTCCTTCATGGCCGACTTATCCCCATCATTCTCCTCGGGCAGCAACATGAATGAGCACTTTAGCCCGGTCACTAGCGCGAACTCTTGGATGGAGAACCGAGCTATTTTGCCGTGTATCATGTACCAGCTCTCATTCTCCTTTCTCATCCGCAACTGGCGTTGCAGGATATAGTGCACTATTTGGGCTGAGAACTGGACACGCGAACCAATCCTCGAAATGGCGGCCAACGGGCTTGCCATCAACCGCTTCCAGTCCCCCTCGCTTAGGTAGTTGTCCAGGTTTGCAAGTATTGACGACCGTCCGTACTGGTTGACACGACCCCGGTAGTGCTGGTCCTCGGGGAAAGCATAGACTGCCTGCAAAATTAGGTACAAATGTCAGTCGCACATCGACACTACTGTATTCCGTTGATCAACACTACGCACACCATACCTCGCTTGTTGTCTGTGAAAGAAGAACCCTTTTGACAGTGCGGGAAGTCGACATGTTCGCCTGTTCTTGATATCCTGCACAATTGGGACGCATTACTTTAGGAACATCAACACACATGACAGTAAATGTTATAAACGTGACATTTGACTACTACAAACATGACAGAAATCAAACATGACATGTAATCAAAATGCCGGCAACTCGGTCCAATGTTCGATAGTATCTCAACATTAAACATTTTGAACTCGCCCTACTCCTGGTATTTTCATAATCCGCAATAGCCGTTCCCCATTTTCCCCAATTCTCCCAAAATCCCCAAATCTTCCAATTTCGCAAATTCCCCCAAATCCCCCAATTTCCCTATCCAACTAAAACCAGTATCTCCATTTTCCTCCATTTAACCCCAACCATCCCCGATTTCACCCACTGTTGAAGACCAATTGTTATTTTCCCCCAATTTCCCTTCTATTCCCCTCGTCAAAACCCTGTTTCGGAAACTTTCCATCCCTTGATTTCTACATGCCGATGGTTGCAACTTACATGACAGAGGGAACCAGAAATAGAAATTTCTTTCTTCACCCCATTCCAAACAATGGCAAACACATTTGGATCTGCCACTACAGTTCTCGCCCTAATATTTTGTTCAATCGGTAATTATTCAGGGGCTTTAGGGTTTAGGCTTTACTTACTTGTTATCGTCACTTGTATGCAGGGACGTTAGGGTTTGATGTCCGCTTCTTCGTCGTCTCCTCTGCAGCCTTGCTCTAGTTCTTCTTCCAAACCCTTCCGCTTCTTCCTTCCGTTTTGAAATGTATGAGAGAGAGAGAGATGGAGAAAAAGTCGGGCTCAACCTCCCCCTTTATTAAAGATCTCTCACCTAAGCAGTTGAGATGACAGTTTTGAAAAAAACTGTCAACTCTCTCCCCATCCACACGTCTCCCTCTCTCTCCTCCATCAATGCAACCGGTCTCTCTCCCTAATGTAACCGGCTGGGCTGCAAATTTTAAAGGGTTTGGGCTAACGTTTTGCAAATTATATGGATAAGGGATAGAGAGTGCAACCCAACCGGGTTTTTAGGTTAGTTTTGCAAATCCCCCTAATTTTTAACACCTAAAAATACATGCGTAAATAGTAAAACGTCAAGTTTTAATTAACGGATGGAGTATTGAAAATATGATATAAATATTGCATATAATATTTCATAAATGTAAATTTTAAGGTAAAATTTTTTAAGTGAAAGAAAAATTATATAAAATTAGGTTAGATTTTTAAAAAAAAAAAAAGGGATTCTGTACTCCCCATCAAGGACCCCCAACGGGGATGGGGGCGGGGTGGGGATCATGGTGGGGACTATTATCCCCGTCCCCATCATCGTCCCCGCGTGGGGAATTAATTTGAATTGACCCCCATCCCCATCCCCATCCCCATTTAATTTCCCCATTCCCACGACGGAGATTCCCCGCGGAGATCGGGAAATCCCCGCCCCATTGCTACCCCTAGCTGAGATAGAGTTGAAGAAGAAGGTGAAAGACAAACAAGAGGAATGAAGAAGACAAAGAACGAAGACAGAAGAAGGAAACAAAGACTAAGCTTCACTGCACCCGCCGCCAAAGAAACGACGCTCACCGTCTGATGCACGGTGCCCGCCGTGGGAAGGGCGATGCTCGTCGTGGACGCTTTTATAGAATCTAACAAAATCTTTCCCGAATCTTTATTTTAGGCAACGTTTATCCAAATTTTCTAGGGTTTTTTATGAGACATTTTTTTAGCATATTTAGGTCAAGTTTTGAGTAGTATTGAGAAACATTTGTTATTCATATGCTTAGGAATGAAGATTAGAGTTTTTCTTATAGTATGAGCAATTAAACTCTTTAGTTTCACCTGTGATTCGTAGACATGGTTTGCTGAATTGTGATGCTTGTTTTCTATGTTATTCCGTAGTTTATTTCATTATCCTTGTGCTGCTCTTATGTTGTTAATTCTTTCTTTCTTGATTGCTTGATTGAATTGTATCTTGCTAGGGTTTTAATTCATTCTACAAAATAATTGAACCTTTTGTAGCAGTCATAATTGAGTGAATCCGCTAGGAGGAACTTGATTGTGTAGGGTAATGGCAGATTGGTTAAATATCGATTTCTATGTTGCTAGGTTTGATGAGATGAAAATTATCGACATATGCTAGTTTCTTAGGAGGATTGGTACTGTCATTCTGCCAAGTACATTGGGAATTTGTGTTGTTTGTATGTTAAATCATGCAAGGATACGGTTGCATGTGAATGTAAGGGATTGTCATATTCGTGAGGATTGACAATCTATTTAAACCAATGTCGGAATAATCAATTGAGATAAAATAACTAGAGATTGAGTTAAGGATCAAGTATACCAACCATTTTTAAGAATTCATTATTCTCTTTATTGCTTTTGTTTACTTTCACTTTTACAATCTTTTGCATTGGTTACTTTTAGTTAACAACGAAAGCGCATAGAAACCGTAACTCTCCACGTGGATCGATTTCTAACTTGCCAACTATACTAGCCAGTAGGTGTTGTTATGAGGAAATCAAGTATGAAATATAACAAAATAGATCAAACCAGATTTAGGCCCACGCAAATAATTACAAGACTCCTCCAATGTAGTAAGAGAAAGTCAGGATCGAATCCTCGAGGAAGCGTGTCAGCGGATCCCAGGTAGCTGTAAATCTCACAGAAAAGCAACAGAAGACAGAAACAAAGGAACAAAGAAAGAAATAACAGAAATAACAAACGAAGACAAGGAATAAAAGCAAGACAACAACTTTACTCGATCTCGAAAAGCAGTAACTCGAGATCGACAAGGGACAGTAAAGACAGAAACTAAAAAACGACGACAGAAACTCGACTCAGACAACCCAGTACTCGATCTCGACAAGAAATAATAAAAACAGAAATTTCGGAATCGAAAACAGAAACAGAAACTCAACTCGACGTAGACAAGAGCCAACTCGAGATCGACTAAGGTCCTACTCGATCTCGACAAGCCCCTCCTCTGTATCGACTAAAATCTACTCTATATCGACTAAAACACAGAAAGTTGTAAATTTGCAGATTCGAACACAGAAGTCAGAAACTCAACAGAAATAAACTCAATATAATAAAGAACTTCCAAAGCCAGGGTATCGACACCACAACGATAACCATGCAAAGTAATACATAAAGACATAAAAGATCATGCTTTCCATCAAAATAACTTTCGTTACTAACAAATAGGCATATAGAGGCTTTCGCATAAACCCTAATTGTTACTAACCCTTTTCACATAATTAACCCAAGTTGTATTAAGATCACTTTCGCTTCAATAACACACACAAGGATCACCTTCAACTCTCGCAAAAGAATCATGCTCATAGGGATAGAAGACGAATTGCATAACAAGATCTGACCTTTACCACATCACCTCACATGGCCACTGTCGGGCTCACCCCAGCCCCAGAAGTGGGGGGACTACTCGCTCTTCATCACAATAATAGACATTGATGTATAAAAAGAAACTTGCATTAAACTATATTCAAAGCCTTTACAATCCCGGCAATCAAACTTTCGCAGAATGCCAAAACCCTAAAACCTTTGAACTTCCTAAAACTTCTCTGTGGAACTACTTGGCTCTGACTGAAATTGAATGTATGAAAAAACAGCCCCTAGGGCTTTATTTATAGCCTTCTATTCCTTGCTATTCAAGGATAGAAGATATCTATCTATATCTAAAATTATATCTAAAACTTTAAAAGATAAATAAAAGCAATTTAGGAATTAAATCTAAAAGGGAAAAAATAAATCTAAAATAGGTAAGATGTCTTCATGTTGATAGATCTTGACTTTCATGGATAGAACTTGATAGATGTAGGATAGATCTCGGCCATCTCGATCTCCTTCGGCCCCAAGGACTCCCAACTCGACACGGACAGCTCAAGGCGCGTACGCGGTTTCAGGACGCGGCTCGTCGATCTCGAGTAGGGCTCCTCGAGATCGAGTACGGTGGTCGTCGACTGGGGCTGGCTGGGCGGCTCTGCTCGACATGGCTCGGATCTTGGCTCCTGGCTCGTCGATCTCGACCAATCCTTCTCGAGATCGTGTAGAGGTGGTGCTCGGCTTCTCCGTTTTCGGCTTCTCGACTTGGCACAGCTCGTCGACTCCGGACATGGCGTCGAAGTGTGGTCGATCTCGACAAGGCCTCCTTGAGATCGAGTACGGTTCCGGGATTGGGTTGTCTCTGACTCAGTGTCCTCGATCAGCTCTGCTCGACCAGGTGTGCTCGGACAGCCCTCATCGAGATCGAGTAGAGGCTAGTCGATCTCGAGTAGAGTTCTCTCAGCTTTCTTCTATGTTCTTGAAACGCACTTTCCCGAGTCCTCGTTTGTCGGATTGACGCATAGGACCATGCTTTGGAAAGCTCTTTTCGAGGGCTAAAACTTTCATGAAGACATCAAAGCTTGATTCCGAATGATGAATACCGAAAAATGGCCTTTTCTCCGGCTTCACCATTCTTAGCTTCTCCATGAGTTTCCTTTAAGCTCCAAAGTGCGTCCGATTTCTGCGAAATATAACCAAAACTTGTGTAGACCTCCATATATTGCAAATAAGTTTAAAATACACAGATTCTGTATTATTCTAACCCAAATGCATGCAATGTATGCAGAAATCGATATAAAAGTAAGTGTAAAACATGGCAAATTAGGCTCACAACAGTAGGTTTGGATTATCTTTGACAGGGAACCAATGACTTTCATCCCGCCAGCCGGATATTTTAAGGCTAATTTCGAGACAGAGACATGAGAACAAAGAGATCGACCCATTCTTTAGGCATAGCCAAGTTTCAGAATCAAAGGAGAAATGCATAATCTTCAAATCAATATCGATTTCACATTTAAGAGTATAAGTTTGTAGATGAGACATGCTCTTGATGAACATGAATTAATCAATGCAGCAGAAAGCAAGCGCCCCATCATCAAAGTGGAACTTGCAT